>OY978457.1:6339435-7661102 GCA_963854805.1 Plagodis dolabraria | reverse complement strand
CTTGTGTTCAAAACCGGCTAAGTGCGGGTCAGATCTCGCATAGCAAAGACCCGTAAATCGCTTAATTAGTTAGTTAAATAAAGGATTATATTGTATACTGCAATTTCAGATTCTTTACAAATTTCGTTTCACTGATGTCTTTTTCTGTATCCCGTAAAAATGGTGTAAAATTTACAAGTATATTTTTTAAGCGGTTTGGAAGGAACAAACAGAAGGACGACCTAAGCGGTAACCTCTGCCTAAAGCAATTTCGTCACACTGACGAACTGCACTGCCCCTGTCACCCTGAGACATACAGTGGTTAAGTTTCATTTACCTGTAATTTTACTGGCTCTCAAGGACTGTTGCTGGAACACACTGTAGTGCTTGGCAACATATGTTCTACTTCAGAGTCGTAGTTATCTAGTACAAAATTCAAAAAACGCCCTTCCAATAAACCGTGAAGATTAAGCCAGCCTTGGGGATCGAATCACAAGCGGCAAGGTAGTCCATTCCTATAACCACGCGGTTACCATTTCTTCAAATTTTATATAATATTTATGCTAAATATATATTAATTATATATATAGCCCCCTATTCATTACCTATAATTCATTCTATACAATAATACCCCGCATACTAGAGTACGATATAGTATATTTTTTGGCTACGTTCTAATTTATTGGACTCCAAAAAATACTTATCAATGTCTGTTTTGGGTTAAAATCCTACAAAAAGATTTTAGCGTTTATGTTTTCAATTCATTTCGTTTACAACCTCAACCGTATCAACCCGTGACACACGGAACGACTGACATCTGTCAGTCGTTGACATCTGTCAGTCGTTCCGTGTATCACGGGTTGATGCAGTTGTTGGTAAAATGCTAACAACCTCTTACGCAGGCTGTACACACTCGGCGATACACCCCGAGACAGGCCGAGAGCGAGTATGTACATGGGGCTCTCGTTTGTATCTCGCTCTCTCGCTCCTCGCCTCGGTCCGTCTCGGTCGCTTGTCGGTTTTTTGTGCCTGAGTCAAAGGATCTCGTTGGGTCTCGCGAGGAAAACGAGAGCGAACATGTACACACTCGTTATTTAGTTGTCTGTTGGCTGTGTTTGTGTGAGGACGCGTTTCGCTATGTGGTCTAACGAACTTGAATTAAAGTTTTTGGAGTACTATCAAATGGAACCCGTGTTATGGGACTCCAAGGATCTAAAACACAAGGATAAGCAATTTATCCACGATGCCTGGGTGCGAATAAGCGAGCGTATTGAAATTTCGATAGCAGATTTGAAAAAGAAAAGGGATTCGCTAATGGCCACATACCGTAGCCATAAAAGGAAGATTACTGCATCTATGCAGTCTGGAGCTGGATCTTAATCAGTTTATAAACCGATATGGTTTGCATTCGATTTCATGGACTCATTTTTATGTGATATTTTTCAATGTAGAAAAACTATGAACACGGAGAACCAAGTAAGTAAACATGTATTGTCTTTAATTCAATTTATTAAAATTAATCATTATTATTATATGTGTTAAAGAAAAATGACGTAAATTCTTCCCTTATTTGATTTGCATCCTGTGCTGGTCTTCTTGGTATTTGTTGCAAGGGTCTGATGGCAGACGTGTCTTCATTTTCATTCCTCCACGAACCTGGCACGACCAGCTCATCATTACTATTGTAAACGTCAATTAAACCTGGAGGTGTATAAATTGTAGATGACGTACTACTCTTTCTTAAAAAATTGTGCAGCAGTACACAAGTCATAGTAACAATAGTTGTTTTTTCTGGGTTCAGTAGTATCGGTTTTTGAAATATTCGGAATTTTGAGGCTAGTATCCCAAATACATTTTCAACCACCACGCGTGAGGATGAAAGTTTCTTATAAAATATACGTTTCGGCATTCGTTCATTATGACTTCCTGGATACGGTTTCATCATATGAGTTGTCAATGCAAAAGCTCCATCTCCCAGAAAAACATATGGAACGTCTCTTGTTCTCCCTGGTAGTGGTGTTGGCATCGGAAAATTTAGATCATTTGAGCAAATTCTTTGCCACAGTTGACTATTGCGAAAGACACCGCCGTCACTAATTCTACCCTGGCTTCCAATTTCAGCAAAAATAAAATTGTAATTGCTATCGACTAAAGCAAGAAGTACAATGCTGAAACTCATTTTATAAATGTAGTAATCCGAACCACTATGTAAAGGAGATTGTATAACAATGTGTTTTCCATCAATTGCTTCTAGGCACCTTGGAAAATTTCGGAACCCATCTTCTATTTGTAACCACGACTGTGGATCCTGCGGCATCTGTAAAAAATAAATACGTAATTATATTTATATTTTGTTATTTTCAGAATCCACCAACGCCCGAAAGTGAAGTTAAGAATGAAGATCTAGGTGAAAATGATTATCAATCGGAGCCTATGCCTACGAATTCTCCATTGCCAACTATACCGTGGCGCCGAAAGAATCCGCCAGAACTGCAAGAAGCTGGGAAGTCAATGAAGGAAGCCGTGACTTCAGTAAATAAAGTTTTGAATAAGCCGCAAGTGCCCGAAGACGATTTCGATCGTTATAGCAAGATTCTTGCCAATAAGCTTCGTAAACTATCTGAAACTGATAGTTTAAAAATGATGTATGAAATAGATGGAATGTTTATTAGGCGTTTAAATGCTACACCCACATATTTAACACGGCCTTCACCAACATACTATGTAAGGTCGGAATCGTCATGTACGTCATATTCAGATCCAGGGGTTCCAGCACCACGTTCATCCCAAGCTGTTTCCAATCCTATCCAAATTTTATCTGATGAGATTCTGATCCCACCAACAGATCCAGAGTACAATATTGTCGGTCAGGCATTTTATCAAGCATAGTTACTTAAATTCTTGATAAAATGCTCTGAATTTGAATGCTGGAACATTTTAAAGACGTGTTTTTTTCCTAAATATTTTCTTAATTAAAAATGATTCCGAAATAAGTGGTTCTGTTATTATTCTATATCCACTTACCCTAATTTCATCCTTCAATACTTGATTTATTGCAACGCATACTTCGGGCACAATTTTGGATATAATCGAACTGGAAACTTTGAACATAAAATGTAGACTTTCAAAGCTGTCTCCGCTGGCAAAAAATCTCAAAGTAATTGCTAGACGAATTTTGGCAGGTATTGCTTCTCTTTTCAGTGTATCTTTCTTAGTAATCAATGGAGCAATCTTTTGCAACAAATATTCAAAGTCTATTAAAGACATTCTTGTAAAGTTGTTAAACTGGCCAGAGGGTTCCGCCACTAGCTCAGCCAATAGATTTTCCATTGTGCGTCTGAAATATAGATACACAGAATTATTAATACTCTAGCTAGGTATACGTATACATATACACACATCAACCAACTGTTGATAAACTTTAAGTAGGTACCTGTTTCTATTGCGGTGCATAGTAACCATCCACCATCTTCTTCTTCGCCATGGTTTTTTAATTTTCTTTTTGTGGTAAATGTTTACCAAATTATAATAGCTCACAGCACATAAAGACAAACAGCAGCAGCAAGTTCTACGTCCATTACTGCGGCAATCTACAGCACTAATGAAAAACGAGTGTGTACAGGTATGCTCTCGTGGAGAGCCTCACCGGCCGAGACTCTCGGCGAGACGCTCTCGCCGAGTGTGTACAGCCGCCATTAGGGTTGACTTCTGCTAACTGTCTTAACAAACATTTTTGAAGCAGTGATGGCTCAGTGGCATTGGCTATGTACTGCCGCACAGCAGGTCCATGGTTCGAATCCCGCCGCGGGCTTGAGCTTCACCGCATGGTGGAAGGGATTTTTGCGAATGCCCGCCTGGTTAGCGACCACCCTCGAGTTGAAAATCTGTCGCCGAGCACCGAACGGTGTGTTCCGGCAGCAGTCGTTGAGAGCCAGTGAAATTACAGGCACATGAGACTTAACAACTATGTCTCAAGGTGACTGGCGCAGGGCAATTCATGACTTGTGACAAAATGCATCTGTTATAGGCAGAGGTAACCTCTTTACATCAGTTTTTTTTGTAAGCTTCGATTTTTTAAAACAGAAAAACATTTCATATTTTTATGTGTTTTGACGGAATAAGTACGAGAACTACTTGATGTCAAAACTCTTGTGCCTGTAATGTATTATTTCATATATTTTATTACTTTGCTCGATGTACATATTCAAAACTCTATTCAAAGAGAGCACGGCGCGGTCCAGTGTTGCCGCGGCGGGCGCTCTTGGCTCGCAATAGGCTAACCAGCTAGACAGGCGGGCATTCGCAAAATGCCCTACCACCATAGTGTAAAGCTCAAGCCCGCGGCGGGATTCGAACCATGCACCTGCTGCGCGGCAGTCCATAGCCAATGAAACTGCCATCACTGCCTCCATAGCGGCATTTCCGTGTGCCGCCTAGTTCTTATATGAACGGGATTATGTACGTTATTACAATTAGTGCAATAATTGTGTAGTTCGACACCACAGTTGTATACTGACAGCCGAACGTCTAGGTAAGTAAGTGAAACTGTAATCAAAGTGCATATTATAAATGAACCTCGGTAGAGTTTCTTTTTCGGTCTATTCTCAACGAGATTAATCGAATCGAATTATGGATATTTCATTTTAAAGTCTATCCCCATGAACTGCAACACTAACTTATAAGCAGTAACAAAATCAATATTTAAATAGGGATTTTTTAGTATTCTTTTCATGTCGATAGCTTTTTTTTAACTCTATTTAGCAGTCAGGCCTGTTTCAGAATGTTCGAGTAAGTTCCGGTTTTACTACTCAGAACTTATTCAATAATTAAACACTATCTTTTCGTTACACAGTCATCGTTTTAGCCTATCCATCGGTTAAAGCTTGAAACGCGCTGCATGTTAACGGTCATTTTTATCATTCAGTTATTTTATGTGTTGGTTAGCAACTCGAAACTTTATTAGGACAGTCTGAAACGGGCCCTAAGTCAAGCTAAAATTACTCATTGGTCCATATTGATGGCTAGATTGTAATATAATGAGGTACAGTAGAAAAAAAAGTATAGCTTGTTCCTGACAAATAAATAGATTCAGACGTTCCTTTGCGAAAACTCATTTTGAAAAATATATCTAGTGACAATTACGCCTAATATTCCGGTTAACCTCATGTGACGTAACAAACACTAAGATCAAGACCTCCTAAGGAAGCTTCGTGTAGAATCGAAACGCGTCGAAAATTCTTGTTTGACTGCGTGGCGTTTGTGACGTCACGTCGTCGGCTTAATAGAAAAATTAGGCGCAATTGTCACTACATATATTTTTTTAATATTTGATTAAAATATTTTGTTTAATTTTTTCATTTTTATTATTAACCCGCGTTAATTAGTAAGCTCTTATTTTATGTTGAAATCCTTTAGAATTTATGAAGCAACATCTCAAATTACTTCTTAATTTCATTCATCTTGCATAGCTGTACTAATTTGCATCATACCTCTGATACAAAACATTACTACATAATAAAGTAATTGGAATTCCTTGTGTCCTTCAGAGGCATCTTGTCCTAGATATAAGTGAGGAGACATGATTTAACTCCACGGTCAAAGGAAAAGTTACCTTATTCTTTGTTGATATGGTTGGTTGTCGTCTGTATGTTTGATGGTTTATTAAAATACTGTGGCCGTACAGGTACAGAGGTAGAAATAAAAACGACCCAAAGCAGTTACTTTTATGAGGGCGCGAATAAGATGTTTTCGACTCGGTCTAAGGAATGAGAGGGCAAGCTTGTCTTACACCGATGACTAAAAACGCTCAGCGGTTGTTATTGCCAAAATGGATGTTCAAGGGCGTTTTCATCCAATCGATTAGTCAAAACCTATTGACAATGAGAAATTATTCATGCATTTCAAAACAAATAGGTACATGAAATATAATTTAAATTTTAACAACAAATTCATATAATTTTATAGTTTTTGGAAGTATATTATTACATGCTTTCATAAGTTATTTAATAAACGCAGTCTTCTATAATTAATTTCTAGAACCCCCAATGAAACTGAGTCTATATATAAATATAGACTCAGTTTCTATAAAAATAAAAGCTATAACCCAACAAAACATAACCACCAAAGTACACCGATCATCCATTCAAATACTGTATAATATCATAATACATTGTATAACAGTTCTGCCTTTCTTATTTTTTGTAAACATGACATTTACAAAACACTGCGTACACATCTGACGATGAACAGTTCAATTGATTAATAAATAAAGCATCCACAAAAACTGTGCCTACTGAGGTAGTTGCAACCAATTACAATACATGTCCTTGATGATATCAATGACATTTTCATCATAATTCAGAAGTAGTTGGAAATAAAACGCTGCGTTTTTCCAGCGTTTCTTCACCGCTGTACCGATAAGCTCTTAAAAATAATAAAATGCCGTTCCGCAGCCGTAACAAGCGTCGTTGGAACAAAGCGGCAGCTCGCTCAAATAATTTGTATCAATTTGTAAAAATGCAGCACTTCTTACTATGTCCCCCTAACGAGGGGGATATCTGAGCACGTAATAATTACGGGAACTGCGGTCCTTTTGGATTTTCTTTCGTGATCGCAGATTAGTGCTAAGAAAGTTGATTGAGATAATCTGTTCTATTTTTAAAGTACAATCAGCCTCGTGTATAATGAGCAACTTAGCTCACGTATCATAATATACTATTTCAACACTCTTGCTCATAAAGTGGCTCTAATTACACCGGAATAAGGCACATAATGACACCTGTAAGCAAACTGTGACTTTTTCATTGCTATTATTCACAAATGAGTTATGAATGTCTGATAATTTTATGAATTTAATGATATAAGCAGTTTCTAACATTATAATTTTTCCACGCCTGCAGCTAATAAGCTTGCGGTCGGAAAATGGAACTGAATTCAACACTCAGTAGTAAGAAATAACTTCTGAAATCGGTACCATGCGCACAATATTGTGATAATATGTACTTTTGAACTATCATGGTACCGACTTCAACAAGTTATTTCACACTTTTGAGTGTTAAAATCGATTCCAACATTTTTTCCAAATTTGTTTTTACGATTACGATTAAAATATCGCTATTAAAGGGGTAAATCGATGCCATGATTCATTCTGACATACAATCCCAAATAAAGGTGTTTGTATGGAGAAGCGTCCGACCAGCTTAATCAATAAGAACGAAAGGATAACTTTGACTTAAGACTCAAACTCCGCGATAGCTCAATTGGCAGAGCATAATTATCTCTATCTCGGCTATGCACTCAAACTCGTGCATATTTATATTGCTTGCTCAAATATTAGTATTCGAATCAAATACATAACCAATACAGATTAAAAACGTCTTGTAGGTATATCTCATACTACTATTTTGCCTAGAAATCTGTATAACAGTAGGTATTCTATGAAATGCCTGAGACGTTCACAATTTACGAAATATTGTTTATAGATACTCATTCAATATCTAGGCATTCTATACCTACAATACCGAACGTAGATTCTGTTGTAAATATAGACTAAAATGTAGCAACACTTGCTAACTTTTATATAATCTTTAGTCATGTAAGCGGGGAACACTAGCACTATAGTTTTGGGTATAACATTACGTCTACATTATCTGTATAAAGTCATTTCTGTATTTCTCCTAATAAACTTGGATAAGACAAAAATATTAAATTATTTCATTGACATCCTCGGCGAAGATTACTACAGATTCAAACTGTCTGTTTTTGATATCCGGCAAAGTACTTTTATTGTATTGCTGTGGGGAGCTGCTGCTGAGATGGAAACAATCTTTATCTTACAAAAGCGTGCAATTCGAGCCATATATGAAATGGATCCTAGGGAATCTCTAAGGGATCTTTTTAAAGAAATTAATATATTAACTTTACCGAGTCTGTATATATTTGAAAATATTATGAATGTTCGGAAAAAATTGAGTAAATTTAAATTAAATAGTGACAACCACGATTACAACACTAGGAATAAATATAAAATAGCAGTACCAGGTTTTAGACTAGCAAAGACAAATAAAAGGTCCTTTTTAGGTGATTGTGTGCGGTTTTATAATAAAATTCCCAAACGTATTACAATGCTCACAGAAGGAAAATTCAAGTTGCATGTGAAAAATATTTTGATTAAGAAATCATGCTACAAAGTTTGTGATTACTTAAACGACAAAGATGCTTGGAAGGTTCCGCCTCTGCCAAGCTGTCACCTGTCACCTACGTAATTTGAACAAATATTGTAATAGTCATATTATATTGTATATAAAACATTGTTAAAAGAATGGCCCCGAGTTTCTTGCCCGTTCTTCTCGCAGTGGCTCTATATTTTTTTTTAGCTGAACGTGGCAGTACAATGTAGAATATTTCAATATTAAAATTTGTAATTGACCTTCATAAGAGCGTCGTAAGTAGGGGAGAATTGGGGGTTCTGCATCTGCATCGCTCTCGCTTCGCTCGAGCTCGCGATGCATGACCCCCAATTCTCTCCGTTATATAGATCACAACTGGCATTCTTCTTGATATCAATGGGCTAAGTTCGGATCGAGCTGTTTGCACAATCGTCCATCCTTATTGTAACTTTACAAGATTTAAGGATTCTAAGAGTGCTTATGCATTAGGCACCCCTAGTTATTTTTAATCCGAACGGTTATTTTTTAAAATTAAATAGGATAGGATTTTATTAAAAAGATAGGTAATTTTAAAAACATTTATTTTCTACATTCCATTTCTGAAGACAAATTACATTTCTTAGAGCACAGTATGAAGTATGATATACACAACAATAAACATCGGAACATGAAATATACTTTCTATACAAACTTAGTAAACTAGGGCAACCATAATCCTCTAGATCGAAAATACACTTACTAATTCCGTCATACATTATATTATCTTGTTCTAATATTTTCCTTAGCCATCTAACTTTTTCTGAACCTTTGACATATATTTTACAGTTCCTTAAAATTTCTGCAATATAAATCTTATGATAATTATACGGTATAAGTCCTTCTTTCCAATAAATGTGTCTATTTCTTTCAATCCAGCATACTTGTCTTTTTTCTGTTTTTGTTAAGTCATAAAACGGGAAGGGTGGCTTAAATACAAGATTTATTATTTGTTTATCAAATTGTAGTGCTATTTCTTTTACAATGAATTCATTAGAATCAGTTTTGAAACCTTGTACGTCTACAATTGCATTCATGTTAGTTTACGTACAATATTACTTAGTGGTTTGTATTCAACAAGCCGGTCGTTCACAATAAGGCAATAGGCTGCTGTATTATTTGGAATTTCTTGGGCACTTTCAATTTCTAAACGTACATCCACTGGTCCTGATTTTAAATTTTCATTTTGTCGTGAACAGTCTATTATAAACAAAGGAGCTTTCTCTTTAAATTCGTTAATGTTTAACAACGGATCAGCTGGGAGGTTGTAATAAGACTGACGGAATTTGGCATATAATTCGTATAATATATTATACTTATTTTCATCGAACTTTATGTTTAGTGAATCATAAGGATAATATTGGGAATTTAAAAATAATGTAACGTTAGTCAAATTACAGTGATCAAATGTAGAACTATCTTTAGTTTTGTTATTTTTTCTATTAGTTTGTAAACCAAATATAACATATCGAGGCTTTTCTAATTGAGAAGCCGTTTTTACAGACCATGAATGCTTTGTGGTTCTTGGCAACAAAGGATATTCATATAAGTCCCAATTTCTAAAAGCCATTTGTATAGGTTTATCTTTTTCTAGAAATTTAAGTAATGAAAGCCTTTCTCGGTCAGAAACTTTCACATGTGGTACGCGCCATTGAACTCTCAGTATATCTATTTCAATACTGTCATCTTTATCAATAATAACACTGTTATAGTTAGTGCTGCTTCTATTAAGTACCAGTTCATGTTTGCAGTTTAAAATTATTCTATTATAATCTTCAGCAAACCCTAACATTTTATTAAGTGGTATAACAACACTAAAGAAATCATCTTTGGAATTTTGACCATTTATATTCCAACCCCATACAGCAGCAACTTTGCTCTCACCGTAATTCATAGAAATATATGATTTTATAGTAGAAGAAATTCCAGAGTTCCTGATACGATCTATTTCTACGCCATTTATTTCATATCGAATGTCTTGAAACAGATATGATATTGGATTATTAGTAAAATTGACAGGTTTTTTAGTAGGATGGCCTGCAGCATCTTTTCCAGTTACCGTAGCACGTCCTTCGATGTAAATAGAGCTGGCAGATGGTAGTACATATATGTCTTGTTGTTGGATAGATATGCGTATTTCATCATTGGCTTTAAAACTGTTATTGTATGGATTATATGTATATATTTCGTAACTCTCAATAGAGTTGTCGAAATGTGGTGAATTATCAATATCGAGAATATTCATATTTTGAAACCCAGAGCTCGTAAAAAATCTTTATTCTTTTTTGTTATTTTTTTTACTTTGGGATTTCTGATACGTCTATGCCTTTTGAAAGCATAGCTGATAATACCGTTTTTTAATTTTGGTTTTGGTGATATAATATTATATTTTTTTGTGTTTTGACCAAATACAATCATTTCTGCTTGCGTAGATGAAGGCTCATCTGAATTTCTTCTGCACCGAAATCAATGAGATTGCCTTCTTGATCAACAACTTTTACTGTAATTGATGATATGTTGTTGTCTTTTACGGGAAAATATATAATATTTTTAGGTTTTTCAATAAACCGAAAGCTTGGAGGAACGTTTGGTACAAATTCATAAATAATGTGGGAAGATAAACCATTAATGTACGAGCCGTGTATTAAATCACATTCGATCCTTATGACTGTTGTTGGAAGAATGTTCACTGGATTCTCTGATACATGCCATTTATTAGCTTCTAGTATTTCTTTTCGAAACCTAACATGTTTCCCATACTATTTATTACTTGGAAATTAACAGGTTTTGTGCAAAAAAGAGAACATTTTGCAGTATTTGAATTGGATTCAATATTGAGTTCACAGTCATCCAATTTGCTATTTAAATAGTCGGCAATGTCTTGTAAATCATAATTTCCATTTGGAATTTTTAATCTTTTATTTTTTTCACCGTAACTAAATATATTGTTAACATCTGATATATTTGGTATAACATTGAAAACAGAGAAATATAATAATCCGCACTCATAGCTATGATTTAAAGATAGAGGTGGATGAAAAGTGGTTTCTAATATAGATTTCTTTCCAGAAAAACTTAATGAGATAGACATAGTCGTAGACTGTTCTACAATTTATACTAAACTGGAGAAAACATAAAACACATCCACTATTTATTTGTTTGTATTACACCAAAACTGTTCTAAAAATTTAAGGCATAAATGACCGCAGTTATACGTATTATTTTTTTGATGATTATTATAGTTATATAGAATGTTTCCCTTCATCATATATTTTATAAATTCCTTAGGCGGCCTCAAGTTCCCATAGCTATCAAAATATTCAATGTAATCGTCAATTTTCACATAGGCTACCCAATGAGTTCCAGGATTTATTGAGCTATCTAAATTGACGACACCACACTCAATAGGATATGGTCTTTTAGGTAAATTATCTCTCATAAAAACACCTCTAAAGTAAGGAATATTATTACAATATTTCAATAAATCTATATTTGTAAGAGCCCGACTAGGCAACCGTTGATTTAGTTTTTTTTTTTTTTAGATAAGTATAATCCAAAACCTTTTTTATATGGTTTAATGCATAGCCCTTTGCCTATAGTTAAACCTTCCAATTTATCATGATGTCTCTTTAACTCCGAAAGACGTTTTTTTGCAGCTTTGTATTCGTTGTACGTTTTAAGGATTCCGGATACTCCACCAGCCAGACTTCCAGCAGCTGATAATCCCGCAAAAATAGGTATTAAAGGAAGAACACCTCCTGATTTTGGTAAAGGAATAATTCGTGGTAGTTTAATAGGTAAATCTTTCGTTAAATCTTTTGCTGCAGCAAATGCCAGTTCTATTGCCATTTTTTTACATTTTGGTTTCATTTTACGAATCTGCTTTTTAGTGTGAGATACAATGCTTTTAAAATTCTTTTTCATTCCAGAACCAGAAGCAACTTTGGCCAACATTGCTTTATTAACCAATGAAGCTGCTATTTTTTCTCCGGGACTAGCATTAGCAGAAGTAGTCCGTGTCTTCGCCATTTTTAGTAAAATTATATCTGCCTTACGCCGTTTATGTAAATTAGATGAATTATTGTAGGCTATATCGTGTTGTTTGCAATATTCGTCCAGCTGATTGATGCCTTTATCCCCACGAGCCAGTCTTTCTTTTAAGCGAGTTCCTGGTCCACAGAAATTATATCCTGGTAGATGAAGTTCAAATGGCAATTTGTTGATTAATCTATTCAGAAGACTATCTTCCGTCATAACCAGATGGAGACTGAATTACAATTATGTATAATCAATCTTTATAAAACATTCGTTTTGTTAATCCAACTGTTTTCACTGGAAGGGAACCCGAGCCATTTAACGTAACACCTTTTAGCTTTTTTTTTCAAAACTTTTTCGACAAGATAAACATCAGGGTGCTGAGTTTTTTGTAGTTCTTGTATATAAAATGCACCTAGTATTGGACGATGCCTCATGTCCGCTAATAAATAAGTTATTGGGTCAGTGTTTTGCACTTTGATGATTTTGAAAATTTCTGTTGACCAATTCGGCGTATACCCTTTTTCAAATGTGCCTTTATATTTACTTATGCGCACATAATCATTGGCATTCAATTTCTTTCTATATTTTTCTTTAGGGATAGAGGTAAGATTCTTTTTGAACCTCTCCAGTAATATATCTTTATTTTTTTGTTTTACTTGTGCTGGAGACATACCAATTGTTCTATGAATGGTATTGTTGTATATGTCAATCACTTTATTAAGAACTTCGTCATACCATATATAGTTTCCTCTGAAACTGAATTCTTTGTAGAGCTTATTTTTCAATGTTCGGATTAATCTTTCTACAATAGATGCTTTTTTAGTAGAGTAAGTGGAGTAGTGATTTATTTTATAACTATCCACAATTTTTTTGAATTTGTCATTATAGAACTCATTGCCTCTGTCCGTTTGTAGGTGTTTAGGCACTCGTCCTTTATGTAATAAAGATTGAAAAGCTCGAGTGACAACTTCTTTTTTTTTACTTTTCAGTGGATATGCCCATGCGTACTTTGAAAAAGTATCGATAACGGCTAAAATAAAATTATGACCACCGTTAAATTTAGAAACAGCTTGCATATCTATTAAATCAGCTTGCCAAAGGTCATCAATATCTTTCATCACAACATGTCTTCGAGGAAAATTTACCCTTGCATATTTATGAATCTCATTTACCACACTTTTTTTGCTCATGTTTATTATAATGTTTAAATATTACTTCTAATTTATTAACTCGATTATTTAATTCAATAAGCAAGTTTGTGTTAGATGAAATTTTATTCAAAATATTAATGAGAGATTTATCAACATATTCTTTGGTTGCGCTGTCATTCAGATCAATTGGATGTTCCAAATTTTTAAGGATCTTATTTTGGGCGTTTAAATTTCCATCACTAGATTGTTTTATAGAACATTCGCTTTGGATTATATAATCTTTTTTCTGTTTTTTATATAGGTGATGGCCGAATTTGTTGACATTCATGTTTGAATGATTCTTAAAGACTAAACAAATATTCGCAACGCTTAGTCATTTTATTCTTTAATTATACCAGCTTCTTTTAACTCTTCTATGATTGAAATAATTTCATTGTCATGATTACTGTTACCAGCATCTCTAGATGCCACCAAAAGCATAAGTCTTTCAATTAATTCATTAGGATCGTCCCAATAAATAAAATCTGTATTTGATTTATAGGTTTTTTTAAAACTTGGGGATTTAACTCCAGTTCCACGCTTGATAGCTTTGTTTTCCACTTCATCTCGATCAAAAAATAAGGGTTTTATAATTTGGCAGTACTTCATGCTTTTGTCTCCTCTTATTTGGCCTAAACGATTAAAATCTCTTTTGTGAGCATTAGTATTGTGTAACATATCTTTATAAACTATTTTATCTCTCTCTGTTACCAAATTTAAATCCGGCTTTTTTTTAAATAAAAGTTCCTTAATACCAGGTGTCATTTCGTAGTTTATATTTCCAAGGGTCATTAAAGAAATTTCATTGTCGCTAGAAGTTTTACCAAAAACCTTAAAAGAGATTGGTATGTTTCCCATGAATAATTGCTTGTTTTCATCCCGTACTCCAAATGGTACATTTAATGTATTATTTTCATCAAGCAAATTTTGTTTTTCTAATATTGATAGAAGGGGAGTGTCTAAATTGGTTACTTTTTTTTCATTTTTAAATGGCGTTGAATGTATTTGTTTTTCTGATTCACTATCGGTTAATGTATTTTCACTTTTAGCAGAGTTATAGCTTTGAAATTTGTCGTCGGGTGAACCGTTGGAATAATTACACAGTGATGAATCATTTGTATCAAAAGTGCATTTAATATCACTTTTATATGAATTAGATTCAGCCATTTTATTAAGAGGATCAGTGAGAGGTTTAAATATTTTATTTAAATTTAAGTTTGTGTTGTCTTCTTCATCCTTTATTTGTTTTATTTTGTTTTTAATTGTTTTAACTGAGGCGAGTATTTGGTGTTTCCATTTTTTTTCCATGTTTTATAACGATGTTACCACATCCATTAAATTATAAGAAATGATGACTTTAGTAGTTATGACTTGTATTTAAATGAAATCAATCGAACTTAATAAATGTATCAAATCCACTTCTGTATCTACCATTATTTAATTCACTATATTTATCTATAATTAAGAATGAGTGCGGATAAGTCCATGTTTTTAAACATATGTTTTTAAATTTGGACCAATCAATGTCTGAATTAACATGTTCATTATAAATATGTTTTAAATTTATATCATCCTGTTTAAAAATTATTAAAAAGTTTGCATTATCTCGTATTAATTGTTTTGGTATTTTCGAATAAGTTTGGGACAAGTAAAAGCAATCTATATTTTTATGCCGTCCCATTGAAAAATAGTTACGTATATTTGTCTGATTCTCGCATGCCACATCGTCAAAAATAAAAACAGAATTTGGTAAAGCAATATCCGGGTCAATAACGTCTTTGTTATCATTAAATATGTTAAATTTTATATCTGGAATTTGATTCAAGATTTCATTTAAAAAGCAGTATTTTGGTTGAAATGTGGTTTTTGAATACAGATAAACATTCTTAAATTTTAAGCCGTTTTTATGTAATAATAAGCCTATCATTACATTGGTCTTTCCACAATTAGATGGACCGCAAATTAGACAGCGAATCGTATTGGGAAGTAATACGCTATGTCTGTTAATTCCGGAATGTGATTTTACTTCTATGTTGTTAATTTCTAAAGTTGTGGGTTGCTTTATCAACCTCATAATGATATCTGACAATACTGTATAGGGTATTTATATTAAATAGATAAATCATTACAATGTCCATTTCTATTGATCGAATGTTAGCGGTTCTAATGTTTGCTTTCCAAGAAATTTAGCTTTTAAAAACAACCTTTGTCCACGTGATCTATTACCAAAAAAGGTAAGTACCTAGTTATATTTTAGTTATTATTTTTGTAATACTTATTAATTCATTGTTGCACCAGCTCCACTGTATAGCAGACAAATTTGCATTGCACTGTTGGTTTACATATATCCTGATTTTGGTAAGTGTTTATTTTAACTTTTTACTAATAATATCAGTTAAAACTAATTGGTAGTTCATATGAAGGTTAATTTAATAAGTATTATTTTATTTTGTTACAGAAACAATGACAAGCATAGTTTTTGCTGACGCTGATCCTTTCTATCTACAAGAGGCTCAAGACATGAATTTAATCTGGAACAGTCATGAACACGATAGAGATATTGTTCGAGAAAATAAAGAAACCAATACAAAAAATAAATCATTCAAAACAATTCATAAGAAAGGAAAGTTAAGTTTTAAGAAAAAAATATCACCAGATTCATCATTCGTTGTCAGAAAAATACCAGGAAAAGGACATCACTTAATAAAAATTGAAATCAGTGAAATTAACACCCTAGCAAGTGATGATTGTTGTGTAAGTGTGCAGTATGTAGTTGAGGATAAATATGATAACATTTTAGACGCAACGCAAGATTTAATAAGTAAGATGACAAAAAAGTTATGTGTCCCAGAACCTTTATAAATCTATCTAATTGTATTTATTGATATTTTATTTTATTGTAATATTATTGAATATATAACCTAATAAACATAGTTACGAGTCACGTACTTGTTTTATTTATCTTGCTTACGCAGGGTTTACCTACACATTATTTCGGTGACCGATGTAAATCTGGATTCGGTCGAACACTAACAATAATCTTATAAAATCAGACAGGAATTAGGATAGGTTAAGAAAAATGCAAGGAATGATATTTTATGCGATTTCAATTTATTTCATATATATTTCACATATATTATATATAGCAAATTATAACTTTTACCAGTAAATCAAGACTTACAGACTATATAACTTTACAAATGTATTACTTATAAATATATATATAGTTATTATGTTAGGAATTATAGTAAACATTTACCAAAATAAAACGGTTTTCAGTTGACAAGATATATAATTTTGTCATTATTTACAGTTCAATGTTGCTTTTAAATGTCACTTTTATTATTATGATATATTTCTAATATAATACAATATTATTATAATATATTGCTGTAATGTCCCCAAGGTACAGTTTTTACTATATCTTTCGTGATCTGTCTCTTATCATCTGATTTATTTAAAATCAATTTATTCAACCTCTGAGTAAATATTTTATGATTAATTGATTTAATAATGTACATACTATCTCTAAAATCAATATTCCTAAACAAACATCGTTTATATTTTGCCATGTCAAGTTTCCTCGTTACACATTTTTTTGTGCCTTTGGCTTTCTTAAGTGAAGATGTTTCAGTATTTATGCAATAAAGTTTTGCGCGAAGTCCTGTGAATTCTGTAATTAACTCACCAGCCATTTCATCTTTAAAATATCCAGGTTGTTTAATATTAACATGAGGTATACCATATACATTATCTTCTTTAAAATTACTAGTGTCAAAGTATTGTAGGTTAAGTTTCATATCCTTGTAGAAATCATCAGTCCTTATCAAATATAAAAGACTATCAGTATCTGTGTAGCAAAGGCATATATTTTCTCCATACATTTTTTTCATAATCGCGTAATGGAATCTATATAAATGTCTCTTCGCGAGTTCTAGAACAGTAAAGCCAATATATATTGGTCGGTCTAGATTGATTTGTGTTGGCTGCATTTGAATAGCTACCAAATTTTCTGTAAAAATCGAGAGATTCATAAAATTTGGCGCACTTATATATTTTTCAGCGCCGCAAATTTTATTAGTTCTGTTAGAACAATCTTTCCATACATTAACTAGTTTTACATCAACTTGATTTCTTTTGTTTTCTATCGTTTTACCAAATATAGAGTTATTCTGTTTTTAAAAAAAATCCCTTTCAAATTCGGAAGTTGCATTTTGTCGCAACAATGTGTTTAATTCAATGTAAGGTTTTAGAAATTGTTTCTGATCGAAAGCCAATACTCTGTGTATTTTTAATAGTACAAGTCCGTTTCTCAAACATTCTTTTAAATGAGTATAATGTATGACATATTTATATTTATTATGTAGGTTTGCTATTAGCTTTTGAGATTTTCCATTAGGCGGAATACATTTTTCTGGCGCGAATGGTAAATCAGAATGATGATCATGTATTTGTGGAGGATATTCAAGGTCCACTTCAAGTATGTATCCGCGATTGTTACTATCTGGTATCGATTCAATGTTGTTAAGGGTTTTAATTTCGTCTTCATTTAGAAAGGAAAAATTATTGGTAGGAAGACATTTCATCATCGTATATCCATAAAGATTTACACAATCGAGGTACATTAGATAAGAATTGGGCTCGTATTTATTGTAATTAGACAAATATTTATTATTTGCTTTAGCATTTCTGAGAGAACATTGTGCTAAACCTCCTCTAATGCCTTTTTCAAGCATTTGATACATTTCAACATCGGAAATTAAATCAAGCTCAACTTTTGTAAACAATAACATGGCATCCCAACTTAATGAAGGTGATGATACATAATGACAAGGATCTAAGTTGTAGTAAGTCAAGCTCATTGTTCTGAATTTTTCAAAAACGTCACATAATAATAATACATCGCATTTTAAATATAAATCGGTGTACTCCCCTAAATCTTTTATGTTAAATTCATTCCAAATAGTTTGCGCATGTTCGTAATCTTTATCTGATATATCTTCAGAAGAAAGCCTATTAAAAAAACTACTCTTGTCAGGAAGATTTGGTTCATTATAGCGTTCCATCGAATTCAAATAATCATAGCAATATACTCCTTTTTGACACAATAAATCAAACGATTTACTATCAGGATAATATTTTTTTAAATTTTTAAAGTCACTTTTCTGCAGTGTTTTTACTAACTTATCCAAGCCGCAACTAAGAAAATTGAACGAATCAATAAATTTCAACTGAGCGGCATTGTTGGAATCAATTGGTATAAACTTTGTGATTGATATGTATTTTTCCTTTGTTTTTGAAATAAGATTAATACGTCCTATGATCGCAGATAGCTCGGTAATAAATAAATGACAGTCATATCCGGAAAGATTGTGGAATATGATTGGAATAAATTTACATGTCCTAGCATTCAAATTACATCCCACGTGACTCGGACCTAAATAAGCTGAATCAAAATGATCGTGGTCTGCGCATTTTACGTCATCAGCTACAAATTCCTTTTTACACAAGTGACAGATGGTAGCATGTTTAAACGATGCCAGCTCATTTTCAGTTAGCGGCATCATTTCATGTTTAATTGATATAATTTGATATAATTCCATTACATCATTAGTTAGAGCTTCAATAAATTTTTTTACACAATTTGGGCCCCGATAAGACACAAATTTGTTTAGACTCGGTTTAGACTCACAGCATATGTAATAAGCAAAGCAAGTCGCTTGATGTATTTGCACGTTCTCAACATGTTGTGATTTGCTTTTATCCGAATATTCTTTAAGCAAACTTTCAAAATCACCATATATTACGAAAGGAATTCTACGAGTTCGTTCAACATGCGAAAATAATAACTTACTACCTGGTTGAGGCAGAATTGTTTTTACTCTAGCGCAATCGTGATTTACCAGTTTTTCTTGCGATGGAAAATAAATAAAACATTCGTCACACAAAAAAATTCTGCATTTATGTTGTGTAAGTTGTCTATGTACAAGCTTTCCGAAATCTTTTATCAAACAGAAATGGTTTTTCCCGTTTATCTCAATGAGGAGCAGGCTAATATGCGTCAACTTACGATGTTTTGTTTTGTAGAGGGGACCAGATACTATATTGTTTTTATCCAAACCGTACACATTTACCGAAATTAAAGGATTTATCTTTTCGAATATTTTAATATCATTTAAACTCAAAGGAAAAGTCATTCCTGAAGTGTTCAGAATATGTTTATAATGTGGATATGACGACACTCTATTTGGATTATTTTTTGCTGGATACATATGCGCAATTATGCTCCATAAGAAACATCGATCATCTTTGTTTTGAATGTTTAAACATGATTTGGTGTTTTGAATTTCTCGCGGCAATTTCACGTATGAGCCCGCCCGTAATGGATTGTATTGATTAATATTTAATTCTAAATGACTGATAGAATTTAGTGTCCAACCACTCCCCGACATTTCGAATTCTGAACATTTCGTTATCAGCTTTTGGACACATGTTTTATAAAACGATATCAAATCAGAGTTGTAAAAAATCTTTACAAATGGCACATTAAATGACTTAAGGGCTTTTTCATCATTTTTAGGTAAATAATATGACACAAAAAATTCCATGTTGACTTTTAATGCATTGTGTTGGATCAATGATTTTTTTATTAATTGTAAAACTGAAGTAGAGGCTTTATTCAAAAATTCCTCAGGCAGCATATTATTCGAAATAGGGTTTATTTTATAACTTACAATTCTAGATTTAAATGCACTAGCTATAATCTGCACATCTGGGAACTCAGAGTTGATCAAACAGTTTGATTTATGAATACTACTTTTATAATGCGACGAGATACGAGACACCTCAATATTACACTCTCTACAATATACCATTTTGCCTCACTTGTTCCTTAGTAGGTATACTTGATAACAAACTTGAACTGATAAAAAATATTAAAAAATATAGGTAAATATTTGAGGTATTTACTTAATATAATAGTTGCATGAATTGATATGAAGCGATTAACCTGCCTAGATGTCGGTAATAATATAAATGCATAGTTTCGTAATCTGAGATTTAATTTTACTGTTTGCAATTAGTTTTCAGTAGTATATTTCAGTATTTCAGTTTCTATATTTAAATTTTTCAATATTCCAATATTTCAATATTCCAATATTTCTCATTTATAGTTTTGCTGTAAATAAAACAATCATTAGACATAACATAATAATAACCAGTTAAAATTTTATTCATGAAAATAAAACTTACATTTGTTGATTAAAAAGTATTGTAAATGCTTTCCTATTATAAGGTATAAATAAAATAAAGATAACAGTTAAGTAAAGATAGCTAGATAAAAGTGAAATAATTGAATATTATTGCGTCAGTATGTTAGAACATATTGTTCATTGCGGTATCATGGGATACTTAAATGTATAGTTTGGTAATCCTAGTTTGCAATTTACTGTGTAGATATTATTATAATGTTTGCAATTAGTATTTCAGTTTCTATATTTCAATTTTTCAATATTTCAATTTTCAATATTTCAATATTTCAATATTTCTCATTTTTAGTTTTGCTGTAAATAAAACAATTATTAGACACAAAATAAGAATAACCATTTCAAATTTTATTCATAAAATCTAAAACTAACATTAACTAATTCAAAAGTAGTATATATGCAAGTAATTACCTATTATAAGGTAGAAATAAAAATATCAAGGTAATATAATAAAGTAAAGACAAAATGAAACAATTGCGATTGTACCAATCTGTTAAAACATACTGTTCAATGTAATTTCATGGGATACATTATTGGCTGTATAGCCTTGAATTCATTTTTCCCGGCTTCTACAAGTGTTGACAATGCGCGCCATACAGGTGTTTGGGTGTCAGTACACAATTTTAAAGTAACCAGGGCTCTTTTCCAACGTTCTTCGCTAGGCTGACATTCAGCTTCTCGGGAATTATAGACCCTTAACTCGACGTAATACTCCCCGCCACGTGTGAGATCTCGTTGTGTTGTATACCCGCTCGTTCCGCGCTGTGAAAAGAAGCTCCGCAATGTAGCCGCACGCGCTGGTTTCACCTTGCTGCTTTCTCCGATCTCCTGAAAAAAAATCAAACAAATAATAAGTGACCTTCATACGTAACAGTTTATTGATATAACTGCTGTAACAAAAGTAAGTTACATAAATGTTTACAAAAATAATCTAGCCTGCATTAAACAACGCTTATCCACCATCGTAACTAAAAAAATACCCTGCCTAAGAGGGCCATGGTGCCGTAAACAATCATCACACACACACACTGAGTATCACACCCATAAAAATAAGTAAACGAGCGAATAATATTTTTTCATTACCTGTGTAATCGAGGGCTGCGCCAGAGGTAATTCTACGTCATCCGTGTCCGAGCCAAAGAAATGGGATGTCGTCAACAGTTCTGTTGACACCGCCGCTGGCAGTTTTTTCTTTCTCGATGAAGACCCAGCGCCGCTGCTAGCCGTCCGTTTCTTTGATGCGCCTCCGTCTTTCTTCTTTTCTTGAGCCACCTTTTTTGCAGGAGGTTGTGGTGTAGGTGGAGGTGCTACAGGCTCGGACCCCGCCGGTGTTTCGTCGTCCGATACATCAATCTCATCGGCCCAGAAAGGATTTTGCGACCAGCCCGGCCTGAAAGCAATAATTTAAAATAATTATAATAGAAGATAACTTCGCAACGAGTTAACACAACATTGTTTCTGAACATTGTTTTAGCCTAGCATAGCAAAATGCTTTATAAATAAAAAATCCATGAGTTAACACAAGTTAGTTTGCCGATCAACACAGGTACCTAAGTCACATTACACTTTATACGTTTACATCCTCACACTCACAGTCCACACTTAGTTCAATGACTTGTATAGCGGGTGCCAGAAACATTCACTTCACTCATAATCTCACCTTGAACCAGAAATACAAATTTCCCTTGGGGAAGTAAATTGAGCTTCTGTCAGGAATCGAACCCGAAACTCCCGGTGTAGAAGGCAATTACTTAACAACTACGCCAGCATGGCATCTAATTTTTTTCACCGAAGTTATAAGGCAATTTGCACTCACTAATAATTCATTCATACTAACAATAAATACTTTAAGGTCACTTACTTACATAGTTAGGTTCCTTGAAGTTCCGAATATGTAAATAACTGCACTTTTTTTGGATGCTGGAGCGTCGTCGCCCACCACTGAATATCCGCTTTTAAATGTAGATGCACCAAATCAGTCCTATTTATAATCTCATTTTATAAAGATGCATTCACAAGTCGAATCTTGACTAAAACGTACAAAAATAAAAAAACAGAAAGGTTAAAGTTTTAACGATTGTATACCTTAACGATCTTGTAAACAAAGTTCATTTCATCTTGTCAACCGATAAACAAATCTGAATGAGACTTTATGCTGTCGTCAAGGGATGTAAAGCGATGACTGCTGCACATTCTCGAGCAACTGGAGACAAAAATCCTATAAGGAAGTGGCAGGTACTTATACCAATTACGAGTCTTTTAAATTACAGATCTCACTTAACTGGTAAACAACATATTTCAATTGATCACCAGTAATGAGAGAACCTCTCGAATAAAACAATGCTTTTTATGAAAATCCTTATAACTAAATCTTTTAGATATTAGTAGCGAAACAAACATCAATAAGTCGATTTGTATTTTTTGACGATACTAAAAATGTATTGCTACTTAAGTAAATATTTAAAAATCACATAATGTTCTGATCACTACTGTTACCTATTTAGTATTTTTATTAGACATTAATATGTAGGTACCTACGTTAAATTTTAACCAAAACGTATATTATAATTTTAATTATGTAAAATCATGAAACGAAGGTTGTATCTTTGAACCATAGGCCGTCATTTATTTATTTATTCATTATAATCAATCTCTTTTTTAACTTTTTTTATTTTCTATACAAGATGATTACTACAAAACATCAAAAGAACCAAAAGCCCGTAAAGTAACCTATGGATAGTGACAATGGAGTCTTATCGCTAAGAGAAATTCTTTTCAGAAATATTTGTATCGATATAATCACAGTAATATTGTTGTTTGCTAAGAAGCTATTTAATAGTATAGATAGTGAAAAGTATAGATATCTTAGAAAATACTAAAAACAAAAACTTTTAAACTCATAGCCCACACTAAATTCATAGACTTGTATCTTAGGTGCTAGAAACATTCACTTCTTCACACACACACACACAATGACACCCAGAACCAGAAGTGCATATTTTCCTTGATGAGGAGATTTATGCTACTGTCGGGAATCAAACCTAGTACCCGCAACATAGAAGACAAGAACTTACCAACTACGTCAACATGACAGTCTGACTAATCGTATCTTTGATAAAAAAATATGACGAAAAAAATATCGTTGAATCACGTACGCTAGAAAATCCAAATATAGGCTGACTTGATAGCCTAGGTACATAGGACTGCACATATCATTGACATGAGTACAAAATAATAAAATGTAATAATCATAAAAAGTCCCCACTTTATACGTACTCGTACGTACTCTAGGTAACATACCACGGCTGTATAACCCACACTTAAATCGGGATACTATATACCTATGCCTTATAAATGTGTCGGTCGCATCTGTTTCACTAGACAGACAAAGTATTATGTTCTGAACTGATCTGTCTTGAACGGTCTAAAATAAAATGAACTGCTCAGATAAACAAATACAGACTGACCAGATAAAACGATAGCGGTTTATAAGCTAGAGGGAACCTCGCTTTTTTTAATTCAGTGCGACGAATATAGTGAGCGAACATAATACATGTTGTAAAATGCGCTAACGAGACGATTATAGAGAATAAAAACATCTGACACATGATCCGTGCGCAAACAAGTTGTCGGTTCCCTTGTAATTACAATACTACTTATTAATCGTATGTTTGATGTGGATTGGATAGCAGATAATCGAGAGAATTGGGGGTCATGCATCGCGAGCTCGAGCGTAGCGAGAGCGATGCAGATGCAGAACCCCCAATTCTCCCCTACTGTCGTAGACGCCTAAATTGAATAAATGATTTTGAATTTGAATTTGAATATGAATATTATTCAGTTAGCAGGTAGATTTAGGGTCCGTTTCATAATGTCCTAATAAAGTTTCGGGTTGCTATGCAGCACATATATAATAACTGAATGATAAAAATGACAGTTAATATGCAGCGCGTTTCAAGCTTTAACGGATGGATAGGCTAAATCGATGACTGTGAAATACAAAGATAGTGTTTTATAAATATGTTCTAGGTAGTAAAACCGGAGCTTACTCGAACATTCCAAAACAGGCCCTTAGTTAACACACATCATAATCGGTTTGACGCTTCTTTATCGATACAGTAAAAACAAAAATAAATTACGTCGTTATAATAACATGATTCTGTATGGAAAAACAAATGAATCGTCACAAAACACGTTTCATACAAAAATACCGCTTTTATTTTCTAAAATTTTTATTATTATTTGGTATATTATTTGTTTCGAAATCACATTTCCTTCATTTTAAACTCCTTTTTACGGTTCCAAAGATATAACCCTTTAAAGTTCGTATGGACGGACAATTGAAACTGAGTAATAGAGTAAAATTTTCTAATATTACGGAACCCAAAATACGACAACTTCATTTACTTGTTTCAAACATATATAAGAAATCCCAGAGTACTTTATTCTCAAGTTCTAAACAGCACAAAACAAAACCAAAGCAAGCCAACACACGTGCACTCGATGGTAAATTGCATCCGCGGTGAGCTGACTTGGATAATTTATTTATTGTTGTTCTAATTCACGCAAAATCGTGGGCTTCTCGCTCGTTGAAGTATATAGCTGGACGGTGCAGTGTATACTACAGTTTTGTGTGCAGTTTACAAGTGGCACAAAGCAAGTTGTCATTTTAGACATTTTTATAACGAACAAGCCGTTGAGCAAATGAGTTGGCAGCGATTTCTGTAGATCAGTCATCACCTTCACTGCGATGTTTTTCGAGGACTTTTTGTGTGAAAGACAAGAATGCTAAAGCCGCTCCAGGTTGCAGAGTACTGAAGGCCCTGCAACCAAGCCGGATGCAGAAACCGCTCTGTATCTTGCGTTAGAATTATATACTACGGTCTTGCTGTCCTTTATCTTTTATTTTAAAAGAACACAAGTAAAGAAAAGTAAGTTCATATCTAGCCAACCACACCAAAAAATCTGTTCTAAATAACATCAAAAGTGCACCCTTATTGAGCGAATAATGTGTATCGTAGCCATTGTGGCAGCGCATCTCGCGAGAACCTACACATCGCTTTTTGTTGTTCTATGTATAGTCAGGGCATTTTACGGTATTGCCGACTTGCAATCAATTTATTGACTTTTTCTGAGAAATATATTATTTATAACAGTTGGACTCTGGTTTAGCCCGTTTAGTCCATTGAAAAGTTACATTTGGGGTTGCGTTTCTTAGAGGACGCAATTTTTTTTTATGTGTGGGGGGGTCAGCCTAAAGCTAAAATCAAGTTTGTGGGGTCGCCACTGTTAGCGACGCCACATAAAACTTGTATATATATATATAGTTCTAGACCATAAGCTAAGCTATAGTTCTAAGTAAAATACGTAATAAAGATGATACAACCACGTAGAATAAGTAAGCAGTAAATAGTTCATAAGCGCTTTATATGTATCGCTATATAAGTATAGATAACGAATGATAAGAAATAGGTAAGAATCTAAGTAAGTAGAATGTCGCAAAATGGAAAACTGAGTAGCTCCAGTTCTGTGTCAAAAGAGGTAGAATATGAGTATAACTAGGTTATAGAGAAAACTCTTGCCTATCTCATACCGCTTGTCACTCTCGCATAAGTCCCCGGGTTTTCCAGGAAAACATAGGGAAAGTCAGGGAATAATATTTTTTGAATAATGTATAATGTTATAAATTAGCCTTAGATAATGTAGAAATAACATAGGTAGTCTATAATTACCTATTACGAATATTTGTGAAGGTAAAATCACATAAAAGCTAGACTTTTCTAGAAAATGTTAAAAGTAGGCACGTTTTGGTTCCGCCCCTAAGTAATCGAGAAAATTCCATAAAAATATAGATGGAATATTAACACCAAACATTTGAGTAATAGAGATCATATTAGTATACACAGAATTATGGAAACGCCTCGAAATGTTAGACAAGGACTTCATTTTATGACAAAGACAGAGATATAGAAAATTCTCGAAAGGAGTAAAGGGAATAGTCAAGTGAGCGGGACATATATACAATGAAGCGCCACTATTGGTCAATCACTCTCTTTAGCCAGCAGATCTAACGCTTAGGAACTGAATTTACTTATATATAAATATTGTGTGATTTTACCTCAAGAATCATCGTACCCACCTTATCGATATCTTATGCGTGCAGGAAACCTTTCTAAAACCGGGGAAGGCGAACCCTAGGTTTGCCAATTACAGAACGGTACGTAATGATAGAGTGAACTCCCGTGGGGGAGGCACTCTTATCTTTTACAAAAGGTCCCTGCACTGCATTCCCCTACCTACCCCGACTCTTGTTAATATGGAAGCATCTTGTTGCCTCCTAGCTATGACTGGTCATCAACCTATAGTCATAGCGTCCTGTTACCAAGCTTGCTCCAAGCCGATCGTCCGAGCTGACTTAGAAGCCTTGTTCTCATTAGGAAGCGCCGTCCTTCTGATTGGCGACTTCAACAGTAAGCACATCCTATGGAATTGTAACGTCAACAATCCCAAAGGTATTGCACTTGAAAACCTAATCGCAGAACTTAACTTTGACATAATTGCGCCCACTGAGCCCACTTACTACCCTTATATGGAAGACCATCGATCTGACTTGCTTGACATGGCACTACTCAGAGGCGTAACACTCCGGGTACGCTCCATAGAAGTGGTTCACGAGCTTCACTCTGACCACCGACCCATTATACTGCGACTAGGTCCCGACCCAACGACTGACCTCCCCCGCCCCACTAAGACGATAGTGAACTGGAAGCAAGTAGGCGATGCCCTAAAGGCTATCAGTTCACCGGACCTTGACAAGATCCCTGACGACATCCTGACAAAAGATGACGTAACCCTTGCGATCGATTCGTTCACCAATCACCTCTCCACCGTAGTAGGTGCATCCGCAAAGGAGGTCATAGTGCCGGACGACCGGCGCCTTGTCATTCCAGCGGATGTGAGACGATTGGTGACGGAGAGTAAAGCAGTGACCCGACATTACGACTCTTACCCCAGTAAAGAGAACAAAACTAAGAAACGCCACTTTGAACGCATGGTTCAAAGTCGCATGTCTGAGTTGCGTGATCAACAATGGGGCGATAAACTTTCAAACCTCGTGCCAAGCCACCATGCTTACTGGGACTTGGCGCGAGGCTTGAAAGGAAGTAACCATAACGACATGCCTCCCTTATACAGACCAGTCCCACTAGTCCCAGCGTTCTTTGACGAAGACAAAGCTGAGTGCCTAGCTGATAGCCTAGAGGCTCAGTGTTCCCCTAACGTAGATCACGTTGACCAAGCTCACCTCGATTCGGTGGATGCTGAAGTCGAACGTAAAAGCTCTGTGGTCACCTCTGAACTCCCACCAATCACCTTAGCGACTTACGCTGAGGTGGAGAGACTGATCAAGGCCCTCCGACCGCGCAAATCCCCCGGTGCCGATGGCATCTCCAACAGGGTTCTTAAAACCCTCTCCTCCTCCTCTCATCCATCTCTTAGTCAGCATCTTCAATGCTGCTATGAGCCACTGCTTATTCCCAGACACCTGGAAATGTGCAAATGTCATTGGCATTCACAAACCAGGCAAAAGCTCATCTGACCCCACCAGTTACCGCCCCATCAGCCTTCTCAGTGCCTTAGGCAAACTTTACGAGCGGTTACTTGCAAACCGTCTCCAGTCCCATGCTAAGGAACACCACCTTATCCCAGATGAGCAGTTTGGCTTCAGACCCGGACACTCATGCGTTCAACAGGTGCACCGCCTCACGGAGCACATCATTGAGGGCTTCAATAAGTACCCCAAACCCCAGACTACGCTAGCAGTCTTCCTCGACGTAGCGAAAGCTTATGACAAAGTCTGGCACAATGGCTTGATCTACAAGCTATACCAATTTGGCGTGCCAGAACGTCTTGTGCTCATCCTACAAGACTTCCTTAAAGCCAGAAGCTTTCGCTATCGCGTGGAAGGCACCCTCTCCTCCCCCCACCCAGTCAGAGCCGGAGTCCCTCAGGGCTCCGTGCTATCACCTATTCTCTTTGCACTGTATACCAGTGACATCCCACGCTCTCAGCCCAAAGTATTCCTAGCCCAATATGCGGACGATACCGCCATTTACACCACTGGGTGGCATATCAACAGACAGTCCTATTTCGTCATTCAACGGGCCGTCACCGAGATCGGTGACTGGTTCCGAAAATGGCGCATCGCGGTCAACCCAGCTAAAAGCACAGCTATGTGCTTTACTGAGAAGACACGCTCCCCTTACCCGAAACCGCTTATTTTGTTCGACGAACCCATTCCCTGGGTTCCTAGAACAAAATACCTCGGAATCACCCTTGATCGTCATCTCACCTTTAACGATCACATAACAACCGTCCGTAACAGAGCGGCCTTCGTAATGGGTCGCCTTGGTCCCCTACTTCGCAAAGAGAGTAAAATGTCTCTTAGTAATAAGAAGACACTTTACACTGCCTGCATCCGCCCCATCATGACCTACGCATCAGTAGTGTTTAGTCATGCTAGTGAGGCCCACCTTCATAAACTTCAAGTCATCCAAAACCGTTTTCTTCGTAATGCAACCGGCGCCCCGTGGTATATCCGGAACACCGAGTTGCATTGCGACTTAAACCTTCCCTCTCTAGCGCAGTTCAATAAGGACTGCGCCCGCCGATACTTTGATCGAGCGCCCCACCACCCGAACCCATTGGTTGTCCAGGCATCGAACTACTCGACTGCCTCTTCTATCCCATTTTTCAAACCCCCCCGTCGCCGACCACGGCAGGTATTAGACGACCCGGATGACCCCATCGCAGCCATTACATTGGCAGCTTTAGCGTTATCCGCAAGTCGTCGAGGTAAAATCCCCAGGTGTGAGGTAATCAGAGGTCACACAATCAAACACCGAGCTCGCCGGCAAGCTCGAGGCAAAAACAAGGTCACGATAAATTGCTCTCCAAATAGTCAAAGAGTATTATTCAGTAGGGCCCAATTGTGCAACACTGCAGTTGCACAGAGGCATTTTGCTCCGATCCCCCCCATGTCTCTCGACAGCGAGACAAGCCGAGGTCCGAACCACAGTGGTGCCCTTGAGCTCGCTGTCAACCCCTCCTATAATAGCGGTACGTTTTCGGCGTCCGCAGGAGACGGAGGTAGAAAGCGCTTTTCGCCTTCTACGCCCGTCTCGGGAGAAGTGCCTTCGGCACTTCTCCCTCCCGGGCTATTGTAGGGCCAGGCCCTCGCCCAAAACCCGGTGGAGCTGGACGACCGCACAGGCGGTAGCCAGCATCTATGTCCTCCCTAAACAAACAAACAAACCTCAAGAATCACACACACATTCCGACCTGTGCCGCCACGCCGTGCACACCTGTCTACAGCTCCGCCAGTATCTCCCAGTGAGACCGCAATAGTCCCCGCACTATTGCCGTCTCACTCGGGTCATCGTTCCGACGCTAGTTGCAGACCAGTGCCTTGGAATACGCAGTCCTGACGAAGTTTTGTTTTGTGTGCAGAAGCTGAGCAGCCGCCGAACGCCGTGCAACGTGAGCTACGAGCTCGCCGTGCCGTCGCGCAGAGGCGCTCTAAGACGTCAGGCATTACCACCTACCCAAGTCCCTTGTTTCGACACAACAACATCATATCGGGCTGGTGGTCTTGTTTTGACCGCACTTTTCGGTGCGCATTTCACAACTTTACTACTCGACACAACATTGTAACAGTGCGCGTAACAACACACTTTGTGCTGTTAAGCGACGTCGTTCAGGCGTGGGGTAGCGTCAGCCAAACCCGTCTGAACGATCAAATCCGCCATTTGCTGCGGTCGCAGTGTGACACCCTACGGTGACAACGGCCACTGTTGTTGTTTTGGTTTAACCTTGCACCGTGGCCTTTCCCGCTTCACGGGTCAGCCGAAGCAAGCTGGGCTCCGGGACAACTGGCCTTGGGGTCGCCCCTAGTCAACCCCGGAGCAGCATTAGGAGCACCCCTCTCCGCCGAGAAAAAAGCTCGGAGAGGGTACACAACTAGGGCACACCATAGGTACTCACTCCCTCTCACACAAGTGAGCTCACGAGTTGCGAGAGGGAGACAGAACCCGTTAGGCCATCCTGAGTATTCCCCTCAGGATGCAACGTCCCTCTAACGGTGAGGTGGAGGTCCTTCAGACCTTCGCCCTCCGCCACCCCGATCTGTATGTTGCTCATATGCAACTCCTCGAAGAGGAAGCGAGTGCCCGCCTCACGGACACTCTTATTGCTCCCTCCGGGACTTCAATCCCGGAGGCCAACGTCCCTCCTCTGACCCGGTCCTTCTCAGAGGACAGTCCGGCTTCGCCCGCTCCGGGCCCAGACAACAGACGCACGGTGGCAGCCCCTCCCCGTGAGAGGTCTCGCTCGCGCTCACCGATCGGGAGGCCAGCGAGCACCCGTCCCTCCTTCGCCGTTGTCGAGCCCACTTCGGACTCCGAAGCGGAGATGGAGGTAGATCCGAGTCGCGCCTTACGCACCGACTCGGGCTCAGACAACGACGGCTATACCGTCGTAGATAGGAAACGCAAGCGTGCTCCTAAAGCCGCTAGTTGCGCAACCTCCGCCCCTCCCGCCAAGGCACCCGCTAAGGCCCCCGCCTCCGGCAAGAAGCCGACCCCCGCCCCGCGCCCCGCGTCTCCTCCTTCCACTCCGGCCACCACTGCCGCGTCCCCTCAGGACGCGAGCGCGCGCCGCGAAAAACCACCTCCGCCCCTGTTCATTCAGGACAAAACCAAATGGGACATGCTGTCCCGTTTAGTTTCGGATCGTGGGATCCACTATACTAATGCCCGCTCCACGCATCAGGGCATTAAAGTTCAAGTGTCCACCATTAGCGACCACAGAGCGCTAACGAAACTCCTCCGCAATGAGAGCATAAGCTTCCACACTTATGCGCTCGAAGAGGAGAAAGTCCTCCGAGTGGTCATCCGCGGTGTGCCCAAGGAGGTACATACCGATTCGGTATGTGCCGACCTGAAAGCACAAGACTTCCCCGTACATGCAGTTCACCGCATGTACAGCTGGAAGGACCGCAGCCCCTACGATCTAGTACTCGTAGTACTAGATCGTACTCCTGAAGGCAAGGCCATTTTTAACTTAAAAAAGGTCTGTGGCCTCTCAGGACTCGATGTCCAAGCCCCATACAAGAATGGGAGTCCCTCGCAGTGCCATAACTGCCAACTATACGGGCACGCCTCCCGTTTCTGCTTCGCTCGCGCTAGGTGCGTTAAGTGCCTAGGCGATCACGCGACAGCAGCGTGCACTCGCACCCGGGACTCGCCGGACCCACCCAGTTGCGTTCTATGCGGTGCTCAAGGGCATACCGCGAATTACCGTGGTTGCCCTAAAGCACCACGAGTGAACCACAGGTTGGCAAGGCATAGGCCGACCCGTCCCTCTTATTACCGCTACCAACGGGTAAGCCCTAAACTCACGGTAGTACCTGCCTCACAGGTAATACCCGCGCCGCTCCCAGCCCGTAACGCATGGTCTAAACCACCCAGTATGGTTAAGACCGTCGCTACCGCCCGCGCCCTGGCCCGCGCGCCCGCACCCGCGCCCGCACCCGCACCCGCCCGCGCCGCGGCCCCTGCCCGCGCACCGGCCCCGGCTCGCCCCGCGCTCCCGGCACCCGCTGCCAACACCGTTCGTGCCCCTCCCCGCGCCGCTTCCCGGCCACAAGCTCCCCCTATGCCGTTGATGGCTGCCCCTCTTCAAGAGGCAATCAACCTAGTCAGCGATCTGGCTATGTCGGTTGACATCAATGAGGTACAAGAGCTATTCCACAAGATGCAATACGCTCAATCCCCAGCGGACGTGATCCAATACACATTGGAACACGCAAACTTACTAAGCGCCCTTAAGCGCTTCGTCCCCCAGGCCCCTCCCCAGTACAACCACTATGGGTAGTACAACCGAACGCACGAAACCGTACTCAGTTTCGTTAGCGTCATTTAACGCTGACGCCTTCTTCAAACAACGTGACCTCGTCCACGACTTTTGTTGTACCCACCTTATCGATATCTTATGCGTGCAGGAAACCTTTCTAAAACCGGGGAAGACGAACCCTAGGTTTGCCAATTACAGAACGGTACGTAATGATAGAGTGAACTCCCGTGGGGGAGGCACTCTTATCTACTCGTATTACAAAAGGTCCCTGCACTGCATTCCCCTACCTACCCCGACTCTTGTTAATATGGAAGCATCTTGTTGCCTCCTAGCTATGACTGGTCATCAACCTATAGTCATAGCGTCCTGTTACCAAGCTTGCTCCAAGCCGATCGTCCGAGCTGACTTAGAAGCCTTGTTCTCATTAGGAAGCGCCGTCCTTCTGATTGGCGACTTCAACAGTAAGCACATCCTATGGAATTGTAACGTCAACAATCCCAAAGGTATTGCACTTGAAAACCTAATCGCAGAACTTAACTTTGACATAATTGCGCCCACTGAGCCCACTCACTACCCTTATATGGAAGACCATCGATCTGACTTGCTTGACATGGCACTACTCAGAGGCGTAACACTCCGGGTACGCTCCATAGAAGTGGTTCACGAGCTTCACTCTGACCACCGACCCATTATACTGCGACTAGGTCCCGACCCAACGACTGACCTCCCCCGCCCCACTAAGACGATAGTGAACTGGAAGCAAGTAGGCGATGCCCTAAAGGCTATCAGTTCACCGGACCTTGACAAGATCCCTGACGACATCCTGACAAAAGATGACGTAACCCTTGCGATCGATTCGTTCACCAATCACCTCTCAACCGTAGTAGGTGCATCCGCAAAGGAGGTCATAGTGCCGGACGACCGGCGCCTTGTCATTCCAGCGGATGTGAGACGATTGGTGACGGAGAGTAAAGCAGTGACCCGACATTACGACTCTTACCCCAGTAAAGAGAACAAAACTAAGAAACGCCACTTTGAACGCATGGTTCAAAGTCGCATGTCTGAGTTGCGTGATCAACAATGGGGCGATAAACTTTCAAACCTCGTGCCAAGCCACCATGCTTACTGGGACTTGGCGCGAGGCTTGAAAGGAAGTAACCATAACGACATGCCTCCCTTATACAGACCAGTCCCACTAGTCCCAGCGTTCTTTGACGAAGACAAAGCTGAGTGCCTAGCTGATAGCCTAGAGGCTCAGTGTTCCCCTAACGTAGATCACGTTGACCAAGCTCACCTCGATTCGGTGGATGCTGAAGTCGAACGTAAAAGCTCTGTGGTCACCTCTGAACTCCCACCAATCACCTTAGCGACTTACGCTGAGGTGGAGAGACTGATCAAGGCCCTCCGACCGCGCAAATCCCCCGGTGCCGATGGCATCTCCAACAGGGTTCTTAAAACCCTCTCCTCCTCCTCTCATCCATCTCTTAGTCAGCATCTTCAATGCTGCTATGAGCCACTGCTTATTCCCAGACACCTGGAAATGTGCAAATGTCATTGGCATTCACAAACCAGGCAAAAGCTCATCTGACCCCACCAGTTACCGCCCCATCAGCCTCCTCAGTGCCTTAGGCAAACTTTACGAGCGGTTACTTGCAAACCGTCTCCAGTCCCATGCTAAGGAACACCACCTTATCCCAGATGAGCAGTTTGGCTTCAGCTCCGGACACTCATGCGTCCAACAGGTGCACCGCCTCACGGAGCACATCATTGAGGGCTTCAATAAGTACCCCAAACCCCAGACTACGCTAGCAGTCTTCCTCGACGTAGCGAAAGCTTTTGACAAAGTCTGGCACAATGGCTTGATCTACAAGCTATACCAATTTGGCGTGCCAGAACGTCTTGTGCTCATCCTACAAGACTTCCTTAAAGCCAGAAGCTTTCGCTATCGCGTGGAAGGCACCCTCTCCTCCCCCCACCCAGTCAGAGCCGGAGTCCCTCAGGGCTCCGTGCTATCACCTATTCTCTTTGCACTGTATACCAGTGACATCCCACGCTCTCAGCCCAAAGTATTCCTAGCCCAATATGCGGACGATACCGCCATTTACACCACTGGGTGGCATATCAACAGACAGTCCTATTTCGTCATGCAACGGGCCGTCACCGAGATCGGTGACTGGTTCCGAAAATGGCGCATCGCTGTCAACCCAGCTAAAAGCACAGCTATGTGCTTTACTGAGAAGACACGCTCCCCTTACCCGAAACCGCTTATTTTGTTCGACGAACCCATTCCCTGGGTTCCTAGAACAAAATACCTCGGAATCACCCTTGATCGTCATCTCACCTTTAACGATCACATAACAACCGTCCGTAACAGAGCGGCCTTCGTAATGGGTCGCCTTGGTCCCCTACTTCGCAAAGAGAGTAAAATGTCTCTTAGTAATAAGAAGACACTTTACACTGCCTGCATCCGCCCCATCATGACTTACGCATCAGTAGTGTTTAGTCATGCTAGTGAGGCCCACCTTCATAAACTTCAAGTCATCCAAAACCGTTTTCTTCGTAATGCAACCGGCGCCCCGTGGTATATCCGGAACACCGAGTTGCATTGCGACTTAAACCTTCCCTCTCTAGCGCATTTCAATAAGGACTGCGCCCGCCGATACTTTGATCGAGCGCCCCACCACCCGAACCCATTGGTTGTCCAGGCATCAAACTACTCGACTGCCTCTTCTATCCCATTTTTCAAACCCCCCCGTCGCCGACCACGGCAGGTATTAGACGACCCGGATGACCCCATCGCAGCCATTACATTGGCAGCTTTAGCGTTATCCGCAAGTCGTCGAGGTAAAATCCCCAGGTGTGAGGTAATCAGAGGTCACACAATCAAACACCGAGCTCGCCGGCGAGCTCGAGGCAAAAACAAGGTCACGATAAATTGCTCTCCAAATAGTCAAAGAGTATTATTCAGTAGGGCCCAATTGTGCAACACTGCAGTTGCACAGAGGCATTTTGCTCCGATCCCCCCCATGTCTCTCGACAGCGAGACAAGCCGAGGTCCGAACCACAGTGGTGCCCTTGAGCTCGCTGTCAACCCCTCCTATAATAGCGGTACGTTTTCGGCGTCCGCAGGAGACGGAGGTAGAAAGCGCTTTTCGCCTTCTACGCCCGTCTCGGGAGAAGTGCCTTCGGCACTTCTCCCTCCCGGGCCAGGCCCTCGCCCAAAACCCGGTGGAGCTGGACGACCGCACAGGCGGTAGCCAGCATCTATGTCCTCCCTAAACAAACAAACAAACAAACCTCAAGAATCACATTCCCAGTCAGAGCCGGAGTCCCTCAGGGCTCCGTGCTATCACCTATTCTATTTGCACTGTATACCAGTGACATCCCACGCTCTCAGCCCAAAGTATTCCTAGCCCAATATGCGGACGATACCGCCATTTACACCACTGGGTGGCATATCAACAGACAGTCCTATTTCGTCATGCAACGGGCCGTCACCGAGATCGGTGACTGGTTCCGAAAATGGCGCATCGCTGTCAACCCAGCTAAAAGCACAGCTATGTGCTTTACTGAGAAGACACGCTCCCCTTACCCGAAACCGCTTATTTTGTTCGACGAACCCATTCCCTGGGTTCCTAGAACAAAATACCTCGGAATCACCCTTGATCGTCATCTCACCTTTAACGATCACATAACAACCGTCCGTAACAGAGCGGCCTTCGTAATGGGTCGCCTTGGTCCCCTACTTCGCAAAGAGAGTAAAATGTCTCTTAGTAATAAGAAGACACTTTACACTGCCTGCATCCGCCCCATCATGACTTACGCATCAGTAGTGTTTAGTCATGCTAGTGAGGCCCACCTTCATAAACTTCAAGTCATCCAAAACCGTTTTCTTCGTAATGCAACCGGCGCCCCGTGGTATATCCGGAACACCGAGTTGCATTGCGACTTAAACCTTCCCTCTCTAGCGCAGTTCAATAAGGACTGCGCCCGCCGATACTTTGATCGAGCGCCCCACCACCCGAACCCATTGGTTGTCCAGGCATCGAACTACTCGACTGCCTCTTCTATCCCATTTTTCAAACCCCCCCGTCGCCGACCACGGCAGGTATTAGACGACCCGGATGACCCCATCGCAGCCATAACATTGGCAGCTTTAGCGTTATCCGCAAGTCGTCGAGGTAAAATCCCCAGGTGTGAGGTAATCAGAGGTCACACAATCAAACACCGAGCTCGCCGGCGAGCTCGAGGCAAAAACAAGGTCACGATAAATTGCTCTCCAAATAGTCAAAGAGTATTATTCAGTAGGGCCCAATTGTGCAACACTGCAGTTGCACAGAGGCATTTTGCTCCGATCCCCCCCATGTCTCTCGACAGCGAGACAAGCCGAGGTCCGAACCACAGTGGTGCCCTTGAGCTTGCTGTCAACCCCTCCTATAATAGCGGTACGTTTTCGGCGTCCGCAGGAGACGGAGGTAGAAAGCGCTTTTCGCCTTCTACGCCCGTCTCGGGAGAAGTGCCTTCGGCACTTCTCCCTCCCGGGCTATTGTAGGGCCAGGCCCTCGCCCAAAACCCGGTGGAGCTGGACGACCGCACAGGCGGTAGCCAGCATCTATGTCCTCCCTAAACAACCTCAAGAATCACTCACTCACTACATTCCGACCTGTGCCGCCACGCCGTGCACACCTGTCTACAGCTCCGCCAGTATCTCACAGTGAGACCGCAATAGTCCCCGCACTATTGCCGTCTCACTCGGGTCATCGTTCCGACGCTAGTTGCAGACCAGTGCCTTGGAATACGCAGTCCTGACGAAGTTTTGTTTTGTGTGCAAAAGCTGAGCAGCCGCCGAACGCCGTGCAACGTGAGCTACGAGCTCGCCGTGCCGTCGCGCAGAGGCGCTCTAAGACGTCAGGCATTACCACCTACCCAAGTCCCTTGTTTCGGAACAACAACATCATATCGGGCTGGTGGTCTTGTTTTGACCGCACTTTTCGGTGCGCATTTCACAACTTTACTACTCGACACAACATTGTAACAGTGCGCGTAACAACACACTTTGTGCTGTTTAGCGACGTCGTTCAGGCGTGGGGTAGCGTCAGCCAAACCCGTCTGAACGATCAAATCCGCCATTTGCTGCGGTCGCAGTGTGACACCCTACGGTGACAACGGCCACTGTTGTTGTTTTGGTTTAACCTTGCACCGTGGCCTTTCCCGCTTCACGGGTCAGCCGAAGCAAGCTGGGCTCCGGGACAACTGGCCTTGGGGTCGCCCCTAGTCAACCCCGGAGCAGCATTAGGAGCACCCCTCTCCGCCGAGAAAAAAGCTCGGAGAGGGTACACAACTAGGGCACACCATAGGTACTCACTCCCTCTCACACAAGTGAGCTCACGAGTTGCGAGAGGGAGACAGAACCCGTTAGGCCATCCTGAGTATTCCCCTCAGGATGCAACGTCCCTCTAACGGTGAGGTGGAGGTCCTTCAGACCTTCGCCCTCCGCCACCCCGATCTGTATGTTGCTCATATGCAACTCCTCGAAGAGGAAGCGAGTGCCCGCCTCACGGACACTCTTATTGCTCCCTCCGGGACTTCAATCCCGGAGGCCAACGTCCCTCCTCTGACCCGGTCCTTCTCAGAGGACAGTCCGACTTCGCCCGCTCCGGGCCCAGACAACAGACGCACGGTGGCAGCCCCTCCCCGTGAGAGGTCTCGCTCGCGCTCACCGATCGGGAGGCCAGCGAGCACCCGTCCCTCCATCGCCGTTGTCGAGCCCACTTCGGACTCCGAAGCGGAGATGGAGGTAGATCCGAGTCGCGCCTTACGCACCGACTCGGACTCAGACAACGACGGCTATACCGTCGTAGATAGGAAACGCAAGCGTGCTCCTAAAGCCGCTAGTTGCGCAACTTCCGCCCCTCCTGCCAAGGCACCCGCTAAGGCCCCCGCCTCCGGCAAGAAGCCGACCCCCGCCCCGCGCCCCGCGTCTCCTCCCTCCGCTCCGGCCACCACTGCCGCGTCCCCTCAGGACGCGAGCGCGCGCCGCGAAAAACCGCCTCCGCCCCTGTTCATTCAGGACAAAACCAAATGGGACATGCTGTCCCGTTTAGTTTCGGATCGTGGGATCCATTATACTAATGCCCGCTCCACGCAGCAGGGCATTAAAGTCCAAGTGTCCACCATTAGCGACCACAGAGCGCTAACAAAGCTCCTCCGTAAAGAGAGCATAAGTTTTCACACTTATGCGCTCGAAGAGGAGAAAGTCCTCCGCGTTGTCATCCGCGGTGTGCCCAAGGAGGTACATACCGATTCGGTATGTGCCGACCTGAAGGCACAAGACTTCCCCGTACATGCAGTTCACCGCATGTACAGCGGGAAGGACCGCAGTCCCTACGATCTAGTACTCGTAGTACTAGATCGTACACCTGAAGGCAAGGCCATTTTTTTATTTAAAAAAGGTCTGTGGCCTCTCAGGACTCGATGTCCAAGCCCCATACAAGAATGGGAGTCCCTCGCAGTGCCATAACTGCCAACTATACGGGCACGCCTCCCGTTTCTGCTTCGCTCGCGCTAGGTGCGTTAAGTGCCTAGGCGATCACGCGACAGCAGCGTGCACTCGCACCCGGGACTCGCCGGACCCACCCAGTTGTGTCCTATGCGGTGCTCAAGGGCATACCGCGAATTACCGTGGTTGCCCTAAAGCACCACGAGTGAACCACAGGGTGGCAAGGCATAGGCCGACCCGTCCCTCTTATGACCGCTACCAACGGGTAAGCCCTAAACTAACGGTAGTACCTGCCTCACAGGTAATACCCGCGCCGCTCCCAGCCCGTAACGCATGGTCTAAACCACCCAGTATGGTTAAGACCGTCGCTACCGCCCGCGCCCCGGCCCGCGCGCCCGCGCCCGCTCCCGCACCCGCCCGCGCCGCGGCCCCTGCCCGCGCACCGGCCCCGGCTCGCCCCGCGCTCCCGGCACCCGCTGCCAACACCGTTCGCGCCCCTCCCCGCGCCGCTTCCCGGCCACAAGCTCCCCCTATGCCATTGATGGCTGCCCCTCTTCAAGAGGCAATCAACCTAGTCAGCGATCTGGCTATGTCGGTAGACTTCAATGAGGTACAAGAGCTATTCCACAAGATGCAATACGCTCAATCCCCAGCGGACGTGATCCAATACACATTGGAACACGCAAACTTACTAAGCGCCCTTAAGCGCTTCGTCCCCCAGGCCCCTCCCCAGTACAACCACTATGGGTAGTACAACCGAACGCACGAAACCGTACTCAGTTTCGCTAGCGTCATTTAACGCTGACGGCCTCTTCAAACAACGTGACCTCGTCCACGACTTTTGTTGTACCCACCTTATCGATATCTTATGCGTGCAGGAAACCTTTCTAAAACCGGGGAAGGCGAACCCTAGGTTTGCCAATTACAGAACGGTACGTAATGATAGAGTGAACTCCCGTGGGGGAGGCACTCTTATCTATTACAAAAGGTCCCTGCACTGCATTCCCCTACCTACCCCGACTCTTGTTAATATGGAAGCATCTTGTTGCCTCCTAGCTATGACTGGTCATCAACCTATAGTCATAGCGTCCTGTTACCAAGCTTGCTCCAAGCCGATCGTCCGAGCTGACTTAGAAGCCTTGTTCTCATTAGGAAGCGCCGTCCTTCTGATTGGCGACTTCAACAGTAAGCACATCCTATGGAATTGTAACGTCAACAATCCCAAAGGTATTGCACTTGAAAACCTAATCGCAGAACTTAACTTTGACATAATTGCGCCCACTGAGCCCACTCACTACCCTTATATGGAAGACCATCGATCTGACTTGCTTGACATGGCACTACTCAGAGGCGTAACACTCCGGTTACGCTCCATAGAAGTGGTTCACGAGCTTCACTCTGACCACCGACCCATTATACTGCGACTAGGTCCCGACCCAACGACTGACCTCCCCCGCCCCACTAAGACGATAGTGAACTGGAAGCAAGTAGGCGATGCCCTAAAGGCTATCAGTTCACCGGACCTTGACAAGATCCCTGACGACATCCTGACAAAAGATGACGTAACCCTTGCGATCGATTCGTTCACCAATCACCTCTCCACCGTAGTAGGTGCATCCGCAAAGGAGGTCATAGTGCCGGACGACCGGCGCCTTGTCATTCCAGCGGATGTGAGACGATTGGTGACGGAGAGTAAAGCAGTGACCCGACATTACGACTCTTACCCCAGTAAAGAGAACAAAACTAAGAAACGCCACTTTGAACGCATGGTTCAAAGTCGCATGTCTGAGTTGCGTGATCAACGATGGGGCGATAAACTTTCAAACCTCGTGCCAAGCCACCATGCTTACTGGGACTTGGCGCGAGGCTTGAAAGGAAGTAACCATAACGACATGCCTCCCTTATACAGACCAGTCCCACTAGTCCCAGCGTTCTTTGACGAAGACAAAGCTGAGTGCCTAGCTGATAGCCTAGAGGCTCAGTGTTCCCCTAACGTAGATCACGTTGACCAAGCTCACCTCGATTCGGTGGATGCTGAAGTCGAACGTAAAAGCTCTGTGGTCACCTCTGAACTCCCACCAATCACCTTAGCGACTTACGCTGAGGTGGAGAGACTGATCAAGGCCCTCCGACCGCGCAAATCCCCCGGTGCCGATGGCATCTCCAACAGGGTTCTTAAAACCCTCTCTCGTCCTCTCATCCATCTCTTAGTCAGCATCTTCAATGCTGCTATGAGCCACTGCTTATTCCCAGACACCTGGAAATGTGCAAATGTCATTGGCATTCACAAACCAGGCAAAAGCTCATCTGACCCCACCAGTTACCGCCCCATCAGCCTCCTCAGTGCCTTAGGCAAACTTTACGAGCGGTTACTTGCAAACCGTCTCCAGTCCCATGCTAAGGAACACCACCTTATCCCAGATGAGCAGTTTGGCTTCAGACCCGGACACTCATGCGTCCAACAGGTGCACCGCCTCACGGAGCACATCATTGAGGGCTTCAATAAGTACCCCAAACCCCAGACTACGCTAGCAGTCTTCCTCGACGTAGCGAAAGCTTTTGACAAAGTCTGGCACAATGGCTTGATCTACAAGCTATACCAATTTGGCGTGCCAGAACGTCTTGTGCTCATCCTACAAGACTTCCTTAAAGCCAGAAGCTTTCGCTATCGCGTGGAAGGCACCCTCTCCTCCCCCCACCCAGTCAGAGCCGGAGTCCCTCAGGGCTCCGTGCTATCACCTATTCTCTTTGCACTGTATACCAGTGACATCCCACGCTCTCAGCCCAAAGTATTCCTAGCCCAATATGCGGACGATACCGCCATTTACACCACTGGGTGGCATATCAACAGACAGTCCTATTTCGTCATTCAACGGGCCGTCACCGAGATCGGTGACTGGTTCCGAAAATGGCGCATCGCGGTCAACCCAGCTAAAAGCACAGCTATGTGCTTTACTGAGAAGACACGCTCCCCTTACCCGAAACCGCTTATTTTGTTCGATGAACCCATTCCCTGGGTTCCTAGAACAAAATACCTCGGAATCACCCTTGATCGTCATCTCACCTTTAACGATCACATAACAACCGTCCGTAACAGAGCGGCCTTCGTAATGGGTCGCCTTGGTCCCCTACTTCGCAAAGAGAGTTAAATGTCTCTTAGTAATAAGAAGACACTTTACACTGCCTGCATCCGCCCCATCATGACTTACGCATCAGTAGTGTTTAGTCATGCTAGTGAGGCCCACCTTCATAAACTTCAAGTCATCCAAAACCGTTTTCTTCGTAATGCAACCGGCGCCCCGTGGTATATCCGGAACACCGAGTTGCATTGCGACTTAAACCTTCCCTCTCTAGCGCAGTTCAATAAGGACTGCGCCCGCCGATACTTTGATCGAGCGCCCCACCACCCGAACCCATTGGTTGTCCAGGCATCGAACTACTCGACTGCCTCTTCTATCCCATTTTTCAAACCCCCCCGTCGCCAACCACGGCAGGTATTAGACGACCCGGATGACCCCATCGCAGCCATTACATTGGCAGCTTTAGCGTTATCCGCAAGTCGTCGAGGTAAAATCCCCAGGTGTGAGGTAATCAGAGGTCACACAATCAAACACCGAGCTCGCCGGCAAGCTCGAGGCAAAAACAAGGTCACGATAAATTGCTCTCCAAATAGTCAAAGAGCCGTCTCCAGCCATTCAGTAGGGCCCAATTGTGCAACACTGCAGTTGCACAGAGGCATTTTGCTCCGATCCCCCCCATGTCTCTCGACAGCGAGACAAGCCGAGGTCCGAACCACAGTGGTGCCCTTGAGCTCGCTGTCAACCCCTCCTATAATAGCGGTACGTTTTCGGCGTCCGCAGGAGACGGAGGTAGAAAGCGCTTTTCGCCTTCTACGCCCGTCTCGGGAGAAGTGCCTTCGGCACTTCTCCCTCCCGGGCTATTGTAGGGCCAGGCCCTCGCCTAAAACCCGGTGGAGCTGGACGACCGCACAGGCGGTAGCCAGCATCTATGTCCTCCCTAAACAACAACCTCAAGTATGCGGCCACCACACCCCATTCCGACCTGTGCCGCCACGCCGTGCACACCTGTCTACAGCTCCGCCAGTATCTCCCAGTGAGACCGCAATAGTCCCCGCACTATTGCCGTCTCACTCGGGTCATCGTTCCGACGCTAGTTGCAGACCAGTGCCTTGGAATACGCAGTCCTGACGAAGTTTTGTTTTGTGTGCAGAAGCTGAGCAGCCGCCGAACGCCGTGCAACGTGAGCTACGAGCTCGCCGTGCCGTCGCGCAGAGGCGCTCTAAGACGTCAGGCATTACCACCTACCCAAGTCCCTTGTTTCGGAACAACATCATATCGGGCTGGTGGTCTTGTTTTGACCGCACTTTTCGGTGCGCATTTCACAACTTTACTACTCGACACAACATTGTAACAGTGCGCGTAACAACACACTTTGTGCTGTTAAGCGACGTCGTTCAGGCGTGGGGTAGCGTCAGCCAAACCCGTCTGAACGATCAAATCCGCCATTTGCTGCGGTCGCAGTGTGACACCCTACGGTGACAACGGCCACTGTTGTTGTTTTGGTTTAACCTTGCACCGTGGCCTTTCCCGCTTCACGGGTCAGCCGAAGCAAGCTGGGCTCCGGGACAACTGGCCTTGGGGTCGCTCCTAGTCAACCCCGGAGCAGCATTAGGAGCACCCCTCTCCGCCGAGAAAAAAGCTCGGAGAGGGTACACAACTAGGGCACACCATAGGTACTCACTCCCTCTCACACAAGTGAGCTCACGAGTTGCGAGAGGGAGACAGAACCCGTTAGGCCATCCTGAGTATTCCCCTCAGGATGCAACGTCCCTCTAACGGTGAGGTGGAGGTCCTTCAGACCTTCGCCCTCCGCCACCCCGATCTGTATGTTGCTCATATGCAACTCCTCGAAGAGGAAGCGAGTGCCCGCCTCACGGACACTCTTATTGCTCCCTCCGGGACTTCAATCCCGGAGGCCAACGTCCCTCCTCTGACCCGGTCCTTCTCAGAGGACAGTCCGACTTCGCCCGCTCCGGGCCCAGACAACAGACGCACGGTGGCAGCCCCTCCCCGTGAGAGGTCTCGCTCGCGCTCACCGATCGGGAGGCCAGCGAGCACCCGTCCCTCCATCGCCGTTGTCGAGCCCACTTCGGACTCCGAAGCGGAGATGGAGGTAGATCCGAGTCGCGCCTTACGCACCGACTCGGACTCAGACAACGACGGCTATACCGTCGTAGATAGGAAACGCAAGCGTGCTCCTAAAGCCGCTAGTTGCGCAACTTCCGCCCCTCCCGCCAAGGCACCCGCTAAGGCCCCCGCCTCCGGCAAGAAGCCGACCCCCGCCCCGCGCCCCGCGTCTCCTCCCTCCGCTCCGGCCACCACTGCCGCGTCCCCTCAGGACGCGAGCGCGCGCCGCGAAAAACCGCCTCCGCCCCTGTTCATTCAGGACAAAACCAAATGGGACATGCTGTCCCGTTTAGTTTCGGATCGTGGGATCCATTATACTAATGCCCGCTCCACGCAGCAGGGCATTAAAGTCCAAGTGTCCACCATTAGCGACCACAGAGCGCTAACAAAGCTCCTCCGTAAAGAGAGCATAAGTTTTCACACTTATGCGCTCGAAGAGGAGAAAGTCCTCCGCGTTGTCATCCGCGGTGTGCCCAAGGAGGTACATACCGATTCGGTATGTGCCGACCTGAAGGCACAAGACTTCCCCGTACATGCAGTTCACCGCATATACAGCGGGAAGGACCGCAGTCCCTACGATCTAGTACTCGTAGTACTAGATCGTACACCTGAAGGCAAGGCCATTTTTAATTTAAAAAAGGTCTGCGGCCTCTCAGGACTCGATGTCCAAGCCCCATACAAGAATGGGAGTCCCTCGCAGTGCCATAACTGCCAACTATACGGGCACGCCTCCCGTTTCTGCTTCGCTCGCGCTAGGTGCGTTAAGTGCCTAGGCGATCACGCGACAGCAGCGTGCACTCGCACCCGGGACTCGCCGGACCCACCCAGTTGCGTTCTATGCGGTGCTCAAGGGCATACCGCGAATTACCGTGGTTGCCCTAAAGCACCACGAGTGAACCACAGGGTGGCAAGGCATAGGCCGACCCGTCCCTCTTATGACCGCTACCAACGGGTAAGCCCTAAACTAACGGTAGTACCTGCCTCACAGGTAATACCCGCGCCGCTCCCAGCCCGTAACGCATGGTCTAAACCACCCAGTATGGTTAAGACCGTCGCTACCGCCCGCGCCCCGGCCCGTGCGCCCGCGCCCGCTCCCGCACCCGCCCGCGCCGCGGCCCCTGCCCGCGCACCGGCCCCGGCTCGCCCCGCGCTCCCGGCACCCGCTGCCAACACCGTTCGCGCCCCTCCCCGCGCCGCTTCCCGGCCACAAGCTCCCCCTATGCCATTGATGGCTGCCCCTCTTCAAGAGGCAATCAACCTAGTCAGCGATCTGGCTATGTCGGTTGACATCAATGAGGTACAAGAGCTATTCCACAAGATGCAATACGCTCAATCCCCAGCGGACGTGATCCAATACACATTGGAACACGCAAACTTACTAAGCGCCCTTAAGCGCTTCGTCCCCCAGGCCCCTCCCCAGTACAACCACTATGGGTAGTACAACCGAACGCACGAAACCGTACTCAGTTTCGTTAGCGTCATTTAACGCTGACGCCTTCTTCAAACAACGTGACCTCGTCCACGACTTTTGTTGTACCCACCTTATCGATATCTTATGCGTGCAGGAAACCTTTCTAAAACCGGGGAAGACGAACCCTAGGTTTGCCAATTACAGAACGGTACGTAATGATAGAGTGAACTCCCGTGGGGGAGGCACTCTTATCTACTCGTATTACAAAAGGTCCCTGCACTGCATTCCCCTACCTACCCCGACTCTTGTTAATATGGAAGCATCTTGTTGCCTCCTAGCTATGACTGGTCATCAACCTATCGTCATAGCGTCCTGTTACCAAGCTTGCTCCAAGCCGATCGTCCGAGCTGACTTAGAAGCCTTGTTCTCATTAGGAAGCGCCGTCCTTCTGATTGGCGACTTCAACAGTAAGCACATCCTATGGAATTGTAACGTCAACAATCCCAAAGGTATTGCACTTGAAAATCTAATCGCAGAACTTAACTTTGACATAATTGCGCCCACTGAGCCCACTCACTACCCTTATATGGAAGACCATCGATCTGACTTGCTTGACATGGCACTACTCAGAGGCGTAACACTCCGGTTACGCTCCATAGAAGTGGTTCACGAGCTTCACTCTGACCACCGACCCATTATACTGCGACTAGGTCCCGACCCAACGACTGACCTCCCCCGCCCCACTAAGACGATAGTGAACTGGAAGCAAGTAGGCGATGCCCTAAAGGCTATCAGTTCACCGGACCTTGACAAGATCCCTGACGACATCCTGACAAAAGATGACGTAACCCTTGCGATCGATTCGTTCACCAATCACCTCTCCACCGTAGTAGGTGCATCCGCAAAGGAGGTCATAGTGCCGGACGACCGGCGCCTTGTCATTCCAGCGGATGTGAGACGATTGGTGACGGAGAGTAAAGCAGTGACCCGACATTACGACTCTTACCCCAGTAAAGAGAACAAAACTAAGAAACGCCACTTTGAACGCATGGTTCAAAGTCGCATGTCTGAGTTGCGTGATCAACAATGGGGCGATAAACTTTCAAACCTCGTGCCAAGCCAACATGCTTACTGGGACTTGGCGCGAGGCTTGAAAGGAAGTAACCATAACGACATGCCTCCCTTATACAGACCAGTCCCACTAGTCCCAGCGTTCTTTGACGAAGACAAAGCTGAGTGCCTAGCTGATAGCCTAGAGGCTCAGTGTTCCCCTAACGTAGATCACGTTGACCAAGCTCACCTCGATTCGGTGGATGCTGAAGTCGAACGTAAAAGCTCTGTGGTCACCTCTGAACTCCCACCAATCACCTTAGCGACTTACGCTGAGGTGGAGAGACTGATCAAGGCCCTCCGACCGCGCAAATCCCCCGGTGCCGATGGCATCTCCAACAGGGTTCTTAAAACCCTCTCTCCTCCTCTCATCCATCTCTTAGTCAGCATCTTCAATGCTGCTATGAGCCACTGCTTATTGCCAGACACCTGGAAATGTGCAAATGTCATTGGCATTCACAAACCAGGCAAAAGCTCATCTGACCCCACCAGTTACCGCCCCATCAGCCTCCTCAGTGCCTTAGGCAAACTTTACGAGCGGTTACTTGCAAACCGTCTCCAGTCCCATGCTAAGGAACACCACCTTATCCCAGATGAGCAGTTTGGCTTCAGACCCGGACACTCATGCGTCCAACAGGTGCACCGCCTCACGGAGCACATCATTGAGGGCTTCAATAAGTACCCCAAACCCCAGACTACGCTAGCAGTCTTCCTCGACGTAGCGAAAGCTTTTGACAAAGTCTGGCACAATGGCTTGATCTACAAGCTATACTAATTTGGCGTGCCAGAACGTCTTGTGCTCATCCTACAAGACTTCCTTAAAGCCAGAAGCTTTCGCTATCGCGTGGAAGGCACCCTCTCCTCCCCCCACCCAGTCAGAGCCGGAGTCCCTCAGGGCTCCGTGCTATCACCTATTCTCTTTGCACTGTATACCAGTGACATCCCACGCTCTCAGCCCAAAGTATTCCTAGCCCAATATGCGGACGATACCGCCATTTACACCACTGGGTGGCATATCAACAGACAGTCCTATTTCGTCATTCAACGGGCCGTCACCGAGATCGGTGACTGGTTCCGAAAATGGCGCATCGCGGTCAACCCAGCTAAAAGCACAGCTATGTGCTTTACTGAGAAGACACGCTCCCCTTACCCGAAACCGCTTATTTTGTTCGACGAACCCATTCCCTGGGTTCCTAGAACAAAATATGCATTGCGACTTAAACCTTCCCTCTCTAGCGCAGTTCAATAAGGACTGCGCCCGCCGATACTTTGATCGAGCGCCCCACCACCCGAACCCATTGGTTGTCCAGGCATCGAACTACTCGACTGCCTCTTCTATCCCATTTTTCAAACCCCCCCGTCGCCGACCACGGCAGGTATTAGACGACCCGGATGACCCCATCGCAGCCATTACATTGGCAGCTTTAGCGTTATCCGCAAGTCGTCGAGGTAAAATCCCCAGGTGTGAGGTAATCAGAGGTCACACCATCAAACACCGAGCTCGCCGGCGAGCTCGAGGCAAAAACAAGGTCACGATAAATTGCTCTCCAAATAGTCAAAGAGCCGTCTCCAGCCATTCAGTAGGGCCCAATTGTGCAACACTGCAGTTGCACAGAGGCATTTTGCTCCGATCCCCCCCATGTCTCTCGACAGCGAGACAAGCCGAGGTCCGAACCACAGTGGTGCCCTTGAGCTCGCTGTCAACCCCTCCTATAATAGCGGTACGTTTTCGGCGTCCGCAGGAGACGGAGGTAGAAAGCGCTTTTCGCCTTCTACGCCCGTCTCGGGAGAAGTGCCTTCGGCACTTCTCCCTCCCGGGCTATTGTAGGGCCAGGCCCTCGCCCAAAACCCGGTGGAGCTGGACGACCGCACAGGCGGTAGCCAGCATCTATGTCCTCCCTAAACAAAAAAACAAAACCTCAAGTATGGTTCAGTATACTCTTAGCTCTCATAGAAGCAACATCAAGAAATAAGTCATAAGCAAGTGAATGTACTAAATGTATGATAGTACTAAGAATTAAAGGAAGTTCTTTTCGGTGCAATAGTGCATACTTTCTTCATCCCGCCAGGCTAGTCAACAATATACAGTCCACATTACGCAGAGATTTTAATAATCTTTGCCAGTCTACGTCCACTTTAGCCACCCTTGTCCCACGGCCGCCATCTTGAAAATAGGGGTTGAAACGGTTGTTACGATATATCTCTTAAACTACTTATCTGATAAAAAAAAATGATAACATTTTTTGTTGCAAATTAAATTCTCTATAACTTTGGTTTTGTAACTTTTTGTCGTAGAACTATAAATAAAAAAGTTATAAGTGAATATGTTCAAAAATTCGAGAAAAAAGTTTATATTTTTCGATATCACTTTTTTTATCATTTTACAAAAAAATGATCAGACCATTTTTGTTTCAATCAATCAATCAATCAATCAATTATTTATTTACTGAAAATGTGTACAATGTATAGGGTCTTAAATATTTCAAAGTGAACCAACATTTTCAACCGATAATAGGCATGCAAAATCAGTTTAAGACTTCAGTTTAAACTTTCATTATAAGTAATTAATTATTATTTTTTAACATTCTTAGGTCACGCTTCGTTTTTTAAGGAACAACTTTTATACGCAACATTTTTTCATTAAGTCAATAGCTAAGGTTTTACAGCGCTCCGAACACACACACACACACTTGATTTTTCAGTACTCTTAACTATACAAATATTATAAGTGGGTACTAATAATGTGTCATCAGCTATTTTTTTTAGTTATTATAATTCTTTTAATTAGTAATTTTGCAATATTATTAATAATTAATTATCGACTCTTTTCCCCACCACCCACGAGGTAGAGTCCACGAGCGAGAGTAAAGAAACGATGTATAGATATTTAGTTCATTTTATTATTAACAAGAACATAATTAAAGCTTGTTTTTAAAATGTTATTATTTCTCGATTCTTGTTTAATATATATTGTTAAAACAGTACCTCTATGTTAGAAACTATGAATGTGGCCACTAAGACTTTTGCAGTGCTTTAGAGTTTCAATGTCAGATCTTGACTTGAAGACGAATTTCGCAATGTTTATGTTCAATTTGATCATGATTGTGAGCATTTAGAACCGTTTATGATGATCTAATGGAACAATAGGTGCTTCCAGAGTTGCAGCGCTCATAGCGAAGCTTATTTGTCGTTCATAACTTCGTTTCGAAGCGCTCGAATATTGCGTAGTCGTTCATAGTCGATCAACTTAGTTAAGCAACTTCCGCCACGGTTAGGGCTTGATGGGTGACCGCTACTGACAATACTGCTGAGCGCTTCAGTGCTTTGGAGGGTTAACACGCTAAGCCACCGGTCGCGGTGGTTATGGTTATAATAAATACATTTGAACAAATGACTGATAGACATCAAAACGGTATTTTTTTTGGCATAACAATGGTTTCTTACTCTATATCTCAACTCGCTATCCTTCTCTAACATATAAAACGGCACACAAAAAATTCGCTTAAATATATTGTTTTTGATAAAAATTTCTGCAAATGTTTCAAAATACACTTTAAAGTTATTTCCATTATCTGATAAATGTCTTATACCCTACACGGCACTTGGTAAACCAGAAACACGTGCGTTTAATAAATGATTCCCTACAACATTCTCACACGGGCGAGATCCCGATACGAGGTCGTGATTCAGTCCAATGCCCAAGGAACAGACGTCTATTCGCCGGACTCGTGACGATGCACACAGAAATTGGACGTAATGATCGAACATGGGATGCGCTTGACAAATAGTGTGCTTTAAACCGTGGTAAAATCACAGGTTAAATCAAGTAAAATGTTCTGCGCTTTGGTGGAAAGTATGGAAATATGCCGGGAGCATTTTGTGATATCGGTAATAGAAGTTCTTAAGGCAGACGCTGACATCTATGATGCAAAATTCTAAATTTAAAAATGTTTTTGCCGTCTGTGGGTTGCCGGGCTGGAATATAACTCTCCTCTCCCCGTGTAACAGGCGACGTTTAAAATATAGGAAGGTAATAAACAGTACGTTTTGAAGAACTGCTTTCTTATACAGCGCTTCCCAAGACGCCTGCCAGGTGCTAAGAAATATTGCAAACAGCCCATATTGGGGAGGCTGTATTCATAAGTGGACATCTGACTGATACAATGCAGCATATATTACAGTTTACGTGCCCCATGCGTGTTCAAGATATTACGAGTCATATAATTATAAACTCACACATACCAAAATAAAAAAGAATGATTACAAAAAAAAGCGCAATGAACCTGTTATTTTTTTTTCAACACCCTTGCTCGTTTAGTGAGCTTTATTATATCGTTCTTAGGGCTCGTGCATAGTAATATTTTACAGACTCTGCAGACCTTGTCACACCTTATGATATGTGCCGCGTGCCCGACCGTCTGCTCGGGCGACGATTTGCTTCAATCCAACCAGAAGGCAAACGAAGTGGCTGCTTTCTGGTTAAGCAAAATTTAATCGCGTCACGTCGACTCGAAAGAAGAAGAAAAATTAAAAAACCCAACTGTAAATTATTTATTTTCGTTCTAACAAAATGAAAACTGAAAGTCAAATAAATTTATGGAATCGTTTTCAAAAGTCCTTTATTCCCCACATATAATGATGTGTTTGATGACACTTGATGTGTTTGGAAGTTTTTTTATACAATATGGCGTCTCAAATCCACCAGTTTGTGTTTTGTCTTATTTTTTTATGTATCTAGTCACATCTGCGCTATCAAGACGAATCTAATGATATTTAACACATTAAAACCGGTTGAGCCGTTTAGAAGTTATGGTCGACTAAAGAAACACAAAACATACATGAACCATAAAAACATAACACTCATTTTTTGGGCAGTCGTGTAAAACTATCCATGTTACTGTTTGAATGTTCATAATGAACTTTGTTTGCAAATCATTCCGCTTACGAGCTAAAGACCCATAATATAAGGACGGACAGACAGCAAACTTAGGCTCCGTTTTACCCTTGAGTACGGGACCCTAAAAAGATGTGTTAAAATTATGTTGGTGCAGACCGCAGCAACTTTCGCACACATTCCCATGAGTGCCAGTTCAAACACCTTAAGCATGTTTGTTTTGCTCCTACCATCCATGAAGATGTTACTTCCACGTAGTTACCCGTGTCAAAGGTTGATAAATATGCAATATCCAAGGATAGATCCCAGATCGATCGAGCGTGTTTTCGAAACCACCGCAACCTGACCTTCTCCCCCTCCCAGTCTCAAACCAAACAGCTATAATGAAGGGAGTGATAGGTCGAAAGTACGGATCTAGATATTTTGGACGCGTTGAGTGCATTGTTAGAAAATTATAGATGGCGCCTTAGGAGATGACTCGATGTTTACATTCCGAACCGATGTTAGGACTCGGGTAGTTTAGGAGGTTAGAGGTCGGAGTGTGATTACACGTTTGTCTTGTTTGTTCGATGATTCCATTCCGATCTAATCTAGTTTGAATTAGGAATGATTTTCTGTAGTAACGGCTATTTTAATTGCATTATAGAAAATAAACTGTTTTATATTCCTAATTGACGTCCGGCATATATCTATAGCTTTGCTTGAGATCGTTGCGATGGTTGGTTGTCTCGGACTCTCTCGAGGAGTTTTTGTTATTCAAACTATAAATAGGTAAAATACTTATTGGATAAATAAAAAAATACTTGGTAAAAATACAAAACTTATAAATAGTTAAAAATAGAGAAAGTATAAAAACAGAAACAATAAGTAGGTAAAAACTTGTTTTTAATTTATCAGAGCGCTTGGTCAATGCTCGCGTTATAAATGATGTCACCTAATTGGTTCAACGAATAAGCATTGTAATCCAATGGGGCAATACTGCCAGCATGCTGGGCACGCTGCCAACTGGACTATTTGGACTGCCTGTGAGTTTGTATTGGCTTGTAGGTTGTGGAAATGCTTTCATTGTAGTATTTAGTACTGAAATTATATGTAGGTAGGTATAGTCCGTAGTATTTTGTTAGTAAAAGTATTACCACCGGAAAGAAATATAAGTACTTAGCTACATTTTTGTATAGAATTAATCATTAGCTTTAACCTTAAAACCTATCACAATTGTTGGTAAAAGATGATGTTGTCAATGTTGACTAATATAACTTGTAGCGCTCGTAGCGAAGTTTGCTTAGCCATTCTGAACCGATCAGCAAAGCTAAGCAACGTCCGCCTCAGTCATGAGTTGGATGGGTGACCGCTGGTGACATTACTACTGAGCGCTTCCGTACTTCGGAGGGCACGTTAAGCCGTCGATCCCGGTTGTTGTCTTCGGATGGCAGTCGTTATACCAACCTCAAGTAGAAATCTGTCGCCAAGCACCTAACGGTGTTTTCCGGCAGCCGTCCTTGAGAGCCAATAATTCTCTAGGTTAGCATGAACAACATCTTCGACCACATCATAACTTACCTTTGGGTGAGATAGTGGTCAAAGGCTTATATTTGGCATTATCATGCATAATAAAAATAAAGTAGAATATAAACTGTCTCTCAAGGACAGGTGCCGGCATACACAGCAAGATTGCTTGGCGTAAGATTTAATACTAGGCTAGGCCATGTGGGCATATAGAAAATGCCTACCCACTATACAAATACTGTAACAGCCAGATCATCCACTGCTGTACACAGCCTCCCCTATTAAGGGGGTATTTGCCATAATCCCCACGCTTGGCAGGCGTCTTGGGTATCGCAGTGTAAGTTGAAAGTTCCTTAGAAGGCGCTGCTGTCCACCTTCTAGTATTTTTCCCTAGTCGCCTCTTACGACACCCACGGGATGATATGGGGAGGTGCAATTCTAACCCGGCACCCCACGGGGCACAGCAAGGTTGCTTGGCATAAGATTTCATACTAGGCTAGGCCAGGTGGGCATTTAGAAAATGCCTACCCACCATACAAATACATCCTCTTAAGTCCTTAATATCTATGAAATATAGAGACGAATTACTTAGCATTCCATGGATTCACCGTGCGGGTGCCGGGTCCATAGCGTTGCAGAGGAAGAGGCTAGAGGGGCCTGGGGCTTGCAACCCAGGTGCAGGGTTAAGAGGCCTCTTTATGATATATCAATGCTCTCCTTCCCGCTCAAGCCTCCTCCTCTACCTAACCAAATTTGGAAAGATCCTACTAATGCCGCCCAAACTTGTGCATCTAGCACAAGTTTGACCAAAATCCGTATATTCGATTCAAAAGTAGGTAAGTCGTAACAAACATAGGTACATACACTCGAGAGCAATGAATCCGGGTCACTTAAAGAATCCTAAAAATCTCGGAAACTAAAAATGCTAGGTTAATGCAATAAATTGTATTTAATAGACAATGTAATACTCCTTAAATGAAGGTATTAAAACTTCTTAGTTATTGTAAAGTTATATCATAAAAAATCCAAATTTGAAAAAGGGCCACTTTCGAAGATGGAACTACGAAATTACAGCATTTGGTTTTGCTTTTGTTTGTAATCTGTCATTTATGTGGGTACATAAACCATGTTGATAGTGCTCTATATTCATTATTCAAGCTGAAATTATGTCGCTTACGCCTGAAGAATGCACCAATACTTACAATGCTGGAAACCGGCCGGAGTCAGCGCGATACAGCCAGGACTGTCGGTGTGTCGCTGTCAACAGTACAAAGAGTTCTCCGACGTTACGAAGAAACTGGTTCTAACCTACGCAGACCAGGAACGGGCAGAACCAGGTGTACCACAGCACGAGAAGACCGATACTTGGTGAACACCATGCTTCGAAATCGCTTTCTCACAGGAACTGAACTCACCAATCAGTTTCGACGCCTCGGAGGAAGTAACCCAAGTGCATGGACAGTAAGACGTCGGCTTGCTGAATCTAACTTAAAACCCCTTAGACCTGCAAACGGCCCTAAACTGGAGCGTGGGCATCGTATTTCGAGACTAAGATATGCCCAGAGCCACGTAAATTGGAGTATTGAAGATTGGTCAAAAGTTATGTTCTCCGACGAATCAAAATTTATGCTCTACAAGCACGATGGAAGACACAGAGTGTATCGAGTATTCATTGTCTATTAAATACAATTTATTGCATTAACCTATCATTTTTAGTTTCCGAGATTTTTAACATTCTTTAAGTGACCCGGATTCATTGCTCTCGAGTGTATATGACTGTGATTTTAGTACCTGATAATTAAAAGGTTTACTATGTATTAGGTATTTATAAGACTAATTAGTCATTCACTGGGAAGTTCCATGAAGGAGGCTTTTGACATGAATCTTTGATGATGAATAACATATTTGCCTTTTTATAGTTTTTTGTTTTATTTAAGGGTTTGTGAAGGAACTAGCACGAGGCTTACCTATTTTTATGCCTGATAGGTTAGCCTTTGACCACTATCTCACCTGATGGTAAGTGATGATGTGGTCGAAAATGTTGTTCAGGCTAACCTAGAATTACTGGCTCTCAAGATCAGCTGCCGAAACACACCGTTAGGTGCTTGGCGACAGATTTTCTACTTGAGGGTGGTAGCTAGCCCAGCGGACATTCGCAAAATGCCCTACCACCATGCTATAACAACTGCCATCCTAAGACAACAACCGGGACCGACGGCTTAACGTGCCCTCTGAAGCACGGAAGCGCTCAGTAGTAATATCACCAGCGGTCACCCATCCAACTTATGACCGCGGCGGACGTTGCTTAGCTTTGCTGATCGGTTCAGAATAGCTAAGTAAACTTATGATTATATATTACCACCTGATGTAAAGCACTGCCTATAACAGATACATTTCGTCTCAAATTACAAACGAACAAGGAGTTCTACTTTTGCTTTCTCATGCTTCAGAGGGCACATCATCATCGATCTACGTTGTTTTCATTGGAATTTTTAAATTTTAGGCAAGAAAATAACAACACTGTTATTTTCAGCTTATTTTTTTTGCGAAGACATAGATGCTGGCTACCGACTGTTCGGACATCCAGCTCCACCGGATTCGAGGGAAGGTCCTACTATAGCCCGGGAAGGAGAAGCGCATGGTTGCTCACCATCAAGTAGAACTTCTGTCGCCAAGCAACTTAATGATAAGTTGCAGCCGCTGAATTTGAGATATTGTAATTCTAAGTTAAAATCTAGACAGTTCGTTTACCATCTTCCACCACATATACTGACTAATATTCCTTACTAACATATAACGTAACGGTCAAAGAAATCAATCAAAATTTGGATGGTGATAGGGCATTGTGAGAATGCCTGCCTAGCTAGCTACCACCCTTAAGTAGAAAATCTGTCGCCAAGCAGCTAGAGGTGTGTTCCGGCAGTCAATAATTATAGGTTAGTCTGCATAACATCTTCGACCACATCATCACTTACCATCAGGTGGGATGGTAGTCAAAGGCTAAGTAATTTAAACTGTAAAAAATCTTCAGGCTATACTGCTGATTATATTTAATAAAAAAAACAACAATTCTACCCTGGTTCGAACCCAGGACCACTGATCACTTTTATACATGAAAGTTATCAATCAACAAGGTAAAATTTGCTAAAAAAAATCCCAGGCTCATAACTTTCAATTCATCTTTTTTACAAATCTGTAAAGATACTTGTACTATTGATACATATAATATTTTGAAAATAATAGAATAGAATAATATTTATTTGCTTAAAATGTCGGTATATAAAGATGGATAATATATTCAGTAAGGTATTGTTCCTGGTACATTTTGCCGCATAGCGGCGTGCAAATTATGCAGTATTGAAGCAGTGATAGCTCAGTGGCATTGGCTTTAGACTGCCGCGCAGCAGGTCCATGGTTCGAATCCCGCCACGGGCTTGAGCTTCACCTCATGGTGGAAGGGCATTTTTGCGAATGCCCGCCTGGCTAGCGACCACCCTCAAGTAGAAAATCACCTAACGGTGTGTTCCGGCAACCGTCTTTGAGAGCCAGTCATTCTAGGTTAAGCCTGTTAACACCTCCGACCACATCATCACTTACCATGTGAGATTGTGGTCAAAGGCTTACCTATCAGCAACAAAAAAAAAATATATCAATCAATTTCATGCTTAGTTCTGGACCTAAAGCCTCAAAGAAGGGAGTGAACACCCTTAAACGTTTGTAAGGAGAAGTCCTGGATCAGATTTCAAAAGAACGCTTATCCAGTGTGACCATATTACCATAGTAATTCCAGATATTGCTCTCAAAAGTGCGCTTTCCGAAAGAGTTTGAGCGAAGGCCACAGAACTAAATAAACCCATTATTATTAACGCACATGTACAGATCTGGAGATTATTGCAAAATTATGCAAATAACGCTTGAATATAAACTAGATAGTGTAATAGAGATTGGGCTAAACAATCAGCAGTCTCGTAGCAAAGTCGTCTAACTCAAATCATTTCTTATTTTTTAACACTTCCAGTAAATCCGACGAATTGTAAACTGATTTTGATAATTCTTTTATTTTGGGTAGAGTATACTTCGAAGCTGATTCAATTTAAATTTCATCGAAATCGGTTTAGTAGTTCTAAGCTCTAGTGAACTAGCGGCCCGCCCCGGCTTCGCACGGGTATTTAATAAAAACTAAAATAAACAAACAGTTTTTGAAAATATTCTATAGGTGTCCCATAGGACATCAGGGATAATTTAGTAGGGTTTTATTGAAAGAATAATTGTTCAAAACGGTCCAGTAATTGTTAAGTTTATTCGTTACATAAAAAGTACAAATCTTTCCTCTTAATAATAAAAGTGAATATGTAGATGTAGATTAACTGGAACGACATTCCAACACTTAAAAGTTTGAAATTACATTTGGAAGTTAGACCACGATAATGTGAGCTCAGTGTTTTAAATCAGTATGGTACCGACTTCAACAACTTATTTTAGAAGTTCAGTGTTGGAAGTCAGATCCGTTCCAAAAATATAATTGTACTTATTAAATGAAATTATACATGTACTCATTAAATCTTTTAGCAAGACATACATATTTCTGTCCAAACTTGTATTAACACACCACTCCTTGATCCTCGTGAAAATACAGATACGACGATATATTTTTTGAATTCATAAATTAAAAAGTAACTAATACAAACTTAGGTAGTTTTTCCTCCAGACATACTTAGCACATCACGCATTGGCCAGTAAGTGGTTGCTCAAGCCTGTTTGATATTCGAGCGTGACAGAACCGTGCCCCACGGACCAATTTACCGTAATCGCACTACGATTACTGATTAAGCATTTTACATTCACAATTCTGGGAAAACGCTTTTTGCATTGTACCTATTTAATACATGTTGGTACAAACGTGGTAAAGATTGTTCTATATTTTCACTTCAGGTATATAACCTATATATAATTGCAGAACGAACACACTACCACAGATTAAAAAGATTACTGATTGAGTGTGGATGTCAATGTCAAAATTATTTTTGAACAATTTAATGTGAATTTCTTCGGTGATCCTACATGAACCTGCAATAAAATAAACACTACAAAGAAGAAATTTCGTGTGAAAAAGACAACCGATAAACTTGTAATTGAAAACTGTGTATTTCATGTTCATATAGAAAAATGTTGGCCACATTAAGGGAGTATTTGAAATTCAAATGCCATCTCCGTTTCTAAAAAACACCTCAATGTAAATTAGACAAAATTTATTTTTATCATCTAACTTCAAGCAGATAAGCTCGATAACTACCCTTCATAAAAAAAAATACCAAAAATCGGATATAATTTACCACAGAGTAATCGGGGTGGATATATTTTTCATTTAAATTCCCGCTTTTTTTTGAATTTAGATGAATTTACGATATTTTTATATGTAGATTATATTTAATTTATTGGTTATATAATAACCCATATTCTTACTTACAAATAAGAAGGCAAGTAGTTATGGTATTAAATACTTTAAAAACATAAAATACTTTTATATTTTTAACCGACTTCCAAAAAAGGAGGAGGTTCTCAATTCGTCTATATTTTTTTTATGTTTGTTACCTCAGAACCCTTGACTGGGTGAACCGATTTAGAAAATTATTTTTTTGTTTGAGAGCTGATGCTTGTCGTTTGGTCCCATTTCAAATTTTATCAAAATCGGTCAAGCTGTTTTTGAGTTACACTCAAATAACTGAAATACAGTCGTTGACTGACAATCGATCCCGTAAGTGGCAAGGGTCACTAAAATGATTGAAAAAAAATAGATTTTTGGTAAATACCAGAAAATGGAATCGACTTCAACACCCAAAAGTGTGAAATAACTTGTTGAAGTCGGTACCATGCGCACAATATTGTGATAATAGGTAATTTTGAACTATCATGGTACCGAGTTCAACAAGTTATTTCACACTTTTGGGTTTTGAAGTCGGTTCCATTTTTTTGGTATTATATTTTGTGGTATAATTATTCATTAGTAATGCTTGCTAAGCGAATAACCTTACATCTCATTCATTGGATTAAAATATACCTTTAATTTCTTCACCTAAATACGTTCATATACTCAGACACTCATAATTGCTTCAAAATAAAGAACTCTGGGAGCCCTTTTCGACGTACTGTACCACATTCAGAATTATACACCTTTTCTTCAATAACGTATTGATTTTATAATTTTTCTAATTGCGACATGGTCCCATACCTACATATTCAAAGATACACGCAATACCACACACGCAAAACTGTAATCATTCAAGTTTTATGAAGGCAGATTTGGCGATAAGGGTCAAGATATGCAGATGTTTGGATAAAATTAGATAACTACCTCCATTGACGATATGGATACTCTGAGTACCAAAAATCATCATTAATTTTAACCCTAATACAAACTTTTGCTTATTATTTACTTTGTCATCTTCCTACACGGGAAAGGGTATTTTGGTCACAGTGATACTAAATAAAATTAAAAATAAAAACATATCTTCCAGATATTAATAATCCATAATGAAGTAATACGCGTTAAATTAGCAATAATCACATTTTAAGATTTGGAATTGTATGTAATGTGATATTATAATTCTACATTATTTATGGTTAGTAATCATTTAATTACTAACCATAAATAATTTAGAATTATGATATTACATTACACACAATTAATTTCAATACGAAAAAATAACATACAATATTAAACAAAACAAAAACGAGCAGCAGCTGCGCGCGCGGCCCGCCTTGTCGCTGCCGCCGCCGGGCGCCGCAAACAACAGTGGTCAGTGCTTGCGCGGACGCGGTCGTTGGCGCACGTACTCCGTGACGAAGCGACTCTGAGAGTCACGAAACTGGTCGAGATCGAGCTACTCGACTGTTTTAACGTAAGTAAAATCGGTGTGAATATTATTTAAATATGTGTAATACTTACGAAAATTTTAATAAAAACGAAGAAATCGAAACATGTACACAACACAGATTTTCCATTCCGTAGGTACTTTGAGTGCAATTAGGTCATAGGGAACATTTAATCGGAAGATATGTAACCTTCTGTCATAGAACTTAATAATACGCTTTTGTGTAAACTGGTTTTGATAATGAATAGATTCAGCCATTACTTTGCGAAAAGAAGCTATGGGTGCTGGACAATCTATTATTTCCTCCAGTTTTAAATGCACGTTTGACTGACGGTAGTGACATCTACCCGAATAATGTGAACTATTTAGGCTTGTAGGTTGATAAACAATCAACACTGAACACATTTTGATCACGCCATTTTTTTATTGACTTTGGTATCAAAACGTTCAAGTAAGTTCCGGTTATACTATCCAGAACTTGTTAATGAATGACGCATTCATTGCGTTTCACAGTCATTGATTTAGCCTATCCATCGGATATAGGTAGCTAATTTATAGGTCGGATGAAGAGGCAAGTACGAGAGTTATTTGATGGGTATCTAAGTACTATAATCAAAGTAAAGGTGTGGATGTTTGTGTGAGATTACAAATGTTTTCTTTTGTTTTTTTTTTTGCGATATTGTCAGAAAATCTTACACATCATAATTTTGAAATAATTTTAAAACTTAACATTGTTCATCAGAACGATAAGAATATTAACTAAAACGTTAAAAACGCGGCGCGCGGCGTTTCCATCGCAATTTCACAATCTTCTAATAGCTTACTTGAAAGATAAATTTGTTAGTAAAAATATATTATAAAAAAATATATGACACATGCTAAGCGAAACAAATATATATTAATTAAAAACCCGACCACTTATTATTTATTTTCGTTTTATGTTTCCGTTGAAATCAAAATTTTTTTTATTTTTTTTTCTTATCCTGATATGTTAGCCTTTGACCACTATCTCACCTGATGGTAAGTGATGATGTGGTCGAGGATGTTGTTCAGACTAACCTAGAGTTTTTTCAAAATTGCAAGTTATATAAATTTTAAGGTTTTTTTTTAAATCCCTTCATTTTGAAACCACATTCGATGGGTTGAAAAAACAATTATTTTCTCACAAAATGGCGCCTTAAATCCATCATCTTTTTTACTTTTTTTATGTACTTAGTGTCACCTGCGCTATCAAGACGAATCTAATGATAAAGGTATTAGGTATACAATAAAATCGGTTGAGCCGTATAGAAGTTCTGGTGGAATAAAGAAACTCATAAACATACGACTGATTTTCTACTTGAACATAAACCCTGATAACATAACACTCCTTTGTTTGGGCAGTCATGTAAAAAATTATTATTATTCAATCATTCAGAAATTTTCATTGTTGTTGAAATATTACCAAGTTCTTTTTTTTTAGCTTGCTGAAGAAGACCGTACTGAACAGAAAAATATCAAGAAAGTATCAATGTTATGATGATTATAAGGCCATTATGCTTCATATATATCATATTAACTAATTGTAATGTCGTATAAATCTCGTTACACAACAAATTATACTAACATTCTGCATGGCCGTTAGTCTTCCTAATTGTGATCATTTTATATTCACATTTGTTCCATCCATTAGACACATGACGATAATATTCATCATTACGAGACTTCCTATGATCATTTCATTGTTTTATAATAAATTAAGTAATATATAGGTAGTATTGGATAATATTGGACGCAAGCGTTAGGTGTTTTCTTTGACATTTGAACCACTGTAGAACCGAATGACTAGGTAAAACACGATCTCTGCGGTTGATACTTAGTGGGTGACGACAATGGGTATTGAATACTAAGTGCTCTATATATATACTGCCTATGAGTTTGCTATGACTTATAGGTTGTCTAAATGCTTTTATTGTGGTATCTGTAGTGTTGTATATAGTTTTTTTAACTGGCGATATGCCTTTATTAAACAAAATACTATGAACTATATACAACACTACAGCTACTACAATAAAAGCATTTAGACACCTATAAGTCATAGCAGACTCATAGGCAGTCCAAATGCTCCAGCCCACTCCCAGTTGGCAGCGTGCCCAGCATGCTGGCAGCATTGCCCCGTTGAATTGCAATGCTTATTCGTTGAGCCAAATATGTGCCAGCATTTTGATCACGCGTCGCATCGACCAAGCGCTCAGATAGGTATATTGTATATAGTTGTATATTGTTAAATAAAGGTGAAAAAAAAGTGCTCTTAATTGTAAGCATATCCCGGTTTTAGAGGTGGATGGCGCGGGTTTGCATCCCGCACATGACTATAATTTTTCCCCTCGTAATTTTGTAATTCTTCAAAGATATTTTGAAGAAATTATCACATAGAACAGTGCTGCACTAGGGCTCGCACAATGTAGCCGTTAGTTCGCGCTCGCAATCACTTCAATGTGCTCCTGCTCGCCAATACTGATTTTGACATTATTTTTGATAATTGGAAAAGTGTAATATCTAATTTTAGGACATATTGTGAAAATCTTATTGACCAATGGGACAATAAAAGTAATCGTGGTAACAGCTCGATTGAAATTGTAGAAATTGATTATTGTAGTTTGACATTTTATAATTCTATTTATCATTTATTTGGACTTTTTATAATTTTATATGGCATGTATTTTACTATTGTTAATTTTATTTTCCATTGACTTCTTAATTCATGTAATGACTTATTACTTTTTTGATGTTATGAATGTGAGATGAATGTAAATGTTTGTAAAATCGTTTTTATCTCAATAAAATAATTCAATTCAATTCAATTCAATTCAATTCAATTCAATTCAATTCAGTTCAGTTCAGTTCAGTTCAGTTCAGTTCAGTTCAGTTCAGTTCAGTTCAGTTCAGTTCAGTTCAGTTCAGTTCAGTTCAGTTCAGTTCAGTTCAGTTCAGTTCAGTTCCGTTCAGTTCAGTTCAGTTCAGTTCAGTTCAGTTCAGCTCAGCTCAGCTCAGCTCAGCTCAGCTCAGTTCAGTTCAGTTCAGTTCAGTTCAGTTCAGTGCAGTTCAGTTCAGTTCAGTTCAGTTCAGTGCAGTTCAGTTCAGTCCAGTCCAGTCCAGTCCAGTCCAGTCCAGTCCAGTCCAGTCCAGTCCAGTCCAGTCCAGTCCAGTCCAGTCCAGTCCAGTCCAGTCCAGTCCAGTCCAGTCCAGTCCAGTCCAGTCCAGTCCAGTCCAGTCCAGTCCAGTCCAGTCCAGTCCAGTCCAGTCCAGTCCAGTCCAGTCCAGTCCAGTCCAGTCCAGTCCAGTCCAGTCCAGTCCAGTCCAGTCCAGTCCAGTCCAGTCCAGTTCAGTCCATTTCAGTCCAGTTCAGTCCAGTTCAGTCCAGTTCAGTCCAGTTCAGTCCAGTTCAGTCCAGTTCAGTCCAGTTCAGTCCAGTTCAGTCCAGTTCAGTCCAGTTCAGTCCAGTTCAGTCCAGTTCAGTCCAGTTCAGTCCAGTTCAGTCCAGTTCAGTCCAGTTCAGTCCAGTTCAGTCCAGTTCAGTCCAGTTCAGTCCAGTTCAGTCCAGTTCAGTCCAGTTCAGTCCAGTTCAGTCCAGTTCAGTCCAGTTCAGTCCAGTTCAGTCCAGTTCAGTCCAGTTCAGTCCAGTTCAGTCCAGTTCAGTCCAGTTCAGTCCAGTTCAGTCCAGTTCAGTCCAGTTCAGTCCAGTTCAGTCCAGTTCAGTCCAGCTCAGTCCAGTTCAGTCCAGTTCAGTCCAGTTCAGTCCAGTTCAGTCCAGTTCAGTCCAGTTCAGTCCAGTTCAGTCCAGTTCAGTCCAGTTCAGTCCAGTTCAGTCCAGTTCAGTCCAGTTCAGTCCAGTTCAGTCCAGTTCAGTCTAGTTCAGTCCAGTTCAGTCCAGTTCAGTCCAGTTCAGTCCAGTTCAGTCCAGTTCAGTCCAGTTCAGTCCAGTTCAGTCCAGTTCAGTCCAGTTCAGTCCAGTTCAGTCCAGTTCAGTCCAGTTCAGTCCAGTTCAGTCCAGTTCAGTCCAGTTCAGTCCAGTTCAGTCCAGTTCAGTCCAGTTCAGTCCAGTTCAGTCCAGTTCAGTCCAGTTCAGCCCAGTTCAGTCCAGTTCAGTCCAGTTCAGTCCAGTTCAGTCCAGTTCAGTCCAGTTCAGTCCAGTTCAGTCCAGTTCAGTCCAGTTCAGTCCAGTTCAGTCCAGTTCAGTCCAGTTCAGTCCAGTTCAGTCCAGTTCAGTCCAGTTCAGTCCAGTTCAGTCCAGTTCAGTCCAGTTCAGTCCAGTTCAGTCCAGTTCAGTCCAGTTCAGTCCAGTTCAGTCCAGTTCAGTCCAGTTCAGTCCAGTTCAGTCCAGTTCAGTCCAGTTCAGTCCAGTTCAGTCCAGTTCAGTCCAGTTCAGTCCAGTTCAGTCCAGTTCAGTCCAGTTCAGTCCAGTTCAGTCCAGTTCAGTCCAGTTCAGTCCAGTTCAGTCCAGTTCAGTCCAGTTCAGTCCAGTTCAGTCCAGTTCAGTCCAGTTCAGTAAAGTTCAGCTGTTACGGTAGACATTTATGTGCCTTTACTTCAATAAACAATGAAAAGATGATTTTATCACATAACTGCACAGTGTGAGTGATTATTGTGCATTAAACAGTAAAACAAATAAATAAAACTATGACCAGAATCAACGGATAATTTTCCACGTTGAAAGAGCCAGGCTAAATTGGAATTCAGCTGGGCATTTAGAACACTTGACTGATCGACGCGAACTTAACCTTAAATTAAGTAATTTGTACACTTAACTACAGTTTGGAGATTCTTACTACACCGTTTAAGTTGAAATATAGAGCTAAGTATATTAAGACAAGATCTAAGAAAAAAAACGATGGGGATAAAAACACTTATTTAAAGTTTGGTAGGTATAAGATAGTTGAGTGAAGTTAGAGTTTGTGACGAATAGTCAATCCTCAAGCCAGCCAGTCCAAGGGACCACGTGGTACGCGTAGCTCTAGCTGACACTTTGGATCAAACTAAATAATAATAGCTCACTAAATACTACTCGTCAGACCACACTTTTGAGACCACAAAAAAAGCAACAGCTTTAGAATATTAAAAAAATCATCAAAATCAGTACACCCAGTAAAAACTAATGAAGTTACCTCATTCGTCACACAAAACAAATACAGTCGAATTGAGAACCTTCTCCTTTTATTAAGTATGTTAAAATAGGGATGGTGATTAGATCGCTTCTATTAATATGGAAGGTATGAATAGACAATCCTCATGTCAGCTAGTCCAATGGACCACGTGGTACGCATAGCTCAAGCTGTCATTTTGGATCTACTCTATTGATAATAATATCACAGAAATGTAGATAATCTACGACTTCTGCAGTTCAGGCTTCTCCTCTACGTCCTAACCTGGGTGATCAAATGTTTCTACCCCATATAAGGAAATCAGGTTGATTTTATCACCTGAAAAGTTAACATCTATAATCAAAGACGACTTGTACATTTCCATATCCTACAACTAGATTGGTTCAGTTCTTCTCTTATTTTGGCGTAGGTGAGGGACAGTAGGAGTTGATACATAAAATGTTAAAAAAAAATTGAGGCATACCTATTTGTAAAAATATATTCATGCCTTTATAACCATAAAAACACATGGAACCAGCCTAGAGCTGCACCCCATATTTTCCTGAAGATGTCCTAAGAAACAATAAAATAATATAATAAATTAAATGATAATAACACACTTTTAAATTTCGAATGGTGTAGGGAAACATGAGGGCCGTGTCTAAATATTCATTTGTATAAACTTTACACACTCATGTAATATACCTATTACTTCCACATAGGTACTCTTTCAATGACACCAGTGCATGTGTCATTGCACCAGGTTCTTTACATACTATGACATGCATGCTTTTTACAATTGTTTTATGAAAATTGTTCCTTAGTCAATTTATTATTATTATTTTACTATTTATTCTGATATCATTCTAACATCCTAAAGATGTCCATTCTAAAGGTTTGTATATCTACGTTAGGGTCGATTTTGGCAAGATGGATAGAAAGGCCTCAAGTAGGCCTCTCGCTAACGACTCCGTATTCGATCTTCAGGTGGCAACTCTCGTTAACGATTTAACTCATCGCTGGCGGAAATAGTTACTATATAAGGGTACCTACTTACAGAGTAGTCTGAGATGGAGTAAAGCTTTTATATAGATAATGTAGCTGACCAATCTTTATGAAAACACGACGTAATTTTCCGTAAAGTACACTTTTTTTTTATATTTTTGTGACGCAACAAGCTCGAGGCCCACCTGATGTTAAGCGGATTAACCTCTGCCTATAACATATGCATTTCGTCAGAACTTAACGACTTGCGCGTCCTTCACCTTGAGACATAGCTGCTAAATCTCATGTGCCGTTAGGTGCTTGGCGACGGATTTACTACTTGACGGAGGTAGCTAGCCAGGCGGGCATGTGCAAAATGCTCTTCCACTATGCGGTGAAGCCCAAGCCCGCGGTGGGATTCGACCCATGGACCTGCTAGTTCCATAGCCAATGTCACTGAGTTTTCGCAATAATCCCGCATAATAAAAAGGCGTGAACAACAAGAAGGCAAACGAACCCAGTAATGCCACTAGCGGCCACCCATCCAAGTCAGACCGCAGCAAACTTTGCTTAACTTAATTGATCGGTTAAGAATAACTAAGCGAGCTACGCTACGAATGCTTCAACTTACGAAATCCATTTCAAGATGAATGTTTATGCAAGAATATATCGTAAATTAGCATATTATATTAACGCCGAGTGTCGGTCAGTCGGAATTTAATATCCCTCCATACACAGACGTTGGCTACAAACGTATTCAACGCTCTTTGGTGGCTCAGCTCATCCCTTGTATTATACAGGGTGCAGCTAAACATTAAGTTTGATGATTAATTGTTTCAACAACTAAAATATATGAAATGAAATTTAGTTTTATTTACTTGGATAACTTAGTAATAAAACAACGTGACCACAATCACTGTAAAGTGTTAGAAACGTTGGGATAAAATAATGAAAAATAAACGCGATTTAAACCGTTTAAAGTTGTTTAATTACTATGTGTAACAATCGCGAAAACCTAAGACAACATTGGATAACTTAGGTTTTTACCTCTCAATGCTTTTGATTTTTAAAACTAAACTGGGTTTAAATCGATTTTGATGCTTCTATGGAACCGATCTATACAAGTAAATCCTTTCAAATCAAAACTTAATTATAAAAATATTTTATAAATCTAAAATCGGAGTTCAGAAGTAATATTTTAATAATTTTTTGAATACAACTGTGATTAGATCCTCCTTTATTTTGAAGTCGGATAATTACCCAGAGATGTTTTACAATTCTAATGCTTGTAGGTATGACTTTGACATCTCACCTGTTATTTAGTGTGATGTCTTAATGATCTCTCAAGGACAGTAGTAAAAAAACACCGATAGATCCTTAGCGACAGTTTTCTTTGGCATAAAACTATGTTACGTTGAAGCTCCAGCCAAACCAAAATTTGAATTTATGACCAATTGGCATTAGTACCCTACTTGCCAGTTCGTAGTTTATATCTCGGCGTCCTAATTTAAGAATAATTAATGGTTTTTCTCTGAATTAAACGTAATTTTATTAAAAGAAAATCCTTTTCTCTTAATTAAATTTGAACTTTATTGAAATTGCAAACACAGTTTAATGGGCAACATTAATCTTATTTAAAAACCAAATTATATTAAAAAAAAAACATCATAAAATATGTGTGAAAATATAAATTGCTCAGTTTCTATTTTCACACATATTTTATGATGTTTTAAAAATAAATGTTTATTTTTCAAATCATTTTAGGGTTCGAGGATTTTTGGGGTTACTTAGTATTTTTTTTTTACATTACACAAGCATATCCCAAGTGTATATATAACTCTTATAATAATTATGCGAAATTTTATATGAACCTACGTAATACAGTTAAAAATCGAATTTTAAATATGTTTCTTATCAGTACTAGGTTTGCGTTTTTCGATTATATCACAATAACGTGCTTGAGCAGAACTTACCAATAAGTCTACTCAGAAAATCCAATCCAACAACAAACAGGTAAACTCAAAACTAAACAACACCTAATCATATTCCAGAATTAATTTACCCAAACCAAACAATAACTCGATCCACCCTGTATCAGTACGTCCAAGAAATTGCTTGACGGTCAAAATATCTTAGTTATGACCACTCCTGTCCGGCACACGGCTTACGTTTGCCAAGTTACCCCCTCGCCTTACCCCTGAGGCATAGTTACCCCACTCCTAAACCCACCCTTAGTTATTAATAAATCTATCTGTGCATATTCCGAAGACAGTGGCGATTCTGGCTATTGAAATGGATTTCGGAGTTGGACATTATCAGGACAATGATTTTGATACCACTTCTGATAGTTGGTTTGAAAGCTGCCGGAAGTCTGCGTTTGAATGGGATGGGGGAATAAAGTTGAAGTACTTAATGGGTAATTCTGATTACATTCTATTAAATTTACAGGCGTTACGAAGGTGAATCTACTAATGCTCAGAATAAAAATTAAACTGAGCACTATTTAGTAAAACGTATTTATGGCATATACAGCATTCAAGTTTTAATAAGTTAAGAGAATCAAGTCTATTGTCATCTACCTGGCACAGTTTCAGACTTCTGGACAAGTACTGATTTTTTTTGTCACTATGACCAAATATCCGGCCCGGAGTCTTGTCTCGACATATCAAAGCAACGCAAAACCGCTCACCAACAAGGTAAAAAAATATTATACATTGGACTAGGTACTGACAAGGACTTTTCAAGCAAAATATTGCTGGAAAAATACACTGTTAAGTGCTTAGCGACATTTTCTAATTTAGGTTGGTAACTTGCCAGGCGAGCATACGCATGATGCCTCCATCATACGTTAACGCTCAAATCCGCAGAGTTCGCTTAAAATCTGATTTCTTTGTATGGCAGCCATTTTGTATCCGCAATTTTCCATTCTTGACAGGTGTCATTAAAGTACTCTCTCAATTTACGATACTATTACATCAGTAAAAAAAATACCTTCACAAATTTACTAGAAAAGATACCTGACGTGGTGAAAGGGCTTTTTGCGAATGCCCGCCTGGCTAGCGACCACCCTCAAGTGGAAAATCTGTCATCAAGCACCTAATGGTGTGTTCCGGCAGCAGTCCTTGAGAGCCAGAGTAATTTTAGGCACATGAGACTTAACAACTATGTCTCAAGGTGACGGGCGCAGTGGAATTCGTCACTTGTGGCGATATGCATCTGTTATAGGCATAGGTAATAGCTTGACATCATGTGGGCCTCGAGCTTGTTCCGTCACAATAACATAAAAAAAAAACAGATTTCGAAGATAATTTTATTTATAATTTCTAATTTAATTAAACCAAATACGTAATGTTTACCTGCAGGTAAGTATACAGATTTAATTTTGTACCATTAATCAATATGCTAATAAAATACAATAACATTAATAAGAAATTCTACAGAATAACTCCATCAAATTGAAATCAAAATTCATCACACACTCGCCTAACTGAATTGCGGAAAGGCCAAGACGCCGGACAACCACCCGGAGATTTCAGACAGACAAACGGACAAAGCTTTGCATCATACTGTATAACTTGCTTTACGTCTAAGTCTTCGATTCAACTTTAGTCCATATCTTATTTGTGTTTTGAAGTGTTTGCTTGTAGAAGATTCTAGTTTATATTTAGGAGTACATTGATGCAAAATAAGATTACATTACATTTACAATTTTGAAGTGCAATGTCCGCCACGGTCATGAGTTGGATGGGTGACCGCTAGTGACATTACTACTGAGCGCTTCGTGCTTCAAAAGGCACGTTAAGCCGCATTCATTCAAATTATGACCGCGGCGGAAGTTGTTTTACGTAGCTGATCGGTTTAGGACGGAAACTACGCTCGAGTCCTCGTTCAGCTTGACAAAACACTGCGAAAGTCACTCGCAAACGTGAGTTTTTACGTCTTATTTGCTAAGTTATATCACATGCTATAGTGTCTTTCATGCCCAAACTGCTCCTTCGGTATGGGTGCTGGTGCAATGGCAGTAACATAAGACTTACGACCTTTATGTCTCAGGGTGATGGGCGCAGTGTTTCGTCACTTATGACGAAATGTGTCTGTCACAGCAATAAGGTCCAATAAATGTTGCCATTTTTAATATTTTTATGTTTGCAATAACACATGCTCTGCGGATTACATTACAAAATTACAAATTTACGAGATTCCATCTCAATATGATGGTTAAATAACGATAGGAAAAAATTGAGTTATGACTCATTGTCATGTTAGCTCATTTGGATAGCATACCCCTGCTAAAGGAGTGGATGGACGCGGGTTCGAATACCGCACATGACTTAGATTTTTCGCTCGTAAATTTGTAATTTTGTAAATGTTACCTTATTCATGAATAATTGTTTTGCGACATTGAAATCGTAGTCCATCGCAAATGTAATATTAGCAAAGAAATTTATGGTGGCAATTTGGAGCTATATCCTGGAAGAAAACCACAGGCTCGTCTTCATGATACCAAAATATGTATCCTAAAAAATATGATATCCTGTTGAAGCTTGAGTGTTTCGACACCTCTGCCACCCTATTTATGTATTAGTCCGAAGGTGCCCCAGCGTGTCATCATCATCATCATGATCAACAGCCAGAAGAGTCACCTGTTGATCGAATATCTGCCCCAATAGGGGACTTGCTGCCCACCTTCTGTCATTTTCCCCTTCGTCACCTTACCCATGGAGTAGGTTGTAAGCAGCACCGGCGTTTCCGAGTGAAGAAGTTTCTAGGTCCTCTTATGAGCTTTGTCGCAATCATCAGCTGAATGACGCATGCTGTTAAATAAGGACCTAAGTTATTAGACTACCTCATAGAAAGATGCATCGTATGTGCCATTACACTGAACAAGTTTCCCAAACTTTTTGAGGAAATTTGATTGATCCTTAGTATTAGATGGAGCACTTACTGGGTGAAAATAATTTAATAAGTAATGATTAATGTTTGAAACGATATTATACTGTTCATAGAAACCGTAATAGGAAGCGCCCCATTTGATGTTTAGTTCGTAATTAAATTTATATTTTCCGGCCTTGAATGCCCAAAATTCTACGAATTTTATACAATAGTATATATAGGTACATTTAAATACTACAACGAAAGCATTTAGACAACATACATAGATATACAGTTTTCAATAAAAAAGAATTATCAAAATCGGAATTCCTTGGAAAAAGTTATGCGCTGTCATATATGAACAAAATATGTATAGGTACTTATCGAATTGAGAATAACCTCCTTTTTCGGAAGTAGGTGATAAAAAATATTTTTGCTTACATATAATTTCATGAACTTTGGTTCTATGTCTTATTATGATGCCCCATTGGCAATTAGTTATACTTAGATCGCCGCGCAGCAACTGATGGTTCGTATTTTCGATTACTCGCTTCGCCTAAGTAAGAAATTTGGAGCCAAGCACCTAACCGTGTTTTCCGGAATCTGCTCAAGATTCGATACCTGCACAGGTGCAGGTACACAAACGTATGATAGCAAGAAATGTTACGTTTCTTACTGCCCAATTTCGGTTGAAACAAATTTATGTAACAACAATAAAGAAAGAAAATTACAAATTCTGTAAAGAATTTCCGTAATTTCTACAGATAATCCACAATTACCAAAAAATGTATTAATCAAACCCGTTCAAAAGCAAATCTTAAATCAAAATTATCACACCTCCCTGGGCGGCACCCAGAGGTCAGAGGGCGGAGGGTGGAAAGGGTGAGAGGAGAGGGTGGTGGTCAAGGAGTCACCAGCTCATCCCGAGTTCCAATACATTTCATATTCCGTTGACAGAGGCGCAATAATAACGCGCCGCCCGTGTAGAAGCAAGTCTTAGTTGATTCGCATGGAGAGCGACTTTTGCTAGAAGCGTTAGCAGAGTTTTATGTCATGAACTCTTCATGAGACGATGGTAAAGGACAACTAATGGAAAAACTGACCAAGTGTGAGTCGGGCATCTTTGTTGGGATTAATCATTGCAATAGCTCGTAAAAAAATTTTGTTATAATCGCAGCTTCGAAACCCTTTAAAAACCTTTTCGTGATTAGATGGATAGATAGACATTATGACACTTAAAACTCGTATATGGTCATCTCCATAAATGTCAGTCATGCCACCGTTCATTGTTGTTTGTTTAGGGAGGACATAGATGCTGGCTACCGCCTGTGCGGTCGTCCAGCTCCACCGGGTTTTGGGCGAGGGCCTGGCCCTACAATAGCCCGGGAGGGAGAAGTGCCGAAGGCACTTCTCCCGAGACGGGCGTAGAAGGCGAAAAGCGCTTTCTACCTCCGTCTCCTGCGGACGCCGAAAACGTACCGCTACTATAGGAGGGGTTGACAGCGAGCTCAAGGGCACCACTGTGGTTCGGACCTCGGCTTGTCTCGCTGTCGAGAGACATGGGGGGGATCGGAGCAAAATGCCTCTGTGCAACTGCAGTGTTGCACAATTGGGCCCTACTGAATAATACTCTTTGACTATTTGGAGAGCAATTTATCGTGACCTTGTTTTTGCCTCGAGCTCGCCGGCGAGCTCGGTGTTTGATTGTGTGACCTCTGATTACCTCACACCTGGGGATTTTACCTCGACGACTTGCGGATAACGCTAAAGCTGCCAACGTAATGGCTGCGATGGGGTCATCCGGGTCGTCTAATACCTGCCGTGGTCGGCGACGGGGGGGTTTGAAAAATGGGATAGAAGAGGCAGTCGAGTAGTTCGATGCCTGGACAACCAATGGGTTCGGGTGGTGGGGCGCTCGATCAAAGTATCGGCGGGCGCAGTCCTTATTGAACTGCGCTAGAGAGGGAAGGTTTAAGTCGCAATGCAACTCGGTGTTCCGGATATACCACGGGGCGCCGGTTGCATTACGAAGAAAACGGTTTTGGATGACTTGAAGTTTATGAAGGTGGGCCTCACTAGCATGACTAAACACTACTGATGCGTAAGTCATGATGGGGCGGATGCAGGCAGTGTAAAGTGTCTTCTTATTACTAAGAGACATTTTACTCTCTTTGCGAAGTAGGGGACCAAGGCGACCCATTATGAAGGCCGCTCTGTTTCGGACGGTTGTTATGTGATCGTTAAAGGTGAGATGACGATCAAGGGTGACTCCGAGGTATTTTGTTCTAGGAACCCAGGGAATGGGTTCGTCGAACAAAATAAGCGGTTTCGGGTAAGGGGAGCGTGTCTTCTCAGTAAAGCACATAGCTGTGCTTTTAGCTGGGTTGACCGCGATGCGCCATTTTCGGAACCAGTCACCGATCTCGGTGATGGCCCGTTGCATGACGAAATAGGACTGTCTGTTGATATGCCACCCAGTGGTGTAAATGGCGGTATCATCCGCATATTGGGCTAGGAATACTTTGGGCTGAGAGCGTGGGATGTCACTGGTATACAGTGCAAAGAGAATAGGTGATAGCACGGAGCCCTGAGGGACTCCGGCTCTGACTGGGTGGGGGGAGGAGAGGGTGCCTTCCACGCGATAGCGAAAGCTTCTGGCTTTAAGGAAGTCTTGTAGGATGAGCACAAGACGTTCTGGCACGCCAAATTGGTATAGCTTGTAGATCAAGCCGTTGTGCCAGACTTTGTCAAAAGCTTTCGCTACGTCGAGGAAGACTGCTAGCGTAGTCTGGGGTTTGGGGTACTTATTGAAGCCCTCAATGATGTGCTCCGTGAGGCGGTGCACCTGTTGGACGCATGAGTGTCCGGGTCTGAAGCCAAACTGCTCATCTGGGATAAGGTGGTGTTCCTTAGCATGGGACTGGAGACGGTTTGCAAGTAACCGCTCGTAAAGTTTGCCTAAGGCACTGAGGAGGCTGATGGGGCGGTAACTGGTGGGGTCAGATGAGCTTTTGCCTGGTTTGTGAATGCCAATGACATTTGCACATTTCCAGGTGTCTGGGAATAAGCAGTGGCTCATAGCAGCATTGAAGATGCTGACTAAGAGATGGATGAGAGGAGGAGAGAGGGTTTTAAGAACCCTGTTGGAGATGCCATCGGCACCGGGGGATTTGCGCGGTCGGAGGGCCTTGATCAGTCTCTCCACCTCAGCGTAAGTCGCTAAGGTGATTGGTGGGAGTTCAGAGGTGACCACAGAGCTTTTACGTTCGACTTCAGCATCCACCGAATCGAGGTGAGCTTGGTCAACGTGATCTACGTTAGGGGAACACTGAGCCTCTAGGCTATCAGCTAGGCACTCAGCTTTGTCTTCGTCAAAGAACGCTGGGACTAGTGGGACTGGTCTGTATAAGGGAGGCATGTCATTATGGTTACTTCCTTTCAAGCCTCGCGCCAAGTCCCAGTAAGCATGGTGGCTTGGCACGAGGTTTGAAAGTTTATCGCCCCATTGTTGATCACGCAACTCAGACATGCGACTTTGAACCATGCGTTCAAAGTGGCGTTTCTTAGTTTTGTTCTCTTTACTGGGGTAAGAGTCGTAATGTCGGGTCACTGCTTTACTCTCCGTCACCAATCGTCTCACATCCGCTGGAATGACAAGGCGCCGGTCGTCCGGCACTATGACCTCCTTTGCGGATGCACCTACTACGGTTGAGAGGTGATTGGTGAACGAATCGATCGCAAGGGTTACGTCATCTTTTGTCAGGATGTCGTCAGGGATCTTGTCAAGGTCCGGTGAACTGATAGCCTTTAGGGCATCGCCTACTTGCTTCCAGTTCACTATCGTCTTAGTGGGGCGGGGGAGGTCAGTCGTTGGGTCGGGACCTAGTCGCAGTATAATGGGTCGGTGGTCAGAGTGAAGCTCGTGAACCACTTCTATGGAGCGTACCCGGAGTGTTACGCCTCTGAATAGTGCCATGTCAAGCAAGTCAGATCGGTGGTCTTCCATATAAGGATAGTGAGTGGGCTCAGTGGGCGCAATTATGTCAAAGTTAAGTTCTGCGATTAGGTTTTCAAGTGCAATACCTCTGGGATTGTTGACGTTACAATTCCATAGGATGTGCTTACTGTTGAAGTCGCCAATCAGAATGACGGCGCTTCCTAATGAGAATAGGGCTTCTAAGTCAGCTCGGACGATCGGCTTTTTGCAAGCTTGGTAACAGTATGCTATGAATATAGGTTGATGACCAGTCATAGCTAGGAGGCAACAAGATGCTTCCATATTAACAAGAGTCGGGGTAGGTAGGGGAATGCAGTGCAGGGACCTTTTGTAATAGATAAGAGTGCCTCCCCCACGGGAGTTCACTCAATCATCACGTACCGTTCTGTAATTGGCAAACCTAGGGTTCGCCTTCCCCGGTTTTAGAAAGGTTTCCTGCACGCATATGATATCGATAAGGTGGGTACAACAAAAGTCGTGGACGAGGTCACGTTGTCTGAAGAGGCCGTCAGCGTTAAATGACGCTAACGAAACTGAGTACGGTTTCGTGCGTTCGGTTGTACTACCCATAGTGGTTGTACTGGGGAGGGGCCTAGGGAACGAAGCGCTTAAGGGCGCTAAGTAAATTCGCGTGTTCCAATGTGTATTGGATCACGTCCGCTGGGGATTGAGCGTATTGCATCTTGTGGAATAGCTCTTGTACCTCATTGATGTCAACCGACATAGCCAGATCGCTGACTAGGTTGATTGCCTCTTGAAGAGGGGCAGCCATCAATGGCATAGGTGGAGCTTGTGGCCGGGAAGCGGCGCGGGGAGGCGCGCGAATGGTGTTGGCGACGGGTGCCGGGAGCGCGGGGCGAGCCGGGGCCGGTGCGCGGGCAGGGGCCGCGGCGCGGGCGGGTGCGGGTGCGGGCGCGGGTGCGGGCGCGCGGGCCGGGGCGCGGGCGGTAGCGACGGTCTTAACCATACTGGGTGGTTTAGACCATGCGTTACGGGCTGGGAGCGGCGCGGGTATTACCTGTGAGGCAGGTACTACCGTTAGTTTAGGGCTTACCCGTTGGTAACGGTCGTAAGAGGGACGGGTCGGCCTATGCCTTGCCACCCTGTGGTTCACTCGTGGTGCTTTAGGGCAACCACGGTAATTCGCGGTATGCCCTTGAGCACCGCATAAAACACAGCTGGGTGGGTCCGGTGAATCCCGGGTGCGAGTGCACGCTGCTGTCGCGTGATCGCCTAGGCACTTAACGCACCTAGCGCGAGCGAAGCAGAAACGGGAGGCGTGCCCGTATAGTTGGCAGTTATGGCACTGCGAGGGACTCCCATTTTTGTATGGGGCTTGGACATCGAGTCCTGAGAGGCCACAGACCTTTTTTAAATTAAAAATGGCCTTGCCTTCAGGTGTACGATCTAGTACTACGAGTACTAGATCGTAGGGACTGAGGTCCTTCCCGCTGTACATGCGGTGAACTGCATGTACGGGGAAGTCTTGTGCCTTCAGGTCGGCACATACCGAATCGGTATGTACCTCCTTGGGCACACCGCGGATGACCACTCGGAGGACTTTCTCCTCTTCGAGCGCATAAGTATGAAAACTTATGCTCTCTTTACGGAGGAGCTTTGTTAGCGCTCTGTGGTCGCTACTGGTGGGCACTTGGACTTTAATGCCCTGCTGCGTGGAGCGGGCATTAGTGTAATGGATCCCACGATCCGAAACTAAACGGGACAGCATGTCTCATTTGGTTTTGTCCTGAATGAACAGGGGTGGAGGCGGTTTTTCGCGGCGCGCGCTCGCGTCCTGAGGGGACGCGGCAGTAGTGGCCGGAACGGAGGGAGGAGACGCGGGGCGCAGGGCGGGGGTCGGCTTCTTGCCGGAGGCGGGGGCCTTAGCGGGTGCCTTGGCGGGAGGGGCGGAAGTTGCGCAACTAGCGGCTTTAGGAGCACGCTTGCGTTTGCGGTCAACGACGGTATAGCCGTCGTTATCGGAGTCCGAGTCAGTGCGTAAGGCGCGACTCGGATCTACTTCCATCTCCGTTTCGGAGTCCGAAGTGGGCTCGACAACGGCGATGGAGGGACGGGTGCTCGCTGGCCTCCCGATCGGTGAGCGCGAGCGAGACCTCTCACGGGGAGGGGCTGCCACCGTGCGTCTATTGTCCGGGCCCGGGGCGGGCGAAAGCGGGCTGTCCTCTGAGAAGGACCGGGTCAGAGGAGGGACGTTGGCCTCCGGGATTGAAGTCCCGGAGGGAGCAATAAGAGTGTCCGTGAGGCGGGCACTCGCTTCCTCTTCTAGGAGTTGCATATGAGCAACATACAGATCGGGGTGGCGGAGGGCGAAGGTCTGAAGGACCTGCACCTCACCGTTAGAGGGACGGGACTGCATCCTGAGGGGAATACTCAGGACGCCCTATCAAGGGTTTGAATTCCCTCACACACCTTGTGAGCTCACTGTGTGAGAGGGAGTGTGTACCTAGGGTGTGCCCTAGTTGTGTACCCTCTCCGAGCTTTTTTCTCGGCGGAGAGGGGTGCTCCTAAGCGCTACTCCGGGGTTGACTAGGGGTGACCCCAAGGCCAGTAATCCCGGAGCCCAGCTTGCTTCGGCTGACCCGTGAAGCGGGAAAGGCCACGGTGCAAGGTTAAACCAAAACAACAACAGTGGCCGTTGTCACCGTAGGGTGTCACACTGCGACCGCAGCAAATGGCGGATTTGATCGTTCAGACGGGTTTGGCTGACGCTACCCCACGCCTGAACGACGTCGCTTAACAGCACAAAGTGTGTTGTTACGCGACTGTTACTATGATGTGTCGGGTAGTAAAGTGGTGAAATGCGCACCGAAAAGTGCGGTCAAAACAAGACCACCAGCCCGATATGATGTTGTTCGTCCGAAACAAGGGACTTGGGTAGGTGGTAATGCCTGACGTCTTAGAGCGCCTCTGCGCGACGGCACGGCGAGCTCGTAGCTCGCGTTGCTCGGCGTTCGGCGGCTGCTCAGCTTCTGCACACAAAACAAAAACTTCGTCAGGACTGCGTATTCCAAGGCACTGGTCTGCAACTAGCGTCGGAACGATGACCCGAGTGAGACGGCAATAGTGCGGAGACTATTGCGGTCTCACTGGGAGATACTGGCGGAGCTGTAGACAGGTGTGCACGGCGTGGCGGCACAGGTCGGAATGTGTGCCACCGTTCATAAAAGATATGTTCTTACATATTACATTGGTGTCACTAGTAGGTCAAATTAATTCCAAGGTTTGCTTTAACTAATTTGTTCAATGAAACCAATACGGGGTTATTCGATTGGTTACGTTTTAGTAAAGGTGTGAAAAAATATCTTTACAATCTGTATAATCAGTTAGCGTAATATATATCAATCTACTGTAAATTTTGAAGCCATTACGGTTATTTTCTGTCGGGTGAAAATTTAAGTACTAAGCGAGTTTTTTTTTTTTTTAAGTGGGGCGCTACCCCTTTTGTTATATAACACGCTATTATACTAGGTCGATTTATCTTTGTTAATTTCCGAATGTATGAGATTGGTATACCTAAGGTGAATATTAGTATGTGATTTTTTATGCCTGATGACTATGTTAGCCTGTGATTACTGTCTCACCTGATGGTAAGTGTATTTACACCGTTCGCGCCCAACAGACGGGAAATGATTGGAAATTGCGGCCCGCGTATTATAAACGAAAAAATGCCGAAAAAGTTATAAACAAATTATTATTACAAAAAATCAAAATACCACCATAAACTACGCTCTTGTCTATTCCAAAAACTCTATGTCGCTAGCTGACCAATAGTTGGACATAGTTGAATTTGAAGATGTTAGGAATTTACGAGTCCCAACCCATGGCTCGGACCATAGAGTATTCTAAATTCGCTGGCCGATTGCTTAGCAACGAATATCTTACGTAACTTAGTTAGATTACCCGAATAACTTGGACTACTAAATGCAGCTTGAGATTGTAAAACGTAATGGACAGCTAATTAGAAATAGATCTGCTTTAGGTAAATACTTGTAATGTGTGTTATTTTACCTAAAGCAGAAACTGATGTATTGAAGACGACAAATACATTGTAAATAGAATTAAACTGATAATAATAAAAAGAAAGTCCTAAAAATGGACCCAGAATTATAATAAACAAAATTGTTTTATTTGTGATTTACTCACGAGACAAAGTTCGATATTATTAACCGACTTTAAAAAGGAGGAGGTTCTCAATTAGACTTTTTTTTATATTTGTCACCTCATAACTCTTTACAGGCTGTATCGATGTTATAATATATGTATAATAATCGAAAATTACCGCTTATCATGTAGCCCCATTTAAATCTGAGTGAGATCTAACGAGTCATTTTTGAGTTATCAGTTATCGCTAATAATGCGTATATTGTGTTTGAAGTCGATTGTTCTGATAAATATGCTCCCGATATTTCTACGCGGTTGCAAGTGCCATGATCGCGGGACGACTGGATAGTGCGGGTGGATGAAAAACTAATAATGAGCAGACATATCTATCTACCCTCTTTTTTGTCCTTTTCTACGCGCTCTACTGTAACTCGATTTGTAGTCACCACAAAATACATTTGTATACCGAAAAGTAGTCACTACAGAACACACTCACTGTATCATCACGTTTTATTGGAATCAGTCAGGCCACGCATTATTCTTTATTAATTCGTAGCGATAGAACAGTTTCAATTTTATATTTCCGTGACCTTAACAATTATGTGCTATGAGACAATGACACAAGTTGACACAACGTCAGCTGTGAGCATTAAAAAAGGGTTAGGCGCCATGGTTTGGTTAAAATATTTGTTTTGATTCATATATAATTTTAGTCTTCATTGTGGTTTGAATTTTTAGTAACATATACATATAGTTGGTAGTGTTTCACCTATAGAGTATATGAATCAAACACGAGACTTTGAGCCACGACGACCATTTTAACTCAAGGTGAAATGAATATTTTAGAATAAACACATTATATTGTTTTAGGAGCACAGACAAGTATTTTCATATTAAATGATCATTAAATTTTAAAAATAAATACATTACTAGTATTATTCAAGGTTAGTCCATTTAACATCAGGTGGGCATAGAGCTTGTTCCGTCACATTAAAAAAAACAACAGTACAAAAACACAATTTTAAAACTTAATCTCTTCACTTATAGCTGACGGTCGTAGTTCTTCAGAAGCCACTGCTGCTCACTGGTATTTTTTTCTTCCTCGCCTCTTAAGGCTACAACAGGAATCCTTGGGGGTGAAATTGTATCCCATGTGCTAGCAGCCTTAATTATCCCCAAAACGCTTACCCTCCACAGAAATAATGTTGTTGGCAGTATCCCTACGGTAATGTTTATAGATAAAATTACCGCGGTAGTAGTCTTGTTTTGTGGTGGATATGCAGCAACACTCCATATATATTGATGACATGCTTTCATTACCATCAATCCCCTTTAAAGACTATCAAAAAGAGTATTTAATTAAAAACTGTATCCCTATTTTATTTAAATAGTCAGGCGACTACGTAACCGATGTCCCATCGAGATATTGGGGCCAAGTTTCTTTATTTGTTAATTATATTCTTTTTCTTCAGATGCCAAACCATTTAACCATATAAGTATGATGGCCGGCAGAAAATCAAAAAAACTATGTTGGGAACTGCAGATCAAATAACTATCACTCAAATAATGAATGGTTCAAAAAGTTATTAACCGCTAACTACTATTATACGCAATATTTTTATTTACTTCTAGCGGCTCGCTCGGACTTAGCTCAGAAATTTAGCAAATATACAAAAATAATACTTTGAAAATATTCTACAGCCTACGTTATCATCAGGAATAATAATAATAAGTATATTTGTTAAATATTTTTTTTCCTCTTTATATTATTAATGTAGATGTAGATATTAGCACTATTCTCTATTATAAGCTGTACACTGTTAGACAATAAATTTCCTTGTTTATATATACATATATCGTGTACCCAAATCACCTCTCGGACCCACACAAAGACCCTAAGCAAACTGGAAGACCACAGTAATTGTCCGAAAATTAGCTACGACCGCATATAAATACATTAAGATAATCTACTTTAACGTATGGTTGAAAATATAAAAATAGAGCGGGTTATATTTTGCACTGTGTTGATCTTTTTAGTGATGATACTCCAGTGGTAAAAAGTGTGCTTTACGAGTAACAGGGATCGTAGTAGTACTCTTAAGACACATAGTGAATTCTTGCCTGGAGTGGTAAAAATATGTACCTAGCCAAGCATCAAAAATTGAGATAGCGTTATCATTATCACCTACTTACAGTACAGTCGAGTTAGTGGTGAAAGGTTAACACAACAGTACAAAAACAAGTTATAACCTGCACGACTAGCGAAAGTATTTTATATGACGTAAAGTGACTAAAAGGTAAGTCTACCATATAGAGCATCACGCCTGCCTAGCGGTACAGTGGCCTGCGTGACACTGAACTGCGCTCGTCACTCCGCAAGATTAGTTCTTATGTCCCGGCCCAGTAAATTCACTTGATACAGAGCCCTTCACTGTTGTGTTTGCAACAAGAGTTGAAACCTCTAAGCAGATGTATATCTGCTTAGAGGTTTCAACTCTTGTTGCAATAGTCTACCGTCTGGTAGGAGGGATAGTTCTTAATATCATGTGCAGCTTATTAAGAGTGAGATCTGCGTACAGAATAAGAATAATCACGCTGCTGAAAGATGTCAAGGCTGCCAAGCAATAAATATTGACTAAAAACTGATGATGGACGAAATCCGCTAAAGCCTATACCTTGTGTCCAAGCTAGTGAAACTCAAACAGCAAGCGGAACTACTCAGTACGACTGGTAAAGATAACGTAGGATTGCGTTATTCAATTCTTGATAGAGATGTTACAGAGTGGATTGCTTGAGGTTAAGTTTACCTAATTAAATAGTATTTTTATGTGAACAGCCTGTTTCAATGCTCCATTTTGAATAAAATGCAATAAAAACTGAGTAAAATGGAAGATAAAATAAAAGCTAATGCGGGTACATAAATAAAGAAAGGAACACAATGAAAGGTACGAAATTTTTTCCTGCTTACAGATCTGGTTCGAACCGGTTCTGTACACCAGCGGATGTCGGTAAGGCCGCTATAATCCAACGCGTCTTGTCAGTAACTAGTTACTCACACATAGATGTGCGTGTAGTAGTGAAACTTTCTTTCTGTACCGTTCTTTATTCATGTGATGAAGATTTAATATAAAATATTAAAACATTTAAAAAGAAAAATGCTAACGTTAATACATTACGGGAGTGTTTTTGACCACTACATACTCGTACTACATAAGGGTCAAGATAAAATAAAAGCTAATGCGGGCACATAAATAAAGAAAGGAACACAATGAAAGGTATGAAATTTTTTCCTGCTTACAGATCTGGTTCTAACCGGTTCTGTACACCAGCGGGTGCCGGTAAGGCCGCTACAATCCTACGCGTCTTGTCAGTAACTTTACTCACACATAGATGTGCGTGTAGTAGTGAAACTTTCTTTCTGTACCGTTCTTTATTCATGGGATGCAGATTCAATATAAAATATTAAAACATTAAAAAAAAATGCTAACCGGCTAAAAGGGGACAAGAGAAAAGTGCACCAAATGAGTAGCATACCAATCCTCATGTGGATGTGAGTAGGGTTTTCTGTGCATTAGACGCACAACAGGGCTGTACACAATCTTAGTGCCCTGAAAGGGTTTCATACAATATGTCTTGTGTTCTTATAATATGTTAGCGTAAACATATTATTCGCAACATGTTCTTGTGTTTCGTCCAGTGTGTAAGAGAAAAAATTGTGTATGAACTTGGTACTGTGCTCATGAATGACAACACGCTCGGCCCTATTACATGGGACTAAATCTCAATTGGCGAAACGTGGTTGTTTAAACATCTCTGCCTACCCCTTCGAGGAATATAGGTGTGATTGTATGTATGTATATATAACAATCATTCAATGAATTAATGCATATGAGCACCATTCCACCACTCATGTTGATGGAAATATGGTGTAACTAGTTACACATTATTACAATGAGTACCTACCTTCACAAACATAATACATCGTTACCTAAACTTCTTCTTCAAAATTAATTAACCAACATAAACTTCACACTATCAAACCTCCTTCAAAGCTAAACATTTAACCCTTCCGAAGACAGTGAAAAATACACCAAGTCGTCAAGTAAAACGCACCTAATTTGAAGAGCCTACCTTATCTTTGTGTAAGTTCGACGTGGAGTGTCATTTGTCTTCGTCAGCGCTGGTCGGTGATCATTTATGCCACAGCACACCCTACCCTTTACTGGGGACATAGGGATGGGAAATTTGTAATACAATGCAAGGAAGAGAATAAAACTACAAGCTAAACATAATGTAATGTGAATTAATAAACAATAATTCAAGCGTTCCTTTGTGCAAATCCATATTAATATATTATTATGAAAAGATTAAATAACCATTTGAACATTTAAAAATAAAAATATCTAGTGATGATTCCGCCTACAATGTTTCCTTTAGAGTTACCTTAGTGTAGGAGCGAATGCGTTGAAAATTCTTTTGGCTAGGCTACGTGGAGTTTGTGATGTGTGACTAACAAGGAAAACTACACTGAATTCTCACTAGAAAAAAAAAGTTTTTTAGTGGTTTTCTAATATATTAATATTATTTTTTCTTAAAATGTATACACCTTGGCATAGATCATCAATTATAAGTTATTTTAATGCATCTTTTATACTTGATACCTCTAATGTTGTAGATGTCCGTGGGCGTTGGTGATCACTTACCACCAGGAGAGCCGCCTGTAAGTTTATCGTCCTATTATAAAAAAGTTGTGAATAAAATGTTTAATTAATTTAACCTTGATAATTTTTACCTTGTTATAAGTACTGCAGGGAGGATGTTTACCTTGATATGTACGAGTATGTACTAAAGTGCTGAGGGTAGTATGAGGTTGCTGTCAAGGCACAAGGACACAGTTTAAGGCTGATTATTTTAACACCTATTCTATCAAATACCGAGTTCGTTGCAATTTCTTCCCGTATATCCAAAACCACAAACATTTTAACCACGTAACCCCTATTTCTTAGCCATTAGGGGCGTGTTTTCTTTGAGATATCATGCTTTCAGTACCAAAAAGAAGTAACTTCCACACTGCACATAGAGTATACGACCTTTTTTCTCTAGTATTGGGATATGTGGGTAGAGAATGACACACAAGTTTCCAAAAGGAAATTGCAAGAGCTTGAGCGTGATGTGCAGTGACCCTGCGTTTTTACGTGTCAGTGATGGAGTAATAGATTACAGTAGTAACCGAGTGTTCCATAAAAAGTACGGTTCTGCAATAGAAGATGCTAAAACTACTTATATGAGGTAGTTATGTAATTTTTATTTATAACTGATAGGGTAGCCTTTATTCACTATCTCACCTGATGATAAGTAATTATGTTTTGATAGCATTCAAGGACAGCTCAGGCCTTTACGTGTTTAGTGGCAGGTTTTTTACTTGAAGGTGGTAACTAACTATATTGGAATAATCGAAATGCCTGCTATAACAACTGCCATCCAACAAAAACAACCGGGACCGATGGCTTAACATGGCCTCCGAATCAAGGAAGCGCTCAGTAGTAGTGACAATGGACACCCATCGAAGTCATGACCGTAGCAGACGTTGCATAACGACCTACGTACACTTTGCCAACTTTCTCTGTTTGCCTACCCTTCCAAAAATAGTACAAGCAATCCCATTTTTACTATTGTTTCATCATTCATCCTTTTCTATTTCTAGCTAATGTTTCATTAGAGCATCATAAGTGGGTGGATGACATTCTAAACCAGCTCCCGCGGGGTACCGTCCACACAAGTGGATCATAAATCTTTCAGGTATTCAATGTCAAAATCCATGAGAGATGATATCAAATAAACAAATGCAGCAGCATCAAAGCAGCTAACGGTGTTCCGGCAGCTGTACTTGAAAGCCAGTCCCCATTTTAGGTTGAGCCTATTGACCAACCTTGCCCACATCATCACATACCATTAGGAAAAAGGCTAGATTATTGGCAAAATAAAATTATACAAATCAAATTATTTTTTCCTTTTTTCTTCAAATTTTGATTTAGGTATTGCATTTGTCCTTATCAATCATGAAAAATAAAAATGACAAGCAATTGACAAGTCGTAGATCAATTAAAGGATGTTTTCCTAAATATTGGTCATCAAATGAGATAAAAATGGAAATGCGTTCTGCCTTTCCCGTATGTTTCGCTGTCAGAAAAAAAAAACAAGGTCGTGCTTTATCCATATGCATGTCATAATACCTAGATCAAAAAATATCGTAGTATCGCGCCCAAGCGCGATTATTGTGACAAAATAATGGATGTCAAATATTTCTGTAATTTTTTATACGATTGTGACCTTATAAGACCGATGCCAAGGTCATTTTAAGCAGTTACCTTTGCCTAGAACAGATGCGAGAGGGAAACGAATTGCAGGTCCCTGATATATATAGTTGTTAAGTCTCACGTGCCTGTAATGTTGTTTGCTGGCTATCAAGAACACACTGTTAGGTTCTTAGCAATAGTTTTTCTACTTGAAGATGGTAGTTAGCCAAGCGAGTTTTTTTAGAATGACCATCCACCATGCGGTGAACTTCAAGAGCTCGAACCATAGGCTAGCAGCACAGTTTCATAAAATTTTGTAAAATTGGAGCATATGATTCTTGTCCATACCTTAAGTTGATGCCTACGATTTACGAATGTCAAGTCACAAAGACAATTTTGCGACTAGCCAACACCCTCTCTAATTGGCTTATCCGTATTTGCATATGTCCACTACTATCTCCCAACGTTTGTTTTTCGAATCGACCACGGTCCAGTGCCGAACAATAACTTGCTCAAGATGTTCTGAGAGTTAACTGACTTTGCTTTGATAAGGGTCTGACCCTCTCAAGTATAGATTCAGGTAGGTGGTCAAAATTTAGGACAAATATTGGAACGAGTAGGGTATGTTTGAAATACAATTGTTTGGCAACGGAGTTCATTGGCTCACATTTATTATATTCAACATGAGACTTTTAATATAAATGTAATACCTATACATAATAGGATCAAAATTCAAATAAAACAAAGGGCCAAAACTATAAAGTGTATATAAAATTACGTATAAAGCACAGCGTCTCGCACGTTCTCCCCGAAAGGGAAGGCAGAGGTAAATAAAAAAATTAAAATAGGTAAATTTTAAACATCCACGTTTCGCCATACTTATGTTAGACCCATGCAATAGAGGGAAAATTTTATTTGCATTATTTATCTTAATCGCCATTAACAGCCATAACATTGGCTGTTGAGCCATAACAAAGCCCATTACGGGAGGGAGGAGGTTTAACATAAGCCCCATGCTTGCAGGCATCTAAAAAACGCAGTGTAAGACGGCAGTTCCTCAGAGCTGTTGCCCACCTTTTAATATTTTGCCTTTCTTGGCCACTTACGACTATCACAGGAAGATACTATCCTACTGCATTTTTTTAATAAGAAAGGAAGGAAAATTTAATATCAAGAATTAAAAGGAACTATTTGTAATTATATCATCCAATCAAAACGTATTCTTAGAAATTAAACATACCTATTTGTATAAAGGTCAGAAGTTCAAATTTTTTTTATTACTAAAGTGACTCATTATCGGAATTTTTGTTTCAGTGTCGATTGATTCTTCTAGTTTTAAATATTTTCAAGGATTTTTTTATTCGTATCAGTAGTCCTTAAACCAATTATTCTGTAAAATTTCAAATTCTTAAATTAATCTTCATTTTATAAAGTCATAGTGTGATTTACCAAAAACTGACGAGAACTGAAACACGTTTTCTTAATTTCCCAAAAAACATAAATTTTGGATTGAGCCAGTTTACGACTGGAGGTGCGATATGGAGAGGTACAATGATTGCCCGGCACTTCAAGAGAATTTACATTATTAGAAAAAACATATTTAAATGTAAAACTTACGTGGTCTGCGATTATGACACGAGGTCTGACGACAAATATATTGATGAAGGGAAAACGGTTTTATCTTCAGGTAATTTATCACATGATACTTATATATAAAATTTGTATTGATACGATTCACTATTTATTCGCAATACTTGACTCATCGAAACTTCAGAGCTGAATTTATGTTTTTTTTTCTCTATCGAGAAAAATATATGGAATCAGGCATAGTATTTGTGATATCCTTAAAAATATTATTTATTTTATTCATTTATGCCTACACTTTGAGACTCACTTCACCTTAAAGTCCGTAAAACCAGGAAAAACAGGTTTGATTTCCCCTCGAGATGAAAGATTTTGTGCTCCAAAATTTGTATATATAATTTTAGCTAAGCACGCAATATAGCTTGTAATCTTATTTTAAAAAAATAAGGTTTTCAAAACAAGTAACTTATCAGCTAAGAAAGTGAGCTCCACAATTACAAGAGCAGCATAATTATAAATTCCTCGTCACCCGGCAACGGTGGAACAATGTAGTTAATCCATCAGCCCAGTCCTCGGGCGTGGGAGATAAGACAAGGGCCGTATCCGCGCCACCCCTGTCTTGGCCACCCTTGCCGAGAGTATGGAGAGTAGATGGGTCAAGCCTTTGAATTGTACCCTATTCTTCAGGTACGCACTTGATTCGATACCATTGCTTTATAAGTCTTACAATTATATAAAAATTTAGTAGCAGTCAGATTTCCGATTTATCATCTGAATTTTATTACATACAAATATTTGTCCAAGAAGAAGTCAATTTGTCACACTGCAAAAATATATTAAAGATTAACTTATTACGAAACTGCTAGGACCCGCGTTATATTTACCGGAGAGATCAGTTTCTCGCTGAGGCCCTCGTCGCTTCACGCAATCTGAACTCCCAAACGAAGGACTTCAAAACAGTCCGAAACTGGTTGGAATCTTTCCGGTAAATATAACGCGGGCCCTAGCTATTTCATAATAAGTTAATATGGATAAAACTCGCGATAGTTTACAAAGTGACGTATATTAAAGATTATTTCCTTTTCATATACCAACATTTAATGGCAAATATGTAAATAAGAAGATTGCATGTTTGCGGTTAAAAGTTAAATCGTCATACTAAGTAAAATTATTTAAAAAAGACTAGTCAGCCCTCGCTTCTACACACATGTTATCATATATTCTGAGCCTACAATGAAGAGTATAATATAATAAACTAAATATATATTATACTCTTCATGGTTCTTGGCGACAGATTTTCTGCACAAGAATGGTAGTTTGTCAGGCTGGCATTCGCAAAATACTCTAAAACCATCCTATAACGACAGCAACCCACTTTGTTTGACACGGTCATAGATAAATGAAATTATCATTTCTCTATGACACGGTTGACAACAACTGGAATCGACGGCTAAACATGCCTTCCGAAGCACGAAGGTAATCGTAAAATGCCACTAGCAGTCACCACCAGCAAAAAGAGGTTTATTTTTAGGATCAGCAACGTCGTTAGTAGTATACCAAATTTACTGAGTATTATTTTCCGTTATTCTCACAGATGCGCAATCGTTGTGGGCTAACAGTACCGTAACATTCTCTCTCACACCCTTTGCTCACTGACCATTTCAAAGTCCACCCTTCTCAGATTGTGACGTCCACCTGAGTCCGTCGTATGAATATTAATTCAACCATATCTTGACCCCTGCCCAGTTGTGGGCAGTAGGCAAGAAACCGTCTTGACTTGTATGAATGCCTTCGCGAATAATTGATTGGACTCCTTTGCTTTTGACTCAAAATGTGGGACTGCTAGTTTGCATTGATAAGTGTTTCTTTAGTCAAAAGGATGGATATTTAGTACATAATAACTAGTTTGGTATGGTTCACTTAAATTTACATCATTTGCTCAAAATTCCATTGTCACGCTCGGTGGCACTGAATCATATGTTACCTCCTACATAAAATACCCGGCCAGTAGCCCAGAGAGTAAGATAATTCTGGAATTAACCAGTTATTCCGAAAGAAGCAATATAAAAAAACAAACGACATGTTTGCTTAGTGGTAGGGCTTTTTGCGAATGCCCGCTTGGCTAGCCACCACATGCACACACAAGTAAAAAGTCAGCTCTCAAGTACATAACCGTGTGATGTGGCAGTTAGTTAGCCTGAACAAGATTTTCGAGCACATCATCACCATGGTGAGATATTAGTAAAAGACTGACCAATAAGGTATGAAAAAAAATATTTATAAACTATTTAAATATATATCTAGTGACAATTTCGTCTCGTTTTCTCAGTTCCAAGTCGATGTGACTAGCCTTTGACCTCTATCTCACGTAATGGTAAAAGATGATGTGGTCGAAGAAGTTAGGCTAACCTAAAATTATTGACTTTCAAGGATAGCTGCCGGAACATACCGTCAGAGGCTTTGTGACAAATTTTCTACTTGAGCTAGCCAGGCGAAGCGCTCAGTAGTAATGTCACTAGCGGTCACCCATCCAAGTCATGACTGCGGCGGACGTTGCTTAACTTAGCTGATCAGTTAAGAACGGCTAAGTAAATATCGCGGTGAGCGCTTTAAAGTGAGGATTGGCGTTAATAGATACTTCAAAATGATTGTCAATATTCTTGCGTTGTGTTACCATTCTTGATCCTAAATCTACATCACGCTCGGTCAAGTGAACGCCCCTAATTAGCAATAACTTAATTTCCTACCGATAGTTTGAAGAAACCTGCTCAACTGGAAATACGGGTATTAATTCAATTTGAAATATTAACTTCGGAACATGTGAAGAGATTTTACTTTACAAATAGATGATGGAAAGTATTGGCTTTTCACTTTAGTTTTTTAAATTATTACGTACCCGTTAGACAAAGAGACTGTAAAGTTATTATTAAGTGTAGTTTTTTTTTATGCCTGATAGGTTAGCCTTTGACGACTATCTCACTTGATGGTAAGTGATGATGTGAAGATGTTGTTCAGGCTAACCTAAAATAACTGGCTCTCAAGGTCTGCTGCTGGAACACACCGTTAAGTGCTTGGCGACAGAATTTTTGTACTTGAGGGTGGTAGCTAGCCAGGCGTGCATTCGCAAATTGCCCTACCACCATGCAAAATGTACCATGCACCACGTAGTTATTTTTTTTTTATTGCCTAGAAGGACTTCCTGAGTTCGGAGGACAGAGGCTTAATGCTAAAGCATTTTCTACCAAAATCCATACATTAGTAAAAGAGAAAAGGACGTAGGCGTGCATCATCAATTTAAGTACTCCTTAAAGCAGAAAACTGTAAATCAGAAATACAAAGAATATAACATATATAAAATAATAAACACTGTGAAACAATACATGCTACATATACATAATTACACAAATAATATCAAAATTCAATAAATAATAGTAAAATTAAAATTAATCGTATAAAATTAAATTATTTATAAAATAAGAAATATAAGAACAACAAAAGTGTCAAATTTGAAGCAGTGTTGCCTCAGTGGTGGCTATGGACTGCCGCGCAGCAGGTCCATGGTTCGAATCCCGCCGCGGGCTTGAGCTTCACCGCATGGTGGAAGGACATTTTGCGAATGCCCGCCTGGCTAGCTTCCACCCTCAAGTAGAAAATCTATCGCCAAGCACTTAGGTGCGGTGTGTTCCGGCAGTAGTCCTTTAGAGCCAGTGATATTAAAGGCACATGAGACTTAACTACTTTGTCTCAAGGTGACGGGCGCAGCGCAATTTCGTGACTTGTGACGAAATGCATCTGTTATAGGCAGACGTTAAACCGCTTAACGTCAGGTGGGCCCCGTGCTTGTTCCGTCATAATAACATATAAAAAAAAAATGTATTTCTTCATAAGTGTTGAAATCTCATATAAATGCTCACGGACCCGCCATTTGACGGCTTTCTTAAAAGGTTATTGCCAAATAACTTTGTGACTGACGTAAGTGCTAAGAACTATGTCTTAAGTGTCCGTGGGTAATAATTTCCTAATTCAGATGGTAGTAAAACGATCTTCATTTTTAGGGTTCCGTACCCAAAGGGTAAAAACGGGACCCTATTACTGAGACTTCGCTGTCCGTCCGTCCGTCCGTATGTCACCAGGCTGTATCTTAAGACAGCTAGACAGTTAACATTTTCACAGATTATGTATTTCTGTTGCCGCTATAACAACAAATACAAGTTAGCCAAGTGCGAGTCGGACTCGTGCATGTTAAAACAAAAAAAGGTTGAAAAATAAAGTTCAATGTTGTATAGCTAATGGTAACGAACCCTTCGCGCGCGAGTCCGACTCGCACTTGGCCGACTTTAAAATTTGAACTCCATAAACGGGCAACGTAATAAAATAAAACAATAAATATTTCAAAATTATATCAAAACTATCTCCATTTACTTCATAACTGCCTCCATTACTACTTTAGTGAGGTAATAGGGGACCAGGAGCATATACATATAGAAATTCGAACTAAGTCGGTGAAGAGACCCACAAACAGGCAAATTTTGAACATACTTTTTAGATCGAGTGTACGGCGTTACATATATGAATAAAATATATAATATTCTAATGGAAATCAGTAATAACACGATTCCATATATTATGTCTCGATAGAAAAAAACGAATACAACTCTAAAATCTTATTTAATTACGTAATATGTCATTTTATATCTTTAATTAATTATTTTGTAAGAATGATTTTCAAATAATTTTTGAAAATCTCTCACGGTATTTAATTAACGCGTAGATAAATCTGTTTCGCTCACTCGCATGCGAAATGAGGTCGCTCTGTCCTACGCCCTCAGTCTGATATTTTTGAAAGAACACTTTGTCTTAAGTAAATTTGAACAATATCAAGTATCTTGTTGATCAGGTATATTATTATGGCGTAGGTTTTTTTTTGTTATAAAGTGATGAGACGACAAGTTATCCGCCTGATGTTAAGTTTAAGTAGTCGCACCTGTCCAATACAGTGACTCTATCCTCGTCTACACTGTGCTCGTTACTTTTCAAGAGTTTTTCTAGTACTTAAGTATTGTTTATCCAGAAATTTTACATGCCCTTCACACCTAAACACAGTAGCGTTTTCACACTGCTTCGAAAAATATCTGACACTGCGGTGTTATTCAACAAGACGGACTTTTGCTGAAGAGACCTACCACTTAGTAGAGTACCAACCAAAAATAAAAACAACAGGAAAAAGTACTTTTCGTAGAGTTTCGTACTCTTTTCTGCTCTTCTGGAATAAACGTTTGCATATATTTATTTATAAAAAGTAATGTTAAGGTATGATATTTCATTTTGAGCCGTAACATTTAAAAGAAGACAAAAATATATATTAGAAAAAACTTTCGGCATGCTCAAATATCTTCATAATATTACGTTGTTAAATAGTAGAGGTCAAACTAGACTCCGCGAACGTGTTAGCTATAAAGCAGCTATCACACTAGCGCATCCAAGTTTCTCACAAAACAGGCTGTTTCGTGTCGGGCGTTTAGCATTAAATATATGTTTTACCACCTTATAAAGATCGCGTTCGAGATGCACCCCGGGCGCAGCGCACGACGCGACGCGTACGACAGCTAGCGCGCAAGTGTAGCCTAAGAGCTGATTGTAAATTTTTTCCACCATTATTACACAGGTACTATTTGTCACGAAGATGCTATAGCTATCTCAAGGAACGTTTCAATTTCCTTCACAACGCCAATGTTCTTAATCTTAGGTCATCAGAAAATCTTACCCTCAGTATGCCTCAACATGGCACAGTATTTTATGATCACTCATTTTCAGTGAAAGCTGTTCGCTTATGGAACTTATTACCAGTTACTATCAGGCGTGCACAATCCTTGTCAACTTTCAAAAGCCAAGTAAAGTGTTTTTATCTCGCCGATTAGTTTACCCCGTGTGAACTTGGGTTTGATCATAATATGATAAAGAATTAATGTATAATATATACATCGTATAAGTGTATCAATGTATTATTTATATTAATATATGTATATTTCAATGTGTATTAGTGTATTTTATGTATTAGTTGTTATTTTTCTTTTCTTGTTTGTGATTCATTACTAATTATCTTTAGTTATGTATTTTTGTGTTGATTTGATTGTACCTTTATCTCTATATTACACCCGTCTTGTTATTCCTGTATTTCCTCTCCATCCAAAGGTTGCCTGGAAGAGATCACTATTAGTGATAAGGCCGCCCATTGTGACACTTTATTGTAAGATTTCTTTTGATGTTATTTTTGTTTAATAAGTGGTGTAACAATAAAGAATTATCTATCTATCTATCTATCTATAGCATTGATACGCATTTTTACGGGTAGGCCTCGTTTGTTCACTATGTCTTAGTGTGGGTGTAAATGCTATTGGTAAATACAGTAAAAAATAATATGTAAAATAAGATCATCTGGGTAGGCAGAAGTAGTAGTCAGCACCATCATCATTAGAAACAAAAAGGCAAACCGGAAAACTACGTAAGAGACTGACGACGTTGTAATAGAGGAAGAGATGCAATATAACATAATCTAGTACAATTTTTTGACAGTCAACACCTCAAGAAAATACTTCGTAAAGATTCAAAATGTGTCGAAATAAAGAAGAAAATAGAACATAGACATTACTTGTTGTATTTTGATAATATATGACTTAATTTAAAAAATACTGTGGTATAATTTTGAGCTGCTCTTTTTTATGATTGAAAATTTTACAGTAAAAAGCGAGTAATTTATCTGGTCAATGTGATTTATGTTATAACATAAGTACATGTATAAGTTTTCGGCATTTGTAACTAATATTGATATAGTGCGCTTATCATGCCTTACCTGTTTTGTTTTAATAGTATCGTATCTATCAAAGTTAACATATTCGTATTACTAAAGCTAAGAATAGAAACTAAAATAAGGAGAGCAGCATAGTATATGTAGCAACAAATTATGTAAACAATTTCATTAGACTTTTACAATTTTATTAATATTTGTATTGCATTATTGCATGCATCAATATTTGTAATATCATTAAAGTAATGTAAAATAAGAAGCACGAGCTCCTAGCCTAGGTCTACAGTGCACACTGCACACGTATGCAAGTGTGCGATTACATGAGACCATGTGAGAGTACGGTGGTGCCAGCCGTGACCGCCCGCTGGAATGTTCATTGCACCAGGGCTGGGACCTCATCGCATTATAATAGAAACTATAATAAAAGTTTACTAGAATAATTTTCTAAACATCAATCACCGATTTACGAATCAAGACCATATCCTCAAATTCTGATGCGCTGTAAGAGCAAATGCCTCTACTTAATTGGTAGGGTTTGGGACACTTTAAACACACAATATAGCTTGTTACAATATTTAGGTTCTGGTATACAACCTTTATTTATCATGTGAATGATTTTTTTGCAAATAAATATTATTTTGCTCAACTCTGAATACACAAAAAATTACGAAATAGCTCTGATGTGAAGAAGGATAAAATGTTACATCAGCGTATGGATGTGCTTGTAACTTTTTCTATTTTTATAAAGAACAAACATAAATATTTTTTTTCAATTGATTATTTCAAAGTTCTACTTTTATTTTATCCCGGGCACAATCATTGTTTTTTGTTCTGCGCGGGAATCGTTTTACTATTTATGAAATAATACTCTGTAAACATATTTAGAAGAAAAGAAAATGCCTACTTTTTTGTTAATAAATTCATGTTACCTATTTTATTATTTAATTTTTACTCTCCCTTCTTAATCCACTGGGTTATGTGAACAAAAATTATGAATTTGTAGTCCAAAAGAAAATAATGAATTAATGAATAATGACAACAACTTATTGAAAATATATTTAAAGATGCCATTTTATTTAAAATGAAAATATTTTAGAATAAAATGTTAAAAAACATAAAATATATCAAGGTCAATCCCGTCTAAATTTCCGGCTAAGCCAACGTGATGTCAAAAATGCCACATAAGCCTAGCAGAAATAGTTTTCAACGCGTTTCTATACTCATCATCTTGTTATTTTCTAAGGAATATTAAACACATGATCCGCATCCCTATTTCCAGTTTAACACTTTAATGCCGGTTACACACAATCAGATATTTGTTTTAAATTATGGTAATAAAATGTCGGCGCGAGTCACGAGCGGGTGAGCGAGTGCGCGTGCGCCGGCGAGCGGGACGAGCGGGATGAGCGAATTGGATCTGGATCGTTTTGAACGAGATTAGTTGGTTTAACGAACGATGCTTAACACATTGTTTGTGCTATTGTGTTGCTGATGTATAAGTATTTTAACACGACTGCACCACAAAAAGGAGTCTTACATTTTCAGGGTTCCTGTATTTATGTATGTGTTTCTTTATTCCACCATAATTTTCCGGAATTTCAAAGAACTCGTAACGTACATTACGTCCGTTGTGGTCATTTTTATGATGGGTGAACACTGAAGGCTAGTGGCATCTACTACTGAGTGCTTCCGTGCTTCATATCATAAGGCATGTTGAGACATCGGTTTCGGGTATTGTCTTAGGATGGATTTGTTATTGCATGGTGGTAGGGCGTTTTGTGAATGCCAGCTTTGTTAATACCACCCTCATGTAGAATATCTGTCAGCATGCACATACCGGTGTGTTCTGACAGCAGTTCTTGAGGCTTAGTAATTAAAGGTTAGCCTGATCCTCTGATGATGATTAATCATCATCACTACCCACCCATCAGGTGAGATGGTAGGTAAAGGTCAGCCTATCGGCACTAAAAATATAGCGATTTGTACACAAGCATAGTTCCTCCATACTCGTCATCATAATTATTAAATATTAACTTTGTTAAGTGCTGCAAGCACTAAATATTTAATAATGCTCCTAGATTAGAATTGTTTTTAATCTATTTAAAATAGGAATTTCCTTCCAAAATGATTTCATTGAAACGTTTTGAATATACCTATATAATTTTACGGGACACTTGAAAATTTGCAGAATAACTGATAAGCCTAAAAGTTTAAGTTTTTTTCGCTATCGTGAATAAGCACGAGACCCACTTGGTGTTTAGCGGTAACCTATGCCTATTACAAATGCAGTTCGTCACAAGTGGCGTACTGCACTGCGCCAGTCACTCTAAAACTGAAAGTTTTTAAGTCACATGTGCCTGTAATTTCTGGCACACATACCCATCCGGTTTGAAGGGTATGCGTGCCGGTGAAATTACAAGCACATGAGACATAACATTTTAATATTGGATGGTGATGCACGCAGTGCAATCTGCCACTTGTAACTGTTGTAGCCAGAATTTACTGCTACACACTGGATGAGCCTCGGTCTTGACCAATCACGATAGCAAAAAAATGTCTTTGTTAAACTTCTGAATTGGTTGTAATACTTAACTGCACAACACTTTTACCCGTCTTCATCTAACTAAATGTCATAAATAGCAGTAAGATAAATACATCATTATCAGGTAGTAGTATACATATACAGTTAGTTATACATAATTAAATAATAACGAATAATTTTTAAATATTTTAAGAAAACATCAAATTAATATTTTAATAAAAGACTTAAAAAATACAGAAATATATCTAGTGACAATTCCGCCTAATTTTCCAGCTAAGCCGACGTGACGGCACAAACGCCACGTAGCCAAACTGGAAGAATTATACAAAATTACAAATTTACGAGAGAAAAAATTATAGTAATGTGCGGGATTCGAACCCGCGTCCATCCACCCCTGGAAGAATTTTTTCGACGCGTTTCGCTTCTACACGTAGCATCCTCAGGAGATCTTGACTCTGCGAGCGCACGATCGAGAAATCTTTTCTTGTAAAATATTTAAAAAATATTTGTTATTATTGAATATGGATTTCCACAAAGTAACGCCTGAATCTATTCATTACTCGTATACATAATTAAGAAAAATGTCGATACCGTTGAAAACTATATGATTTCTACAAACAAACAAATGACTTCTTGTCTTGCCAATAAACCATTAAATCCACCAAAACGGCATATTCTAAATCCAACACACCGACAAAACAATACCTCGGAAATAGACTAGGCCCACAGAGGTCCGAAACAATAAATCTAAGGATCGCCACCGCCCTTCAAGTCCAGATAATGTATTTCTGTTCGGACGTTACACTTACTTTGGCAATTTGCGGAAACCTTTGTGCCCCTAAGATATCTCGTCAGACAATTGTAAAGGGGTACTCCTTCTACCGGATCTGTATAGAGCTGTTCCAATTATGAAGTTTATGTTTTGGTATGACAAACGCCTTGACTTATATTTAAAATATAAATTGTAGATATTTCGCCACACCTCAGAAGTAAGCAAATTAGGTATAATTTGCGTATCTGATTAAAATTTACTTCCAATCTAATCATATTGTTGCCGCCAAAACCATATAACATGATTCAATTTTCGCGCGCATTAGCATCCTACCACAATTCTCTTTCTTTTGGTTTATCGCGTTGGCAGTCATATCCCAAGATCCCTCACTTCTATATTTTATCCCTTTCCCACGCACGTCTACAGCATATTTGCCTCTCGCTTATGATGCGATGCAGCCATTGCATCAGTACGTTGTCAAATCTCGTCGAGGCAACTGCTAACCGCAGAAAAGTACGGCAGAGAATCTGTTACCCGAACAGTTTACAATTTAACGTTTATATAGACAGAAATATAGTGAAATAGGACTAAAGGTGAACACAAACGCGAGTGACGTGAGGTTTTTGCTGTGAAAGCGCCGCGCCCAGGCTAGCACATTGCTGGCGTGCGCATTTGGCCATACAAGGAGTAGCACAACTAAACCAGATCTTCACAAGCAGCGGAGGAGCACGCGAAAGGAGACAAGGTAGGCGTGCATGTCCTATTTTCCTGTAACCCTGTGTTCTTTATCCTTTAGCTGCCAACCGGTCTACCCTCTATCTATATATCTGTCGCCGCACCGCGAACCAGCCCTATAGAAAGGCATTTCAAATACAGTCCACACCCGCCGGAGTCTCATGATTTCTTATCTTGACTCCACGCTCCAGATTCTTAGGAACCTGGACCATTGAGAAACCTTCTCAATTTCCCATAACCGCCCCGCAAGTAGGCGTCATAACATCGTGGCGCCTACATTTGGCCTTCGAGCCGTATTTCGCATATTCTTATCCGCCCTGCCGAACGATTCTTAGTAGCCACAGATTCGTCTGGGTCACCCCGCATTCCAATCTAGATTCATCTAGATATCTACCGCATAAAATATACTAGGTTTCAAATAACTGCCTAGGCACGTTCTTACCGCATCTCAACCGCCCCTTATAGGAGTTACCTTTAGTTGTCATTGTTTAATTTTAACCGCATAATACATACATTAATCATCAAAGTATACCTAATCTATCTAGTATATACAAATTGTTTCCCAATTATATCGAATAATATTCTCCATACATTCTGTTCAATAACGCCTTTAAAGATAAGCAGATATAAAACTCGTACCTTCGCCCGCTTGCTATTTCTAACTTACGGTAGGTAGGTATCTATATCGATTCCTTATCTGCTCGACGCGTCTGCGCTTGCAGCTGTGACTGCAGTTATATATATTGATTCCTATCTTACAAAGTATTCGAGTAATTGTCGTTATAACGTTATTAGCTTATAATGGCGCCGCCAAAGAAGGTCGAGTCAGAGTCTGAGTCCAAATCTAATAACGATGTAATTGTTTTAGAAACTAAACGAGATACGCTTTTCGAGTTTATTCAAATTGTATATGAAAACTCGAAACAGGCACATATTAGTGAAGAATGTAAGGAGAATTTTCTGAGTTCAGTCGAAACGATTGAAGATATTCGATCTGAGTTCAGACAACTTGTCGATGAGCATAATCGCGCACAGCTTAAATTTGATCCATCTTTTAAGCCCAATTTTAAATCGCTAAACGCGTTTGAAGATTTATATTGTCGAATTAAGCGTGTATTGAAGTGTGTTGAAACCAAACCGTCGAGCGTGGACTTTGATCACGATCTGAAAGGTTCCACTGATCGAATAGGAATTAAATGTAGGATGCCGTCATTGCCATCCATCGAACTGATGTTTTTTGATGGTGATGTCAGAAACTGGCCCTTATTTTATGCTGGATTTAAGTCCATGGTACATGACAATACAATGTTGACAAACGCGGAGAGGTTATATTATTTGATAGGGAAGCTCTCAACTAAGGCCCAAACAGTGTTCTCGGGAATAACACCGTGCGCTGATAATTACGATACAATATTAAAATGTCTCGTCGATAGGTACCAAGACACCCGCATGCTTGCATCTACGTATTTAGATCAGATGTTGAATCTCAAACTGAGCGGGCCCGCGTCTTCGGCTAAATTCCAAACATTTATGGATCAGTTTGTTACCGCCGCTAATGCGCTAAAAAACTTAAAACTCGATAATTTGACGGATTACATATTGTTACATATAGCATTGAAAAAATTTGATGAAGAGACAATCCGCGCATTTGAATCTCATTATCGCACTGAAAGTTTACCTACGTTTGTTCAGCTGTCAGATTTTATTCGAGGACAATTTAAAATTTATCATAACACGCAAACTAGTATAAGTACGTCAAGTAGTACTTCAAGAAATTTAAACAAACCGCGAAGTCATGTACCTAACCCGCAGGCTCACGTAGCCGTGTCCGCTGCGCATCGGAAATGTCTTTGTGATAATTTCACACATGACCATTTCTTCAAGTGTCCTAAATTCAATGATTTAACGCCTTCCGCTCGATTTCAATGTGTAAAAGAACATAACGCGTGCATTAATTGCCTTAGTTTGAAACATAAAACCCGCGAATGTAATTCAACCTTTAAGTGTCGCAATTGCAACCAAAAACACCATTCTTTATTGCATTTTAATAAGGCAAACAACAAAAATACACCTGGAATCGAACCCGCGCCAGAAACTAACTCCGCTCCGCCTCGAGCGCCATCGCCTACGTCAACACGTAATGCGAACGTAGCATCGCTGCATACATCCATTGCCGCGCGAGTTCCGGACACCGCGAGTAGCGATGCTTACACCGCGCAATGTATGCAACCCGTAACGGTATTATTATCGACCGCTCAAATCGTTATCTATGATAAAGCAGGTAAGGCACATTTAGTTAAATGTTTACTCGATTCTGCTTCAACGAGCAGCTTTATAACTTACGAGTGTTGTACGCGCTTGGGTTTGAATTATAATACAGATACGCAGATGATTGTGCGAGGTTTTGGGGGTTCTGAAAAGCCTATAAAGGGATGTACAGACTTTAAATTTTATTCACGATTTTCAGATAAGGTTCATTTTCAAGTATCGGCACTTGTTGTAGACCGCATCACGGATAACTTGCCTTCGCTACCCGTGAATGCATCTGCGTTCACGCATATTCAATCGCTTCCACTCGCTGACAGTACCTTTGCTACGCCTAGCGAGGTTCACGTGCTTCTCGGTGCAGATATTTTTCCGCACCTGTTGATACCGGGTTCGGTACATAGCAGTGTGGACGGAATGTTGCCCGCTATTGAAACTGTTCTGGGTTACATAATTATGGGTTCTGCTCCCATATTGATACCTAAACATACTTCCGCTTGTTGTGCGGTTGTGCAGCATTCATTGGATCACCTACTGAAAAGGTTTTGGGAACTCGAAGAAGTAACCGCTCCGCCCGCCCACAGTCAAGAAGATCTTGAATGTGAGAACCATTTTCTCGCCACTACTACGCGTGATGCTAATGGCAGATATACCGTCGCTTTGCCGTTTAGTGACGATGTGTTTAAATTAGGAAATTCGTACTCAACCGCATACAGACGCTTTCTGTGCTTGGAACGGAAGTTGTCTTCGTCAAATACGCTGCGCGCTGCCTACAACGATATCATTCGTGAATACGTTGATAAAGGTTATATCACTGAAATAGGCCCAATTGATAATGTCGCTTCTTTCGCATCCTATTTCGTTCCGCATCACTGCGTGCAGCGTGAAGATAAGAAGACCACAAAAATTCGCATGGTTTTAGACTCCAGTAGTAAGACCAGCACAGGGCTGTCACTTAATGAAGTACTGCACGCAGGCCCTAATCTACAGGGTGATTTAAATAATATACTTCTTAATTTTCGTCTTTTTAAAATTGCGATTTCAGCTGACTGTCGTCAAATGTTTTTACAAATTGGAATGCACGAAAATGATCGCAAATATCAGCGAATTCTTTTCAGGTTTCATCCACGCGACCCGATATTGGTCTTCCAATTCAATAGGGTTTGTTTTGGAATGAAGTCGAGTGTATTTCACGCCATCCGCGTCATTCATCAGCTCATTGCCGATGAAGGGCACCGGTTTCCCATAGCTGCCGCAATAGCATCAAGCTCCACGTACATGGACGATGTATGCTTCAGTATAATGGCGGATGATTCATCACAGAACGATGAAGCCGTCGCTGTTGCCGCATGTACGCAACTTATCGCCTTATTCAAGTGTGGTCAATTTGACCTCGTCAAGTGGACCAGTAATGCTCCTAATGTTTTACGTGCTATTCCTGCCTCTCATCGTGCATCCGCAGATCTTGAGATCGACAGGGGTGCCACTCCTCATAAAATATTGGGCACGCATTGGGATAGGTCTGACGATCAACATTCAGGGTTGCCACACCTGAACCAGGGTGCACGAAACGGATAATTTTATCTGTCGTCGCACGTTTATGGGATAACTTAGGTTTAGTGGCTCCCGTCATATTGTATGCCAAGCTCCTCATTCAGGAACTTTGGCTTTTGAAATGTGACTGGGACGACACGCCTCCTCGACGCATCGTGACATTGTGGTCGCAGTTTTGCAGTGAACTACCTGCACTGAACCGTATACGTATACCGCGTCATTTAGGGGTAGTCCAGGGTTGCACGGCTAACCTTTTGGGATTTTCGGACGCAAGTGAGCGCGCCTACGGTGGAGTTATTTTCCTTCAGGTTGTGATCGGTGAATATAGGAGCGTTAGGCTCGTATGTTCTAAGTCCAAAGTCGCACCGCTTAAAACTTTATCTATCGCAAGATTGGAACTATGCGCCGCTGTTTTGCTGTCAAAGTTGATGCGTAAGGTGCTAGACAATTTCGAACCACGCTACAAAATCTCAAATATCTACGCCTTTACAGACTCGAAGGTTGTTCTGTGTTGGATCAACTCTTCCCCGCATAGATGGCAAACGTTTGTCGCAAATCGCGTCGTCATGATTATTGATAATATACCTGCTGTTTGTTTCCATCATACTGCAGGCATTGATAACCCTGCGGATTGCCTATCGCGAGGCCTTTCTCCCGCAATGTTAGTTGACCATCCTCTATGGTACTCGGGACCACCATGGGCTTCGAAAGACGTCTTTGAGTGGCCAATCGTAGAGTTCAATCACGATGACATGACCGAAGTGCCAGACCTGAAGCCGCTTGCCCATAATACAACTGTAGTTGCAATTGAATCGCCAATTTACGCGCTCGCACATCGTATATCTTCTTGGTCAAGGTTATTAAGAATTGTAGTATACGTCTTCCGCTTTTTGAAGTTACTACCGCGCAGACCTGTAAAAGGTTCTGATTTAGATTTTGCAGAAACTAAGGTTGTACTAGCGCTGCAACAAGTTTACTTTAGTGACGACATAATTAAATTGAAAAATGGTCAAAACTGTTCCCCCGCACTACAAAAATTAAATCCATTTTTGGATAACGATGGGCTCATTCGCACCGGTGGGCGTCTTTCGAATGCTGCTATTGGTTATTCGCATAAACACCCATGTGTTCTACCTAAACATGATCATGTGGTCGATATCATAATAGATGCATATCATAAGAGGTATTTACATGCTGGTCCTGAGCAACTTATGTCATTGCTTAGGCATCGATATTGGATTCTTGCCGCTCGCAGAATCATTCGTCATCGCATACATAAGTGTAATATTTGCTTCAGAGCAAAGCCTCGTCCAACCTTCCCCATGATGGCAGACTTGCCTGCACATCGTGTGAACCAGGTAGACAAGCCGTTTTCCCAGACAGGATGTGATTACGCTGGCCCTCTACAATACACGCCAGTGCGTGGTAGAGGTGTCAAGAGCCGCAAAGCATGGCTTTGCATTTTCACATGCCTGACAACGCGCAGTCTACATATCGAGGTGGCCACGGACCTGAGCACTGTAAGTTTTCTCGCTGCGCTCAAACGCTTTCTCTCCCGCCGTGGTCCAGTTCAATGCCTCTACTCCGACAACGCCACAAATTTTGTTGGCTGCCGCTCATATCTGCGTGAACTTTATAAGTTTTTAGACAATTATCAGCCGCACCTTGAACATGAACTTACTGAGAGTCGTATTGATTTCAAGCAGATACCACCACTGAGCCCGCACTGGGCAGGGGCTTGGGAGTCTATGGTAAAAATTGTAAAGTGCCATTTTTTCAAGGTTGTAGGCCAACAAATTCTTTCATATGAAGAACTCATTACGGTCCTCACTCAAGTCGAGGCCCTTATAAATTCACGTCCGCTCACCGCTTTGAGTGCAGATCCCGCTGAGCCGACAGCACTTACGCCGGCTCACTTTCTGAACACCGCGCCACTTTTATCGCTACCTACACCTCAAATAGAATCGTCTAATCTACGCGAGAGGCATTCGCTTTTAGATAAAATGGTCCAGTCGTTCTGGAAACGATGGAGAGTCGATTACTTGCATCAATTACAGTCTCGTAGCAAGTGGACTACGCCGTCTACTCCGATCGAGCTAGGAACTGTAGTGGTTATCATCGTCGATAACGTACCGCCTCTTTCATGGCCTCTCGGTGTCGTGGTAGAAGTTCACCCTTCGAGGGATGGAACAACACGTGTAGTAACCGTTAGGACGAGTAAAGGAAATTTCGTGCGTCCTGTTGTTCGATTATGCCCATTGCCAAGTCAGTAGTTTAGATATGTAGGTTCAGGATCTACACATAATATTTATAAGGTTAGGTATACGGATTTAATGTAACATATTTATAATTATTTATCGCATTATATATATTTTTTAAAGGTAACCCTTTAAGGCCGGGGGTATGTTGCCGCCAAAACCATATAACATGATTCAATTTTCGCGCGCATTAGCATCCTACCACAATTCTCTTTCTTTTGGTTTATCGCGTTGGCAGTCATATCCCAAGATCCCTCACTTCTATATTTTATCCCTTTCCCACGCACGTCTACAGCATATTTGCCTCTCGCTTATGATGCGATGCAGCCATTGCATCAGTACGTTGTCAAATCTCGTCGAGGCAACTGCTAACCGCAGAAAAGTACGGCAGAGAATCTGTTACCCGAACAGTTTACAATTTAACGTTTATATAGACAGAAATATAGTGAAATAGGACTAAAGGTGAACACAAACGCGAGTGACGTGAGGTTTTTGCTGTGAAAGCGCCGCGCCCAGGCTAGCACATTGCTGGCGTGCGCATTTGGCCATACAAGGAGTAGCACAACTAAACCAGATCTTCACAAGCAGCGGAGGAGCACGCGAAAGGAGACAAGGTAGGCGTGCATGTCCTATTTTCCTGTAACCCTGTGTTCTTTATCCTTTAGCTGCCAACCGGTCTACCCTCTATCTATATATCTGTCGCCGCACCGCGAACCAGCCCTATAGAAAGGCATTTCAAATACAGTCCACACCCGCCGGAGTCTCATGATTTCTTATCTTGACTCCACGCTCCAGATTCTTAGGAACCTGGACCATTGAGAAACCTTCTCAATTTCCCATAACCGCCCCGCAAGTAGGCGTCATAACATCGTGGCGCCTACACATATACAATATAATCCGTATAATAACCTTAAAATACAGAAGGAGTTATGGGCAAAATCGTAAAAAACTTAGGTATTTCATTTAGAAAATCAAACATTCTATGTATACCTACGTCCGAGTGTGAGAACAGACTTCACGACGTAGGGTTTTTTTTCTACTTTCATCTATCAAGCGATTTACTTTCAGCAACGATAGGTAGCTGTAATGACTTTGCTGCGGAACTAGCAACTAGCAACACTTTGATTTATCGCACGTCACCAGAAAGTTCAAAGCTTACATCATGAGATACTGCAGCTGATTCGTGAGTGTTTTACCAACCGCCGAACAGGTACAATAACCTACGTGGTGAAAATTGTGACGGTGAAAAAGTATAAGATAGTAAGTGCGCAGACTAATCATATCTGGAATCAACAGTCAACAAGGTGAGATCGCGCAGAGAGTGTTCTGTACGACCCACATTCTAATCCCACATTATGAGAGCTAACCCTATGTTGAAATAATGCTTTTCAATATTCCAACTTATATGAGTACTAATCTCCACTCAATGCACTCAACGCAGCTCTTCTATACTACGCTGTAAGCTATGTAAAAGTTGTGTATTCATATTCATGCTATATACTGCATACATATATTAATACATAGCATGACATCGTAAAATAGAGCATTATTATATTTAAGGTATGTTTTCGCTTTCGTAAGTTTTTTTTTATAGTTTCACCCTTTAGCCATAATCCATACATTGTATCATCTCTATACAAATCCCTAAACAAAGTTATCTCACGGCTACGTGATATATCCCGTCTTCAGGAAGGGCCAAGGTCCGAGCCCATTTACAAATCACAAACACTGACCACCCCCTCCCTTCACCCCGTCACCCTTCGAATTATATAACCCTTTCTAACTCACCTTTAGGTTACGTTTTGATATATAGGTGGCTTTGAACCAACTTAATTGTGTCTGGAAGAAGAAACATTCAGTAGTACCGTATATTTCATAACCATATCTGAACTATTGCTGTCTTAACTTGTAAGTAACACATAGCTTCGTATTCAATAGTATAATTATCCTAGGTGCACTGACTGAGTATACTAGGATAGATATGTAGGTAATAAAAGTAGGATATCTTCCACTGGGATTCGTAAAAGGAGATAAAGGAAAATACCACGGTAACAGCGCTTACTGAAGAACTGTAGTTTACACTGCTATCCCCAAGACGTCTGCCTAGCAAGGAGATTATGGCAAACCCTCCGTTATGGGTGGACGTTATGACTGGTGGTGTGTAATAACTAATAATAGTGTGTCCAATAATAGCAGTAATATCCTACTAATATTATAAACGTGAAAGTTTGTAAGGATGTATGGATGTTTGTTACTCAATCACGCAAATACTACTGAACGGATTTTAATGAAACTTTACAGTAATGTAGTTTAGACATCAGCATAACACATAGGCTATAATTTATAAAGATATTATGTAAATTGTCGAAAATATAATGATAATTGTCAAGTAAGAAAGAAACAAATCAGCTATATACGACCTATTCTGGCGTGCGCTGCAAAAACCTTAAGTGTCACACTCACATAATGTATAACGGTAATGTTTATCATAATTTTTCCTATAAAAAAGCCAGCGACAGCATATATCTATCTTTTATGTGTAAGCCATTATCGCCAATATAGTGAACCACATATACTATAAAAAAATATTATTATTTATATCTTATGCATATTCGGTAGTAACAGATTAATCCTTTTCAAACTGATATTATAAAGGCAAACGTTTGTGAGCGTGTTTGTATGTTCATTACTTTTTCACCGTCAAACGACTGAACCGATTTTGATTAAATTGGAAATGATAGATAGCGAGATAAACAACTCTTTATTGAAAACACCATAATAACAACAATAAGCTTATTACAAAAACATAAATTAAAACCGAGTGTATCAATGGGTGGTCTCACCGCTCAGAGCGATCTCTTCCAGATAATCCATCAACAATAGATATGGTCAAAATATTGGGTGGGGTTTCATATGGTCTTAATAATTGTACATATAAGTAACTGCTGTATAGCGTTAAGTTTTCTAATGACAGTAACGACATAGAATGGGTAGAAGGAAAAAATTTAAATTGTTCCTTGAGGTAGCGCGGGGATAAAGGATTGAACAGAATACTGTAAAGGAGAGATAATATATGAGCATTCCGGCGGCGACGAATAGGGAGCCACTTGAGCTTATTGCGAAAATCGAAGGCATGATCATATTTGCGTATACCTACATAAATAATGGTATTGAGGTAGATAAGGCGCTGGATTAACACATTTTATTATCATAATCCATCAACCCGCGGGTGTAACCGCGGGGCGCAGCTAGTATGATTTACGTACGGTAAAAAAGTACTAAAAACAGCTGAAGTGAGTAGAAAAATCGAATCTTAGTTTATTAGAAAAATTAGCAACAGCATAAATAAGTATTAGATATAGTTTAAAATAAAATTCAATTTCAGCATTCTGGGCACGCTACCAACTTCTAGTGGGCTGAAACATTTGGAGTGATAATGGGCCACCAATGACAATGTTGCCTGTATGCTTTCGTTGTAGTAGCTGTTATATGGTATAAAGTTTTTGATGTTGCATATAGTGTATTATTGGCCTTGAAAATTATTAGATTGCGAAGTATCTTAGAAGTAAACTATATTTGAAGAAGAAAAATAATTCAACAATAGTTGTAGCAAATTAAGAACTGTAACGGCCGGATCGTTCACTGCAGAACATAGCCTCCCCTATTAAGGGGGTATTTGCCATAATCCCCACGCTTGGCAGTCGTCTTGGGGATCGCAGTGTAAGTTGGCAGTTCTTTAGAACGCGCTGCTGCCCAACTTCCAGTATTTTTCTCTTAGTCGCCTCTTACGACACCCACGGGATGATAAGGGGACGGGCAATTCTAACCAGGCACCCCACGGGGCTGATTCCAGATTTTTTTTAACTATTCAGCAATAAAATTTGATGTTATTGAATGAAGGTGATCCCTAAGACGCCAGCCAAGTATGGGGATTATGGCAAATCCCCCAAAAGGGTAGACCTTATTCAACGATGGATGTTCCGGTGTTGATGATGATGATGATGATGATAGTAAGAAATATAAGTTAATAAACATGTTTTTCAGGATATACCTTATTAATGAAAACAGCAGCAATATTGCCTAGTCAAAATAGTAATTGAGATTAATGTTGATTGTTTTATTCGATATTAGGTTAGGACCAAGCATGGTGTATTTATTAACATTATTTGTGTCCCAAGCCCACTACTACTAAACTCTTGTAGAAATCCTCAGAAAAAAATGTCTTCACTAGAATTCTAATACCAAAATGAAGCTGTTAATCTTCAATTACCATTCTAGTTAGATAATTTGAAGCAGTGATAGCTAGGCTAGCAAGGCTTTGGGTATGGACTGCCGCGCAGCAGGTCCATGGTTAGAATCCCGCCGCGGGCTTGAGCTTCACCGCATGGTGGAAGGGCATTTTGTGTATGCCCGCCTGGCTAGCGACCACCCTCAAGTAGAAAATCTGTCGCCAAGCACCTAACGGTGTGTTCCGGCAGCTGTCCTTGAGAGCCAGAGTAATTCTAGGTTAAGCCTGTTAACACCTTCGACCACATCATCACTTACCATCACGTGAGATTGTGGCAAAGGCTTACCTATCAGAAATAAAAAAAATATTAAATAAGGCTGCCTGAAACTAAAAACTCGTCAAAGTAATAAATTCCATACATTATTTCAGTTCAAAACGACACTCAGAAATCAGGGCACCTTATCACAACACCCTTTCCACATTTGAATAGCTATCGTCCGTTAATTCGTCAGATAAAGACGGCCATGTTGCCTCGCCCGCTTCCGCCGGAAGTCCAACTTGGACGGATATTCAAACTTGACCGGAAGTACGTGGAGTGGCGACATACATTTCGAATTTGGAATTGCTATTGTGTCTTGATATTGGATTGGATTTTAGAGCAACCAATATTACATGTCAAGATAGAACAGTAACTGTAAGTCTCTTTGGAATACATCATTGTATCGGAATAGCACATATAGTACAAAAAGAAAAGCTCATATAATTCTGACGCACAATGAGGTGGGTAGCGAGTCGTAAACCTATAGCCAAAATTTTAAAATCATAACCTCGTTTGTTTAGTGGTTTTTGTTGTTTGATAAAAATATTTTTAGTGTTCCATATCCAAAGGTCAAATGAAACCCTATAATATATGAAACTCCGCTATCTGTGGCTTAAAACCGATATGTAAATGTTTTGTCTAAAAATTAAAATGAATTATTTACAATATGTGAGGTGACATCGTCTGGGATTCTTTAAGTAGAGTAAAATTATTTTAGAGTACATATATGAGTTTTTTTATTTTTTTTTTTATATAAAAATTTCTTAAAATAAGTGTTGTCTTATATATTGGAAAATATAGTTTGATATTAATTCTTAGTGTCATATTTAGGGGTAATAATTTCAGAGTATAATATTGGGTATAAGTATTTAACGGGACTTAATCGCTATCAAAACATGTCTATTTTTTACCTCAACGTTTTGACCAAGTTGCATTGGCCGTGGTCACGAGCCAACTGACTCTTAAAGTAACTATTGTATTGGGCTCAGAGATATACAATCAAAATATCACGGAGTCTTCATATTTTAGTTTGTATGGAAAGCGAAACGTGCTCTCGCGGAATCCTAAAATAGTAAAGCCCGTCTTGCATTTGGCAAATTTTTAATGTGTTATTGTATTGTTTTGTTAATTAAGAAATATTATACTGACTCTACATGAGTGGGATGGTTATCCGTTAGTAAAAACGTATTTTTTTTATTTATAGCTATTAGGCTAGTCTTTGTCCACTATCTCACTTGATGGTAAGTGATGATGTGATTTTTTTATTTAATGTTATCGTGACGGAAGAAGCTCGAGGCTCACCTGATGTTAAGTGGACTAACCTCTGCCTATAACAGATGCATTTCGTCACAAGTCACGAATTGCACTGCGCCCGTCACCTTGAGACATTGTTGTTAAGTCTCATGTGCCTGTAACTTCACTGGCTCTCAAGGACTGGATTGAAGGATTGAAAATGTTGTTCAGGCCAGCGTAGAATTACTGACTCTTAAGAGCAGCTGCTGGAGCACACAGTTAGATGCTTGAGGATAGATTTTCTACTTGAAGGAGGAAGTTAGGTTAAACCTTCGGGCCTTCACAATATGCACTATACTGCCATGCAAATATGTACATAGATTAATATTTCCGTGTAAACTCAACTTGATCTTGACCTAAGTACAATATGGGGGTCTTCAAATTGCGAGTAAACAGGTTTCTTCTGAATAGCGCGCTCCATCATTGACCGCATCATCACTTAACATCAGGTGAGATAATGGTCAAGTGCTACCCAGTTCAGTAAAAAAAAAGCTTGGCTTTTTTTTATACTGAACTGAACGTTATACTGGACGTTAAACTGAAATTCTTCTGTATGTCAACGGCAGACATACAGAAGAACTCCAGTTTAAAGTATAACAGAATAACCACTACGTTAGAATATATAATCACAGAATTAAAAAGATCAGAAGTATCACTCCGCAAAGCCATTCCAATAAATGACTCTAGCAACGAAGCAATAAAGTAAACTTCAGCTCGCAAAGCACTGAGTACCTAATATATAAACATACCCACAAGGCTCTCTTTCTTTCGCATAGGTCTGATCTCTTCTGACGTGGCACGCACCGTAAAATAATCCCTTCCTGAAGACTGACGAGCGTGCTCCTAAATGGGAGAGCCTGTGTTCAGCAGTGGACAATCCGGCTGATAGAGTACAGTACAGTTATCCAGTGGTGGTTGTGTGTTCTTTGATAAATATTTTGTAGGGTTCCGTACCCAAAGAGCAAACAAAACCCTTTTCAAAGAGCCTAAAGTGGGCAGTGAGCCAAGCCTGTTATATCTACACTATATATACACATATAAATAACACACACAACTTTACCTACCATCCCAATAGTTCCAGCGCAACAAACTCATTGAATCGTATCTACGAGCTTAAAACTTTCAACTCGACGATCGGCCACTAATCGATACATCGTTTCGAATTAGAATCGAATAGAATATATTAATACGTGGGAACTGCTGGAGTTAGTTTGGAGATGTCTGCCGTTCTAAATCAGTGCAACAATGCTGCGCTGGGCTGCTCTGATTCGCTTGTAGGTGGACGTTCGATTTGTATGGACACGTCTACAACCTGAGTATTCTAATTAACAAAACCAAAATCGATGTTAAAATAATTTATTCAATTTTGGCACCTACGACGCTCTTATTTATTTATTTAAAAACAGTCAATGAGGCTTACAGTCTAAATTCAAAACACCATCATGTCAATTATAAATACAGAGGAAATATTTAAGTAAGTAATAAAAAAATAATAGTATGAAGAATAAATACAAGTGCAGATAAGTTAGACCAAATTAAATTACAATCATTATAATAAAAGAAATAAAATTTAAAATTCAAATAACATAAATACAAATGAAATAACATTAAAATATTTTTTTTTAATTCAAATTACAATAATGATTAAGTTAAAAGTTTAAATACATTAAAATAAAATTATTGGAATTTAAATACCAATATGCATGTCTAATTATCGATATTTACGAATTATAATACTGGCAGTAGCCAGTATTATAAAAATTATATTATGAACGTCAATACATAACTTACTATCAAAATATTCTACTACCGCGTTCAGCAAAAATGGTAAAAAGCCACATCGAGAAGAATGGACTATGACTATGAATATGTCAAATTGTAAGTTTATTATACATATGTACTAAATTAGTACAGAGGTGATTATCGTGGTTTGGTGGAGGTGGAATTTCTGTCTTCTTAATAATCACCAATTTTATAATACGCTTATGCAATTAAAATCTTTTTTACATGCTCTATGAATTTTATTATTAATAACCGTAAACAATGAAAAAAGAAAGACTTTTTGTTTGTCTCTGCTAATCTACGCGGTTCAAGATGATAGCTAACTCGTACTTGTGGTGTAGGTATATCAAACTGCAAGTATGCATGCAATAGAGCTGTGCAATATTAGAACCAGCGAAGACGACTGGCGCGAAGTAGAAAATCAATTCTTCTGAGTGACACCGTACGGTATACTCGTATGTGTCTATGTGTGTGTAATTACTCTAGTCGCTTGCGCAGGTTCCATCAGTTGTTTTTTTTAGTGTTTTTCCCGGATAACTGTCACAGGGCACATTATTAAACACGCACAAATGGCGCCACCACAGTCTATTTCCTCCAAAACTACAATAATTCAATTAGATTTTGGCATAACAATTTTAAGAAAGAGTGATTTCAAAATAAGGCGTGTAAAACCTTTTCAATATTGTCGGCTAGTCATTTGATCATGACGATAAAAATGAGGGAATTTAAGAGATAGTTTTTTTTGTAGATAGACTTTGACTACTACCTCACCTGATGGTAAGTGATGATGTGGTCGAAGATGTTTCTCATGCTTATCCAAAATAACTGGGTTTAGTCAAAATTACTAGTTACATTTATTACTTATATTAACATTTTTGTTTAGAATGTTTTTTCTAGAGGCATTATCCAGGAAGAAAGTTGGGGAATACGTTTTTATAGAGAATTGCAAGCCGGTTTCCCTCACTGAATTTTAGTCTAAAATTAAATTAAGGTCATGTCCATACCAGCGCGTCGTAAACGGAGACGTGCGGACAGTAGACATCACAAAGTCCGCTTGGATCGGCTTATCTCCGCATTTCCCTACAACCGCGCCAAGTATGCGTCACTCCGCACGCCGATGTATCTGGTCTCGTCTTGCAGTCATTGTGTGTATACACGCCGTTATTTCTAATCTGGATTGATTTTGATTTATTCGCTTACACAACTTCGTATGAGGAGCAAGCAACAAGCAGTTATTGTTTTTATATTTTAAGTGCTGGATAAAATTAGCTTACCATACAAGTTCAATAGTATTAAAATATTTGTTGTACATTTAGCGGACCTTAAATTACAATTTTTTTTAGAATGTCAGAATAAAAATCAGGAGTATATACTCGTCGTTCGTCCCTAGGTAACAGGGAACCGGTTTAAATGCTATTAAATGAAAATATATGGCGCATTGCTTAGTAAAATATTAATTTTAAAGATATGGTGGTCCTCACACAAGCAACGTATTTTGATAACGTTTTTTATTTTTGCTCTATTTTAAAAATGGTTATACATACATGCTTCAAACTTGGTATGATTATAGTAGATATTTAAAGTACTTCAACAAATACTAAAAACAACCTTAAAATGGGTAAAAACTATACATAAAATAACGATTTTTTGGTTCATTTCGTGTTGTTTCGGAACTCTTAGTGTGTGAGTTCAACTCGCACTTGAATTTTCTTACCATTAATATATAAATCCAAAAAAAACTGTTTCGTTTGCTGTAGCGTATATCAAGATATTGAGATTTTATGACGCGCTCGTAGCGTAGTTTGTTTAGCCGTTTTTGACCAATCAGCTAAGTTAAGCAACGTCCACTGTGGTCAACGACTTGATAGGTGACCACTAGTGGCTGGCACTACTACTCAGCGCCGTCGTCGGTCATGACCGCTGAAATGATGCTTATTTCAAAGGCAGTTTGATTTTCGTATTCGCTGACAGAGAGCTGCATTTATCAGGTGTTCACCTTCTAATCTGAAATCTTCGACGTATTTTTTTTTTATACATTGTCGTCATTTGACGAAAATCAAATGCGTTTTTATGCAGGAGTGGGCAGTCCTCAGATATATTTTGAACATATATATATATATATATAGAATTGCGGCGATGACGAATAGGTACTTGAGCTTATTGCCAAAATCGGAGACATGATCATATTTAAATCTAAATCTTATACAAAAATTTATGGCATGAGATAAGGCGCTGGATTAATACATATCATAATTTTTATCATCATCATCCATCACCACGCGGGTGTAACCGCGGGGCGCAGCTTGTCTTCTATAAAATTGAAGCACGTCACTTTGCTCTATTGTGAACAATTTATGCAGCATAAGTACGCGATAAAACGATTTGTTTTACACGTTGGGTTACATTATCGAAGTTTACATACGGATTCCTAATTTTTTGAAAATATTCTATAGCTTATGTTCATCGGGAATAGTGTAGAATTTCAATAGTGAAAGATTTTTTCAAATCAGTCCAGTTTGTAGTTTTTATGTTTATTTGTTACAAACATACAATTTTTAATGAATAAAACGGAACGGACTCCTTCACTCAGTGTGAAATAACTTGTTGAAGTCAGTACCATGATAGTTCAAAACTACCTATTATCACAATATTGTGCGCATTGCATTGACTTCGACAAGTTATTTCATACTTTTGTGTGTTAAAGTCGGTTCCATTTTTTGGGTAAAATATTTTTTTCACTCTTCTTATTGACCTTTGCTACTTACTGGATCGGTTGTTATTCACTATCAACAACTATATCATAAAGATTTCACCCTTCTTTTTTTGGAAGTCGGTTAAAGAAAACAAATTGTTCCTCTTTATAATATTTAGTGTAGACATAATATAGTCATATTTAGGCCTTTCCCTTTTGGGGATATAAAGGTGTAAAGGATAATATTTTTTTAATGTTTTAAGCTAATCAGTTAACTCGTGTTCGCCGACAAACTATCCAAATCAGACGTTCCCACGGCACATCACACTTCTCAAAAGAAACTTCACCGAAATATCAACCGAATGAATCAAGACATAAGACTCAATTTCGTAATGTCAGAATTAGCTAATAAGATGCGCTAAGCAAAAGTGATTCGAAATTTTAAAATCCGCTTGTCAGTCTTGTTATTTAAAATTAGATCGTATGAAGGTAATATAAGGTTTATTTTCATAACAATTTAATAGTCGGTTAGTTCATTTTAAGTGTGGTGAATGTGTGCAATACAGTATTCTAATGTTTCGTGAATCATGCGCATCGGTGTATATAATTATGTTTTGAAGTGGTCCGTTTATTTTTCAGGGATGTTCAGCTAAAGAATACTTTTTAAACTAAAACACATATAATACAAAATACGTACTTTTTTTAAAGAAAATTTTTTAACAAAAAATGGAACCGACTTCAACACCCAAAAGTGTGAAATAACTTGTTGAAGTCGGTACCATGATGGTTCAAAAGTACCTATTATCACAATATTGTGCGCATGGTACCGACTTCGACAAGTTATTTCACACTTTTGGGTGTAGAAGTCGGTTCCATTTTTTGTTAAAAATTTTTTTTCAATCTTTTTAGTGTTACTCAAAAACTGATTGACCCATTTTGATGAAATTTAAAATGGGACCAAACGACAAGCATCAGCTTTCAAACAAAAAAAGAATTTTCAATTTCGGTTCACCCAGTCAAGAGATCTGAGGTAACAAACATAAAAAAAAAAAAAAAAAAAAAAATTCAGACGAATTGAGAACCTCCTCCTTTTTTGGAAGTCGGTGAAAAATCATACACTATGTAATAATAATTATGTAAGAAAATCATAAACTAAATATGTAATATACTGTTTTTTTATTTTTTTTATTGCTGATAGGTAAGCTTTTCACCACAATCTCACCTGATGGTAAGTGATGATGTGGTCGAAGGTATTAACAGGCTTAACATAGAATGACTGGCTCTCAAGGACAGCTGCCGGAACACACCGTTAAGTGCTTGGCGACAGAGTTTCTATTTGAGGGTGGTCGCTAGCCAGGCGGGCATTCGCAAAAATGCCTCTCCACCATGCGGTGAAGCTCAAGCCCGCGGCGGGATTTGAACCATGGACCTGCTGCGCGGCAGTCCATAGCCAAAGCCACTGAGCTATCACTGCATCAAAATTCAAGGTATTCCTGGAATGGCTAAGCGACAACCGGATCTACGTTATTTCTTAGAATCATGGGCATTTGTAAAACGCGCCGCGGTCAGGAGCTGGATGGGTGACCGCATCACTACTGAACTGGGTGCTTCCGTGCTTCAGAGGTTAAGCCGTCGGTCCAGGTTGTTGTCTTACGATGGCAGTCATTACAGCATTCTGGTACGGCATTTAGCGAATGCCAGCCTGGCTACCTACCACCCTCAAGTAGAAAATGTCGCCAAACACCTAACGGTGCTTTCTGGCTGCTATCCTTGAGAGTCATAATTCTAGATTAGCTTGAACAATATCTTCAACTAAATCATCACTTACTATTAGGTGAGATACTGGCCAAAGGATAGCCCTTCAAATATAAAAAAACTGCAGTACGTCGAAACTTGTGACGAAATCTGTATATGCTAAGTTTCACCGGAACACTTAGTATTTAAAATACATATGAAAAAACTACGTTTGTATGAAATGAATCCTATGGAATCTCTAAGGGATCTTTTTTAAAGAAATTGATATATTAACTTTACCGAGTCTGTATATATTTGAAAATATTATGTATGTTCGGAAAAAAAATAGTAAATTTAAATTGAATAGTGACAACCACGATTACAACACTAGGAATAAGTATAAAATAGCAGTACCAGGTTTTAGACTAGCAAAGACAAATAAAAGGTCCTTTGTAGGTAATTGTGCGCGGTTTTATAATAAAATTCCCAAACGTATTACAATGCTCACAGAAGGAAAATTCAAGTTGCATGTGAAAAATATTTTGATTAAGAAATCATACTACAAAGTTTGTGATTAGGTACTTAAATGACAAAGATGCTTGGAAAGTCCCGCCTCTGCCAAGACATCAGCTGTCACCTACGTAATATAAACAAATATTGTAATAATCGTATTATATTGTATATTATATTTATATACACATTGTCAAAAGATGTTTAAAAGAATGGCCCCGAGTTTTTTGCCCGTTCTTCTCGCAGTGGCTCTATATTTTTTTTTGCTGAACGTGGCAGTACAATGTATAATATTTCAATATTAAAATTAGTAATTGACCTTCATAAGAGCGTCGTAGACGACTAAATTGAATAAATGATTTTGAATTTCGTTGGCTAGGAAATGTTTTATAGGAACTAAATTATTCAGCCCTACACAAACAGCTCTTGCGTATCTCGGTAGCGGATTTACATTCGGCCAGAATCCGAGCCGTGACTGATCTGTGACCACTTTAATGAGCTTCCATCTGCTTGATTTTAAATTTGGAATCAGCGGGGAAACCGTTTGTTTCTGAAGAAAAAAAAGCGGTTACCTTAGTGTAGAATGGTTTGAATTTGTGGCCTTGAGTACTTTATTATTTTGGCAATGGGGTAACTGCTAGCTATGCTTTCTCGTACCTTTTTTTTTTATAGCTGATAGGTTAGCCTTTGACCACTATCACACCTGATGGTAAGTGGTGATGTAGTCGAAAATGTTGTTCAGACGAAGAACAGGGATCCTCAAAAAAAAATATTTTAACTTCACCGAGTCGTATACATTTGAAAATATTATGTACGTTCGTAAAATTTGGCAAAATTGAAATTAACAAGTACTTGCTCTCAAGGACAGCTGCCGGAAAAGACTGTTAGGTGCTTAGCGACACATTTTTTACCTGAGGGTGGTAGATAACCAAGCGGGTATTCGAAAAATGCCCTATTACTACGAGAAAATTTTAAAAAAGCTGAAAGTAAATGTGGGGAAAGCCACTGAATCTCATTGTATTGCAGTATGCCATTTATTTTAGATTAGGAAAGACAAATAAAAAGTCCTTCTTAGGCAATTGTGTGCGGTTTTATAATAAATTGTCCAAACATATTACAACGCTCACAGAAAGAAAATTCAAGTTGCACGTGAAGAATATTTTGATAAAGAAATCTTACTACACAGTTTGTGATTACTTAAACGACAAAAATGCTTGGACTGGTTCGCCTCTGCCAAGCTAGCGACTGTCACCTACGTAATATTAATTAAGTATTGTAATAATTTTACTATATAGTATGTACTTAACACATTGTTAAAAAACGTTTAAAAGAATGACCCCGAGTTTCTTGCCCGTTCTTCTCGCAGTGACTCTATAATTTTTGTTTGTTGAACGTGGCAGTACATTGTAGTATATTTCAACATTAAAATTTGTAATTGACCTTCATAAGAGCGTCGTAGTAGTTGTACGCCTAAATTGAATAAATGATTTTGACTTTTGACTTCTTTGACTTTTGTTGACAAAACACTAAAAACTATATACTTACAACTCTAGAGAATCTACAATGAAAGCAAGACAATTTAAAGGCCACTGCAGGCCAAGGTAGTGCAAATGTTCCAGCCCAGTACCAGTTGACAGCGTGCCAAGCATACTATATCAGACGGATTGTAAACTGCTGAACACAGCCTCCTCCATTATGGAGGGCTTAGCCATAATCCCCACGCTTGGCAGGCGTCTTGGGGATCGCAAAGTGAGATATCAGTTCCTCAGGAAGCGCTGTTGCCCACCTTCTGGTGTGTTACCCTTAGTCACTTCTTACGACACCCACGGGTGGATGGGGGGTGACATTCTTGACCGGCACCCCACGGGAATTTTCATCATTAATGTGATGGATATCTTCTAAAGCACTTAATTAGGAAATTTGCGTTAGATTTTCTTCTTGAGAGTAAATTGTAGCTAGGCAATTGTGCGCTATTTAACCGACTTCAAAAATTCAAATTCAAATTCAAAATCATTTATTCAATTTAGGCGTCTACGACGCTCTTATGAAGGTCAATTACAAATTTTAATACCTATTGAAATATTCTACATTGTACTGCCACGTTCAGCAAAAAAAGTTTATAGAGCCACTGCGAGAAGAACGGGCAAGAAACTCGGGGCCATTCTTTTAAACGTCTTTTTACAATGTGTTATAAACAATATAATACAATTATTACAATATTTGTTTAAATTACGTAGGAGACATGTGATGGCTTGGCAGAGGTGGAAGTTTCCAAGCATTTTTGTCGTTTAAGTAATCACAAACTGTGTAGTAGGATTTCTTAATCAAAATATTTTTCACGTGCAATTTGAATTTTCCATCTGTGAGCATTGTAATATGTTCGGGAATTTTATTATAAAACCGCACACTATTACCTAAAAAGGACCTTTTATTTGTCTTTGCTAATCTAAAACATGGTACCGTTAATTTATATTTGTTTCTAGTGTTGTAATGATGGTTTTCACTGTTTAATTTAAATTTACTCAAATTTTTCCGAACATACATAATATTTTCAAATATATACAGACTCGGTAAAGTTAATATATCAATTTCTTTAAAAAGATCCCTTAGAGATTCCCTAGGATCCATTTCATATATGGCTCGAATTGCACGCTTTTGTAAGATAAAGATTGTCTCTATCTCAGCAGCAGCTCCCCACAGCAATACACCATACGACATAATACTGTGGAAGTATGCGAAATAAACTAGCCGTGCAGTAGCTACATCTGTTAACTGTCTTATCTTACAAACTGCATATGCAGCAGAACTAAGTCTTCCGGCTAGATCATGTATATGTGGATCCCACTGTAAAGTTGAATCCATTTTGATTCCCAGAAAGACTGTCGCTTTGTCAATAGAGAGTTTATCTAGGCCAGGCTTAATGTTTGGTTCAACATAAGGAACATTTGGTAAAGAAAACTTTAAACATTTGGTCTTTTTTGAATTTAACAGAAGATTATTAGCGGCGAACCATTCAGAAATCATAGATAACACATTATTTACATGAATGAGTTCACTATCTTTCCTATCTACTTTAAAAATCAGAGAGGTATCATCCGCGAATAAAACAATATCACAGAAATCTTTGACCATGCAAGGCAGATCATTAATATACGCTAGGAACAGAAAAGGTCCCAAAATTGATCCCTGCGGTACACCTATTTTTACCAAAGACCCGGAGGAAGTATTGCCATTTATTCCAACCATCTGTAGCCTGTCAGACAGATATGACTCTATTAGATTCAAAGCTTTTCCACGAACACCATAGTGTGAAAGCTTACGAATCAGAGTGCAGTGTTCTACACAGTCGAATGCCTTGGAAAGATCACAAAATACGCCAATAGCATCATTTGAACTCTCCCAGGCTTCAAGTATATGTGACATCAATTGAACACCTGCATCTGTTGTCGATCTGCTCTTAGTGAAACCAAACTGATTCTCATTCAATATATTATGCTCATTAAAATGAGATAAAAGTTGTTTGAGCATAATTTTTTCGAATACTTTACTCAGAACGGGTAAGATGGAAATAGGTCTATAATTGCAAGGGTCAGATGCAGCCCCCGACTTCAAAATTGGGGTGATTTTACTTAGTTTCATTAAGTCGGGGAAACTTCCTCTATCAACACAAAGATTGAATATTGTTACTAATTAAGGTGCAATAATGCAAATAATAGACTCTGCCACTTTAACTGACATACCCCACAAGTCTTCAGTACTCTTTATGTTTAAACTTTTGAATGTCTTTATAATTTCAAAGTTTGTTGTATATCTGAAAGAGAAGTCCGGTGTTTTGCAGGGAAAATTATGTTTTAATAGGGCTTCTGCTACATTGGGACAAGAATCCAATGATTTAGTGGCTTCTAGGGGTAAGTTAGAAAAAAAATTTTCAAATATAATCGCCACTTGTATTGGATCAGAGATTTGATGTTTATTAATAGTTAAGACATATGTTGAATCTCTAGGTTTATTCTTACCAATAAAGGGGGAGGTTCTCAATTCGTCTGTTTTTTTACGTTTATTACCTTAAAACTTTTGACTGGGAAAAATTTAAATCTCATCCAAATGAAGTTACACTCCAATAAGTGAAAAGTATTGTTAAGTTTGCAATAACGCCTGCTAAGCGAATTACATTACGAAAATTTTACGAGAGAAAAAATTATAGTCATGTGCGGGATTCGAACCCGCGTCCATCCACCCCTTTAGCCGGGGTATATATCGCTTAGCAGGCGTTATTGCAAACTTAACAATGTTAAAATTATAAGGTTGCGTCATCATTTACAAGTTTAAAACCAATTGCAAAATTGGTCTTGTTTGTAGTACAACGCAGGTTGAACTATAGGTGTCGCTCCATCCCGATACGATGGTTGAAGAACGAGAGCAAGAATTACAGTCATGAGTCATTGTGTCATGTTAGCTCAATTAGAGCATACCCCGGCTAAAGGGGTGGATGGACGCGGGTTCGAATCCCGCACATGACTATAATTTTTTCTCTCGTAAATTTGTAATTTTGTAAAGTGAAAAGTATTTTCCTATCTTGATGATAAAGTCATTGACAGTGAATGATAATCGATGCCTTAAGTAGCAAGGGTCACTAAAAAGAGAGATTTTTTTTTAACAAAAAATGGAACCGATTTCTGCATTCAAAAGTGTGAAATAACTTGTCTAAGTCGGTACCATGCGCACAATATTGTGATAATAAATACTTTTGAACTATCATGTTACCGACTTCAACAAGTTATTTCACACTTTGGGTGTTGAAGTCAGTTCCATATTTTGGTTCAATTTGTTTTATTCACCAACAACTTAGCTCAAGCAAACCCTTGGTGAAATTCAAAATTGCCCCGAAGCATATCATTATACGTACTATGCCCATAGGCCATCATGAATGAGGTACTTTCCAGAATCTAATTCAAATACCAATCTATATCTTTTATCTTGCTTTTCCGCAGCCTAGTAAGCATTTAAAGCCCCTAGCCTAAGTCGTGTGAGTTTAAACGGTAATGGTCAGGTAAACGTAACATTCAGTTTAATTAAACCCATTTAATTTCATTAACCGAGCTGCATGCGCTTTTACAGTCAATGGTGATTGCCCACTTACCTACTGTATTGTATAGACTGTAAGTATATTATGCTATTCAATTCTAATTCAAAATCATTTTTAATTTTGGCGTCTACGACGCTCTTATGAAGATAAATTACAAATTTTAATATTGAAATATTCTACATTGTACTGCCACTTTCAGCAAAAAAAATTATAAAGCCACTGCGAGAAGAACGGGCAAGAAACTCGGGGCCATTCTTTTAAACGTCTTTTAGCAATGTGTTTTATACAATATAATACAATTATTACAATATTTGTTTAAACTACGTAGGTGACAGGTAATAGCTTGGCAGAGGCGGAATTTTCGAAGCATTTTTGCTGTTTAAGTAATCACAAACTGTGTAGTAGGATTTCTTAATAATTTGTCAAGTTGTGCATTTTGCTTCGCGGTATACACTTCGTTCTGAGGGAGCATCTCCACATCCATAGCGATCGTTAACTCACCGATTTTTGTCGTTAATACATATCGATCCGTTATTAGCGACTTATGGTAGTCTCTACTGTTAAAGGGCTTGGAAGAAAAAATACTTGTTTTCCTCACAATATGACATACATAATCCGCCAGTTAGTTTTTTAGGGTTCCGTACCCAAAGGGTAAAAACGGGACCTTATTTCTGAGACTTCGCTGTCCATCCGTTCGTCTGTCACCAGGCTGTATCTCAAGAACAGTGATAGCTAGACAGTTGAATTTTTTTTACAGATGATGTATGTGGGCCAAGTGCGAGTCAGACTCGCGCACGTTAAAACAAAAAAGGGTTAAAATATGAAGTCTTATGTTGTACAGCTAATGGTACGGAACCCTTCGTGGGCGAGTCCGACTAGCACATGGCCGATTTTTTTTTTTTTTTAATGTATCTAATGACATTTGGGTTATCAAGACGAATCTTATGATATCTCATTATCTCATACATTGAAATCGGGTAAGCCGTTTAAAGTTATGGTGGAATAAAGAAACTCATAAACAAACATGAACGCTGAAAACATAACACTCCTTTTTTGGGCAGTCGTGTAAAAACGAAGATATCTAAAATATAGAACAAGTAGTCATATATACGCGATTTAAACCGTTTACAGTTGTTTAATTACCATGTGTAACAATCGCGAAAACCTAAGACAGCTTTATAGAACAAGTGTTCGTAAGTTATAATTATAGATGCCCACACAACAGAATCTACAGATAGTCATCTCGCATCAAATAGTTAATAAGACGTCAACATGTCAAAACATTATCTTCATTGTCTAGCTGATCAGAAGCCTATTGTTCGTTTGAATCTGATGAAGCTCTGTTAATTGGGCTGGTTGAACTTGCTTGATCGTTTGTTTGTACCTATCTATCTGTATTGATGCACTGTGTACTTAGGTATGATTTATATATATATATATATGTATATTATATGTATAATATGTAGGTTATTTGCTGGCAGCATTTTTTGCTGGCAAGCTGCCAACTTGTTGTTGGCTGGAATTTGGAGTCCCTGTGAGTCTGATGTCTTGTAGGTTGTGAATGCTTTTATTGTAGTAGCTGTAGTGTTTGTATATATTAGGTAGTATTCTGTGAATAAAGTCATACTGCCGATTTAAAAAAAATATGTTTATATATGCATATTTAAACAAGCTCAGAATCGCATAACTTGCTATGGAGAATGCTATGCTTGGAACTTTTTTCACAACAAAACCCGAAACGTGGAAATTCGCCGAGAACCAAGGCTAGTTTTGCTTAGAATTTGCAAGTTGAAGAGGCAATGGGCTGGTGATATCGCTCAATGAACTGATAGCTGATGGAGATGAAAGGTTCTCGAGTGGTTACCGCACTACCCTGGGAGAGGAAGAGTAGGCCCTACTAGAAGGATTGTCGATAGAGAATGTCGTGGGAAGCCGGTAGATGCAAATACCTATACCCATTCTTTTTGGTGTTCAATGGGAGAGGCTTTGTTCAACGATGGACGTGTTTGAGCTTCTGATGTTGCTGCGCATTAGGCGTACATGTAGCTTCCTTATCAACGTAAAATGTACGGCATCTCGGAAATAGAACAACAAAAAGCAAGAGGTAGGGACTTAATGAGTGTTTGAACAAATTTCATAGGAAATCGTGAGAGCCATCGATTGACACTCAAATCGATGATATCACTGTTATATTTACACTATACATCTACCAAATTACATTCATGTGTTAAATGTGTGTGTGATTTTGATATGTGTCTGTTTGTAGACCCTCAATTCCTGCTGTTGTGCCGCCGTTTGTTTTATTTGGGAAACGTATTTGTATGATTCGTTCTTGTATCGACTTTAGCGTACCAAAAAAAATACTGACCCTACATAACATGGGGTAAAGGTAAGAGATGATGATGTATAAAGGGATCATGTTCCAAACATTGATCTAATGCTTTATTATTTTTTAATTAATTGGGCTTTGACCAATATCTCTTCACCTTTTATACCTAGAATGGACATACTGTAACGTGCTTGGCTAGATTTCCTATTACTTAAACAGGGGCCATTAGCCTGAATATAATGAAAATGTATTCAGGCAAATTATCAATAAATTTATATAAAAAATATATTTCCATTTCTTATCAACAATTACTGATTTAGAGCGATACATGAATGATTTAAATTGTCTTAAGTAGTTATATAAAATATCTACATAATAAATTAACTACCAACATACATACTGTGGTAAATAATAATAGTTCATTTGAATGGTACGCTTTTATGTTTTTGTAGATAAGTATAACGGTATCAGCGCCAATCAGAGTGTGCATTGTAGCGCCATCTGTGGGTGAGTAGCGACACTATTCGAAGCAAATAAATGAACCATGGCAGTATAATATTTTGTTGATTGATAAAACGTATGAATACCTTATTTAGTACGTAGTACTTTATGCTCGGAGATTTCTTTTATATATCTATGGAACTAAGTATACCAAATAAAAGTTCCCGGATTATAAACGCTGAGCGAACAGATTTATTTACGAATACAGTGAGCAGTAACGTTGATATTACTGTATCTCTTTTAAGGGTATGGGTGCCGGTAAAACTTACAAGCACATGAGCCTTACCAACTGTATATCTTAGTGTGATGGGCGCAGTACAATAAAATTGTGTGGGTGAGTCTATCTGCATCTATAGGCAGAGTTCACCGCTTAAGTGGGCTTTGTGATTGTTCCATTACGACAGGATAAAAAAAGATGAATAATAACTTTTTTTTTATTTATTTGGGAATTTACCATGCTAACAGATACTTTGTAAAAACGTATCATATATGACAAAATAAGCACCCGGCTGGGACTCACGTTATATTATATAACGTGAGTCCCAGCCGGGTTGCTTATTTAGTCATAATGGACAAAACTCGCGATAGTTTTCTACGTATCATGTATACACCATACTTTGTTTATTATTTAGTAGTATACTTATAATCTAAACTAATATGTGCATTGTTGGCAATCAATTTAGTACCTACTTAGCGCTAGTTTCAGTCGTGCCCCTAACCCACATTTCTAGGAACACCGAATATAATAAACCTCTACCTACTATCAGAAAAGACAAATTGAATGACAAGCATTTTTGACAAGCATTTTCAGTCATCGCCTATAAACTTCAGACATATATAATGTAGGTACTGTAACAGCCGGATCGTCCACTGCTGAACACAGCCTCCCCTATTAAGGGGGTATTTGCCATAATCCCCACGCTTGTTGGCAGGCGCCTTGGGGATCGCAGTGTAAGTTGAGGAGCTTGTGGAACGCAGTTCTTTAGAAGGCGCTGCTGCCTACCTTCCAGTATTTTTCCCTTAGTCGCCTCTTACGACACCCTTGGGATGATATGGGGAGATGCAATTCTGATCCGGCACTCCACGGGGCATTTAGATATAATGTAAACCAACCAAATTAAATTGTTATAGCGGCAGCACAAATACATTACCTGTGAAAATTTCAACTACAAGGCTATCACGGTTTAAGAGATAAAATTTCAACTACAAGGCTATCACGGTTCAAGAGATACAGCCTGGTGACAGACAGACAGATGTAGAGTCCTTGTAGTAGGGTTTTTACCCTTTATTTAGGGTTCTAACCCTTCTCTTTGGTTACGGAATCTTAAAAAAATATTTTTCTTATGAACAACCAACGTTTTTTTATTATTGGTTACTGGTTGTGTATAGGTCACATTTATTCTCATAGATAACTACCTATCTTGTGATTGATACATTTAATTTTTGACTAAACGAGGGCGTAGTGTGAACGAAGCGTCCCCGTTTCAGCTTGGGCGAAAATGATTTGTATCTCTATTCTGATTTCCGGTTGTTCTCCTGCATAAGTTGCATTTCTCAACCCATTTCACTGTCTCGTGAAATTTTGTGAGCAGATTCGATACGTGGATATTTTTTAGTGCTTCAGTTTATGTATTTTTTTCTCACAACGGTGGAGGTATGAGAGTTTTAAACGTAATAAGAACATATTTCAGTATCTAGGGCTTATCTCACTCAGCCCCATGTTGAAAGATATGTACTATAAAATAAGGGATACTAAAACTCATGGGCACAACGGACACGATTCTAGTAAAAGCTACATAGATGCTAACCACTGTGAAATGCGTCAATCAGCTATATAAATAAAAAAGGAAAGTAACCACAACTAAACCTATACTAATAAAATATGTCAATAGTATTTCTACGTAGGTGATTCATTATACACCTCTACTTATCCTATCCTATCCTATCAGGGATACTTTTTTAAGGTAATCAAACTGTGGTGTCGCCTGAAGTAGAGAAATAAATTACGACAAAGATGAAAACACATATATGAGATAATTATTCATAAAACGAATAAGATCATTTACTCGTAATTCAGCATCTGTGTTGCACGGATGTCACGTAGGCTATTGGTCGATGTCGTTGCAGAGAGTTACAGGTTCTCAAGGACAGACTGGCATTTGCATATTACACTACTATCATGCTATAGAGGCTATCCTAAGACAACAACTGAAACTTACGACTTAACTTGGCCTCAATTGTTGTATTTATACGACAAGGGAGATACGTAAGTATTTGAACTGTGACTAATATAAGTATTATTATTATCCCGAAACCACAAACAACTTCATTTGCAAAAATGCTAAAATATATCTGGCAACATTTATTTATTTGCGTTTCGGAATGAATTTAAAGCACCCGCTAGATGGGTGTTTTCTTAGCGTTAACGCGAGGTTTAAATCTCGTGCCTACGCATGTTAGGGTTGCCATGAACGGCGAAACATAAAAAAGTATAATATGTTTTTAAGTGTTTCGAATTGATTGTGATTTCGAATATAGCAGAAAAAAAATTGTTTTGCTCAAATTTTAAAACCAACTGTCATTCTTGTCCACGTAGCATCACGACTTAGGGTTTGTAAGATATATTTATATACTGTTTCAATGATCCTTCAACTAACAAGTAATAAAAAAACCCTTCTCCAAACTGGTGGGCTTTTCTGCTTTTTATGCTTGAACTTCTACCGTTAAGCTTATCCTTATAGGGAAAAGGGGTTGTCACAAAGCCTACTTCGAGCTCACTTACCGGAGTCAAAAGAAGCTGCTGCCTATAAATAGGCTGTACTAAACTAAAGTACACCCTCGATTTTCCAAATCTTTACCTTTTATCATGTGATCGTGTTCAAATCTCGTATCTGATTGCGCGTATCCCAAGAAGAAACTAGGAAATGGCTCTTAGTAAATACACTGTAAAGTATGCTTACGGTTATATTATCTTCTTTCTGGTCAAATTCAAATTACGTCTACAATGCTTTTGTAATGGTCAATTACGTGATTTCAATATTAAAAGGTTTTGCTGTCGCGTTATCGGTAAAAAATGATACGGACAAGAACGCCTAAGCTCGGAGGTATTCTTTATAAATTTCTTTACTCTTTATAGCTAGGTAGTTGTGGCTAGCCAGGCGTAAATTTGCAAAATACCAGCCTACTAAATATATGTAAATATATGTACATGAAAAAGTGAAGTTCCGAACCCGAATTTTAGTAATATTGCCATATTATCTAGTAAGTAAGGCATAATATAAAGTACTAAGTCACCCGTGGGGTGCCGAACAAGAATTGCGCTCCCCTATATCTTCTTGTAGAACTCGTAGGAGGCGATGATGTAAAAAATATCAGCAGCATTTTCTGAAATTATGCCATCATACTCTGCGATCCCAAATACGCCTGATAAGCGTGGGCAGTAATATTTAATAATAAAATAAAGTTTTTATAAATAATCTTACACTTTTCAGGACAGCCCTACCAATATTTCGGCACTTATTCCGCGTCGCCTCCCTGCACACAATGCTACTGTATGTTATAATTTTTGCCTACCCCCAAAATGTATTTGCAGAACAAAAGGCCTTAATGAATGTATTGCAAAATTCGCAAAAGTATTATTAAGCATTGTATGGAACTCTGTTGTTGAGTGTTAAGAATAGGGTTTCGTTTTTCTTCTGTTTTGGTGATGACAGTCTTTTTTTTATGGTTCGGCGTGAAATAGTGTTGATACAAAAGTGTTCGTATTTTTTTGAATCGATAAATAAATGAAAAAGTATTCACTTAGAAAGTGTTGCTTTTTTATGTTATTGTGATAGAACAAGCTCGAGGCCCACCTGTTGTTAAGCGGACTAACCTATGCCTAACAGTTGCATTTCGTCACAAGTCACGAATTGCACTGCGCCCGTCACATTGAGACAGTTGTTAAGTCTCATGTCCTTGTAATATGTAATTTCACTGGCTCTCAAGGACTGCTGCCGGAACACACCGTTAGGTGCTTGGCGACAGATTTTCTACTTGAGGTTGGTCGTTAGCCAGGCGGGCATTCTCAAAATGCCTTTCAACCATGCGGTGAAGCTCAAGCCCGCAGCGGTATTCGAACCATGGACCTGCTGCGCGGCAGTCCATAGTCAATGTCACTGAGCCATTACTGCTTCGAAACATGTTATAAGGATTCATTGAGTAGGTTGTGTGAAAATTCTACACGGCGAGCTTGGGACACAGAAAAGTGACCTCATATATTTGAACATCTCCTTTGACGTTTCAGTTGTTGTCTTAGAATGACGTAGCACCAACCTCAAATAATAAATCTGTCGGCGGCTGTCTTTGAAAGCCAGCTCCCATTATAGGTTATAACTGTTTTCGTCTTAGACCACGTCATCTGAGATGACGAGAGATGAATGCTGCCTCTTCAAGTATGTCCAATCGTAACAATTTGTGGTATTATAAAAAAAATACGAAGGAACCAAACAACGTTTATTTTTCCAGTCATAACAAACCAACTAAAAGTTAAACCAGATTACTTAGCAGACGTATCTCAGTGTCTTTGTAACAAAAGAAACTGTGTGTGTTATCATTAGCACCCCCTACACCTCCCTCCCCCCTCCACTGCTCCCCACAAGAACACCCGTTCGCGAATTCTATACAAAAGTTTGAATAAGAGTAATACACGTCTTGTTGTCTTGAAAGTAGGGTGACCAACACTTGTTAAAACTTAACATTCTGAGTCGGTGTTGGTTTTAATTTCTCACAAGAATTTCGTAGTGGATTCTTACATCCTATTAAATCATATTTGAAGATAGAAACATGAGCAAATTTGGTAAGTAAATAAGTATAAAAATTTCATAAACTGCATGATAACTCTTGATTCAGACCGATGCATGTGGCAGCTACCACAGCTTGCGGCAGTTTTACTGTTAAATCATTTTAATTCTGTCTGTATCTATGAAGTATGGTATAAAATACATGCATAGTGTAAAATCTATTATGGGCTGTTTGTAGATACCCACAGTGACGCGGGCGTCTGCGGATCTTCCTCCACGCGCGTACAAGTCTCTCAATCTGTATGCCATGTATTGTCGTGATAAAGATGAAGGCAAAAATGTTTTGACAGTAAGAGCACCGGCCACTGCGCTCTAGGCCACTGCCACTTTGGTGTTTTTGAGCCTTCATAAGATTCTTGCTTATGTGCCATCTTCTAACGATTACTTGTTTAAACTGTCCACGTTTACCAGTTGATTACTACATAAGAGTATTTCGTTTGCGCAAATAATAAAACGAGGCCTTGTCAGTCTGCTAAATCTCTCCTCGTACAAATTTTGATGTTTTATGATATTGAATAAACATTCAATCAAATATTTTTTCAAGATGTGCAAGCTCTAGAATAAGATAGAAAGCTATACAAAATTAGGCACATACCTGTAAAAGTTGACCATTTCTACATAACTACGGCGGATGTATAAAATTTCGCTGATTTGTGTTTATGTTTCTTTTCAAATTAAACTGATACATATGCAAGTGGCTCACGATGCTCACGCGGTAAAAGTTTGATTAGTTATCCGCCCTGAAATTAATAATAAACCAAAAATATATTTATAATACAAATAATCAATATCAATATATGTTTTTGCTGGTTTAATTTATAATATTTAAATATGTGTGAAATTCACGAGAATTTCATTTCAAAAATAAGTATATTTCTTGCGGTGGTATAACCGGCTATCTATATCCTGCGTTGAAAGTTTCATTGTTACTACATAGAACGATTTCATAATGTAAGGGTACTGAGATAAAACAACGAGTAATCGGTGGGCTTAGAAGCAAAGCACCTCTTACGGCACGTTAGTGAATCAAGCATTTTGTCATACAAATCGCTTCTACTCGCTCGCATACGTACGCCACGATGTTAAATTACACAGATACCTATAGACAGATGTGCCTAACCGGACTACCTGTAATGGCGGCAGTTTAGGGGCTCAAATCAAAGACAAATGTTTATTTGGCCTGAGTTTAAGAGTTAATTAAAGTCGATTTGTTACCACCTTGTCCTAAAATCATGGCCACAGTACTGCCAAGTACGAAGCCAATTGTTCCACAGATTGGTTAAAGCTGCCGCATGTGATCTTAATTAATGAATACGAACGAATGACTAAGCTTATACCCTTAATTTATTTATGAGAGCTTTCAATGCGGAGATTTCGCTATGTGTGAATGAGTGTTAATTAGGGAGGTTCGAGTAAACAAGGTAGCGAATATTTTGAACGTGATTTCATTTAGATGCAATTGAAATTGTATCTTTCTATCTACAAAAATGATTTCACATATTTATGTATATGATACGAGTATGATCCCCGTGGGATGTCGGGATAGAATTGCTCCCCCTTTAACTTCCCGTGGGAGTCGTAAGAAACGACTTAGGAACAAATACCAGAAGAAGAAGCAGAAGCAGAGGCAGAAGCGCCTATCCTCAAGTGGCCTGTCAAATGTGGTGATGGCAAACTCCTCCTAAAAAGGGAGGTCTTTGTTCATCAGTGAAGGTTATGGCTGTTGATGATGATGAGGTTTATGATAGCGTAAGGATTATTCCATATTCTCCCTATTGGAAGCCGTAAAAGGTGACTAGGAATCTCTACAATGAAAAGAAACTGCTTTATAATTTTGTGCAATCCTAGATTTTTCGATAGGTATATATTCTTCGTACACACAGCGTTACAAAATTAACTAGGTATTTTAAAATAAATTATCAAACAGATTTCTACAGAAAATTCTACTACCGCAGTATACATAGGTAATATCAAGACAGAAAATCGCAGACACGGGGCGCGCAAAATGATAAAGCCCCATTGAACATTAATGCTTTCTTGTTAACGTATGAATATTTCAAATGTGCTCGATCTGCCGATAATGTGGGCGAATATTTGCTTTATGTACCGTTAGCAAAGAAATTATGACTGAGAAAGCGTGGAATAAACTTTGTTCTGCTCTGCTAGAAGATGAAAGAAGATAGAATGTGAATCTTAAATTTCTTCAATTCCTTATATCTATTAGATAGATAATGTATGTAGGAAAATACAATTTTATGCAAGAGCGAATTTAACACTACCCAGTAAGCCCACGTTTGCCTACCATGTTTTTATCATTCATGAGTGTATGTTGCTAATTCTATAACTGTGTTCATTGAATATCACTTGGAAATCATATCGGTGTAATGCACATAGGCACTACGCGATGTCTGCTACGATATCATTACATTATCTCTAAATATTTTAAATTACATTTTCAACACATATTTCTTACTCTTAATTTATGCAAACACGGTAGTAGAGGCAGTAGAATGTAGAATCTTTAAACATTGTTTCTTAAGATTGTCGTGAAGGTAAAAATTAATAAATCTTCAGACTGTTAATATAAACGATAGATAAGAGCTCGTTTTTGTAGTATAATATTAAAGTTCATGTGTGTAAGTATAGTTTTTTGACCACAGTTACGAAATAATAATGGAAAGCAATCAGGGAGTATTGAGGTCTTGGATCCTGAAAAAATATTTTCATCTCAAAGAAAAACTGCCAAAGTCCGGTCTCGCTCTTTTAGGGTTCCGCATTGCAATAAACTGTAAAAGAAAATACGTTTGCTCAATATTTAAATTGTTGGCACAACATTTTAGTATAATTATTAGAAAATGACAAAATGAGACATGCACCTACTTTTGCTAACCTTACCAAATAGACTTCTTGCTAAGAATCTTGTTATAATTGTGCAGGAAAGAAAATTTATAATTAAAATAAAGATAATGTTTTTGCTGACTCTACACAAGGGAGACTGCATGTCTCCGCACGATAAGAAGTGCACACATTATACAGCATTGCGAGTCCATTTTTCGTCTGGAACTAATTCAGCTTGCTTTAGTCTAAAAGTTCATACAGAATTTTTGTGAATTTTTATATTTTAAGCTTAGTTTTGGTTATTAACTCACTTGTTGATGCAAAATGTTGTGTAGGTATGTACAGTTTCATACATACATACTGAGGCTAAAAGGAAAAAAACTAGTATAGAGATGTTAGATAAAATAGCGACCAATGATCTCCGTTTACAAGAGATCTGCATCGCAACAATCAATGAATAATATATGTGGTACACTGCTTTAATCACAGTTTTTTTAGTTCAGTACAGTATAAGTTACATTATTATGTAAAAAATGACGACATTATTATGTAACTTATGCTACATCAGATACCGCAATATCAGATTCCTAAGGTAAATTGGTTTGAACAGAAAATTATCCATATTTCAAGTTATTTTCCGTATAACACTGGCTCAGTTAACAAGCTAGGTACCACGAGGCATAGAGACGGACATGCAAACAGTCAGAAAATTAAAACAATAGACTTTTTGTACGTTTTGCTGTTTAAAGCTTTCTTTGCTGTCCGTACGCAAGAAACTGTTCGTCTACGTACGATAAGAAGTGCATACATTATTAAAGATTTCGAGTGCATTCTTGTCTGAAACTAAAATACTAGGTACTTTACTTTAAATAAAAAACTTAAATCAATGGTTGATATGGTAAACATGCTGACTGACGAAACTGAAACTCAAAAACAGCAACTGGAACCCACTATAGCTTGGCGACAGTTTTTCTATTTGAGTCTGGTAGTACATTTGGAAAATACCCTACTACTGTGTGGCATGTTTTTCGAACGATGAAAACTCTGCGCGGCATCTTACTGTTATCCAGCTAACACTGCTTCTTCGATTATCATTGTTGTCTTGCGATGACTTAAGGGATAAACAATGGCTTAATTAGCAGCATGGAAAAGGACCATAGACCCATATGTTATTGATCGGTGTCGTTGCTGCGGTGAGCGCTGGATTGAGCTATATTCTGAGCTGGTGAGTATAAAAATGGGATCAACTCTAACTTTTGAAATCAAAGTCCGGTGGAGTTGTTTAGTCAACAACATCCTTGCCCTACCGAAACAAAACTTTTGGACCGAGGTTCATATGCGAGATGCGCACGACGTATCTGTAACGTCATCTATTGGTCTGAAATAAGCATCAATTAGAGTAAATAATAGGTTCCATATTTTATAGGTTAATAGATACAATAAGTAGAATATAATGTAAAGAATCACAAATATATCATAACTTCTTCTGATGTAAGGTTTAAAGTGTTTTTACTCAGCAGTTTTCAGGACAATTTTCATGTTATGTAAAACCAACATTCACTTTAACTTTTTGGTAATAACACTGGGTAGGTATACATACAGAAATAAATACCTAAATAACACAATTTGCTTGCGAGGGACATAAGTAGGTACATAGGTAATGAAAAAATACTATGCTAGGAATCAACGAATTCGTAAACAAAATGACCTAAAATAACAGTATTCTCATTATTTCCCCTATTAACGCTAATTCAAAGCCTAATTGCCTTAGTATCACATCCATTAAACTTATTAGTTCTTGTTCAACAAAGTAAAAAACAAATCACACGTTTCAACTTACTAAAGTAAAATTATAAGGACCATAAATGAGAAGACAGCATAGGGCTCATAATTACCTGCATTCCATAATTACAAAATACAATTTTCTTTGTGTCACAAGAAATCACGGTCTAGACGTGTCTTTTCAAACACGTCACGTTTTAAATTACTTCACTATACATAAAGCCTTTATTTCAAAGGGACAGAGTTCAAAATACGTCAGTACATTTATGAATTAAGATGTGTAGACATCGTTTTGTATGGAATTACAGTGCACTTTTGCGGTTTGGAGGGAGCAACGCTATTGTTATTTCAGATTTGTTTTTAAATGAGTTTGCACAATTATTGCGGCGTGTTAAAAAGAAGAATAGGTACTCTAATGTATTATTATTTATACTAGGTGTTCCTACACCTCTTTTAGACCTCGCGCTTGGTCGATGCGACGCGTGATCAAAATGCTGGCACATATTTGGCTCAACGAATAAGCATTGCAATTCAACGGGGCAATGCTGCCAGCATGCTGGGCACGCTGCCAACTGGTACTGGGCTGGAGCATTTAGACTGCCTATGAGTCTGCTATGACTTATAGGTTGTCAAATTATTTTATTGTAGTAGCTGTAGTGTTGTATATAGTTCGTATTATTTTGTTTAGACCTCTACAAGTACCTAAATAAATCAAAGTAGTGAAGCGCTCATAGCTTACTTAGTAGTTTTTAACCAATGACCTATGTTAATCAACGTCCAGTGCTGTCATGACTTGGATGGGTGATCGCTAGTGGCGTTACCACTGAGCTTCCATGCGTTGTCGGATGGCAATCGTTGCAGCATGTTGAAGGGCATTTGAGAGAATTGTCCTTGACAGCTGTCTTTGAGAGCCAGGAATTCTTGGTTAGCATGAACATCGTTTTTGACCTCATGATTTACCATCAGGTGAGATGGATCAAAGTCCATCGTAGCCTATTTAAGCTGTGAATAAATAAAAAGGTCCGAGGATACAGATAAGAATGACTCTATGTTTGATACATTTTATGAAGCCCAGATATCAAGTGAAATGCATCTGTTATAGGTATAGTTTAGTCTGTTTATAATCAGGTGGGCCTCGGGCTTGTACTGATACGATCACATAAAAAAAAAACTACACAGCTCTCGTCACAGCAAGACGTTAGTTCTTATGTCCCGTTTGCCCAGCAATTTCACTAGATACAGTTACAGCGTCCTACACGGTAGTGCTTGCACACTACTGCGAGAAAGCAGGATATCTGACATTGCGGTCAAGACGAACTCTTGCTAAAGATACCTAACATCTGGTGAATTTTAAGAAGCTTACAAAATGCAACTGTTAATGAAAAAAGATGGAGAGGAAATAAAATCCAACTGACACCTATGTCGTCGAAGAGGCAGAGAAGATACTTTTAGGCCCTATGAGAGAGAGCCTAATGCCAACTGACACAGTTTCAAGCTCTGCAATATCCTTTGAATATTTCCTGAACATCATCATCATGTCCTTAAATATGGGTAAGTATATATGCACTCCCCCACATCCTACAATCCCACTCATACGGAGTGGGTATAATATGTTTTCTTTAACGAAAGAAAGGACAGCAAAGAGCATATTAAAGGATATTTTTATGCTAATAATAAGAGAATGCATATATAAGAAAATCTTGGATTAAAGGCCAGCAGCCATCCTGTAAATGCTCTCGTTGGTACTCTACCAGGTTTACTTTTGCCTTACATGCGAAGAACTCTGGTGTGTTCCCAACGTGCAGCAACACTACACTAACAAAGACGTGAGTGGCGGCATGCTGATTATTCATCGCAATTTTTCCCTTATTTGCTTCCTAGGCCATCCAAAAGATTTTTTTAAATTGATTGTGATGGAAGAGGCACGTGGCCCAGTACCTAGTACCTAACCTCTGCCTATGACAGATGCATTTTTTTAGAAGACGAATGGCACTGAGATGCTATTGTTAATTCTCATGTGCCTGTAATTATTCTGAGTCTCAAAAACTGCTGCTGGAACCCGATGTTAGGTGCTCGGCTTTAGATTTTCTACTAGATGATATGGAACAGCATTTATTTTCTAAAGCCAGACACTGTATCTAGAACATTCAATACGTATGCAGCAGCTATATTATGTAGATATCATAAAGTATAGAATGAAAAAAGTTGAAAGAAACCATTCCTTGAAAACCCGCAGACTGAATAAAATCTAATAAACTGAGTCTGATAAAAATTCACTGAGACATACGCGATCGAGGAATTAAACGTAATGGGAAGAAATGACGCGACTCTCTATTGAAAGGGGTGGTTGCCACCCTAGGGAGTTGAATATGTGGATTGATTTGCGTGGATTGTGGGTAGGGTGTAAATAAAGGTTAAGAGTGCAAGATACTTATCTGAATTTATAAATTTGTCGTTGTCTTGTAAAGGTGTTCAACAACGAATGTGGTAATTCTAACCGAACATATAAATGAAAAAAAATTACCAAAAAAATGGAACCGACTTCAACACCCAAAAGTGTGCAATAACTTGTTGAAGTCGGTACCATGATAGTTCAAAAGTACCTACTATCACAATATTGGTCGCATGGTACCGACTTCGATAAGTTATTTCACACTTTTGGGTGTTGAAGTCGGTTCCATTTTTTTGGTAAAATATTTTTTTACACTTTTTAGTGCCCCTTGATACTTACGGGATCGAATATCATTCATTTTTAACGACGATATCATCAAGATAGGAAAATATTTTGAATTAGTGTTTACTGTAACTCAAAAACGGCTTGACCGATTTTGATGAAACTTAAATGGAACCAAACGACAAGCATCACCTTTCAATCAAAAAAGAATTTTCAAAATCGGTTGACCCAGTCAAGAGTTCTGAGGTAACAAACATAAAAAAATACAGACGAACTGAGAACCTCCTCCTTTTTTGGAAGTCGGTTAAAAATTAATAGAAGCATAATGAAAGTAATCTAAGGAAAGTATTTAAATCCTTCTAATTAAGCAATGATAGCCCAGCGGTAAGAGCTATGGACTGCAATGCCGCTGGTCCATGGTTCGATCTCCGCCCACAGCTTGAGCTGCACCGCATGGTGGAAGGATATTTTTCGAATGCCCGCCTGGCTAGCCTTACTCCCACAATCAAGTAGAAAATCTATCGCCAAGCACACAAAAGTGTGTTCCTGCAGTAGTCATTGAAAGCCAGTAAAATTACAGGCACATTTGTCTTAACAGTTCATCCATCTTCTGGTATTGTCCCCTTCGTCGCCTCTCTCAATTAAAAACCGACAAAGTCCCAAATAGTCTCTCTATATAGTAACAGTGCAAATATCCTTAGGTATAGGGCTTACTCTCAACGGTAAAACATAATTTCACCCCTCCACGGAGATCCCATACGCCCAACTAGGAAGATATGGGCCAAAAAATGCAAGCCTGGTCCCCTACGAGGCTTAGCTTTATCAAACGTTACAATATTAGGAAAAGTTTTTTACTCCGACCCTATACATGAGCAGGTCTCGTACTCTAATTCGTCGATGTTTCGAACTTCGGATCCGAAAGAAAAATATCTGCTAAACACGTTGGCTTACGTTTTTTTAACTTCGTTCGTAGCATAGACTTGTAAGCGTTTGCCTGTGTAGGCTATGAATAACATATTATTTAAATTGGATTTGTATGGTTTGAATTATCCTACCTAACTCCGTAGTAGTCCCATAGAAATTTCAACAAAATCGGTTGTGCAGTTTTCAAGTTATAGTCAATTAACTGAAAAATGTATTTTGCTAGCCTGGACATAATTTTGTGGTATTTGCTGTTGTCGATTTGAACAGTGTTTAAGTCGTGAGCCAGACAGAAGAGACGTAAGACGGAGACGGGGCGCGGACCTTTGTCTCTTCCACGTCTCTTTCATACAAAATGTATAGAAGCGTCGCGACGCAAAACATACAGAAGAGGCAGGGCGCGGGCGCGACGCTTTTACGTCTCCTTTATTCGAAACACACAGGAGAGACGCGGCGGAGACGCGGCGGAGACACGGCGGGGGCGAGGTCGGGGCGCGGGGCGGCATGCCCGCCGGGCGGCATGCCACTTCGCGCCCGCTCTGACTGCGTCGCATCCGCGACGCGTCTCTTCTGTATAATTCAAAAAGTCGCGTCTCTGCCTCGTCTCCGCGCCGTCCTCGACGCGTCTCCGTCTTACGTCTCTTCTATCTGGCCCACGCCTTAGGCGTCCAAGATATGGACGCCTAAAACAGTAAGCAGTTTGCGTCAATAAAAAGAGATATAAAAATATTTTTTCAAAAAAACGGAACAAACTTCCAACACCGAAAAGTGTAAAATAACTTATGGAAGTCAGACCATGCTAATGTGAGGTCAGTGTTTTGAATCAGAATGGTTCCGACTTCGACAAGTTATTTCATAGTTTTAGTGTTGCAAGTCGATTCCATTCTTTGAACTATATTTTTGCTGGATATTTTTCACCATCGGACGATAATGTACTCGTATTGATGATCTACTCTGACGACATTCATATTATTCTCGTCACATTTATTCAAAGATCTTAATATTAGCATCGACAAAGTCTATGTATGCATATTATAAAGATCCGTTACACTGTCCATTACACATACAAAAATACATAAAATCACGCCTCTTTCCCGTGGGGGTAGGCAGAGACCACATATTTCTACTTGCTACGATCCTTACATATCTCTTTCGCTTCAGATGGCCTTTATTCAGAAAGTCTTCAATCTGATTTTGGAACGTTCGCCTAGGTCTACCCCTTCCAACACTTCCGTTCACTTGTCCCATGTATACCTCATTCTCTTATTTCATTCATTCTCTCTATATGTCCAAACCATCTTAATATACCTTTCTCGATTTTTGCCGCTACATCCTCATTCACACACACCACATCGTTTCCTTATCCTGTCACTTCGTTCGACTCCAATTATGGTTGCTCTCATCTCCACTGCATTTATTCTAGTTTCATGCTTTTTCTGCCATACCCAACTTTGACTACCATAAATTAGTGGCGGAATATAACCAACACTGCTCCATGAACATCACATATAACGCGTTAAATTGACATTAGCTGTATTCCCAAATTATCTTAGATCTCAATGTCATATAAGTGGTTACTCACATCAAAATAACATTTTAGTAAGCGATATGAACCATGTGAAAACTTAAACAATAAAATTGTGTGCCGTATATCAAGTGCTGCATTAAAAGACACTTACGAGATGTCAATGAAATTTATACTTATGCAGGTTTAATGGCCTAAAAACACGCGGAAGTCTGCAAATGCCACCTAAATTCGTTGGTTCTGTTTTTATATATTTATGTACACCGTTTTATATGTATATTACGCGTTATGACATTGCCATACTTAGGTCTGTGCGACATGGATCTCTGACGTGTATGGAAATTCAAAATACATACCTAATTATTTTTGTCTCTGGTCGTCTAACGATTACTATACAGGGTTATTGGTAATATGCTAACAACCTCTTAGGGTTTACATCTGCTAGCCGTAACAAACATTTAGAGATTTTTTTATTTGTTTTGAAAAACCTTTTTTTTGTTGTGTTTTAATGCCTACTCCGAGCCAAGAGCGTTCACTGCGGCAACACTAGAGCGCGCCGACCGTGTGTTTGAATAGTTTTGAATTAAGAAGAAAAAATGTATAAAAGAAATAAGAAAATAAATGAAGTTAGGTACGTCGAGCAAAGTAATAAAAAATATGAAATAATACATTACCGGCACAAGAGACTTTTAACATTAGATGAGCCTCATACTTATTCCGCCAAAACACACAAATAATAAACAAGAAAAAATAAATATTAAAAAATATAATTTTTTTCCAAAAAAAAAAAAACTTATCTTAAAATGTTTCTTGGGACTAGCAGATGTCAACCCTAAGAGGTTGGTACCGTTTACCAATAACCCTGTATATTACAAAAGATTAATTACAGATTTAATGTTTTTTTTGTCATATAGCTAAATTGTAGTTGGTATCGTAATACTCGAGGTTAGGTAACGATATTACCTATACAATTTTTTTTTATTCCTATTGAATTGAAGATGAAGCAGTGATAGCCGAGTGGTAATAGATATACTGTCGTGCCTCAGGTTCGACCCCACTGCCCGCTTGAGCTAGCATTTTTTTCCTGATAGATAGACTATATCAAACAACTAAATTCGTTAACACGAAAATCTAAACATCCTAGAATTGTAGCCTGATCCCTAAAAGAGAATTGAAAAAATTGGCCAAGTGCCAGCTATACAACATTAGACTTAACCTTTTTTGCTTTAACGTGTGCGAGTCCGACTCGCACTTGGCTAACTTTTTGTATTTGTTGCTATAGCGGCAACAGAAATACATCATCTGTGAAAATTTCAACTGACTAGCTATCACCGTTCTTGAGATGCAGCCTGGTGACAGACGGACGGACAGCGAAGTCTTAGTAATAGGGTCCCGTTTTTACCCTTTGGGTACGGAACCCAAAAAGCAACGCAATAACAATTTTTTTACTGATGTCCAAAATACGGAGTATCTAGGTTTTAATTTGCCGTGTAGATATTATTGTCCTGAAGCGCTTGTTATGGAGCTTGCCTAATCGTTCGATACTAGGTTATGCAACGTCTACTGCGGTTAAGACTTGGATGGGTGATGCCTAGTAACGTGCTTCAAAAATAATTAAGTCGTGTCTATATCAAGTATGCTAGAGCTTAATTAACACATAATATGATACTTTTTATCAACATCACTTTACATCAATGAGAAACCAGTTGAGAGTCAGTAATTCTAGGTTAGCCTCAACAACATCTTCGACCACATCATCACTTACCATCAGGTGAGATAGTGGTCAAAGGCTAACCTATCAGGAATAAAAAAAACCGTTGGGTGTTATTAGTTAAGAAGAGTATATTGTGATACTTTGATTAAGATCTAAATATGCAAAAATAACTACCTAACTATAAAAAAGAAGTAAATAAAATATTATATCAATATTTTAGAAAAAAAACCGCATAATTTTCCTAATGAGCCGACGTGGCGTCAGAAACGCTGAGTGGCAGCATGCTGCTCTTTGGTCGTATTGTTCCCTTAGTCGCACTTTTCGAAATCCAACAGGAAGATAATGGAATACTTAAGACAAAAATATATTTTTCATAGTCTTCCCTAATATCTACCTATACAAGCCTTATATTGACTGGGGCAACTCACGTACAAAGATACTCTGAGTATTTGAATAAAAATGGTACCTACTGAGTTACAACAAATCATCATCTAATATAAATAGGTATGTACGCGATAATATTACATTCACAATCTCAGTACATCCTCGTCGTCGTATTCATTAGATTTCAAGTGCTTTTGATGTGATTGAAGTAGGTATAGGTACTTCATTCAAAAGTTTTGTTTTTGTATTGTATGTTACCAACCGTGTGTAGAAAATTATTTATTTCCAACTTTTTTTTATTTATTATTGTGACATCTAGAGGGACAGGGCAGAACTAATATCAAATTTTGTTAGAAAGTTATCCCACAGTTTACTAGTCATGCTTTTAGTGAAGGTGATGCTAGTTCGTTATTGTTCTGTTAGATGGCGGAAGCACACAGTTTGCGATTACAGTTAATTTTGTTTCAAAATGATGAAAATAGAATATTATACGCTAAATAAAAAAAAAAAACTATGATATTCTAATTTTAAATATTCATTTTTATTGATACCGATGTTATTGATTCTACGGTTCATGTATGTATGTTCTTGAGTTTCTTCTATATTCCACCATTACTTCTCAATGGCTGAACTTGAGATTTCATTAGATTCCTATTGAGAGCGCAGGTGACACTAGTGTCACATAAAAAAACACTAACTCGCGGATTTTAGATGCCATATTGTGGGAAAATATTATTCTTCTTCCAACCCCATCGATTGGGGTACCAAGATGAAGGGCTTTAAAAATTTATTCTATACATAGATATATAATATGTAACGAAAATAAATAATTTGCAGTTGGGTATTTTACTTTTTTAATTAATTTATACTTGTTTAAAAACGGTTATGTGGTTAATTTATATGCTGAAGAAGTCGGAGCAAGCGGTATACCAGTGCAATCCTTATATACTCGTAACCTACCAAAAGACCTTGGGCTATCGAGAACAACTGTAACTTCAACCCTAGAACGTGTATTCAAGGCAGCATTTGTAGTTAGGATCTTACCAAATTTGGCTAGAAAGTGGAGGAGTCTCGAGAGGTGCAAGGGAGCATTGTTGACATCGTAAAGTGGCCCCTTAAGAGGAGGCTGTGGAAAAATAGCTCTGATTTGGCTAGTTTTTTGAAGCAACCCAAATATGCAATCTACACGATTACTTAAATATTTGATTTTACAAACCTTTTTGTATCCGTTGTCCAGACAGGAACACAATTGAAAGAAATTTACTCGATAGTTTTATTTTTTTTAAATTAAGCCTTTTCCTTAAACTATTGGATTTTTCTTTGAAACTACATCAGTTACATATCAATAATAAATACCCATAGAAAGGAAATGTAGTTTATTATCCGCTGTGTAAGTAAAATTTACCTAGAGTAATTAGTATTCTCATAATAAATTAAATTGTGTTTTAGACTTACGACCTTTAGTTCTGTGCAGGATTACGGTCAATCGGAAGATTCGATATTCAACCTTATTCGCTAACGCTTACGAAACAAAATCAATGCGTAAGAGCTGTCCTTCAGTGCCGCGCTGTGCGCCGTTGGACGTGGACCTATCGCTCGCGCGCTATCACCCGTGCATTATAATTACGTATCTTGGTAGGTACATATAACGATCAATATGGGAAATAAAGATAACCGAAAAATTAGCAAAAAAAGGAAGCAGAAGAGTCGATTAAAAAACTCTGCAAGAAATATGAGAGAGGCAAAAGCGTAAGTATTTTTCCTAATTTATATATCAGTTTTTTTTTACTATTGTATCAATGCAAATTTTATTTCGTTTGTATTTTGGTGTTTATTGTATTCTTGGAACATACTACTCTCTACCGAACTTAGAGATTCTATACCTACTAGGTTCCTATAGTACTGTAATGGAGCTATAATACCTATAGGTATTGCTGTCGTACTAATCTAAGTATGATTAGTAGTGTACTATAGGTATATATGGTCTCACCTGATGGAACGGCTGCCGTTCTATCATAAATGGAGTTGACTGTTACTAGGTAAATAACAATACCACAAACGTAGCAAATCAAAGCAAGCTACCTAGATATTTATGTTAGATAGGTACATCGCAATAAAACATCATATATTAAAACATCGAACATTTATAATTCCCTCAAGACTAGATGTGGATTTCTTCAATGAAAGAATATTCAGAATCAGGCCAGTAAGTACATATTCCAGAGATTATCTACAAAGTTACCTACCTGCATGGGTACTTATACATTTACATTTTATCACTTAGACATGTATAAGTAAGTATAGATTTATACAAAAATAGAGTTGAATAATGACTGTGATTATAAAATGCACTTTCTTTCTCAGGAAAAAAAATAACAAATCAGTCCGAGATCAGTCGGAACAGGGAGAACTGTTGGAGTCGCCATCTAACTTAATAAGTTTAGACTGTGTTCTTCCACTACATGGAAATATGTGAGTAATTCTTTGAAAAATATTGCTAAATTTGGACATTTTATTTACAGGAAATTTCGATAAGGAATTTTTATGTATACTATATTACGTCGCCCTAGTACTTGAATGACTAACAGACCATTTTTTACCAAAATTACTTTTCTATTCCCATTCCTAGACAAGTTGATTACGCGTTGTTCAATATATATTATTTGGTTTTATTTCTAATATAACGTTCAGAACTAGCGAAAATAAAATACCCTATCTCCGATTCTTAAATTGTGTTGAGTGCTTGTTTGTCTGTACGCCATATTTTGCTCAACCGAACGCATCCGAACATTAATTTTCGTTCTTGTATGCCCAACCACCATCAACCGACCAATCACAACTGTTCATCTGAATGGGACGCGGCGCCATCTTATTTGTTATGATTTGAGTCTAGCAGCGATATTGTATCAAATATAATATTATTAATAGTTTAAATGATATGAATATTTTTAATAAAGTGCTCAGATTTGACAGAATTTACTATTAAAGAAAGTTACATGCACAGTGCATTGGATTTAGAAAGTTACGTGTACATTTCGTTGAAATTATTTAGTTTTAGTGTCTGAATTAGGAGTGCACTGTTCATACAGGCTGATTTTATTTGTTGAAACAATATTTTTTATTCTCCATCGATGATGTGAAATCTATATTTAAAAAAAATTATAAATATTTCTTCAAATAAAATATAATATATTATACTAAATCGCAAATTTTAATATACTTTGAATTATAATATATATAAATTAATAAATATACAGGGTTATTGAAAAATGCTAAAAACCTCTTACCTAAACCTCCAACGCTAGTCGTTTACGACTAGCACTATGTTGAGTTGGGGCCGTTTTGTGACAAGGGACTGCAAAAATTTGTTTTTTGTATTATATTTGTTTTTAAATTGGTTTGTTTTTGTTATGTTTTTGTCAGTTTTTTGTCATAAATAAAGAGGATTTCTATTTCTATTTCTATTTCTTAGAGTTGACTTTCGTTCGGAATCTGTATCAGCTGGATTGTTCACTGCTGAACACAGGGGGGCGGGGGTTGCCATAATCCCCACGCTTGGCAGGCATCTTCGGGATCGCAGTGTGCGCTATAATGAATGATGGTCCACTCCTGAACATTACATCCCCTATTATTGAGATTTCTCATAATCCCCACGCTGGCAGGCATCTTGTGGATCACAGTGTGTGATATAATGAATGAAAACTGTATAAGCCGGATTGTGCACTACTGAAAACAGCCTCCCTTATTATTGGGGTTTGTCATAATCCCCACGCTTGGCAGGCATCTTGGGTATCGTAGTGTGATATAATGAACGAATACTGTTTAAGCCGTATTGTGCACTGCTGAAAACAGCCTCCCTTATTATGGGGGTTTGTCATAATCCCCACGCTTGGAAGGCATCTTGGGGATCGCAGTGTGCGGTATAATGAATGATGGTCCACTCCTGAACATTGCCTCCCCGAATATCGAGGTTTCTCATAATCCCCACGCTTGGTAGGCACCTTGGGGATCGCAGTGCGATATAATGAACGAATACTGTATAAGCCGGATTGTCCACTGCAGATAACAGCTTCCCCTAATGTGGGGGTTTGTCACAATCCCCACGCACGGCAGGAGTTTTGGGGGTCGCAGTATGCGTTATAATGAACGAATACTGTATCGGCTGGATTGTCCACTGCTGATCAGAGCCTTTCCCATTAAGGGGGGTTGCTTTAATCCCCACCCTTAGCATGGGGTCTTGAGTATCGCAGTGTGCCCATTTTCTGGTTATTTACTACTGTTGTTGTTCTGGAGGGTGACATTCTAGCCCGGCATCCCACGGGCACTTATTATAATGAAGGAAAACTGAACATGCTGTATATTAAAAATGATGGTTGTTCAGACAAACAAGCACGTAACTGACACTCAATATGAGTGCCCTAAATTCTGATCATTGTGCCTTATATCCATCTACGAAATTTAGTTTGAGGTATTTTGTCCAACATCCACGTATAAATTGAAAATATGCAGTACTTGGCTAATATTTTAATGATATATGTATATTTCCAAAAAGAGTCTATCTATACCAATCATATATAAGCATTAGTTGTAATAAAATTTCCCTGAATCGATAGCAAACTAAAATTAATGTCTCCTGTAAAATTTGCTTTCTGGTCGTTTGGCTATTCAAGCACTAAGGCGGCGATTAGGCTAAAAATTATTTTGACCTATCCATAGAAGCGCAGCAGCTTAAGTGTAAAATTAAATAAATATAAAACGTATAAATGTATAGATACATCTATATTTTCTTTTTAGACAACGCATTCACATATTTGTGCGGAGCTAGACTTAAATTTTATAGCCAGCCGCCTATCTGAAGCAAAACCTCTTTGGGAATGCCATCGTTGATATGTATTATACTCGCCTCCGCCCCCTTTTCAGTTATAATAAAAATAGGGTTTAGATAAATGGTAAAGAGCGATGTTGTAGACTTGACGGGCATAAAAACTACTTAAATTGACTGTTGCAGAAGCATGTTGCTTATTTGAATTGTAACTAAGTAGCTTTACATGTCATGCTAAATACATTTTATTACTTTTTAGGTTAACCCCAGAAATCATCGTCAGAGATGATGAAGACACTGAGTTTTATAATGGTACCAAAGAAATCGGTAACTCGGTATGTATGTCAATTACCAGTGATTATGTTTTTTGTATTATTTATGACTTAAGATTTTAATTCAACATACCTATTTATTTTTCAGATCAAAGTACAAAAAGCCCGTGAAGAAATATGTAATTATGAGGTAGAAAGCTATGGTAAAACTGTAAGTTTATTTTATTTTACATTTAGCAATGCCTTTGAGACCTATACAATGCATATATATAATTTTGTATTTTTCCCATATATTCAGGAAGGCACAGTACTAAGTGGAAGACGAATTGTGGAAATACAATCATTTTTAGACAAATTGAAAATTATTGCTGACCACAAGTCACTCTTCAGTTGCGGATTGAGTTCAATTCAAATAGTATCAGAACATAAAAACGGATTCTTTTCTCGAATAAATCTAGTGTGCATGATGTGTATGAAAAAGTTTCAAATTGAGACCACAGATCGGGACATAAATAAAGAAGCTGTAGCTGGAATACTAGCAAGTGGTTGTGGCTATGCTCAAATATCTCAATTCACAGCTGCTATTGACTTGCCAGAAATAAAAGAGAAAAAATATATCAAAATACAAAATCAGGTAGCTGATGAATGGGAAAAAACTGCTTTGGCTGAAATGGAAAAGGCTGCAGAAATAGAAAGAGAAGCCGCATTAAAAGAAGGTCGCGTCAATAAAGATGGCATCGCTATGATTGACGTAGTCGTAGATGGATGTTGGTGCAGACGATCGTATCAAACCAACTATAGCGCAAGCTCAGGATGTGCAGCAATTATTGGCAGACGTACTCGCAAAGTTTTGTACATGGCAGTGAAAAACAAATACTGCTGTATTTGCCAAAAAAATAGTGAAATATATAAGGAACATATATGTTACAAAAATTATGAGGGGCCATCTACCGGTATGGAAGCTACAATCATAGCAGAAGGTTTTAAAAGATCTGTGGAAATGCACAATCTTATATATGAAAGATTTATTGCAGATGGCGATAGTAGCACCTATGCCAAAATTATTGAAACGCGACCATACCCAAACATAACTGTTGAAAAAATTAATTGTAGAAACCACATTTTGCGTCGATTTTGCAATAACATGCAGAAACTTACCACTGACACACGTTACCCTGTAAAGGATAGAAAGCTTATTACGAAAAAAAGGATTTTATCAGCTCGGAAATATATATGTGACGCAATAAGACTTAACAAAGTGGACAAAAATTGTGAAAACTTGCATTATGACATAAACAATTCAGTATGTCACGCTTTTGGTAAACATTCAAAATGCAAAATAGATATATGTTCGCATACTGATGAAATGGTTACTCAATTTGAAGTTTCTAGTCTTTGGCAGAGAGTTAAAATGCTTGCCGCTAGCGTTGCTTCTCATTCAAGAAGTCTTATTGAAGATGTTGACAGTAACGTGGTAGAGCAATTTAATGGCGTTGTTGCGAAGCTTGTTGGTGGTAAACGCATCAACTATTCCCAACGTCGTGGTTATCAAACTCGATGCGCAGGCGCTGTCATATCTTTCAATAACAGTGGGAAACTTCTATCAACAGTGTATAGAAATGTACACAATGAAACACCAAGGAGAACATTAAAGAAACACGAAGACACAATATGCAGAAAACGAGAAAGAAATAGGCTTACGAACCGAAAAAAAAGGTGTAATTTTACTACCAATCAGCCTTCAGATACACACTATGGGGAAAATGCAGACCAACCAGATATGGATCCAGCAACTTTCGAATTAGCTAAGAAAACATTTATAACAAATTTGCAGAAGACTGAAGAGGAACGTCAAAGAATTAATAAACAAACAGTTTTACAAAGTGAATGTGCCGAGTGGCTTGAACTACGACGAAATTTATTGACGGCCTCAAACTTTGGGAAAGTTATCAAAAGAAGAAGAACTCACAGCTGCAGAAACATTGTCAAAAACATGTTGTACAGTACTCCAATAGACCATGTCTCTTCGATACAACATGGCAGACAACATGAAGCAGTGGCACTAGAGCAGTTGTCTCAATTACACAATATTAAAATAAAAAAGTGTGGATTATACATAGATGAAAGATATCCTTTTCTGGGGGCTTCACCTGACGGAGTTACTGATGATAATAGTATGATAGTAGAAGTAAAATGCCCTATAGCTCCTTACAAAATCGGGAGCATTGATACAGCAATTGATGAAAAAAAAGTCCATTTCTGGAAAAAAAACAAAAATGGCCAGGTGAGTGATAACGATTTTTTTCGATTATTCAGTTCAATTCAAATCTTTACCTGAATTTATTTATTTATATTCATTTATTCATATTCCCAACACCCCCTTTCTGATTTTACTCGTATACGAACTAACAAATTGTACCTATACACGCTACTTTCTAACAATTCGTGTGAAATTGATTGTCGGACAAACATAAATGCACAGTTGCTTTTCTGCTTTTCAGATAACTGATTGTCTGTAAAATGTATAATTATATTTTTTGCAGGTCTACATCAATAAAAAATCTGACTGGTTTTATCAAACTCAAGGTCAAATGCATATTTGTAACATATCTAAATGCTTATTTGCCGTGTGGTATGGAGATAACAAATTTAAAATAGAAATTTTACAAAAGGATGACGAATTTTGGAGGAAAGAAATGGAGACAAAACTAGTCTCATTTTATATGGACTGCCTTCTGCCCGAGCTGGTCGATCCCCGCCACCCAAAGAAACGAATGATCCGGGATCCAGAATATGCGAATTCTTCAAGAAAAAGAACAATTCAAGATGAGACAGTCGAGGGTGACTTGCAACAGCAATGTGCAAATGTACCTCCTCCTGCCGTGAAAAGAAGACTTGACTTTGTTGAATTTTAATTTCTTTTTTATGCTTGATTGGTTAACCTTTGACCACTATCTCACCTGATGGTAAGTGATGATGCGGTCGAAGATGTTGTTCAGGCTAACCTAGAATTACTGGCTCTCAACGACAGCTGTTGGAACAGACTGTTAGGTGCTTGGCGACAGATTTTCTACTTGAAGGTGGTAGCTAGCCAGGTGGGCATTCGCAAAATGCCTTACCACCATGCTATAACGACTGCCATCTTAAGACAACAACCGGGACCAACGGCTTAACGTGCCCTCCGAAGCACGGAACCGCCGAGTAGTAATGTCACCAGCGGTCACCCATCCAACTCCTGACCGAGGCGGACGTTGCTTAACTTTGCTGATCGTTTCAGAATAGCTAAGCAAACTTCGCTACGAGCGTTACAAAATTTTAAAACTTTTAATATAAACGTTATTTCCCACGCACACTTTTGCATATCATTATTATGTATATTTTTTTTATTTTCACAGATGATGTATTGTTAATTTAGATACATCTTAATTTAAGTTGTATATAACCTCTGAAGAATATATCGCTTACTTACAATCTAAGAATCCATTGTTTTTATTTTAATGTGTAATTTAGTCACCTGTTTTAGTGCCACTCACTCTCTCACTGGTCTGCCATGTTGTATTAAAAAAGACTGTATAACATGTTCTCTACAATGTTGCTGCAGTTGTGTGATATTTTTTATTAGCTATCCCAAAGTTTAAGGCCCTTAAACGATTGCGTGTATCTCTCTCTGGACCTCTTCTGGAAGTTTGGTACTTAAAAAAAATCTTAACCTGCTGTTTAGAAGTGGCTAGATCTATATCTGGTCGGTCAAATTTTTACCATAGTTGGTATCTGAAAGCATAGTGGTAGTAAAATAACACCTCTCTGTTTCCCACTGTAATTGAAAAATTTAAATTAATAGGTTGTATACGTACAGATATTCAACATAAGTAATAAATAGTTAATAATTATATGAGAGCAACAATTTAATACTTCGCCATTTCATTAATTCATCAAGCTAACGTCACTTATTTATGTATTATTAGATGTTTATAGATTATGAGTCACTTATTATTTATATATTTTGTCACTATTAAACAGTAACTTTCATCTTTATTCATAGTTCCACTTACATTAGTTGCTTGATGCACTGAAATCTTCAAGGCATTTTTTCAAATTATAGTTTCAGTAAGTTTATTGTAACTGGCAATCCGCTCGACCGATTTTGATGAATGGAACCAATTAAGAGTTAAAATGAACTAGAACAAATAAATCATCAAGATCGTAAGTTTCAGTAAAAAGTGATGTGTGGTCAAACATAAAATAAATAATATACTATATAATAGTAATAATAGTCAATTTAAGAACCCCTTTTCTTTTGGGAAGTCTGTTAAATATGTATATATATATATATATATATACATATATATAAATATATTTAGCTTTAGTTTTATGAGCACCCGTCTACCGTAAGAATAATTTTGAAAAGTAAATCAAATAATCAATTACTTACTAAGAAATATTAGTAATGTTGATAATAATAAAAATGTGACATCAATTGCAGTATATACAAAGTTACTTTACGTATAGTACGAAATACATCACGCGAATAAAATTACAAAAAATTTTGAAATCGTCTCCATGGCATTTGTGTTCGCGAGTCTAATATCAAGTACACAAATATGTTTATAAGCGAGACGCGTGTGCCGCCGCACATCGCATCGCTCGGTGCAGCGGGGATCGTCGCGTCGCATGGGCGGAGCTAGCGTGGGAATTATTTTTGACTGCCTCGACTTAATCTAGTAAGGTTAAGACCTGTGACGTGCAACTCAGGGAGTACCCTAGCTTGCAAGTCCCAGGCAGTGACTTGGACCTCTTCATCAACAACGCCTGGCGTGGCATCCACACGGTGAATCCATGGAATACTAAGTAATTCATCTCTTAAAAAGCGATAAGTTTTTTATTCCGAAAAGAAATTTGAATCGGAATTCTATTTGCTCAATGACTTCTTAAGGGTATATTGTAGACGAACGCCCCCATACAAACGGAGTTCCAATCTCATTTGAGTAATAGCGAATAAAACTCAATGATTTTTTACCTACGTAATCACTACCCTAATATCTAGGTTTGTAGTGCATCAGATTTTCATTAAATTATACAGTTTTGAAATTACACTAACTCAAAAACTCATAATTTTAGATAAAAGAAAGACCCAACTTTAATCACCTCTTTCAAGAAAAATAAGCATGTTTTTAATACTTCTATTGCACCACAAACATGGAGAATATATAATGAACTTTCTATAATGGGAAGTTAATTATACATGTATACTATATTTTTTTAATAAATCTGCAACTACGAAATACGCTCGAATAACGCGCTCAAGCTCCTAAAAACGAGTGCTATATGTATACTAAATGCTATATACTAAACTTTGTAATTTAATAAAGTCCAAAAAAAAAGGATTCAAACCGAAAACTATAGGTCATATAATACGCTATATTTACATGCCAGATTTTTTTAAATAACATGTTAAGTTTGTAAATAGGCTTACGCATTGGCTGGCGGGTTTATTTCCTTAAGTGCTATGAAAAATATATTAAGAAAACCCAATTTTCACATCCATCAAAATACAAAATGTATTTACACTTTGTATCTATAGCTCTTTACATCATTACATTACATTATTATACATTACATCACATGTACAATACAACCTTAATAAACAGTCACTATCACTATGCCATAGAACATAATTATAATAATACTGACTATGCTTTAAAACATAAGAAAAACATGCATACTTTCCTAATCTGTACAATTAAACCATAAATGTACCATATAAATAAATCAACTCTATTTTAACTAACTTCAAAAAAAGGAGGAGGTTCTCATTTGTTACCTCAGAACTTTTTTTTGGGTTAACCGATTTAAGCCCATTCAAATTTCATAAAGATCGATCAAGCCGTTTTTGAGTTATACTCCAATAACTGAAAAGTTTTTTCCTATATTGATATAGTCATTGCCAGTGCATGCCAATCGATCCCGTAAGTAGCAATATATGACACAAAAAAGGGCGAAACAAATTTTTACCTAAAAATGGAACCGACTTCAACACTCAAAAGTGTGAAGTAACTTGTCAAAGTTGGTACCATGCGCACAATATTATGATAAAAGGTACTATTGAACTATCATGGTACCGACTTTAACAAGTCATTGCTCTAGTTATATAAATGACACGATGATATACGTGAAGGTGAAAAATCGCCGAGTCGCAAACGGGTGTTCCAGCATCTCCAAGAACTGCCTCTCAAGGACAGCTTGGTCTGAGAGCCATATCTCGTTCTAGGTAAGGCCAGCTTGCAACCTTTGATCAAATCATTAGTTACTCTCAGGTCAGATCGTGTTCAAAAGCTAGGCTTAACTGCAATAAGGAGAAAGAAAATCAATGATGTCACTGATTTTCTGCTTTACCGCTGAAACTTTACTTATAGAAAAAAACAATTTAGAGCTGCCTGAATATAAAACTGACATGTAAAAAATGATACGAAATTTTCTTAAAGGAATTATATAGGTTTTTGTTTGCAAAAATGTACATCTGTTCTGTGGGGGAAAATACTAAAGGATTATGTTCACATGTAATCATATATGTACCAACATTCTTTTATATACATTTGTAAAAGAAACAACCAAAATGGAAGTCATTTATTCAATGGTGAATGTCTTCCGGCTGATGATGATGTTGATGTGATAGAGTTGTGACACGTACCTGTTAATTCACGGAGACGCCCCCTTTTACATGGGTAGTCTTGTTTTTAGAACTTTTTTGTACGTAAGACAATAAAATGGACTTATGCTCCATACTTATGATCGCTTGGATAGGCAGCAGTAGTTGCAACTACACTCAAAAGTTATGGCGAGGGTGTGCCTTTGTGAAGGGTCTGTAGGTACTTACCGATTGTATTCACACCAATTTTTTACGATCACAGTTTCAAAACAACAAAATAAACCGGCGTTTTCCATTGAACTAATAAAAAACCGGAAGCAACGGCACCCGTACCTTGAACATGCAGAAATGATGACGAATAGCTATGGACTACCACATGATGAAAGGGCATTTTGCGGATGCTCGCCTGGCTAGCTACCACCCTCAAGTAGAACATTAGATTTAACAAAGGTATGTCTCAGTGTGACGGTGCAGTGCAATTCTTTTCTTTTAGTTCAAGCTGGCGTTGGGAATCGAACCATGGACCATGCTATAGGTTCATGGTCCCACGATCATTTTTCAAATGCTGGCTTGGCTAGTTACCACCTTCAAGTAGATAATCTATCGCCAAGCACCTACAGTGTGTTCCGGTAGCAGTCCTTGAAAGTCAGTAGGTATTTATGAAATTACAGGCATACGAGAATGAACAGCTATTGGAATATTACAATTATTACGATACAGGGTTAATGGAAAAATGCTAACAACCACTTAGAGTTTACTTCTGTTAGTCCTAACAAATGTTTTGTCGAATGTTTTTTTTTTGTGTTTGTGACGGTACTTGCACGCGGCCGATTTGATGTTGTAGTGTCATGTGCCTGTAATTTATTATTTCATATTTTTTATTTATTATTACTTTTCTCGATGAAACTAAATATTCAAAACTCTATTCAAAGGGAGCGCGGCGCGGTTCAGTGTTGCCGCGGCGGGCGCTGTTGGCTCGGAGTAGGCATGGTCTTTTACTACCAGACACAGAACTTAAAAGTGTAGGTAAGACTAGAAAAAAAATATGTTTTTTTTTCTGACAGATGTTTTAGATTTTGAGTAAAATCATAAAACTAATGTTGTATGTCTTGTTAAATGGAGGTGGTCCACAAGAGGCTGTTAGAATTTTTCCAATTACCGTTAAATCTCAGAATGATGGGCGCAGTGCATTTAATCAGTTGTGACGGTGAAGGGAGGATAGACGGATGTTGCAGTGCGTAGGCGTACAACGAGGTCCTATTTCTCCATAGGGAATCCTAATAATGAGACTACCCAATATTAGCGAACACAGTTGCGACCATTCGTTAGTACGTACATAGATAACTAATGTACGTTGTCAGGTAATGACAAATTGACAAAATTTATTAACATCACAACCTGTGGCAATAACCTTCAGTCTAGGCACAGGCTTTATTTGACACTATCAATCAAATACGATAAAAAAGCTTTCAGCGTAATGGACTACTGCAACCGAAGTTTTATCTCGAGTGTTTGGGAAGATACTAGCTTCATTTAGAGGTCTAGTAACAGTATGGGAGGTTTTGCATATATGTTTGACAGTTCTTGTAAGAAAAAGCTGTTGTGCACCGCACAACCAGTCCACGCGAAAATATCCGGTATATTACTTTTCTGTGTATCAAACTATAGTGCGCGTGGAACTAGTTGGCCGCGCCTTAGGTGGCGACTGTGGTGAGGGGGCGGGTTGCCTACTGCTCGCAACGCTGAGTAGACACACACACACACTGAAGTAATATACGTACACAAGAAGAATCCCCGCCTCTCCGTCCTACCACTCACATATACTAAGTATACTAAGTAAATACTAAGGCGCAGCCAACTAGTTCCACGCGCACTGATCGCGTTCGCTTCCTTTCACGCCGCGCCGCAATGCACTCTACGTGCTTTTGTTCACGTACGCCACTTACACTTGGACTGCCTGTGAGTATATAATGACTTGAGGTTGTATTTAGTTCGTAATATTTTGCATTTACAATATTAGAGTAATACAAGTAAACAAATTGAAGTATATACTCAGTAACTAACTGAGATATATATTGGTATTGGTCAGCATTGCCAATGTCACGATTTTTAAAAACAATCTCAGGGTTGAATCCTCTTCATATACACTGTGTTTCAACTCTCTCACGGTGTGACAACACTACAAAAAAACTTCTAATATTAAAAATACAACAAAATTTGTTTCTTCAGTGTATATTTATAATACCGCGTCGTCACTTTCCATCAGATGAGACTGAAGTCAAATGCTTGCATCAGTACTAATATTATAAATGCGAAAGTAACTCTGTCTGTCTGTTACGCTTTCACGCCAAAACTACTAGACCGATTTGAATGAAATTTGGTATGGAAATAGTTTGAGACCCGGGAAAAAGCATAGGATAGTTTTTATCCAACTGCGCAAAAAGAGGTTAATGTTTTTGCGCGATAACCGACTTACGCGCGGGCGGAGCCGCGCCCGGAAAGCTAGTATCATAATATTTTATAATATATTTTAACAAACCTACATTTACACATAGACATTCGCATCGAATTGTAGAATCGAAAAAAAAAACGTATTGTAACAGGTAGCCCTTACTGTCTGTACGAATATTCAGCTATACTAAAGTCCTGTATGACATTGGCTGTACCTATCCGCCTTTTAGTCATGAACGATTGCAAATTACCATGAAACAGACATTTGTGAAGCGACATTTTAGCACAATTGGTATAATGTTTTAAGAAAAAAAAATGGAAGAAGAAGATTACAGTGACAATAACGAGAAGTACTTGGGCAACTGGTCGACAGATTACTTTGAAAATGTAAGTTTAATGTAAAAATAATTCAAAGTAAATTGCACATGTATATGAAATAAAAAGAATACCAATTTATTTACGACGAAAATACAGGAAAACAAACAATTTCCATGTAATCTCCACCTTCAAAAGCACAACTGCACAAAACCACTTTACACATTTTCTTGGTAATTCTTAGTGTAACGCGAGATGCCTCACCAAAAATCCACCAGCCGGCGAAGTCATCTTCTTCTCAATTTAATAGGAAATCTTCACAGAAGTTTAAAATCTAATACGTGCCGGAGACCACGCCTCCCACGTTTAGCGTTAAAAAACTCCGAACTCTTATATATATTACTAGCTTTCCGGGCGCGGCTCCACCCGCGCGTATGTCGGTTATCGCGCGAAAACATTAACCTCTTTTTGCGCAGTCGGATAAAAACTATCCTATGTTTTTTCCCGGGTCTCAAACTATCTCCATACCAAATTTCATTCAAATCGGTCCAGTAGTTTTGGCGTGAAAGCGTAACAGACAGACAGACAGAGTTACTTTCGCATTTATAATATTACTAGTACTGAATACTGATTTTACTCAAGTCAAATTATAGTCAAACCGTTATCCTATTTTCATATTAGCCAGTCTTCATGTGTTATTGGCCTTAATTTTTTAAAGAAAGTTAATCCTGTAACCAAAACTGAAAAAGCTGACTTATAGTGTGGTTTTGAAACACATTTTTTTTCTTTTATCAGCCGATGCAATTTGTAAACTTAAAGAGCGTAGTTGGACTCGTATCTGGCAAGTTTTGAATGTTTGAATTCGAGAGGGCTCTTGGATCTTGCGTCAGAAAACAGAGTTATTAGTTAGATATAAGTTAAATTCTAAGACCGTTTTCAAACTTGTGTATATTTGACTCAATTAGTCATGGGAAAACTATTAACTATACATGAAATAATTTGTTTCAGCTGGACACATCTGAACACAATTTCCCAAACACAATATGGCACATCAAGCCGGCCGTAGAAATAGCTTACAAGTCCACAATCATGGTAGTAGTGGGTGCCCTTGGTCTTTTCTTTAACTTCGTCGTACTTCTCATCATCATTAAGAACAGGTGGCTTTGGAGTTCAACCAACTACCTCATACTGAACATGGCGTTTGTTGACTTCCTGACACTGCTGCTGTGCCCCTGGTTTATGCTCGTCAGGGATTTTTACCAGAATTACGTGCTGAAGAACTTTGGATGCCGGTTCGAGGGGCTAATGCAAGGTATCTTAGCGTTTAATTTTTTCTTTGATAAAATATATTTATGGTTTTCATATCCGAATGGCCCCCATAAAGCCCCGTGGGGTGTCGGGTTTAAATTACACCCCCAATTTCGTCCCGTGGGTGTCGCAAGCGGCGACTAAGGGAAAAATACCAAAAGGTGAGATGCAGCGCCTTCTGAAGAACTGGCTATTGTTGACTGTAAAGGAGAGATCCACAAGACAAAGGGTGGGGGTTATGGCAAATCCCCCCACTACGGGAGATCTTTTTCAACGGTGGACGTTCCGGTTGAATTTAATGACACTCCGCTTTCTGTATGTCTGTCCGTATGTATACGAGCTCGTAAAGTACCTACTTTTACGAGCTCGTGTGTAACTAAGGTATCCCTATACCTTAGACAACCCTGAAACTAAGATATTTTCTTTTCAGCTTGGTGATAGGGGAATTTATTATAAAATAGAAAAGCCATCGCTAACTTCTCACACTGGCAGCTTGAGAGCGAGTAACTCAGTAGGTTAGCTTAACGCATCATCACTAATCATTAGGTGAGAAGTGGTCAAAGTTTAGCTGACCTACAATAAAGTATAGTAAGCCAAAACAACTTTTTTGTACCATAATATAGCATGCGTGGCAAATTATGCGATGGCATTGTGTTGAGTACCTGCATTTCATTTTTTTAAATGATCGTCTAATAAATGGGGCAATGGGGATTGTCAGTGGCAATTTAAATAAGTAGGTATTTTTTGTTTCGCAGTCGAGACAAAATGAAACTGCTAAATTAGGAATCTGGAATTTTGGTATAATATGTAATGTTGATAAAGTCTGTATTTTATGTAATTTAAAACTGAGTTTTATTCTTTACTTTGTTGCGATTGATGTTGGCTGTTTTTTTTATTGTACAACCCTTTTTTATTTTTAACTTGCTTGTGCAGCCAACAGGCCACAACAAATATTTTACGGTCTTGAATCAGGACCAAATAGGTATTTTATTACGTATGATAGATACATATAATATTTATATAGTAATCAGAATATTTTTGTCTTTCCCTCATAAATGTACCTCTTTCAGCTTCATTACTTATAGCAGGAGTGGGAGCTTTGATGCTTGTCTCCTACGACCGCCTTGCCGCAGCTGCGTTGTCAGCTGATGCCAGAGTCACGAAGAATGCTGCTCCCAAGCTTATCGTCATAAATTGGGTCGTTTCAGTCGCTTTGTCCTTGCCTTGGGCTATCAGAAGGCAATTTGTGGTATGTAGCAATATTATTTATACAACAGCTCTCAAAATTTCGATACAGTTTAATTTACAAGTTTTTGAATTATTAGTAGTGGCTAGTCTGCGATGAAATAGTATCTTTGATTGAAGTGGCTAGGTCTTATTTCTAGAACAACATCCAATGGAGATAAAGACCTCCTCCCTGAGGCTCAGTTTCACCTTACAAACAACTTTTTCAACACACTCGCTCGTAATATGCCTTTAAATGCACCGATTTTAGTGTCATAATATTATAGTCTACTAGCTTTCCGGGCGCGGCTCCGCCCGCGCGTATGTCGGTTATCGCGCAAAAACATTAACCCCATTTTGCGCAGTTGGATAAAAACTATCCTACTTATATTTTTTTCCCGGGTCTCAAACTATTTCCATACCAAATTTCATTCAAATCTGTCCAGTAGTTTTGGCGTGAAAGCGTAACAGACAGACAGACAGAGTTACTTTCGCATTTATAATATTACTAGCTTTCCGGGCGCGGCTCGGACCGCGCGTATTTCGGTTATCGCGCAAAAAAATTAACCTCTTTTTGCACAGTTGGATAAAAACTATCCTTTGTTTTTTCCCGGGTCTCAAACTATTTCCATACCACATTTCATTTAAATCGGTCCAGTAGTTTCGGCGTGAAAGTGTAACAGACAGACAGACAGAGTTACTTTCGCATTTATAATATTATACTAGCTTTCTGGGTGCGGCTCCGCCCGCGCGTATGTCGGTTATCGCGCGAAAACATTAACCTCTTTTTGCGCAGTCAGATAAAAACTATCCTATGTTTTTTCCCGGGTCTCAAACTATCTCCATACCAAATTTTATTCAAATCGGTCCAGTAGTTTAGGCGTAAAAGCGTAACAGACAGACAGACAGACAGAGTTACTTTCGCATTTATAATATTATTAGTATAATTAGTATATTAGTACTGATATATAGTACTGATTACGCACTCGTGCTTTTTGTTTTATTTACAGCACTAGTGTTTTAAATAAAAAAAACAACGTTTTCAGACTTCTCACCAAGGAGATTGTAGTTTGTTTCGTTCGTTTTTCATATAAAACAAACCAAAGAGTTTTAAATTACCTACTGAAGTAGAAATTTAGAAGATTTAATTATAAACCTTCTTAATTAGATTATCGTTATTCATATAAAAACAAACCAAAGATATTTTTACCTACTGAAGTAGAACTCTAGAAGATTTAATTAGAAACCATCTTAATCAGATTATTATTGCAATCAAAAAGATCGAGAAAATATTTTCGTAATTTTCGTATTCGTTCCTCGCAAGTGTGTTGAAAAACGTGGTATGAAACTCGTGCGCGTTGTTTATTACAATCTCTACTCCATTTAGGCCTTCGATCTTCAGCCTAAAACCCGTCTCGATTGTAATAAACAACTTCGCGCACTTGTTGCATAATGTACTATTATTATGCTTATGGGGCCATCCCGGAGCTGTAGTGCATCCAGAATGTTTTTAGACATGCGTATTTCATGCGTCATTCATGTGCAGAGTTTACAGGTGCATCATCATTTATTAAAAAATATAGTTCCAAAAATTATGTAGAAAAAAGCAACACACAAGAATAATAATTATGAAAACATCTGTGAAAAGTGTAAATATTTTTTTTTTATTATACCAGCGGTATGCCTTTACTACAAACTATATACAACACTACAGCTACTTCAATAGAAGCATTTAGACAACCTATAAGTCATAGCAGACTCATAGGCAGTCCAAATGCTTCAGCCCAGTACCAGTTGGCAGCGTGCCCGACATGCTGGCAGCATTGCCCCGTTGAATTGCAATGCTTATTCGTTGAGCCAAATATGTGCCAGCATAGATTATATTAGTAGATATTTATAATATTAGGTATCTAGTATATCTGGCACGGTCCAAGACCATATCACCTGGGCAACATCTCCTTCCCCGAACTAAGAGTTAACTTGTATTAACTTATCTCAGGTTACGAAGGATCTAACACCAAGCAACATGGGTCTGAATTGTAGCTCTCTATGTTTTCAGTCATAGAAATTATCTGACAAAGAATTAGTTTATATATGTAGGCCTTTGAATAACTTTGAACCATTTTTTTTTATCTTTATATGTATTTAAATATATTGAATAAAATTGTTTTTTTTCTCATTTTTGTCACGCAATAACAATAATATATTTATTTTAAAACGTACCAGATACCTATAAAGAAACCTGCATAGATTATACAATGTTTACATTTTGTTGTCTTAAGTAAATACAAGTTCTCTTCTTTTTATTATGTGGTTCGGTATACATTAATCAGTTCCATGGAGAAATTAGGGAGGGGGTTCCTCCATGATCAGTACACAGAACCTTCACTAAGAATTAATTTGTGTTGTAAGTGAGGTTTAATAATAAATAACTTGAAAAAATACTGATTATCAATTCACATAATTCCGTAAGTTAACTAAAAATTTGAACTATGTCAAAAGTATTTGAAAGTTGGATTTTCGTGCCATAAACGTCAGTTTTTTTTATACGGAATCCAACTTTTGTCAATGGTGACCAGTAAGGTGGACAAGTGACTCAATAAATTTTATACACAGCGTGCATGTCTAAAAAGCGAAATATTAATAAAAAAGCTGACCCGACTTTCAACACTGATAAGTGTGGTTGTAAGTTAAGGGTATTTTAAACCAGCATAGATGCGAGTCCATCAAGTAATTTTGTAATTATTACGGCCATCGGTTCCAATTAAAAAAAAAATATCTTGACTGTTAAACCACTTATTTGTTTTTTCAAAACAGGTACGTCCTTGGTTGGACCACATCGAAATGTTCTGTCGGGAAGATGTGAAGATATTAGGCCTTTACTGGCACTTCACGCTGATGCTGCTTGTCTGGATACCATTAGGCATCATGCTGCTCACTGTAAGTTGTTCTATGTTATGGGTCTGACAAAGGCTAAATAGACTTGAGTAGGTACTACTTGTAGTACTTGTTATGAATATATCAGGTTTTTAGCAAAAATATTTAGTTTATTGTTTTAATCTTTTGGAGGCAGTGATGGCTCAGTGGCATTGGCTATGGACTGCCGCGCAGCAGGTCCATGGTTTGAAACCCGCCGCGGGCTTGAGCTTCGCCGCATGGTTGGAGGGCATTTTGCAAATTCCCGCCTGGGTAGCGACCACCGTCAAGTAGAAAATCTGTCGCCAAGCACCTAACGTTGCGTTCCGGCTACAGTCCTTGAGAGCCAGTGAAATTACGGGCAAATGAGACTTAACAACTATGTCTCAAGGTGACGGGCGCAGTGCAATTAATGACTTGTGACGAAATGCATCTGTAATAGGCAGAAGTTAGTCCGTTTAACATCAGGTAAGCCTCGAGATTAATACGTCACAATAACATAAAAAAGCGTACTACGTAGTGTCACGATCGTAGAATATAGTTACGATTGTTCAAGTCGTTTTTTTTTATTTTTTTACATATGATATCCCATTGGGTAGGAGATCTAGATAGGTAGGTATAACACTACTTTGTCCAATTATGCAGAGGCGAAGCCGCAGATTTTCATTTCAACTTTAAAACGAGTTTTCAGGTAAAACAACAGATACATACTTACAAGACATAAGAGATTCGTCTTTTAGGTGACTTTCCTCAAGCAGAAAAATCTGTCGCACGTATATTCTGGCAGCTGAACTTGAGAACCGTCTTATTTTAGGTTAAGCCTGATGAGCAGCTTGAACCACATCATCATTTCTCATCAGGTGAGATAGTGATTAAATGACATTTTCTATCAGCAATAAAAAAAAGAAGTAGCGATAAAAGTAACTTTATTTCCTTAGTATGGAGCTATAATGTGGCGGCTGGAATGCAGCGCCCGTGAGCTCTCATCAAGAGGGGGAGGCCGAGTCATTGCCAAGGCAAAAGGAAGAGCTTTGAGGATCGCAACTTGTGTTCTCGTCACTGGAATACTTTGCCGCGTGCCTTATACTGCACTTATATATTGGAGGAATAACTTGCCATACACTATCAACGTGGTAAGTCTCATTATTTAATACAAAATACTTTGTGAAGGTAGGAGGATAAACACTGAAGATCATGGATTGCATCCTACTCACAGGAGTCTTCTGACGCGCTCCTAGAAATGTATTGTCAGAGGTAAAGAACGTGATGTTGATCACGTTCTTTACCTTATAGACTGGGACTGTTTTTAGACTAGTCTAAAACTAAACGAAGTAAAGCAAGAAGAAGACCAATTTAAATCACAGAACGCGTCTTACTTACTAGAATCCTCCAACATGCGCCTTGTACGGTTAATCCAAATGTATACAAGGTGGTCTCTTCAATTCTTTGAGTCCACAACTTTGCTAACTAAAGCAAGAGAACGAGTAAGTTGCTGAACGTGGCAGTACAATGTAGAATATTTCAATATTAAAATTTGTAATTGACCTTCATAAGAGCGTCGTGACGCCTAAATTGAATAAATGATTTTGAATTTGAATTTGAATTGAGGACCACGGAACGCGTCCACTTTTTTTTATAGCTTATCAGCTACATATAAAAGTGTAGTGTATAATATAAAGAGTCTATCGGCTAGTCTTTAACATCTATCTCACCTAAGTAAGTGATGATGGTGGTCAGGTTCGTGTTTCGATAGCCTTCCAAACACTACAATTTATAGTTTGACAAGTATATTTTTTAAACTGTCCAGGTGAGAGAAGTGAAGAAGTGGGTGAAAATCTTGTTCACACTGATATGGAATTACTGAGTTTCCAGGACAGTTGTCGGAACACATCGTTTGGGGCTTGGCAACAGATTTTCTACTTGGAAGTGGCAGCCAAGCGAGCGTTCGGAATATGCCCTACCACCATGCTTTAAATACCATCATCCTAAGACAACAACAGGGATCTACGGCTTGACGTGCCCTCCGAAGCATGAAACCGCTCAGTAGTAAGTGCCACTAGCGGTCACCCACCCAAGTACCGAAACGTTGTTTAAACTCGTTGAACGGTTTATAATGACTAGGCAAGCTACGAACACTTCAAATCAAAACAATATATTGAACTTGTAGGTTGACGGTGGCTTCGGTAAGCTGTGGTTTGTGGCCAATTTTTTGATGTACTTTAATTCGGCCATCAATCCACTGATCTATGGATTCACCAACGTCCGGTTCAGAAAGGCAATGGATCGAACGATGCCCGTGGCTTGGTGCAAGTTTGGATCTTGGTGCTGCGTGTGCCCCACTGTAAGTATTATAATATTCTGTAAACTACGTCATATCTGAGGTCTGATGGTGTTATTGATTATTTTTACTCGTGTTGAATGAACTCTCTACTTTTCGTTAGGTACTAATGCGAAGAACTAAAACAGGCTAAAATATAATAATACCTACTTAATTATTTTTTCACTTTGTCCCTTTTAGTGCATTTGTCGTGCTGTCCATGCAGTAAGGTTTTTTATATAAAACTTATTTACTATGTATAAGTAGTGTAAAACTACTCTTAAAACAACCTACATCCGCGTGCAGTGGCGTTCAACGTGGCGAAAATTTCTTACTTGGTTATAGTTTTAAGTTTTTTTAAGCGTATGTTGCTGGTATTTACTTCAACATAAAAAAACTACCTCGCCACCTTGTTCGCTACCGCGGACGACGCTGGACGCGTTTGTTTGCGTGTATAATGTCATAGAATGATCGCTTATATATATATATTATTATTCAGAAATCCTTATATATATATAGTAGAAGATATAACCTAACGATGAATCCCTGTATTACGTGGAAACAAAATGCGATAATTGTAGGAACGATTGCAAATATTAATGAGAAGGCTTCTCTTGGCAATAAAAAATTTGGCATATTAAAGATTCATCGTTAGGTTATATCTTCTACTATCTTTGCAAAGAATATCATATTTTTCATTCCAGTTCAAAAAGAAGCAGCTGCATCTGGATGGAGATGACAGAAACACAGAAAGGATCTTTGTCATAGAGAACTCTCCCCGACCGAACAAGAAGTTACGAAGAGTATTCCAAAACATGCTCCATATAAAAAAGGATACAATTGACTTGAGCGGTAACAAAAATGAAGAAGTTACAGCCAAACCAACAAAAGTTACTCCTTTAAAACCAGAAAATATTTAACAAGCAGTGGTGAGACGAAAAATAATTGAAGAGAACGATCAATTGCCACCCATTATAGGGAATAATGGGTGGCAATTGATCGTAGATTGGAAAGAGAAACCATAGTTTTGGTAAAAGATGTGCATTGTGAATATCAACCATAAGGATCCCATCATGGGCTTATCATGTGTTGAATCAGAACAATCATATTGGTTCTGACATTGTACTATTTATATGGCCTGGTTTTGCAATCATAATCATCAAAAATGTATTTACAATACAAGACAAGAAGTGACGGCTTTTGAAGTGTAAGTGAATTTGAAGACTCTGTAATCTTTGTTCACAGTTGTATAAGAAACAGAAAGAAAACAGTCGTCAAAAATTCTATGTGAGTTGAAGCACATATTAAAGAATACATAAGTTTTACTTGAAGTAACGTGTGATAATGACTGAAAATAAAATTGTCATGGAATAAGTGTTTCTACGCCTATTTTAAAGTAATAAATAAATGTTCAAACTTGAATCTAAGCCAGAGATGCTTTTAAAAAACATAAGTATACCATAAGATTTTTAATACCCTTTTCCGTCATCCGTGGACATGCGTTATTGCAATAGGAAAAATCAATATTATATCATTAGTTTTGTGTGGTTTTTTATGTAAACAACTGTCAGATAAATTGTCAGATTAAGGACCTGTTTTAGAATGTTCGAGTAAGTTCCGGTTATACTACCCGGAACATATTTATTTATTTGTTTAAGAAACACCAACAGTATACATATTACATAATCATAAAACACGTTCTTATATTAAAATTCTGATACATATACCTTTAACAGGTGTTTACAACATTTTTGAAAAGTGAGTGGTAAAGCGGTTATTTATTAAACAAAACACTATCTTTGCGTTTCACAGTCATCGATTTGGCCTATCCATCGGTTAAAGCTTGAAACGCGCTACATGTTAACTGTCATTTTTATCATTCAGATTTTTTATGTGTTTGTTAGCAACCCGAAATTTTATTAGGACATTCTGAAGCGGGCCCTTAAACAATAAATAAGTATTGTAAAGTAAACAACAATATGGTACGGACTCAATAGAATTTATTTGAATAATTTTATCCCGACGTAACAAGTACTTTTTTAGTACTACAACAACCACTATTATATTATTACTTCCATCCATGTTTAGCATTGAACAAAAGCATCCTATATTAGGAAGTAGTTCCCATAATCCTCAAGTTATCATCCGTCTTGGGAATTGCAAAGTTGGCAGTTCCTCAGAAGGCACTGAAGCACACTTCTGGATTTTTTCGTTTCGTCGCTTCTTACAACCTTCATCAAGAAATATATGGAGAGTACAATTATATCCGGGCACCCCACAGGGAACAGCACTATTTCAGTACAAGTTGAGTTTTCTATACTTACTGTGCTATGTGCAGGCAAAATCTTCCGTAATTATAGTTATAGTATAACAAAATAGGGCGTATTTATCAATTATAATTTCTTTCCTCATTACATTAAATATAACCAGTTATTTTATTTACATTATTCTTTATATTATCTATTATTCAGGGCGAGCAAAGTAGGCCCCAACTCTATCCCACAGCCTGAGCATTTTGTGGAACACATTACGGAAAAACTATCACACCTACGTGCTTTAACATAGTAATATAACAATGTATCTAGATGTATTGGCTCAAAAAACTAATAATTTTATAACCATTAAGAAAATTAACATTAACAATTGTGTATTCATTGGATGGAGTCGGATAGAATGTTATTGTACTACTAACGCCATCTGTTAGAAAACCAAAGAGTTAACATCGCTGCAACTGAACTAAACTTCATAGTGAAATACATCGTAAATAAATAGGCACATACTGCCTATTTATTTAGATATCTGTGATGAGACAACTAGACTCAGATTGTAAAATAATCGTGAGACCTCACAAAGCTCAGTTTATCGCTAGTCTGAGTAATCAAACTAGAACTATTGATCAGAAATATTCTGATGTGATAGTTCTAGTTTTGACACATATATAAGTCTAAAATTCATATACCTCCAATGTATTTGCCCATACACGCAAAAAATCTAATGTGGAGGAAACGCCTATGCTCTTTTCTTCTACCACAGTGTTCGTGAAAAGGGATATGTGGGACTTGATGCCACCAAAACTCGCACGTGAGCCACGTCACCTCACATTAGTACTCACTATTATAACTAGCAAAGCCCACCCTACCATTCGATTAGGATTCTTAAGAGTTTTTGTGCGCTGAATATGGAGTAACCCTACTGACACAGAAATGAGTAATACTTAGCTCATGCTAATTCGATCGTTAGGCGATTTTTTCCCTCATTCACCTGTTGCGACATGAAATGGAAAAGTTTTTATATTCTTATTCGAGGAAGATGGTGAGGTCTATGAATTAAATTTAAGACGCAAGAAATCTTATGTCTTAGGCTAATTCAGCTTGGGTCAGCTCAAGCTGGTTGGCTAGCTCTTGGATCTTCCTTTCCAGAACTTCTTTCATATGTGGCTCAACTCGTAGAATGTTAGTAGCCTCTTGAAGCAGCACCATGCTTTCCATCAATTGATCCTGTGATAAAAATGAACAAATATTTAGTGAGAGAATGGTGAAATAAATAACAGACACATGAGACTTAACAACTTTGTCTCAAGGTGCCGGACGCAGTGCAATTTGTGATTTGTGACGAAAGGAATCTGTTATAGGCAGAGGTTTGTCTGCTTAACATCAGACGTGCCTCGAGCTTGTTCTATCACATTAGCAAACAAAACAAGGCCTCGCTTTGTTAAAAATCCACATCGCAATGTAAAAAAAATCGGCCAAATGCGAGTCAGACTCACGCACGTGTTCCTGACCATTACCTATACAACATTAGACATTATAATATTATAACCTGACTGACAGACAGACGGATAGTGGAGTCTTAGTAATAGGGTCCCGTTTTTACCCTCTGGGCACGGAACCCTAAAGATGGTTAGGTAAATATATTTTATTTCGCTTTCAGTATTTGTTATTAATATGGAAATAATGTTCAAGCCATGACATACTCCGATGTACATGTAAGTATAACATATGAAGCCTTATTCCTAATTGCACACAAGCAGTAGGAACAGATGTCTACAGAATCTATATATATATATAAAAATTTGGTGTTACGTTGCTTGTCCGCGATGGTCTCCTAAACTATTGAACCAATTTTAAATTTGATTTGCACACAGTGTGCAATTTGATCCAAGTTGAAAAATATGATAGCTACCATCTCCATTTATAGTCGTAATTACCCGTGCGAAGCCGGGGCGCTAGTTTAAGTATAAAAAGTGAACAAAGGTGAGCTTAACCCTCAAAGGGATCCCTTTGAGCAAAATCCGAACAAAATAAAAAAAAGATGGAAATACATTACTGAGGCGATATATCTATATTATTTTAATACGGAGTTATAATAATCAACTAACCTGCGCTCCCGCCTTCGTCAATTTCCCAGTCTCAAATTCTTTCTTCGTTAACATAGATATAGCAGCTTGCAGATCCAAAAGCAGCGTCCCTCGAAACTTTGACCAGCCCGGTTCAAGCTGGTCTGATAACTCAAGGAGCTCATGGCAGAGGTCAATTTTACGCTTCAGATCTTTATTCGATAGCTCTGAAAGATATATGAAAATTTTGTGTAACAGTAACCTAGAATTAATGATGAGTTGTTACTTAGAAAATACAGCGAAAGGAAAAAATTAACCACGAGGGCGTTCCGAACCTGTGACCGAAAACTTTGCCTAAAGCAGGGGCATGCTCTGCCAGTTAAGCTATCGTGGAGGGAGAGTCATTGTTCAAATTTATCCTTCTGTTGTTATTGAATAATCGTGTTATGGGGACGGGAAGTTGTAACTTAGTCATAAGCCATATCAATAAAACTGTTCCTTGTCTAACAACTGTACAGTTTATAGTTATATCCTTACACCTTAAAAATCTGTCACCAAGCACCTAACATTGTGTTCTGCCTGTAATCCTTGAGAGTCAGTAAAATTACAGGCAAATGAGTCACAACTCATTTGCCTGTAAATGTCTCAGAGTGAAGGGCTCGGTGCAGTTTGTCACTTGTACGAAATGCATCTATCTGCAATAGGAAGGATCTATGAATAATTATTATTTATTCGTAGGGAAGGACTGAGAACATCAGGTGGGTATCGCGCTTGTTCCGCCATGACTTACGATCCCATAAAAAATATCGAATAATCGTAATCCTAAGTGTCTACGTATAATTGTAACGTTTGACAATATTATGTGATACAATGGAAATCAGTATGACAGTATTCAATCATGAAGTTACTGTTAATTAATTTTGCATATTACTGAAATATTTTTATTTAGATATTTTTTCCTTATATGTATTACTTGCTTTATTAATCATAAAGTAATACAATTAATATATATTATATAATAAAGTAATATTATTAATTATATATTTAATTGTGAACTGTCGACACAAAGAAGAAGAAGATTATTTATATTATTTAAGGCCCGTGGAATACCGGACTAGAATTTAACCTACCCATATTTTTCTGTGGGTGTCGTAAGAGGCTACTTAACCTAGAGTAAAATACAGGAAGGTGGGCAACAGCGTCTTGGAGGTGCTGTCTTACAATACGATCCCCAAGATGCCTACCAAGGGTGAGAATTATGGCAAATCTCCCGTTAGTAAGACAATCCAGCTCATACAATACAATAGTAGATAATATATATGTAGGTATAATGCATATACAATATTACTAATTCTAATTTAAATAGAAAGATGCATTTTACGTGACCCTGATTCAGTATAGAATCTAAAAATAAAGTTGATGGAGATTTGATGTGCCTACCTGATAACGTATATCCCTTATAGTTGCCATATATTTGTACCAGTGCCAATTTGGCCTGAACTACGAGATGGTTGCTTGGATGCAATGTCTGACTATATTTTTGAATAAAATCTTCAAAGTCTGCTGGTACGGTCTTGTTAAGCTTCATGAGATCCTGCTTTAATGCGTTATTTCCCCAAATCATTTGTCTGCTTTGTATAAAATGATCGCATTTTTCACACTTCCACGGAGCAGTCTCGTCTAAGGGATTTGTTGATATCAACATTGCTCCTTGATTTGAAGATGAACTACCCGGTACACTACATACAGAACAGTATATATTTCCTAAATGAGTACCACATTCCGTTGGGTCTTTACACCTTTCACATTCACAATCAAAACATTTCGTTGATTTCAAATGTCTTCGTCTTTCCAAGGTCCCCCACAAAGACTGTGTGTACGTTGCCGTGATCAGATCACCTTTAGCTATCGGAACTGTAGCGAAAAGTGCTAAGTGATGGTCTTCTCCTAAAAATACGTGTCGAGTGTTAGGCTTACAGCTGTGGTTCATCATTGATGCTGTACAGTAAATACCTCTCATCTTCATCTTGCCATCTGAAGACCTAACTTCGAATGAATTTGTATCGAATATTGATGCTACTTTTAGTATTGTTTCTTCATTAAAAGGTAATCCAAGAACTTGAACAATAAACGTCACTAAGTTTGCTTTGAGTACAATATATAGTTGAGTATTGATTCTATCTTCTAAATGTGATTCTAGATTGATAACATTTTCAAATTGTAAAGGATTTGATTGTTTCATTAATAAGACTCTCATTGGTGATATAACACAATAAGCAGCTTCCACTTTGTCAGGTTTTTCATATTTAATGTTACATTTGTATTTCCTGTCAGTCATAACTTTGCATTCTGGTTTATGGATATCGGCCTTTTCACAATCTGGTCCGCACATAGGCCAGTTGCACATCGAACATTTGTAGAAGTCTAACTTATCTCCAAACTTTTGTGGCTCTAATTTTTTTCCACAAGCTAAACACAAAGCTGGACAACTGATTCTTGGGCCTAAAACTGCTGGTTTTTCTTTTAAAATCATTTCGCCTTGCTTTATATCTCTTGTAGCCACCATATGTCTTCCCAATGTATCTGTGTACTGGACTTTAAAAGCGCAACACTTCAACTTGTGACCTTCTCTCCATCCTAGTTTTTGATGCGCCTTTGTGCAGTAGTAGACCAGCTTGCAGCCTCCGCATGTTTGGTTAGCTGGTTTTTGACAGACTTCACATGTAGGCATTTCGCGTTTCTGATATTCCATATTAAAATATTTCAGGGCACACAGCACGCCGCGTCCGACTAACGTTTCGAACACAATACTCGTTCCAAATAGACTAGCATAATTAGTCGGTACAGCATTGGGAAACTTGCCAAAGAAATAAGGTGTGCAAGAATATCTTTTGTTTTCGAAAATAGTTTAACAGTTTTAAAATCTATAACTCTTTTTCCTTGTCGTATTAACATTGGATAATACTATTTGACTATGTTAAATAAAGCTGGTAACAATGAAATAAAACAACGTAAGATGTTACTTCATAAGAAAATTGGCAAGGTGTTTCGGCTCACAGCTGTTGGCAATTATTATAATCTTATTAAATAAATGTAAGTGCAAACGTGTCAAATAAAAGAGATGGTAACGATGTAATTAAATGCAATAAAATAAAACATGAAAAGAAATTTTAAAGGAAAGTATAGTCAGTGAGGAAAAATGGTAAGATAGATTGCCAATATTAACTTTGCAATAATAAAAATGTTATTGGTCATACCAAGTGATATAAAATTTTGTTGTAAAGGAAAGTTTTGATCTATAGTAAATTCATGAAAATTTAACATAAAATTAAAGTAGCTTAGAGCTATATTTAACTTATAAAATGATATATGTCCTACGTTCTCGTACTTACGTAACGAGAGAAAAGAAAAGTGAGATGAGAAAATATGAAATTATATGCATTATTAGAATTTTTGATTGATTTGATGTTTTATGACAGATAGTTAAACGATATCAAAGATTTGTAAGCTGAAACAATGTATCTGATGTACCAATTGCAATTTAAATCCAGAAATAGAGCAGCTATATTGTAAGCAAAAATCCAGTTCATTCACATCCGTCTTTAGAGTTACGTAAGTCAAAATCTATTTATTTCTTCTGTCCACGCCAGTAAGCGCAACGTCTGCTCGTGCGCATACATTTTTAAAGAAAATATAATCTTTTCTTTATTTTTTAGTTATTTTACGTGTTAAGTGTGTGTTTTGTGTACGTTGTTGTGTTGTCTATACTTGTTTGCGTAAAAAACGTGAGTAAATTCCTCTGTTATATAAAAAAAGCTCCGATTCAATAAAATTAGGATTGTACTGGGATAAATATTTTTTTTTAGGTATCAATATCACTTGCTTACAATACATAGGTGTACATACAAAAATATGCTACATAGCTTATTTAAGAAGCACGCTACAAATATGTAAGGTAGATTTACATAGGGTTCACCGAGGATTAATATATGAAAGTAAACTACATTTAAATGCCATACAGTTTCCGACCAATGAATATATAAGAACTTTGTCATGGTCGTAAAGAGTGACTAAGGAGAAAATGTTCCTAATTATGAGCATCAGACCTACACGTATTGCAATGTAAGTGGAGTGTTGTTCAGTGTGCTTATAAGTCACATAAAGGAGCTATATACCATCTTATCGCCCTGAAAGACTGAAAGGTGGCAGGCGACAACAGAAATGAAATTTAAGGTTAGCGGGTTCAAAGTATATACCATACAAATATTTAAACATATTTTAAATACCAAGTCCTCGAACTCGGTAAAATTTTGCATTCATATCCTTTAGCTTAATATTTATGCATGAGGTTTGTCAGTTTTTCGTTTTATTTTTTATGTTATCTCTGTATGTCTTAATAAGTATTCCCAAACAAAACGATTTTTGAAAATACATAATTTTACTGGCAACCCAGAAGCATAGATATTAAGCTCAAGAACAAGCATGCCAAATTGCACCGAGAATGAACTCTTGTACCTTAAATATGTTGAAACAACTTACATTTTTAGGGTACCCTTTGGGTGTAAAAACGGGACCCTATTACTGAGAATTCGCTGTCCGTCCGTCTGTCACCAGGCTGTATCTCAAGAACCGTGATAGCTAGGTAGTTGAAATTTTCATAGATGATGTATTTTTTTGCCGTTATAACAACAAATACTCAAATAAAATAAATATTTAAGGGGGCTCCATACACAAAAATTGATTTTTTTACCATTTCTCGCTCGATACTAACGGTGACAGTATATATACGCTTTAACTATTCACAGAATATTTAGTTTTATGTTCTCTTTAAATATAATTAAAAATCATAAAATAAAAAAAATATAAAGGGGGCTCCCATACAATAAAAGAGGTTTTTGTTATTTATTTAATTTTAAATTGTCTGTAACTTGCAAGATAATGGTACGGAACCTTTCATGCGTGAGTCCCACTCGTACTTGGCCGGTTTTTTACCATTTCGTGCTCGATACTAATAACAGTGATAGGTAAACGCTTTAACTATTTAAAGAATATTTAGTTTTATGTTCTCTTTAAATATAATTAATTAAAATAAATAATTAAGGGGGCTCCCAACAATAAAACTTGCAAGATTAGGTTACAGATAATGGTACGGAACCCTTCGTGCGCGGAGGATATACACAACCACTGAAGAACTGCTGAACGTTTTAATATATAGTATAAAGTACAAACAATTTTCCTACTGCCTTAAATATTACCGTAGCTTGAGTCTAAATAAAAAAATAAAAAGAGAAATAATAATAATTCATACATTCAGGTGTTTATTTGCAAAAATCCTAATACCTAAAATGTTTGTTACCTCAGATCTCAAGAATGGGTGAACCGATTTTGAAAATTCTTTTTTTGTTTGAAAGCTAATGCTTGTCGTTTCGTCCCATTTCAAAGGAGAATGTTCAAAGTCAGGTCCTCTATATGGCGGAGTGTCCCATTAAAATATTATGCTAAAATCGTTACATATTTTTTTAACTCTTCTGTCATACACAGCGTTTTTCTTTTCACCCAAAGTTTTCTTAATGAGTACTATTTTTATAAATTATTTATTTCCTGTAGTAACTTCAACAATACCAACCAAAGATAATATGCACTGCAATATTGGCAACTTCGAATTGCCAGTTATTTAAAGTTCCAATTATTTCACGATCTAAAATCGATTACGCTATAACTTTATTAATTACTATTTATATAGTTTTTTTTCGCAGAAACAATCCATACCGTTAGTATACTTGATCACTTATTTCACTTACTATCGGTACTATTGATAGTTCTGAAGACCACCGTATTGATAGTTTATGTATGTATATTTATAGATGCCTAGTGTGCTATAGTATTGTTAAGTAAAGTGATTGGTTATCTACTACAGTGGCTTACTGTCAGGTGCGCCACCGGGCTAGTAGCAAGGAGAACGTTACAATTTAGCGAGTATAAAAAATAATAAAATAAGATTTATAGCAGCCACAGACATAAAGGCATCGGCGATGATATACCATAGAAGCACGGCTGTCTGAACAGTGACACGCACTTAAGTTAGGGAACAATCGATATGGTTTGACTCGATTTAAAAATTTCAACTGGCAACACTATTCATCTACATAAGTCTGTTTCCAATTGCCAATAAATAAAAAAAAAACACATACATCTGTGTTATGTTGTCACATCGTGTTACTGTCAAGAGTGTCAAGTCACATAGTCGCATTTGGTTGATTGTAAAATAGCCTGTTAAATGCATTCTATCCAACTATAGAAATATGCCGGTTGCTTTCGAGTATCTGGATATTCCTCAGATGAGATTAAATACTGTAAACTAATTATCAGAAGTAATTCAGATCAGGAATATAAATAGAAGACGTGCGATTTTTCAAATCTAAGTGATTTAAGAAGATTCGCATTAGGATGTTATCAATACAGACAGGCAAAATCTTACAACTGGGAGCATGTGCGAGCAAATAGACCCTATCTATTGTTATATTGTGTAGAATTAAGCAATGAAGTAGAAGATTTGCCATTCATATTAGGTCTAAATAATTATTTAGATAGGACCAGAATAAAGTTGTTGAGACCTACCTCCTAAACCATCAGGTTGCGGATTTTGATACTTATGATTATGGTATCATTCGATTTGTCTTATAAGTATTATGGTCTTAGGTGGCAACATAATATCTGGTTGATTGATAATTTTCGTAACTTCAATAACCAGAACATAAAAAATAAATTACTCTTAAACTAGGGTAACAATATAAAAAATGGCTACTGATTCTAAAATTAGACAGTTTTATTAACAAAATAAAAAATAAATAATCAGGACACAACACTTTTTTCAGGGGACCTATCCTTTCATCAAAATCGATCAAGCCGTTTTTGAGTTACACTAAAAAGACTGAAAAATTTTTTTTAACAAAAAATGAAACCGACTTCAACACCCAAAAGTGTGAAATAACTTGTCGAAGTCGGTACCATGCGCACAATGTTGTGATACTAGGTACTTTTGAACCATCATGGTACCGACTTCAACAAGTTATTTCACACTTTTGGGTGTAGAAGTCGGTTCCATTTTTTGTTAATTTTTTTTTCAATTGATGAATCCTCAGGATAGCCCCAATATACTGCAGAGCCCATCGTATCAGCTGCTTTCTGAGTTTTTACCTCACCAGATCCCAGAGATGGCGTTAGCAGTTTCGTTTCGGTAGATATTTGGTGTTATAATCTACCTACAAAAGCCATACGAGGTGCTCGCAACTAATATTTTTGTATAGGGGGTAAAGTGTGAACTATTCCTTCGATTCTCCGCTAAAAATCGTATATTGCCGCTCCGTGTTAATTTTTAATAATATATTTGAACAATTGAAGACACTAGAAATAACATTTGATATATACGCAGTATTGAATGGCCGTCACAGTGCAGTAAGTGTAACATATTTTGGGCAAGACTTTCTTGTGATTATTTTGGATCTGTACTGTGTCGCCGGCCGGACTTCATATAAGAACCCCAAGAACGATGTCTGGTGTAAATCCCAACTTGAAGGATTTGTAGGCATAACGAGGATTGCTTAAAGTACGTGGTCTGTTTACTACTGCATTGTGTTTTCATAGAGGTTCATCATTTTGTTCACCCATCATTTTAAGCGCTATTGAAAAAAAAACACAAATTTGTTTTATTTAAAAATCTAATTATTATATTCACACGTTGAGTTACATGTTCCCGCAACTCACTGTTGCTACTAATTTGGGCAGAGGTTCCACACCTGAAGGGTATACTGGTACTGAGTCTGGTGACTCCTGGAATTGTCACAATTATTCTAAACACTTAATTTTGGAAGCCACCTTATATATAGAAAAATACTGCTGACAACGCGTAAATAGGTCTGTGAGGGATTCGGGCCTAAGTCAGTAATAAATTAGATGTATAACAGTACGCAAGTACACAATAGGTGTAGGCTATTTACACGCCTCACCAAAAACATTCCATTTTGTAGTGCTCGTAAGTAAGTTGCGAATTTAAAATATGGTCTTCATCGTGTCCAGTAATTTGCGTTTCTGGCACTGTGCGTCGAAATATTTACGACTGAGGGTGCACATGCTTCGGAGGGCACGTAAACCCCCGTCGGTTCCACTTGTTGTCTTATGATAGCCGTCGTTTGCATCGTGGTATGGTATTTTGCAAATGCCCGCACCCTTTAAGTAGAAATTTTGACGCCAAGCACCTTGCGGTATGTTACGGCAGCTATCATCGAGAGCAGTTTCTATTTTAGATTAAGACTGTTCAACTACTTTGACCTCATCATCACTAACCATCACGTGAGATTGTTGTGGTCAAAGGCTCTTCTATGGAGAATAAAAATGGCTTATATTAGAAGTCCTCTTGGACTATTCTCTGACAAGGGGATTTTCGTACTTTTTATCCAGAAATTACCTTTTTCAATTTCTATCCCCCAATTCCTACCCAAAAAATAAATTGAAAAGTAAATAATTAATATAATATAATTATGGTATCTACAATACGGCCTGAGTTTTCTGCTCAGCTGACATGGCATCGGAAACGCCACGTAGTACAGTCGGAATGGTTTTCGACGTGTTTTGTTTACACGACGGTGAAGCGTCTTCATGGCCCTGCGAGAGACTATATTCGAGATAATATATCAAGGAACGATTTGCTAGCAGTAAATTTAGGCGTATATTATAATAAATTGAAACTTATAGGTAAACCAATGTAGTATTTCTGGTTATAATAAAAAATCAAACTTCATATTTATAGAATCATAATTATTACTAAAGATAATATGTATGCATAGAGTTATCTATGTAATAAAAAAGACTGAACCGACATCCAAAACTGAAAAGTATGAAATAACTTGTTGAAGTCGGTAACATGCCGATTCAAAACACTAATCTAATCACATACCTAATCATGGTCTATACCACAAGTTAGTTAAAACTTTTCATTGTTGAAGGCGGTTATGATTTCTTAAAATTACTGTTCACCTCAGACTTACTATCAGATGTGTATATATATTTGTCACCCAATTAACTAGAACGGTATGGGTTACATATTTGAGCCGTTTGGTGTAGAGACGTTGGGTCCGGGAGTTCATCGTATTTTCCAAAACCTATCTGAGCGCTTGGTCGATGCGACGCGTGATCAAAATGCTGGCACATATTTGGCTCAACAAATAAGCATTGCTATTCAACGGGGCAATGCTGCCAGCATGTTGGGCATGCTGCCAACTGGTACTGGGCTGGAGCATTTAGACTGCCTATGCTATGGCTTATAGGTTGTCTAAATGATTTTATTGTAGTAGCTGTAGTGTTGTATAAAGTTCGTAGTATTTTGTTTAATAAAGACAGAAGTAAAAAAAAAACTAGGACTCAAAAACTATAGAATAAACTATTTTTCGCTTAGTGCAGGACTCTCAAGCACTCTGTTAATCTTCCTAAATAGGTATTTTAAGACTTTTGCTACACTATGTTTGGTTTATTTATTAAGGTTAAGTTTGTATTATTTTTGGTAATAAACTATTTCTATAGTTGAAATGAAATTATCGTGAGTTTCACACATTATTAAATGTTATGCAAAAACCGGCAAAACACTCACGTTGGGGATCGAGACCCGGCTCGAAACCCGGGTCGACGTACTCGATCCCCAACGTGAGTGTTTTGCCGGTTTTTGTATAACATTTAATATTTCTATAGTGCTTTAATTTAAACAAGACAAATTTGAATATATACTAAATCTACCGAATAAATAAACAATCATCAAAATATAAACGAGACAAATTTGAATATATACTTAATCTACCGAATAAATAAACAATCATCAAAATCAGTGCAAAATTGGCGTTGTAATTGCTTAACAAACATACAAAGAAAAAATATTTTATCGCATTAGAAACTCCTTTTTTTGGAAGTGGGTTAAAAAGTGGGATTTAATTACAATAAGTACCAAAACAGACACTTTCGCTTCGATACAAAACCCGAAGGTAAATAGTACTATAAATAAGGGAAACACGCTTAAATTGTTAAGATTATGTATTTAAGTTGTATTTTGTTTTTGTTAGTCTGATTTGACCTTGGATTTATTCAGCTCCATATATCTATTATGATTGTTACACAATGACTACTATACATGATTACTATACAAATTATACCGAACATGCCGGTGCATTAACTTCTTATAATATTGGTAGATAACTTTTATATGATGTTTAGATAACTGGAACAACTAGTTCCAACCCTCCCAATTTTTCTTAGCAGCGATTCAAGCCGAAGTCCGTACCAAAGTGTTGCCCTTTGATGTAAACTCCTTCAATAGATGGTAGAAAGTGCTTTTCACTTTCTACGCCCGTCACAGGAGAAGTGCACATAGTACAAATAATTCACAAAAGAATTATTTGGAAAAATCGTTTTGCATGGAAATTCAAATTTTTACATTTGAAGATAAAATAAATATTACAAAAATCTGGCCAACCAGAAGCGTAGATATCCAAGGCTCAAAGATATGCACGTGAAATTTCAACGTGTTGGATCTTGGTATTTCAAATATGTCGAAACTCCGTTTGTATGGAAAGAGCTATATAGCAAAACAGAATGGAAAGAACTACAAACCTTCAGTTACCTTATTTACCTTACTACCTTTGGTTACCTTATTTCATGTTTTTACGGTCGTTATTTGCGTATCTCTCTCATTTGATGGTAAACAACGACATGGCTGAAGTTTGTTAGACTCGCGAATAACGTTGGTACTCATTACAAAAATAGAACTCCATAACCCAGTTACGATTTCGTGTTGGTAATGATTTCATTGAATATCAGAGCTTGTGCCAAAGATAACGCGAAGTTTACAGACGACGGTAACTGTTTTGTTTGAAACATTTTTTTTTAAATGTTATTGTGATGGAACAAGCTCGAGGCCCACCTGATGTTAAGCGGACGAACCTATGCCTATAACAGATGCATTTCGTCACAAGTCACGAATTGCACTGCGCCCGTCACCTTGAGACATAGTTGTTAAGTATCATGTGCCTGTTATTCACTGGCTCTCAAGGACTGCTGCCGGGACACACCGTTAGCTGCTTGGCGACAGATTTTCTACTTGAGCGTGGTTACTAGCCAAGCGGGCATTCGCAAAATGCTCTTCCACCGTGCGGTGAAACTCAAGCCCGCGTCGGGATTCGAACCATGGAACAAGTCTACTAAGTCGACAATTTGACTACTATAAGTAAGAACAGTTGGTTATTTCTTACAATAAAATGTTTTATATTCACGAGAACTTCCAAACTTAAAAAGATATAAGTACATTTTGTCGTAATTTCAGAAGTAATTCTAAAGTTGACAAATTGTTAGTTATATAATTATAATAATTAATATAAAACAACAAATTATTAACTGAATTAGAATCGCCGGGCTGAGGTTCATTGCGTTGTAGAAGGGCATTTCGCGAATGCTAGTGTTCGGTCGTACCGGCAACACAGTCCTAGAGAGCAATTAAACTACAGGCACATGAGATTTAGCAACTATATGTCCTAGGGTGATGGGCGCAGTGCATTTCGTCACTTGACACGTGACCTCACCTCACGTCGCGTCTCAATATTTTGTGCTGTGTTACGATACATTTTTGAGAGTTACGTTTGTTTATTGCTAGTTTACAGTTAAAATTTGATAAAAAAATTCTAGTCAGCTCGTATTTTATTATTTTATCTGAATTTTTAAACCGCTTTTTTTCTATGTTATTGTGACGGAACTAGCTCGAGGCCCACCTGATGTTAAGCGGACTAACCTCTGCCTATAACAAATGCATTTCGTCACAAGTCACGAATTACACTACACCCGTCACCTTGAGACACAGTTGTTGTCTTATGTGCCTGTAATTTTTTTTATTTTTTTTATTGCTGATAGGTAAGCCTTTGACCACAATCTCACCTGATGGTAAGTGACGATGTGGTCGAAGGTGTTAACAGGCTTAACCTAGAAATACTGGCTCTCAAGGACAGCTGCCGGAACACACAGTTAGGTGCTTGGCGACAGATTTTCCACTTGAGGGTGGTCGCTAGCCAGGCGGGCATTCGCAAAAATGTCCTTCCACCATGCGGTGAAGCTCAAGCCCGCGGCGGGATTTGAACCATGGACCTGCTGCGCGGCAGTCCATAGCCAAAGCCACTGAGCTATCACTGCTTCAAAATTGCCAGATTTTACAGTTTTTTAGATTTAATTTGATCGACAACATGTTTTATAATTTATAGAAGAATGTACAAAAAAATATCAATTTTGGGGACCCTGTACATACAAATAATAGCTAAATTGTAATTTACTAGTGAGCTAAATTGAATTCTCCATTTTATCTTTTTAAAACTCCTCTTTTCACCAGGATACTTAAACATTTCTCATGTGGCTTACTTACTAAAAGAGGCCAAAACAAAATAAGGTACTCATATGTGATTTTCCAACAATATTAACTGTGCCAGATAATCTGCAGAACAGTGGAATCATACGTCAAAAACCTACGTCCAAAAGAAACGCATATCCACGTGTGTCAAGAAGTAATACGTAATTGAAACGATCAATACTATAATAATTGTTACGTAGTGTTTGTGGGGCTGGTTAGTATTTAAAGTACCCTGCTGGATAAATGTATAAATAATTGGAGTACAAAATGTTTAGCCCCGAGCGGGAATTGAACCCGCGTCCTTCCGATTTCGCGCCGGATGCCTAAACCGCTCGGCTACCGGGGGGTCGGCTATGTCGCCGAAATTTCGTGCTCCAATTGTATTTCTTGAACCGCCATAGGGGACGGACGAACATTTTGTACTCTAATTATTTGTAAATTTATGATTTTCCCTTAGTACGCGGTAGTGCTTGTAATCATAATATTTAGTAATACACTATCAGAAATTAAAGTACGGACCTTTCATCATTTAAAAACAAAATACTACCGGCATATGAGTGCATGAGTCATGTGAAAGTATTTTCAGATTTTAAAGGACAAACATTATCGGGGGAATTCTCTAAATGTAAGCCTGCCAAATATTTGGCAACGTATCTATTTCTATCTGTGGCCGTGACATCACCAATCAATAACTATCAAAAGCTAATCAAGACCATTGAACCATTTATCCAAATTTAACCATGACACGCTAAAACACCTGCCGTTGCCAAGATTTAAATCTAAACACTACATGATTTTGTTGTCATAGGTTTTCGCGATTAAGAATAGAAAAGAAGTAGAATATACAGTTAAACAACTTGAAACGGTTTAAATTGATTTTAATAAACGAGAATTATTTTTCAAAGCCAAATTTGGAACGCCGCTAAAAAAACCTATACGTAAACGAGATGGAGGCACGGTAATAGTATACATAATATTACTGTGATGGAGGCCTTCTTAATTAAATTATTAAACCTGCTTTGTAAATGATAGCTGTAAGCTCCACGAATAAAGAAAAAATCGGCCAAGTGTGAGTTGGACTCGCGCACGAAGGGTTCCGTATCATTAGCTATACAACATTAGACTTCATATTTTAACCTTGTTTTGTTTTAACGTGCGCGAGTCCGACTCACACTTAGCCAAAGTTTTGTATTTGTTGTTATAGCGGCAACACATCATCTGTGAAAATGTCAACTGTCTAGCTATCACCGTTCTTGAGATACAGCCTGGTGACGGACGGACGGACAGCGAAGTCTCAGTAATAGGGTCCCGTTTTTACCCTTTGGGTACGGATCCCTAAAAAAAGAACGTGACTTTTCATGAAAAGTGGGCCCCAACTTTTGACCCTAATGTCAAAAAATAAATGATTGATAATCGACACTTGGTGCACTTGTTTGAATCTTCGTGACCTTCACAATATCAAGGTAAAAACAGGGTTCAAAGTCATAGTAACCAGCTGCCATGTGACGTATTTCTGAAATGTTTTTTTTTACGCTTGATATGTTAGTCTTTTGACCACTATCTCACCTGATGGTAGGTGATGATGTGGTCGAAGATGTTGTTCAGGCTAACTTAATATTACTGGCTCTCAAGGGGAGCTGCCGGAACACACCGTTAGGTTCTTAGCGGCAGGTTTTTTACTGGAGGGTGGTAGCTAACCAGATGGGCATTCGCAAAGTGCCCTACCACCATGCAAATATAAGATACGACGTAGTAGCCTTCAAGAAGAGAGCATATTGCCTCCATAAATCCCGGTAACGCATCCTCGAGATCGAGACCTCTAGTGTTTCGAATGTTCGTGGGCGACGGTGAATACTTACCGCAAGGTGAGCCGCCTGCTCGTTGGCCCTCATATCCCGTAAAATATAATTGGCTTACAAACATTATAAGCCTACAATATTTATAGCAATCATCGGCAAAAATATTGGGTTTACTTACCTCGATGTTATAATTAGTAGTATTTTAGTAAATTACTGAATTAACTAAAATAATTAGTTAAAGTAACCTAAAAAGCTATTGGCCGTAATTGAAGAGATTCAAAAAGAACCGCTATGGAAGTAAATTCTACCAAAAAAAAATCAACCAGATTGCATAATCCAGTAAAGTCATGGGCATGCATAATCATCACATCAACCGGGACGTCCATATTAGAACAAGGTCTCCTCCAATTGGGGGACTTAACATAATCCTCACGCTTGGCAGGCGTCATGGGCATCGCTGTAGAATTTGTAAGTTCTTCAGAAGGTGCTGCTTACCATCTTCCGATATTTTTCCTCGGAAACCTCTTTTTGTCGCCTCTTACGACACTCACGGGATGAAATACGGGGGTGACATTATAATCCGGCGCTAGTTGTATGTGGTAGCTTTGACTACTATCTCACCTGATGGTAAGTGATTATGTGGTCAAAGATGTTGTTCAGGATAGCCTAGAATGACTGGCTCTCAAGGACAGCTGCCGGAACACACCGTTAGTTGCTTGGCGACAGATTCTCAACTTGAGGGTGGTATGCCCTACCACCATGCTATAACGACTGCCATCCTAAGACAACAACCGAGACCGACAGGTTAACGTGCCCTCCGAAGCACGGAAGCGCTCAGTAGTATGTCACCAACGATCACCCATCTAAGTCATGACCGAGGCGGATGTTGCTTAACTTTGCTGATTGATTCAGAGCGGCTAAGCAAACTTCGCTACGAGCGCTTCAACACCGACGAATTTTTTAGGTAATGCCTACTTAATATAACCTCTGCAAAGTATATGCCTAATGACAATAGAAAACTAAATGTCATTGGCTATAAGCGACGTCTTCAGAACCATGTTCTATTTTGAAAGTCAGTTAAAAGTGGGCTAAACGGAAGTTCATAGCGCTGGTTAGACCAACAACCCAATTTTATGATGCACTAGCTTTCCGGGCGCAGCTCCGCCCGCGCGTATGTCGGCTATGGCGCAAAAACATTAACCTCTTTTTGCGCAGTTGGATAAAAACTATCCTATGTTTTTTCCCGGATCTCAAACTATTTCCATACAAAATTTCATTCAAATCGGTCCAGTAATTTTGGCGTGAAAGCGTAACAGACAGACAGACAGACAGAGTTACTTTCGCATTTATAATATTAGTTTCGCAGTTATACTGATGTATGGATGCCGCGTTGTTCTCTTGTTGTTCAACGCAGTACTGGAAGAATAATGAAATAAAATTAAATGTAAATTTAGTATAGTTAATAAAGTCTGATTTCTAGAAATGTAACAAAATTTATATTTTATATATAACGATACTAGCTGCGCCCCGCGGTTTCACCCGCGTGGTGATAGATGATGATGATAAAAGGTATGATATGTATTAATCAAATGCCTTATCTACCTCCATACCATTTTTTTTATAAGATTTATATATGGCTTACGAAAATATGATCATGTCTTCTATTTTCGTAATAAGCTCAAGTGGCTCCCTATTCGTCGTCCCTATTGTCTTCCATCCTTTATACCCGCGCTACCTCAAGGAACAATTTACATTTCTTCTTTCTACCCATTCTCTGCCTTATTAGAAAACTTAACGCTATACCTACAGCAATTACAATTATTAAGACCATAAGAAAACCGTCCAATATATTGACCATATTTATTGTTGATGGATTGTCTGGAAGAGATCGCTCTAAGCGATTAGACCACCCATTTATACCCTCGGTTTTAATTTATGTTTTAGTAATAAGTTGTTTTTATTATGGTGTTTTCAATAAGGAGTTATCTATCTCGCTATCTATCATACCCAATTTCATCAAAATCGGACCAGTCGTTTGAGGCTGAAGAAGCAATCAACATACAAACACATGCTCACAAACGTTTGCCTTTATAATATTAGTTTGAAAAGGATCAATTTGTTACTACCGAATATGCATTAGAAATAAATTATATTTTTTATAGTATATATGGTTAACTATTTTGGCGATAATAGATTCCACATAACAGATGTATATATGCTGTCGCGAGCTTTTTTGTAGGTAAATTTAAGATAAACATTTCCGCTATACATTATGTGCGTGTGACACTTGAACAAGGTTTCTGCGAACGCAAAAATGGTTTGGTAAATTGTGAGGGCATATACTTTAAAAAACTTTAAAGCTAACACTGGGTCTTTTTCATCAGAAACCAGAAACTTTCAGTATGACTAAGTATAGGTATAAAGCGCTGCGACGAAGCTTGCCTTGCGAAGAACATCTACGTGTTCACTGCGGTCTTGATTTGGATGGGTGACCTCTAGCGGCAATTCTATAAAGCTTTTTCTTACAGTAGTCTTCATAGCATGATGGTAGGTCATCTTGAGAATGCCGCTCTGGGTTGCTTCTACCCTCGAGTTGATAATCTGTCGCCAAACACCTTACGTGTGGTCCGGCAGCTGCCTTGAGAGCCAGTAACGCTAGGCTAGCCTGAACAACATTTTTGACCACATCATCGCTTACTGTTAGGTCAGATAGTGGTTAAAAGCCTTCCAGCACGCTTTAAATAAATATATTTTTAAAAATATACTTCCTTCTATGGCGGTGCATCTTTTGGTGCTGTACCTTCTGAATAAGAATGTAGTTATATACTTATTATCATCCGGTGAGATTGTGACCAAAGGTTAACATATCGGCGACTAAGAAACTTACCAATAGCAACAGATTGTTTTGCTTGTATCTGAACTTCTAAATAAGATGTAACTATGATTTTACAGAGCTATGGGACTGGAAAATGGAACAGCGGCTAGTGCAGTGTATGAGGTAAATGGTGTAAAATAGTTGGAAATAAGATCTCATACAGATTTAAGTATTACTGAAATACTAAAATCCTTTATTCCATATATCTACTGGTCGGTTCGTAAGTACTTGCTAAGTACATATTTAATTATTATAGTAGGTACTAAATAGTTCGTATTAGTTAAGGCTATGAAAGTTTTAGATCGTATTTCAGGGGACCTAAACTTAAGCTTTTTGCTAGACAGCGCCATCTTCTGCCAAATGTTTGTACAATTTAAAACAAAAGTTCTTAATCTTCTAAACGATAACGTGCTTGGTATATATTTTGATAGATGTCGCTAAACTAAATGTATACATTAGTGTTGACCTGAACTTAAGGTTTTTGATAGACAGCGCCATCTTCTGTAAAATGTTTGTACAATTTAAAACAAAAAGTTTTTCTAAACGATAACGTGCTTGGTATATATTATTTTGATAGACGTCGCTAAACTAAATGTGTACTTTAGTGTTGAACAAATTGAATAGATGCCTCTGTAAAAAAACACCTACCTAACAGAATTGTATATAAAAATGTGCTCATAACAAAAATGAGTAAACCAACATAGCTCAAATATATATATAATACATGTTATTGTTCCAATTGCCCAACCCAAGCAGCTTTAGATAATAAACATTTGTATTTTGTTTTTTATTTTCGTTACTACTTCGCGTCCTCAAGATTCTGTGACGGAATAAAATCGATAGAATATCATCAAAATTATATAGTATTTTTTACGCTATAGTGATGGAACAAGCACGATGCCCACCCACTTCGTGTTAAGTTGTAACCTCTGCTTATAACAGTTCGTCACAAGTGGCGAATTGCACCGCGCCCATCACTATTAATTTGTTAAATCTCATGTGCATGTAGTTTCACCGGCATATATACCCTTCAAACCAGAACAAAGTAATGTTCACATTACTACTAGGCGGTAAAAATAGGCATGGTGGCAATATTTCCCTGGGCAAACTGGCACAAAGAGTTATACTGCTAGGTACTAAGAGTTTCAGTTCTAATGTTGCTGTGGCGTGGTCTTATTTATTACGAAGCAATGATGGCCGAGTGGTTATAGCTATGGACTGCCATGCCGCAGGTCCCTGGTTCGATCCCCACCGCGCCAACTTGAGCTTCACCGCATGGAGGAAGGGCATGGTGGCGAAGCACGTACGTACCACACTCAAAATCCTGAGTAAGGCTTCCGGTAGAAGCCGAAACATTGTCGATAGCGATATCAACTCATAGTAAGTTCACGCTCAAACACCCGTGTTCTCTTTATATATGATATAAAGTAGTTGTCTACCAAAATCAGATAGAATAATAGTAGTCTAATACTAGGCTTTGTACCTTTTTATACCTATTGATAAACTTATAGTGCTTAGTGAGCGACGACTGCTGAACTAATAAGGTCGCGTGTTTAAATTCTGCTGTTGGCAAGCTGTGTGCTCCTGCACCGTTCTCTGCTCTACCGAGCATTTACCTAAGATCAACATTTATCTCTTTCCTATCTTGTGCGTATGTTTTCTTGAACAACACAAATAACGATGGTTGACTCATTTAAAAAGTAGTATGTTGTTTTTTTTATTATCAAAATACTGTTTTTTTAATTATAATTATTAACGCCGGTGTCAGTAAATAGAATATGACATAGCCCAAAAAATAAGCCGAAATTCCTAGCGACCGTTCGGAAACGATTTTTAACATTAAAATTTCCTCACCATTCCGCTTATTAATTGATGCTGCAAGTATAAATCAAATCAAATATATATATTTGCAAGAATACAAGAAAAGAAGATGTTTTAAATAAATTACACACAGTTGTACTCTGTGTGCAAGCAGACTCGTAAATATTTCATGCAGCTATATAGCGATTTTAATAAGTTATATATATATATATCAAATAATTTTAATTTTACATTTACATACCTTAAATTCTTTAACACTATAAAAAAATATTTAGCAGCCACATGGCTCTTCAGTCAACCCCTTTTTTAAATTTATTAGTATTTTTATGCTATTGGGTAAGCAGTTATAAATTGATAGCGGCATATATAATCAGCGTTTTGCTTGTATAAATCCTTTTGGGCAGGAGGTTTAAATTAAAGATTTACAGACATAAATCATTTTTGACGTATATAATAAACTTCACTGCGTTTCAGAAAATAGGGTTTTGTTAGGAAAAACATACATATTTTTTTATACAAACATGGTAAAATAAGTATGTTGAATTTTTTGAGAAGAAGCTTACAGCAGTCTAAACTTTTAAGTACCAAATGGATTATGTAAGTGCTTTGCAATACTTATTCTGCTCGAGTTCATTATGAAGGATATAGTCTTCAGCGATAATTTAAGCCTTCCTTACCTTATAGTCAAGGGCTCCCCGGCTATACATTCCCTGTGCGAGCACCCGAGAATGAGATTTGGAGACGCATTTATTGTATTCTACATGGACAAACACAAACATACAGGTCAAACGCGCCCAAAAAATCTCTCCACAGCTATGCGCCTTTTTGATCCCTTATATTCCAAAGCCCAAACAACTGTCGCTACGAAACTTCCGATCACAAAGATCCTGAACGGATCTAGATAATACTGACGATTTTATTGTTTAATAGTGTGGTTCTGTTGACCGATCCTTGCCATGCCGCAGACCTCACAGGCCTGCTGTGCAATCCTCCGACCCTCCGATCCACTGATCTCTGTTGGACTCCCCTGTCTCGTCTACTGTACCCTATACTAATTTCATAGCCCACGTAGACGGATGATGCTGCGCCTGGCGATTTCATTTACGTCTATCTCAGAAGGAAATATACCAGTAACAAGCAGCAGAGAAAGATAACTGCCAGACATACCAATGGGATCTACACGAATTGTGCTATCCCCCAAAACTATCCCATTCCGGATGAATAAGGAAAACTTGAGTTTATCCTAAACAAGCAGCAGAAGGCATGCAAGCTAGGCAAATAAACCTAGACCCACCCAAGAAGCAATAAGTTCGCATATCTGAGCCCTCAGCTGATCATAATATATCCTTCCAATCCAATAACATTATTATATTAACATGATCATGAATATAATTAAAAACAAATAAAAGGAAATAACCTAATATAACCTGCAACTAATGTACTTGTTGAGATTGTTTTATTTATTAAGTATAGACGTAAAGATTGCATTGGCGAAGCATAACGTAAAATTACATAAGTAGGTAGGAAACTTAATGATGTTCTACCTGGGACAACAATGTTGCGCCTGTTATTAACAGATAATGTTTGGACTCAAAATTACTTGTCTCTATAATTTAAACTGAATATATACCTGATTCGGAGATTTAATAACAATGCCATAACCACCTATAGATTTCATTTACGAGTAATGATTGTCGCACATTGATCCAAGCGGCACCATGTCACATTTTTACATTTTATCATCCCATGTTTACATTTCTAGAGTCGATTCTTATTTACACTAAGTAGAACAGGAACCGGGGCGTAAAAATGGAGTGACCTCTGTTTGCATGCCATAGAAGGAGAGAGAGAGAGTACTACGCAATATTTAAATTTCAATGATAAGGGTTCTGTAATCCATAGTATTTTATAACAGTTATTAAATTGAAAATATCAGTTCAAAATTAACGTCGAATCGAAAGAAAAAATGTAACACCAAACCCATGAACGCATATTATTTACTTGACGTAGACAGCTTGCCATTGGCACATGCAGCTCTACCTGGCAGCTAAGGTGACTATTTCATACTATTTTGGTGGCTGGAATAAAAAAAAATTTCAAATATAGCTAAATGTCCACGTTATTCATGACTTTATTCATGGCCTTTTTTCTAAGTATTAGGCTGACTTTCGTCTAAAGTGTCACTAGTAAGTACTGTCAATTTATGCAAAACTGATGCTAAGTACGATTCGAAAGTATTATCTTGGCATAAATACGAGACTAAGATAATGTACATCGCGCCTATTCATAGTAACTTATTAGGTCTATTCAATGGGGAGTCGCTGACATTAATCCCCTTGGCATCATGGGTCAATAAATAAAATTATTCGTGGACCCAGGGTTCACGAGTAATAGGCCAACGGAATCGCATCGACATTTTTTTTATGCCTAACATGTTAACCTTTGACCACTATCTCACCTGATGGTAAGTGATGATGCGGTCGAAGATGTTGTTCAGGATAACCTAGAATTACTGGCTCTCAAGGCTCTCAGCTGTTGGAACACACTGTTAGGTGCTTGGCGACACATTTTCTACTTGAGGGTGGTAGTTAGCCAGGCGGGCATTCGCAAAATGCCTTACCACCATGCTATAACGACTGCCATCCTAAGACAACAACCGGGACCGACAGCTTAACGTGCCCTCTGAAGCACGGAAGCGCTCAGCATAAATGTCACCAGCGGTCACCCTTCCAACTCCTGACCGAGGCGGACGTTGCTTAACTTTGCTGATCGTTTCAGAATGGCTAAGCAAACTTCACTACGAGCGCTTCGCATACATACATACATTACCTCAATACGAGCTATTCTGTATTATTGCATGGAACTCTATCCTAGAACGTACACTAATTTAAGAGGCAGAGCCTCGACTCAAGACAAGCTTTCAAGCAGTTGTAAGAATGAGGCTACGCGACGCGACATTGCTATGTAGGTGCCGAGGGGTACGTCTGCGTTTTCCTTTATGTCTGTTTATCAGATATACTCAGGCTTTGTAACCTCTTGGTTGAATCTTTGTATAATCTAATCGAGTCTACTGTAAAATTGAGAACCCTGATGACTGTATAATTTTCTTAGGTAGGCTAGTATTTATATTTATATATATTGTTTTTAAGACCGAAAATTCGTTGCATTTATTGTAATTTACTTATATACATATGATCTAAATCATACCTAGAATGTAATTAAAAAAAATCGTTCAGAAATTTTACTGCTTAAATTTTCGACCACATTATAATTCGAGTGATAAACATGAGAAAATTGTAGCAGTAAGATTAAGTGTGCTAGTTTACTCTTTCTTCTAACTCTTACATTCTAACGTTGAACAAAATGCGGGTGCTATAATTCCCATGCTTGGCAGGTGTCACGCGAATCTCTGTTTTAGATAGCAGTACTTCAGGAGGCGCTTTAAGAAGTCAACGGACTTTGCTGCCTTATCCCTTTATTATCCCGTAACATCAAGTAACACGATATCTATTATTATATTGTACAGCGAGGGAAGAAAACTATCTATTTCTGTTCGAGAGTATGTTTAAAGGAAACTCGAGAACAGAAATAGAATTTTCTCCCGAGTGATACATAGTGCGTATTATTATAGGTTCTATGATAGTGCTTTATACTGCACTTCGAGGAAAATAAAATCATTAGGTACCTTTAAATTGTCTCGTATTTTTCACGAGACTCAGGAAGTAAGTTCTTTATGAGTTCTTGAGCTGTATTTTATATTTCTGGTGGCGCCGTCACTATAGAATTGTCACTTTCACTATCAGATGTTATTTTGGAAAATTATTTAGATTACATAATTAAAAGCGTATTATTATCAATTTAGTGAAAAACAAATAAACTGCCGCACTTTTTTTATCGTAGTGCAGAGAAAGGTTGCCAACCTCCTTTCATTGAAAATCCAGTACGAAATAAATCCCACCTCTTTTTTCTAGTTATTTGATATAAAACCTTTTTTAAGGTAAGTTATGGAGCTGTATTTTTATTTCTGGTGGCGTCAGCTTTATAAAATCATCACTTCTTCTATCAGATGATATTTTGCATAATTACCTATTTGGATAATTAAAAGCGCATTGTTAAATTATTTATTTAGTAAAAAACAAAATTGAACGAAACAAATAAATTGCCGCGCTTTATTTCGTAGTGCAGAGAAAGGTTGCCAAACTCCTTTCATTGAAAATTAAGTCATAAAAAAACCCACCTCTTTTTTCTAATTGTTTGATATAAAACCTTTTTGAGATTTGACGATTGTATTTTTTTGCTAGCAGCTTAAAAAAACAAAAGAGCACTTGAGCAGGTATGGATTTTCACCCAACATTCCTTCACCGCTACGGAGGGAAGTAATGAAATTACATATAACATTTCCCGCCGCACATTTGTAAGGGAGAAATGACAAACTTTATAACACGTTTTTGAATGAGCAATGAGACACTTTCTGAGTGGGTGTGGTATAAACATTTTAACGTTGTAACATCTAGGTGATCATTTTGAACTTATTCTGATTCTAGGTCCGCAGTTCCGAAGACCTGGGCCGATACATCGTAGCATGCAGAGACCTTTCACCTGGCGATGAAGTGCTGACTGAGCGACCTATAGTATTTGGGCCCAAAGCTATGGCAGACCCTGAAGCCTCCATGCCTTGTGTTGGCTGCTACAAGCCAGTGTTGACTGATGTTGGGGAGAGGTGTGCCAGGTACTGTTAAAGTATTTCTAATCGACTTTTAAAGACTGGGATGTTAGATCTTGATACGCGATAACTCCGCCAACTATAAACTGATTTCGATGTTTTTTTGTGTCCAGTAGATTGTACCTTGAAGTTTTCACCGTTCAAATTTAATCAAATCGATTGTGGAGTTTTTAAGTTATAGTCAATTAACTGAAAAATGTTCTGCAGTATAATTGCAACTCTTGTTGGTGAATATTATTTTAGGCCTGTGAATGATCTTTACTCTGATGTCGCAGATAATTTTCAAAAAAAAAAATTGGACAATTTCCAAAACCTGGTATAAAATGACAATGTCAGATGACTTCAATAAGTTGTCATACTTTTTGGTCTAGCAAATTGGGTACATTTTTTATATGACTGCCCAATCTATTTAGATTTATATTTGCTCGTAAGTTTGTAAGCTTTTTTATTCTACCATAACTTCTAAACGGCTTAACTGATTTAAATGTAAGAGATATCGTTAGATTTGTCTTAATAGCACAAGTGACACTAGGTACAACAAATAAAACTGGCGTATTCCATATCGTGAGATACAAATTTATTTTCTTCCAAACCTATCTAGTGGGATAACAAAATAAAGGGCTCTAACTCAAATTCCATAAACATATATATTACTTGCAGTTTTAATTTCAATAAAATGTTTAATGACAATAAATAAATTGAAGTTTAGTTTTTTACTTTTTTAATTGATTTATACTCATTTTACCTTATTGTTCTGTTAGTAAATGATATAAATAGGGTAAACAGGCCTTGGATGCTATTATTGGTTCCAAAGGTCTGCAGCATAACGTATAGTATGTAGATGTTCCACTTAGTAGTAGCTACCTTGCGTAAAAGTGCAGTATTTCGGTATTGCCACTACTCTGAGTTTGGTCTTAGTTGGTATGATTAAACAAAGTCAGAATAGTTTCCTTTTTCGCTATGAATCTATCGAAAATAGCAGCACTTCAATAAAGCAGGCAGTATTGTATCGTAAGGGATAAGTGCCTGCTTTTTGTTCTATATACCGGAAAGTCCATACATTCTAGTGCACCAGAGTACTTGAATAAGTGAAATTGAAAAACTTTGTCGCTGAAATAAATATTTCGTAATTGCATTTTATCTCCATTTATACAGCTAAATTATGCCACATAACCTAATTTAATCTTCTATGAAATTTTCATATTACTTTGTCTTAACTAAGTTTAAAGTACTTTAACTATTCGTTAACTTTACGAAGCCAACACTTAACATTAATTAAGTGGTGGTTACGAACTACTTTAACTTCATAACTGTATTATGATGAGTGAATTAGTACCATTATATTCTTTTCAACACACTTGCTTATAAAATGGCTCTAATTTCAACGCATTTAGGCACCTGTAATCATACTGTGACTTTTTCATAGCCACGATTCACAAGTGAGTTATAGAGTTTATTTTTTTTTAATTATTGGTTGAGTTTCTTTGTTCTTAAAAAAGTTTCGATACAAAAAAGATCGTGTTCAATAGTACAAAATAAATTAATGTAACTATTGTTTGCTCATTCCATCCAATTTCATAATTAAATAGGTAAATTCAACTTGTACGCGTTTGATAAATAAGACTATTACTCAAATATAACTTTTATTTTGTCTGTGATAAAGAAAAAAAATCCCTATTTTGTAAAGTGGCTAAAACGCTATCCACGAAAAGCCAAAAAAAGACACCTCATTCCTTAGTCTATGGCCGATCGCCATGCGCGCGCATTCGAAAACTGGTTAATTTTTCCCGCCATTGCGAAATTTTTTATCACTAGTCGTTTTCACTGAAATTAAATGATTTTTAGTATTATTTTCTTCACAAATGTATTGAAAAACGTGTACTCATCATCGACGGCAATCATCATTACCGTCCTCGGCTCTCCGCCTCATCGGTAGTCACCACGGATTTAGAAAGGGAAATCCCCTCCTAGATCTCCCTTCCTAAATCCGTGGTAATCACCAACATTACACACTTATACCTACTATTTTATAATTGAAATCTTTTTATCTATTTCTAGTTGCAAACAATTGTAATCTATGGCAAGCAGCAAGGTTAAAATTTGTAGTTATATTATATCACAAAAATATGTTTATTGTGATTACAAAGTTGTACATGATGTTGGGGCATCAACCGTGATGTAGACCTGATGTATGCGAGTACATATTTTTCTACTGCAAAGTTAAAATTACCGTTCTAAATTTGACCAAACTGATTTAATTCCTGCGATGGACTGGATAACTATCTGCATACATAATAAAGTTTGTACGTAGTCCTTGGCGTGGAAACCTACCTAATTGCATATGTTTTATTTTTCAGATGTGGTTGGCCGGTCTGTTCTGGAAACTGCAAGGGTCTCAAAGACCCTCAGCATCATGGCCTGGAGTGTGCAATACTTAGCACTCGACCTGAATGCGTTTTGGACAACATGGCGGACTATTACAGGCATGTAATAACTTTGAGTTTAAACAAGAACTAGAATTCTATCAAATTCAAATTTGGATCAGTTTTATCGAGGAGTTAAATTTAATTAACGTTTGACAGGCATGATGCTCTACTGCCATTGAGATGTGCGCTCTTACAAAAAACTGATCCTGATGGTTGGAAGAATTTACTGGAAATGCAGTCTCATATGGAAAGCCGCACACCAGGAACGGAAGCTTACGAGTAAGATTTATATTATTTATATATTATGATTTATATATTACGTCATATATTACAACAAATGAATTACAAAAGTACTGCTACTATAACAATAGCGTTTAGAAAACCTTAAGGCTATTGCGGGCTCTAAGGCGATTGCAGGCCTACATGCAGTCCAAACGTTCCAGTCCAGTACAAGTTGGCAGCGTACCCAGAATGCTGGCGTACCCAGCATTGTCACGTTAGATTGAAATGCTTATTCCTTAAAATCCTTTAGACCATGACTGGTACTACCACCATGGTGGTAGCAGCTGTTCTTGAGGGACAGTAATTATAAGTTAGCCTGAACAATACCTTCGACCGCATCATCACCTACCATACTGTTCAACTGTTAATGCTACATTTTTTTTTCTTTTTGATATCATAACTACTCAACATTTTTGTATCAAAATAGTTTGGATAAGTCGCATTCTAGGATCAGAAACTTACCTATAAGTTACAATTTTAATATAAATTCTTATTATCATAGCTAATTCGTCGCTGTGCTCTATCAGTCAGGCTATCGTTTCTTTAGTAATTTTATAAGATTTTAATAATGAACCTATTTTGACGCATTATTTTGGCTTTTGATGGAACAAACGCGTGGTTCACATACTGTAAAGCAAACAAATTCGTTTCGTCACAATGTCGAATTGCACTGCGCCCTTCACACTGACACATACAGTTGTTAAGTAGCATGGCCCTGTCATTTTACTGGCTTTCAAGGACTGCTGCCGAAACACACATTCAGGTTGCTTGGCGACATATTTTCCACTTGAGAGTAATAGCCAGCCAGATGTAAATTCATAAAATGCTCTTCAATGGGGAATCCGTGGGTTCGAACCATGGACCTTCCGCACGCCAGTCCATAGCTATTCCATAAAAATAAATGGTTACCAATACCACTTGGTAGATATTGTCTGAAAACTGGCTTGTACTGTACCTGTACACACACACATGATTTCCCAATAAGGTCTAACTAGGATAGTGGACTGAGCTCTGTTTTCTACTTATGATTGCCTCCTGGTAGAAAACAGAGCTCTGAATTTTTAAGTGTAATATTTTTAGGTCATAAGTAGATATAGTTAAATTATTTATTTATTTTTGTATTCGTATATGTACTGTTAATTTTTTCATTTAATGTACTAGGATAGTTACAATATTTATTAACATCTGAATAGTAATCATTAGCACATTAAAAAGTTATACACTTCATTCTTAAATAACACAGTATTTAAAAAATATAGAAAATTTGTTTTTTATATTTACAGTGAAGCGGATGAGTTCATAGTGGAGTACTTAATGAATCATTTCATTTGCAATCTAGATGCTGCTGTCAAGAATAAATATTTTCAAGAGATTACCAATGAACTGCTTCACAGAATCTGCGGTATTATTGACACCAATGCTTTGGAAATACGCCTTCCAGAAGGAGCGGAGCTATTCGCCTTGTACGCGAAGACTTATCTAATGGAACACAGCTGTATACCTAACACAAAACATACTTTCAATACATCCACTAAAGACAAAAATGACCTCTATAAAATCAAAATTAAAGTAGTAGTTCCTGTTCTAAAAGACGATCATTTATCAACTATGTACAGCCATGCATTATGGGGCACCCAAGCTCGAAGACAACATTTGAAAGACACTAAATTTTTCTCCTGTAAATGTCCACGATGCTCTGACCCTACTGAATCGGAGACATATTTCAGTGCTATGAAATGTCTCGGAGACGGCATTAACTCTTGCAATGGTATTCATCTTCCTGAAGATCCATTGGATGATGAAACAGATTGGGCATGTAACACTTGCAGTGTCAAAGTAAATAGCTCCCAAGTGGGTATGCTCATATCTCAAATGGGAGAGGAAGTAGAAAATGTTCAAATAATGGGAGGATCTGTAACTGTATTGGAAAATCTTCTCTGCAGGCTATCTACTTTTCTACACCCAAATCATTACCATCTTTATTCTATAAAACACTCATTGGTGCAGTTATATGGAAGACAGCCTGGTTATATATCAATAGAATATTTGAATAAGAAAATTAAAATGTGTAAAGACTTAATAGAAATAACAAAGATTTTGGATCCGGGCAATGCTAGATTAAGTTTATACAGTAGTGTTTTGTACCATGAACTTCATACTGCATTGGTGATGAAGTCAACAAGAGCTAACAATGACGGATCTACTAAAGCAGCTGCAGAAATAAGAACATTATTGGTTGAAGCTAAATCTGCTATAGAAGAAGCTTTAACAGCTTTAAAAGATGATGTCGATGAAACATCTGGTAAAAAGCTTTTTGAAGTCCTAAAAGAGAGTAAAAGAAATTTTAAAAGGTTATGTAAAGAAAATAAAATTAATATTTAACAAGTTTATTGTTACCTTACTTAATAATATCACAGATTTTTTTATTTACGCGAGGATTAGTTTAAGTGACATCCGTAAAATTATATAGTATTTAGAATATCAAGTAAATGGATAATTTTATTTTTATACGTTTGTCTTAGCACCTTCGTTCTATACAAATTATATGAGAGAATCAAATTTGATTATAGTACATTATTAGCTGCCCGTTGCCGGTCATTTAAAGAGCTCAACAAAATAATGGCGTCCTTATTTCATGTGGACGTCATTACTTTATTTTATAATCTATCAATTGACATTAAAGTCAAAACCATTTATTCAATTTAGACGTCTACGACGCTCTTATAAAAACATGTCATCATTATTATTTCTAAGAACTTCATCAATATAGGTTTGAAGGTGAAATTAAATTTTTGTTTCAAAACCAAAAATATTTTTTCTAATGTAGTCAGGATCTGAAAATTCTTTCTGCATTTGATTTTACACATTTTTGAAAGTATTATGTAACAGTAAATCGATTAATCCAATTCAATTGATAGGTAAGAGCGAAATTCTGATTTCAGAGCACAAAAGAACATGAACTGAGGTTCATGCGCAGCTGGTTTAAAAACCTTGCTTGTAAAACTATTGCATAACTCTCCTGAGTCATATTAATTTTGGCCGAAAAATATAATTATATTATCTTATCCAAATCTAGGATACCAGGTAAGACCTGACCTGGCTTGATCTCCGTTAATGCTTTGCAATATCCAATCTGTGTATCTGGAAACCCTGGTGTATACTCCTGGCATCCTGGGTCTAGCACATCCACTGCCTGTTGAGACCACCCCGACTACCATGACGTGGCGTTTGTCCCTAACCATGAGGGGACCGCCACTGTCAGCCTGAAACGAAAAGGATTGGGGGTTTCAATTTAGTCTGATATAACATATTTTGACTACACCATCACTAACCCCAGCTTGCCATAATTTCCTAGCATTGCAAGCGTCTTGAAGTTGCAGTGGAAAAAGACAGATATTGAGAAGGCACTCATGTCCATTTTTATATTTTTCCCTTCGTTGCATCTAACGTCTACAAAAAAAAGATGGGAGAATGGGGATGCAATTCAAGCCCGCCGCAGGCAACTTTTAATCTACTAGCTATTTGTAAGCCATTAACTGTGCATGCGTTTACATTACCTTAAAGCTGCTATTCCTGTCACGTGGATATCCTTCCGCGTGCTATATATCTTGCCCACATGTGGGCTGCCGGCATCCTATAATTTCATACCATGTCTTGCCTATCGCGCGGGCAGCACGCGCTTGCGGACCGGATCCACGCGCGGGCGAATATACGCATGACAGGAAAAGAGCCCTAATATTTATAGTACCAATACATTGCTCAAAAGGAGATTTGCCAGCTGGTCTTAAAGTTTAACATGGAAATGTAATGTATAATTATGTCGCTTTGAAACAATGATGAACCAGTGGTGATGACTTCCACGGTTTAGTGTTTTTTAATATTTTTTGTTGTTTTAAATTTACCAAGTCTGTTAATATCTGAAAATACTAATATGTGAGTCTACGAAAACTTATTAAAATGTTTATTATGCAGTCACAAGCAATCTGTTAATTAAGGAATAAAGATGGTTAGCGAATAGCGATTCCCGTTTTACATTATATAAGACAAATAAAAGTCCTCCAAGGAAATTGTTTCCTGATATACATCAAGATATATCTAAAGATGAAGTGCTTACAGGTACGTTGCAGGGGTGAAGTGAAACTTAAGTATGGAGTGAAGAATATTTTGTTTAAAATACATATTGCCTACTATACATTTTGTGATTATTTAGATGACAAAAATGCTTGGATAATTCGGCATTTGCAGTATAAATATATTTGCTAATATTTGTAAAAAGTATACACTACGATCTCCAAGACGCCTACCAAGGCTACTATACCGTTGGGATTATCTAACCTCCAGTCCTCTTAACCAGAAGATGGGCTATGTACAGTAGTGAACAATCCGGGTGATAAAGTATCAAAGTATTTTTGTAGGTAACACATTGTTAAAAGACGGAAAGTAAAATAGAATGGCCCAAGTCTCTTCCCGTTTTTCTTCTTGTAAAACGTGAAAATATTTTTTTATCTCTCAAATTATATTTACTAATTGACCTTCACAAAAGCATCGTACTATTAGTAATAGTATTGAATTAATTATATGGGCTTTGAATTTCGAATACTCCTGCGGATATATAGTTCACTGCATTGTAATGGGGCATTTTGCATAGCAGCGGCAGAACTACTTTTGTCTCAAACCTAAATAATAAATGAGTAGGTACTAACCCAACAAGAATCTCTTCCTCCATCTTCGAAGCCAGCGCACATTTGAGTGGGATATATCTTGACTCTGCTACCTTGGGAGTGGTACCATTGATTACATTGTTCATTTGTGACTACTGTCACATCTGTTTTCTGTAGGACGTTTGGTCTTATTCCTGTAAAATAAATGTATTAGAACTTAAAAAAAAACTTTACATGTATTTCTTTAAGTTTTTACTAGTTGCATCAAAGATAAAAAACAAGTCAAATCAGGCTTTCTTCTATTAAGCAGCATCGCAACAACAGGTGAAAGAAAATATAGTTTTTTTTAATTTATATAATATTTTTCCGTATGTAGGTTTTGATCACTACTTAAAAACTATATCTTAAATAGGCGTATTCAATTATTATTATAATTATAATTTTTAGGTGAAACAGAGATTTATATATGTTATTATATCGATATTCCAGATTCCTACTTTAATATTTTGGTTTATGAGATAAACAGCACACATGATTTTGAAATTCAATGGTGTAAAACAATGCACAAAAGGAATGTCTCAAGTAGAAAACGTGTCACCAAGCAATGGTATATTCTGGCAGCTGTCTTCGAGAACCAGTAATTGAATAGCCTATACAAAGTATTAATCATTTCTTACCATCAAGATAGGGGGTAAAGGCATTTTTTCTTGGATACGATCTAATGCAATGGAACCTAAAAAATTGGCAATATCTGATCTTTTGGTCAATATTTTGTGCAAAATAACTAAATTCCACGTTTGTAACTTATTCCATATAAGAGCTGGAGACCTGTGAATACGGACACACGGACAGACAGCGGAGATTCGTTAATAGGGCTCCGTTTTTGCTTAGAGCACCAAACCCTAAAAAATACAAAGATGCACTACTTCGCATTTATTTAAAAAAACTTACACGGTTGATGACATTTTCTTCAAATTGTTGTGCTATAAAAGAGGTCGGGTTGGTTAATTTCTTCATTATAGTTATAAACTGAACTAAACTGACTTCTAAAAAGAGGAAGTTGTTGATTCGGTTTTTTTTTTATTGTTTGATACCTCAAAACTCTTTCAAATATGAGTCGAATTAGATTTGTTATTTGGTTTAAAAGGGTATAAAATTGGACTCAAAAAAACAGAGTTAACATATAAATCTTACCAATTTCTCTATCTTCATTAGTGAAACCCCAGCCAGCCACAGTAGCAGATGTTCCACTAAAATCATCTGACAATGATTGCGGAAGACAGGCAGGGCGAAGATTTTGAGACCACCTGAGTTGTCTTACTGTTTTTAGTAGCGCAACATCGTTAGGTTTCCTGCTGCATCTAAGGATGAAAGTTTTCTATTAAGCCAATCCTTCGAAGTCACGTACCAAGCTACGTTCAGAACTAGGTTTTCTGAGAGATCAAATTATAAAGAAAAGATACAAGAAGCCTATATAAAACTGTCAGTTGATTCTACAGTGTATTCTCTAAATTAAAGTAAGAAATGTCAAAATTACTAAAAATACGATAAGTGCGCGTATGAGTGCATTCGAAACACACTTGATGTTATAAATTTTTGTTTAGTGCTTCGATTTTGAACCACCATCACAATAACGACATTGGAAATAATGATATCGGCTATTCACACTGTGTTTCGAATCGTCTATAGGAGAAAACCGTAGGCAGCAATGGGACTTTTCGCACAACTGCCTGGTGCAAAAAAACCGTGTCGTGATTTGAACTGCAGGTAGTGTGAAACGCCCAATTGCAATAAAGCTTTTCATTGAAAATCAAATTTAACGAATAAAATATTTCGATCCCATCTAGAAAAATTGCACATGGTATAAAAAAAATGTTTTAACACATTGGGTAAAAATATTCACCAAATATCCACCACGATAGTTTTACTAACTTTTAATATTTTTATTTTTGCAATAACTCACACTCTGTGGATTGCATCACAATATTACAAAATAACGAAAGCAAAAGTTTAAGTAGCTTTACTGACTGTTTAAAACATCTAGAAAATTTTAAACAGTAGTAAAGGTTTCTATGTTTAGTCATGTGTTCTTTCAATTTGAATAGTTTGCTGTAGATATAATATTGTTATTAAAACCGAATGGGTTTACCTGTTAGTGAAATACTATGTTTCATAATTAAAACCCAGTATATGTTGTCTCCAGATTTACTGGGTTGTTGCCATAGGATCACAATTTAACTCTAGTAAGATCACATTAGCATCAATCTACGAACAGTGATAAATTTGGACAAAATAATACCGTTTTCTTGCTTAAATATGTAAAATTAAAACTTCATGTTTTAATTATGTGCATAGCGGTACCTTAGTTTCAACTTCAAGGCTGAGGTATAAAACCAAAGTGAAATTTTCAACGTCCATGTACATTCCTCTCCGCTTCTCTTGTCTTAGATAACTACATACATGGCTTTTAATTTGAAGTGTTTTACTGTTATGGTCATAACCAGACATCATAAAATATGAAATTGAATATAATTTTACATTGTTTTAGCCGAAACCGTAAAAACGATGTATAGGCAATGAATATAATATAATAAGAATTTAAACATTATATATAATAAGATATAACTTTATTTTATATTATAACCTTTCATAATTTCTTATGTACTAACTTTTAATCTGTCTTCACTTTTGTAAAAGCTCTTCTTCATTCTGGATACTATGAAGAAGAGTATTTGTACCTTATACTTCCTACTAAAGTGTCTCATGAAGATTAATAAAAGAAAATTGCGAAGGTTTAATTTTTTAGGAGTTATGTTTTTATTAACATAATACTATGAATTACATACAACACTAAAGCTAGGTACTTCAATAAAAAAAATTTAGACAACCCACAAATCATAAGGAGATCCACAGGCATATATAATTAAAAAAATATATACTTATGTTGCGCCTTTTACGCAGAACAGAGACATGCGGTTTCCGATAAAATATATTTGCTCCACAAATTTGTATATAAATTTGCATTGTAATATATCATAGTCACAACAGTGAAACTCTCGTCTTGCTGAAAACGTAAAGAAGTTTTTTCATTGACAATACTTACCTGTACTCAGGATGCGGTACAATTTTGGAAACTTGTTCAATTTCTTCTTTAGACGATATGTCGCTGTTCCCCACCACTACAGATAACTGCTTCGATTTGTAGAACTCATCGAAGACACTGCAACAAATAATGGCATCTGAGCAAGCCAGAGACCTATTTAAGGCCTAGTGGCAATAGTTATCAATAATAAGAAACGTTCACGGTTCATATCCCGCAGCGGACTCGAGTTACACTGACTGTAGGGGATTTTGTGAATGCAGACCTGGCTTGCTATCACCCCCAAGCAGAAAATATGTCGCTTAGCACCTGACGCTGTTTTCCATACAGATATAAAATACTATTTTCTCTTTTCTGTGCTGTTTTCGGCAGCCATTCACAACAGTTAGCAATCTTGGAGCACATTATCACCGTTTGATATTTTTTTTAGGATTGAAATGGACGCATGATGCCTACCTGATGTTAAGCGCTAACCTCTGCGCATAACAGATACGTTTCGTCACAAGTGACGAAATATTTTTTCAGGGGTAGCTCCAATACGAGTATGTATTGTGAAAAAATATTTTATTGAATTTCTTCTCCAATATTCTTTTATGAATTCTTAATATATATCAAAACTTCAGGTTTGTGACTTAATTGACTAGCTAGAGACTCGAATCATGGTGTAGTAATGGACGGACAGACAGACAAAATGACAGTGGAGTATCTCTATTTTGCTCTTAAAGTACGGAAACTAAACGTTTGCCCCATAATAATTTTTTACATATCAAAAAGTCTATTTCGGTATTATATTATTGGTGATACAAAAATGTGAATTCGATTTTTTTAAGGGATTACAAGAAACGTTTGGGAAAGTTATTTTATAAATGAGATTTTTGGACTGATTTGGGTGAATAGTATACAATTTTGGTCATTATTTTTTTGTTCTTTAGCAGTCTTCAAGCCAATATTATGTCTAACCTTATCGTTATTAACCTAGGTATTTCAGACTGGCCATCATAAAACATTAATCTAAACGGTTTGAATAAAAATAAGAAAGAAACGAGGTATTTTGTACCTAGACACTTCTTACCTCTTTCGGGTATACAGACATGACGATATTTTCGACCATAGACAAAATTTCGTGTTCTCGATATCAATGTTGCGAAAAACATTGGGAGGAGACGTCCCTTAACGAATTTACCAACCTCACAGGAAGTGGAATAAGAGTAGGAAGTCGTAATATCGATTGACCATAAAATTATTTAGTTGATTTTACTTACCATCGTCGGCCGTAACCTATGGGATTAATTATGAGCAAGTAGGTATCACCTGCAAACGCAGTGACCAGCAGTCATCAACCACCTGTCACTCAGCACCGTAGCTCCGCACTGATGGGCGCCCTGTCTCCAGACGCTGGCAGTCCACGGGAATTCTCCTGGAACACTGTCCTCGCCGCCAACTATCCGAGCGCTCCTGCGGGTGTTTAACCCGCATTCTATGTCAGCCACTGAAAAGTTTTTATTTTTCTTTTTAGTAATGATAAACTTTGTCCACATACTCACCTAGTGGTAAGTGATTATGGATTCGAGGATGGTTAACAGGCTCAAGCTAGGAACAAAAGACCGTAAGCGTTGATCGTGACAAGTGCTAAACTGCACTGCGCACATCACCTTGAGACATATAGTTGTTTAGTCTCATGTGACTGTAATTCACTGGCACCTATACCCTTGAAATCGGAACAAAGTATTGCGAACATTACTGACTGACAATGAATGACAATCGATCCCGTAAGTAGCAAGGGTTACTAAAAAGAGTGTTTTTTTTTTGCCTTATAATGGAACCCACTGCAACACTCAAAAGTGTGAAATAACTTGTTGAGCCGGTACCATGATAGTTCAAAAATACCTATTATCACAATATTGTGTGCATGGTACCGACTTCGACACCACTGCAACACATTTGGGTGTTGCAGTGGGTTCCATTATAAGGCAAAAAAAAAACAGTCTTTTTAGTATCATATTATAAAAACTTACGCTCATATTTATATCTAATATATGATAAACACGGGTGTTTGAGCGTGAACTTACTATGAGTCGATATCGCTATCGACAATGTTTCGGCTTCTACCGGAAGCCTTCCTCAGGATTTTGAGTGTGGTACGTCCGCCGCGGTCGCGTCGCGATTGTCATCAATTATTGTTTAAAAACCGAGCTCCCAAGGGCGAGGTTGTTTTACACACAAAGGGTTCCAAACCAAGAAACCTTATGTTTTTTGTCTTCATATACCAAAAACATCGTTAATTTTTCTTTATTTCAACCACAGAATAAAAAGGTTCAACTTCATTGGCTACCCGCAATTTTTACGATGTCGTCAGTCCACCAGGTGGTATACTTACCAAAGCCTATAAACTACGTCTTCCAATGTAATGTGGCAACCACAAGAAACCTTCTTCGTGCCACCAACCCAGTGGTTATCAGTTTATTGCGCACTGTGGCCTACCTCTTTCCACATCAACCACAGAAGAAAAAGGATTTCAACTTGCAAATTCTCATACGTCGATGACTATGGTTCTTCGGCAAAAATCATAGTTCTGAATATTATGGCCAACAGAAACTTAGAAAATACCTCTCCCCATAGTTCGCTGAGCGACTCTGAGCTTGTCTATAAGGGCCACAGTGAGGGACCACATCTCAGTGCCATAAGTTACATTGTTTTAAATGACACATAACCTATAACCATTTTAAATGTCTTGTTATCTATTAAGTTTCAACTGTTATTTTTATTGTTGGACTATGATGAGGAGGTCGCCCGTCTGATGGTTGTACTCACGAATGTTCATCATAGTTGCAGTGACAGTCCTTATTTTGTGCACTATTTTAGCACAGGTGTGTATGCCCCTGCTGCTTCAAGGAAGTAGATCTGTACACTGAGGTACCCACAATGACAAAATGGCTAAAAAGACCTTCCTGGCTAGCATGTGCAAATAAGATATATGTCAAGCATGACACGAGTAGAATATTTGTTCATTCGTACACAAGTGGCGGAAGATAGCAGCGGCCGCACCACACAAAGATCCGTTCATTGACATTATCTATGGATGATTCTCCATTGCACTATTTGTTGTTTGAATTGCGAACAGTTTTAGGAAATAAATTTAAGAGGTAGGTAATTTTTTACTAAATCGTAGATCGCCACCATTACACTTGGACCGATTAGGATAAGGATGGACTACCGCCGATTCATCTCGTCTTTAAAAAGTAATAAGAGTAAACTAACGCAAATTCTCGCACATAAGTGTGAAAAATCGATTAAAGTAAGACGCGCAAGTTAGTATTGGTCGACAAGTTGCCATAGATTGCCAAAATAGAAGTAAACAAAGTAGAAATAAAAAAGGCGAGTTGTTTACCCTGCCAAGTTAGCACTCGTAGACATAACGAGATATGTCTATTTTATACGAGATAAGGAATAGACAAAATAATCGTGGTGCGCATCCTAGCCGGGCTAGTTAAGTCTCGAGTTCAGTTCCATTCATTCCTTGATTTTCGGCTCCTAGTCACTTTCGGCCCTTACAAAGGTACTTTATGGTAGGACGGTCCTGCATTTACGTAAATAACCTGCTGCTTGCGTGGCGGTAGGCCATTTTCCAAATGCCCTTCTTACTAGCTACCACCTTCAAGTAGAATATCTGTCAGCAAGCACCTAGCGGTGTGTCCATCAGCTATTCTTGAAAGCCGTTCTAGGTTAGCCTGAACAAACATCTTCGACTTCATCACCACTTTACCATCAGGTGAGACAATTGTCAAAGAGTGGTTGTAAATAAAATAAAATAGAACCCTAAAAGAGAAACAAATGAATTGCCAAACTCAACAATGCGCGAGACAAGTCCTTACATAAACCAAAATGATCATGACCTACGTACAATAAATCAGCTGCCCAGTCTGAATCACCAAATGTAACGTAACCAACACTAATTGAATGAATGAAATGTTCCAAGGTTTATTTATTTTTATTGCATAAAGACTTACAGACAGTCACCTTGATGACGTGTGGAAGCGTGGGCCTAAGTTCAGCCGGTAGGTCACGGCTATCTTTGTTTACATTCTTAATCTCTGGTTCAAGGTAGACTTGCTTTAATTTTGGAAGTTGCTGCATTTCCGATTCGTTTACGTTATTATTTTGATCTTGGAGGTAAATTTTGTGATTATCGTCATTCTTTTCCTACCCATATCCCAACAATGTGGGGAGTCAACAATAAAAGTCTTCTGTAACAACTACGTATACTGTACTGTATCAGCGTACCCTTTAAAGGGGGGCTTTGTTATAATCCCAACGCTTGGCAAGCGGCTTGGGGATTGCAGTGTAAGATGGTAGTTCTTCAAAAAAAGAAAAATAGAATTTCATTCATAAATAGACGATATCGTCCACGCCGTAAAATGAACCTCTTATAGGTAGAGGTTACCGCTTAACACTAGGTTGGCTTCGTGAGGGTTTCGTCACAAACCCATTAGAAAATAGGACTTTTAAACGTACTGATATCATGGAGTTCTTTCATTGGCTGATGCAGTATGAAAAAGAAACCTATCATCCCACTTTCATTTATTTTTTATACCAACTTAGTTAAAATATCGTAAAAATATCTAAACTTATCGCCGGGAACATTTTGGTGCAAGTTTTAGGTTTCTATTGTCACCAAAAACCACTGACAATTCTTTTGAAAGACTTAAAATGGAATTTATGGATAAGAACCCTTGTTAAGGCAACTCTTTACCACTGTTCAATGAATTTAAGCGCGGTCGACTAACTCTGAGGGATGAAAAACGATGTGTTCGCCTTTTGTTGGCTGATAAGGAAGGACACATACTAGCAGTATAACATAAAGTTATGTTGGTGAAATTAAGCGAGACGTAGCTTTTTATAACTGATAAAGTAGCGTGTGTACACTATCTCACCTGATGGCAAGAGATGACGTGATCGAATATGTTATAGCTAACCTAGAATTGGCTGGCTTTCAAGGACATTGCCGGAACACATCGTTAGGTGATTGGCATACACGGCTCAAAATGCCCTACTAGCATACTAAATCGACTGCCATCCTAATACAATAACCGGGACCGTTGGCTTAACGGAAGCGTTAAGTAGAAATGCCACTAGTGGTTACCCATCCAAGTCATGACCGCAGAGGACGTTGTTTAACTTAGTTTATCAAGTAACTACGCTACGAGCGCTTTGTCACAGATTATATTGACAGCCGTTTTTTTCAGATTCCACACGAGGAGGCAGTTTAGTGTTTTGAATGCCGCACATCTGTACCGTAAGTAGATGTGAAAAAGCAGACTGCCTGGAAAAATGTTTGATTTGAAGCAGATTTATCTTGGCATTTTTTAATCACGAGTGATGAATCTTGGATTTACCATTTTTATATATATTAATTTATTTTTCTGTATATTAAATGGTGATTAAATTTAATATAGCACGCCAATTATGTAATAAAAATATGCCGATTCCATTTGGGAAAGTTTCCAAAATTCTGGCCGCATTACTACGTTGAATGGCAATGCTTGTTTGCGGTGCAAAATATATGCCAGACTTTTGGTCAAGAGTAGTTTCTACCAAAACAACTTTATTAATATAATAAGCACCAGGTCTCCACGGTTGTCGGCCCAAGCAACTTAAAAGTTTCAATCAAACATATAGTCGCTGCCTAATGCTAAATTTGCGCCTTTTGTTGTCTAATTTAGCCGCAGGTCACTAACCAGCCTTATTGATAGTTTATGGAAGATGGGAAGGCGCAAGTGTGTCGACACAGGTTGCACTCTAAACCAAAGGCCGGCCCATCATCAACGGATTGAGTCATTCCAACTGATCTTTTACCATCGTCATGCATTTGCCTCCAACATCGCCACATAGTTAGTAGTGGAAAAAGCCCGTAGGTAAATGTCATTTAGGCTGGCATGACGAGGAAATTCTGCCTGTACTCCTTACACTAGACAGACCGTGGTCACCAAAGTGGTCAACTAAAGTTATTCCATAATGTGTATAATTCTCATTGTCTTTTTTGGACACCAAGAAATTCAGGTGATGAACACGTTTACTTTTTTACTTTAACTATTGGCGCATTCCTATAAGCGCAAAAATGATCGCAAATATTGTTTCCAATTATGGCCCTTGCCAGAATGCGCCAATCAGCCTGACGATGCAAAAATTCTAGACCTGATTTAACCGGAATCCACCAGAAACATTCTGACGCAAATGGAATTTTAGAAGTTTTAATTATCTATTGGATTTTGAATTACCTTACCCGTAATGTGAAATAAATACAAATATTATATCCATAGTAAAATTCCTAGCAAAATGGTAAAGATCGTCTATACACAAATTCAATTTGTTTATTTTCAATTTTAAAGGTTTTTACGGTCTTAACCCAGGCTTGCCTACAGAACCATAATGGGCAGTCAACAAGAACAGTGTAAAATCCGTGATATTTGGTTACTTATCATTTCAGACGGAGGAAACACGTATATAGGCGTGATCTTATGTACGGTGTAGGGATTCAAAGTAACAGTGACGACCCAGTGATGGCTTGAGCTTCATCGCGTGATGGTAAGGCATTTTGCGAACGCCCGCCTAACTAGCTACCACCCTCAATTAGAAAGGTAATAACGGTGTGTTTTCAGCGGCTGTCATTAAAGACCGGTTTCCATTCTAGGTAGAGTCTTTCATTATTTGACGCCGTCATCATCACAGTTGTGATTGTGGTCAGAGACTGACCCATCAGCAATAAAAACAGAAATGGAAAAAAAGATCAACACGCCATAAAATCTTTGTATGGGCAGACTGACCAAAGTTAGATTAGATAACTTTCCATCAAATTTCAGTTATCTGATAGCAACAGCGTACAATTATTACTGTACATCATTTTGTATATAAAGAACCACTGAACCACGTCTCCGAAAGATAAAGGAGTGACATAGAACTGTCAGATCAAACAACATTATTGCTTTGGTAATATACGAAACTGACAAGGATTTCATTTCGCATTTATTAGAATTATAAGTACACTTTCATAAATTATACTCGATGTCTAGGCCTTAGTCTGATTTTGAAGTGAGGGTTTAAATTCATTTTAGTTGTGGTATTTTAATGAGCTTTACGAAGACAAATATTTAAATTTATATGAATAAATGAGAATGAATTCTGAATGTGTACCTATTTATAACTTTTCTGGTATAAGTGTAATCTAATTTAAATTATGTGTTCTACTATGTCGTTGTGGTGCCTCTTTTGTTTTAGGTAAAATAACCTTCATGATTAGGAAGCATCTGATCGATGATCTCTTGTAAACAACAACCGTTAGACATTGGCAGAATTGTGACAAAACGCCACAGAAGCCATAAATATAAGAAGTCAAATCAATTTACCTACTACTATTAAAATATTACTTGCTCAGTGGTTTTTTACACAGTGGCTACTATATGTTTGTGTACGGAATCTGAGATACGTTAATTATTTTTCCTACATATTTTTGTGTAATTATGGTATAACAATGGGCAATATGACCTTTCCTTTGTACCATGGAATACAGATAAATAATGAAATATGAGCGTTTGGCGCAATTTTAATGTTATGAAGTACCGAAACGAACCAGTCGCAGGCCTGAAGTTATCTTCACGCTTGTCTTATACAGTTACAGTGGTGTCACCATCCTCATTCTGCTTGAAATTGGACTGCACTGGTCAATCCAACTCGTTAGTTCTTATGCCTCGTTGGTTCAGTAATTTCACTTGCTACAGTGCTTTACAAACCTAAACACAGCAGTGTTAGTATTGCTTCTAAGCAGAATATCTGACACTGCGGGAATACACACCAAGATGGACTCTTGTTGATGTTTTTTTTTTTTTTTTTTTTTTTTTATGCCTGATAGGTTAGCCTTTGACCACTATCTCACCTGATAGTAAGTGATGATGTGGTCAAAGATGTTGTACAGGCTAACCTAGAATTACTGGCTCTCAAGGACAGCTGCCGGAACACACCGTTAGGTGCTTGGCGACAGATTTTCAACTTGAGGGTGGTAGCTAGCCAGGCGGGCATTCGCAAAGTGCCCTACCACCATATGCTGTAACGACTGCCATCCTAAGACAAAAACCGGGACCGACGGCTTAACGTGCCCTCCGAACCACGGAAGCGCGCAGTAGTAATGTCACTAGCGGTCACCCATTCAACTCCTGACCGCGGCGGACGTTGCTTAACTTTGCTGATCGATTCAGAACGGCCAAGCAAACTTCGCTACGAGCGCTTCAATCCTACCATTTGGCAGTAGACTCTTTGAATATCTACTAGATGGCAGGATTCATGTTAAATATAGTTTTTTTTAAGTTATTTCTTAGTAATCAAAACGATATGATGAATCTTAAACCTTTTTTTGATTTATTAGCATTTTCTATACTTTCGCAAAATTTATACTATTGTAACATTCCATACATTTTGTAGAACATAATATAAAAATAATATTACCCCGCATTTAATAGCAAATCATACACTTTATCAAAATATCAACTTTTTTTATTAACAGTACATTTGCTAGCGTTTAGACAAAAACTTTAATTACTATCGTAGAATGTATCACTTTTTCTACTAAAAGTACAATTACGCAAAACTTTTAAAACTTAAATTCCTTGTAATACTTATTACTAACCGAACATTACTTCTTAATTTTTGTAATAGTACCTAAGTTAGTGAAATTCACGTTATAACGTGAATTTCACTTTACTAAGCCGTTCCAAGCATTCTTTTAGTGTGATGGAATTCTCTAAATAATCATTCGTTATTTTCGTCAGCCGCTCATCAATGATTTTCATTTTCTTCTGGCGTTTTCTGTTGAAGGTTACGTATATGTTATTTTGCCGGATACGAAAATCAAAATCAATGCTTTCTTTGCGTAGACATGATATTAAAAAATATAAACTAGGACGGCCCCTTCCAACTGTCCTGTTAATGCGGTTGTGCCAACCCTCACATGCGTTAATAGTTCGGTGTCTATTCCCATAGCAGCTGATAACTGACAAAATATCGCGGTTCATCCATTGTTTGACAAAATAGTTGATAAATTCATCCCATATTGCGGTGTTTTCTTTAACTTCAAACTCTATTGTCAAAAATGCTTCAGGTATATGTGTCACTGGGAGGTGAGCCAACGCTGTAAACAAGGATAAAATTTGTTCACCATTTCCAACTTCAGTGATCTTCATTTTCTTAGCCTTTCGGCGAAGGGCCTGAGCGAAATGAAAATGACACCCTTTGATATCGGCAGCTGGATATACCGTTACAAATGCATTCATAGCTGCAAGTTCGTAATCTGACTGAAAAATTGATGGTGTCATATTAGGTAAATGTTGTTTGACCAAATGAAAAAATCTGATGTAGGTAGCTTGTTGTTTATCCGGCAATAAGGCGAAGATGAGAGGGATGATCTTAGTGCAGCTACCATCGCTTCCGATATCCCCGTGGATGGTATATAATTGTGAAAATGGTTTGGGAACGGCTTTGAACGTCCCATCGCCGAAATAATGAGAAATGTTTGCCATAGAATGTCGTGCTTCCATGCTACAAAAAGCAATAATTTTATCAGAAGCTCCGTCCATGAATAACAAAAAGTCTTGAGCTAGTCTTTGTGGAATGATAACATCTTGAAGTTGTTTAAATGTGCAACGGTGAACCCTGTAATATGTTTTTCTAATGCGATATAGAGTATCTTTTACTGCCTCGAAGGATGGTATAACGTCATCATATTTGGGGTCAGATCTGTAATTCCTCATGAATTCGTCAAACACTTTTGGAATAGGACGATAATCATCACAGACGGCTTTTTTTAGGCCTTCCATAATTACTTCCAGTTTGTATTGAGACATATTTGGGATACATTGGTGATCTCCCTCCCTTGTAACTGTCCCATCAGTTACACACCAAGTAATAGAGCCACTGCACATATAACCGGAGCATCGCCATAATTCAGTTCCACCTTTATTTGTTTTAATTTTGTTATAGCGGTAACCATCTTTCCATAACACTTTTCTACCATTACTCATTAAAATAAACTTAATATTTTCCATCTTCAGAGTTATCTAGCTTCAGGATTCAACAACATTGACATCAATGATAGTTAATCAAATCTTTGTCATAATTTTGTTTTAAAATCTATCATAGAGAGCACTTGAGACAGCGTGTAAGAAGGTTGATAAGATATAAAATAAAGAGTATGGAAATTGAAGTAAAGTGACTGTACTTGACTGTACAATAGTATATATTATCATACTGACACTAAAATGAGCTAGAATAGTAAATAAACTACTAATGATTCGTAATACCAAATAAAAAGTGTATGATTTGCTACTAAATGCGAGGTGTTTCAATTTTTATATTATGTGCTACAAAATGTATGGAATGTTACAATAGTATAAATTTTGCGAAAGTATAGAAAATGCTAATAAATCCTTTTTTTATGTGATTCTGGCGGAGCAAGCTTGAGGCCCACCTGATGCGGACTAACCTCTACTTATAACAGATGCATCCGTCACACTGAGGCATACAGTTGTTAATCTCATGTGCCTGTAATTTTACCGGTTCTCCAAGACTGCTGCGGGAACATACTGTTAGGAGCTTGGCGTGAATATATGTAAAAAAAGTTTACCTGATTTAAGTGTATTTAAACATCCATTATATAATGCCTAGTGATTTTGGCGTATATCACATCTGCATAATGTGCTCAAATGATATGGTACTGAAAATTGTTTATGATCTATAGTGATATGATGTTTTTATAGAGTTCATCTTTATAATTGCTGACGACCCTGCAACTGCTACGCAGTAACAATAAGAGTTTTTCCACAGTAATATATAGATAATATTACCGTGGTATTTCTAAAGATTGTTATGTTAGTCGAAGCGTTTGCTCGCTGCGTACCTTAAACGCAGTGTGCCTAATCGTTTTATGTCTAAGACCAAAGGTAGTAGGTAAGTACTTATATTGAGATTTAGGTTCATCAAGTTTAAGATACGAGTAAATAGCTAAATAGATAGTAAGTTCATTGATTTCAAGTTCTAGAGCGAGATAGTTCCAATGAGACTTAGGTCTATTGTGTTTTAGTTCAAGAGTGCGATCACGACTATATTGTTTAACAGCATCAACCTGCGGTTTTACCCATATGATGAAACTCACAGAGACATAAATTAATATGATATAAAAAGGAGTTCGTATTGAATTAGTTTGATATAACGCGAGTCAAGATAAAGACGTATTTTAGAAATAGACCAATAGTGACCTAATCGTATCGCGAAATATACAAAATACTAATTAGACCAAAAAGGTGACAGACGAATAGCTACTTAGTCCACCAATTTGAAATAACATTTAGGCACACTGCGTTTTAGATACGCAGCGATCAAACGACTCGAAGCAATATCAGAAACAACGGCCGTTTTCTCGTGATTCTACTAATTGATACTACTAGTAGGACAAATGGACAAATTAGTAGGATTTGTCCTACTAGTAGGACAAACAGAATAGTAAAATCATGAGAAAACGGCTAATATTTCTGATATTGCTTCTGTTGACAAATTGCAAACATAAACACCTTTTGTTCGTCCTACTATTATAATCAAACTAAACTAATATAAAAGTTTGTAGCCAATTCAGGCCATGTACTGTTCTGTATCAGGCGGGTCGTCCACTCCTGAAAACAGCCTCCCCCATTATGGGAGGGTTTGCCATAATCCCCACGCATTGCAGGCATCTTGGGGATCACAGTGTGAGATATCAGTTCTTTCAGACAACGCTGCTGCTCACCTTCTGGTGTGTTACCCTTAGTCGCCTCTTACGACACCCCCGGGTAGAGATGGGAGTCTAGCCCGACAACCCACGGGAAAGGCCATGTAAGTCGACTATATTCACTTGGCTGAAGAATTTCGATTATGAAAGTATTGATTATGTTATCACACATTCTGAACGTAAAATATGTCTGTTTATTTATTCTATATTCGAACACTATTCACACCCCAAAACATACATTCACTACTACACTTTAATCTACACTCACAATATCTTTCCCATTTTTAATTATTTCATTTTACAGGTAATATTTCTTTTGGTTTTAACTTACGTATTTAATATGATAAAATATATATTATTAAGAAGCCTACAATGGGAGAAGCTGGTTCCTGAAACACAGTTAAACACTAGTTCGAGAACCTATGAGTTCATTGTATGTACTAATCAATGTATGTGAATAAAACATTTTTGCTTGGTTTTTTAGTTTAACTTTTGTAAAAACTATAAATATGATGTTTTACTGGCAATTAAAAACATATTTTATTATTATTTGCTTTGGTGCAGGGCAAAGCAACTTTGATCACCTAGTTTACAATGAGATTAATATTATCATCACTTTGCGTGGTCGATGCGCGACTTATTTTCATAACCTCATTATCATTGCCATTATCTGGTAATTCTGTTAACATGCCGCTAGTTGTTGATGACTTGCTTTAATCCCACGATTAGTTTATAGTGATTTAAAATTTTCGGACTACCATAAGAGCTGACAATGGCGGAAGAGTTGTTTAACTTTTTACAGCTTGTAGTAACTAGACTCTGCGCGAAAAGATAAGGTCCGTGTATTTTGCCCGCGTGGTGGTACGAGTACATGATTTTTTTATGGATTAATAGGTAGTTTTCATTTCTTCCCACGGGCATATTCCAGTGTTGTGATACAATTTTCACTCATTTTAAATAAAGGTTAATGCGCTAAGATAAAATATGTCTTTACAAAATTACAAATATACGAGAGAAAAAATTATAGTCATGTGCGGGATTCGAACCCGCGTCCATCCACCCCTTTAGCCGGGGTATGCTCTAACCAATTGAGCTAACATGACACATGTTAGCTCAATTGGTTAGAGCATACCCCGGCTAAAGGGGTGGATGGACGCGGGTTCGAATCCCGCACATGACTATAATTTTTTCTCTCGTATATTTGTAATTTTGTAATGTAATTCGCCTAGCAGGCGTTATTGCAAACTTAACAATATTAAAATATGTCTGTATTAAAATTAATATTTTTTACTACGTACGATTTTTAAGTACTACTGCAATATTAGCTTATCACTACAATATAAAAAAACCTCAAGTAGGGATAAAACTATGCCCTAAAAATTAAAAAAAAATATTACTTATATAAATGGATGTGATAAATTTCTTCGTTGTACCACTAGAAACTTGTTAGAGAAAATAAACTTATTAATGTATCTATGTATATTTTGAAATAACTTACAGTTAACGTAACACAATCCAAAATCCAGGCACAGAATAACAATATACAATATAACACAACACATACTGACGATCACTTATAGTTATCTGAAGATCGTTCTTCTTAACAATACGTTTATATGTTTCCTTAACAATATAGGTCTAGGATGAAGTTATATTATATGCCGTAGTGCGTAATGTTTACACAGCTGGGCAAGTTTTTTTGTCAAAGTGCGTGGACCTACTGACATGTTTCGTGAATTTCATAAGGATATAAGTATTCTATGATTTGTATCGATGCGGCCCTCCTTCGTTTGGTTTGAAGGCCTAACCCCTATAAGTTACTTTAGGGATGAGGCTCTGTAAAGAATCGATATCGATAAATACTTAGCGGAATCACTTGTACTCTGCAGCCTCCACGGCAGTGTATGTATCTCTAAATTATAGTAATTTGCGGATTATTTACCCGTGAAATTATACATACTTAAGCACACATTGAAAAATCAGGTTATACTGTGAAAAGCGCTTTAATTTTAAAACTGTATTTTTTGTTTCAATTAGCTATAAAAATATAAAAAAAAATTTGACCAAATTATTATCAACAGTCATAATTATTCATAAATCTGAATTTCACTATCTGGCGAGTTTGGGAGCTCAAAACAAAAAAGATTTTATAAACGTCATACATAAAAAAATGTACTGGATAGTACATGAAAAAGACTGAAAAATTAAGGTATAGTTATAGATGTGTTTCATAAAATGAAATGCTTGACATTAAAGCCTTATCAGATTTGTGCATGCATTCTGAATGTCGTTATCATTTACGTTGTGATTATTTACTAGGCACTTGATTTTTATAACGATAAAAAAATAAGACTAAAAAACTTAATTGCATTTTTATCGATATCGATTATTACCAAGCATATCCCTAAACGAATTTCATTGTCAGGTTCGCGGTAGAACCTCGGTCGATAAGAACGATTAGAGTCGCGGAAACGATTGTCATTAGTTGTAGGATGGTCGTAAACATACTATTATGGACATTATCAAAATATTTCTGTGCAACGAGAACGCTGGGTACGGTGACCAAACATTCTTAAGTTTTTTGACATTTGGTTTATTTGGTTGGTGCTAGACCACTACCTCAGCAATGATTAGCTTGTAACCTAGAAAATACCCCATGGACAGCCATAACGTCTACCGTGGAACAATTGCCACTCCCATTCCATTACACATACACACGGGAGTTGCCTTGATTCTGGAACTGTCCACCTTCTGGTGTACTTGTCTTCCTAACGATTATCTCAGGAAATTATGGGAGGAGCAATTAAAAACCGGGCATCCCAAGGACCTAAGAAGATACTAACTTACATAATTTTCTTGACTATCACTACCTAATTTCAGTAACTTTGCGGGACAATTTGCATAATTGACAATTAACATAATGTCAAGCTGCATATCCAGATATAAAATATAGTTATTTTATATCTGGATATGCAGCTTGACATTATGTTAATTGTCAATTATTAAAATTTTGTTCTACTTCTGGTTGCCATGCCATTACTGAAAACTAGATCTTGAATATTATGAAATTTTAATTTATATTACATTTTTGGCTAATTAAAGCTACAATAGAATTTGAGCATGAATAAAGCCGAAATTAATTTGAATATTTAGTTATCTGTCACCAAGTTTTTTTTGTGTTTCTTTTTTTATTCTTGATAAGTTAGCCTTTCACTTATACACCTGATGGTAAGTGATGATGTGGTCGAAGGGTTGTTCAGGCTAACCTGGAATTATATTTATTTTTATTGCAAATAGGGGCTAGCTTTGACCACTATCTCACCTGATGGCAAATGATGATGTGGTCGAAGATGTTGTTCAGCCTTACCTAGAATTACTCGCTCTCAAAGACAGCTATTGGAACAAATCATTAGGTGCTTGTGACAGATATTCTATAAAACAGTTGGTACATACTTCTCTCTTAATAATTATTTTACCGGCATAAGTACGTTTATGATAACGTCGTACAGTTCCTGGCATAAAAATATAAGGGATGTACACTTTATATTTTACAAATTATTACAGCACAAACATCTTTAATGCCCCGGGCAGGAATAGAACCAACGTCCTCCGATTTCGCGCTGGATGACTAAACCACTCGGCCACCTGGGCACGGCTATTTCTACGGAAATTTCGTGCTCCAATTGTATTTCTTTGACCATCATAGGGGACGGTGCGCGGCCATCAACCAGACTGCTAGAATTCACCTGATCGAAAGAAGTGTTTTTTCAAACACTTAACTCTCGCAATGATGTCGTTAACCTTTCTATATTTCTAAATAATTGATTACAGGCACTACCACGCGCTAAGCGAAAATCATATTTAGCAAATTATTATTGGAGCACAGATTATTTTGATGAAATTAAATTCTCGACGGGTGCCTAAAAGTGGTCCAATAACTTGTGAAATATGATTTTCGCTTAGCACGCGGTGGTTTTTGTAATCATATTTAGAGATGTACACTTTATTTTTGTAAGACGTCCAACACAGTGAACGAGATATAAATGCGCTGGATGAGCAGCATACCACTACTCGCATCGACGTGATCGGGTAATAAAAAAATATTTTGTTGTAAAATAATATTTAGTTAGTAATAAAGACACTGCTTTCAAGATGGACTTTGTCACTTACCCACAATACTTCCATAGGACACAATTGGCTGGAGTGGCAAAAATAGTAAATTATTGCAAAGGTCACGTAATAGGTAATTGCAGGAGTTGAGCATTGAGTATGAGTTCGAAAACTTGAAAATAACTCGAAGATAATGAAATTTAAATAGGACTAATTTGGTGGTTGGCCTATTCTGCCTAACGGAAAAAGAATCATTAAAATTGGATCATACAATAATGAGATATTCGTAGGACATAAAAAGACGCATCCGTAAGAATCTCGCTTTTTTTGGAAGACAATAGTAAAAATTGCGATGCATTTTGAAAAAAGAATTTATGAAAAAGAGCTTAGATAATACAAAAAAGATTTTTTTTTTCACTTTATGGTAAAATTAGCTATGACTTCTCTTCTCTCACGGAATCATTTATGTTTACAAACAGGGTCTGCTTACTATCGAAATAGCATTTGCAATAACATAACATATTATTCTAAATACCTAGTACCCGCCTCCGCATATCTTTTTTTGATGCGCTCGTAGCGTAGTTTGCTTGGCCATTCTGAATCGATCAGCCAAGTTAAGCAACGTCCGCCGCGGTCAGGAGTTGGATGGGTGACCGCTGGTGACATTACTACTGAGCGCTTCCGTGCTTCGGAGGGCACGTTAAGCCGTCGGTCCCGGTTGTTGTCTTAGGATGGCAGTCGTTACAGCATGGTGGTAGGGCACTTTGCGAATGCCCGCCTGGCTAGCTACCACCCTCAAGTTGAAAATCTGTCGCCAAGCACCTAACGGTGTGTTCCGGCAGCTGTCCTTGAGAGCCAGTAATTCTAGGTTAGCCTGAACAACATCTTCGACCACATCATCACTTACCATCAGGTCAGATAGTGGTCAAAGGCTAACCTACCAGGCATAAATAAAAAAAAAAAACTTCCGGTGGGAAAAGTCGACGAAGGGAAAAAAAACAGAAAGTAGGCAGCGGCTTCTAAAGAACTGCCTTCTTACACTGCAATCCCCAAAACGCCTATAAGGCATGGAAATGGTTTGTTCCACTGTGGACGTTATGACTATTGGGATAGTTGAAAATGGTATTCTTTAATTTTAATATTCTTATTTTGGCAAAGACGCATACTCCACGGATCACATTACAAAATTATAACGTTATGAAAAAATACAGTCATTTGCAGGATTAGAACCAGCGCCACTCACCCTTATAGAGCATGCCCCGCCTATAGGGGTTGACGGCACGGGATCAAATCTCGCACATGTCTATAATTATCTCTCTCCTTGATATTTTGTAATGGTATTCATAAACTCAATTAAGTTGCATTGCCTGGCTAGCAACTACCCTCAAGTATGAAATCTGTCGCCAAGCACCTTACGGTGTTTTCCGGCAGCTGTGCTTGAGAGCCAGTAATTCTAGGTAAAGCCTGTTAACCTTCGACCTCATCATCACTTACCATCAGATGAGATAGTGTTCAAAGGCATACTTATTATCCATAAAAATAAAAAAAATAACGTCTTAAGTAGTAATAATCGTAAATCTACCTACATTCAAATATTGACAAACTCTTTCGTCAAATGACATTCATCCCACCGCTTGACATAACTAAAGTATGAGTTACATCGCATGCCCAACAAGCCAATGAGTATGTAACAAATTTTTCATCAGGCTAGCTGTTCGTGTGTACCAATTAATATCAAAAACGTTTTATCATCATCCGTTACATGAGTGACAAACACATACTTACAAACTCTTAGCAAAATCTGTAGGCAGAGATTTATTCTTCTCGAGTGATGGTCACAGTACATAATGAGTAATCCATCATCAGTCAGTTGGTCAAGTGCACACAAAGTGGGGCGAGTAGGTACGTCTTGAGTGCATGCGCGTGCGCATTGATATTGATAGCATTGATTGGTCGCATTTGTTTGTGTCAAACTAGCAAGATAAGGTCTGTAAATATCTTATATATTTTTGAATTGATGTAATTTATTCCATCGGTATTATTAACGAACAAAAATTTAAGGACCTATGTACTATTAACATTATTAACAGTCCGTTACACGCAGCCTTATTTTTTACAAAATTTAACGCGCGGGGCACCATAGTGATCCTTTTTAAACGATGAATACTTTGATTATGAAAACATAGATGAGTACAAGTTTTAATTTATTCAAAATCAGCATTAACTTACCCTGAGAATCAATGAATTACAATAAAGTTACTATTCTGTCGCAAATTAAAAATACATACAATAATTCATGGTCATTACATCATTACATATTCACTGTTAATACTGTTATGCATGAATTATCGTTTTTTTTAGGGTTCCGTACCCAAAGGGTAAAAACGGGACCCTATTACTGAGACTTCGCTGTCTTCCCAGCCGTCCGTCCGTCTGTCATCAGGATGTATCTCAAGAACGGTGATAGCTAGACGGTTGAAATTTTCACTAATGATGTATTTCTGTCGCCGCTATAACAACAAATACAAAAAGTTGGGCAAGTGCGAGTTTACTCGCACGTTAAAACAAAAAAAGGTTGAAATATGAAGTCTAATGTTGTATAGCTAATGGTACGGTACCCTTCGTGCGCGAGTTCGACTCGCACTTGGCCGATTTTTTATCTTTCAAATTTTGAGATATATGGAAGTGCCAGTATGAGTAAAGTGTTGATAAAAAACAAACCCATGCTTGGTTGTTGTTGGCGCGGCACTGACAAATAAATCAGGATATAAGGGTCCGATATTGAAGTTCATGACGATTGTGCTCATTATTTTTTAAATTATACGCAAATGTATGTTTATTGGGCGATGTTTATATTTTATAGGTGTGTCGGATCGTTAATAATAACCTATTGGACCATCACTTAATAAATAAAAAATACCTCGATATTTGGATTTGGGTCAATATTTTTTTTTCTATTTTTTATAGGCTAGTCTTTGACAACAATCTCGACTGATTGTAGGTCCTGAAGTTATGAATGGGTCGAATTTGTTTTTCAAGATAACCTAGATTTGGGCTCTTAAAGACAGGTGCCGCCGGTACCACAGTGATACATTTTCTGCTTAAGGGTGGTAGCTATCCAGGCAGACATTAACAAAATGCCCTTTTTTTGAGGGGGAGAAATGCCTTCGCAATACCCTTCCACCATGGGGGCGGTGGAAGGGGATGTGTAGGACTTGAACCCACTAAAACCCCCCCGTGGGCAGCCTCCGCCGAGGTGGGGCAAGATAGGGTCGCGTTAGCAGTCACTATCTTGCCCCGGCGGTAGGCCCGATCTCAATCGGGCCTCTGCGCCTGAGGAGTGGCAACCCGGCTCACCAAGGACCCCCCAAACGTGTGGGGCCGTGCAAGCTGGTAGAGAATCCCCCAACTCTCCACCAGTGACCCCACTACGGAGAACGAAGGAGGCGGATGAACTGCCGGTCCCCGTTCGTCTGCGCCGAAGCGGGTCAGCTCGGACATCGTTCTCCCTCACCCGCTCCACAGCCTCCTTCTGCGCCATTAACTCTTCACAGAAGTCTAAACGCAGATATACGCCGTTCCAGCACTCTAATTGAACTTGATTTGATCCTGTCAAGATTTGATCATACCCGTTCCGGGCGACCTGTCAGAGCAAAGTTTGCTCTGCCTGGCCAAATTTTTACTACCTTTTGAAGCGGCCAAATCTTGGCCTGCTGTCAAATGTGACAGATTCTACAATAAATAATAGATTTTGTACGAGCTAAGCCAAGGATTAGTGACAAACTGTGTCAACATTGCTTAATTACGTATTATGCTCCATTTATTAAAAATGTAGACTGTATTTTATCACCTAAAAACATCGCTGTCAATTCCATATTTTGAAAGAAGCTGTATAGGTCGTTCCAGGTGCGTTGGAGCAAATATTGGTCGACCAATATTTACTGGAACGCGCCCCGGGAAACACTGTCTTGTGAAGGTAATATATAGACACTCAAATGACATCTGACAAATGACAATTCACCTGACAGATGAAAAACGTCACCCTATTTTACATCAGGTAACATTTTCAACTGTCAAATTAACTTTTACTTGTTTTTTGAAACGGCATTTACTGAATGTAAAAATTTACCGAGGTGATTTCCAAACAGCACTCAGGTAACTTTTACATTCCCCCAGTGATTTCTGAAAGTGCCTAGTTAGTCGTATTTCTATTTTGTCTAGATTTCGATTCTAATGTGACTATTGATAGTTCTTTTGCATTATGCCATACAATGTGAACTGTTTGGTACAAAATGGTCCCAAATATTTTTCCCGGGACCTTCGAAATCTGTATCACATTTATTGTTGTATTTGTTAAATAAGATATTAAAGATATTAAGATATTAAATTGTTGTATTTGTTAAATTATAAGTCTAGTAGTCTGGTTGATGGCCGCGCACCGTCCCCTATGACGGTTTAAGAAATACGATTGGAGTACGAAATTTCGGCGACACAGCCGTACCCCCGGTAGCTTAATAGATAAAGCATCCGGCGCGAAATCGGAAGGACGCGGGTTCAATTCCCGCCCGGGGCAAAACATTTTGTAAAACAATAATTTGTAAATTTAAGATATTAAACCCTATAGTAATTTGCTACATCTGGAAGAATTTTTTTCAATCTCTAATTTTTTAAAATTAATCCTGTAATTTGTTCATACATTGAAAAAAAAATCCTATTCTACTTAGTTCGCGGGTTTACTCACATTTATTTATAGAGCTTGCGCGACGTTCAGTAAGCCAACCATTTACTTTCTTTAAATAATATATACATGGTTATTAGTAAAAGGCTAACAACCTCTTCAATATCATATAAAAATATATTTTTTACTGAATACTGTCGTAATTCTAAATTCTGATCTGTTTTTAGAAGCGCTCGTAGCGAAAGTTGCTTAGCTGTTCTTAACCGATCAGCAAAGTTAAGCAACGTCTGCGGCGGTCATGAGTTGGATGGGTGACCGCTAGTTACTTAACTACTGAGCGCTTTGCAGAGCACGTTATGCCGTCGGTTCCGGTTTGGATGGCAGTCGTTACAGCATGGTAGTATGGCATATTACGAATTTCCGCTTTCCTGGCTAGCTACCACCGACAAATAGGAAATCTGTCGCCAAGTATCGAATGGTGTGTTCCGGCAGCTGTCCTTGAGAGCCAGTAATTCTATGTTAGCCTGAACAACACCTTCGACCACATCATCACTTAACATCAGGTAAGTTCATAGTCAAAGGCTAACCTATCAGGCAAAAAATAATGATTAATACCTACTGCCGAAATTCTGACCTTATACAATCCATTCAAAAAAATTCCAATCCAAACATACACTTGAAATGGAATGGAATTTTTCCAAAGGAATACAAATCAGTTGTCATGAGTTTGTCTTTGACTTTGGTCATGACATCGGATTTGTGTGTCATTTGCCGTCATAAAGGACATTAGCCAAACTAGTATCTGCGGAAGTGCATAACGAAAAAGTAACGTGTAGATAAATAAGGAAAGGCCACGTGAAGGAGATTGCTAATCTAAGAATTAGTAACCTGAACGACTTTCGGATTCTATTTTTATACTATCCTGCTTTTATAAGTGTTTTTTTTTTATGTTATTGTGACGGTACAAGCTCTAGGCCCACTTGATGTTAAGCGGACTAACCTCTGCCTATAACAGATGCATTTCGTCACGTTAGTGTTAATTCTCTTTTGAAGCGCTCGTAGCGAAGTTTGCTTAACCATTCTGAATCGATCAGCAAAGTTAAGCAACGTCCGCCGCGGTCATGAGTTGGATGGGTGACCGCTGGTGACATTACTATTGAGCGCTTCCGTGCTTCGGAGGGCACGTTAAGCCGTCGGTCCCGGTTGTTGTCTTAGGATGGCATGGTGGTAGGGCACTTTGCGAATGCCCGCCTGGCTAGCTACCACCCTCAAGTTGAAAATCTGTCGCCAAGCACCTAACGGTGTGTTCCGGCAGCTGTCCTTGAGAGCCAGTAATTCTAGTTTAGCCTGAACAACATCTTCGACCACATCATCACTTACCATCAGGTGAGATAGCGGTCAAAGGCTAATCTATCAAGCATAAAAAAAAAAAAAAAACTCATGTGTCTGCAATCTCGTTGGCTCTCAAGGACTGCTGCTGGAACACACCGTGCTTGGCGACATATTATCTACTTGAGGGTGGACACTAGCCAGGCGGGCATTAGCAAAATGCTCTTCTACTTTGCGGTAAGCGCAAGCTCTCTGTGTGATTCGAACCATGGACCTGCTGCGCAGAAGTCCATAGCCAATGTCACTGAGCCATCACTGCTTCAAAGTGTGTAATATTTCACAGTCCCGTTATTTTTTGACTAGCATTATGGGCACCTTTGCACCAGGTAATATAAGGGGCGGGTTATTCGGCTAAGTAAATATGTTAAACTTTTTATTGTGCCTTTAAATTTTTGGATTAGATATTTTGTAACTTTGACACCTTCAAAATTATTATACTATGTCCATTATTTAAATAAATGTTTAGATTTTTCTTTTTATTTGCTATGTATACGAAGATAAAAATAAAATAAAATACACATAAAATTCTAATAGATATATGACTTTACACTTTTACAGCGAAGAGTTTCGACAGGAAGTACTTAGTATATAAAGCAGCGCATTTTACTAAAAATTCGGAAATACTAAGAATAAAACTATTATACCATCAACATGTTTATTTGGTGTAATGATTTGCATCTATAACTACATTTAGGGTCCGTTTCAGAATGTCCTAATAAAGTGTCGGGTTGCTATGCAACACATAAAATAACTGAATGATAAAAATGACAGTTAACATGCAGCGCGTTTCACGCTTTAACCGATGGATAGGCTAAATCGATGACTGTGAAACGCAAAGATAGTGTTTTATTTATTAAATATGTTCTGGGTAGTAAAGCCAGAGCTTACTCGAACATTCTGAAACAGGCCCTTAGGCACCTCACTAGAATCAACTCGAATACAACTCAACTCGAAAGCAAGCATAACCTATTCTATCAACCTTCAATGTTATCAAAAACAGAAACGAATAGTTACGAAAATAGAATTCGAAATATATAAATGAGAATGTCTAAAGCGGTATAGCGGAAATGCATACGGAAAACTCCCGTGTAGATAAGTTACGGAGGCCGCGTCAAGGCAGTCTATTGGCACGCTGGTCGCGCCCGCATACATGCTGCGTGCTGGGAAAGCTAACTTTATCCATACCGTTTTATCAGACTATGTGTCATTTTCAACGGAATATTTCACGGCGAAAGGTAATAAATATGGTAAAGGTTGTGCTTGTCATGCGGAAGAAATATCGCACCTAACGAATTGTTTGGAAAATGTACGTTGAATATTTTAGAGGACGAAATATAGGAAGTTTGTCTGTATTGTATTATAAATTCATTTTTTACTAGCTGTACCCGCGACTTAGTTTGCGATTGCCGTACCTGCAGACAAATTATTAAAATTTGAGCACTGTTTACATTTAAGCAACGCTGTGGTCTGCGGTGAAGCACTCTTAAAAAGGTAAAGTAAAGCATAGCTCAGAAAGGAGCTTTTAACTTTGAATTTGGAAATTTCCGGGTTGTATTTTCCAGAAGACAGTAGTTAAAATACTCAGGGAGTTCCTTCACAGTTCGCACAATAAATGTTAAACAAAGAGCATTGTGCGTTTCTTTAGAATTTCGATTTCAAAACGGCGGTTTTATTAGGCAATGGAACAAAAATATTTCCATTGCGCAGTCTGCCGCACTGGACGTGGGGTGCCGGGATACCCGTGGGGTGCTTAAAGTACCATGGTTAAAGTACCAGCATTCTAACAAAAAAAGAATGATTGAAATCGGAATACGCGTAAATGTATTACAACAAAGTGTACATTTTGACTTACATCCCCTTTCCCAAAGGAACCGTGCTGAATTTCAGGAACAGAAGTTTAATATGTCCTTCTTCGTAGTAAAAACTGAAATCGTGCTAAGTTTCATTGAAATTCATTCAGTGGTTTTGGGCTGCCCGTGGGGTTTCCGCCTGCCCGTGGGGTACCGAGCTGCCCGTGGGGTGCTTAAAGTATCATGGGTTAACTACTAGTATTCTAACAAAAAACAATAGAAATCCAACTACGCGTTAATGAATTACATCTAAGTGTACATTTTGACTTTCATCCCCTTTCTCAAGGGAACCGTGCTGGATTTCTGGATAAAAAGTACCCTATGTCCTTCTCCGTAGTATGAACTCATATCGTGTTAAGTTTTATTTAAATCCATTCAGTAGTTTTAGAGTGAAGCGCGGCTGGGATACAGACAGAGAGACAAAAATACTAAAAAATAACAGTTTTGGCGTCGGTATCAGCTACAGAGTAGTCTCAAAAAATATTTTCAAAATATCTGCACTGTACAGAATTGGACCTATTACAGTTTTATTATAAGTATAGAATAGATATAGATTGTATACCGTCTTAATTTTGACCTCACCATGATTACAAATTACAACCAACAAACTATTTATAAACGCCGAGATTCCCCGATTATCGATTTCATTAATATAGTTTTTAATCAACCAGATGTTATGTTCGCAGATGTATGCAAATTTATATTTTTTTCCACTAAATTTTCGTTAGGGACAGTATTGAACTAGTTAGGGGCATATTTGGAACTTAACTAAGGTTCCTTGGTGTTTTGCGACGTGAGATTGAACAAACATATTGCGTTACTGTCTGGTCCGGTAAAAAAGGGCACGCTGTTGCGGCTGCTGAAAAAAAAAACAACTAAAAAACTCTACATAACAAACGAGGTCTTATCTACTTTGTAGGAACTTATTCCATAATCTTTAAATACACAGTGCACGGATAATTCACAATGAAATTAATCTTTACAAAAGAGTTTTTCGAAAACAATGAAAGTATTAATATTACAATCTAAAGTAAAATCAGTAAGATATACGTGATTTTATGTATATTATTATTTTTTATCTAAATACGGCTCTCTTGCGTTTTTCCCTGAGGACAAAGAATCAGAATGAATCATTCAGTTGTACAAACATTTTTGCTCGGAAGATATAAATTGAATTCCTCCTTGGGATTAAAATATAAAACAGTAAAATATTATAACAATCTCAGCCGGATTATCCACCGCTAAACACATCCTCCCCTATAATTGGGGGGTTGCCATAATCCTCACGCTCGGCAGGCGTCTTGGGGATCGCAGTGTGAGATATCAGTTCCTTGGAAAGCTGCCCACCTTTCATGGATTGTCATTCTCTCCGAGTGTTTGAAAATTAGTGAGCAAAATGCCTTATATTCTGTGTATTTAAATGAAATTTCAATTAGAGTTTTATATAATTATAATAATATCTGACATTGTATATAGTAACCCATTTGCCTAATTAATTTTTATTGCGATACAAGATTTTTTAATATTGTCATTTTTATATGTATAAGTATTTGTAAATCTTATCATTAGTAATAAATAATATTCTATAATTAATAACCTAATTAGTATAATTATACTTATTAGGTTATTAATTAGGCTGTAGCTGTTTTAACGTATACCATAAAACACATTTATATAATCTCATTCGGTTATATACTAATTATGAAATGAAATTCAGACTTTTATTGGCATATTTTATTTACATACTTTTTTATGAAAATTAAAAAATTAAATTAAAGCATAATTCTCCTAATTATTATCTCCTTTTATTCTCCTATTTCCTTGCCCCGTGGGGTGCCGGGTTAGAATTGCACCTCCCCATATCATCCCGTGGGTGTCGTAAGAGGTGACTAGGGGAAAGGTACTGGAGGGTGGGCAGCAGCGCCTTCTAAAGAACTCCCAACTTGCACTGCGATCCCCAAGACGCCTGCCAAGCGTGGGGATTATGGCAAATACCCCCCTTTATAGAGGAGGCTGTGTTCAGCAGTGGACGACCCAGCTGTTACAGTATTCTCCTAACAAAACAATGCTTTAAAACAAATTATTAATTAATAAAGTACAATGTGTCCCGACCAAGGAAGTTTCAATTCAATTTAAGTACACATTATCTGTGGTGAGCGCGCTGCGCGCGCAACGCGCTTGTTTTTATATTGCATTTTATTTAATGTAGCTACCTATAGCCATGAGATTAAGTAAAGTAGTGTATGCAACTGCATATAATTAGGTATTAAAACACTCGTGAAATCTTATTTTGAAACTCGCCTGCGGCTCGTATAAACTACACTCATGTTTTAATACCCTCTATTATATGACAGTTGCATAAACTACTATCAACTACGGCCAATATGATCTCCAAGAATATAAATATTTCAATAAAGAATCAGTCCTTATTCATTATTAGTCGACACATTCCTCTTTTACACAACGTATCTTGTGCTTACCACAAATAAATCAGGATTAATGTTGTAAAATAAAATCGACCTTAAAAGTGAGTCAAGTGCGCGCCCAAAATTAGGAAAGAACAAATTGAGATCAAGGAATTAAGGCCTTTAATTACCCACTGAACAACGGACGAAAATACTTGAAATTATCGTAAAACAATAAAAAATTGCCATCACTTTTGGCAATAAAATTGGACCCAGAAGGTGTCAGAAGGGTAATAAACATTGAATTATTGACTTTTTCAATAAGAATTAACCTTTATTTACTTGTATAAAAGTATATGCCGTACCTACCCATGGTACTACTCCCAGCTTAAAAATGAATTATGTTTCATAATATCCTCCTGTGAGATATTGTAAAAGACGTCAAAAAGTGTATCCTTGATTTGAAAAGGGTATTGTTGCATACTAATATACATAATATACGCAGAACAGATATGTTTAACATTTTAACTCCCTCATTTACTGAAAGGTATACTACCATTTATAAGAATCCTATCGAAGTCATCGGGAAGCCACGCGCCGTAAAAGCGAAGACTTTTTTGCAATAAGTATTTTTTTCGCCTTCCGTTCGTCTCTAAGAACTGTCTCCGATCGGCTCAATCATTTCGCACTGTGTAGAGATGTTAGGTCACTCTGCATCTCTTACCGAGTCTAATACTTTGCAATTGCGTTAGTCCGATGGCGAATATAAGCTTTAGAATTTCGCGTCCTAACAGAGCATGATGTTCCATGTATTTGGCATCGACATCTGGAAGTTCACAAGCGTACGATTCACAGGGCATTTTCTGCGTTGCGTGCGGGGTGTTTTCAAATCGAAATAACTTAGGAGTCTTCAAGCATATTCTCTCCAAAAAAATTAACAAGGGAGCAAAAATAATATAAAACATAAGTAACATTGTTTATTCCAGTTCAAGAGATTCCAGAACCCAAGATTTTTTATTCTCATCATGGCGATGAAAATTATTATATTTTTTCGCCTCAGAGAGTCAGAAAGGTGTTTTTTATCATTCGAAATGCACATGCGAAAATACTTTTATTTAAAAAAATTAAGAGTTTTCGAGTTTCACTCGCAAACCGCAAATCGATCGTTTCCCAGAAAAGTTTTTTAGTCTCTCGTACCTGTTGAAAAGCTCGCTCAACTCAAGGATTCCATTTTTGAAAATTGCTCGTTTAACCCGTGGTTTAACTCTCGAATCCTTCACTTCCTTAGGTTTTAATACAAGCACTCGAGCCAAATAACGACTGTGCCAAATACATTGAACTATTCCTTCGGCGAAATTATTGAATCTCTAAAAGCAACGTATGATGTCTCGGCTTTAATGCTCAAGGTGTTGTTATAATACTTTGACTATAATAGGAATTATTTTCTGGAAATTATTTACACTCTGAATGAACTCTTGAACAATTCTCGCGTTATAATAGTTTGACGACGAATACAAAATATTGAATTTCTCGCCCATGACGTCAAAGTTTCGCTTAAGAGAGAATTTAACCTGCGATCTCCATACAAATGTATTCCTGCTACAAATCTATGTCTGCTATATACAAGGCCATGTCATTTCCTTTTTTAAGCAACAAATTATTACTAAAGAAGATACTGACCAGTTATTACCACTATAGTACCAGTTATGACCATAATCGGACGACAACCAGACAAATTTGAAACATTGGAGTAACAACAGAAAGTAATAATAATGCTTCTTAAAATATTAATGGCTAAAAATAATAAATAACAAGAATGAACAAAACATCGGAATCTGGAATGTCGATCTCAGGAAGGTTTTTCAAATTCCTCGAAGGTCTCGTTCCTTCATAAGGATATGATTCCAAATTCAAATTATGTCAATAAAAATTAAGTGACGACCTATTTTTTTTTGTAGCTGAGAGGCTAGCTTTTGTCCACTACCTCACCTGATGATGTGGTCGAAGATGCTGTTCAGGCTAACTTAGAATGACTGGCTCTCAAGGACCGCTGCTGGAACACACCGTTAGGTGCTTGGGAACAGATTTTCTACTTGAATATGGTAGCTAGCCAGGCGGACATTCACAAAATGACCTACCACCTTGCTATACCGACAGTAATCCTAAGACAACAATCGGGACCGACAGCTTAACGTAGAAAGCACTCATTAGTAATGCAACTAGCGGTCACTAGATTTGACACGAATTCAACTCATAACTTGCTTTCAACCTAGCGAACGGCTAGTCAAACTACGCTATGGTGCTTCTGGATCTATTATTCACCATGATTTGTGTAATATTGAATAAAATTTTTCGGATATTCGTTTACTACAATCGGCCTAGAATTGAATGATGATTATTTATTGTTGTTTTGGCATTATTACAAATTGTTTTTCCGAACGCCACTCGTATTCGTTTGCTTGATCAAAAATTGAACCTTTTAACTGTTAAACAAGGAGGTTATCTCAAAATCCCTCGTTCTACCAGACTCCAGACTGCAACCGAAAAGTTCCTTTGGCAGAATAAGCCATTAACATCCAACCGGCAAACAAACTCGTTGTATTAATGTCAAAATCAAAATTCATCGATCAAACGGTAATCCTGCCAAATAAGTAAAACTGCAACATAAAGTGAATGTACAAAGGTAAACAGCCCACTTATTATACAAACAGTTATATAACAATGTGTGGTCGTCAATGTCGCCCGCGGTCCGAATTCGTAATTATTGGCGTATGCAGTTTGACAAATTTAACTTTGCCGTTGGAGCGCCACTGTTGCTATGTTACGATTATGTTGGTACGCTACGCGGCATTTGAAAATATTGTCACTAAAATGTTATTTGTAACTCAATATGTATACCATTTTGGAAATAAAATCTCGTAGTATACAATGCGATTAAAATAAGAATAGGATCGGCCCAGCGCCATGCTGTGTCTTTAAAACTAGATTTTGGTACAATGAGCAAAAAAAATTAACAAAAATAAATAAATTGCAGTCAGGTTTTTTATTTTTTTATTAATTTATACTTGTTTTATCATATATTTTTTTCCACACAGTACTAAAATCTATTTTTGACGTCACAACATGGCGCTGGGCCGGTCCTATTCTTATTTTAATCGCATTGTACGTCATATTTATAAATCACATTATTGCTTCAATGTATTATGTATAAAATTTCACTATAGTTCAACATATATTTTTATACATTTGCTTTGACTGTGCTTTTTGGAATTGAAATTAAATTAAGCAGCATATTATATCAATAGCATCATATTATGAAGGATATTATGTTATTGTTATCCTACTTTCTGTTATGGAAGTAAAACAATTTCTCCCATTTCTATTTTCATAGATCTGATTCTTTAACACACAAAAGACGAATAGCCTTCCTAATTTAAAACATTATAGCAGTTCAGGGACCCATATCATTACTTTAAAAATATGCAATCACAACTCGAAACATCTAAAAGGTATATTATAGTTTTACAGTATATCTTATTAAAAAGTGCTACTATTCATTGTAATGAATACTTCTTCACAGATAAGACTCAGTTGGATTTTCTGTTTTAATATCGGTAATTTTAATAATAGTAAGCTCCTATAATAGCTTACTATATCCTATTATAGTTTACATTACAGCAATATTTGTCAGGCTTATATGACATTTGTTATGAATAATAGACCTATTTGCAAGGAAAATAAACGTATTTATTATTATTATTACTTTAATTGAGATCTAAACTGATCGAAACTAAAATGAGATCGAAAAATATCGAAACTTAAAAACAGTCCAACCCAGAGTTCAATAAACTCTAGACTACCAGTGCCACCAGGGTTTAATATTGTTAGTATATATTAAATTAATTAAAATCTGTTCAAATTCAAATTCAAATTCAAAATCATTTATTCAATTTAGGCGTCTACGACGCTCTTATGAAGGTCAATTACAAATTTTAATATTGAAATATTCTACATTGTACTGCCACGTTCAGCAAAAAAAAGGTTTATAGAGCCACTGCGAGAAGAACGGGCAAGAAACTCGGGGCCATTCTTTTAAACGTCTTTTTACAATGTGTTATAAACAATATAATACAATTATTACAATATTTGTTTAAATTACGTAGGAGACATGTGATGGCTTGGCAGAGGTGGAATTTTCCAAGCATTTTTGTCGTTTAAGTAATCACAAACTGTGTAGTAGGATTTCCTCATCAAAATATTTTTCACGTGCAATTTGAATTTTCCTTCTGTGAGCATTGTAATATGTTCGGGAATTTTATTATAAAACCGCACACAATTACCTAAAAAGGACCTTTTATTTGTCTTTGCTAATCTAAAACATGGTACCGTTAATTTATATTTGTTCCTAGTGTTGTAATGATGGTTGTCACTGTTTAATTTAAATTTACTCAAATTTTTCCGAACATACATAATATTTTCAAATATATACAGACTCGGTAAAGTTAATATATCAATTTCTTTAAAAAGATCCCTTAGAGATTCCCTAGGATCCATTTCATATATGGCTCGAATTGCACGCTTTTGTAAGATAAAGATTGTCTCTATCTCAGCAGCAGCTCCCCACAGCAATACACCATACGACATAATACTGTGGAAGTATGCGAAATAAACCAGCCGTGCAGTAGCTACATCTGTTAACTGTCTTATCTTACAAACTGCATATGCAGCAGAACTAAGTCTTCCGGCTAGATCATGTATATGTGGATCCCACTGTAAAGTTGAATCCATTTTGATTCCCAGAAAGACTGTCGCTTTGTCAATAGAGAGTTTATCTAGGCCAAGCTTAATGTTTGGTTCAACATAAGGAACATTCGGTAATGAAAACTTTAAACATTTGGTCTTTTTTGAATTTAACAGAAGATTATTAGCGGCGAACCATTCAGAGATCATAGATAACACATTATTTACATGAATGAGTTCACTATCTTTCCTATCTACTTTAAAAATCAGAGAGGTATCATCCGCGAATAAAACGATATCACAGAAATCTTTGACCATGCAAGGCAGATCATTAATATACGCTAGGAACAGAAAAGGTCCCAAAATTGATCCCTGCGGTACACCTATTTTTACGAAAGACCCGGAAGAAGTATTGCCATTTATTCCAACCATCTGTAGCCTGTCAGACAGATATGACTCTATTAGATTTAAAGCTTTTCCACGAACACCATAGTGTGAAAGCTTACGAATCAGAGTGCAGTGTTCTACACAGTCGAATGCCTTGGAAAGATCACAAAATACGCCAATAGCATCATGTGAACTCTCCCAGGCTTCAAGTATATGTGACATCAATTGAACACCTGCATATATTGTACACATGAGTATGGAGAAATAAATGATTATGATTACATACAAAATAAAATATAACTCCAAAGTAAATTATTTTAGAATAAGTATATCGTCATCATCTATGTCTAAAGCGCACATATTATTCGAATATAAATATATTGTTGCTTATACAGAAAAATTGAACAACTATCGAACAAGCAGGCACTAACTTGAACGTTTTGACAGCTTTTGGTTCACATTTTAAGACGGGACATAATGATTACATTGTCATTAAACAACATGTCGTGTACTGCAATCAATGGCTATCTACCAATAGGAAAATAAAAAAAAAACATACCTATCTCCAGATCTGTTGAATCTGTAAATCGGGTATGGCGCATCGATAGTAAACTGTCGACGTTGTTTTTCCTTCGACGCTCCGTGACGTTTTTTGTTAGTACTAAGTTGTTTTCCATTACCTAAACATGTCACCCTAATATCCCCATACTCTAATATATCACCTATACCATACAAAAATTACATTTTCATCCGTTTAGTTTGAGTGGATCAAACAGCGAAATGTAAATATATTTTTACAGATTTTGACGTTTTTTGTTTTAAAATTGAGTTTATTTGATGTAATCTCCAATCATCATATAATTTTCTTGAAACCAATGCAATCCTCATAATATTCTCTTTACGGGAGAAGAAATGAAAATAGACCTTTTTATGGAAAATTTTACAGGAAAAGGGGTTTGAACAGACGACGAAAATGGCGGAAAACAGCATTTTTTTTGTCAAACTATTCCACTTCCAATTTTGATTTTTCTTTTAGTTCAGAAGTACTTACGAGATTATTTATTACGTAAGTTTTCATCGGTGAGTGTTTGCGCGGCAAAATGTATCGAGTGAAAGTTTTTTTATTTTCATTTCACGATTTGAATAACTTTTCGTTAACGTAGAGTGATGCGGTTTATGAGTTGTACAGCCAAGGATAATAGCTTACTAAAAACTTTTGAATAATAACGATCGGATAAAGACAAGCTTCACACTAAACCTTTTTTTCAGACAACCGGAAATCCGATCGGGACACACAAGAGGGTCAAATAAAAAAAAATATTAAAAAAAACTTTTCAATCCTTATCCTTTTAATTTCTTTTAAACTCGTTATTGCCTTGTTCCCTTTATATATGCATATTACAGCTTTCTAGGTTCATTATTGTAGAAGTAGTAACGAGATTATTATTAAGTTAATTTTGGCGCCAAAATGTAATTAGATCTGGTTTCAGATTTCATAAAAATATATAAATACTTTCTGTTAACTCAGAAAAATATGGACTTTCTCTCATTAAGCCAAGGACCCATCCTTACGAAAATCGTCTGCATTATGAAAATTGGACTTATGCAGAATTTATGGTAAATTTGTAAACACGACTATTGACCGCCGACCGGCTGGCCGGTTTGTACAGATGCGCACAAATCCGGCCAGCCGGCAAATACAAATTAGGAGCTATAAAAACATACCTACTATTCCTTTATAGATTCCTGAAATTAAAAACATACCTATTATTAGGGTTCCATACCCAAAGGGTAAAAACGGGACCCTATTACTGAGACTTCGCTGTCCGTCCGTCCGTCCGTCACCAGGCTGTATCCAAGAACGGTCAAAGCTAGACAGTTGAAATTATCACAGATGATGTATTTCTGTTACCGCTATAACAACAAATACAAAAAAGTTGGCCAAGTGCGAGTCAGACTCGCGCACGTTAAAACAAAGGTTAATGTACGAAGTCTAATGTTGTATAGCTAATGGTATGGAACCCTTCGTGTGCGAGTCCGACTCGCACTTGACCGATTTTTCCTAGCTTCCAAATTTCCCCACCCGCAACAATAAGTTTGTATTTATCCACGAATGTGTTACAATGTCAGGGGGAAGGACGGGTAATGTGGGACAATGTCAGAGGTGCATCACACACCCACTGCACCGTGTACACACTGCGCATACCTTGATGAGTCAATGAGATGCATTCTGTAATGCTTTGTAGCTCAAGCTTGCAGTGTAATTTGAGCTATTGCCGATAAGCCATCAATTTCGAATAAAGAAACGACTTAATTTAGTTGTTTCTTATTTAAGTTTTTAAGTTTCTCAATTAAGTTATTTCTTAATAATCATGTTTTTTATGTTCGTATTGGTAGTTAGACCATAAGTAAGTCGATTCTTTATTCGAAACACATGGTCGCCAGACCAGGTAATAGCTCTGCAGGCTTGAGCTACAACGTATGGTGATATTAAGCATTTTAGCATTTTGGGAATGCTCTTCTAGAAACCTCACACACAAGTAAAAAATCGGACAAACCCCCTGATAGTTTTGTATTATAATACCTAACCTTGTGTAAAAATTTACTACTTAATTACTTAGCTACTTATTGCTAATAGTTAAAACGATGTCTCCACCATACAAATGTTGAAATATTTTGTAATTCCAACACTTTTTACAATTTCCAGCTTCACAAAAACACTGTCGTAACTATAATTAAAAATTGTTTGCAGAGATGAGAACACATTGCACTTACATAATTATTATTGGAAATAGTTGTAAACAGGTAGTAATGAAAATAGCTTTAAGTTATATTATAATTATTATTGGAAATAGTTGTAAACAGGTAGTAATGAAAATAGCTTTAAGAACAGTGACTTTTTAATGCTCATAATAATTAAAAATAATCTTAATTACTTTATTTTAAAAAGGATAAAAAGAAAAAACCTAAAAAAAATAAGGCAGATGTGCCAAAAGATGTGAAAGAAAGAGAATAAATTGAGTACTTTATCCTTACGCATCATAAATAATGGTTTAGCATAATATGAATTGAATTTCATTAATGAACTCGGGTTTGTGTGATATTAACAGGTAACAGATAGGCAACACATGAATTATTATTGTACTGGTATTGCAGATGTAACCGTAAGCTTGTTTGCTGCTTATCACATAAAAAAGGTAAACAACTTCCAACACTAAAAAGTATTAAAAACTTTGTTGAAGTTGGTACCATGCTCACACGAAATATTAACCTCACATTTATCATGGTTCAATTTCACAAAATATTTTATACTTTTAAGCGTTGTATGTTGGGTAGATTTTATTTAAATATTTTTTTACTCACTTTTTTAAAGTGGAATAGATCGAATGCGATGAGAGTCAATGATCTTTAACAAGCTCATTCAGTCACCTCAAATAGTTAATTGACTGTAACTTAAAAATACTCTACCAATTTTGATGAAATTAAAGACTACCTGGATAGTGTGCTCTTTTAAACGAAATAGAATTTCTCGATTCTTCGTCCAGGCGTCTTCGAGTAGTCGGAGAACATACATAAAAAAAGATTCCGAACACTTGACCACCGGTTTTTAAAGTCGGTTAAAAATGGCTAGCATTTACACACTGATCTAAGAAATTTAATAATGGCTTACAACATTTTATCTCAGATGTCTCTAGTTAAACTTCAGAAACCTCAATACTTCGCAAATATCCAATTCCCATAAGATGTTTCGAGTGTACGGTTTCTACATCGACATCAAAGAATTCAAATCTTCTAATATAAAATTTCACTTTCGAATATTAAAAAACTTGATATCGTTTGAAATAACACTTCAACCTGAACCACGAGATGCAATATTTATTATTAAAGAACCTGTTCTTTCAGTTCACTTTCGGTTTTTATTACAAGACAAACATTTAGTGAACTGAGAATACAATCTGTTCACCATATAGTACATTATAAAAAATCTACTGGAAGTTCGAAGCCAAAAACAGTTATTTGCTGTTAGTGTGAAAGTTTTGTAATAACCACGTGTATTTTTGTTGCAAATTAGTAGTGCGCAGCCAGAGACGCAACTTTTGATAAACCACTCTCTACTATGCACTGTGGTTTTAACTTTGTTAATTTTCTAATGTATGGGGAATGTTATCCTTTAGGTTAATTTATACGTATGAAATATGCAGTATTTTATATATAACCATAGGTATATACCCCGTGGGGTGCCGGGTTAGAATCGCATCTTCCCATATCAACGCGTGGGTGCCGTAAGAGACGACTAAGGGAAAAATACTGGAAGGTGGGCAGCAGCGCCTTCTAAAGAACTGCCAACTCACACTGCGATCCCCAAGACGCCTGCCAAGCATGGATATTATGGCAAATACCCCCTTAATAGGGGGAGGTGTGTTCAGCAGTGGACGATCCGGCTGTTACAGTAATATACACTACATAAAATACTGCATTTTATATATTACTAGCTTTCCGGGCGCGGCTCCGCCCGCGCGTATTTCGGTTATCGCGCAAAAACATTAACCTCTTTTTGCGCAGTTGGATAAAAACTATCCTATGTTTTTTCCCGGGTCTCAAACTATATCCATACCAAATTTTATTCAAATCGGTCCAGTAGTTTTGGCGTGAAAGCGTAACAGACAGACAGACAGACAGACAGACAGACAGACAGAGTTACTTTCGCATTTATAATATTATTATAGTACTGAAGTACTGATTGACTAACCAACTCTTCAAAATTACCATTAAAGGAAAGCCATGATTAACAGACGTTTATCCAAAAAGACTATTCAAAATAACAATTAAGGGTCCTCCGAAGCCTATGACAGGCCCTTCAGTTAATTTTTTTTATTACTTCGTTCGATGTAAATATTAAAAACACTTGCAAAAAACCGACAAGCAGTGATATGATTAAGCCAACAAAATGACACATCACAATAACAGCCATAAAATGTTATGCATGGTGAATGCACCGTTGAACAGGGTCTCTCCATTTCAGGAAGCATTACCATAACCTCCACTCTTGGATTATTAGTTATATTAGTTATTCAGAGGGTGCTGCTGAACACCTTATAGTATTTTGCCCCTTTAACGAAGCAAAATACCAGAATACAAAGGATCAGAAGGCAGCGACTCTAGCCACAAAGCAATAAAGTGCACTTTAGCTCGCAAAGCACGGAGCAACTAATATTTATATTACCTACAAGGATTTTCTCTCTGACACGTAACGCAACGTAGAATAAGCCCGTGCGGACGGATACGCCGATGTTCCTGTAGTTTTTTTTAATATTTTTTTTATTGCTTATAGGTAAGCCTTTGACCACAATCTCACGTGATGGTAAGTGATAACGTGGTCGAAAGTCCTAACCTAGAATTACTGGCTCTCAAGAACAGCTGCCGGAACAAACCATTAGGTGACTAGAGGGTGGTCGCTAGCCAGGCGGGCATTCGCAAAAATGCCCTCCCACCGTGCGGTGAAGCTCAAGCCCGCGGCGGGATTCAAACCATGGACCTGCGCGGCAGTCCATAGCCAAAGCCACTGAGCTATCACTGCTCTGATGTTTGGGAGACCACAATTCTAGCCCGGCATCCCACAGCTTAGAATAAAATGCGTAGTTATCTCTTATTATTGTGATGTAAACGACGAAGACAAGTGTTGACAAAGATTTTAGAATATTTTTTCGGAGTCTAATGTTTGTCCTGTATAAGAATGTATGCATATATTTTTAATCCATTGAGATATATACAAAGCCGTTTTGTGAATACTTAATATGAGTATAACAATAACGCGTTATCTAGTTTCTACCTTGGGGTGCCCAGTAAGAATGTCTCATAGAAGATTATATTAAAATTATTTAATATTCCTACAGATTTAAATAAAGTTTATTGTATTGTAGAATAGCTACCGGAAAATCCGTCTCATTCAATGACATAAATTATTACTCCCAGCTCTAAACATCGCTCTAGAACTAAATAACTGTCGATGAGTACTTAGGTCTTGGTCATTGGAACTTTGGTAAGTCGGTGCGGCCCTTAGGCTAAAAAGTTTGACGGCCTTTGTTATTGACTAAATGCCAATAATTGGTGGTTATCTGCAGTAGACATCAATACCAACTTAAAGCTAGGCAGATTCTTTTTTATTATCGAGCTTAACTCCAAAACTTTTTAACTAAACTTGATAAAATTCAAACAAGGCCTTCTTGAAAATATACTCCATGCAGCTAAAACTATTTATCAAAATCAGATGTCACAGTAAAAAAAATGTATTAAACCTGAAGTAACTTTTAATACTGAACACATCGAGAAAATAACACTATCTCGTTGACTGAACAGTATCAAATAACTTATTGACTGTTTCGAATCAGCTTTGTAATGACCATTGAGCGTTTTCTATCAGCAGATTAAAAACGGTCTAATTTCATATTTTCATGGTCTGACTTTCAGAAGTTCATGACATTTTCATCAGATCCTTCTGATGCTCAAAACAAAATGTCATGAACTTCTATCACGCGTATGAAGCCTTAGTAACTAAAAAAGGATCTTTTTTAGTTACGAAGGCTTCATACAAGTGTAGTTTGTTGTCTTGATATAATGATATACCATGTGTTTAAGCTCGGTGAAATTAAGTACTATACCGATTCAAGCACACACTTTCACAGTCCCTGTTTCCACAAGTTATTTGATATATTTCAATGTTAGAAGTTAGTTTCGTTTTAAGGTTTCCGTACTAGAAAACAGGATAAGTACTAAGCCATCCAAACATTCATTAAACGTTTTTCGTGGACATCAGTACTAATATTATAAATGCAAAAGTAACTCTGTCTGTCTGTTACGCTTTCAGGCCAAAACTACTGGACCGATTTGAATGAAATTTGGTATAGAAATAATTTGAGACCCGGGAAAAAACAAAAGATAGTTTTATTCAACTGCGCAAAAAAAGGGTTAATGTTTTTTCGCGATAAGCGACATACGCGCTAGCGGAGCCGCGCCCCGAAAGCTAGTACAAATATAATAATATATTAAACTGGTTACAAAAACAGTTCTTAATGAAATATGACGAATGACAATCTGCACACAACACCAATATACATTTTCAGTTCGCTCAAATAACAATCTGGTCATGCAAATCTAGTTTGATACTTGTATCAAACTAGATTTGCATTTATTCTTGAATAAGAGTAAGGATAGATATATAGAATATATAGAAAATAATATAATTCATAATTCAGATACATATTTGGTAGGTAGACCTTGTACTGTTTTGGCAGGCGTTAAAAAATAGCACATATCAAATTCCAATTCTAAGTTAATAAATGCTTTTCCCGTAATAGATATGTATTTATTTGCGCAGCTACAGCCGAAGAAAAAACGTTATCAATAAAACAAGAAGGAAGCTATTACCATTTTGAAAAGATGCGACACATTTTTTGTTCATTGACGCAAGAGTTTTCTAAAGTTAGAAACAAGACAATAACATGGATCTAGAGTTCGTAAACTTTATTTTTTTGGTTCTGAACGACAGAATAAATTTATTGAACTATATTCAGTCAGGTTACAAACATAAAACATTGCTACAGCACCATCACTACAAAAAATAAAACAAAGTAGCTTACCACTGTCTGTTTGTCCCTATATATATAGATCTTTTAAAACACGCAATGGATTGTGATGTTTTGATAGATGCAGTAATTCAAGAGAAAGGTTTAAATGTATTTATAAGACATCCATAATATAGTAGAGAAACACTGATAATTTTAGAGGTTTCTAATGTGATGTCGTAGAGTATTGTACACCTTAAAAAGGGCTACAAAAAATCCGCAATAGTATATGATCTCTTAGGGGTAACCCACAATAAACATTTTTAGAGTTCCGTAGTCCTGACAAGGAACCCTTTTATAGTTTCAGTCATGTCCGTCTGTCTGTCCGTCTGTCCGAGGTTTTGCTAAGAGACCGTTAGTGCTAGAAAACTGAAATTTTGTATGAGTATGTAAATCGCTGACAATGTGGTTAAATAAAAATTCCAAAAAAAATTTTTTTTAGTGTTTAGCTCCCCTGCATTTGAAGTGAGGATGATTTTTTTGTCGTCTAACCCGTTGTGTATAGTGTCGTTGAATAGGTATTTTAAAATGACTTAGGGGCTAATACTGTTTTTAGATTTAATGCTCCATTTACGAAATATTAAACTTAAAAGTGCGAATTTTTGTTTCAGCAGGGCAACCCCCACCCCTCCAAAAGCTAAACTGCTGGCTTGAAAAATCTGTGAAAATTCATGATGATAGTGCAGTTCATGAACTTGAAAATTAAAACTATAGCGGTTGAGATAACTTTATTACCTTAGCAGTAATATTAGTTGAACTTGGGTGTTGGATAATTTTGTAGCAAATATAAAATCCTTAGAATAATTCCTTTAAAATTACTAAGATCAAGTAGTTGGTTGTTTTTCAAGGATAAAGACTTGCGTCGAAAATTAAATCTAAAATAAAAAAGTTTAAAACAATAGGTATCATCTATATCATATATAACTTGATTCGACTTCGGTATAAAGTACTTTTTTGGACCTCATCCTCGCCGTACACAAGAAGTGTTTCCTGTTCCCACCTTGCGTACCAAGCCTGGTCATCGGTTACTTCTGTGTTATATGACAGAATATGAATGTGTTATATGATTGTTGAGACGTGTGGACACAATCCAAGACTGTCTCTTGCTTGATACACTTTGACTGAAGTTGATAATGAACACAAAAAAAATATGTGAAATGGCGTGAAATCGAAAGAACTTTTTAAAATATTAAACGCGTTCCTAATTCAAAATAATTAAAAAGTTGAAAAAAAGTAAAGTTTTTATCCTATGGCGGCAATCGTACTACGGAACCCTACATTGTGCGTGGCCCGACATGCATTTGACCGTTTATCCTTTACTTTTAATAGATATAATAGCTTATTTATGAAGTGATTTTAAACAATAAAGCATTAATCCTATCCAGTTAAGTACCTAAAATACATTGTGCATTTATTTTATTACATGATCAAGTGCGAGTCGGACTCACTCACGAAGGGTTCCGTACCATTAGCTATACAACATTAGACTTCATATTTTAACCTTTTTTGTTATAACGTGCGCAAGTCCGACTCGCACTTGGCCAACTTTTTGTATTTGTAGTTATAGCGGCAACAGAAATACACCATCTGTAAAAATTTCAACTGTCTAGCTATCACCGTTCTTGAGATACAGCCTGGTGACAGAAGGACGGACTGACGGATGGATGGACACCAAAGTCTCAGTAATAGGGTCCCATTTTTACCCTTTGAGTACGGAACCCTAAACAAGTACCTAAGCAATTAAATGATGATATAAAGTATACATCAAAACCTTCAACATCTTCAACATAAATGCCTGGTATTGTATAACATAATAACATGCACCTTGGCAACCGGCAATAGGCTCATCAAGTGTTCACGTCTGAATCTAACATATCCATTTACGTTAAAGGCCAACTTGTATAAATAATTAAATAAATAAACTTTTCGTGTAGGGAAGTCTCTTTATATTTTATGTTTATTGCCTTAGTCACTTAAAACTTTTAACAAAATTACAATGAGAGGAAAAATTGTAGACATGTGCGGGATTCGAACCCGCGCCATGCACCCCTACAGTCAGGTATGCTCTGACCGCTAAGCTTACATGATAACTCTAATTCGTCCTGTAGTTCTTATTCTGACTTCTCAATTAATTTTAAATAGGTATCTCGTACTCAAGTTATCATTTGCAATAAATATTTTAGAGAAACAACTATTTTTAATTTCCTTATAATCAAAATGAAAAGCAGAGTGTTTAACACGGGTGTAACTAATCAATTCCTACTCGGCCTATTACCGCATTTACTTTGAATAGGTACTACTTATGTAATTATTTATAAATATTTTAGATAAATTAATTTTGTTTACTTTCCTTATATTCGAAATGAAAAGTAGAGTGTTAAACACGGGTTAAGGTCGTCAATTCCTACTATCTTTTGTGGTTATGGATTGGTTTCAGAAAAAGGAAGTTTTTGAAAATCTGTGGCCAAGCACTTAACAGTGTGTTCCGGCAGCTGTTCTTGAGATCCAGTAATTCTAGGTTAGCCTGAACAACATTTTCGACCACATCATCACTTACCATCAGGTGAGATAGTGGTCAAAGGCTATAGGTTAGCCTTTGATATCTCTAATGCTATGTTCTATAGCTAAAAAAGTATTTTTTTGTTGTCTTAGGTTTTTGCGATTGTTACACATAGTAATTAAACAACTTTAAACTGTTTAAATCGCGTATATTTTTCATTATTTTATCCCGACGTTTCTATCACTTTGCAGTGATCGTGGTCACAAGAATTTTTTAAATTCATATCTTTCATATTCTAGTACCCCAAATGTTGGGTCACGCTATGATCACGTGACAAATACCTGTGGCACTTTTTGGGTCATGGGGTGCTTACACCTTTGAATATGGTTTTTGGCTTGAATCTGTAAGTTGTTTAATTATTTAAGGAATAATAAGTAGAAAAATCCTACATATTATTAAAGAAAACATTGCTAGCTTTTTTATCATTTGTGATAAAAGTATAGAACGTGAACAAAATTTTTATTACTACTCTTATTTATTACTATTTATCTGCAACACATTTGTAGCTAGAGCCTGCATAGGTGCCCCCCTTTTATGAGCTTTTATTTAATTTCACCTGTCCCGTTGTCTGTCATCAAATGTTGCAAATTAAATATTATCGACTTCCTGGTTACTGATTGAGCTGAAATTTTGCATACCTACATCTAAGTTGTACTTTTCTGGTTATCCTAAATTTTTATATGTGAACAGTGAACGTAAGTTTAAAACCCTATAAAACCTTTAAAATATTTCATCGCAAAAGATATAAAATACATTGCTACTGCCGACAATGCGGAATCGTATTTTTGTGGACACTTTTTTTTTACAAACAATACTCTTATTTTAATGCTTCATACAAATTACCACATAAATACAATTCATTGCTAAATCATTCAAAAATCTTATAAAAATTTCAGCGGGTTCCTCAAATTCAACTCTTGCTTTGTGGCTTCTGTGAAGACCACCACAATTTCTTAGTTAGATATTAGTATTTAGATAGAGCATCAAACAAATTATGTTATATACTGAGTCAATTTGTCAAAGTCATTGTCAAGCTTATGACCTTTGTCAGCGGTAAACTATATTGGGGACTCCCCGAAAATTGTACCCTTAGGGTATTGTACTAGAAAACAGGACGACCAATACTGGCTATTTGTCCATTCGTCCGTTGATTCGTCTGTCTGATCTTTAAAGGACTGTATCTTTGGATCCCTAATAAATAGCTAATTGAAATTTATACATAATATGTCAGATCACGTAACAAACAATAATAATATCAAAAACTATAAATCAAAGGGTTCCTCAAAACTACATGTTTCTTGTACGTTATTGAACGTGTTTTATATGTACTCTACCGTAAAATCAATTATATAGAAGCTTCAAACGTCGTATGATTATAGTATATGTGTACGTAGTAACACAATCAAAACCAGCTAAGCGCAGGTTGGGTCGTACTATCTCTAACTGTATGTTATAACGATTTTTTGATACTGTATCGAACGGATCTCTCCATGTCCAATGCCGATTTTAAATTTGTTAGTTTCTTGTCGTACTACAATAGAACTCTATGGTTTAGACTTTTGTGGATTATTACATTTTCAATCCTAGAATATTTCATTTCCTCGGGCCTTCTTTTATTCAAGTACTCGCGCTAAACAACAAATTTGCAGTCTTGCATAACAAATTACTAATGAATTTGATAGTATTTTTTAATCTTGGATATGATCGTTTCCTTTGCTACCAGCTGTCTGCCAGATGTCAAAATATATAAAGGTCAATACCATGACAAATTTAAAATACTGCAACATCATTGAACGTCTATAGTGACAAAGGTCTATTACGTTTTGTTGGTTATTCTCCTATAGTTTTATCCTAGTTTAGTGAAATTGGTCCTAAGGCGTAGCATATTGGTATTAAAATACCTACTTATTTTTATGAAAGTACACAATATAGTAAAGTATTGAAAGTTAGGTACTTTAAATACTTTAGAAAACAAATAAACTGTTTTTTTTTTTTTTTTTTATGTAATGGAGTGGCAAACAAGCAGACGGCCCACCTGATGGTAAGCGGTTACCGTCGCCTATGGACATTTGCAACACCAGGGGCGTTACCAATGCGTTGCCGACCCTGTAAGACTCTAACTGAACTTCAAAACTGAAAAGTAAGAAATATGGATCAAACCCTCTCAGAATGCGCTGTTCGATTATGAAGCAGTGGTGGCTCAGTGGCATTGGCTATGAACTGGCGCGCAGAAGGTCCATCGTTCGAATCCCACCACGGGCTTGAGCTTCACTGCATGGTGGAAGGGCATTTTGCGAGTGCCCACCTGGCTAGCTACCACCCTCAAGTACAAAATCAGTCTCCAAGCACCTAATGGTGTGTTCCGGCAGTTGAGGGCAAGTAATTCTAGGTTAACACCTTTAACATCACTTACCATCAGTTGATATTGTGGTTCACACTAAAACATGCTGTCAAATTGAGTACCTTCTCCTTTTCTGGAAGTCGGTTAATAAAAGAGCGTAACTGCTTAAGTTCTAATAATGAATAACTTAAACGTGCACAAATTATTGAACAATTATAATTTTCTTACATAATCTTTTTAATTTCATCTGATGCATGCTGGTGTCTGAAAAAGATAAAATAAACATGAAGACACGAACCGTTCGTTTTTTAAAGTTGTTTCGCCATACAGTATAATGTATTTCTGTGTTTCCCATAGAATCCAAATTGCAATTTTTGGGAGCAGGTTGACATTTGGCCGTTTTTACCTTGCGGTTGACAACAAAGTGATCCCGGCTATTTGAAATTTTAATGTATTTTATGTCAGTTTTGGCCGTTCCTAAAACGGATGGAGATTCATCAATGTTGTATGCTGACAAACCTGCCGCATTCACAGTCTAAAATGTATCTATACTCTATTATTTAACTAATAAGGTATCAATTTCAGTGCTCGTTAAGTTTCCCAGCGGCAAAGTTGTATTTGTTATTATTATGTCTTGAATTCGATGAACCGATGTAAAATGGACTTTTTCCGATGAAGACTACTGAACAAAGAACTTTATTGGCAGGTGAATCCCGTATATTATATTAGCGGAGGGATTTCGTATTCGTTTGAGTTTCCCGAATACCGTGATACGCAGAAAGGCGACTGTGGTGACATTTCGTTCAAAGTATTTTTACATTTTAACTTTGTAAAATTTGTGTTAGCGCGAAAAGCTTACAAAATAGAAAAAAATAATCCCGAGCGGGATTCGAACCCAAAACTATCAATTTTAATTATTAATAGCTAATAGGCTAGCCTTTGACCACTATCACACCTGATAGTAAGTGATGATAGTAGTTACTAGCCAGGTGGGCATTTGCAAAATGACTTACCATCATGCTATCATGACTGCCATCCTAAGACAACAACCGAGAACGACGGCTTAACGTGCCCTCAGAAGCAAAGAAGCGCTCAGTAGATATGTCATTAGCGTTCACTCATCCAAGTCATCCAACTGCGGGGATGTTGCTTAATTTAGCTGATCGCTTAAGAATGGCTAAGTTGCGAGTGTTTTAAATCATCTGTCATCTGACTCTAGAGCCGGAACATGCTCTGCCGGTCAAATTTTATGGCTCAAATTTGTCTCGCATAGAGAGGTGGTGGAGTGCAGAGAGGGAGAGGATTCTTCTTCTTTCTCTGGGCGTCAGCTGTGTGGAAAGGCGACGCTCCCATCAGGGTTGTGGGTGTCCCGTGTTTCAGAGTATCTTACTAGGTGACAGAGAGGACAATTTCTCAGAGAATATTTACTTAGGTGGGAAGCGACGTCGGTGGGGGCTGCGGTTGCTTGCTAAATGATGTGTTATCGAGGATGCTAAACAGGGTTAACCCTTACGACTACCATAATCAGCCAGGCGAAAATGCGCAAAATTCACTACTACCACGCAGGGAAGCTTCATTCTATGGTGGGCTTCAAAACCATGGAATCCCTACGCGGCAGTCCCCACAACCAGATCATTGCAGTTCATTAAAAGACGTTCAAATTCAAATTTATTTATTTACTAGATATAGGTAGGTACATTAAACAGGTCTTATGTTAAAAAGATGTGTTGCTCATATATGAACCTTCATGGCGTGCAAATTATGGATTCAATACAATACAAATATAAATTACAAAATTATTTAGTAACATTCCTAGAATACATTATTACAATATTATCCAATTACATTATTATATTATTTAATTCCATTACATAATTTTATTCAATCATATTTTAAGGAATAACAATATTTGATTTACTTAATATCAGTCAATTTCCTATATTTTATCATTTAAAAACTCATTTATGCAATAATATGCCTGATCAATCAAAAACTTTTTTAAACCTAAATTTAAAAATGTCAGTATTTGTCTCTTTTAAGCTTAGTGGTAAGTAGTTTATTATATATTTTTACACTCATTATAAAAACACTTTTAGTATAAAGAGTTTTTTTGCTTTTTGGTATACATAAGAACGTTTTTTATGTCGGCTTCTTTTCAGAGTACTAAATTCTTTTAAGTTGTTTCTTACAAATATAGTCGATTCGAAGATGTATAGTGAAGGTAAAGTTAACAGATTAATTTTTTGGAAATATGGGTTTAGTCGACATATTACGCAAATGCATTTTTTTGAGACTTGAACGCAGTTTCTTTTTCTGTTGAATTTCCCCAAATAGGTATGCCATACCTTACCTTAGTCCCTACATATGCATGGTGGTAAGCTTGTAGAAGTGCTCTGTCATTAGCTACGTTTTTACAATAGGTACTCAAAAAGATGAGTATGTCAGGTTATAGAAATTCACGAGATTGTGAAACACTCGTAGTGAGTGCTTTGTTGTTCTTAACCGATCAACTAGGTTAAGCAACGTCCACTGGCTATATCACTGGATGTGTGACAGCTACTAGTGTGGGAGCGCTCCTGTGCTTCGGAGCGCACGTGAAGGCGCTTCGGTTCGGTAAAGAATTTTTGCACCTAGCTGTATGTTCCGTCAGCTGTCCTTGAGAGCCAGTACTTCTGATATAACCTGAACATCATATTTGATTGCAGTAAATCTTGTATTTAGATGAGATAGTGTTCAAATGCTAGCCTATCAGCAATAAATTAAATTTATAGCGCACAACAAATCTGTATATTTTAATACAATATTAATACGTTGTGATTAGTGAGAGCGTGCAATTAATTAATTATTATGCGATCGTCGATGTCCCATTTGGCTCGATATCAATAGTCTTATTAATTTCATACGTCAATTTGGTATTTAGGTTACTCTAAATAGCAGGAACTGTTGCTACATTTCATGTATGAATTTTTCAATGAGAGTTCATTTTATTCAGTTTTTTATACCGTGATATATAAAGAATGACATTCCTTAATATCTTGCTTTGTTATTTCTACGCCAGCTAAGCAAACAAAATGCCATAGTTCAACGAAACTTAAAATTTGAACGTCTGCCGCCTAGCTCAATTGGTAGAGCACAATCACATCCCGGCCCATAAGACAGGTTGGTCGTGAGTTTGTATCCCGGTCGTAGCTCTCACTACGTGAGGGGATAGGCACCTAGCATGATCCACACAGACGAAGCTGGCGTTTGCCAACTCTTTAAAACGGTCGGGCCTGTCCTCGGAGAATGGGTCCAAAGAAGACATGGGAGGCTCACCTTAAGAATGACACAGATTCTAACAGGACATGGTTGTTTCGGAACATACCTGTGTAATGTTGCTCAAAGAGAGCCCTACCTGTATACCTATGTGGCTTCATGGAAGGCACTGCCAAGCATGCGCTAAAAACATGGTCATGACGTACGGGACCACAGTGATCTCTGATCTCGGTTATGAGGACCAACCTCTCTTTGCTGACTCTCATTGTAAAAATGGTCGTATAAGAAAGTTTGTGGGAGGCCGTAGCCACGTTTTGCGAGATAATTGTCTCACAAAGAGAGGGGTGGCAGAGAGATCTTCTATCTCTCGACGTCAGCTGTGTGGAAAGGCGACACTCCCATCAGGGTTGTGGGTATCCTGTGTATCAGGGCATCTTAGGAGGTGGTAGAGGAGACAATTTCTCGGATAATATTTACTTAAGTGGAAAGCGACATCGCTGGGGCCTGGGGTTGAATGGAGCGATCTCGTGTCCTCCACTATCCGCCAACGACGGCGGAACACCATGGGGTTTTTAGTTGGAAGTGGAGCTTATTGGCTCTGAGCCCGACATAACACTTACTGGCTCTCAAGGGCAGCTGCTGGAAAACACGGTTACTTGCTTAGTGATAGATTTTCCACCTGTCCGTCGTAGCTAGCTGGACGAGCATTCGCAAAATATTGTCAAAAATCACCGTGCTATAGCACGACTGCCATCGTAAGAGAACAACTGGGACCAACAGCTTAACGTGCAATCCGATGAACGGAAGCGCTCAGTAGTAATGTCAACCATCCAACTCATGACCACGGTGGACGTTGCCTAACTTAGCTGATCGATAAAGAACGGCTAAGGAAACTTCATTACGAGCACTTCGTAATTACTTTAAAACTAGTTCATAGCGCCGCGCTTTCATCTAATACTTGAGGAATTATAAATTGTTGACAGAGAATTCACAAAGCAAGTGTATTCAAATGATATTTTCATTCAAATATTCCGGATGACATTAGAATAACCCGTACGTCCATTTGTTAAGCAGACACTCCTCGTGACATCAACCTATATGTGGCCAATGTATTCAAGCCTACATTATGCCATTGATGTCACAAGCAATAAAGAACAGTTTTTCTGTAAAAACGCATGTATTCGATACAGAAAACCATGCAATTGAATTTTAAAGACATCAGTATGTTTTCGTATGCATTTTTTATGTCCAAAATTTGTTCATTTATATATGTATTTATTTAAAACGCACTGTCATACCATGCCGATCGAAACAGTAATGGCTTTTCTATTGGCGTCAATAGCATTTTTTGGGGTTCCGTATACTTGAAAACGAAACCATATTACCAAGCTTCGGCGGTTATAGGGTTTCGGAGTATGTATAGCTTAGCCTGAACAACTGTGAGATACCTAGTGGTCAAAAGCTAGCCTCACAGGAATACAAAAAAAAATATTTAAATAGTTTAGGTTCTCAATTAGTACATAGAATAGCTTTCATCATCATCAATTTGCAACAATGTCTACGTGAGTGAAATCGCGGGACGCAACCAGTAAGTTATAATTAAATAATCGCCTAAGTGACCATCCTCAAGTAGAAAATCTGTCACCAAGCACCTAACGGTGTGTTTCAGCCGCTGTCCTTGGGTCCTACGGGTGCCCTATAGCATTGGCCCCACGCTTTGCAGGTTTCTTGGGCATCGCAATGTCAGATGTTTGTCCTTCAGATAGCACTGCTGCATCTTCTGATTTTTTTTTCCTCCTTCATCACCTCTTACGGTATTAAGATTCCATTGACCGTCTGTCTGTCTATCACCAGGCTGTATCTCATTAACCGTGATAGCTAGACAGTTGATATTTTAACAGATGATGTATTTCTGTTGCCGCTATTACAACAAATACAAAAAATCGGCCAAGTGCGTGTCGGACTCGCACACGAAGGGTCCGAACCCATCGTGAAAACTGAAAAAAAGGTATTCATGTTGTATAGATAATAAATACCTACCTAACCTCTCGCGCTTGTCAAACTCGCTCTTGGCCGATTTTCTTTCTTAAATTTACAAATTATTGGAATACAAAATGTTTTGCCCCGGGCGACAATTGAACCCGTGTCCTTCCGATTTCGCGCCGGATGCTTTATCTATTAAGCTACCGGGGGTACGGCTGTGTCGCCGAGATTTCGTACTCCAATCGTATTTCTTAAACCGTCATAGGGGACGATTTTCTTTCCTTAGTTTCTACTGCATATCTGCTACGAGCAAAAAGGTCAACTTTTGTTTTTTTTTGTTAAGACCTATACTTATATATCGGCAAACATCTGCCCGATTAGGGTTATGCTGAAAAACAGCGCAGATTTTTTTTTCTTGTGAAAAGGGACTGAAGTTGCACAAGCTGAGCATAATCCTTGCCTTTTTCCCTTAAAATTAAATAAGATAGTTTTTTAAGTATTATTCCTAATGTAAACTTGGTGGAGGCAATAAATTGATTTTTTATTTTTATTTTATTTTTTATTTTCAACTGCAGAACTGTGTACGTTGTTTTACTGGGATCTGGCGCCCTTATAAGCCACGGAGGTACTGGGTGTCGATTTAGCACAAATTCTCCAAATTTTAAATTATCTAAAGTATGGTACTTCTTATTCCATTCACATGAAAATCCACATTTGTGTAGCACTCTAAATGACCATTCTAAAAATAGGATTATTCTATTCGTTTGTAGGTAATTTTTCATTACGACAAAATTTGCGTAAAACATACCACAATTGAACATAAAGTGAACTCCACTTTTCTCGTGCGTACTGCGAAAGAGTGGAACTCCTTACCGTTGTCAGTTTTTCCCGATGAATACAACATGGGTGTCTTCAAATCGAGAGTAAATTGGTTTCTTCTAGGTAAGCGTGCTCCATCTTAGACAACACCAATGCTTTAACATCAGGCAGTGTGTGGTCAAACGCAAACCTATCAGTACTAATATTATAAATACGAAAGTAACTCTGTCTGTCTGTCTGTTACGCTTTCACGCCAAAACTACTGGACCGATTTGAATGAAATTTGGTATATATTTAAAGAGAACATAAAACTAAATATTCTGTGAATAGTTAAAGCGTCTACATGTCACAATTATTAGTATCGAGCAAGAAACGGTAAAAAAAAAACAAGTTTTTTTATGGGAGCCCCACTTTAATATTTATTTTATTGAATTTTTAGTATTTGTTGTTATAGCGGCAATAGAAATACATCATCTGTGATAATTTCAACTGTCTAGCTATCACCGTTCTTGAGATACAGCCTGGAGACAGACGGACGGGCGGACGGACGGACAGCGAAGTCTCAGTAATAGGGTCCCGTTTTTACCCTTCGGGTACGGAACCCTAATAGCATAATACAAACTTCCCCGTAAAGTTAAAAAAAAACACATCGGCATATCCGTCCTGACGTGATTATCTACGGTGCGTGCCGCGTCAGCTATGTGTGGCAATGCGATGGAAAGAAAGACGCCTTGTAGGTGAATATAAATATTAGGTAATAATAATAATCTTTATTTCTGAACAAAAAATAACATAGGAAACAATAAACATTGAAACGGTGCTACCTGCTATAGTACTAGACTGTGTCGCAGATAGCAACGCCCGCCTCCTTAAACATAGTGGTGTATACAGTGATCCAAAATTTAGTGTTATTAGTTATTTTTTTTTATATATATAAGTTTTTACCATAATTAATATTAGGCGAGTAAAGTATTTCACACAATAATATAATTTAGTATAAGAACTAATTATTATGTTAAGCTATTTAATATAAAACTTCTAATTTCGATATAATATTAGTTAATAAGGTTACACAAAAGTTTTAGTTCGTATATCGGGCATGTGTGTTTGAGTGTGAGTGTGTGTATGTGTGTGATTGTGTGTTTTGTGTATATGTGTTGGTGGGTATTTAGTAGAGAAACAAATAGTATTCTAGATAGGTTTCGTAAGGAGATTTTCGGTATCTTCATATGACAAAGTCACAAGCCATTCGAGTATTTTAATTAAGGTCCTACATGCTGTGCGAAATAAAGTACACTTTATTGCTTCGTTACGGAGTGCATGCCACCCGCACAATAGTTGCAATCGTTTGGCCATTGCATAGGAAACCTTCAGCTAGCCTGTAAACATTGACACTGCGTGGTAGTTAGCCATTATGTGAATACCCGCCTGGCTAGCTACCATCCTCAAGTAGACAGTCTTACTGACGACTGCGTATTCCACACAGCTGTCCTTGTTCTATTCCTCTTTACCATCTTCAAAGTCTAACGAAAGTGTGAAAAATAAATAAACAGACCGTAAAAATGGAATGGAGCTGAACTTTAGGTGTCGCTCCATCCCCATACGATGGTTGAAGAACGAGAGCAAAAATTTGAGTTATGTTATGAGTCAGAGCATACCCGGCTATAGGTATGGATGGACGCTGGTTTGACTCCCGCCCATGACTCTTATTTTTCTATAGTAATTTTGGAACCTAACAGTTTATTACGCCTAAAATCTTAAATATAATAAGCCAGATGTCCCAAATTAGCAAACCAGAAACAAAGACTGAAGGACTTACTGAATACTTGTTACTAAATTAAATAAAACGACACTACGTTTTCATGGAATGAGCTTCGAAGACTATATACTCGTAGCCTTAACTTGTTCATATATCTGAGATTGCAACTCAATAAAACCTTAATTCATTCGGCCTTAATTCAATTCCCTTATAGCTATAATTACGACAAATTATTTATTTACGAGTAAACATTTATTTTAATCTCGTTAAATGAGATATTGCGTTTTAAATGTAATGTTCGTACTTGGGTAGTCAACAACATAATAAATGGGTAGTATTTAATTTTGAATTGAACTTGGAACAGGTTCGTTATTAGTTACTGCGTGTTGGTGCTATTTCATTTGGTTAGTTTATTTAAACTTCGAAAAATATTCAGGTCGCTCGAAGCCTCTAACTCAGAAATGCAGCAAGCGGGAAGTTTTCGCGACATTTTCACGTCAAGCCTCCCACAGAGCCTGTAGAACAAAATCTTCAACGAGTGTGTTGCCAGTGATGACGTATGGCACTGAGACGTAGTCCTTAACTGTGACCTTATCGACAAACTCTGACTCTGAAGTCGCTCAACAAAGAAAGAAAGAAAAATATTTTTATTGCCACAAAAATATCATAGAATAACCACAATTAACATATTATAAATTTAAACATAGTTGGCAATAGGGGGTATGCTCAGCACTGGACTGTATAGACACTAAAGTCTATTCAAGGCTGATTTTTAGCATACTCTTTTTCTCGAATGAAGGTGTTGTTCCAGTAGTATGGCAGTAGTGGGTTACTTGTTTACATTTGTTCTTAAATATAGCTGTTGTGTTTTACATACATATATCATAGGTTACAAATATTACAAAAAAAATTACAATATTATTCATAACATTTATCAACAACAAGGTTAGGTACTTAAGCGCACTATGGAGTGATATCAACAAGCTATGGGAAGAGCTATTCTCGGAGTTTCTTTGCGAGATAAAATCCGTCGTACGAAGAACGAGGATATTCGGACTGTACTGTAGGTACTATATCAGTTGAATTGTCTACTTCTGAACACAGCCTCTCCCATTAAGGGATAATTTGCCATAATCCCAATGCTTGGCACAAACTCGACATTGGGTTTTGAAAAATTGAAAATAGGCAATGACTGGCACGCCTTACAGAAACCGGTAGTGAATTCACCAGGCAAACAGCTTGAACTAGAAAATATTCATCATAGAATGCTATGTTGACGCTTACAGAGGGCAGGTTTTCTGATGATCTAATATAATATTAGCACTGTGAAGAAAATTAAAACGTTCCGGTCAATGGATTAAACAAACTTATCTAGCTGATTCTCCGTGAGATCAAAACTCAAGTCAACATTTTTCTAAGATTTTTTTTGTTCGAACTTAAACTGCGAGAAATCTATTAAAAGCCTCAAAGCCACCTAATATGCGTTTAAATGTAATATTAATATGTGGCGTATAAGTATCATGGGTATATCAAGTAAATAAAATAAATTTAAAAGACCGCCCATTGTGACACCTTGATCTAAGCATTCGTCCCAGGATCAAATTTGTATTTTTGTGGTGTAACAATAAAGAATTATCTATCAATATATGTTATTTTTTCAGCTATTCAATACGTAGTCTTAGGATTTGGCGACTATTACTATAAGCGACTATACGTGACTACGATCACTGCAAAGTGTTTTAAATGTCGGGTCAAAATGCTATATTCAAAAATAATCTCGAAACTCGTTAGCGTGAATATATTTCACTTCGTATACCTTCATCTAAAAACTAGAGCACACACCCAAGGGCTAAGCATACACTGAGGTAAGTTAAACGGTGTTTGAGCGTCTCGTACGCTCGTAAAATTTAATGACATTCCTCTGCATTGCCTGCGCATGAGCAAGCGTAATTTTTACTTGGGCCGATCGACGCCTTACAACTTTTAGATTGCGGTTTCACTGATGCGTTTTACATATTATTATGATCGTGTACGATTTTTTTGTAATAAATATTTTGTATGAAGTTCTTTATTGTTTTTATAGGAGAGGATACATTTTGAATCAATAACTATTCGCTGGCACCATGTGGCACCATGTGTTATAGGAAAAAAGTAATTAGTTATGGTTGTTTTTATTGATGATAGGTTAGTCTTTGACTACAATCTCATGTGATGGTAAGTGTTGATGAACCAAAACGGATAGTGCAAACAGAATAAGAACTTTTGCAACTCAATTTAAGTTCGTTTTTTTATGTGATGAGCGGAGGGTTGTAATGCCGGGCACCTCACTGGGGCTTTATTGTTATATGCCTAACACATTCTTGAAATCATGCCAAAATATCTTAGTAAGCATCTGAACAAAAATTATGCGTCGCAGTAACGAAACCTTACCGCTAGGAACTAAATTGTCCTGTAATTATTTTAAACGTTTTATCTTAATATTTAAGCAAAACTGTGATGCATATTTATATTTTTTTATATACCATGTTAAATGGTAGCTTACGGAAGGTGTAAAATTTTACAGTAATTTAATTAATTGCTTTAGTTGAAGTTTGTTTTAATTAGTATGTACTATAGGAAACCACACAGTACCTACTATACCCACAAAAGTAAACAGGGAAAAAAGACAGTGTCTTCCCCGAAAAATTTTGCACTAAATATTAATACGCTCAGACAAAATTATACATTAAATGTGAGTTTTTGCCTGTGTAAGGGTGTGTGTGTGTGTGTGTGTGTGTGTTCATTAGTGTATTTTCATATATTATTATTATAGAGTATGTTCAATGAAAGAATGTTATTTATTTTTTACGAGCATGTTTTCTGAATCTTCATAGTTTTTTTCTGCAGCCATTCTATTAATAATGGTTTAAGTTTATGTAGAATAAGTTTCCAATAATTATTTTTGTTGTTATTGAATTTTGTTATATAGCTTAGGAGCTAAATGAATAAAGTTAGTTATAGCACTTATACTTAGGAACTGGGCATATGTAGCGTCTTTTTTTAATTAAGTTTATATTGAAGACTGACTTTTAATCACAAAACAATGACACTTAAAATGCTACGTTCTAAAATTTAAATATTTGGTAAAATCGCCAAAATGTACATCAAATACAATCATGATGTATGTATTTAAAATATATACATTTATTTCCACGGTGAATTTGTGGTTGTATATAAGTGAGTAATGTTAATTATGTGTAGTATTTTGTGAAGTTCTATAGTAGAAAATAAGATTTTCCTGTTTGGTATAATTCTTTCCTACTACACCTACCAAATAATCTCACGAGTTGGATTATTGTTGCACTCGGAATTCACAGAAGTACTTTAGCTGATATGCTAGCTGACCCTTATCTCACCTGATGGTAAGTGATGATGTGGTCAAAGATGTTGTTTAGGCTAACCTAGAATTACTGGCTCTTAAGGACAGCTGCCGGAACATACTTTTAGTAGATTGGCAGCATATGATCTACTTGAGGGTGGTAGATAGCCAAGCGGGCACTCGCAAAATGGCCTACCACCATGGAAATCAGTCCAATCATAGATATGTGTATTGCTGAAAATAAGGTTTTAGTCAAAAATATTTTAGAGTAGTATTCGCTGAAAATTGCCGGCTCAGCTATGTCTGGTTTGGATCTAATGTTGCCAACTGAACTTTTTTTTTCTTTTTTTTTTATTTATTTATCAACATTAGGTATTACAATAGTGATATGATAAGTAGTGTCTTAAATACTCAGTAAGGTTTATACAGTCACTTACGCTTTCGAAAGTATACTAAAGTAAAAATATTTTAATACCATACACAAGTGGGTACATTATCAATTACATCAGCGCAGTCCACAAGCTTTATCAATGTGTGTGTTATCTGAGAGATGTTACAAATTATATCAATACAGTTGTTGCGTACGCACACACAACGAAGATCATTGTACTGTGCGTACGCGTTACATAGGATGCTTTTTGCTTGTCTTGATCGACAACTGTTTCTTGTACAAGTATATTCGTGAAAGATTTAGAACTTTTTAATTTTAATATTTGTGCATATGGCTCGGGGTCTTATTTAGGTTTCGTGTTTAATGGATTGTGATAGTTTTTGAGTTGGACCTAGAATTTATAAGATTGCGGTACCTTATGAGCGTTTTTTGTGCGAAACTATCGTTTAAATTATTGTTGAATGTTATGTGGCTTCTCAGTCAGACATCCTATAACAACTATACCAATTAAAATTGACACCTGGTGTACGGGTCACCGCACATTTTTTTTATGTTTGATATAATGTTTGATGCTAAAAGAAAGGTGTCATTGCGTGAACTAATAATTACAAATCAAGTAACCAAGTTATTATAAAAATGTTGACATACAAAATTGTGCGGTAACCAGTACACCTGGAGGTATATTGGTCCGCGCGGAATTCCATTACAAAATATACATATTCGATAAAATCAATTGAATCGAAAAACTGTTACTCAAGTTTTCTCATTTAGGAATCATTTCTGTAACCGAGCAGATTTATGTCATTAGCAGAGCGTGGTTGAATATTTTAGTTTGTATTTGTTTTGATTTTTTCAAAGTTAAATTTTGCAATACAATACATTGATTAACAACACGTAGCATACATTAAAAATGTAATTATAGTTAAGCGTGCTTCTTACTGTGATGAAATTATTAAAATGGCCTATAAATTAGACGATGTACAAAGAAAAAACAATATGTTTGAAAAAGGAGTAATTAAGCAAGCTGCCAATAATTGAGCAATTCTGTATCTGTATTACGATACCGCTAAACTTTTAATATAGTTTTGTACTCAATGTACTAGCAGCTGATTTAAGTTTAGCTTTAACTTGCTGCTAATAACTTTGATCACACCATTATAAGGCGATTCTTATTCTTATAAGGCACTTATAGGATATATTTTCATCATCGTCATTAATATAAAAATAAAAATGTCTGTAAGTTCGCCTTCTATACGTTCAAGCATTGTTTATATCATTAATCTGAACCTTATACAATTAACTATATAACAAACTATTATATTTTTGGAATAATTAATTAATATACATCGGTATATTTACTACATTTTATACGTACTACAAATATGAAACTTAATATATGAGACCGAGGCCATGGTGAGTCAAATCTACTAAATTGATGCAGGTCTATTGGCACGAATAAGTGATTGAATAATTTATCAACGAAAACACTTAAAAGATTTTAAAGTAAAGTATAGATACAGACCTTTCTACTCACGAAGGCACTCCACTCCATTTTTTGTGTAGTTGCAACTACTACGTATTCTGGGCTACTACTGCCTAACCAATATAACATACTTTACATTATATTGTTTCACTGTATGTACCACAGAAAAATGGTATTTGATATCTCAATGGTATGTACCAATAGCATTTGCAGCTTCACTACGGCTGAGATTCAGAGACAAGTCTAAGCGTGCCTAATGTTTTCATCTGTCAAAATGTAGCTATTTAAGGGACAGAATTCTAAAACCAGATGTTAGATTTTGTCCCCACTTCTCCTCGCGTGTTTACTTCGCGGTGTACATGGCGCCACGTCCGTAAGTCAACGGTAATATTTTATTAGATTAAAAATTTAGAGCGCTCTCTAGTAGAACTAGTAGAAACTATCTTGTCACACACGAATGTGATGTGTGCTGAAGCGCCATCTAGTACGCATACATGATACCAACCATTAGTTGATTGTATGCTGTAAATATCATAGTGTGACAGAGTTAATAAATTTACCATACCTACAGTAGAACAAGTTTAGTCTTGATTATTACCAACTTGTTTGATTTTTGCAGTTTTTGTGTATGTTCATTTTTAATGAACATGAACTATGGTTTTGATGAACATGAACTATGTATCTACTTTGATGCAAGGCGTAAGCTGTTACACAAAAGATGGTTTATTTATTACAAAAACAAGTATATTGTGTAAAATTTACACAGAAAATCATAAATATTTTTTTTACCCCTGATCAAAATACAAATAGCGGGTTATACTATTGGGTATTTTTAACTGACTTCAAAAAAAGGAGGAGTATCTTAATTCGTGTGTTTTTTCTTATATGTTTGTTACCTCAGAACATTTGACTGGGTGAATCGATTTAAAAAAATCTTTTATTGTTTGAAAGCTGATACTTGTTGTTTGGTTCCAGTTAAATTTCATCAAAATCGGTCAAGCCGTTTTTGACATACACTCCAATAACTGAAAAATATTTACTTATCTTGATGATATAGTCGTTGACAATGAATGAAAATCGATCCCGTAAGTAGCAAGGGTCATAAAAGAAGTGTTTTTTTTTTTAAATAAAAATGGAAATGCCTTTATCACCAAAAAGTGTGAATTAACTTGTCCAAGTCCAACACTAGTACCACGTGCACAATATTGTGATAATAGGTACTTTTGAACTATCCTGGTACCGACTTGAACAAGTTATTTCACACTTTTGGGTGTTGGAGTCGGTTCCAATTTTTGTTTTTTTTAATCAAGTAGCGTAGTTCATTCAGATCCTGGCTTTGTTTCCGCTAACAATCAAGGGTACCTGCTCGTGTCATTACTACAAGTCATATTAAGATTTCACTAACAAAAAATCACATGGAGAATGTAGTAGGTAGGTACAGTTATTGTTTCAATTTGTTAATAATAATAAATACATCTCGTGGATGCTATTGTGTAGATGGGTGGAACAACAAAACTTCTAACAAAATAATACCATTATTGAAATCACCCAAGGAGAAAGATAAGTATTTTGTTTGAAAATTTATTACTTTGTATTACTATTCATACGTAATACCACAATATTACATATCGATTATAAAACCGTGGTATTACTGTTATTAACTGTATTAGTCAAAGATTACGAAAGATACGTTTATGTTTGTAAACGACACCCGTGCCGTCACTTGATGTATGTACTTGTATAGGTAGATTATGTTGCGAAGATGCACCGGAGTGCGACATAAAATCGGACATTCTATGAGAGTAGGGCTGCCATCCGTCCGGGTTTCCCTGGATTTAGCATTTTACCAATAACCCTGCATATTAATCAAAAAAATAATCGAAAGGTGAATGTTTCGAGATTTGTCTTAATAGACTCTTTGTGTAATAGTGTATATCAACAATGCGTCGTTCTTCTCCTCCATTTTCTATACTAGAAAAATAACAAACTTTTATTGATTTTCAAATAATATTTTTGGTGTCCGATATTAATCGCCGGTTTTCGGTACGCGTATCAAAATTCAATTCATCTGACAAGCCATCACAATTAACAATCCGCTAACTTTCAACGGGTTTCTGGAACGCATATTAATGAAAAATTACAGAACACCTGATTAAAATGCTTGTTTATCTATGATAACATGAAATTTGAAAATGTCGTTCAAATTCATTCATTCTCTAGTGTTCTGTCTTTTTTTAACACATAGCGTTGTCTCTTCTGTTTTGACATGAAATTAATCCCAAATCATTTTTGGCATCACCACCGTTACTATGGTTACCAATTAAATATGACGGATGATCGTAAACGTAAAACAACAAGAGAGAGGAGTTCGAAGCGTTCCTATTTGTCAAAATACAAGCCCATTTGGGCATTCACATCCAACAATACTATTTGCGCTCGGATTTCTAATTGACAGAGTCCAGTCGTGCGAGTGTACGCTCTAATCCCTAAAATGTCAACATTGATGGGTTATCGCTAGTGGAATTATCAAATTTCATTAATTTTTATGAATCCAGCAGTGATAGCTCAGTGGCTTTGGCTATGGACTGCCGCGCAGCAGGTCCATGGTTCGAATCCCGCCGCGGGCTTGAGCTTCACCGCATGGTGGAAGGGCATTTTGTGAATGCCCGCCTGGCTAGCGACCACCCTCAAGTAGAAAATCTGTCGCCAAGCACCTAACGGTGTGTTCCGGCAGCTGTCCTTGATAGCCAGAGTAATTCTAGGTTAAGCCTGTTAACACCTTCGACCACATCATCACTTACCATCACGTGAGATTGTGGTCAAAGGCTTACCTATCAGCTACAAAAAAAAAAATACCCTTTATCCTCAATACCATCACGATGATTATAATACTCTTTAATTTTATAGTTATTATGTCAGTAATAGTTTATTGATAGTGAAAGTCACTAGCGTACGTGAAAATGTGCGTGTTTGTCTCCCCTTACTTGTTGCTTTATATCGTAAAAATCGATTAAAATAAAAAAATGATGAGTGGCATTTTTTATTGCTGCTAGGCTACGCTTTGACTATAATCTCACCTGATGGTAAGTGATTGACGTCTGATGATGATGAAGTCAGTAGAGAAGAATAGGCAAGAACAGCCGTCGTAACATACCATTAGATGCTTGGTAATATATTTTCTACTTGAAAGCCAACAACTATCAAGCCTATCAATGATTCTCAAAACTCCCGCCCTCGCATCATGCGGTGAAGTGAAAGACCGCGGTGAGATTCTAACTATGGACCTCCTGCGCATCAATACAAAATAATACCACTTCTAACATCAACGTGAATATGTTGTAGCCGCACATCAGAGCTTTAAACCATATCTTAATGCCCTTAGCCGAAAGGTGTTTTCTCAAAGAGGGTTGGGGTTTGGAAGGTCCATAACCTACTTATCTTGGAAATGCTTTTGTTGGTATTACAATCTACCCAGCTGCGGTTTGTTTAATGGCTGCTATGGTTATTTTATAGCACCCTATTGAGTAACAAATGAGCAGCAACACTATAATCACGTAGTCTTTAGTAATATATTTACGTAGTTCTATAATCGGACTCTTGTTCTAAAGTCAAAGTCAAAATCATTTATTCAATTTAGGCGTCTACGACGCTCTTATGAAGGTCAATTACAAATTTTAATATTGAAATATACTACATTGTACTGCCACGTTCAGCCAACAAAAATTATAGAGCCACTGCTAGAAGAATGGGCAAGAAACTTGGGGCCATTCTTTTAAACGTTTTTTAACAATGTGTTAAGTACATACTATATAGTAAAATTATTACAATACTTTATTTACATTACGTAGGTGACAGGCGCTAACTTGGCAGAGGCGAACCAGTCCAAGCATTTTTGTCGTTTAAGTAATCACAAACTGTGTAGTAAGATTTCTTTATCAAAATATTCTTCACATGCAACTTGAATTTTTTTTCTATGAACATTGTAATATGTTTGGGCAATTTATTATAAAACCGCTATTTTATCTTTATTCCTAGTGTTATAATCGTGATTGTCACTGTTTGATTTAAATTTGCTCAGATTTTTACGAACATACATAATATTTTCAAATATATACAGACTTGGTAAAGTTAAAATATCAATTTCTTTAAAAAGATCTCTCAGGGATTCCCTAGGATCCATTTCATATATGGCTCGAATTGCACGCTTTTGTAAGATAAAGATTGTCTCTATCTCAGCAGCAGCTCCCCACAGCAATACACCATAAGACATAATACTGTGGAAGTACGCGAAATAAACGAGCCTAGCAGTAGCTACGTCTGTTAGCTGTCTTATCTTACGAACTGCATATGCAGCAGAACTAAGTCTCCCGGATAGATCATGTATATGTGGATTCCACTGTAAAGTTGAATCCATTTTAATTCCCAGGAAGACTGTCGCATTGTCAAAAGAGAGTTTTTCTAGGCCAAGCTTAATGTTTGGTTCAACATAAGTAACATTTGGTAAAGAAAACTTTAAACATTTGGTCTTTTTTGAATTTAAGAGAAGATTATTAGCCGCGAACCACTTAGAGATCATAGATAACACATTATTGACTTGAATAAGTTCACTATCCCTCCTATCTACTTTAAAAATCAGGGAGGTATCATCTGCGAATAAAACTATATCGCAGAAATTTTTAACCATGCAAGGCAGATCATTTATATATGTTAGAAACAGAAAAGGTCCTAAAATTGATCCTTGCGGTACTCCTATTCTTATCAAAGACCCGGAAGAAGTATTGCCATTTATTCTAACCTCTATACTCGCTCATCATACACACCGCTAGGGAATGGAACACTCTGCCTGAGTCTGTGTTTCTGGTTAATTACGTGAATAGGTATCTTCAGGGTAAGCGAGCTGCATCATCGATGGCATCGTCACTTAACATCAGGTGAGATAGTGGTGAAGTGCTACCCAGTACCTTCGGTATGAAAAATAGCAATATGTGTTTTTAGAGTAATCATACTTGATATAATTCTGTTCTTGTTCTATCTTATCAGTTATTAGAGTAAACGTTGTAGGTAGGAATGCTTAAAACTATTTTTATATATTTTTACGATATCAAGACGTTAATCTTAGAATAATTGGTCGATTTTGGGCAATTAGAATTAGTCAGTTTGACAAACCGTTAACGTACCGAAAAGCTTTTCAGAAACCCAAAATTGAAATAATTGTCGATTAATTGGAGATTTGACATTAGTGTTGACAAACAGTCACATTAAGTTTTTAGCAACCCAATCTGCGTATGACAATGGATTAACAAGCATTTAAAATAATTTGTCGCTGATTTGCGTTTCAGAAACCGGGGGAAAGAATTTTATTGGTAAGTAAGTTATGGGATAGTATCAATAACCAAGAAGCATCCTCCTATCCTACAATATATGGGGTTCTTTATATGGCTACCATATGTTGTTTATACAACACAGAAGATGTAACATTTAAAAACATAATGGCTATAATGTGTATAATTTTAACTTTTGTTGAATTACCGGCCGCCCCTTAACACCAAAACGTCCTGGGGAATACTCTCTTTGGTAGTATATCCGCTACACTTTGGTTATTAAGGGCGTTATAGTTAAGTCCCCTATAATGCACCTTACTCGATGTTCTTACGTAAGTATTGGTATGGTGCTAATTATTTCATTTTCTTTTAGTCAGTTCTTAATTATTATGCTATTCAAGAAAACCATGGAAAGTCTCATTCTAAAGCAGAAGCTTAGGCTTCTTCTTTTTGTATTAAGTTTTCATTTCAGAATTTCATTATCTCTATCGCATCAAACGTTTACGGCCATCTTTTTACTACTAATTTATATGTACTAATATATTACGTACTCGATAATACCATGAATATTTCAATAACTTTCCATGTATGAAAGTTTGTGTTTTCTATAGTAGTGGACAGAAGGACGGTGTTTACTCAACATAGCTTTGTTACTATGTAGTAAATTGATAATGTTGTTCTACTGTAACTATTACGCTGTGGCAACTCGTGTCCATCCAAGACATACTTTTTCGAGATCTATGAAAAAAACGTGTTCAGGTAGCTAGATTAGGTAGTACCTATTTAATGTTCACGTTCATTAGATATACTAAACTCTCTAATTATATGAAAACATGGAAACTCGAGATACCTAATAAATTTGCAAGCATTGTAATCGTAAATTGAATACGCGTCAGAAAACTTAATTATACGTAAATATAATACGTATCAAATAAAAAGTAATACAAATAAAAAAGTCACCAAAAAGAATCTAGGTATGTGAGATTCGATCCACGGTACTCGATCTTCTGATTCGACTTCTGAAGTTACACACTATACAATCATTGACCAAGGTGTCGAAAATTACACACATATCGTTTATGCCTTACTGTCAGACACATTATATTGGTCCACGTACATACGTAAAATTATTATTGTATTATTAAGAATTATGTCGTAAAATTAAAATTTGACCAAAAAGAATCTCTTTACGCTGGATTCGATCCACGTGCCTCTCAATTGCGAAGCGATGTCACTTACTATGCGCTATTTGAACGACGATTGATTAGTCGAAAATTATGTACATAACCTTTGTGCCTTATTGTCAGAAACTGTATAAATTAATCATGATCCATCTAAAATAATTCATTTTTCATTCTTTACGAAAAATTCTGTATATTGCTTATAATAATTATTTTAGGTAGCTAAAGTTGTACCTACGTCTTGTAAAATGTTTGAAGTGTTTATTTTATTGCGTTAGGGTTCACAATCATATGATAATTTCATTAATATAAGAGATATATACATAGGTACATGGAGAAAGGAAGCCATAGATGCATACCTTATTATGTCCATCATGCGTTTTTGACGATTTTTATACATCTTTTTTGCACTCCCAAAGCGTTTATTTATAATTTTACCCATGTGACCTGTGTCCTGCGTCACTTTTCTCGGCGATCTCAATTTTTATTTTAATTGAGATCGCCGAGAAAAGTGACGCAGGTCCGACGCACGACGCGGCTGACCGCGATATGAGCGAGGATGATAGCAATATACGTAGATCGCTGGAGTAAATAGTGCGACATGATGTTAACGCTTCTCGGAATGAAAGGGCGTATGTGACATTTTGTAAACAGGCTCAGTACGCATTAACTGTGCTTTTTTTGGATTAAAATAATCAATGAAATTTATTGTACTTAAAAAATCAATATTTTAGAAAAAAAAAACAAATTTTAAAACACTAAAATCTGGCGGAAAAAGTAGGAATCCTCTATTTTCAGAGGTGTTTTTGAGATTTTTTTCTATCGAGCCAATTATTAGGAAACATGTTTTGAAATCGATGAAAGTATTACTTATATCCTTGAGTATCGTGTATTTAAATTGCAGTACCATCCGGTACCTGGTTTATGAGATTTCCCATATCATGTTGGCCCTATTTCGTAATTTCCGAGCCTTAATTGTATTCAGAGACGTCTGGAACAGCGCTTAAACTTAGCCCGTGCTATGCTAAGCCAAGTAGTAGAAATTACTACTTATGCCTGTCTCAAAGCAAAAGTGGCGCTGCCTAGTGAGCAAAATTCAATATTTTATTGACATTCAATTGAATCACAGGTATACAAAACACGTATTTTGTATCACTCACTCCAATCACGTTCTATATACTGTTGTTCTTGTCGTTTTCTTTTATGTCAGAATGCACAGATAAACAAGAATCGGTAAACATTCCATAAGTGAAAAATGTTCCATAGATAATAGAGTGTGATTTTAGGTAAGAGCGAGGTAAGTAGGATTTAGACTATATCTCTGAATATGAAATTTAAAGATTGGTTTAGCCGACGCTTGGCTTAGACTGGTTTCTGACCGTCTGTGAAATGTCTGTGAATCTCAGCCTAAGACATCTTGTAGAAGCGAGGCCTACGCACGTTCAATTTACTTCAGTAATTTGATGCAAGGTGGGCGCCTTCATCGTTGAACCACATTGTCGACACGACATTCCCAAGTGCTATAAGATTTTGACACGTGTAAATAATTGTCCAATTAAATTTCCATATTAATATTTATGAAAAGTGTGTGGAATGAAAAAGGAATATGCAAAAGTGTCCAATTACATAAAAGCAATAAAAAGTATAATAAAATCATAAATTATCGAGAAAATTACAATGACGGCGTCTTTATAATGATTATGCTGATTTTTATACAAAGCACGTTTTAACCGCTTTGTTTAAAAATCCTTGTTAGGGTTGGCTCTTTAGGGTATAATTATGATGGCCGAGTTGATTTTTTTAAATTGCTTAATAATATGCTAATTGGTGCTTGTCATTTATTGTTGAAACTATGTAGTTGTAGGGTTTAGCTGCGAATAAGACACAAAATGGATTTATTGAGTTTAGTGGCAAGGTATTTTGCGAATGCTCGCCTGGCTAGCTACCACCCACAAGTAGAAAATTTGTAGCTAACCACCTAACATTGTGTTCCGGCAGCAGTCGTTGAGAGCCAGTAAAATTATAGGCACATGAGACATAAAAAGTGCATCTCTCAGTGTTACGGGCGCAGTTCAATTCATCACCTATTTATGACAAAATGCATCTGTCATAGGCTAAGGTCCGCTTAACATCAGGTAGGCCTCATGCTTGTTCCGTCACATTACTATAGAAAAAAAAACAGAATATCGTGAACGGTGACGACTGTCGTTGTTAAACAAATGACAACTGCAACATCTGATAAGTTTTAAATTTCATTTGACATTTAATATTGTCTTAGATGAAAGTCTGCGTGGAGGAAATAAATAAATCTTAATAATATATCTAAAACTACCCACATTATGCTAATAATGCAAAAGTGTGACAGGTGTGAGCTTATTGCTATTTACGGGGCACAGGATTATGAAATGTTAATGAGAGTTCTATTAATTAAGAGAATTTAATCCGGTTCCTTGAAAAACGAGGCAACATTTTGCGCTATAACACCAATACTTTTTTCTCAACAATGACGGTACATGATAAGCAACGGCACATATAAGATTAAAGTTAGGGTTAATATTACCGAAAAAGATTTTCGTTTGAAGCCGTAAAATTCTACATCGTTTTGGTATGAAAATGGAAAAGATTTTCGTTTGAAGACGTAATAAGATTTTCATCATGAATTTTACATCGTTTTGGTATGAAAATGGAAAAGATTTTCGTTTGATGACGTAAAATTTTATATTGTTTTGTTATGAAAACGGAAAAGATTTTCGTTTGAAGACGTAAAATTATACATTTGATTTTCGGTGGTATGAAATATATATTGATAAGGAATATATATTGATGTTAATGGAAAAATGGATATTAGTGGTATGAAAATTGAGAGCTCTATAAGTTGAAGGGTTTTTTATGTAAAAGTATACCACTGTCGTGATAATGAAACCTAAGTCATTTTGTTACTATCATCTATTTTGAGATTTTGATTCAGCAATTCTCCCTAAGTTTTATATACCAAATGAGCGGGTTACTAAAAAGCAAAATAAATTGTAAGTATGAAATTGGAAGTCGTATGAACAAATATATTTATGGTATGAAAATGTGGTAGGAAATCGGAAAGCTCCGTAATTTCAAGTTTTATTTAATAAAGAGTTTGATAACGTTTTCTTATATAACTGATTCACCTGTTAATAATAACATTATTTATGTTAATAATATTATGTGTCAATTCCCTTTAGCAAGATTTTGTGTGGATAGGTAGCACTGAAGTTTCAGATGTATGTAGCACTCGAAATAATAGCGTGCAAAAAGTACTCTTTTGGCGTAAAGGCACTGTAGCCAGTGAAATCATTGGGTGAACGAGATATAAGAACTACTTCATCAGGTGTCGAGAGCAGGGCAGCGTCAAGAAGAATGAGAGCGGTGATATTGTTCTAATGGAAAGGTATGTCCTTTATCACGTTTTATGAATTCTTTGTATTAGTTTTCTTCGTAATATTTAATTCTGGCGCATCCAAGATAATGAGAATAATAGAAATTCATTTATAAATGGACGTCCACGCGAATGCCAAGGGGTAAAAACATTGGTAGAACGTAAGTTTAACAAGAAGGTAAACATATTTTTTTCCTCGACTTCTGAAAGACTAAATTCCAATTTACGCAAGTAGTTATTCCTGTTTTACTATCTACTGTAACGTAAACACCAATCAACCTGGCACCCTTCTGTAATCACTTACTGGCCGGGATTAGGGTCAGGTAGAAGTGGACGTCGGCTAGGGTCAAAGGCAGTGAGTTGAACTGCTCATCCCAATACGCGGGTAAATCAAGAAAATCATTAATGTCAGTAAAATATGTTGCAAATGAGAACCTGCCCCGTGTGAAGTAGTAACTATTTTATCTGATTTTACCGTTAAATTTTCGCATCTGCTTTTTCGTAACTTTAACCCACATGTGTGAGCAGCGTATTATACAGTAGTGACGCATGACGGTGCTAGGTGGTACTTATCTTCATTACGATGGTTGTATATAGATAGTACTCTCCGTGGGGTGCCGGGCTAGAATAGCACTCCCCAATGCCACCTGTGGGTGTTGTAAGAGGCAACTAAAAGTACTACCGGAAGGTGGGCAGCAGCGCCTTCTGAGGAACTGATATCATAAACCGCGATCCCCAAGACGTCTGCCCTGCGTTGGAATTATGGCAAACCTGCCCTGAATGAGGGAGGCTGTGTTCAACAGTGGATAATCCGGCTGATACAGCACAGTATACAGATAGTATATTCTCTCAAGTTTCTACTGAGTTCTAGTTATTGGGTTTCATTGCGTCATCAATAAGAAGCTATTTGTGAAATTTGTTTAGTTTATAGTTCAATTCACAAAACTTCCAGACGCAACTTCAAGACCAGTGACGCATGATCGCGGATTTGAATCCCGTTCATGGTTCAAATCTTTATTTCGTTGAGATGGGAAGTTCAACAGAATTATCTTAGCGGTATGGACAGGAGGTTTTGTTGTTGTGAGGAGGTGTTAATATTATCCTGTTTGTTTTTACTGGAAATAAACAATTTGTAATTTGTTGTTCTGATTAGTACTTAGTAAGAAAACCTCAGTAATCATTATTTTTACTAAATACTAACTTATTAAGTATGAAGAAGTAACAATGTTCATTATTTTCAAAAATAAAATATTTAAGTAATTATATTCTATAATCGTAATATACCCTATAATATATAAATTTAAACTTAGATTACCAATTCCACAAACTAAAGTTTATTGGTTGATATACCACCACATAACACACACCAAAGCAATAAACTAAAATGTATGAAATTAGGTTCCCATTATAAGTTACAAAATAGTACATATCAATTACATAATGGCTATCTCTAAAACAAGCGTTTGTAAATCCATCTTGGCGAAAATAAGTAAATGAAGCTTTTTAGTTTTTAGTTTACCTTATCCGACTATATCAACAGATAATATATCTTCTATAATATCTCTGACGAATCGACCAGAACTGTAACACCCATATTTTGCCCGAAATATTAGGTCCAATTACCGTCCATTTTAATACATACATAATATTACCAGACTTCCAAGTTATTACTACTAACACTTCCACGGCTTTTATTCCATGGCAAGTTTATTGGTTTACATATACATACGAACATCTGACACACATTTTCAAGGTTCAATAATGTCTCTGAAGAATCATACAGAGTTGTGTCACCCATATTTTGCCTAATACCTTAGATCCATTGTAATAAGACCTACTAAACATTTATCACCACAACTTCTATGGCTTTTATTAAATGGCAAGTTCTAGAAGCAGTGACGGCTCAGTAGCATTGGTTATGTATTGCCGCGCAGCAGTTCCATGGTTCAAATCCCGCCGCGGGCTTGAGCTTCACCGCATGGTGGAAGGGCATTTTGCGAATGCCCGCCTGTCTAGTGACCACCCTCAAGTAGAAAATCGGTCGCCAAGCACCTAACGGTATTCCCGCAGCAGTCCTAGGGAGCCAGTGAAATTCCAGGCAAATGAGACTTAAATACAATATCTCAAGGTGATGGGCGTAGTGCAATTTGTAACTTGTGACGAAATGCATCTGTTATAGGCAGAGGTTGAAGAGCTTGTTCCGTCAGAATTACATAAAAAAAAGTTTAACGGTCTACCAACACATACAAATAAGATGAATTAACTCACATTTTCAAGTTTTTATAACATCCATCTATTCTAATTGGGCAATGGGTTATTCCCAAACTTCCACATGTTTAATACCTCCACTTCTACAGCTTTTGTTAGCACGTTCATTAATTTATCTACATATACGAACAAGTATACTTCTTCGTTATTAGCAAGAAACTCGGCGTTTATTCTCTAAGTTGCCACGACGATTCAAGTCTGCTTCATATTTGCCCATTATCGAAGAGCGGCATGTTGTTATTGGGTAACAAAACTTGATTGTTCATTAGGTCTGTACGAACGTGTTAAGATTTTAAGGTTTTCTCTAATTAAGTATATGAGAAATTTTGTTACTGTATCCTAGTCGAACATAAAATATATCGCTATGTCTGTTTTGACCGAGTAAGTAGGCAGAGGTGTCTATTTACATCTGCCGGGTGCAGTATCAGAACCTACAGCTCTATTATTGTCCAACAATAATAGTAATGAAAATGAACTTTATTTTGAAATTGGAACACATAATGTGCTTTGTTTTGAAAGGTAAATGTCATTATGAATTTTATCTCCATTACCATTGTAGCTGCGTTCGGAAACGAGTGTTTTCTTTTCAGCGTTACACTTGTTTATCTATATTAAACGTTATGTAAAATGCTAACTTAGGCGTTTCCGAACGAGCGGCGGAGTAACTCGCAAGAAGTCATAATTAGTTCTCGACACTGCATATATTTCTCAATGCAATAAATGTATCACTAAAAAATTGGAAAATGAAAAATAATACCTGCAAAAAAAGATGGAAGTTATTTATTTCAACTAACATTTTTAACGATTGTATATTTTATTTATGCAATGCGTAAAAATATTTGACAATGAACTCTCAAATAACAACTGACTACCATTTACATGACAGGTGAAAATTCTCACCCTGTTTGCATCGGATAAGATATTTAACTATTCAGTGAACGGCCTCAAGTGAACATAATTATTTACCGAGCGACAGCACACTTTTACATTCACCATTGATTTCTGAACCCCCTGAGTACCAGCAGCTAGACAGCTAGACCGCACTTTAAGTCAATTAGGATCTTAACACTACCCTCTCTAGTAATTTGTCAAGTAGCAGTATTAGCCCGAATAAACATTGAAAATTATCCCAAACTAGGTGATCACACACGTAGCCAACCCGTAGCAGTGGTCAGCTGGCGGCCGTTAGCTTAGCCGTTGCCTCACCAAATCTACGTCATGGGACCGACAGTCTATAACAAACTACCTAACCATATTTAAGAATCAAAAGACTTGCTGTCTTTATATCACGATTAAAGAGCTGGCTTACAACCAAAGCTTTTACTCTATTGAAGAATTTTTTGACATGAAATGATTATAACTTTGATTGTTATTTATTTATTTTTTTTACTATTTTTGATATTATCATTGTTATTATTGATTGTGATTGAATTCATTTATTTTTGATATACCTAGTACGAGTATATTCTATTAATCTAGTTTGTTAATTAAATCTCTAAATTATTATATTACGTATATGTCATGTGACACTATATTGTATTTTAAAACTTTATCATCATTATTATTAATTATGATATAAAATTATCAATTATCAATTAGTAGACCTGTATAATATTTATACTAATGAACACTATGAACTATGAATATAATAGGGCCTCCTGACAGCAATTGAACATTTATTTGGCAAAGAAACACAATAACTTTGCCAACCCATGGCAGTTATTTTTTTTTATTGATAGTACTTTACGTTGAAGCGCTCGTAGCTATGAATCGATCAGAAAAGTTAAGCAACGTCCGCCGCGGTCATTACTTGAATGGGTGACCGCTGGTGACATTACTACTGAGCGCTTCCGTGTTTCGGAGGGCACGTTAAGCCGTCGGTCCCGGTTTTTTTTTATTTTTTTTATTGCTGATAGGTAAGCCTTTTACCACAATCTCACGTGATGGTAAGTGATGATGTGGTCGAAGGTGTTAACAGGCTTAACCTAGAATGACTGGCTCTCAAGGACAGCTGCCGGAACACACCTTTAGGTGCTTGGCGACAGATTTTCAACTTGAGGGTGATCGCTAGCCAGGCGGGCATTCGCAAAAATACCCTTCCACCATGCGGTGAAGCTCAAGCCGTAGTATAAAAGTATAAAAAAAAACCTAACTTAGAATTGATCCAGAAATTTATAAAATCATGATATTATTCCTGTGAATCCAAATATTCTGAAATCAAGGCCTTCCTCTTAAGCTTTTATATTTGAAGTCTACTGAGCCTTAAATCTAAGTTAAGTAATCATTGTTGTGCCTACACGTCTCTTTGCATTTATGAGTATGATTACTTAAGTGCACACTTTTGCAACGTCTGACCACAAAATCAGGTCACCTTGCGGCTTTTTAACGACCGCATAAACAGCTTTGCATTTTTTACCAATATAGTTTGCTAGAGAGAGCTATAATCGTACATTTCTAACAAAACCCTTTTTTCTTTAATGTGTTTTTTGAACTTCTCTGAAAATATTAAACTTTATTCATAAATTAACAGATTCAGGCGTTACTTTGCGGAAATCCATATTTGATAATAGCAAGTATATTAAAATATTTTAAGAAAACATTATAATAATATTTTGAAAAAAAATAATTTATTTATTTCGAGTGACAATTCCGAGAGATAAATTAGAAAATTCTCGATCGTTCGCTCGAAGAGTCAAGCCTCCTGAGAATACTTTGTGCAGAAGTGAAACTGTCAAAAATTCTTACGGTTTGGCTGCGTGGCGTTAAGCCAACACATAACAGGAAAATAATTAAGCGGAATAGCATCACTAGATATATTTTTAAAGTATTTTTCTAAAATAGTAATTTAATTTTTTCTTAACATATTTGTTATTACTTTAAGAAAATATTAAATTCTTATTGAGGACAAACACAAAATTATATCTAGTGACAATTCCGCCTAATTTTCTTGTTATTTTTCCTGGTAAATTTGCATATATAAAGGGTATTGCATATGAATGTGGACGGACATAGAATAGAAGAAGGAAAGAAAGGTGTGGATAAACGATATAAAGTTCACGCATATCTTTCTTAAAGATTGAAGTACTACGAAGGCATGTAATAAGAATTATAAGTATTGTACATTTACCTTTCTGCAGGATAACTTAACTTGGTTTTAATAGTCATCAAATGCAAGTCCAACTATATAACAATCCAAGAGCAACTCAAGCGGCGCAATATGCTAACCTCGGTATGGGTTACATATTTGAGCGGTTTGGTGTAGAGACGTTGGGCCCGTGGGGACCGGGAGCTCATCGTATTTTCCAAAACTTATCTGAGCGCTTGGTCGATGCGAGCGACGTGTGATCGAAATGCTGACACATATTTGGCTCAACGAATAAGCATTGCAATTCAACGGGGCAATGCTGCCAGCATGCTGGGCACGCTGCCAACTGGGAGTGGGCTGGAGCATTTGGACTGCCTATGAGTCTGCTATGACTTATAGGTTGTCTAAATGCTTTTATTGTAGTAGCTGTAGTGTTGTATATAGTTCATAGTATTTTGTTTAATAAAGGCATACCGCCGGTATAAAAAAAAGTCCAACTAATGGTACAATTAATGTTCAAGTTATGTTTTATTATGGGGTTGGATATAATATTCAAACTTAAGGTAACCCTTAGCGTATAATGTCTTAAATAATCAGTTTTCCTTTTTTTCGTCTATTGCTGCGTAACGTCGTTCGTAAATGTACCTACCCTTTTTTCTGATAAAACAAAGTGGAGAAAAACTTTAACGTAAGTATATCCTACTAATTATCCAACTTATGATTTCTATGCCAGGAAATGAACTAATGCTGCGTAATTTCGTTCGTAAATTTACCTACCCCTCTTTTTTTCTGATATAACAAAGTGGAAAAAAGCTTCAACGTAATATTATCCTTTTAGGGTATTATTGAAAACTTATGTTTCCTATGCCAGGAACCGTAAATCAGTGTATCGTAATTAAAAATATTCAAAGATTTTTGTAGACGTAAATTTTGTTTACAATTGCCTATAAAACTTACTGAGCGTATAAAATTATTTTAATTGATATCCTTAATGATGCATTTAACGGCGATTCGACTTGGAAGAAAAATTCTTACACGCAATGCTCCGAACGCATTAAAAGCCAATACAATTGCTAGATGTCGCGGATAGAAACCTGCACGTATAACAAACTACCCGCCGGCAACTACATCCACTTGAAATTCAGCCTACATTCTATTACAATAGAAACTGAAATACAAAGTATGCTCTTTAATCAATGATGGTCAATTGACAACGGATTTGGACTGCTGAGCTGTGGTTTGAATATTGTGATGAACTTAATAATAATTATTATTTAATTCATAAAAATCCATATCACTTACGGCCTGTTTCAGAATGTTCCAGTCAGTGCCGGTTATATTAACCAGAACTTATTTATTAAATAAACACTATCTTTGCGTTTCACAGTCATCGATTTAGCCTATCTGCATGTTAACTGTCATTTTTATCATTTAGATATTTTATGTGTTGGTTAGCAACCCGAAACTTTATTAGGACATTCTGAAACGGATCCTTAGTATAATAACATGTTACTCAGAAGAAAAAGATCTAAAATTACAAAAATATTATTAATGTCACTGGAGACGTCAATGTAGTTAAAATACTTACCTCTAAAAAAAACTACCAACAATTCTTATATAAAGGACGAGAAACAGCATTGTATTGGTCGGAATATATCCGGTAAATATTACGTGAGTCCCAGCCGGGTGCTAATTTAGTCAGCATTGTATTGTTTTGCGAATGCTCAGTTAGCTAGCTAATACTCAAAAATTAATGACAATTAAAAATCAATCGATCTCTTCAGGTATCTTTCCTTGAGACCAAGTTACTATTGAAGGAAAGAACCTGAACAATACCTTGGCCCTAATCATTACTTAACAACAGATGAGGTAGTGGTCAATCCTATCAACTATATCTATCAGCAATATGCAAAAACTTCTCCATGATTGCTGCTCCTTACCGAAACCAAAGTTTTATCAAAACTATATTGAAGCTTTTAAAGACGTTAAGTAGTTATTTAGTAAATTTAATAAAGTTCTCGTGTAAACAGGTATTCATAAGTAATTGCATCAAAGGAACTTGATAACTTGATGATTGTTTATATATTTTTGATGGCACTAAAAAAAATCATACAGTGATAAAACATTAAGGTGAGCCCTGAAACTTGGTGCACAAACCAGAAGCATGGTAATGAAACAAGTCTAAATTTCTCAAAAAATTAAAAAACTCGAATGAAAATTATTTATTTTTGTTAAACGTTTTATTGTTCCATTGAACATAAAACTGCAAGTTATACATATTTATGGAATCGTGTTTTAAATCCCTTCATATTGCTACTTCACTCGATAGATTTGGCACAAAGAAACATCACAATATAGCGTCTTAATTCCGCCAGTTAGATTTTTCAATAATTTTCATGCACCCTAGTGGCACTTGCACTGTCAAGACGAATCTAACAATATCTCTTACAAAGAAATCAACTAGACCGTGTGTAAGTTATGATGGAATAAAGAAGAGTTTCTTTATTCCGCCATAACTTGAGGGTTCATGTATATATGTATGTTTACTCACAAACATACATACATGAACCCTGACCCTGACTGACCTAATTCTCCTTTTTTATGCCTGATAGGTTAGCCTTTGACCACTATCTCACCTGATGGTAAGTGATGATGTGGTCGAAGATGTTGTTCAGGCTAACCTAGAATTACTGGCTCTCAAGGATGGCTGCCGGAACACACCGTTAGGTGCTTGGCGACAGATTTTCAACTTAAGGGTCGTAGCTAGCCAGGCAGACATTCGCAAAGTGCCCTATCACCATCCTTTTTTGGGCAGTCGTGTAATAACTTAACTATCCGTATTTGAGTTTGTTACAATGGTCCTAAAGTCACTCTGATAATAAACACTATCTCTTAATTTGTTTAAATACATTGTCAGAAAAACTAACGTGAGCTGTCATAATTATTAACTACATATACCGAATAGCACTCCGACGTTTAGTCGTATATTAAATATCCGAACAGATCCTGTTTTAATACAATTTAGTAACACTTCCCAGAGCCCTCATTTCAATAGACTTTTTTTTCTGATAGGCTAGCTTCTGACCATTATCTCACCTTTTAGTAGTGATTATGTGGTTGAAGACATTGTGGAATAAAAACTGGCTCATAATGCTGGTTTGAATATGCGACGAACCATGCACATCGCATTATAAGCGCCGGCAAACCGAAGTGTTTAAACAAACAAAACTTACACAACATCATAAATACTGACTTATAAACGTTTACAACATTCTTATACCACTAAAATTATTATCCTTACACTTTAGACCTATAAATATAAAGGTTAATTTTGTGTAAAATTGAAGAAGAAAAACAGCATAGTTAAATTTGCACGATATGTTGAATGAGCCGATATCGAGATCTGCCTATTAACGCGAAGAGCTAAGGGCGTGTCCGATTTGACGTGTTGATTACATCTTTGGCACCGAAAAACTCAGTGCCGATTATAAAAAAGTTAGCCTCACGGGTGCCCAGGCACTAATGAAATAATTTGGCATGTAATTTAAGACTGTTTAAGACGTCAAAATTTAAATTGGATGCGGGAAAAGGGATGCTTTGAGATAATAAATTAATCGTTTCTGTGAAGGCGTGAGCCTTAAGTGACTGGTTGAAGTAAATGAATTTTAAAGGGGTTTGTCCTTTTGTAGGCATTTATAAAAATTGATGGCGCAGAGTTGTTGACTTCAAGTGAGTTTTTTGCTGAGAAATTTGTTGTTATCTGTATATAAGAGGTTTACTTGAAATAAATAATAAATAAGAGTATATTGGCATGAAATCATGTACATAAAGTACATGATTTCATGCAAAATGTTAGATTCTCACTATTGGACCGTTTTTGTTTTTAATGTATTTGTCAGGGAACAATCTTGAGGCTTACCTGGTGTTAAGCGGACTAACCTCTGCCTACAATAGATGCATATATCGTCACGCGTCACGAATCGCACTGCAGCTGTCAACTTGAGACATGTCTCATGTGCTTTTAATTTCACTGGCTCTCAAAGACTGCTGGCGGAACACACCGTTGTATTGATTTTCTACTTGAGGGTGGTTGCTAGCCAGGCGGGCATTCGCAAAATACCCTACCACCATGCGTTGAACGGGATTTGAATCATAGATCAGCTGCGCAACAAACCAATGCCATTGCCACTGAGCCATCACTGCTTCAAAACCTGTGTTAAATAATAACTTGGGTGCGGTTTTTTATGGCATAATTTTCTGGTGCCTAATGGTACTTTAGGCTAAAATTCAAGTGCATCCAAGAAATATTAGACGTAGGTACAATTTCCTAAAAAGTTTTCAAAATGGCGTTTAATTATATTATATAAAACGGCATCATTGATTCATTACTAAATATAATCATTTTGTGTTGCATTCGAAGTTGGATCTAGCTAACAGGACAGTTTGTCATCGGTGATAAGATTATGACCATATAATTATGACATTCTGTGCGTAACCATGCTGGCCTTTGTGCTGATACAGTATTTTAGCTACTCGTAAATCGTAAAAAAATATATTGGTAAAATGCTAACAACCTATTAGGGTTGACTTCTGCCAGGCCTAACAAACATTTAGAGATGTTTTTTTTTTTTTTGTTTTAATGCCTACTGTGAGCCAAGAACGCCCGCCGCGGCAACACTGGACCGCGCCATCCTCCCTTTGAATAGAGTTTTGAATATTTACATCGAGTATGATTTGATTTATTTTGATTGAGATCAAAGTAATAAAAAACATGGATTAATACATACCAGGCACAAGAGACTCTTACATCGGGTGGTCCTCATACTTATTCAACAAAAACATAAAAAAAATCTAAACATAAAAATCATCTCAAAATGTTTGTTAGGACTAGCAGAAGTCAATCCTAAGAGGTTGTTAGCATTTTACCAATAACCCTGTATAAAATGTACTGAAAGGTAAACATATGTAACCCAAATAGACTGCGTGGGCGAAACCTACTATCCGCGAGTTCGACTGGCACTTAAATATGAATAGAGGTTCTATAGCAAAACGGAAACCATATATTTCCGACGAATCATCTATCTGTCAATATTTAGCTATCATATGTCCGCTAAGTTGAAATATTGAGAAAATATAAGTAGAAACCTCGCTTGAGCTTAAACTACAAAAGTTATTGTCCATACAAGTGTTTTATACACGCGGACACCGAACTCGCACTCCTGTGTGGTAGTTGCAATACAAACCCACGTAAATTACATTTAAATTTATTCGCATTGCAAAGCACTGGTTTCCAATAAAATTTTAGTTTAACGTGTTTTATTCGCATGCCAGATTAAAATAGCTTATCCAATGAAGAATGGTGTAGAACACTTCTTTATTTTACACAACGATGCCACACGATGGTTGCTATATTTATTTTTCATTTTAATAAATGAAATCCTGTGTATGTTTTAGCGCACGATAAAACTCTAAGCATTGGTATAGATATGTGCGTAATTTTGCATCAGCTAGGCTAATTTTTAACCACTTTCTTATCTGTGGGTAGAAAAATAATGAATATTATTTTAACTGGCCGTATAATATATGCCTTTATTAACAAAATACTTGGAACTATATACAACACTACAGCTACTACAATGATTGCATTTAGACAACCTAAAAGCAGAGATTCACAGGCAGTCAAAATGTTCCAGCCCACTACCAGTTGGCAATGGCTCCGGTAATGCTTTGTTTGATGAAATTGAAATTAAAATCACTGATTTAAATTAAAGCATACCCTTTAAAACAGTCTTACATTGGATATACTCAAACATAAGTGTGCTTATATGTCTACATCTACACTTATCTAAATATATAGACTAATATTATAGAAAGGAAAGATTTGTATCTAATGAATACACGAAAAAGTACTGAACCGATTTAAAAAAATCTGTCACCATTAGAATCCTACATTATCCCTGATAAACATGAACTATAGAATATTTTCAAAGAAGTTGATTTTTTGTTAAATACCCGTGCAAAGCCGGGCGGGTAACTAAGCTTTTTTTGACCTCAGATCATGATACCAACAATATTGAGTGCTCTAAGTTTTCCAACCAAATAATAAATATTTTGACGATTTTATCGCCTGAAAATGTAAAAAAATAAGGCAAGTATAGCTAATTAAGAATTAAAAGTCGACTGGAAATTGATTTCCGTGTAGCGTTTTATCGTTCTATTGAAATTAAAACTTCACGTTGTATAAATCGTTTCTTAAAGTTCTTAATTTTTATACAGCAATCAATGGTTTTGACAGAAAAAAAATCTCACAATATGGCGTCTAAAATTCGCCAGTTTTTTTACTTTTCTGTATACCTAGTGACACCCGCGCTACCAAGACGAATCTAATGATGTATCATACATTAAAATCGGTTGCCGTTGAGAAGTTATGGTTAAATAAAGAACTTCACAAACATATATATATATATATATGAACACATATATATATGTACACCATGAAACAGGTGTGACGTAATGCAAGTATATTCATACAATAAACATCACAATGCAAACGCATAGAGAACAGAAATCATTATTTAGTGTCAAAACCCGAGCTGTGTCAAAGTCCTTGATACATAAAAATGTGCAATGTTTTATTCTCAATCAATCAGCATAACACGTGTAGTTCAAAGATCCTTGTTTTAGATCTCTGACGGAGTGTCCATTGTCACTGGCCGGTTATATTTAAAACTGAATGCGATGCTGAATGCTCCTTGAATTTTGCTCGTGCGCATATTTTTTTACTCTGTTTTTGTGCTCTTTCTCTCTCTGAAGAATTAATTAAATGGCACATATTATAGTGGGTGATTGGATACGTGATATCGTTAAGTAGTTAGTGCTAGTGGTATAAAAGCTATTTATTGATTCTACTCTTAGAAATGAGGATTGTGTTGGTTCTTTTGTTGGTATAGATTGTTTGTATGACTGCAGATGCAAAGTCCATGTTGCTGTCATAACAATTTAGATTTCTTTTTCATTAATATTTCGATTCGATTTGAGTGATAATAAAACTACATATAAGTGTACATATGCCAAATATTTACAGTCCCAATATATTTAGGTGTTAAAATTTAATAAAAACTGTTATCTGTTTTCTTTTGTTTCTGCAATCAAATAAAGTAATTTGCCATAATTTTTAATATTGATTTGGTTCTGAATATGACAATGTTCTATTATATTTAAATAATGCAAATGTAACTTGGGTTAACTGATCACACTGAATTTTGAAACGCTAGACTTTTGTGATATGGTTATGTATATGTATGTCACATAATATTCCACGAAACGTTGGACATAATATTTTACGTACGGTATGTCAATTGATATATGTTTTTTTAATGTAGGATAAATAAAATATAAGACTGATATAGCTTATCAACCACTGTAACAGCAGCGTAAATAATGAAAATCTGCACCATTTAATGACAAGGTTTGCACACCCCAGATATAAATACATATCTTACCAACAAAATTGTTTTGATATAGGCATGTACAGTGTGATAGACTAGGTGTAGTTGAGCTAAACAACTGTTGCGAGTTTTGTCCATAATTATTATTATTTAGTAACCGGCTAGGATTCGCGTAATATTTACCGGATATTGCTCCGACCAGTTTAGAACTTATTTGAAGTGCTTTGTCTGGGAGTCGCGATTGTGCACAGCATTGAGCGCGGACCTCAGCACGTAACTGGCGTTGAGACGGTTGCGCCGCAGCTGTCAAAGTAAAAATTTCTCCGTCCGAACTGTCACTTCTGTCACTATCACTGTGATTGTCACTGTCGTTTTGGTAGGTATGGGAATGTTGACACACTACTAGGTGAAGTTCACCATTTATTAAATGACTAGCTTTCCGGGCGTGGCTCCGCCCGCGCTCGTGTCGGTTATCGCGCAAAACCATTAACTTTTTTTGCGCAGTTGGATAAAAACTATCATATGTTTTTACCCGGGTCTCAAACTATTTTCATACAAAATTTCATTCAAATCAGTCTAGTAGTTTTGGCGTGAAAGCGTAACAGACAGACAGACAGAGTTACTTTCGCATTTATAATATTAGTACTGATGATATTCTTCAATCTTACTATTTTTGGGCATGATCCACATTTTGATATCACGGAAGCTAACACATACGCTAAAACAAAAGCATAACGGAAATTCCACGTAAGCTATAATAACAATTCTTCAAACACTTAGTGTCCTTTGTTCTTAAACAATAATAAATAAAATGCATGCTCATTAATTAATTGATACAATGATGACATTATTTAGTAAGGTAATCTTTGATTTTATGTTGATCTTGTTAGGCACTTTTGGGGATATTCGACAATGTAACGCGACAAAAGCTTGAGATTCTTTGAATCCCGCACAATGTTCAAATACGGCAGTAAAATGTATACTCCATGCATATTTAAAATTAAACTCTTAAAGGTTACAATATACGTAGTAACACATTGTATTCTTGTAATATTGTAAAGTTGGTTCGAATAATCAAAATTCTGGAACCATCCGCTGTATTCGGTAATTGGTTCTTATACGACACAAAGTTTACAGCCCTTGCAAATTATAATAATAAAACTGTATAACATAGCGTCACAGCGCATTCTACATATTCATCTAGGTATATATTAAAAATAATCAAATTTTTGTTTATTAAGTTTAACACATGCTGCATTTTGCGAAATGTTCGTATATGGCAGTAACATTGTCAATTCCTGCAAATTTAATATGTTTTAGAATTAAAAAAACAATGCCGCCACAAGAACACATTGTCCCAAGCAGATAAATATTAATTCTTGTAATATATTAAGGTGTAATCAAAATTTTTAAAATCATAAAAGCTTAACATCCATTGAATTCTAAATGTTCAATTATGGAAACAAAAATGACATTCCTTGCGCATATGAAAACTTTACATTATAGGTTAATTATGACCCAATGAGTTCCATACACTGTTTAAATCATGTAAAACTATTGATAACATTCCTTGCTTATTAAAAAAAGCTTTCTAACAATACAAGAATAGTAGGTAAGTAAATAATATTCTTTTTGGGTACTACATAAGCTTAACATCCGCTGAAACAGAAGCATAACCAGTGCAATTCCGCGCAATCCATTATCACGTTCAAATACGGCAGTAAAATTAACATTTCGTGCTTTGCCGGCGCGTACCCAAGCTTGCGTATACGTCGAGTTTTTGTTTATTTCATAGCGCCAACGCGTCTCGTGTAAAACAGTATATGATATTTAGTGTTATTTTTTCATCATCAATTTATATAAACATAACGAAAGATAGGGTACGCTCTAATTAACGACAATACTATAATGTGGAGAATATTAAACACTAGCACATAATTCACTCAGCTACACTTCCATTGTATACCATAAGTTTTAACGAATGAAAAAGACAGACAAGAAGATAAGCATGCGGTAGTCCCACATGCGCGCATTAGTGAGACCTCTCACGTTTCTCCCGTTTTTATAAGTTCAATGATTATAATTTAAAAATATTATGTAAACTTCATAGTTTGTATACAAATAGGTACTCCAAGTATAGCTTTTAAATATTTGTTGCTATAAATTTTTGCTTATTTGTTTTTATAGCTGATTGGCTAACTACTGACCACTTTCTCTCCTGCTGGTGAGCGATAAAGCAGCCCAAGATGGTGTTTAGACAATTCTAGAATACTTACACAGCTAATGGGGCCCGGAAATAAATGAAATTGAGCAGGTAATATTGTTTCACTCAGTTCCAATGCCGATTTTGTAAAACAATGAAATTCAAACTCATTACATATATCTCTCGAATAAATTATAGTGCTGCATGTTTGTTCAATAAGCTTTTTGAGTCTCTTTGAATTTTTGCAACCAAATACAAGGGGTAATTCATATACCAGAGTATTCTGGCCGGGAGTATCGACCGATGAAAAATCCGCCGATCTAAGGTACTGTTCACATAAGTGCAGATGCATCGCTAGCTTCTCGCCGCACACGCGTGCCCGATGCAGTTGCCGGGAGACGCGTGCGTCACGCACATTGCAACGAGCTTACTGCCCGAGAGATTCCGCGCGATTTCCGTATCGAGTTCTATGTGACCTAACCTTTAAAATTCTTGCCCTACGAATTTGGGCGCCACTAAAATTAAATGTTTATTTTCGCGACGTTTGATTTGAAAATATTTTGTTTCTATAGTTAATGTGGTGATTTATCATTAGTAATTTACTTTCAGTGTCAAAACAGATAAGTTTTATCTGTTGAATAAAAATGCAGCCTTCCACTTGCTGACGGAGTTCGTGATTTAAATACACGTTCCTGATTTTGGTTTCTAATGGGAACCCATTTTTCACGATCGAATTGAATTACAAATATTAGTTTAAAAGCGTTGTTGTTCTTTTATTTCCGGACTGTTTCCCGTTGTTCTTCACTGGATGGTGTTGTGTTGTGGCAGTGAAGAAAATTCAGTTATGGGGTAAGATATTTTCTATATAGAAAAATATTTTTGAGAAATCATATATTTTCGCATGCATAAAAATCTTCTGCTAAGAGTTTTCCAGAATCTATTGCTACGAGTATTTTTGTACAACATTTTGTATCCTGTATTATAATAAAAATAATTACGTAATAGATATAATATATATATGGGATTATCAATGTGAGATTCATTTTTACGCCCCAAGTTTAATATCATGCTCCCTGCTATTTCTGGAATTACACGCAAGTTAATGATTATTTTATTCTACTTAAGTGAATAAAGGTTTGAAATTCAATTAGTATCACATTCACAAAATTATGAGTTCAAAAGTTTTGTTACGGGAAGAGTCAATCCGCAGTAGCAGAGAAATTTTGGAAAAGTAGGGGGTAAAAATGGGGACCTCAAAATTTTGAAGAAAATATACTCGAGCGGAGGGGTTAACCCCGTAAAGGACCGTGTGTGACAGATAAAACCATAATCCATAATGTGGCTGGGATAAAAGCGGTTATTCTTGAAAATAGGTAACAAATAGTAAATCTCTTCCGTTTGCAAGTCATTCATATATGCAAAGCGATGTGCTTTTGGCTAGTTTTTGATTTTTTATTGCATGTTCAGCGAATACATTGATTGAATTGAACTAAATATAATTAAAAAATAATATATAATTTTGAATGCGAATAGTTATTAGCAATTACCCTAAAATGTTTTCGTATTGGTATGTTTTTTATTTTATTATTGACAATCGATCGTGTTAGTAGATAACATAGTGACACAGATACGTGAGCATAGCCTTGCTAAAGGTTACAAAAAATAATAACTTTAATTTTTCTAAATTCTGACAGTTGAGCTTTACTAATCATCCTACAAAAAAATTATGTGCCATATGTATACTCGTATATGTATACAAATTAAAAAATATATTAGAAAAGACAGTCAAATTAGGTAAAATTAATCCATCGTGTCGTTAGAGGCGACTAAGGGTAAAATACCGGAAGGTGGGCAACAGCTCCTTCTGAGAAACGGCTATCTTACACTGCGATCCACAAAACGCCTGCCAAGTGAGGGATGCTGGCAAGTCCTTGATGGGAGAGACGGAGTTTCAGCATTGGATGGAGCAACATCAACAGGCATAATGTCCACCGTTAAACGAAGTCCTCCCTTATTATGGCGAGGGTTTACCATAATCTTTGATGTCAGTGTGGAATATAGAAATTCTGCGCTTCTTCCCACTTTCTGGTATTTTCCAATTGAAACCCGACACCCCGCGGGGTATACTAATCATTTTTTATTCCTTGCTGATGACAGCAAATTCGTCATTATATAAAGATTTTAAGAGTTTGAATGGAGTTTATGTTGAATAATTTATACATATTTACCTATATAAACGTACCTAACGCTCTTAATCTGCCTGTTTGTCTGTTCACATGTATCTTAAACGTCTCTAGCTAGTAGCTTTTTCAGGTGGAACACAATACCCGAGCAGTAAAAAAACGTATTTTTGGCTTTGAACTTTGTTCTGTCAACTTTCAAGTCTGTTAGCATTACCACTCCTCTAATACTTTTTGCATGGTATTAGGGCATTTTGCGAATGCCCGCCTGGCTAGCTACCACCCTCAAGTAGATAATCTGTCGCCAAGCACCTAACGGTGTGCTCCGGCAGCTGTCCATGATAGCCAGTAATTCTTGGTTACATCTTCGACCACATCATCACGTACCATCAGGTGAGATAGTGGTCAAAAGCTAACCTATCAGGCATAAAAAAATACTATGATCACTCCTGAATTTGGCATGGTAAAAATAATGATATTGCATTAATAATGCCCTCATTGAAGAAATTATTTTGGCAGCTAAGTTGATGGTAGTCTAAGTGCCTGGACAAGGTATCATATCTATTTGAAGGGTTGGCACCCCTTTACATTAATCGATATTAACCCTTTGTAACCTGATGACATGGGAAGCCCCAGTTAATAATAATGGTGTTGTGTAAAACTAGTTAACACCATGTTTCATTGTCAATTCATTATGGTTCTCTTTATGGAATAGGAAGACAAGCATAGGTATGATATTTTTATATGAAATATATTAGGGTTAAGAATTTTTATTTTGTTATGAAATCATGACGGAAAACATTGAGGCCTGTTGTCAAGAGAACCTCTTCCTATAACAGATCTATTTCATCACAAGTGACGAACCCTGACACCAAGTTATTTTAGCCTTAGCCTCCTTACAATCAACTCGAATAACATAACGGCTTCCAGTATTGAACTAAATGCAAAATAGTGAACGAGATGAACGAGGAGTTGGTAGAAGCCGTCTAGTGATAAAGTCTCAGCTGTTTAAGACTTCTGACAAAATAAATGAAGAAACTTTCAGCAAAAATCATCAAGTTGATGGAAGACTGGAAGGAGATGAGATGATAAGAGATATCAACATGTTTGTCACATGTTGATACGAAATTAATAACATTGGCTAATACTATATAGACATACTATTAATTTACAAAATTGAAGTAAGTACATATATAGACCAAAATTGTTACATAATGATTAAGTATATAATTTCAAATAATGTACATGTCAGTAAAATTTGAAGTTGTCAATCAGAAGTGTAAATCTTTAAGTTTCTTTATGAAAATGCAATTCTTAGCTGATATGTCGGCAAGCTTAATAGCACTTAGTAAGCACTAAGTAGTGCCAAACCCCCCGTGGGGTGCCGGGTTAGAAGTGCACCTTCCCATTTCATCCCGTGTGGGTATCGGAAAAGTTAAGAAAAATACTATTAGAATGTGGGCAGCAGCGCCTTCTTATGAACTATGCTATGTGGCACTGCGATCCCCAAGCCGCCTGCCAAGCATGGGGATTATGACAAAAACATAGGGGAGGCTGTGTTTATCAGTGGACGATCCGGCTGATACAGTACAGTGCCAAAATCCCCATTGATCGGAACTAAATGCCCTAAAGGGAATTTCAGGACTAAGCCAAGTATAGAGTGTTGATGAAAAGTTTTTATCACAATTGTACTTCCCCTTGAAATAATCATAAGCCGAATATTATGAATTCGTGAAATTAATATCATATATAACAATGCGGAATCTGGCAGGGAATAAGAACATTTTGATGACAACAAAAAATAAAAACGACTTTTAAATCAGGCAATTTTAATCTGAAAAACAACGACTCATAAATTGAAGTAACAAATACTGAATAAACAAGTCATTGTTTTAAACAAGTGCCATATTGACACCGTTTAGTAATTGCCTAACAAAAAAATCTGTAATTATTTCAATCTAGGGTTTGTTTCTTAAATGATTACAAGTAAACACTACCGCGTGCTAAGCCAATATCACATTTAAAAATTGGAGTAAGAAATGTATGTCCCGGGTGAAAATCCGGTGGTCTAGTATTTTAGGGATCCGGTGCGAAAAAGAGGACGCGGGTTCGATTCCCGCCCGAAACAAATATTTTGTCCTGCAATAATTAGTAAATGTTCAGAAAGGTTTTTAATTATTTGCAACAAACATGTCAAAGATTACAAATCTACACAAACTTTTTTATGAACAAAAATTATTATAAATAGAATCTGTATGTATAGATTCATTTAAAATACTTTTTTCTGTATTTACATTACAACTAGACTAATTTATATCTATACTAATATTATAAAGTGGAAAGATTTGTATTTCTGTCTGCAACGAATAAACTTAAAAACTACTGGACCTATTTGGATGAAATTTAGCATGGAAATAGTTTGAGACACGGGAACGGACATAATATAGTTTTTATCCAACTGCGCAAAAGAGGTAATTGTTTTTGTGCGATAACCGAAATACGCGCGGCTGGGGAGCTAGTTATTTATGTTATAAAGAGGAAAGATTTTGTATTTTTGTAACGAATGAACTATCCTTGATGAACATAGGCTAATATTTAAAAAAAAATAGGCATCCGTTTGAAAACTTTGATAATGTAACCCAAATTGTTTAAAACGTCCAAATATCATTGTCATATCGCGTACGCTGCGGAAATCATTGAAAATAGAGAAAATTAATGTGCAAAAATTTTATAGAAAACATAAATATCTACAACATATTATATGCTATGACTTTAAATTTATATTTTTTGTTAAATAGGTACCTGTGCGAAGCCGGGCCGCACCGCTAGTAATATTAAATAGGTTAATGCATCAAAACCAAAAATGTTTCGCCAAAAAATTAAGACATTGCACAACCCAGTAATTCTAGATTAGCCTGAACAACATCTTCGACTATAACATCACTTACCATCAGGTGAGATAGTGATCAAAGGCTAACCTATCAAGCATAAAAATAAAAAAAAACTTTAAACTGTCATCTTCACTGTAATTTTTAACGTACGCCGTGGACACAATATTAGTCGCAAACCCAATAATTTTGATACCCACTTATCGCTCAGTTTGCAAGTGCATAAATGAATACCTACATAAACAATTTAGTACCCATACATTTTACGCAGGACCTCATAACACAAAATGTAATAAAAAAATATTGAGCGTACCAGCTTAAGTATGGAGACGTGTTCACTTTGAGTCACCTATTAAGTTCAAAATAGCTCATAAGGTGAAATGATTTTGATGAATGTACAGTTGACTTAAAACAATTCAGAAATGGTTTTTAGCTACTTTGATTGTGGGAAGGTAAAACAATAAAACAAATAAAAAGAACGATGCTCGTGTCTTGTGTATTACTGTCAATAACGTTATATAAAATAACAAACACTACATTGAGCATTAAAAAAGAAATGAGCCAAGTGAGCAAACGTGAACGCGCACGAAGGGTTCCGTGCCACTAACCACAAAACTAGACACCATATTTTAATCTTATTTTTAGTATTCACGCGCCCGAGTCTGACTCGCACTTTGCCGACTTTAATTATTCGTTGTTGTAACTGACTTTAATTATTGTGGTTCATTATATATGAACATTTCAACTATCTATTGTATGATGTATGTGTGTATATTTCTATCTATCACGGTTTATGAGATACAGCCTAGTAACAGACAGACAGTGGAGTGGCTCCCGTTTTTACCCTTTGGGTACGGAACCCTAAAAAACAGGTAATTATTCAAATATTTCAATAAAAAGGTTCCATTTCAGAATTCCATATTTACTTTTTTTAGCCAGATACAAAATCCAGTAAGTATACTTAGCTACATCGGCCATAGGTATCAAATACACGAACAAATGTTCACAATTTTTAATAAATGAATTGATAAAAAGTTCAATGTTTCTTATGTGCAAAATTTTTAAATCATCCTTCACAAATATTTTCAAACGAGTGTACTAACCTCAAGTAAACCACAAAAGGTCATTGTTAAAGCGTAACCCATAATGTGGCGTTATAAATCTTGCTCGCTATGCGTAATGAAGCCTTTGATTTAGATGTGACTTTGACGTTTTATTGCAAACTTTGTGCACAGGGGGGCGTTCTCTTCGTCCAGAGATAAATATTGTAATCTGTGGTTAAATTAGACAGCTTTGTTTAACATTTTAGTTTCATTTAATGAACGTTAAAATGATTTAACTGTTAAAATCTGTTGATTAGGTTAACTATGGCACAATGTTACCTTTTGAGATTGAAATTAATTCAACGTTTCTCACAATACCACATCAAGGATACTTGGTATCATATTAGTTTAATTTGATGCGTATCATTTAATTCGTTAGTAATCAAAAAGAAAAACATCAGACGTTACATTAGAAACGCAACGTTGCTTAGCCAGAATAATTTCAACGTGTTTTTATAATTTTATGTTGTCTTATAAGATATATGTGTTATTTTTTGATGGTTTTCGTAAAACGACTTCTTAACCTTATGCTGCGTTCAAATGTGTGCCGATCAGCCTAGCAAGCAGCCCGGCAAATATTTTGGGAAACAGCTCGTCAAGCGTCTTTAGGCTAAGCGAGCTATTCAATGCGTAAAAACGTGCGCCACGCAGCCTGGGAAGCAGTCCGGAATACAGCTCGGCTCGTGTTGGCGTGCCAAGCAATATATTGACACGCTACGCGACACGCCAGTCGGAGCAATGCTGCGTGCGGTCAGATACGCGCCGCGCAGCCTGGTGAGTAGCCTTGCAAGCAGCCTGACAAGCAGCCCCGCTTGCTACAAAGCGCGCGTTGGCAGGCCAAGCAAGCCTTAGTTCACACGCTTATACAGTATGCACTTGCTTGTACCCATTGCATGCCACGTTGAACGTAGTCGTGTGAACGCAGCACTAAAGGCAAGTTAGTCAACAACAGATTACAACCTATTTGCATTCCCGTGAGAAGGCGCGCTATGAGCAATTTACTCACACAAAAATTTAAAACGATTTTTTTTGTGATACTGACGCCTTAGCGTCTCACGCGCCTAGGTACCTTCCGAACAATTCAACCCCTCCTCCTGACGCAACTTTCGCGCCTATCAGTTCAGTTGTGACCGCGCAGAGAAGTGTTTGTGAAGATCGCAGACAACCATGCGGCAATTTGCTCATCGCGCGCCCATCCGTGTAAGTGTTTATTTTTCCAATAAAAAGTATTATTTTATTTTCTAGAATATATTGTTTAATTTATTTATATTATATTGGTTAATTATTACGTAAATACTAAATAGTTAGGTTTTAATAATAATATTTTTTTTTGTTTTTAGCTACAACACTTATGTAAAATGGGAGATCGACTTGAAACACAAGTTTTTTGAAGAACTTGGCCAATGCCAAGTTTTATGTTTTGCTTTTAGAGATGATATTATGATCTTGTCAAATGTACAAAGAAGAAAACAAAGAAGTTAGTTCATATGCTATCATCTCTTCACGATGACGATAAAATAGACGAAGAAACTGGGAATGAAGCTAAACCCGAGATTACAACATTTTACAATTCCACAAAAGGAGGAGTGGATGTAGTAGACCAAAAGAAAGAGGATTATGCCCTTGCCAAAATTACTTCAAGATGGCCAATGCGCTTATTTTTCTCCATTTTGAACATAGCTGGGATCAATGCCCAAATAATATACAAAGCTAACACAAACTTTGGTTGAAAGACGTACATTCCTAAAAGAATTGGCGCTTGAACTGGTGAAACCATATTTTTCACGCAGGATTTGCACGGAGAACATTATCATCAGATCTCAAGTTACTGGTGAAGTGATTTGTGCCGGCTCCTAGATATATTGCAAAGCCCAGGTCGAGTGAATTCTGTTCCATTTGTCTGAGACGTAAAAAATAGGCGGTCAAAAAAGCTTATACTTTGTGCTAGGAATTACTCTGCACCGAACATATAACATATATGTGTTTAGTGTATTTCGACAGGCACATTCAATCAAATCTTATGGAAAATAGTTTTTTTTAAGTATCTGTTTTGTGATTTTTTTCTTGTGATTTTATATATAAGGCTGTCATAATTAGTAAATAAAAATAAGTTGAGTTGTTATTACCTTTAGAAGTTGCAATTATGTTTCATAGTTTAAAAAAAAACTTGTTTTCTTTCTTACTAAACCTTGTTTTATTTATGTATATTCATTAAAAACAAATACTTTAAAACTATAAATATGAGCATTTAAATAAAAACTACTCATTTTGTTACTGTATAAACTAACATTGACGTACCCACAGATAAGACTCTGTTCACAAATTATTCCTATTTGTCAATTTTCCTCACGAAAAGTTTCACGGTCTGCGGGAACGCAGCCCAATTTTATTTTTTCTATTCTCATGCTCTCATAAACTCCACACGAGAGTTGTATGTGGTCTTCTTCTCAGTCGCGTACTCTTGTCAGAATGGTCGTGGTTGCGCTGATGCTGTACACGCAGAGGCTTTGGTTAGGTCCCCAATATTCCGAAGGCTTGCCCTCTTAGCGATGTTCTTCCAATTCTGTCAGTTCGAAGCGTTCCGATTACACTGGACCATGGTAGACTCAGTTGCTTTTAATATCAGGTCAGTCCAGCGGGTTGGTGATCGGCCGCGTGATCTTTTGCCTTCCACCAGACCTTGAACCACTAATCTCTCCATCGAGTCCTCTTTTCTGGAGATATGACCAAAGAAATTCTAAATTCGTAGTTGCACATTTGACGATAGTCGGTCTTTGATACCGAGTTCTTTGAGGATGGATACATTATTGGTGCGGTATATATATAATATATGTGGTATATAAACAATATATGTGGTATATATACAATATTGACTTATCTAACAACACAAAGGCTACAAAAGATTTTTTTTCAAAAACGTGTCTGCTGATATGTAACAACACAAACATACTGTGAAAAGTTTTTATTGCGGCCGACTGCCTGCAGAAGCGAACTCTTCCCGGGAATGCACTTGTTGGTTAACCCATGACCTCTCAGGTAACCTTTTTCTAGTGGTAGAACAAAAAATAGATCATGTGATTACTGCCCTCATTTATAAACAACAAAAATGTATACTTTTTATCAGGTGTGCGTGATCAAAGAACCAGAGCAACGTTATTTTATAAGAGACGTCTGAAATACAACTACTGTATTGTGTATTCATACGATGGAGAAGATTAATAGAAAGCTAATATTAAACCAGTTTCATTTGTTACATCTAACAAGTATCAACGATAAAATTAATACAGTGAATCCACCACAGTTTCAACATTTTCTAAATAAACCCGTTCAGTCATAACACTCGTTGACCGAGAACTAAAAAAACAAGAAGGGGTACAAAGAGATCGTGCCATTCATTCGGAACTAAGTCTTAAACCTTGGCACTAAATATAACATGCGCAGACGACTCAAATCCAACGCGTTTAAAGTAAAGAGGGAGGAGCTAGTCAATCGTTCCATTAAGGACCTTCGTGTCCTCGAATTAGAATTGAACTAGGTACTTTTTTCTTTCACTTCAAGTGGATCAGAGATTAGAGTTCTTGTTCTGGATCAGGTCTCACATAGATAAGTCATCTCATGATATTTACAAGTTCAAAATACACATTACACCATGAAATTTTTGATTTCGTTTTTAAACTAAACTTCTCCAGTTAAAATATCTATAGTTTGTAAAATGAAGTTTTAAAAAGTTACACATCTAAATTCATATTACCTGCTTCTAAAATGTAACATGTGAAAAATATACTTACCTTTTAGTTTTTTTTTGCTTTATGGTCAGAGCTATTGACGTAACGGTATCAACGATATGTACTTTATTTCATTGTTGCGCGTTATTTGGTTCCATTGTAATACTGTCTAGCTATGATCTTCTAATTTGGGGTTAGAAAATCTTAAGAACCTTACTAGTTATTTTGCTCTATCTACAATCATTGTTATAAAATCTAACATCATTAATTGAGATTATTAATCACTTCTGTTGGGACTTTGATGAATAGCGAATAAAACAACTAACAAACAAACTTTGCCCAATTGTTTTTATTTTAAACGACTGCCCCAAAAAGGAATAAAATGTTTTGAGAGTTCGTGTAAATATGGATGTATGTGATGTTTTTCAGTCCACCATAACTTTTAAGTCTGAATAGATTTGGATTGGTTTTGCTGAAATTCTTACATTATTCAAAGGCTATAATTTTCTGAGATATGGCTCCATTTTTAATGACCAAAAACCTTTATTTTTTCTTAATTTTACTATATGGGTTTCAAATTTAAAAGCTTGATGAGGACATTCCAAAATAATATAATGTATACTATACAAATTGACATTTGATATAAGAAAAATTAAATTATATATGATCAGAGAGAAATGCGATATCCCTGCCGTTAAAGGGCTTTTTTAAACTTTTGTGATGCTTACCTTACTGATACGTCTATGAAAGATGTTATTACTAAAATAATAGCCAAAACTTTAGATTTGAAGATGAACACATTCTATGCTATCTTCACTTAGCGCAGGACAAGGGCAAAAAATAATAAAACCAGACGCAAAACATTTCAACCGACGTTAAAAAAACTTAAACATATTTTATTTAAATCAAAAAACAGCTATGCCACCTTCACACTCAACAGCGTAAATTTGGAAAAACTAAAATGTGTGTCTGGTCCTCTAATAATTGACTCTATGAGACCGATATACTGGGTTAATGGCGACCAATTTGAGAGGTGAATTCACATAATATGTGAAAAATTAGTTCCTTTTTAAAACCCCTTTATTATTAGGGACCTTCAAAATAATATGACATATACATCTTTGTTTTTTTTCGTATTACTTAACAGTATATTATTATAATTAAGAACCTTATTCTTTGAATTTAACATTGAGGTATCTCTCCGACTACAAAATACATCAAAATGCAGTAGGAAATACAAAACATTGCTTCGAACAGACAGAACGGCAGACGCTTGTATTTATAGATTGATTTTCGCGACGCCCTTCGAGACGCTTTAATAACGTATTACTCAGTATTTTTGGTTGACATCAGCCTTTCAGACTTGATTTATTAAAATGGAACGTCAGAAGATAAAAGAGTACAAATGTAAGGATTGTCAAGAGATATAACGAATTTATTGAGTGTAAATTTTTACACAAGACAAGGGTAAAGAATATGATGTCATTTGCAAAACTCATAACCTCTTCCTACCCATGACAATACTTTAGATCGGTCGGTGGTATATTTTTTTACTTTAACAACAAAACACAAGCTCATGTCTTATAGCCTTTGATTTTGGCTTAATAACAGCTAATTATCTGAAGGAAAGGTAGCCCTTCTTAGGAATTCTCGTTACTAGTTATTTGGTACCTACTGATCTGCTCCTAAAGATTAAAATAATCGTAGCTTCTTATCTCTATAAGATTTTAAATACTATATGCGACCCGCGGTTACACCCTCGTAGTGATGGATGATGATGATGAAAAGTATCCTATGTGTTAGTTCTAGCACCACATCAAATTTAATCCAGATACAAACTCACCCACAAACTTTCGCGTTTTAAATATTAGTGTGATATCTTTGAATGAATAACACAACTTTAAATAGTGATAATAGTGATATTTGAAATGGTGTGTCTTTGTCGTCTGTCTGTTTATTTGTCTCAAATCTCTAGTCCGTAAACGGATACAGTTACAAATCAAAAATTTTGATATGATTTTTATCATCTAACTTTATCTCATGATTTTATCCACTTTCATGAGACAAAATTAACTACAGAGAAGAGTAAAATTATCTCCTTTTAACATTTTATTGAATATGTATCCATTTTAAAGAATTGTTGAACGTGGATAAATTTATCTCCGTATGACATAAGAAAGGGAGAAGTTATACTTGTTTATAAGAGGGTATATAAATTACTGCAATTGTTTTTCTAGTACAGAACCCTGAAGAAGGTATATTGGTATCATTAGCTTTGAAATTTTAAGCTGACGTAAGTCACTAACTAAGAAACTCTTTCTCAAATTCGCAATATTACACGTGTACAGATGAGTCAAAATATAGACCCATATTTGCAATCCTAGTTAGGTTTACCCTGACACTTCAAAGGGCGAGTTTTCTCCATAAGCCTTAAATCCTTTTCCAAGTATTGCTCATTTGATCCTGTGGAATAAGTTGGATGACACGCAAATTAGGAGCATCCTGTGGTATTCCTATTTACTGTTTGATGTTTTAGTTAAAATGTTGAAAATGGAACAAAACCGGCTAAGTTCAAGAAGGACTGGCACACGAATTGATGCCTAGTAGTACTAATATTAACAGTATTCCCTGTGCGGTACTGGGCTCGAATGTTACCTCCCCATTGTTACCTATGGGTGTCATAAGAAGCGACTAAAGGTAAAATACAGGAAGGTGGGCAGTAGCGCCCCCTAAGGAACTGATATCTTAAACTGTGCGTTGGAAGTCGAACCGCGTAAATGTGAGCTCAGAGTTTTGAAGTTGAATTTAATTTTTGTTGCAATTGCTTACCTATCCTAAGATAATAACCGGGACTGGTTGGTTAGCGTGCCCTCCAAAGCACGGAAGCGCTCAGTAGTAATGCCACTAGCGGTCACCCATCCAAGTCATGAGTCACCGCGCTGGACGTTGCTTAATTTAGCTGATCCGTTAAGAACAACTAAGCAAACTTCGCTACGAGCGCTTTAAGCTTTGGTCATAAATACCTTGAGTTTATCTTTATCGTTACTGATGTGGCTTTTCTAGTCAATAGTTTTATCGTCGAATATATTTTAAAATTTAATGTCATTAGAAGTGAAATCTATATTCTTTGATGCAGAAAGTTTCTCGTAAAAGCGTAATTATTTAAGTAACAGCATGGAATAAGCAACGTTTACACACATATTCTCACGGAAACCTTCAGTCAAAATATCAACAAGTCATACATTTACAAATAACGTCTGTACCTATGTAAAAATAGAAACATTGCAACATTTAGTTGATATTACAGCATTGTTTCTAAACTAAACTAAAATTAGTCCAGACGTGCTGAAAGCTTAGTGATTGTTTTGAAAACAGTGTTGAGAAATGAACTGCAAATATAAATTTTATGTCTATTTTGATTTGCAATTATTCAGTACAGTTTTGGCTTAGGAACAGATTTATTTTACAGTGAAAGAAAATTCCAATATATTTATTCTTGGCAGTGGGAATTTTTACGGTAGTACCTACTTACCTACAAATAACTTCAGTTATCTTAGCTAAGACATGAAATGGCCTTAAATTCTTCGTTAAGACGCAATGTAAGCTCTGATGATTTTTAAACTTTATGATCAACCACCACAAACTAAACTCAACACAAAATCATTAAGACAACCTAAATACCACTGCAGGCATGCAGGCATTCCAAATACTCCAGCCAGCTATCAGTTGGCAGCGTGCACAGCATGTTGGCAGCATTGCCCCCAGAAATGGAGGATTGTAAAAAGCTCTGAAAAAAACTAGCCAATTTCGAGTCTGGCGTCGCTCTTTGAAGGTTAGAAGTGTGTATATTCTACTCAATATGCGCCAGTACAGTAGCTTCCCCACGTCGCGACCCCTCCCCAGATGATGATTAATTGAGATTTTATTCATCTTTGGGTCAAACATCGATTTTTCAGGTTTGTTAATCCTTTCTTTTACGGCCTAGAGACCCGGGCCATACTAATGGTCAGGTAGACAGTGGGGTCTCAGTTAATAAGCTCTTCTACCTTTTTGGTATGGAACCTCATTAAACTTTTGATGCCTGGCCATCAGCAAATTTTTTTATTTACAAATATATCAGTTACAATGACTGCAGTACCTAGTTTCCATTTGGTCCCAGCCACGTTCATCTGTTTTTAGTGTACCTACGTTAGGTGTAATAGGCATTGTTTTACGCACACGTGTTCGTAAATGGAGATGTTTTTTTTTATAATTACTGTATTATATTTAGCAGACCTAATTTTTACTACGAGCTTATTAACTTTGCATGTGTTACCTACAAAAATAACTTTGTAGAATGATACCAATGGGTAGTTATTATAAAATTTTCTTGCATAAGTAATACTGCTGTCACGGTACGGATGTAGTCAATCTTAATGAACTCGAAGATTCGCGGCAAATCATTCATTCACCCACCAACTACTTAATTGGAATGGCCATCCGTCGCTCCATTTAGTTGACACATTTTAATTAAGAAACGACTCTGATTCACAGTGAAGACATTGTCCACAAAATCTGTGGGCAGTTAATACATTCATTTCAGGACACATACGAATTCCTTAAATGTATTTAAAATTGTCAGTGAACCTTAGAACTGACGTGCAACATATATGAAACTGTACAATCCATACCTTGCAGACCTGATGTCACTCTTCACTATTAGTCATATTTCATGGTAACTGTGAGTTGTACGCACTGTACTGTCCCACGGGCTAGTACAATACAGTATTGCTTGTCCGCCACTTATCACGATGTACTTATCTTATGTATATAAACAGGTTGTAGGTAAATGGCTAACAACCTCTTAGGGTTGACTTCTGCTAGTCCTAACAAACTATTTTTGTTTTTATTTTTGTGTTTTAATGTCTACTCAGGCCATCGAGAAAATAACACTAAGAGATGCAATAAGATTTGGTTTGTTCGAGATGAATTGATGCCAAACTCTGTTTAACCTAAACGCGCTCTAATTGGCTAAGCCACCTCCATGCGGTAAACACTCGAGTCCCATAGTGATGGAACATGATTCTTATGCAAATATAATCGATATCTATACGTCGTACAACATATATAAGCTGATCGTATAATTGATTCCTCCGTGACGACCTAATTCGATTAAAGTGATATTTTCTCCCACTTGCGTTGGCAATAATACCCAGCAGATACCTCGCGCGGTATTTTGTATGAGTATAGCTGTTTTGTTATAATAAAATATAGAATAATGATTATGGTTGTGATTCCACAATTCTGCTTTAAATATCTTTACTAAAATGATAAACATTTAAATACCTCTTTTAATATTTTTATGTTTGCAATAACGCATGCTCTGCAGATTACATTATAAAATTACAATTAATATACGAGAGGAAAAAATTAATCCCGCACATGACTTAAATCTTTCCTCTCGTATATTTGTAATTTAGTAATTTATATATCTCCCTAACAAATTACTATTGAAGTATATTTCTTATATTTGAAGTACAAATTTCCGACTCGTAAGAGTAAGGTTCCGGTGGCCGAATAGATTAGGCATCTGGCGCGAAATCAGAGGACGAGGGTTCGATTCCCGCCCGGCACAAAACATTTTGTACTCAATAATAATTTGTAAATATGATTTTTGCTCAGCACGCAATAGTGCTTGTAATCATATTTAGAAATATGTAGGTATCTGTTGTAGTAATTAGCCAATAAATCAACATCCAAGCATATATATATGTTTGAGCGTACGTCATTAGAAAATATGCACTATTTCCATAAACGGTTAGATATTAAACAAGTAGGTGTTCATAGGTGATATACTTAAGTTATGTGCTATACATTTTATAACATGCTAAATATTAAGTATATGATTGTAGGTATCTTACTAAAACATGTCGGGAAAATTTTATATTAAAAAAATAATTATTTAGCAAAAATATCCTGTATGTCTTACCACAACAGGCAAGTGTTTTGTAGGAATCGCAGTATGAAATAAACGTCGGCGGCCACTTTTCATTAAATAAAAACAATCGTCTGAAAAGTGACGGGAGCAAACCCTGTTGTAGTATGCTGGAAACCAAATTTCTCGTCTTGTTAGCTCAATCCATTTTTGTTTGAGATTTGGTTCATTAGGGAATCTATTAAAAAAAATAACAATTTTGTTTGTTAATATTACCATAGAATGACTTAAGGTAGCTATATATGTTTTATACAAAAATATGATTTTGAAATCGATAAACGTATATTGATATACCATAAGATTATATAAAGATAGACTTATATCATGTAAAAAACATAAAGATTTGGTGTTTATTAGACAGAAACTCAACACAAAAATGGCACACTGTCATCAGAGTTTTCTTGGCTCAATGTATATAACAAAACTAGTAAAGTCATCACTAATCTGAGAATACACACGACTAGGCAAGCTAAAATCGAAATAAACAAATAGTTGAGGTCTCTCAACCACGATGAAACTGAAGATTTTCTTAAAGTTATCGTATGATTAATAAAAATTCAAGTTTTACACTATATATTCACACAAAGCTTTATATTCATCGCACTTCATGCATACACACAAACACACACACATTCTGTCACACACCCACATACACAATAATATTATATTTACTCAAACATATACGAAATTTTATACAGCCATATCATTTAATAAGCAAACCTCAATCTTAATGTATTATTGAAGGAAGCAGACTCCCATGACACAAGATTTTTTTCTTAGTGCGGGATCTGCATATCATTTTACTGTCAAAAAATCAATACAATTTAGTGTACCGATTGTAATAAAGTTAAGAATAACAACATGTAACTGTATATTGTGAAATAAATTATTAGTATTATAAACTCATATCAAACATAACACACATCACATAAAACCCTCTTTACATCCAAGGCTAAATATATTTATGGGCCAGAGTATGATGATATCGATTTTAGTTCCACTATAACGATAAATTACCGTACTGTATAAGCACAACACTAGGAGAGGGCGCGGTTTACAGAAAGACAAGGATGACAATAGATGAATGTAGTAAGTGGGAGTGAAATGCATTCATACGGGTCTATTGGATTGTGCAGTTCAACTTGACCTATTAACATGAAGTAGATAAATTACGTAAATTGAATAATTTTACTTACTTGTGGAAGGATTCCATCTGTTTTATTATTGGATATTTTGCTACTTTTCCCGCACCATTTAATGGAGCAGGTAGTCATTTTTATTGCACTGAGTGCCTACAATCGTCAAAAATAAAAATATTTACAAACACGTACGTACGGATCAAGCTTCTGGTCGCGTACTGTTTATGTGCGCTCATGCTATGACTTATATGTGTTAGAAATCACACACCAGTTGCATGATCGGGCGAACCATCAATTCCCCTCTCGGGGGTTTAAATCTTGTTGACTCAAGCCAAGAGCGCCCGCCGCGGCAACACTGGACTGCGCCCTTTGAATAGAGTTTTGAATATTTAAATCGAGCAAAGTAACTAAAAAATATGAAATAATACATTACAGTCAAAAGAGACTTTTAATCTCAGGTGGTCCTCGTACTTATTCCGTCAAAAACACATTAAAAAAAAACATAAAAAAAAATTTCTTACAAATTTATTTTTGTCCAAAACATAAAAAAAAGTCTCAAAAAGAGTTTGTCAGGACTAGCAGAAGTCAACCCTAAGAGGTTTTTACCTATGTATCAATAACCCTGTATATATATGTACTTACCTAGGTAGTGACATATTGCATGTATTACCAAACCCTGAGCCTTATATCTATGCTACTGGTTTGCCAGTATTCAGTTTTATTTTTCTCTCTAAATGTCAAAATAAGAATTTCCATTGTAAACATAACTACTTATACATATTTTACGAAACATTTTTGCTAAGTTAGAAGAAAACATTTTAGGCTCAAAAATAGGTACCTATGCATGGTCCTGGCAGCATTGCACTGTTGGATTACAATGCTTATTCGTTGAGCCACATTGGAAAAAATACAACAATTGCTGGTATTTAAAATATCAAAAAACTACGTTCGTATGGCAAGTGTTACAAGCACACTAACCTTAAAAGTTTGTTGCTCCATAATCTGCTATCAGTTCCACCACCACCAAAATCATAGTTGAAAACAACGTGGCATGGTGTCACAACCATAGTTGAACCTATGAAGACCGCTAGTACGTGAAAGTATGCTAATATCTTCTTTTAAGTATAAAATCATGGTTACACGATGCCACTGATGTAGACTGATAAGTTCAAAACCTTTAGTCCTCGCTATCAAAGTTACCATAAAAAGAATAACTTCAGAGCCCACAAGCTGAGATGCCATGTTAGCTAATCTCATTTAAACTTTCAATGTCCCGATCGAACAAATATTGTTTCGCCAGTTGCAGCGCTGCCGACACGCTGAGGACACTAATGAAGCCATCAGAAAGCTACGTTCAGAAACATCTATCTGCATCAAGCTTTCCAGTTAAAAGTTACGTTCAGAAACATCAAGTCATATGGAATGGAGTTACTCCAGCTACCCACTTGAAAACTACGTTCAGAAACATCAAGTGATATTTCTGATGTCGGTATGGATTGAGGAGCCACTCCAGATTTTAAAAGGAAACACACCTTTATTATATAGCAAATCTAATTATTTTGTAGGACTAATTCTAGAATTTGTAGTATTATACATCAAAAGTTTTTCATTTCAATTTAAATATGGCTCCACAATCTAAACATCTGAATTGTGGAGGCACCTGGAAATCCGAAAGTATTGCATCAATATATTTGAAAATTTGGTATCATTTAGTAGTAATTGTGTATGTTAACTAATAAAAGTCCGAGTTTCGTTCTGCTGAAATTAAAAAAATATACAATACATGAAGTCTGGCTCTTCAATCAATATACATATAAGAGGGTAGATTTTCAATCATGTGTTCGGTCCATTAACGCGTGCGACTTTATTATAGTTTACTTGAGAGAGTGTTCAAATTTGTAATATAGAAATACTGTAGTAAAACTGAGTAGATTTAGGGCCTGTTTCAGAATGTTCGAGTAAGTTCCGGTTTTACTACCAAGAACATATTTATTAAACAAAACACTATCTTTGCGTTTCACAGTCATTGATTTAGCCTATTCATCGGTTAAAGCTTGAAACGCGCTGCATGTTAACTGTCATTTTTATAATAAAAAAGGGCGCGGGCCCTAAGTAAAACAACGCATACCTATATAAACTATTTAGCTTTGCTACCAAAATAAGGGTGCGAGTTTCCTTTTGAAATCTGGAGTACATCCTCAATCCATACGGACATTATTTCTGAACGTATTTTTCTGATATTTCTGATAGTACCTTTTTAATATTTTAGAACGTAGCTTTCTGTTATTTCAAAACGAAGCATTCTGATCGCTTCTGGGAGAAAACAATGTGGCGTAGTCTGCTCTCACACTCCATTAAAACATCATACTTAATTTTATTTTTTTTAATAATAAAATTTTGTTCCTTTTAGAAAACTCAGTAATTTCACTTCGAGACTGGCAACACTGCTAGTGCTGCATGCTGCCGGAGCGGGGTTGGCATCTCCAACTGTGCTAATAACGAAGACAATAGCGAGAGTTGCAGCAGAATGGCTGCCTACTGACAACCAGACGGTGTATAGGCTCGGAGAAGGAGAAAGAAGGAGGTCAGTGAACATAATACACTTCTGTAGACTACACCTCCGACGCGCGACGCAAACAAAAGTTTTCTATCACGGAGGCGCGCCTTTCACAGTAAACTATCGATATGCTTTTGCGGGTAGGCCTCTTTTGTACCCGACGTCTTATTGTAGGTGTAAAGTGGGTGTAGGTAAATGCTGATAGATGGATACAGTAATTTAACAAAATATTATGGCTTAGATAGTAGAAGTTGCAACTACATTAAAAATTGAAGAAGCCTAGATGAGTTGAAAGGTCTTAACTGTCTACGAGTTGTTAGCTGCCAGACAGATGAAGCGGTTTGATTTAGTTTGTTTTTTTTTATAAAAGGTGAAATGATTGAATGTGGTCTTTACTTTGATTCAATAAAAATACAACTTTTCTCATCTCGAGTGTGATTCAAGTATAGTTGATGACCACCATGTCCCTAATGACGGTTAAATTAAGTAATGCAATGAGAGCACAGACTTTCGGGTTAGTTCAGCGATCCTCTATAGCCCAGTGGTTAAAGTACTTGGTATGTAAAATCATGGGACGTTGGTTCAATTTCCACTCAAGGTGAGAAATTTTGTACTGTAATAAAATTGTAACCTTTACCTATTAAAAATAAATTATCATCTGGATTCGGCGGATACGCTAACTTACCTATAGCAGCGGTATCGTGTTTTGGCTCATTGGAATTTTCACAATGAATTGGTTTTACATAGATGTTAATCATGGCTGGTTGACATCTATGGTTTATTTAGTATTTTAATTTTATGTTATTTTTCCTTAACTTTATTTGGTTTATATTTTGGACATGACATATATAGTAATCTATATATGTCATGTCCAATGAACCATCCTATGGTTTCATTTTTCAATAATTGCGTAAAACAAGTGTTGTCTATTTTTTCCTACACGAAATTCTTAATAAGGTTTTTTTTTAATATTGTTAAGTTTGCAATAACGCCTGCTAGACGAATTACATTACAAAATTACAAATTAACGAGAGAAAAAAATATAGTCATGTGCAGGATTCGAACCCGCGTAGCCCGTCGAACCCCGTATACCCCCTTTAGCCGGGGTATGCTCTAACCAATTGGGCTAACATGACACAATGACTCATAACTTTAATTCTTGCTCTCGTTCTTCAACCATCGTATCGGGATGGAGCTACACCTATAGTTGAAATTGCGTTGTACTACAAACAAGACCAATTTGGCAATTGGTTTAAACTTGTAAATGATGACGCAACCTTATAATTTTAATATAGGTAAGTTTGCAATAACGCCTGCTAGGCGAATTAATGCGTATAATGTGCGGATTCGAATCCCGCACATGACTCTAATTTATTCTCTCGTAAATTTGTAATTTCTTAATAAGGTCTAGTAGTACAGATTCACCCTTATTACACAGCATCTAAAGACAACTTTTTGCATGGTAGTAGAGCATTTTGCGAATTTTCGCCTGGCTAGCCTCCACCCTCAAGTAGAAAATCTGTCGGCAAGCACTTAACGGTGTGTTCCGGGAGCTGTCCTTGAGAGTCATTCTAGATTAGACTGAACTATATCTTTGGCCACATCATCACTTACCATCAGGTGAGGTAGTGATAAAAGGCTAGCCTGTCAGATTAAAAATGGCAAAATATGGCTCTTAAATTCATTTCACCTAGTGTCAGCTCAACCAACTTCTTCAATACAGGAATGATGATTGTTCCAACACACTTGCTCATAAAATGGCTCTAATTTCACCTCAATGGCACATAATGACATTTGTAATCAAACTGTAACTTTTTCATTGCTTTTATTCACAAGTGAGCTATACGGTTTTTTTTTATTAATATTTTTATATTGTTGGTTGTGTTTCTTTGTTCTTAAAAAAGTTTCTATACAAAAAAGATCGGGTTCATAGTAACTAATAAATTATTGTACTTATTGTTTGCTCTTCAACTCTACAGCTCGTCATCTTCGTATTTAAATAGATAATTTCAACTTGTATGTGTTTATAAATTAAACTTTTACCCAAATATAACTTTCATTTTCTTTAGAATAAAGAAAACTTTCAATTGCCAATTTTGTACGTGGCCAAAACGTTATCGGCGAAATTCCAAAAAAAATAAACCTCATTCTTTAGTCTATGGCCGATCGCAATGCACGCGCATAGGAAAACTGATTAATTATTCCCGCCATTGCGAAAAATTTTTCACAACTCATTTTCATTGTTGATATTAGCTATTTATTCATTAAGATGTATATGAAGAAAATTATATAAGATGTGAAGCCTTTAACGTTTTGGAAAGTTTACTAGGTACCTGGAAACTCCAAGTAAAAAAACAATTGTATTTTTTTCTTCACATGTGTGTTAAAAAACGTCGTATGATCTTACACGTGTGTATCGATGATTACCGTCCTGGGCTCTCTTCACCAACATTTCACACTTGTGCCATAATGTACTATTTCACTTTTTTTTTTAGTTTGGAGCTCAATACGTCATCTATAAAGCAAGCTACAGTGTTTATCACTATAAGTCCTTGTACCAAGGATTTCCACTGGGCGTTATACTATGGGAAAGCAGGCAACTCTAATGGTAAGATTTACTTTCATTCCTGACGTGAAACTAGTTTAATACTTTTTAATAGTTTTAGTACCTATCTGTGTATCTATTGTTATGGATCAATATGATTTGAAGTTTGTTTCAAAGGTATATTATAGGCACATGAGACTTAACAACTAAGTATGTCTCAAGATGATGGGCGCAGTGCTGTTTGCCACTTGTAACGATCTGCTTCTATTATAGGCAGAGGCTACCGCTTAACATTAGGTGGGCGCGAGCTAGTTCCATCAAGATAGAATAATAAACTGTAATTATAACTTAATGTCAAAGTCGGACCATGATATGTGTCAGTGTTTTAAATCAACATGGGACCGACTTCGACATGTTTTTTCATACTCTTCAGTAGTTAAGTGGTTCCATTATTTTATACATCAAATGTTCCCGAAACTTATTTTACTTGTGGCAAAAATAAGGAGTCATTAATTACATTATGACTGAAACCAACACTTTTCTTTCCAGGTCATCTAAGCCTGAAGAAAGAAGACGGCAGTGGAGAAATGGCAATATTTTCACTATTTATATCACAACACGACAAATATCTGTTACAGGTAGCTAAATATAACACATTTAGAAATATAGAAGGATAGTAGCGACGTCATTCCGATAGTTAAGTTCGGTGGTGTTTCGGATGGTAGGGCATTTAGCGAATGCCCCCCTGGCTAGCTACCACCCTCAAGTATAAAATCTGTCGCCAAGCAAATAACGGTGTGTTCCGGCAGCTGTTCTTGAGAGCCAGTAATTCTAGGTTAGCCTGAACAACATATTCGACTACATCATCACTTACCATCAGGTGAGATAGTGGTCAAAGGCTAACCTATCAAACATAAAAAAATCTTTGGAAAAGCACTTCTTTCGATCAGATGAAGTTTAGTTGTCTTGTTGATGGCCGCGCACCGCCCCTATGACGGTAAAGAAATACAATTGGAGCACGAAATTTCAGGAGAAATAGACGAGCCCAGATGGTCGAGTGGTTTAGGTATCCGGCGCAAAATCGGAGGAGGCGGATTCAATTCCCGCCCGGGACATGAAAAAAAATGTGCTGCATTGTAAATAAAAATTTGTAAATGTTTGATTTTTGCATAGCATGCGGTAGTGCTTGTAATCATAATATTTAGAAATAAATATAACAACTTTGGTCACGGTAGATATGAATTTTGGATATCGTTGTCAACTTTTTATTGCTGATAGGCTAGCTTTTAACCACACCATAACTTGTTGCAAGTTATGGTGTGGTTAATGACATTAGCAGGCTTGGTTTTATATTATAACTGGTACATATTTACATTTATAATTTTACTTTAAAAATCACAAATATTAATATTTCTTTTATTTTTTCTTTATTTTTATTTGGGGGGCTTACAGCTATAATTACATAACAGTTTTAATAACTTAATTAAGAACAGCCATTAACAAACCTCCAAAGATATAAGGAAAATTATTTTACACACACTTAATAATCTTTTCACTTCTACACGAAGCAGCATCATGAAGTCTTGACTCTTCGTGCTCACAATCGAGAAGTTCTACTCGTCAGTATGTCACAGACATTATTCAGAAAGTATTAATTTGAGGGCATTGCATATTTTTAGCTGATAGGCTAGCCTTTGGCCAGTATGTCACTTGATGGTAAGTGATCACGTGGTTGAAGATATCTTGAGGCTAACCTAGAATTACTGGCTCTGTTAGATGTCTGGCAACAGATTTTCTACTTGAGGGTGGTAGCTAGCCAAGCGGGCGTTCGCAAAATGCTACTTATGTGCTATAACGACTGCCGTACAACAAACAGGACTGACGGTTTAACATGTCCTCCGAAGCCCTGAAGCGCTCAGTGGTTAGCTCACTTCCTGTCACCCATCCAAGTCATGACCGCAGCGGACGTCGCTTAACTTAGCGGATTGGTTAAGAACAGCTAAGCAAACTATGCTACGAGTGCTTCAAATAACCTGATGTTAGCATTCAGGCCATAGCTCTCATTCTGTGATCAGATCCACCGGCATAGATACTCATAAGCTGCTTCCCTCTGCCAGGTCACTCAATGGCGGTATTTGCTCATCACATACGTAGACGTAGGGTCTTCATTATCATCGGGAGTGTGGCTCCTATTCTTGGGAGTCACACTGGATCCTTCAACTTCTGGTGAACCTGACCGCCTCTGGTCCGGGACTTCTTATTCCAGTTTCCCTTTATTTATTACAGATGATATCCTACGTAGCTGTGACTTGCCCTACAGTAATAACAGATTTACAGAACCGCTTTTCTCATACTCCAACAAATTAAATTATATTTTAATAGGTCATATTAACCGTGAGGTGCCGGGTTACAATGTGTCACCTCCTCCCACCATTGATATACCTGTGGATGTCGTAAGAGGCGATTAAAGGTAAAATACCGGAAGGTGGGCAGCAGCGCCTTCTGAAGAAGGGATTAAGCATACCCCCCTTAATTGGGGGGCTGTGTTCACCAGTGGACAATTTGGCTGATACAGGTCATATTATATCGTAATAGGTACAGAACAATATTGAAACAAAACGTGTTGAGACACAAACACAAAAATCGATTTCCATGGCAATCCTATATCACATTTTAGCCGATACATATTTGAATTTGCTTTTGTTGTGTCTCTTTGGCTATTACCTACACAAAAATAATACCTACCTACACCACACTATTTACAGAAATAATGTTTTTTTTTTGAATACTAATAGCATTAACTTATGTTTAAGCATAAGTCAATATACGAGTAGAAATGACTAATTTGTAAAGAACTCCAATATTTCCAATATAAACCACTCTAATATTTTCTTAATTACTGACTAGTCGTCTTCTTCTATTGAAATATACAACATGCTATCACCATACTATATAATAAGTAGGTATACTTATCTCAATGACACATAAACAGGGAAACAGTGCAATAAGATAAGATAAGATAAGATAAGATAAACCTTTATTTGCATAAAACATGAATATTATACCATAACAAACGCATGTATAATGGTGTTATAATGAAATGTAGTGATCATCATGTTTTGCCTAGATAGACGTACAAATTTTTTGAGAGGCGGCAATGAATTAATCAAATTAACTATAACATATAAGAAAAAAATATGATTTTAGTTAAAAGTACTTGAACAATTCACACAAGTTACAATATAATGTCAATACAATGTCAATAATAAATTCAATTCTAGATACATGGATATAATGTCAATAGTATAAAATTAATTTAGATTTTTGTCAGTCAAGAATTCGCTCACGTTATAATAACATTTCTCCAATAATATTTTTTTAAGCTTAACTTTAAATAAATTATTATTAAGAGCCTTTAAAGAGCTTGGTATCTGATTGTATATTTTTGGTCCCATACAAAAAATACTGTTATTCATAAGAGACTTTTTGGAAGGTTGTACACAGAGCTTATATTTATCACGTCTATTACGCTTAACTTTGTCAGATAAAGAGGGAAAGTAGTGCTGGTTTAATTTGACGAATAAAGCTACTTCATATATATATAGAGACGGAAGTGTTAGGATTTTGTGTTCAATAAAAAGTGATCTACAACTGTCAGTTGTCTTTAGTCCGAACATTGACCTAACACAGCGTTTTTGTGCTTTAAAGACAAAATCTTTGTGAGTTGAATTGCCCCAAAAAATTAAGCCGTACCGTAAGATTGATGCTACTAGGCCATGGTATGACGTAAGAAGTGCATCTCTCTTTACAACGGGTGCAAGTCTGTGAAGAGCATATGCTGAGCTACCCATCCTTTTACAGAGATCGTCAGTGTGTGCTTTCCAATCTAGTTTCTTGTCTATTATAAGACCGAGAAATTTGGTAGCATCAACTTCCTTCACTTTTTCATTTTGATAATGTATGTTTATGTCAGATATATAATTAAGTCTTTGAGTAAATTGAATTAAATTAGTTTTATTTATATTGATTTTTAAGTTATTCATATCTAACCATTTAATAATTGATCCTAAAGTGTTTTTAATGTCAAATTCATAATTATATCTGTTATTACAGGCAATTGTCACTGTGCTGTCATCAGCAAAAAGTGTCATTGGGTGGTTAGTTATTTTTGGCAAGTCATTTATGTAGACTTTAAAAAGGAGTGGACCCAGAACACTACCCTGAGGTACACCAGACTTCACTATACGTTTGTTTGAGGTGTATGTTTCTTATCTTTTGGTGTTATAGTTAAGTCTTGTAATTTTGGTGACTTGTGTTCTATTTGACAGGTATGATGTAATCAGGTCAAGGACATTACCCCTAATACCATAGGCTTGAAGCTTACTAATCAAAATATTATGGTTTACATAGTCAAAAGCTTGGGTCGTGTCACAGTAAATAGCACAGACAGCGTTATTATTATCCACATTTAGCATCACTTTATGGAGAAATTCATAGACTGCTATATTTATGGTTTTGTTTTGTCTGAAACCCTTTTGTTCATTGCATATAATATTAAACTTTTCAAAGTAGTTATTTAGTTTTTGATAAAAATATCTTTCAAATATCTTTGAAATGATGGGAATCAGAGCAATGGGCCAATAGTGCTGCATCAGTTCTCTATTTTCTTTTTTGAAAATTGGTATTATGACGCTTTTCTTCAAATTATCTGGAAATGTTCCAGTGCTGATACATACATTTATAATATGACTTAAAGGGCTACAAATGATTTCTTTAACGTGTTTGATGGCCTTTGTAGCAAATCCGTCAGACCCGACACTGTTGGTGTTTTTTAAAGAGTTTATGATCTGATGAACATCGTTTGGTGAACATGGCGCCATGAACATAGAGTTGCTAGTACTTATTACATTGTGTGTTGCATTATTTGTTGAATCTGATGAGGATGCAACTCTGTCCACAAAATAGTTATTAAAAACGTCAGCTATAGAATTTGGTTCGGTAATTAACTCATCATGGTGTTTAATTTTTTCGATTGAAATATTAGGTAAATTATGTCGCAATTTATTAATAATTCGCCAAGTCATTTTTGATTTATTATCTGAAGTATTTATTTTGTGATTATTCTGTGCCTTTTGTGTCAATTTCATAATTTTTTTAAATAATTTACTATATTTTATGTATAGATCTTTATTTTCTTTACTAGGTTTTATTCTATAATTCTTAAACAGTAGACGTTTCTTTTTACTGCAAACTTTTAATCCGCGTGATACCCATGTCACTTTTCTATTTACTCTAATGGTCACCAATTTATATGGAAAACAGAGGTCATACAGTAATTGAAAAGTTTCTATAAAATTTTTATATGCTATGTTTGGATCATATATGTCATAGACTTCAGAAAACGAAATATTCATAAGATAATTTTTAAATTTGCCGATGTTTTCAGCACTATAGTCCCTACAACGTTTTCGCCAAAACCTAAGCACGCATATTTTTTTTAAAGGACAACATAACAACTGTGCAGTGTGGTCAGATAATCCTAGGTCTAGCACTTCCGTCTTGCATTTTCTTTTAAAGTTGTATGCAATCAGGCATACAACTTTAAATTAACAAAAACTATGTGTTTATCACATTTCCGGAATACATTTTCAAGGTCACGTCCAAATAAGCTGTTGTATTTAAATAACTGTATCAGCTGTATTGTCCATGGTGAACATGGCCTCCCCTTTGCGATGGGATGATGATTTGCCTAATCCCCACTCTTGGCAGACGGCTTGGGGATTGTAGTGTACGGTAGGAGTTGCTCAGAAGGCGCTGCTGCCTAACTTCCAGTATTATATAGGCCTAGTTGACTCTTATGACACCCACAGGAAATGATGGGTGACATACGGCCGCGGGCAAACTTATATTTTAAGATGTATAAATAACATATATAACAAGGTTAAATAAAGGCACGTATGGTATGGCAGGAGGAGCTGCAAATAATTGTGTCGCGCTTGCAAACTTATTATTATTTTTACAATGAACGACCTTCAATTCACTTCTTTATGAAACTTTTTTATATAATAATAGTATAAGGGCCTGTTTCAGAAGGTTCGAGTAAGTTCCGGTTTTACTACCCAGCACATATTTAATAAATAAAATACTATCTTTGCGTTTCACAGTCATCGATTTAGCCTATCCATCGGTTAAAGCTTGAAACGCGCTGCATGTTGACTGTCATTTTTATCGTTCAGTTATTTTATGTGTTGCATAGCAACCTGAAACTTTATAAGGACATTCTGAAACGGGGCCTTAGTATCACAAAGTTATAATACCCAAAATTTGCAGCTGTCATCGACTCGTGGAGGAGCAGCAATGGTGAGCGTCCGTGGAGAGGCGACCCGACAAGTGCGCCTACGGCTCAGGGTCCGGTCTAGGAGAAGACTTGCTGCTAACTGGGATCCAAGGTACTGGTTTATCAAATACTTACTTACTAGACACTCCCACGAGTACTTGCCCATCTGTTTTTTCACAAATGAATTTATCCACAATTTTCGTTTGACCATTATATATGTATTCACGCCTTCATTGTGGCAAAAGGTTAGGCAAAGATTTTTGAACAGCTTCTTTTTGGTTCTGTGTAATAGGGGTCATATTACAGAGTGCGGCTTATACCAGGTGTCCCACAGCTAATTGCTTAAACTGATTAAAGAATGTCTCTATAGTTTTGTTATCCATGCTTTAAAGGATTTTAAGAAAGCCAATTTGTGGAATAACATGCTTTAGCACGAGAAATTTTCTTCTTCAACAACATAGTCAACAATTTTGTCAAGAAAGCATGTGCCTTGCCAGATTGCAAAGCACATAATCTTTACTCAGGTACCTACGAGTTTTCATTCGGTACGAGTTTTTTCATAGTTATAAAAGTTAACATTTTCCCATATATTTTTCTAGAGCGCCATCTAGTGGAAATGTGAACATAAAAATCGACGTTTTAAATAGGTAATTGTTGGGTAAATATAGGATTTAGGTACGTAGCTTACCCAAATTTCAGGTTCCTAACTATTTTACGTTTTGAGATAGACTCCGTAACCAAAATGATCTAAAATTGTCTTCAAACTTGACAGCCCTAAAATTATATATTCTTAACGTTAAAAAACTATATATGTTTTATAAGCAGTCGACGATGACACCAATATCATAGGGTCAAAAAAGGTTTTTTTACTTTCTCATATTTTACTGCCACCTGCAAAATTGATAAAATGCAAGTTGAAAAGCAAAATAATCACCTTTAAAACTTTTCAAAATAAACAAATATTTCAGGTTTGTAACCTATTCCGTGGATGAGATGATATAAATAAACCCTTGACGTATACGGACAAACAGACAGCAGATTACTGAATACTAAAAACATCTGGAAAATACAGACAATCTCTTTACAACAAGACAGGGTGTATTAAATATTTTTAGTATGTATTTATGCATAGCCAGTGAGTTTCTGACACATGCATATTAGAAACTTACTCCCAAACCCACACTTTAAAACATTTTTTCATTAACCCTCATCCCTCATGGGGTGCCGGCCTTAGTACATCCCTCTATATCTTGGACGACGAATGAAAAAAAATCAGAAGGAAAAACTGCCATTATACACTGCAATCCTAAAGACGCCTACCAAACCTGAGAATTATGGCAACCCCTTCCCTAGGAGAGGCATTTTTTCATAGGTGGAGGGTTATGGCTGTTCACAGTTAACCTTTTTTTTATTAAAATTGATGAAATTGGAAAAAAAAATCGTTCTTGAAAAAAAAATTACTTGGTGATTAATTCATCATCTTCCTATTTGGAAATTTTCCAATGAGTGTCCCTTTCGGTAATAAGGGCGATAAGATACCCTGATATACGCCCAATGTGCAGCATTACATATACCATGCCTTCATGAGTAGTTGTATGCTACCGATTGCACGCATTTAAAAACTGACTTAAAAAATCGGCCAAGGTTTACAGGATGTACCGATTGTGATGTTTTTTTTCGAAACCTGGTGCTTGTCATTTGATCCCATTTAAATTGCAGTGAGATCTGACGAGTAGTATTTGAGTTATCCCTAATAATGCGTATTTAATTGCGGCCCCGACTACTTTGAAGATATTCTCATTTTCACTTGTCGATGTAAACTGAACATAAAAACTGTATTAATGTAGTTTGGTTTATTTACTTTTTGGTGCATTTTGGTTTTAGAATATTTTCTGATTTAAGTTGTTTTATTTTGTTACCATTAATTTAAAGTAGTCAGCTCTTACGTCATCTAATAAGCACATGGAATAGTTCCACTCTGAAACCAAAACTGTACCTTATAAGTTATAAGGAAAACGTAACGCTTGTATCCCAAATGACAAAGGTATAATATCCGATGATTAATGAAGTTACCAAGAAATGTCTTCAGCAGACTACAAGCAACCGCCAAAGGTCTTGCTTTTTGTAACTAATTTCTATTGTACATTGCTGGGAATGGTATAAAATATAGCTTCATTGTGGTAACAGAAATTCAATTAACATAATCTATGTATAATGCTCAGAAATAATCAGCAAAAGTAATTAGCATTTAAGTTTAATGCCAACAAAGAACCTCAAGCGAGGCGATTCTGGCTTTATCGCTTATAGATTTCTCAGTAATTTCTAACATCGACTGCAACATCTTTCTTCTCTCGTTAGGCTTTAAATCAACTCCAATGACAGTAGGACATCTCAATAAAAACCCGTCACATGCGGTACCGTTACCTATGTGTACGGTACATAGTTTTAAATTGTGAGAAAACAGTACGTCAACTTGCACGCTCTTAGAAATTGTAAATTGTGAGAAGTCAGTACGTCAACTTGCACGCTCTTTGAAATTGGTACAGATGGCGCTAAGCAGGAATTATCTTAGAGTATGTAATTTTTTTTATCTTTTTTCGATTTATTTAGTTGCATCTAGCCTTATAATATTTCCCAATGAGGTGCCGGGCTGAATAAAAGGGACGGGTGGTCCTCTATTGGTATCCAGCTCGAAGGTCAAATTCTTCCTGTCTTTGTAATTTTGTAATTTATTTTTTATTCAGTTCAGTTATAATGTGAGTCAAACTTGCACTTAAGACTCTGTCAATAGCTGAAATTTTGTCTCTATAGGACGGTGTAGAAGTGAAAGAGAGGCAGTGATGGTGAAATCGCGATTAGTTTGTGTAAAATCCAAAAGAAAGCTTAATAACACAAAAAAAATAATGTAAATTTAACTTTTCTTGTCCTTCTAGATAATGTTTTATTATTTTATTGTAATGTTTTCATACATAAATAATTAAAGATATTTACGTTACAAGTGTAATTTAGAGTCAACTTTACAATTTTATTCGAACGAGAAAATAAAAATAAAGAAATGTGTTTTGGATTTTTCTTTACCCCAAAAATGTGATCAAAATTAACATATAATTTTCTTACTGCTACAAACTAAATATATTTTGCTATAAATCTGTTCAAGAAAAGCTATTCAGCACTTGACATTCGACTTAAGGAAAAAAGTAAACCCTGACCTTAGCGGTAGAAAAGAAAATTTGAATTTATCATCACAAACGTAATGTTTCCACCTAAACCAGTATAATTCCAGTAAGTAATATAGTTTTTTCTATAATATGTACTATACTCGTAAACACGCTTATATTAGGGATATAAAACTGTAGTGAGTTTTGTTCATAGTTATTAATTAATAACCGGCTACGGAAACGCTTAATTTTTACCACATATATCTCCGACCAGTTTTGAACTTATTTGAAGTTCTCCGTCTGGGAGTCACGATTGTGCACAGCGTCGAGCGCGGGCCTCAGAATGTGACTTATATTATGACAAAAAGTTATAGCCGAACGGTAATGGACTGCCCTGCTGCAGTTTCACGGTTCGATCGCCACTACCAAGTTCACCTTCACCACATGGTGTTTTGCGAAAGCTCGTCTGGCCACCTACCACAATCAAGTATAAAATCAGTTACCAAGCATCTAACCAGGGGTTCACAATCTTTTTTAGCCCAGGGCGCAGATACAAATTTAGTAGCCGTGACAAAATAGTCACGGCGCTACACCCTTTTTGAAAAAGATACAGACGAAAGAAATAAGAATGAAAATTCTTAATGCTTTTGAAGTTAAATTTGGATATTTATTTTGAATCGATTACCAAAACTCCTCCAAATAGAAGCTGGTGAATCTAGTTTTAAGGCTGCTGTTGCAAGAGTTCAATGAGACTCTCATTACTTTATGATGTGACTCCTGGTGGAGCTTGTGCATGGAAAGGCTCCACGCAAAATTTTTGACATCATTATCTACAAAGTACTTCGAAAACCATTTGGTGAGCTTCGAAAGGTGTTCCGCAAAAAGGACTATCAGGTCTTGTGAGACAACCAGTTCATTAGATGCCGCATATTTATATAATTGCGAGAAGCTATATGGACCGCTGCCTTCATTCATTTTTTAATCCAGAACTGCAGTTTCTTTCTTAACGCCGCACCTAACAAATAGTTTCTGAATGTGTTGTTATTGCCTTGCAAAAACAGATTCAAATTATTTAGTTTCTCAAATATGCTAGTTTTAGCAAAAAATCTGGTTCAATAAAATATTTGGAATTTACCTATATGACGTTCTCGCAGTAAAAATGTGCGATTTTTTTGTGTACTCGAAATAAGACATTTCCATTGCTTTGTCACCATCATATCATTTGAAATACTGACTAGTTTTTTACTGAAAATCTATCTATTTTGCGTGAGTATTTTACGAAAAACAAAACACGCTGACACGTCCGGCGCGCAGCTCGCTTGAAATAAATAGGCATTGCGATTGCGAGCAAGCGAGCGAGGGCCGGTGAATACGGCGCGCATGCTCGCTCGTAGGGTGGATATCATCGGTTTTCAAGCGCATAGGTACTTTTCGGCATGTAAGCGACGGCGACGCACCCGACGTAAGTAGCTATTGTCTTTGCGAATCAAGCACTCAAAAAAAGTAACCGCGAATATTTGTGGTTTCGGATATTGATAGAGGATTGACTCACGGCGCACCCATTTACTTTCTACGGCGCACCAGGGCGCCGCGGCGCACTCTTTGGGAACCCGTGTATTAACCAATCCAATTGAATTTGGAAAAGTGTGCGTGTTTTGATGGTTGTGAACTTGATGATTCCGAAATCAAAGCAGTAACTATATGAGAGTTACGCTTCTTTATATGTTACGATTCTTTATATATTTATTCGTAGTCTACGGGACCCTAAAAGGCTACGTACTTCTCAGACCATAATTGTAAATCCACCATAATATAATCATAGTAAAACCAGCCAAGGAGTTAAACTTCATAAAGCGGTATCAAACGCGGCTGCTACGTGCTCGCACCCGTACGCTCGTGCCACAGCATGCTCACTATGGCAAATATCTAGAGTGCCCAGAGTGCTTTAATTTATTTATTATTATAAGTCGTGCTTGTACCTAAGTAGCGAAGAATTACTAGTACCTAAACATATTACATATATACGTATGTAGGTAAAATAAAGGTATCAATCGATATCATGCTTTGATTTGGATTTGAATTCTCAAATAAGGGAGTGATCACCTACAACGTTTGTATGGAGAACTGACCGCCCAGTTCACCCTTTAAGGGTCTCCCATGGAAGCCTGTCAAACTACTCTTCTGGTTTTACTATACTAGAACTCAAGCGAAATTATTAATTTAAGGAAATCAAAGCTTCGTTCTGAGTTCGTGAAGAAGCAACACGTGATAAGTTCTTCGCTGACAAGGTATGTACTGCCAACACAACATTGTATGAAGCTTTTATACTGATATTTTCCGCAACAGTGAAACATGAAACATAAATCCGATCTGTCAGTACGTCACACAAACTTGTATGGATGAATTTATGATGCATTACCATATATGGCCGATATGATAGTACGGCCGCGTTCACAGTCCTAAGAAACGGCATTTTCTTTTACTATAATCAGGTATCACTTAACGGTTATTATTGCCAATTAAAAGGGTATTTGATACTATAGACAAGTATTTAACTATCTTTGAAGTGGGCAGTGTACAGCAGGAAATCGTAAAGACGTTAACGAGGTTTTAGCTATATCAAAACGTTGTGGAATGTCTAGTATTTTAAAAGCTCTTCAAATAAGGAATGAGCGTCATCTTCGTCTATTTTTTCCTCACATGTGTGAAATCAGCATACTATGATTTTCTAGTGATACAAGTAGCACAAAACAGCATATTTTGTATGAGTTGTAATTTAGGTTTTACTGCCGTCCAGTTTCCTAACATCAATGGTTGCAAGTAAGTTTATTTATGCCAAAAGAGAATATACAACAACCCCATATTATATCAATGCAGACTATCAGTAATTAACTGTCCTATTTCTGAAGCTCTTTTTCAGACTTAATATTTTTTTCACAGTTATACACATTAAATATCCCGTAAAAGCAAATATAACGATCTAATTAAATTCTGTTATCGTTGATTTCCTAAAATAAAGGCTTCGTAGCTTTGCATTATTAAAGGCCCAAGGCAAAGTTAATATAATTTTTTTAAATAAATAAACATAATATCTATAATTGCAACTAATAACTTTGTAGTATATACGTCATGATTAGTTAAAAATAAGTAAAACTACTTATTTTTAACTAATTATGTTGTATATTTTTTCGTATTTGACATATTTTCTAAAAAATAATTAAATAAAATATAATAATATAATTATATACGGAGCAAAAAAGGTTCACGTTACATTTTCGCTGATTAACAATGGAAGACATTACAAAATTACAACGAGAATGAATATTAAAGTTATGTGTGGGATTCAAACCCACGCCATCCACCCTATAGCCGGGGGTAGTGCGGCTATAGTATAATCCGGGCAACATACGTTAATGCAAAAAAAAATGGAAGTTACATTATCGGGCTCCAATGCTATCAATTAAAAAAAAAATTAAATAAAAATGTTAACTCTCTCAAATTCCTTCACATTTTAATGGTACAAAACAAACATTTCGAAACTATCTAGAGCAGCCTTATGAGTAAATACTTTTTCGATTTATTTAGAACTTAATTTCATCTCTTTTCCAACAAGTTTTCATCGTGCACTTGCCCTACACTTATAAAATCTAACACAAGAGCAGGTAGCTTTCCGAGATAGTTATCAATATGTAACATTGCGGTTCCCAGCACCCAGCACATCCGTGTAAGGTGTGCACCCGTTTGTGGACAACGGCCTAATTCATTGAATTTTGATATTAGCTAGGCTAGTCTTTGACCACTCACCTATTAGCTAGTAATTACTAATACCACCTTAATGCCTTATTCCTCCGTATTGACTTTTAGGTGTACGGAACAAATGTTTTGCGTATTGGGTACCGATAAAAGGGCAAAAGGAACCCCTATGTTCCTCTACTGTCTGGCCGTTCGTATGTCAAGCTCAAGGGTCTCAACAAAAGTTACTAACATGAAGTTTCATCTACTATCATCATCATGTATATTGTGTAGAATACTGACCTAAAAATGACGAATTAGAAATTCAATAGTATAATTTATCAGGAGTGGTCTTACACAAGTTATGGCGGCAAAATTTTTTTCCATACTTACCTCAGTTTAAATAGCACACTATAGAAATGGTTGCATTGTACTTAATTACTAGAATTGATTATTGTATGAAGTATGTTTATATAATTACATCTTTAATTTAGTATTGAATAATTCTTCTAGTCACGTATACACATATTTTCGTTTGTATAACACCCGCTATTTTTCAAAAAAGAGCTCAGAGAGCCGAGAGATATTATTTTTTTATATGCCTGATATGTTACCTTTGACCACTATCTCACCTAATGGTAAGTGATGATGTGGTCGATGATGTTGTTCAGGCTAACCTAAAATTACTGGCTCCCAAGGACAGCTGCCGGAACACACCGTTAATCCTTGGCAACAAATTTTCTACTTGAGGGTGGTAGCTAGCCAGGCGGGCATTTGAAAAATGTCCTACCACCATGCTATAACGACTGCTATCCTAAGACAACAACCGGGACCGACGGCTTAACGTATCCTCCAAGCATGGACATAACATAATAACATTTGGCAGTGATGAGACATTGTTATTTACATTTATATTTATGAATATAGTAATTGAAGCGTGGCTATCCAATGAGAATAAAATTTCTTATACATTTTTTGTGTCCCACATGCACAGAAATTGCTCCGTTATTAAAATAAAATACATTTCGCGATGAATTAACCCGCCAGCTATTTCCAATACGACATTTTTGTACACCAAAAACAGCAAAAAAAGACCACGCCCGGTTGAATTGGAGCGAATTAATATAGTATAGATAGCTACTGTTCTGTGGATTGTCCCTACCTTGTCTCCGGATCCGACGGGACTTACAAGTCCTTTCAATATTACTCGGCCGTCATATCAGTTATCTACACTTATATTATAAAGAGGAAATATTTGTATTTTTAACCGACTTCCAAAAAAGGAAGAGGTTCACAATTCGTCTGTATTTTTTTTATGTTTGTTACCTCAGATCTCTTGATTGGGTGAACCGATTTTGAAAATTCTTTTTTTGTTTGAAAGCTGATGCTTGTCGTTTGGTCCCATTTTAAATTTCATCAAAATCGGTCAAGCCGTTTTTGAGTTACACTAAAAAGATTGAAAAAAAATTTTAACAAAAAATGGAACCGACTTCAACACCCAAAAGTGTGAAATAACTTGTCGAAGTCGGTACCATGCCCACAATATTGTGATAATAGGTACGTTTGAACCATCATGGTACCGACTTCAACAAGTTATTTCACACTTTTGGGTGTTGAAGTCGGTTCCATTTTTTGTTAAAATTTTTGTATGTAACGAATAAACTTAAAAACTACTGGAACAATGCAAAAAAATCTTTCACCATTAGAATTATCCCTGATGAACATAGGCTATATATTTAAAAAAAATATTTTTTTTAATTTATGTCAAATACCCGTGCGAAGCCGGGGCGGGCCGTGTCAGTAATAATAATGGAATAGGATTATATATATATATATATATATACATTATATATATTATTATTCTTAATTTAAAAAAATGTTTCACCCTTCGCCTGTTGAAAGGACTGTAACCGTATTATTATCATTTTAAGTATATATTTTGTTACTTTGTATTGTACGACTTTGTATTGTATGTACTACACATTTATATACGCAAAGGGTTACACAGAGGTCTCTGAATACCCACGTATTGTATATATCCTCTGCGGAGCTTAAAAACACAATTTTAATAGCTGTTGTGTTGTGCTGTGTAAATGAGGTGGTCGAAGATGTTGTTTAGGTTAACCCAAAATAACTGGCTCTCAAATATAGCCGGAACAAACCGTTAGGTTCTTGGCGACGGATTTTCTACTTCAAGGTGGTTGCTAGTCAGGCGGGCATTCTCAAAATGGCCTACTACGGCTGGTTTCTTAAGACAACAGCGGACGGCTGTTGTCTTAAGTTAAGTCTTAACTGCTCTCGGAAACACGAATTGCTCAGTAGTAATGCCACTCACGGTCACCCATCCAAGTTATCACCGCAGCAGAGGTAAGGAATAGACATGATATGTTACGAGCGCTTAGTTACTATTTAAAAAGTTGTTAAATAAAAGATTATATTTATTTATTTAGTCAATTAGCACGGCTTACGCCAAACACACTAATAATATAGACAAAATTATTAATAACAATTATTAAAGAAGTGTACAGTTTAAAATAAGAATAATAGTTCAAAGTTTACGTCAAAGGTAGCAATAATAACAGTCAGTAATAATATAATAATAAACTATAATTACTTTTAGCTAAACAAATATGTCAATACCTATTAAATCTGCTACTTATATACTATAACTCTATGCTTGAAGGACGGTAGTACGCTGCCTCACAGTACTTCAAGCATTCAGATAAAATCTCTTTCTAGTCGTCAGCAAACATGTCACAATTATAAATGGCGTCTAGAATATTATTTAGGTCTGCAAGAGACCGCGGTATAGGGGACTTGGCGTGAGAAACTGTCCTACATCTCGGGGTGGCCAGCAATTTGTGATCCCTACCCCTAAGATCGTGATCTGGTACAAATACTCTACATATTAGAGAATGGAGGCCAGGGGCATCCACTTTCCCACGAAGTATTTTACAGACCATCACCAGCTGGTCAAAGATAATATATCAAACTACTGGCATTAATGTCAAGTGAAAACTATGCGGAGATTGCTTTGTTACATTTCGAGCTTCATCTCATCAAAACCCCTTGCACAACGAAAATGCCTTTACAGAAAATTAGGGGTGTCATGTTAATTATCGTAGACCTTGGTTACTATGAATAACTGTTATAGCTGTAGTAATTATATAAGGCAAATATTTTGTTACATTTGTGGAATCCATTAATGATTGATTAGGGGAAATGTGTGGTAAGTTTTTAGCATATTTTACTAAAATATACCATATTTTCAATATATTCAAACGTCTTAATAAAATCTCCGTAACGTATTCGTATGAATGTGTTATAGCTTAACATAAAATTAAAATATGCAAAAAACCTGTGCAATTTTTTTTGCATATTTTACTTTAATATTTATGACGTTTGAATATATACAAAATATGGTATATGCTGGTGTTAATCATAAAATTGCTTTTTATTATTAATACCAAATAACACCTTTATATATATTAACTTCATGCAAAATTAGTACATTTAAACAAAATGAAAAAGCGTTCATATGGATTCCACCTCCACGCAAATGTAAAATGTTTGTTTTATTCCACGAGTTCTGTTTTTTTGGGCCCAAAGAAATATTATTCATCTTTGTATAGTATATATACGTCGTAAAATCTTTTCAACTTCGCATTTTATAATAAAATAAATTTTATTATATCCTGCTGTATTTAAATCATTTTTCTCGCATTACGTTCTGTATCTAAATTCTAAGTCCTAATTGTACCATCTCGAAATATTGTCAAATCTTCCTTTATGTAAAGTTGCTCCGTTAGAAATAGGTCAAATTTGGAACGACGCTTTTCGTAAAATAAAAAAAAAAAACAAATTATCTGCTCTGAGTTACTTGTAGGTCAAAATTATAGAAGTTTTTCTTAGATTATCTTATTTGGTGCAAATGTCCCAAATTATTATTTTTTCCATTCTACTGATTTAAAAAAAGGCGAAGTGTGTGACAAAGGGGCAGATGCAGACATGTAAACGATCCTACAAGGTTTCCTTTTTTCAAGTACAAAACGTTAAATATAGTATATATAAAAACCCCTAAGCACCTAATAAGGTTGTATAGTTTCTGTTCTTTTACAAAAAAATAGTTTTTGACAACCCTAAAACAGATACCATGTCAGGAGCATCACACACGCAACAATGTTGTAGAAGCAGGCATTCCAATCGTTTTAAATTGTATAAGATCATGGATAAATGGTGAGCCACTGTACCGACATTCCGGGCTGTAGTGATTATTACGAAAATTGTACGATGTTGGTTCTACAAATTAGGGTTGCCACTATGTTGTTATAATGGCGGTTCTTAACAAAAAGAGCAAAACATCTTGACATTTAATTGACCTCAGATTTTTATCTAAAGAATTATGTTTGTTATTATATGATGAAGCACTCGTAGCGTAGTTTACTTAGTTGTTCTTAAGCGAATAACTAAGCATAACAACCTCTACTGTGGCCAGGATTCGGAAGGGTGATTAGCATTACTCCTATGCTTCGTAGATTATGTTGAGCTGGCGGTCCAGTTGTCATAGGATGACAGTCGCAATACCACGTTTGTGGGGCATTTTGCAAATGTCCGCCTGGATAGCTACCATCCACTAGTATAAAATCTCTAGCACCTAACGTTGTGTTCCAGCAGCTGCCATTGAGAGCCAGTAATTCTAGGTTAGCCTCAACAATGTCAACCACATCATCACGTACCATCAAGTGAGGTAGCTGGTAAGATAAAAATAAAAATGTCGAGAAATGGGAGCTTTCAGTAATAACTGATGTGCATTTCAGGGCGCAAGTAAAATTGTTCCTTGTTTTGATTAGGTACAAAAATGAAGGGATTTCGTTTTGGATCGTAATGTATGAGGAACAATGAATTCTGAACGATATACTCGTATAAGTGCAAGCAAAAAAAGTAGAATATGAACTCAAATACCGGAACCATATATATCCGAGCGATGTGCCGACACAAATTATTCACTAAACAATTTCCGTATTCCAGCGTCACCTATTTATATATTCTTTGATCCCAATGTAAAAAAGTATTGGCCCTTAGGTGATCGTCGAATGTTTGCAGTTTTCTATTGAATAATCAGGCATTTTATAAAACTTAGATAGTTTTCTAAAATGCCTTTTATAAAACTCGTAGCGCACTCTGTATCTTTATGCAACTAAACGGATCGCATATACGCTGGGATGCGTCGAAAAAGGTCAGTTTGAGACCACATGCTGGCAACAAATGCCAAGCTCACCATGCCACCATGATATCCGCGACCGGAACAGAGCCTTAAAGCTAAGCTTTCATTGAAAATTACTGGAAAATGTTTGGTAGTCACGTCTTTATGTAATTAATTATATATTTCGAGACTCAGTGTATTAGTTACAGTAGATGTCTTTAACAACAAATTTCTAACAATTATGGCAAAACTCTAACAAAAACAACCCTGACCCATCTCTTTGCCATTATTGTTCTTTGATAGGCGATAATTTTAGACTTTACATTGCATAACAAACCATTTTTCATTACAAGACCTGCAGATTGAAACCATATGTGACCGTATGGTCATATATGGTTTATGGTCATACATCGTACTCGCCAGATCTAGTTCCAACTGAATACCATTTTTTCCCTAATTTGTACATTTTCTGCAAAAAGTATATAATGTCAGATATGGGTACAAGTAAGCCTTTGTTGAGTCCTGATCCAGAGTTTTTTCCAAGGCATATGTGTTCACATATTCCTCAAGATAGCAAAAACAAAGATAATTATGGTATACACCAATTATACAAAAATGTACATAAGTACATCTACAATCAAAGTTTTTTATATTTTTTCATAAATTATATAAAAAAAAATATTTCTAAATATGATTACAAGCACTATCGCGTGCTAATCAAAAATCATAACAAACAAATTATTGGAGTACAAAATTTTATGCCCAAGGCGGGAATCGAACCCGCGTCCTCTGATTACGCGTCGGATGCCGAGATGGTATTAGGCGTCGACGCGGGTTCGATCATCGCCATACACCATTCATTTGTTATAATTTTATACCTTAAATAATATCAAAAGTACGGTAAACGGAATACGTAATTTATTAATAAAAGGACATTTTGAAATTGATTAGTTTCTTGGTCTGATACGTAACATATATACAGAACGGTTAATATATACACACAATTAATTATTTAGCCTACCTTTCATACTAGAATAATTTGGTGGTCTAATTCAAATAGTTAATTATATAGTCTATGTTATTGTAGTGTTGCTTAACGTGACCATATATGGCAAAAAATATAACACACAGAATGAGATTTTTGTGAACACAAAGACGTTCCAAGTAGCCAATACTATTCATCCAGACTGCAATACTATGTTTTCTAAAGATGGACCTGACGTAAATAGAATAAAGAAACTAAAGGCAAACTTCATTCCATAAACCTTTTTCCTTCTATGTCGTTTCAAAGAAATATCGATTGTATTCATGACCACTACGAGCTGTTTTTGCGCGGGCTCAAAATAAGCCTGAACAATTTTACTGGATTTTGATAGCCCTGCATTATGAAAGACAAATTTTGCCGTTTACTACCTCGTTAATTTGCTATTTACGATTATATCAGGTGCTACATAAAAGTGTAACATTTTGATTGCGATTATTCCCTCAAGAATACCACGACTATATCTCCCCAGTTAGACCTTCTAAAATCTAAACCTCCAGGTTCCCACTTTTAGGTTTTTTTAAAGCGCTCGTAGCAATTTGCTTATCCATTCTTAACCAGTCAGCTAGGTTAAGCTTATGTCCACCGCTGTCATAACTTTGGATGGGTGACCGCTAGGACATTACTACAGAGCTTTTCCGAGCTTTGGAGGCCACAGTAAGACGTCGGTCTTGGTTGTTGTCTTAGGATACCTGTCGTTATGGCATGGTGATTGGGCATTTTGCGAATGCCTACCTGGCTAGCTACCACCCTAGGTTGAGAACGCCTAAGCAAACTTCGCTACGAGTGCTTCAAAAATTCTTCCCTATTACGAGTATCTACCTAGTACAAGTACCCGTCAATGGATACATTTAATGACCCTAATCTTCTAACCAAAGTAAAGCACTTCTTGTCTCAGAATTCAACCTACACAAGATACTACAGAAACCAATAATTTATTCTTGATGGTACCATGACATGTAAATATTGAGTAAAAAATAGATTTACTTGTTTTAATTAAGTACGTATACCTTCTATGTTTTTTTAATTCATTCGATTCAAATTTCAGCTGGTCTTTTTCTATTTTCAATTTCGATTTTAGGCAGTTGAATTTATATACAAAAGTTATAAAATTTAATTTTTATATTGTTGTGTATAAATATATAATATATCTACATTTTTTCCAGTATTTTAGTAGAAAAATCTGACTCTTTGACCAAACTAGACGAAGTCGAAGCTTAAGCTTGTTTTAGGTAAATAAATGCAAAATATTCCATGACGTTGAATAAAATCTAATCAAAAACGTTGAGTTGCGTGTTAAAATGTCTAATGAACTATTAATGTGACTTCCCTTAGATAAGCATTTCTAGGATCACAGATTAAGTATGAGTGCTTAAGTGTTAATTTCAATATAGATTGAGTCAGAGACTCACATCAAAATCATTGGTTGCTGGTTAGTGCGCTGCTTAGTTCGTTATATTAAGAGTAGAGTGCACGAAGCACTTTCCATGAAAATTATAGTCATGTGCGGGATTAGAACCCGCGACCATCCACCCCACACGGGTTCGAATCCCGCACATGACTATAATTTTTTCTCTCGCAAATTTGTAATTTTGTCGCCTATCAGGCGTTATTGCAAACTTAACAATATTAAAATATATGCTTCTAGTTTGCCAGTTATTTGATTTTTATTTATTTTATCCCATAATGTCAAAGTAACAATGCCCATACAATACGATTTTTTGAATTATTATTAAACATACTTAAATTTACGGATTTTGGCAAAGCAGCCTTATGGACATACTAGCAAAGTTTCACCGAGTTTGAACATTTAGTAGCAGTACTAATATTATAAATGCAAAAGTAACTCTGTCTGTATGTCTGTATGTATGTCTGTCTGTCTGTCTGTCTGTTACGCTTTCACGCCATAACTACCGGACCGATTTAAATAAAATTTGGTATGGATATAGTTTGAGACCCGGGAAAAAACATAGGATAGTTTTTATCCAACTGCGCAAAAAGAGGTTAATGTATTTGCGCGATAACCGACATACGCGCGGGTGGAGCCGCGCCCGGAAAGCTAGTTTAAAATATGACGAAACTAAGTTTGTGTGGAAAGAGCCACGAGTACTCTAGCCTTAAGTGATCATTTCATTTGCATTTACCGAGTTTTCCGTGGGGTTTCGCGCTAGAAAGTCACGCCTCCATCACCTCCCGTGGGTGTCGTATAGATAGATAACACTTTATTGACACATAAAAAATTTAGGAATTTGAAACATAATAACAAAGAGTAGGTGTGACGGTCTTATCGCTGAGAGCGATCTCTTTCAGACCACCCTTGTGGCGTAAGAGGGAAAAAATACCTAAACGTGGGCAGCAGCGCCTTCTAAGGAGGAGGAATTATGTCAAAACCCCCCCTAAATGGAGGGTGCTATGTTCAGCAGGGACAATCCAGTTGATACAATGCTGAGTTTCTTCAGATGCAAAGTAATGTTGTTCCTTAGAAAATTTAATTATCACTAGCATGATACTCATTTAATTAAATGTGATTTATGTGTTGCATGTAACTCACCAGTTTGTGGAATAGTCTTTTTATAGTGATATATATTTTTGGCTCTATACATTGGAGCCATGGAAGATGAAAACACGAATAAGTTTAACTATTTTTTCTACCTGTGTCGTAAACTCTGCATAAGTAGTCTGTTTGTTATTTCAATAATTGGCTAATAGAAATTTCTAAGATTTGATAAAACAATATTTCGATAAATCGATTGATAGTTTGAGTAGAATTAGCTATCCTTGCCTTTTACGAGTATATCGTGACTAGCGCTTGCAATCTCTATTTCTTTGCAACTGCATGCGGAAGGAGAGTTTACAGGGGTATGTTATGAATTAGCTCCATAAAACTTTTGTATCTTGTATAACTAATTTAACCAGCTCATTTAATATTATAGTCGTCTGTCAACTATAATATTATATGCTTATTAAGATTTTTTGATGTATAAAAATGCTAAGAGCATTTTGAGATATTGAAATGCTGTGCATTTTAAAATGTTAAAAATCTTGCTAATAAATGCTAAGAGTATTTTTATATATTAAGTAATTGTACTATTTCCAAGTGACAAAACAAATATCTACCAGTCAGTCTGTATTATCAACTAAGTAAGCTCTTTTTTCCTAATAAACATTATTACAATTATCATATATCATATAATTTTGTTAATGTTACCGTTTCCCGTTTATATAGGATTTTTCACTCATTTTAATAATAGACAAAACAATACAAATAATTTTAAAATATAGCCCGAAAATTTTTAAAATCTTCTCCACATATCTTTTATTTATATTATATATGAAAAATAAAAACCTAGGCCTGTTCTGCTTTCACTTCCGACAAAATTTCTTGCCAACAGTGTAGTGAAATAGTGGCATATAACTAAACTATCTTCAATATAATAAAAACACTTAATATCGAGTACTGTTTTCTACTGTATCGTATAATTATTGATTATAGATAGTCGGATAGTGAGTATTTATACGGATTGTTAGAATTAATTATGTCCAGAAGCTATAATCGTATGGATGCCATCGCCATCACACAGTATTGAATACAAGTGATAACTTAACCATTTAGTTAAGTGGTAATGACTGAGAGAGGTTATTCTGGAAGCATGTGTCAATTAAAAATCTTTGATATTTTTACAGGTATGTGTGTCATGTGAAATTATTTTAAGACTACATTATAATTACCTAATTATTTTTATGGATTCATATATATTAAATCTTTTATTAAAACAGTGATACATAATGTAGCGAATGAATACTGTTTCCAAAATGTTTAATTCACCTTCCAAAAATTAAATTTTATTGCTGAACAGTTTTGTGAATCAATAAAAGCAATTGGAGCATGGATATATGAATTGAAATTTTAATGTATGAGAGCTATTTAGGTTAGAACCCAAAAATAGTATGTAATATATTTTAAACATGGCATATATCATAATAACTGTTGAAACTTATATACCTGTATGTAAGTATAAACTGTTTTTTTAATCCATAAATATTTTTACATTGCAAAAGCAAAAATTAAGCTATTTTAATATTTAACAAAAGTTTGATAAAGATTAAAATATAACGTAGGTATGCACAAAATCGGAAAACCAAAAATATCACCCAAAACAAAAAGAAATTTGCTAAAACTATTTAATACAATCCGATCCAACTTAAGTTTTTAAACAGTAAAAATCAGCAGTTATCTGTTCCAGCTTGATTTTTTTCATACATTATTATAAAAACTTAGTAAAGCTCCAGAATATCCCCCCACTTACCAAGAAACAATTTTTTGCGACACTCCGACTAACGTTGTTTTATCTCATCGTACCATTAAAGTAATTCAATGGGATTTTTCAAAATGTTCCATCCCAATCCAGAGATTGTCAATTTAACTTCTTTAATTAACTCCATTTATAGATTGCGCGTAAACGGAAACTCGGGTTGAGCTGCCCGAGGTGAACATAATGTAATAAGTGATATCAAATAGGGAAAATGTAGTATTTTTATATTTTAACTGGCTTTCAAAAAAAAGTAGGTTCTCAATTCGTCTGTAATTTTTATGTTTTTTACCTCAGAATTTTTGACTGAGAAAACCGATTTGAAAATTCTTTTTTTGTTTGAAAGCTGATGCTTGTCGTTAACTCCCGTTTAATTTTCATCGAAATCGGTCAAGCCAGTTTTGACTTACACTCCAATAACTGAAAAATATTTATTTATCTTGATGATATAGCCGTTAACAATGAATTACAATCGATCCCGTAAGTAGCAAGGGTCACTAAAAAGAGTGAAAAAAAATTTTAACCAACAAATGGAACCGACTTCTCCACCCAAAAGTGTGAAATAACTTGTCGAAGTCGGTACCATGCGTACAATATTGTGATAATAGGTACTTTGAACTATCATGGTAACGACTTCAACAAGCTATTTCACACTTTAGGTGTTGAAGTCGGTTCCATTTTTTGGTAAATTTTTTTTGATAACTGCGATTCACCTTGAACGGATTATTTTGATTTTGACCATTATTATCACAATAGCGAATATAATTTCCGCAGTAATTTTTATTCTATGCCTCAGGCGGCATACCTACCTGCATCTTCTACTTATCAGGTTCTCTCTTTGAGTCCTAACGGCATTTTTCATATGTTTACATTTGACAATAATAAAATCACATTTAATTTATTTTGGTAAACCAGCCTTTAGTGTGACTACAAAAATTCAATATCTTATATTATAAAAAGACATGGTTTATTTTAGGTATATAAAGGAAAATTTACTGAGATATTTTGGAAATATCGAGAACCAAATATTGAGAAACCAAGCTTTGTTCATCTTAGCGAATCAGTCTCTGGAATTAGAGAACGATAATAAAAATTCCCCGTGGGATGCTGGGCCCTGTGGGTGTCTTAAGTGGCGAATAAAGTTAAATACTGGAAGGTGGGCAGCAGCTCCTTCCGAGGAAGTTATATCTTAAGTTGCAATCCTGCCCCAAGACGCCTGCCAAGCGTGAGGACTATGACTAATCTCCCCTAAATGTGAGACTGTGTGCAGTACTGGAAAGACCGGCTAATACATACAGTGCTAAAATTCAGGTGACCTCGATTTTACGATAAAATCTAACAAACAGTGACAATCAATATTAAGAACTTTAAATAATATAATGATAATTAAAACTTGAATTAACAACACGAGTAATCACGCACCGGGCTGAACTCAGCTCTTCATTAATTGCGTTGTAAATTCTAGTATTCCAACACGTCATAAAGCCATTCACGGACTCTTTTCATCAGATGTTTCTACGAATATAGGAACTAGAAAAGGTTTTACTAAGAAACAGGATATTTCTTTAGCACACATTGAACCTTTTCATTTGATAAGGTAAATTCACCGTTTCTCGTTACAATAATTGCTGTTCGTTAAACTATTATGGCGGATCTCCTGCCAATGTTTTTCGAAACATTTAATAGAAAAACTTTTGTCTATGGTCGAAGAAAAATCTATATTTTCATGTTTTCCATTGCTTTCGTTTAGGGATCATCTATATTTTCATGTTATTCATAGGTTTTTAGGGGTAAATGTTACGCTTTCCGTCTAAAAATTTACCCCTGCGCGGTAAAGTGGGGTGGGGCACTGGCGTTTCGTAAACAGGCCCGTACCTATACAGCTGGAGCTAAGTTTTGTGTATACACTACAATAACAGCCTACATACATAAAACTTTGTGAATTGCAGTAAAACTACGAACAAATTAGACATTAGCATTACTGGGACATGAGTTTTTCCGAGATACCGATATTTCGATACGATTTTTCGTATTCGATTTACGACATGCGATATTAAAAACTACATAAGGCAACGGGCCGAATTTGCCCTAAAACGAAATCAGCAAACGAGTCTTCATTTGCGGTAATTGAAAAGTAAGGTTGAAACTCCAAAACATACCCCCGTAATCCTACACCCAGTTGATACAAAAATTATCTAATGTTTTGACAGGCACTTTGACCTTTCACAACATTTGCGACCCTAATTTTGAAGGCAATTTCACCCGTATCCCTTGCAGATGTAACAAATTTATTTACCGTACCATAATGTATTTTGCACCGAAATATTTATCCGGGAAGAATAAGATTTCGCGGTCTGAAATAATTTAATAACGTATAGATATTCTTATTTAGGTGTATGTAACCTTTAACGAGCCGGAATGGAAAATAGTTGAAAGTATTTGAATAGAAATGATTTGATAGATGATACGAGTAGGTACCGTAAAACGTTATATATTTGCCCAAGTGACTTAAAACCCGGCTGAGTTTTACCATATCTGTACTATATTATATCTACGTACAATAGGTTTTCTCTACCAAAGTTCATCCCAAAATTTTTTTAACCTAAAAATGGAACCGTCTTTAACTCTCAAAAGTGTGAAATAACTTGTTGAAGTCGGTACCATGATGGTTAAAAAGTAACTATTATATCAATATTGTGCGCATGGTACCGACTTCTACAAGTTATTTCACACTTTTGAATGTTGAAGTCGGTTCCTTTTTCAGGTAATTTTTTTTTTCTCCCATTATAGTGACCCTTGCTACTTACGGGATCAATTGTTATTCGCTCCATCAATTACTATATCATCAAGATAGTAAAACACTTTTCAGTTATTGCAGTGTAACTCAAAAACGGCTGGACCGATTTTGTTGAAATTTATCATCAGCTTTTAAATAAAAAAGAATCACCAAAATATCTTAACCCAGTCCAAAGTTCTGAGAAACGTAAAAAAAACAGTGGATTGAGTACCTCCTCCTTTTTTTGTAGTCTGTCAAAAACCAAACATTTCGCAAAAAGTAGGTCGTTCGATTTTAAGACGCCAAGCATCCATTAGAATACTATTGTTTGTAGTACTTTCTCTGCTACCATTCTGTCATAAATAAAACAGTCATCTTGTGCCTATAACGAAGCACTCCTAGCAAAGCTTGCCACGTCCACTGAGGTCATTACTATGATGGGTGACCGCTAGTGACAGTAGGTAACAAAGATTGTTTCTCAAAAAGGCAAACTAAGAACATATTTTTAAGAATGAGTGTACGTCTTACAGATATGAATAAAATATAATTAATATTTCAACGGTATGACAAATATTATTCTGATCCAAAAAAACCATTCGGTATATTTTTCTTGATAGAAAATAATAAGGAATGCAGCTCTAAAATGTCGCTATATAGTAAATCGTATTATTTGAATTATAATTATTTTATTTATGTTAATGTGGCGGAATAAGCTCGAGGCCCACCTGATGTTAAGCGGATTAAACTGCCTATAAGTAATGCATTTCATCACGAATTGCACTGCGCCCGTCACCTTGAGACATAGTTGTGAAGTCTCATGTGCCTGTAATCTCATTGGCTCTCAAGAACTGCTGCCGAAATGCCCTTCCACCATGCGGCAAAGCTCAAGCCCGCGGCGGGACTTGCTGCGTGGCAGTTCACTTAATCCTGTTTTGTGTATAAATATAGTAAATCTTCTCAATATATATTTTATTTCATATTATAATGTAGCAACCATATCATAAAGTAACTAAAAGATTTTTTTCCAATTTTTGAAAGCTCATATGATTGAATTGAAAAGTTTACTCACGGTATTTAAATATTGCGTAGTTCTGTTTCGCTCACTCTCGAAACGAGGTCTCTTCAACCTACGCCCTCAGCTTGCATTTATCAAAGACTTCGTCATAAGCCGTTGGCCCCAATGATTGTCTTATGATAGCAGGCCATTATATCATGGTGGGAGGGTTATTTAGCAAATACCCACCTGGCTAGCTACCACTCTCAAGTAGAAATCATGCATCGAATGGTGTGAACAGTAGGGCCGGCAGTTGCGGCAGCTGAACTTGAGAGTTAATTACTCTAGGCTAGCCTGAACAACATCTTTGAGCGCATCATCATTTACCATCAGGTGGCTATACCTGCAGTATCAAATGATAAAAAATAATCTGTACTGTAACAGCCGGATCGTCCACTGCTGAATACAGCCTCGCCTATTTATTTATATCGGGGTATTAGCCATAATCCCCACGCTTGGCAGGCGTCTTGGGGATCGCAGTGTAAGTTGGCAGTTCTTTAGAAGGCGCTGCTGCCCACTTTCCAGTATTTTTTATTTTATTTTTCCCCTAGTCGCCTCTTACGACACCCACGGGATGATATGGGGAGGTGCAATTCTGACCCAGCACCCCACGGGGAATATATTAATATCTGTTAAACAATGTGCAGCAATAATACTCCATTCACGTCAACGACTTACTGGCGTGCTGCTAATCTGGCGCATTATTTTCTTTAGTTGTTTCTATCAGCATCTGTCATAATATTAAAAATAATTTGACCACTTTGAGTCTACCTAAGGAAATAATTGCTAAGTACTTCTAAGGAGCGGTATTTTAAATATACATTTTATGCTTAGGCGCTATGGCTGTTATTCCAGGATGAAAACGTATAATATGTGTCTTCTTTCGCCATCCCTGACATGGTACTATGTGGCAAAAATACGAAAAAGTAGTCTGTTACAACTTTCTACACGCATGCATTACACTTACCGTTTTAAATTGGCTAATTATTCAAGTTTTAGCATAAACATCAAATTTATAAACTTGTGTGCACTTATCCATCGAACGTTCGACGCCACTTCTTGCATTTTAATATAACTAAGGCGCTTGTGCTTTTTCCTATTTAATTAGTTTTTGATGAGTTAGTAGCACTCATACTTTTTATTATAGGTTACATTAAGCTACAAAACATCTTATAAATATAATTGTATACTACTATGAGTGTAACAGGTCTTTTGTTGGACGAGATGAATTTGACACTTTCCTGATGGAATAAGCCTCACGCCTGCCCATTAAAATTTTCGCTGTACATTGCGTTGGTCACACTGTGATAATTAGGTCTTAGCTCGTTCGCCCAGATATAATTCCCTTGATACAGTAGGTATATATTATGTTCATGTATGCTATTGCTTTGGAGCAGAATATCTGGCACTGCGATGACAAAAACCAAGATGAACTCTGGCTAAATCAAGGTCAAAATCATTTCTTCAATATAAGCGTTTTCGACGCTCCTATGAAGGTCAATTACAAATTTTGATATATTCTACATTGTATTGCCACCTTCAGCAAAAAATGTATAGAGCCACTGCGAGAAGAACGGGCAAGAAATTCGGATCCATTCTTTTCAATGTCATTTAAATTTTTTTTCATTCATTTTTTTATGTTACAAATTATATTATTATAAAATAATAACAATGTTTGTTGAAATTATGTAGGCTAAAGCTGGGCAGAGGCGGAATCGTCCAAGCATTTTTGTCATTTAGGTAATAACAAACTGTGCAGTAGGATTTGTTGATCACGTGCAATTTGCATTTTCCTAGCAGGATATCTGGCACTGCGATGGTGAGTACCATGATGGACTCTTGCTGAATAATCCTATCACTATAGGTTTAAAACTACAATCTATCTTTAGTCCAATTATGTAATTTGTTAATAACAAAATCTGATTGAAATAATTGAAAAATTAAGGTTGAAACCGTTAATTATTAAGTCCATCGGTTTATTACAGCTTTCAATGGTAACATATAACATTAGTATGTGCATACGTAATCGTGAACTGTAATGCTTCTATGATTTCAATCAGATATTGTTAGTAACTAATTACATAATTGACGTGCTGATCACTGGACTACTAAATTGACACTATTATTGGCAGTAACCCTGCCTATAACACTCCAGATGCTAAATTCGATTACCAGACGGGGTTAATTACCTTTGATGCCAGATTAATGCCAGAATGTGGGCAACAGCCTTCTCTTCTGGAGCACTGCCAAATTACACTACCATCTCCGATTCACGTGCAAAGGGTGGGGATTATGTCAAGCTTGAATGGGCACTGATTGGGGTATTTTATTGTTGCTAGTGGACCATCCAGTTGATATAGTAATCTATATATTTAGGGACTGCCCGACTGAGCATATCACTACCGATAGAACGAATTGTATATTGCGGTAGTATATAATGTTAAGGTGAGAGGGAGAGGTGAGAGCTTATTTTAAGATAATGAACTGTAGACCACTAATGACTTATTTTTTTAGTCCTCTAGACCCTCAAGAAACTTCATACTGCGTAGTAGCATCGCACAGAAGAAACTACACATCCCTCTGCGCAGCGCAATTCGACATTAAACTCAGTCGATTCGAAAAAACTAACCGACTCACTGAATCAAATCGATCAAGAATCGATCTGCGAGTTGAATCTGAGAAGATGAAAATCAATCGATTAGATGTTTTCGAGAGTTCCACTGAGGTTGACAACAAGATTGATGTTGATATGGATAACTTTAGTATGTATGAAGGGAATTTCAAGAATGTGTTTCGGAGGAAGAAAATTGGTGAGTGTATCTGCTTTTACAAAATGTAATAATCTTAAATACAGGTGTCTAATTATAATAAGCCATTAAATAAGTCATACATATAAACGTATACCAATTAGCTGATACTCCCACTACTTAACTAACTCCCGCGTATAATAACACGGAAAAAGTAACGAAATAAAGTAATCAGTCAATCCCTGTTCTCATAAAGATCGTATGTTGAACCTTCATCAATAAGTTGTTAGTAGACTGGATACGCATATACTGTGAAATTTACAAACCCACTTTTTAACCGATTTCCACAAAAGGTTCGCAGTTTCACTGTATTTTTTTGTGTGTGTTACCTCATGACTTTTTACAGGATTTACCGAATTTGATGTTCTTTTTTATATTTTAAAGTTAGTGTTTGTCATGTGGTTCCTTTAAATTTTAGTGAGATCTCAAATTCAAATTCAAAATCATTTATTGATATTAATAATGCGTATTTAATTGGCTTGGACTACATTGATGATGTTATCATTTTCAATTGTCAATGTAAAATGAACAAAAACTCTACGGTTATTGGTTTATTTACATTTTAGTGCATTTTTGGTTTAGAATATTTTCAGTTTGGAGCCGGGTTTTTATGTTAAAATATATAGATATATATATTTATATATACAGATACTGATAAGTTTTAATTGATAACAGAGAAATCAAAAAGTTTGACGGGAGGGCATTTTGCGAATGCCCGCCTGGCCAGCTACCACCCTCAAGTATTAAATCTGTCGCAGCAGCATCTATCGGTGTGTTCTGGAATCTGTCCTTGACAGCCAGCAATTCTAGGTTAGACCATAGAGAAAAGTACTAATACTACTTTTCTCTATGGTTAGACTGAACAACATCTTCGACCACATTACCATCAGGTGCGATAGTGATCAAAGGCTAGCCCATCAGCTATATAAATAAATAAAAAGTTCCTTTCGTGTTGCTAAATGATAATATTTTTCATTACCGCTGAGTTTCAGTAAATTTGGTTTTTCAGGTCGCAGTACTAAAGTGTCGGATGAAGATCCGGTCATAGCCTGCGTTGGTGAAAGAACTCATCATTTGATAGAAAATTTGGATCCAAGCAGGGTGAGAATAACTTTCAATATTTGTTACTGTACTCTACACAACGAGTGTTACATATACTTACCAATATCAGATATATTTATTTATTTATTACATAAGAATATACTTAGTATATAGAGTGAAACACTTATAAAATTACTAGCTTTCCGGGCGCGGCTCCGCCCGCTCGTATGTCGGGTATCACGCGAAAAAATAACCTCTTTTTGCGCAGTTGGATAAAACTATTCTATGTTTTTCCCGGGTCTCAAACTATTTCCAATTCAAATTTCATTCAAATCGGTCCAGTAGTTTTGGCGTAAAAGCATAACAGACAGACAGACATAGTTACTTTCGCATTTATAATAGTTAGTACTACTTAGTACTGATATATAGATTGAGCGATCAATATAATTATAACAATATACAATCCAAAATAAAAATTTTAAATTAAACAGAAATTAAAACAGTTAAATACTGTTATACAAATAATAATAAAAGAACATGTCAAAAATAAAATAAAATTCTACAAATAAATAGTAGCTGTCATACAAGTTAAAAGCATTTTACATGTCTAAAATAAGATTAAGAAATGAAATAGGAATAAGTAGTAGCTGTCATACAAGTTAAAAGCATTTTACATGTCTAAAATAAGATTAAGAAATGAAATAGGAATAAGTAGTTGATGTCATACGAATATCATAGTTTTCAAAAAATGGTAAGCTTCAGGAACGTATGTCTCGTACCGTACTTAACGAACTGACGGCGATTACTCAAGTAGCTTGAGAAAAATCGATGTGTAGTAAAGCCAATATTATATAATTTTTGAAGCAATATATAATGTTATCTACTACGTCAAATGCTTTCCGGGAATCAAAATACAAAACATATATTTGTGACTGACTGTCCATACAAGCAGAAACATAATCAACCAAACTAAATTTTCCCATTATACATAAATATGTATAATGGGAAAAAAATCAGGGTCATTTTATCCAAAATCAGTAAAGTTACTTTCAGACCTACTTTGTGACCACTTACTTGTATTAATTGATAGACTTTTTTCCTAGATCAGAGATCAATATTTTATTGGCATAGCTCAATTTGAGTTTATTATTTGATTTTATTTATGCTTTTGAGCATCAAACTTGACGTGACTTTTAATAAAAAAAACTCTTGAAATAAATGAGTTAATGTGTTATTTACAGACCTACTTTGTGAGCGTTTTTGGAGTGGCAAGAGATCGACGTTCGGGGTCCCTCCTAGCGACTGGCAGCGTCCGCGCCAGGACTTCTACAGCAAAGCGCCTGAAGGAAAACTCTCCTAACAAATCTGAAATCAAGGGACGAAGCGTTTATTATTTTAAGGTGAATAGAGTTTCCATATTTTAACATTGTCTATGCCAATAATCTATTGACTATATATGTACCCATTTTTATAGTATTATTAGTATTTACTAGTTTAATTCAACAGATGCAGATACTATTTTGCGCTACATGTAAAAAGATAATTTCTCAATATCAAATTCATTAAATTGAATGCGATGGATTTTGCCTATTAGGAGATTTTGATCAAAGCTCCTTTATATTTAACACTATAATTTTATGTGTTATGAACGGTCACATAATCTTTAAAATACACATTTTGGTGAAATTGAGTAATTTACTAGAGGAAACTAAAAATAATATTATCGTGTAAGGTTACCTAGTACATTTTGCACTATTTTCTACCTACCAATTATTTTATTTGCACATTTTGGGCATTCTATTCCTTTCTGATACCAGTACAGAAGTACAAACTCCGCAGAAACCATTGCCGTGCCCTTTAGATGGGATAGCGAGAATAATTTATAATCGGTAATTTTACTCCCATTGTCCAAATTGCCAACTTATCACTCTCATAAAGTTACCACAAAGATACAATGAATAATTACTTATAATTTACTATTAAACCTTTTATCTACGACTTCCTAACTATTCAATTATTGTCAAAAAAAATTACATATCATATTTTTTCTCTAACTTTGCCAATATACATTCCTAAAGACATCGACTAATTTCAATACATGTATATATTATAATTATACTATATTGATATTGATAATAGATAGATATATATTGAAGCGCTCGTAGCAAAGTTTGCTTAGCCGTTCATAACCGATCAACTATGTTAAGCAACGTCCACCGCGCTCATGACTTGGATGGGTGACCGCTAGTGACATTATACTGAGCGCTTCCGTGCTTTGGACGGCACGTTAAGCCGTCGGTTCCGTTTGTTGTCAGAGGATGCCAGTCGTTACAGCAAGTCGTTATATTTTGCGAATGCTCGCCTGGCTAACTACCATCTTCAAGTAGAAAATCTGTCGCCAAGCACCTAACATTCGTGTTCCGGCAGCTTTCCTTCAGAGCCAGTTATTCTAGGTTAGCCTGAATAACATCTTCGATCATATCATTACGTACTATCAGGTTAGATAGTGGTCAAAGGCTAGACTATCAGCTATCCATATAAAAAAATACTACCGTAATATGATATATTTATGCAAGCTGCATGCTAATTTTGATTTATAATTATAAGGTGTTTATGGCATAAATGAACTTTAATTCTGAAGCAATAGTGCATAGGATTATGTAAAATAAGCATTTTCTAACTTACAGACTAACATCGGATCAGCTGATGGAGCTTGGTTCACTTTGACAACTTGTGGAGGCGCAGTAGATGTTGAAGTCTTGGTTAGAGGAAAGAGGATTTACGTTTCTAAAAATATTGGTAAGTATCATATTTAAATTTGTGAACTTTAACTTCAAAAAACCATAACTTTTTTTAGGTTCTACGTCCATTAAAAAATATGTTACCTAACCTAGCTCAGACAGAGAAAGAACACTCATTACAGATATTTTTTTATGCCTGATAGGAGCCTTTGAGCACTATCTCACCTGATGGTAAGTGATGATGTGGTCGAAGATGTTGTTCAAGCTAACCTAGAATTACTGGCTCTCAAGGACAGCTGTCGGAACACACCGTTAGGTGCTTGGCGACAGATTTTCTACTTGAGGGTAGTAGCTAGCCAAGCGGGCATTCGCAAAATGCCCTACCACCATGCTATAACGACTGTCATCCAAAGGCAACAACCGGGACCGACGGCTTAACGTGCCCTCCGAAACACGGAAGCGCTCATTACTAATGTCACCAGCGGTCACCCATCCAAGTCTTGACCGAGGCGGCCGTTGCTTAACTTTGCTGATCGTTTCAGAATGGCTGAGCAAACATCGCTACGAGCGCTTCAACAGGTTCAATTTAATTACTAAATGATTTAGCACAGTTTCAAAGCAGTGATACCCGAGCGGTAATAGCTATAGACTGCCGTGGCGCAGAAAATGATAATTCTCCTTTCAATACCTTAGTTCTGCCAGTAAAACATGCTAATAAGACAGAATCGTAGAGCATAATGACCTAAAAAGTATCTTTGCGGGCACTACAATCAACTGTGAATCTATTTGAATAATAGAACTAGAAATTTTGCCTTAGAAAGTTGCCTCACATGTTTGGTACCTACTAATAATTTGCTCGAAGAAAGAATATTTTATTAAGTAGAAATTTAGATTGTGACTGTGATGCATTTTCTAACTATTGGGGAATTTCAAATCTCCACATCACCGCAGTGAGTGCGAGGTCGAAAATATAATCTCTGGTTCTGGGCCTGTGTGATCAATTACACATTTTTTCAAATCTTTTATTAATATAATTGATGAGAGGGAAAAGTCGTTTGTCGGATGGTAAGTGTCAAGTTCGGAGAGACTTCTTCTTTCTGCCCTTCACCATTCTTTCTGCCCTTCAATGGCAACCCCATTGAAGGGCAGAAAGAATGGGAGTGAACAACATGTAATTTTCTTTCACTGTGTTCTGCTGCTTGGCATCTCTAAGCTATAGGTACATCTATACCTTGTTTGGTCTTCCTCTAGTATTGTCTGGCCATATTGAAACTGAGCACCATTATGATCAAACATAAACAGTTTATGTTTTAATTCAACAGATCCTCACGCAAAATTCTTCGTGCCCGCTCCAAGATCGTCATCTTCGATTCAAGAGACGAGCGACGAAGGATCAGTGCAGTTTGATTCTAGCTCTGAAGAAGCCAGAGTGAGATTCGTCATAAAAATAGTTCCTAGTAGATGGGACAGAAGCAGTACTATCACAGTTGAGGTAAGCACTGGTTTAAACCATTTCGTATAAGAACGGGGGATAGGCTTTTATGTGTGAATGCGCTGAACATTTAATAAACTTACTAGTCAAAAAAGTGTCCATTTTCTCAAGAGAATGATAAAATTTCGGACAGCTTTCTTTGGCAATACTACAGAAAACCGTCAAAATTAACCTAAGAAAATGATGTATTATTATTTGTTTTAATTATTTCGTAGTTGTAAACAGGAAAACAGTATATTATCTAGCTTAGACAACTTAGTAAAACAAACCTTATAAAAATATATCGTGATTCGGATTACGACATTTATTGTGTAGCATTCGCCGTTCAGCATTATCAGTGCCTACACGACTGAACAACATGGTATCTTGTCAGTAAAAATAGGTAATAAAAAATAAAATCTAGGAACATGAGATATACGAACTGGGTAGCATATAGGGAGGCAAACGCAATTAAATTGCACACATTTTTTTTTCAGTTTCTGTACCATTTATTTGTTGTTAACAAAAAGGTTTTTATTTAACTTGCTATGAAAAGAGCTAGGCTTGGCTTCTTTTGCGCAACAAAATCCGTGACAGGGAAGTTTGCTAAAGCCAACGATAAAGCTCACAGAATTTGCAAGTTGAAGTCGCACACCGTCAGACTAGCGGTAGGTTCCTCTTTGGTGGAAAGAGTAAGTTAACCGTTCTTTGTGTCGTTCAATGGGAGAAATTTTTCCTGCAACGTTGGACGTCTTCCAGCTTTTAATGATGAATAAGGTTTTAAAAATGAACACAGAACTATATCGCCAAGTCTGTATATCCAAAGTGAGAGGCAAATCTTTTTTAGTCCACGATTCATCAGACATGTTTGGTCTCATGTAATTAAGCCTGTATTCGAAAAAAATGCACATGCAAAATGAACTCAGTCGTTAAAGAAGCAAATAAATGGACTGTGTGACTTGGTTCGCTACCCTATTGATCTTATTATTGAATAAAGTCCAGAAGGTTAAAATTTCCTGAATTTAATTTCAGGTAACAGCATCAACAACACGGTGGGGTATGAACACCCCGGAGTTGATGGGCGAAGGAGCCACGGTCAGGGAGCTGCGCCAAAGAAGGTCTTGCAGATCAGCCCAAATCGCCTTCTTGCCTGCTGCACATAATGCTACGGATGTCATAAAGTAGGTTTTAATGCATACACTCTATTATAAATATATTATTAAACTATTAATATTTATTTTGTCGCCTTTAAAAGAATTTGCCATTTGGCGCAACGTACCTACTTATGCTTCAGAATACAGAACCAATCGGTATTTCGAGACTTAAAACAATGTTTTTTGTTCGTTCTTTGAATCATTTAATCCATCATGTACATTTTAGTATAGCCTTCAGCAAAAATACAAGTACTACCGTAATCTCAGCACAGTTTTTCCAGCTAATTTTCCTTTAAGGAGATCGACCTACATGTCCTCTCGACAACGTACAATATTTCGTGCAACACAAAGTGTAGCTGTGTTTTAGTATCTGGAACGGGAAATTTCACAAGAGATCAAATAATGTGTATTGCTAGTACATCTTCTCCCATACTCGTTCCACATCGGGATGTGAGAATTTGTACAGAATAAGAATACATTCTTTGGGTAAATTAGTTCTTGATGTTGATTGTATTAGACCAGAACTGCTACTTTGCTAAAGACCGTAATCATCGTGCAAAAATAAATTCTCTGTATTTGCCCTAATTTTAGCTAATTATGACAGATTTTTTCGCGTGAACAAATAGTAGAGAAGTAATCCTTATTCACCGAACTATGTGAAAAAATAATTCATGAAAAATAGAGACTTCTAACGCGAAAGGGGTAGAAGAACTTCCAGACTGAAGATCATCTTCAGGCTTGAAGGAAGCCCTTAGCCTGCTTCTTCTTTCACCATCCACGTTCATTTCGAAAACATAACTACTTAGTATCGCAATGAAACTGGTTAGTAAATCAGTATTAATACAATAATCTATCTATCCATATATTAAGTAGCAATAAAACTGTATTTGAACAAATTCATCTGGGGATGTATACCATGTCTTCTCCTACCGCCTAGCAGTAATGTTCGCATTGCTGTGTTCCAGTTTGATTTGTTTTGGTGCTGGTGAAAATAGGTACCTACATGTGGCTTAATGAATGGGTTATTGACTGCACCGGTTGATGGCAGAGGTATTTAACCTAGTATTTAATCCAGGTGGGCCTAGCACTTGATTCATCATAATACCATTTACAAAGAAAACATTCAAAATTTCATTCAAATCCGTAGAGCCGTATCAGCAATAGCGAAGATTGAACTTACACTTGCTCCTAATCTTTCGCAACATCTTTGTAATTACTGTGTATTTTATTACCAAGATACTGCGTGACTGCGCGGGAGACTTCCACCAGTGATCATTTCGCGTGCGCGTCAAAGAAGGCTGCCAGAACGCAGTGTATCGACCACCAGCGACCACAGCCGTATGTATTACCTAAGAATATATTCCATAGATATTTTATTATAAGTTTCTCAGGAATGTCAAGTTTCATCTACAAGATTTGAAGCACTCATAGCGGAGTTTGCCTAGCCATTCAACTAGGTTTAAGCAACGTTCGCTGAAGTCTCGAGTCATGACTTGGATTGGTGACTGCTAATGGCATTTACCACTGAGCTCTCCAGATCTTCAGAAGGCCACGGTTATGGTTTTAGGATGGCATTAATTAGAGCATTGTTATAGGGTATTTTGAAATGCCAAGAATGCCAAGTACATATCGGTGCGTTCCGGCAACTTTTCTTAACAGCCAATAATTACAGGCTAGCCTGAACAACATATTTGATCGCATGCAACCAGGGGTCACAGCGGTAAAAGGCAGCTACATAAAATTAAAATTAAAAATCAGCCCACTAACCATGAAGCCCAGTGACGAGGCAGTACAAGTCATCTGATAGATGCTATAGGAACAGTATTACAATACATTCTCTTGTAAAGTAATGGTATCGATGTGGATCATGCGCCTGCCCAAGTCAGTAGGCAGCATTGCTTTTCAGAGATATACACTAAGTTTCGTGAGCACTGGACTGTCCTCGTTAGTATAGTAGGTAGTAGTTATTGTAAGTATGTACGACTAAACCTTTTTTTAATGCTGATAGGTCATCTCGTTTGCCCAGAACTTTCACCTGCCTTTAAAAATAAACATATTCATCATCATCACATCAATCGGAACGTCCACTGTTGTACAAAGGTCTCTTCATGAGAGAGCAGGAATTTGCCATAATCCCCACTTTTGGGCCGACGTCTTGAGGATTGTAGTCATAGAGATATAAAATACTATTTAGAGTGGCAGCCATGTCAGTTTTCTTAGAAAACGAGCGTAGCCAGTTTAACACATGTAAATGATACTTGACATTACATCTTTATTGTTCACTACAAACAATCCGATTCCCTGATTAGTCCCATTTTTACCCAATTGAAACGTTTAATAAACCAATTTATAACAGTTGAAATTACACCTTATCTAGAGAGTGGTAAGATTTAATTTCTTGTGAACATTGTCAAGCTATCCCTTTCAGTGAGAGAGACAGATATATGGTAATTCCCCTAATATCTGGTGAAATTTGCCAGTCGACAATATCTGTACAGTAATTGTGCAGTCTCTCAGTCAAGTAAAATTCAATTTTAAAATCATTCCTTGGTAAAATCTGAGCATAGACAATTGAAAAATAGTTCACTAGTTACTGCACGCAAAATGATTACGAGAAAATAATTATTAGGATAGCTAGTAAAATTTTACCTTTTTTAATTTATTTATACGGAACAAAAAGTGGTATCCCATTGTCAAAGTAGCCAGTGATGCAGTACATTTTTATCGATAAACTTTTCCATAGGCTTAAAACGATTTAACGATTTAATTTTTAGGTAATGCGTTGATGTACTGTGCGTTTGAGCTATAAAAAGTTTTTATGCGGTTTTATATAATCATTTGAATATCTAGTAAGGACAGGCAAGTAAGCGTCTTGAATGAACCCTATAGCTTACTAATATATCTATACCAAAAGCTTTAAAGACCGCTGAAAACAGAAGCACGTGGAAGAGCATAGTACATCGAGCAATTAACACTACTACAGACTAGACACGACCTTCAGCAGTGAAGATGCTGAATAAGAAAGAGACGATAAAAATTAAATAAAGCTATTACTGCGAAGAACAGCTTAATTTCGATATAATATGTTATAGGCTCGTTTATTTGTAGTAAAATTATAACAAACACAATGAAATTCGCGTAGAGGGTGGTATTAGAGATAGGCACAGATAGAGATTCAGAAAAATCAGGGAGACCGACACAATAGTAACTACCAGCTAATTAAATTGGTAATCATTTTATTTCCATTGAAACGAATTGTACTTATTGCATAATCGGCGATTGCTATTTCTAGATATTATTATTTAGCAAAAACTAAAAACAGTATATTTGTGTTTTTCTCTATTACACATTTTAACAAATGAATTGAATGGCAGCCAATGAGATATTCTCCTTATTGATGATAACGAAAATCTCCAAAATAGACTAAGTCATAACCTAAAAGTTCGCGTGTTCGGTTCCGTTCATGTCTACGTTGCTGCAACACACCCCGCGATGCTGCAACGCAGCCTGCTGTACATATGAACTAATCCAAACGGAAAAAAAAGAAAAAAAAAATCATTTGATGTTGTCAAAGTAGCTTTGGTCTGTCATGGTGAAAGAACACTGCTTGAAATCCCTATCAATGCCATTCAAGTTGAGTGTGTAGAACCTCCTCTTAGCCTTCGCAGACACTGTCTCTCCGATAAATTCCTTTTTAAATTAGCTTAAAACTCAAACTGTTCTTGAAAAAAACTATATAGTTTACTGACATTATATAACTCATGCAATAAAGCCTCATCTGAGAACCTCCTTTGTCTCCTCCGCAGCTATTTACAATTCACCCTTCTTCCTTATTCCCTCCTTCAGAATCCTGTTATGCCTTTGTACTCATCATCCTACGAATCATTAGTTTTCAAACCTAACATTATTTTGGATTTTGCTATTGATAAAAACACAATAGAAGCTAATAAGGTTTTAATAAATAAATTCTTCACAGAATACAAGGTCTGGACTGCCATGCAGATGCTTCTAAAAATCTAGATAGTCCAATTGGTGTTGTAGTTTGGATCCCATCTACGAGAATAATTTTAAATTATAAATGTCCTTCAAAATTCAAATTCAAATTCAAAATCATTTATTCAATTTAGGCGTCTACGACGCTCTTATGAAGGTCAATTACAAACTTTAATATTGAAATATTCTACATTGTACTGCCACGTTCAGCAAAAAAATTTATAGAGCCACTGCGAGAAGAACGGGCAAGAAACTCGGGGCCATTCTTTTAAACGTCTGTTTACAATTTGTTATAAACAATATAATACAATTATTACAATATTTGTTTAAATTACGTAGGAGACAGGTGATGGCTTGGCAGAGGTGGAATTTTCCAAGCATTTTTGTCGTTTAAGTAATCACAAACTGTGTAGTAGGATTTCTTAATCAAAATGTTTTTCACGTGTAATTTGAATTTTCCTTCTGTGAGCATTGTAATATGTTCGGGAATTTTATTATAAAACCGCACACAATTACCTAAAAAGGACCTTTTATTTGTCTTTGCTAATCTAAAACACGGTACCGTTAATTTATATTTGTTCCTAGTGTTGTAATCGTGGTTGTCACTGTTTAATTTAAATTTACTCAAATTTTTCCGAACATACATAATATTTTCAAATATATACAGACTCGGTAAAGTTAATATATCAATTTCTTTAAAAAGATCCCTTAGAGATTCCATAGGATCCATTTCATATATGGCTCGAATTGCACGCTTTTGTAAGATAAAGATTGTTTCCATCTCAGCAGCAGCTCCCCACAGCAATACACCATACGACATAATACTGTGGAAGTACGCGAAATAAACTAGCCGTGCAGTAGCTACGTCTGTTAACTGTCTTATCTTACAAACTGCATATGCAGCAGAACTAAGTCTTCCGGCTAGATCATGTATATGTGGATCCCACTGTAAAGTTGATTCCACTTTGATTCCCAGAAAGACTGTCGCTTTGTCAATAGAGAGTTTATCTAAGCCAAGCTTAATGTTTGGTTCAACATAAGGAACATTTGGTAAAGAAAACTTTAAACATTTGGTCTTTTTTGAATTTAAGAGAAGATTATTAGCGGCGAACCATTCAGAGATCATAGATAACACATTATTTACATGAATGAGTTCACTATCTTTCCTATCTACTTTAAAAATCAGAGAGGTATCATCGGCGAATAAAACTATATTGCAGAAATCTTTGACCATGCAAGGCAGATCATTAATATACGCTAGGAACAGAAAAGGTCCCAAAATTGATCCCTGCGGTACATCTATTTTTACCAAAGACCCGGAAGGAGTATTGCCATCTATTCCAACCATCTGTAGCCTGTTTGACAGATAAGACTCTATTAGATTCAAAGCTTTTCCACGAATACCATAGTGTGAAAGCTTACGAATCAGAGTGCAGTGTTCTACACAGTCGAATGCCTTGGAAAGATCACAAAATACGCCAATAGCATCATGTGAACTCTCCCTTGCTTCAAGTATATGTGACATCAATTGAACACCTGCATCTGTAGTGGATCTGCTCTTAGTAAAACCAAACTGATTCTCATTCAATATATTATGCTCATTAAAATGAGATAAAAGTTGTTTGAGCATATTTTTTTCGAATACTTTACTCAGAACAGGTAAGATGGAAATAGGTCTATAATTGCAAGGGTCAGATGCAGCCCCCGACTTCAAAATTGAAGTGATATTACATAGTTTCTTCTACCACTTCCGTCTTTTCAGGAGAAGCCATCGCAATTCTGGAAGCCATCCTTTTTGTAATATCACACAATCTGAATAAAACTATCATATTTTCAGTAACCAAAAGCTGCCTCCAATCTATTCTTGCTAACCCATTTCGGTCCAAATCTAGGTTCCCAATTGTTTTAAAAATAGGAAATGCCCTTTTCGAATGTAGCTCTCACGGCAAAAATGTGATCCTTGCCTGGATTCCTGGTCACGCCGGTACAATCCGCAACGAATCTCAAGATCAAGATATCTGTTCGACTTTAAAACCATCTTTAAAAAAACCTTGAAACCAGAAATGGCAAATTTCTAGAATATTAAAAGCTAAATTCTATGGTAGCATTAAACATGAGATGCCCAATAAACTCTGGTTCTCAATATTCCAAAACGCTGATAAAGTGACCACCTCTACAATATGCCGTCCGAGTCGAAACTATTCCTGTAACCCAGTCTTCCTGGCCAAACTTCTAATTCCCTCTGTGAATGTGGTTTGGACGAAGGAAATGTGAAACACATATTCTTCTGTTGTCCTTCTGTTGTAAAATAAACTCTTCTCTCTACAATATTATCCCTAGAGATATCGCTCGTCCTTTCTCCCTCAAACGTATCCTCTCCTTAGTATTTAGTCCATATTCAAATAAAGCTGTAAATTAACTGTTCATATTATTATAATATTATATAACTTAACCAAAAGTTGTTCCCAGGTGTTCTAGATTTCCCCTATATATAATGAATTTGTGTGTGTATGTCTGTGTGTGTATATACATTTGTGTTCTTCCAGTAGTTAGATGAACTAACATCTAATGTTTCAGCACAAATTTTGGCTTGGGCAGTTCTCACCGGACATAACTCATTAAAACTAAACAATCTCCTTCATTTGATGGTCCATCTAACTACGTGACAATGGTGAAATTGTGGTAGTGCCCACAGAAGCCACAAAACAAGAGTTGAAGTTGAAATCACAACCTTGAAAGATTGCGTGTTCTTGAAAATATTTGAATAATTTGTTAATTTAATTGATGTTGACCTACACGTGTATTTTTACGTCCAGGTAAAAGTTTTATATGCACTAAAAGCAGTGGGACAGATGGTGCTTGTTTTCGTAGGTCTAACAGGAAAGCTCCAAATTAGATATTGGAATGAGGTGACATTTAGTGACTAACAATTTATCGATAAATTTGTCGATAAAAAAATCATGAATCACTTATATGTCAGATTGCACCGACTTTGTTCATCAGCGAAATATAAAACATTTAGGAATAATTTACTAAGTTTTCCGGTGATAGGATATTCTTACTTTCTTTACTTTTGTGACATTGCTATTAAATCTGCAACTTATAATAGCACAACGCGGCATTTTCATATAAATTGACGGAGATGCATGCGGCGCGTTAACCGCGGGTCGACTGTCAGTAGCATTATAGTCCGTTGACGTAAATACTCCTGTTTAGGAGTATGGTGAGCTCGCGTACCACGCCCCCTTCACCTTTCTATTGCTTTCTCTTTTCTGTGATTGTAGTACCTATAAGATGGCTGTTCTTCAGAAAGCGCTGGTGCCACCTGTTGGTATTTGATCTTCGTTAGACTAGAGGTTATTACTTGATGGTGCTGAACTGACTTTTGCTTAAAAGGCCTGATGGCTTACCTTAATTTCAAGTGATTTTATTAATTACTTCAACGATTTGTTTTGATTTCAGGTCAAAAGTGATAGTACAGAAGATACTTGGATTGAGAGCTGGAAGAAAATACGCGATTCAAGTGGTGGCGTTGAACAAAGGCAGCAGTGTTCCGTACAACACTTTATACGTCGATACCAATGCATCGTGTAAAGAAGAATAAGGCTAAGAATAATGGAAATATAATAGTCTCCACTCCTCAAAATAGTAATACTTAATTCACTTTCAAGAGCTCTTTACATATTTTTTCAAAAGCTATACATGTATCTTATACAACTCTCTCTTATTTAGCATGCACAAAAAAACCTATGATAGGTTCGCGCACGCCGGGTATGTGTAGGTACACATAAATCATACCTAAATTACCTTCCGGGTCCGGCTGTTCACATGACTGAAATTCCAAATGGTTAAATTGATAACATGCTAAATACGAGATTCGAGTCAAACCGCATATCATAAACAATTTCAATATTACTTGTCTTAAAGTTGGAACGAACTAGAATATGAAATATGATAGGTTGATATAATAATTGATTGTGGCGCATTTGTACGGGTAGACCTTGTTTGTTCACTACGTTTTAGTGTGGGTGTATCAGAGAGTTGAAATATTAGAGTAGTTATATCCGAACACCACTGCTCTAAAAGCTTGCTAGAATTTACCTATCTACGTACCTACGTACATGTATACGCAGTTTGTAATGACAACGAAATAACGTTCAAATATTATGCGTCATACCTGTTGTAAGAAAGAGATAGGTAAATAAGCAATTCGTGTAACCACCGAACCGCCACGAGACGTTCCGATCACCATTACACTGCGATCTCTTTCACTCTCTCACACCAAACGATACACATATATCGCTCATCCATTTCATTGAGAATAGTTCCTTAGATAAAACAAAATGTCGATATTTTCTATTTCATCAATAAGAGCAATAATTACGCGTGAAATGAAACAGTTTTCTTATCTCTCACAGTGCTTGTATAATTGGTGCAGAGTAAGACACAAAGAAGGCATATTGTCCACAGATTATTCCTAAAAAACACGATTAGCGGCGATGTATTCACTGGACGCTCGGAAGTGCAAGACTGGTAGTGACTCTGGTAATTACCCAGAATTCGTCTAGTAAATAAGGAGGGCATACAACGCATTTACAGGTAAAAAAATCTTAGGGGTGTATATGCTACGATAAAATTACATGTACATGAAAAATAAATATGAAAAAAAATATATACAGGGTGTCCGGTAATTAATGGATAACCCCGCCGGTACTCGTGGGGTACACAGGGGTCAATCAGGAAAAAATATTTAAAAAAAACTATCTCAAACAGTCTGGTTTTTTTTTATTTTTTTTTGATATGTTTGAGATTTGATACCTTTGTTCACATTTTTGGGCACCTCGACTACAAATTCAATAATAATGATTTGTCTTTTTTCTGGGAATAACCGTGAATAGTTGGCGTTTTCATCACAATTTACAAAGTGTTTCTAGCTGCACTGTTAACTTTTTTTAAATACTTAAAAGTAACAATTCGAGTTTTCCATTTTGTAATGATAAAGTTTTGAGGACCTGTGGTAAAAAATAAATGTATGGGGACCTGGGTGGCCAACAGCTTTAAAAACATGCCAACTTAATGAAGTTTCTTAAATGTTATCACACTCAATTTTTTTATTGTCATATTACTGAATTATGGCCACCTACGTTTCTTTAGTCTTATTTTTCTCAAAACAAAAACATTTATAAATATGAAATTTATTTCAAAAATGTGCGGTAATTAATGGATAACCCCGCGGGTACTCGTGGGGAGTAACGGAGTCAATCAGAAAAATATATAAAAAAATCTATTTGAAGTAGTTTTTTTTTTTTTTTGGTATGTTAGAAATTTGATACCTATGTTCAAATTTTTGGGCACTACAGCTACAAATTCAATAATAACAACATTCTTTTTCTGGAAATAACCGTGGATAGTAGGCATTGTTATCGCGAGTTACAAAATGTTTCTAGCTGCAACTGGTAACTTTATTTAAATACTTAAAAATAACAATTGGAGTTTTAAATTTTTTAATGATAAAGTTTGAGGACCTTTGGTATAAAAAAAACGTATGCGGTCCTGGGTGGCCAACAGCTTGCCCAAACAGTGCCCAAAAATTTGAACAAAGGTATCAAATTTCAAACATACCAAAAAAAATTAAAAAATCCAAACTACTTCAAAAAGATTTTTTTTATATTTTTTCCTGATTGACCCCGATACCCCCCATGAATATCCGCGGGGTTATCCATTAATTACCGCACATTTTTGAAATAAATTTCTTATTACTACATTTTTTGTTTTGAGAAAAATAAGACTAAATAAACGTTGGTGGCCATAACTCAGTAATTTGACATTAAAAAAATTAAGTGTAATACCACTTAAGAAACTTCATGAAGTCGGCATGTTTTTAAAGCTGTTGGCCATCCAGGTCCCCATACATTTTTTTTAACCACAGGTCCTCAAACTTTATCATTACAAAATGGAAAACTCCAATTGTTATTTTGAAGTATTTAAAAAAAGTTAACAGTTGCAGCTAGAAACACTTTGTAACTTGCGATGAAAACGCCAACTATTCACGGTTATTCCCAGAAAAAACAAATCATTATTATTAAATTTGTAGTCGCAGTGCCCAAAAATGTGAACAAAGGTATCAAATCTCAAACATATAAAAAAAAAAAAAAAAAACCAGACTGCTTCAGATAGTTTTTTTTAAATATTTTTTCCTGATTGACCCCGGTGCCCCCCACGAGTACCCGCGGGGTTATCCATTAATTACCGGACACCCTGTATATAAGTAATAAAATAATATAAGTTTTGAAGGCGTGATGGCTCAGTGGCATTGGCTATGGACTGGTGCGCAGCAGGTCCATGGTTCGAATCCCGCGGGCTTGAGCTTCACCGCATTGTGGAAGGGCTTTTTGCGAATGCCCGCCTGGCTAGCCAGCAGTCCACCACCCTCAAGTAGAAAATCTGTCGCCAAGCACCTAAAGGTGTGTTCTCTTGTGTTCCGGCAGCAGTCCAAGGACTGCCAGTGAAATAACAGGCACATGAGACAACAACTACGTCTCGTTTTTTTTTCACTCACTTCTGAAAACTATACGACGTAATCACAAACATGTAAGAGATTTTATCTACGTTAAAATTTTACACTCCATCATATGCTCTTATATTACTCTTATTTCCTCCTACTCTCTGTCAAAGAAATCGGCGCGGGCGCACTAATGTTTTGCTCCCGTGGATTTTCACGCAATTTCCGGTACAAGTTCTGTTCCAAATGACTGGACGTACAGGTTATATTTATTTAATATATTTAATATTATATAAATGCAATGCTCCTATTACTCCTTACCCTGATGTTAAGCGAACCAACCTCTGTATACATAATAGCCTTGTCTGTGTTGCCTAACATATTACTCACCTAGCCTTGCAAATTCAACATTTCCGTCACCGTTCCTGTTGAGATAACTGTGGCATCTACCTATTTTAATTTGTATTATATATTTTCTTTAATTATACCTATATACCCAAAAACAAAAGCCATAAAATATAAATAAAAAAGTCTTTATGTAAGCTTACAACAGTATTATTGTAGAACTAAAATGTAAAATATTTTGATGTGTGCTCTCGGTAATTTTAAGACAAAAACAGGTTGTTACAATGTGGGAATATTACGCTATTACTGCGCTATATTTATGTTTAAGTAATCAATAAACTAAAGGCGGGTTTTTGCTAATGTTTTTCGAGACATTGAGCATTTTTACAAAACTTGGCTGCGCGTCGTCCGCGCAAGTGACGGGCATATTATCATACCTACGAAACACGCATTATGTAGGTACATTGTTTGACGTAATTTAACTAGCTCAGTAATTGATTCAAATACCACGGCCCTAGGTACTCCCCACATTTGCGCGTGGCTTATTTAAAACATGACCAAACATAACAAAATGCATGATACCTACTAAATGCAGAAAAAAACATCAAGTTATTTTCTTTGTAACTTATAAAAGTTATCAAACATACGGCGCCAAAAAGTTGGACATAAACAATAGATATAATATGATAGATGCGTTCCGTAAGCCACGGAAACGTTGAAAACATAGATTTTGCTACGACAATAGACAAAAGTTCTCTACAATCATGTTCAAAGTTTTGATAAACATTGCCAGGAAACTCGCCTTAAGAGTTGTGTAATTTTTAGGGAATAGATGTTAATGGTAAATAAGTAATGATACAATTTTAAAACTATAGATAAATTATAAAGCTCGATTGAAATGAGCATCAGATGTTTTTACTAGCTGAGCATTGTGACAGTTGAACGATGGCTTAATTGATTGATTGATACTTGCCATGTGCTAAGCATGCGGTAATGTTATATGATATCAGATGAATCTCATCGCAATATTGAGATTGATCAACTCGGACGCTGATAAGCAACGATGCTTAAATTATACACCTGTAAATGTGGCTTTTTGTAAGCTAGCTTACGATTATTTAACTGTCAAAAGTAAAAAACTAAACTAAAAATTGATGTAAGAGAGAAACAAAATGAAAAGTAACCTGAATTTGTGGCATTTATGATAATAATTTTATGTCGTACCTACGTTATTATAATATATTATATATATATATATATATTTATGTAGGTTTAGTACTTTATTGATATACTTAAGTGATTTCTTTTATTTAATCAAACACTACTGTAAATTGTAATTTCTGTAATTACCAGTCAAGGTACAACTAATTACTTACTGTCCCACAAACTAAAGCAATATCTTCAATTACAATTTTATTATAGGTAAGTAAAATAGGTAGGTACATGCCTATTTATAATTTTGAGTATTTAATTGTACTTGAAACAATATAGTTCCTAATAATGTAAATAGTTTATTGACCCTGTTTTTAGTAAATATTTATCTATCTAGGTAAGTTAATATACCCTTATGCTTATGCAGCTGATCTAAAATATTCACTTATTTGCCGATACCTTTACAAAACGCAAGTATTTTGTAAGAATTATATTCTAATATTATAAATAAAGGTATTGCATTGATAGTGTTGTTTTTTATTTTTTATTTATAGTTCAGTGACCTATTTTAATCAATTGACTTCTGAAATTATTTATTGATTTCTGATTCTGATTTATTCATCTGAAATGAATAATATTCCGATCCTATTGTACTTATCGGGAATTGATTTTAAATGTTGTACAAACGGTAATTTTTTTTAAATATAAAATCTATAGCCTCGAAATTGAGTGTTTTCCAGAAGTTGAATAGATTGGTGAATAGACTCGATTAGTCAACGGGAATTCCTGTTCTGGTCGGATATTGATTTAACGTAACAATTTCATAGATGAAAAAAAGCCCTGGAAGCTACGAATAATATAAACATTCCACAATATGGAGGCTAGTATATATAATATCTCCAAATTATGTTTTCGCCAAAATATGAGAAAAGATCGTGTATCGACAGCTTCATTACGCACTTAAGCATACATTTCGCGTCGAACAGCAAGGGTTCCTTAAAAGTAGATCAACTACGTCAAATCTTATCCTCTGTAATGAATTTCTTACAAAATACATATCCCCAACCTCGCAGGTGGATATAATTTGCATTGACTATAGCAAAATGTTTCGACATGAGAGATCATGTTGCTTGATTGCAGAATCTCCAACGGATTGGCAAAAGAGATAATCTTTTCAGGTGGTTTTCATTGTACCCGCAAAACAGATCAAACGGTGGTGCTCTATGGCTTCTCTTCTACTCCAATAGAACATCTTTTCTTGCATACCCCAAGGATCATTCCGCGGCCCACTCGGTTTTATTTTATTTATTAAAGACAGAAGCTGCTTTCACTTATCAAAAATACTCCTGTACGCAGATGATATGAAAATTAGTAGGCCTATACAGACTTTTGAAGTTCACGTCTTCAAGATGATTTAAACAGGTTTGAAAATAACTGCAATACTGATAAATTTGTCTCAAATGTATCTAAACATGATGTCTGCTCCTATACAGGTACGCCGCTACATATTGTTAGTAAATATAAAATAAATAAATATTGTTAAAAACTAACCCTAGTGTCATTGAAGTAAGAGTCATATTAAATGGCTCAAAACTCATATAATTATATTTGATAAACATCAAAACTATAAATAACAAAGCTTCTAAAGCGTTAAGTTTAGTCTAACGAATGTCCAAGTTCCAGTCTATAAACTTTTGAAATACTGTATTGCACGTACTTACTGAGCCTCTCTAGAGTATGCATCTCAAGTTTGGAACCCCTGCTATTAAATCTATATTAACCACATTGAAGATACTCAAAAACGTTTTCTTCGGTAGGTATCAACAATTCCGTTCAAAAATATTCCTTTACAATATTAATTACCGTTGAATAAAATTTCACCTAATACATTTCTTTGTTTTTTTTTATTCTTGATAGCCTTTGACCACTAACTCACCTGATGGTAATTATTGATGTCGTTCAGGCTAACCATGAATTACTGGCTCTCAAGGATAGCTGACAGATCACACCGTTAGGTGCTTGGTGACAGATTTTCTACTTGAGGATGGTAGCTAGCCAGGCGAGCTTTCGTAAAATATAACGGCGGGCATTCGTATAATAGTGTGATGGCACAATGCAAATCTTTACAAGAGAAATGATGTGTCGTGTATTGTCATAGAACATAATAATGCCGCGGTTACACTTAGAAAACCCAACCTCATACACATTCCCGTACTTAATTTTAAAAACTGGCAAAACAGCTATGTATTTTATTATTTCATTAGAGAATTCAGATGTTACAATACAATGACTAGTGAAATGGATATAGATCTCTTTAAAACATCGGCGTTCAAGCTGAGGCAACTTATAAGCAATCGTTATTTTTATTCCTAAATTTATCACGCAACGGGTCAAATACATAGATAGTGGTAAAATATTACTTGCTCAGTAGATACTCGTAGTAGATACATAAAAGGATCCACTCTTTGTTATATTATCAACGAAACCATTGGTTACAATTAACTTGACATACAGTGAGCTAAAGTGAACACAACTCCAGTAAGAATATCTTATTTTAAATTTTTATACTTACCCACTTACTTCTATAACTGTCATGTTCGAGTGTTAACTGTGTAAAATTCGCTAATATTTATAGTTGGAAAATTTAAATAAGCATAAGTTTCATAGAATTGAATGGACATTTAAATTATCCCATTGCATTCAATGAAGTGTTTTAAAAATATGTATTTCATAAATATTTATTTTTCATACTTTTAGCTTATTCGACCCAACTACAGTGGCATAGTGGTTAAGGCACCCAGTGTGGAAAATTGGGCAACGTATGGGTTCGATTACCCCTCGCGGTGAAACATTTTGTACCCTAACATTTTTTATATCAGATTTTCGTTTAGTACTTGATAACGCTTTTTATCATCTTGTTTAGAAATATTTCAGCGGGTTGCTTAACATCTTTCGAGCTACATCCTGAATTGAATAATGTGTTATCTATGATCTCTATGTGGTTCGCGGCCAATAATCTAATCTTAAATTCAAAAAAGACCAAATGTTTAAAGTTTTCTTTACCAAATGTTATTTATGTTGAACCATACATTAAGCTTGGCCTAGATAAACTCTCTTTTGACAATGCGACAGTTTTCCTGGGAACAAAACGGATTCAACTTTACAGTGGAATCCACATAATATATACAATATGATCTATCCGAAAGACTTAGTTCTGCTGCATATGCGGTTCGCAAGATAAGACAGCTAACAGACCGTTGCTTCTGCTAGGCTCGTTACTTTCACAGTATTATGTCATATAGTGTATTGCTGTGGGGAGCTGCTGCTGAGATAGAGACAATCTTTATCATACGAATGCCTGCAATTCGAGCCATATATGAAATGGATCCTAGGTAATCCCTGAGAGATCTTTTAGAGAAATTGATATTTTAACTTTACCAAGTCTGTATATATTTGAAAATATTATTTATGTTCGCAAAAAATTTAGTAAATTTAAATCAAAGAGTCATAATTACGATTATAACACTAGGAATAAAGATAAAATAGCGGTACCAGGTTTTAGAGTAGCAAAGACAAATAAAAAGCCCTTCTTAGGCAATTGTGTGCGGTTTTATAATAAAGTGCCCAAACATATTACAACGCTTACAGAAAGAAAATTCAAGTTGCATATGAAGAACATTTTGATAAAGAAATCTTACTACACATTTTGTGATAAAACGACAAAAATGGTTGGACTGGTTCGCCTCTGCCAAGCTAGTGCCTGTCACCTACTTATTGTTAATAAATATTGTAATCATTTTACTATAATAGTATGTAACAAATTTTAAAAAAAACTTTCGATAGAATGGCCCCGAGTTTCTTGCCCGTTCTTCTCGCAGTGGCTCTATAATTTTTGTTTGCTGAACGTGGTAGTACAATGGCAGTATATTTCAATATTAAAATTTGTAATTGACCTTCATAAGAGCGTCGTAGACGCCTATATTTAATTAATGATTTTGACTTTGACTTTTTATATTGTGTTTTAATAACCATTATACTTGCCTTTGATCACAATCCAACCCAATAGTAGGTAATTATGTGGACAAATGTGGTGTATAGTCTAACCTAGAATCGAAACTGGCTCTCAAAGACAGTTGCAGAAACTCAGAGTTAGGTGTTTGGCGACAGATTTTCTACTTGAGAGTGGTAGTTAGCTACAGAAGCATTTTGCCGCAAAATGCGGTTCCACTAACTTGAAGTGGCTGCCATTGTATGGCAGTCAGAATTTCTAAGGCAATAACCGGGACCGATAACTCAACTTACTCTACGAATCACGGAATCGTTCAATGGTAGATAAATGCTACTAGCAACCATCAACCCAAACAACTGCTTACCACAGTTTATTGTTTAAGAATGACTTGGCAAGCTCCACTATGATTTTTTTTCACATTATTTAATTGATGATGGTTATGTCTATCATCAAGGCTTTCTTTCTTTTGCATTAGAAATAAAGTATTGAATCTCAAAACATGGCAGCGTGTCACTGCGCTGTGTTATGAGTGTCGGATGAGTGTGCCGAGGCACACTCATTTAACGTAGGTAACATAATCATCGTCCTGCATCTGTTCAAGTAGGTGACATAATCAAATACTAAAGAAAGTTATTAATTTTCTATTTAAATACCTATAATAGCTTCTCCTTCAGAGTCGCTTACTCGATTTTACGAGAACAGAAGCCACCCAAAATATACGGCACTAAAGATGATGCATAAGTCACGCTCATACGTGGCCACGATGTCACCTGCCTACCTACGGTTGGTAGAAGGGAGCATAAAAGAAAACAAGAAGGAAAGATTTAGAATTATATTGGGTAGAGAAAAGGGTCGTGGATTACAGACAGGTGTGGCAATAGCGAGCTTCCTTGTTTGAGAACTTATCTCCGGTCCGCTAGCAACTGAGTTAATGCTCAGCAGCAGGTCTGCCGTGCAGTGGCTCAGCTCCAACACTGCCGCGCCGGTAGGCTGTCCCAGCTAGGCGCTGTAGAGACGTGGAGTTTGGCAGCGGTCTGCGCAGGAGTTCAGGGGACGGCCGGAGTCAGGGGATCAGCCTCGTTAGGTACTGGGCCTGGTAGTGGAAGCCTGGTACAGGAAGCCTGGAGTTGGAAACCCGGTACTGGAAGAACCCCGTTAAATGGGGTTTCTTATAGCTTGGATTGAGGTTTAAATTATTTAGAACTGGTATAATAAAGTCTGAGCTCAACAAATTGTAAAGATCTCAGTTAAGTTTATCTTCTGGAGGTCTCATGTAAAGTGAAGCTAGTTTGCCGTTTTGGCGCCTAGCCACTCAACCCCCGGAAGTTTGCTCCGTAATCCATTACCAAATATGGTAATGCTAGTGGTGACTAGACCGTTTAGAATTGAATCCACCAATGGCTTCACTTTTATTTTACTAATTTAAAATTACAACGTGCTTCTGCATTAGAAAATCGGAAGTAAAAACTATAACGGTGGCCATGTTGACACTTGACAGCTGTAACAAGCCAGTTCTGTCAGTTACTATATATGGACCTATAGTTATTTTATTGTAATTTAGGCCTATTAAAATTCGTTATTTATTTTAAGATATTATTATTATTTATTTAGCAAGATATACTTAATATGAAAATATTATTTTACTTATTGCAACACATCACCAGATTTTTGGTTTAAGAATAGGCGACCTCTCTCGGATCATTGATGTACTACTTCAGCGAGCAAGGCGTTCACAATTGTATTGAGATCTCTTTGAGAACGGATAGATATTCTATTCTGCTCCTAATGGTAGATAAATGGTTAGATGGCGCTAGTAGTAAATTAAGTAATATTTGTTCACCGTTCAGGAAGGTGACATATCCCCTTTCGGCGAGAAGAATTTTTTGTTTTACTAGAAACAAAAAATTCACTAGCCTCAAGCAGATCCAAGAAAAATACCTCACTTAAGACATTACTTGAGTTACATATATACACTATAGAAGCTCCAGCATATGGTCTTAAGTATTAACATTGTCTAGCCGCCATAGCGATGTGCATATACATATATAAGAACTCCCTAGAATTCCTCCCCATCGTTTGGATTCAGACATCCCAAGAAACGATTATTGACAGCAATATTGGGAGAAATGGAAGATTGTAGGGCTGAAAAACAGCCTAGCTACATTATAGGTATAAAGAACACACTAGAACAATAGTTAATTTAAGTACATAAAGTAAGCATTCATGGAATTAATTTTATTATAGGTTCCATGATTGCCTAAGTTAAATAAAATATTATGACAGATAGAAGTTAATCAAAAGGAAATACATAATGGCTTATTTTTTGAGTTATGTACCGCTCAGGACAATAAGGCTAAGTTAAAGAGTTTGAACAACCGCTCTGAACAATAAGGCTTAATTTAAAGAGTTTGAACAACCGCTCTCAATGGAAGAATTACCATATGGTATGTGAAAGAATGAATTTAGCAATGTTACAACACTATTCCATTCAAACTGGATAGTGACAAAGAGTATTTAAGGAAGTTACAATTAATTTAGTATATAAGTTAAGATGTTTAGTTTGTAGTACATTATAGGCACTTGAGTTAAGTTATAATATATCTTATGCCATTACAGTTGTATATAAGATATATCTATAAACAAGGATCAATATAAGAAAAGATCACAAGTTATTTGAATTTCAGAAGTATATAAGATACTGTTACATAGTAGATCAGTAGTATATAAGGATTTATTTATCCTATATAGTTAAGGTTATATTAGAATTTATTAAAACAATTTATTCTATAAGTGGGCTAAAGTGATGACTTACTATCAGGTGAGCCGCCTGATCAGTTTTATATAAGGATTTATTTTTCCTATAAAGATAAGGTTATATTAGAATTTATTAAAACAGTTTATTCTATAAGTGGGCTAAAGTGATGACTTACTATCAGGTCAGACGCCTGCACGTTTTTTCTTATTCTATAAAAATATTCTATGAGTTTGGTTTTATTTACCTACCATAATTTAGTTATTTATGATATTCAGAATATGTATTTTAGTTGTAAGGTTGTATAAGTAAAGTTTTATTAAATTTATTCAAAGTATGAATTTGGTTTTATTTGAAATTTTTATAAATTTTAGGTTATCAACAAGTTATTCAGTAGAAAGATTTGCATATAATAAATGTTAAGAAAAATGAAGTAAGTACTAGGATATGTATTTACTTATTTTAAAATCCTTTATGTGCCAAGAGCCTAAGTTTTTTCGTTGTATGTCAGTTAATTCATATACTAGAGGAGATATTTTAGTTTTAATGCGACATTTTAAGTATTTAGTTAAATTTATTAGAATAGCTATTATCTATATAACTGTGATAGAAAGTCATAGTATGACTGTAGTTTTATTCAATATATTTATGTCAATTTAGATTGCATTTGAGACATTACTTAGTAAAATTTTGTATTTTTTCAGTCGTTAAAATAAAAGAAGTTAAATACTGAGATAAGTATTAACTAAGAAACTTTGATATGTCATAAGTATAATCTATGTATATCAATAAGTTCAGAGACAGCAAGTAAGAGTTTAGATTTATAACGACATTTACAAAATTTACAGTTCAGTTGAACATTTGAGTATAGTATTCTCCGTTGCAAGTTTTTAGAAAATTTCAAGTTATAAGATAGTGCCACTTCATATGCAAATTCAGCTTTTTGCATAGATAGAAAGTAAATGTGCAGACCCATGATTATTGGAGTGAATATGTACTTGACCTATACCCAATGACAACAGTGTCATACAAGGTCAATGAAGGTTAGTTAGTAAGTACAAAATATTTCAGAAAAAAATGTGGGTACATAGAAATATGGTATGTGTGCTATTTATAAGCTGTTTTACAGATTCAATTATATTAAGTGCAAGTTATTAAATTAGAAGGAGATATGTGTAAGATAAAATATATTAAAAAAAACTAAAATTTAATTTTAGAAAAAAAATATTTAAAATTTCTCGTTGAAGACGATATGGCTGGTTCTATGCCGCCAGAGGGTGTTACCCGTTGGCTATTAGTCGCCTCTTACGACATGCAGCTCTGCAGCAGGCCTATTCTTAATAGTACCCCGAGCCTACACAGGGCTATATGGCTGGTTCTATGCCGCCAGAGGGTGTTACCCGTTGGCTATTAGTCGCCTCTTACGACATGCAGCTCTGCAGCAGGCCTATTCTAAATAGTACCCCGAGCCTACACAGGGCTATATGGCTGGTTCTATGCCGCCAGAGGGTGTTACCCGTTGGCTATTAGTCGCCTCTTACGACATGCAGCTCTGCAGCAGGCCTATTCTAAATAGTACCCCGAGCCTACACAGGGCTTGCCAACTTATAATTAACACACACACAAGAAGAACACAATAAAATACAGTTTAGAGAGTACAGAAAATATGTGGCAGAGCCACACCCAAGAAAGTTTGCCACACCAACCTGTCTGATCCTATTTAGTATGGGCGCCAATGTCACCTGCCTACCTACGGTTGGTAGAAGGGAGCATAAAAGAAAACAAGAAGGAAAGATTTAGAATTATATTGGGTAGAGAAAAGGGTCGTGGATTACAGACAGGTGTGGCAATAGCGAGCTTCCTTGTTTGAGAACTTATCTCCGGTCCGCTAGCAACTGAGTTAATGCTCAGCAGCAGGTCTGCCGTGCAGTGGCTCAGCTCCAACACTGCCGCGCCGGTAGGCTGTCCCAGCTAGGCGCTGTAGAGACGTGGAGTTTGGCAGCGGTCTGCGCAGGAGTTCAGGGGACGGCCGGAGTCAGGGGATCAGCCTCGTTAGGTACTGGGCCTGGTAGTGGAAGCCTGGTACAGGAAGCCTGGAGTTGGAAACCCGGTACTGGAAGAACCCCGTTAAATGGGGTTTCTTATAGCTTGGATTTTTTTTTTTTTTTTTTTTTTTTTTTTTACACAAGATGTTATATGCTTATAGCTCGAATAGCTATTAGCAAGGTTAGAACATAGGGAAACACAGTAAATACAATGGGATAACATAGCAAGAATTAAATACACAAGTTAGAGGTTAGTTTTGTGGTAATTATTGGTTAAGCACATATTCACTTACCCGTTAAATGGGGTTTCTTATAGCTTGGATTGAGGTTTAAATTATTTAGAACTGGTATAATAAAGTCTGAGCTCAACAAATTGTAAAGATCTCAGTTAAGTTTATCTTCTGGAGGTCTCATGTAAAGTGAAGCTAGTTTGCCGTTTTGGCGCCTAGCCACTCAACCCCCGGAAGTTTGCTCCGTAATCCATTACCAAATATGGTAATGCTAGTGGTGACTAGACCGTTTAGAATTGAATCCACCAATGGCTTCACTTTTATTTTACTAATTTAAAATTACAACGTGCTTCTGCATTAGAAAATCGGAAGTAAAAACTATAACGGTGGCCATGTTGACACTTGACAGCTGTAACAAGCCAGTTCTGTCAGTTACTATATATGGACCTATAGTTATTTTATTGTAATTTAGACCTATTAAAATTCGTTATTTATTTTAAGATATTATTATTATTTATTTAGCAAGATATACTTAATATGAAAATATTATTTTACTTATTGCAACACATCACCAGATTTTTGGTTTAAGAATAGGCGACCTCTCTCGGATCATTGATGTACTACTTCAGCGAGCAAGGCGTTCACAATTGTATTGAGATCTCTTTGAGAACGGATAGATATTCTATTCTGCTCCTAATGGTAGATAAATGGTTAGATGGCGCTAGTAGTAAATTAAGTAATATTTGTTCACCGTTCAGGAAGGTGACAACGAATATTAATTTATACTGATACTGGATTTCAAGTCGAATTGATTTAAATCCAGCATTTCTAGTTCTACAATATAAAGCCATCCAGCAACTACTACAGAGTATCCAGAATATAGCTCAAAACTATATTCTGGATACTCTATAATTTTACTATATAGTATGTACTTAACACATTGTTAAAAAACGTTTAAAAGAATGGCCCCGAGTTTCTTGCCCGATCTTCTCGCAGTGGCTCTATAATTTTTGTTTGCTGAACGTGGCAGTACAATGTAGTATACTTCAATATTAAAATTTGTAATTGACCTTCATAAGAGCGTCGTAGACGCCTAAATTGAATAAATGATTTTGACTTTGACTTTGACTTTGACCCTAGGACACTTTTTAGTAAAATGTTTTTAGTTTTTTAAATATTTGACACAATTAAGATATAAATACATAAAATGGTTGAGTAACAATTTTTTTATGAGAAAATAATATAAAATAAAGCCATTTGGAAATGGTTTTTTTTTTATTTAATGAAAACAACCTCGCCCTTGTCCATAGCTGCCCCTCTTGGGGGGTAGTTTAGGACCCTACTTGGGTAGTTTAGGAGAGATGATTTTAAAGGCCAAATAAAATAGTTGTTACCATTATACAATATCATAAGTAGTAATACAGAAGTAGGATCTATAACATAGACTTATAACATTCTATATATTAAGATCAGTTAAACGTTGCGAAACTATCCATGCTTAAACGGAGTAAAATTAAAGTTGAACAAAAATCACCGGCTCTGATATCTTCCACACTGACATCTTCTGTATGAGAGATTATGTTGTCTGCAATTTGCTTTTCTTCCTATGCTACTGGACAATATTTTACTGTCCTAGCATATTCATATGACAACAATCTTGTTTTCTAGTAAGTTAGGGCATCATTAATATTTGATGATTTTAAGATATGTTTTTCGATTGTTCTGCGTTTATGAATACTTGTTTGGCGAAATATTTAGTAGAAAATTCTTATTGTTTATTAATTGTTTTATTCTGTATCCTTAAGTGCTTTTAGTAATAACAAACATTAATTGTACATTTCCTCTTAACGTACTCGTTTCATTTTGCAGATGTTCCAATGCTTTCTTAACATATTGTTTCTCGCTTTTTTATATAATCGTGCACCATTTGTGCTTTGGTGCTATATACACCTAAAATCAATAATTACAGGTGTTCAAATTAACAGAAAGCCTATATTGAGGGGTACGTTTGGACATGTCTAAAACTACCCCAGTAAGAATTTCCTAATCTGCCCCATACTCCCTTTTTAAATATATTTGACTGCTAAAATAAAATTTAAGAATAAGCTTATTTTATCTAAAGATATTTAAAGATACCAACAACATTAAGTTGCATAACATATATGGACTATTTAAGCAAAACAGTAGTTACAATTGTTCATGAAATAATTTGCAGAAGCCGGAAATTATGACCAACAGGATATAAATAGGGTTGACGGGTGACAACTCTTTAGATGACATTTGACAGTATTGAGAGATAGTATTGCCCTTTGGAAAATGATTTTTGTGGCAGAATTCTGTCTTTGGTTTTGGGGCGGTATACTTAATTCACCTGGGGTAATTCACCCAGGTGCACTAAGTACACTTTTAGTAGACTTAATTCACCCTGGTAATTTCCAGGTGCATTAAGTGCACTATTTTGTAGATATAAATCACTCAGGTGATACCTAGGAGAATTAAGTGCACTACATAGTAGACTTAATTCACTCATGTGCTTAGAAACTATCGTGTAATGCAACCTACATGGACACTTGATATTGGAAGTAATTATGAGTAAATGATTTATTGACAGCGTCACAAGCAACCAATATACTGCACTTTTTTTATCTAAAAACCCTCAATTACTACTAAAATGAGCGGAACGATAGATCTCAAATTTATAAAAAGAGGACGTGGCCAAGTATTGCTGTTTAATGGTAGACAGTATTTAAAAAAAAAAAAAAAAAACATACGTATCTCGAGCACAATGGTGGAGATGCTGTAGTAATTTTTTTATGAAACAATGTCCTAGGTCCATTACAATAAAGGTATGTATCATTTTTAGTATTTCGTCGGTATCAAGATTGAAAAAAAAGTTGTTTCTGAATATTTTATTCTAATTTTTGGTAACATTTTATAGGACGATAAAATTGTGAACGAGGTTCCGCATCACCCAGACTGCATGGTAGACACAAACAAAAATGTTGTGGCTGAAAAGTTGGAAGAATGTAAAAAAAGTATTCGTACAACAGATAAGCCGATTCCACAGCTTTATGAAGAACTAGAGGAAGCTTACAAAGACACTGGTAGTAATTTAGTTTATGAAATGCCATCATTCAATGTTAAAACCGGCTTGTATAGAATGAGGAACAAGAACCTGGAAGTCCTGAAAGTAGTGTATAACGAAGTAGTGGATGTTGTTATCCCGCAAAAATACAATGATTTCTTATTGGCGGATTACAACTGCGATGGTTTAAGAATTGTGTTTTAGTTCAAAAATAGGGTTGGAACGGATGGCCACTTTAAAACATTTCTTTGGAGATGGCACTTTTGAGGCATGTCCACCACCATTTTCCCAGATATATACCATCCATGGAGATAACGGCAGTACCTCTGAAACCACACATCTCACCGCTTGTATACGTGTTAATGTCTCATAAGTCTTGCAAAGCTTATTTGATATTATTTGAGATGGTGAAATCACGAATAATGGAATGGGATCCAATAAAATTTACGAGCGATTTTGAAAAAAGTGCGATAAAGGCAATTACGACAGTATTCCCAAATATTAACACAAAAGGCTGTTATTTTCATTTTCATGGGAGTTTGAAGAGGAAAGCTAAGTCCTTGAACATATTTAAAGATAAAAATAATCGCCGCTGCGTGTTTTTATGTCGGAATTTAGCACTATTACCACAAAAGGAAATATCTGCCGGCTGGAATTATATTGAGGCAATATTTTCAAAATATAAACATCTTGAACAATTTTTGAAATACTTTAGGACGAACTGGTTGAAGCCAAAAATTGTTAAGCAATGGTGTATTTTCGACGAGCGACATCGAACTAATAATTTCGTAGAAGGATGGTACACAAAATTAAACAAACACGTTAAGAGGAACAATCGCAGTATTTTGGAGGTAATCAGAGTTTTTAAAACTGATGCGAACTCCAAAAGCAAGCCGGTACAACGCAAATCCCAAAGCAAAATAAACGACAACTTAATCCGAGAAGGACTACTTAGTTTATTGGATGGGCAAATCAGTGTAGGTCATTTTCTCGAAATGATGCGTTGATGCGTGCAATATTTTTTATTTTATGTTTTATCGGCTCATAAAAAAAACATGATACATCAACGGACACTTGCAGCACTTTCTTATATCACGATTTAGTTGGAATTTTGACAGAAATTCTACATGTTCAAAGTTAAATTTAATAGTAATGTAGAAGTAGTGGGAATGGATCCCATTAAACCTATTTTTCATTGTAGGCTGTTTTAATTTATTTATATTTGGAACGACAATTCCAGGATGAGTATTTTCCGAGGTATCGACACTTAATATTGGCAGCTGTCATGTAATATTTAGATTTTTGTTACACCTTTTAGTGAGCGGCTTGTTTGACAGCTGTCACCAATAGGTATGGAGGTAATTTGTTAGCCTTATAATATTTGACGTGCTGTTTCTCTTTTATTTAGACACTCTTGGCACTTGTAGTAAATGACGTAATATTTATCAATAAAAAAATATTGGACGTGAGGAATGAAAATATTATTAAAATTGCCAGTTTTGTTAGGTCATAAATATGCTTAGGTCATAATAAATAGCTTGTGGGACTAAGTGGGAATAAAGCATATATTTGGAAGTCATTATGCCACCCATTAATTGTTTTCTCTTTCAAAAAGGTTTTGTAGGAGCATAAAGTATACTCTGATTTGGTAAAGATATTAATTAATTTATGAAGGTGATTTAAATCTACAAGTTAGTGTACTTAATGCACCCGGAAATTACCAGGGTGAATTAAGTCTACTAAAAGTGTACTTAGTGCACCTGGGTGAAATACTCCAGGTGAATTAAGTATACCGCCCCTTGGTTTTGAAGTTATCTTCAATGTCCTAATCTGCCTCTGTCCTAAGCTGCCTCCTTCTCCCCTATATATTTTGGGTTATTATTCCACACTCCATATAAAAGGTTACAAACTCCTTTCGCAACAATATAATTTCACGTAATATATATATACAAATAATTAAACACTTCGAAATAAATTGTAACTAATATATAACACACAAACACATAGGTACACACTCACCCTCCTACTCCCCTCAAATATATAAACACACAATATTAAACTATGAACAATAAAACGGATTGAGAATAGGTATACGAAAGCAATTATTAAGTTGACACATCTATTGTAACTTGTATGTAGGTACTAGCTAGACACTGTGAAGAGGTACGGAACTAAGGTACGGAGGTAAGAGCTCGTGAGTCAATCGTGGTCAATCGTGCCCATGTCTGGTTTTTCTTGAATTCGATACCTTTGGTTGAAAAGTTTGACTTGCCGTACGTTATTTTTGGTAAAAAATAACGTACGGCAAGCTCTGGCAGCATTGCGTCAGTCACTTGACATGACAGTGACACTTCCTTCATTTACACTTTATTGTCAGTCACAGGGACACGTTCGGAACCTTAGCTCGCACTTGGAGTGCAACTTTTCACTCTAGCGTCATTCACATTTCACAACCTTAAAGTATTTGACCGAGCCGTGAAAAGGTTGCAATATTAAATGAAATGACTTTTTTTGATGATAGAATTATAGGCACTCGTTTGAATTTTGCAGGTAACGGTGGTATTATGATTTTCAAATACCATAAAACGTGTATATTTTTGGCTAGTTCCCCGCCTAGAAGAAAACACAACAAACAACATATCAGAGATAATTATTTTATTATCAATGTCGATACGACAACAAATAAATAAATGGTGATAAAACAATTACTGTTCCGTACCTTAGACTTTCAGTAGGTTGAAAACAACCACACAAACAACTAACTACCTACACCCTGAGCTGAGGTTCAGAACGTAGCCCAGTAGTTCAGATATGATTTTCGGATTTTTTATTATCCAATATTATTTAATATTCCTTTAATTTGTAATAGTTTTATTAGTCAAGTCAGTTTTGGAACACCTGTAATAGCAATGAGTGAAAAAGAATTCTTCGGCCCATTGACGCTACATCAGCAAGTTGAAAAGCCTACAATATTTATGACTGATGAACCTCAAGAATGTTTATGTGTTTTGTGTGATGAAAAATACATTTTGCCAGAGTTTGATCAGCCATTTCTTACTCATTTATTCATGAAACATCGTTTGGTTATTGGGGATTTAAACCAAGTAGCGGATATCGTTGCGTATCTTCGATATTGGCGCCTAAGATTTAAAGGTTAGTTCTGAAAATCACTTCTATAGATTTTGGTACCATATAGGTATTGGCGCATAAGATTTAAAAGTTAGTTCTGAAAAATGAAAATCACTTTTATAGATTGTGGTACCATATCCTGTTAGTTTTGGTTATACTGTTATGAGAATAAACATCTGAACACACTAGAATCACAGTCGTTTCCACAATAGCAATTTAGGTAGTTTGTGGACACAATAGAATAGTACATTGTGACCCAAGTGCCGAGAGAAGGAAGGTAATTGTAAACATGAGGAAACATGATTCACACAAACCATAGTCCCAAATTTATAATAACCTTCATGCACCTGTGGTAGGTAGGTACATGACTTTTTTCAATATATTTGTGAGAAAATCAAAAGAGAATTACAAGAAAATAAAATAGGTACATAACTGTAAATCGAGTGCTTGGTGTCTCTTCTACTATGTCTGGTTGTGTATATGTCAATACATGAGCTTTAATTAGTTTTTAGTCACTAAGGCTACTTAATAAATGCAGATAAATGGTAGGCAGTTCTGAGGTTTAATATATGGAAATCTGTCAAAAACAGCATCTAAAGATCAATCTCAACTTTGAGATGTATTTAGTGATACCAATAATTTAACACTGAACACACAGTGATACTCACAAAATCACGCTTTGAAGTTTTGGAATGGATTATTTATCTACCAAGAAACTTTAAAATTACCACCAGCTCACTTAGTGGGCATGTGGTTTTCGCACTCAAATATTGCGCATGCATGCCAAAATTAATGTACAAGAATTAATATCTCATTAATGGAAGTTAAAGTAATTGATAATCACCCACATAAATGGACCAAACAGCTATTATTAATGAAGCAAAAAAGGCAAAGAGTGTATTGGAAAAGGACCTTTTATGTAGGAATTATGTAGGTAAACAAATAATAGAAAAATGTCAATAAATATGATTGGTACTTCAATAAATGGTATGATACAATATATACACTTCTTACTATTTTTTTTTTTCTAATATTTAATCATCATGGAGCTATTGTTGCATTGAACTCCTTGTGCACATATCTTTTTAGCAGGAAAAAGTAGTGGAACATGAATGAAAAAAAATTACAAGTTAGTGTGTTTTATTTTGTAACACAGACCAGTTTCACATAATGTGGAGATAGCTCACTTCTACAGTATGTACTTATTTTTCAAGCAATAGGTATTGAAACTGATGTTTCTGTTTTTAAATACCCCTATTTCATCACTGTTAAGAAATTTATTAAATATTTTATGTTTTTATAAAGAATGCTAATGATATTTCATTTTTACATTGTTAAGATTGCTTTCTGTAGCATCCAGAAAGATAATCCCACAGGCATCCAAAGATGGGGTGAGATAACACAACTATTATTATCAGCTGTTGAAGTTTATTTTTTTGCCTTATAGCTTAGCCTTTGACCACTATCTCACCTGATGGTAAGTGATGATGTGGTCGAAGATGTTCTCCAGGCTAACCTAGAATGACTGGCTCTCAAGGACAACACACCGTTAGGTGTTTTGCAATAGGTTTTTCACTTGAGGGTGGTAGCTAGCTAGGCAGGCATTCATGCCTTATAAACGCCCTACGACCATGCTATAACGACTGCCATCCTAAGACAACAACTGGGACTGATGACTTACTGTGCCCGCCGAAGCACACAGCGCTCAGTAGTATGTCACTAGCGGTCACGCATCCAAGTCATGGCCGAGGCGGACGTTGCTTAACTTTGCTGATCATTTCAGAGTGGCTAAGCAAACTTTGCTACGAGACCTTCAATAAAGAAGCTTCGATAAAATTGTCATAATATGATTTTGTCTTTGTTTTTTGCCACAGTATTGCATATATATTATTACAAATATGTAATTGTCTCTTTGCCATAAATACATCTTAGGCTAATAGGCTATCATGTGTGCCAAAAGTCATGTTATACATACATATATATAGACATAAAATATTTATACATATTTCAAAAGAATGTATCACAATTAAAACACGTAAATGCAATGGATTGAAATAATTAGGTATTATTATTGGAATAAGATACTCTTTTGCAAAATTCAAGAAATAAAACCAAAAAATAATAAGTTCTTGGGCAGCATATGACACCAGCTAGAATTGTTGTAAAGGCTATATGGTGGCCACTATTGTTCACCAAGTGAAAGTTCAAGATGGGCTGTGTAGGTCTCAAATAGCAATAAATGTGATAAAATATTGTGTGAACACATATTCCAATTTAATGTTTTGCTTATTCAATATTTTCATTTTCAGATAAAAACCTGCCATTCTTCTGCTCAACAATGTTACTGGACTCAAAACCAGATGGGACAAAATCAAAAAATGAAGAATATTACCTACTAAGTGATGTCCTCCCTGAAGATAAAGAATTACGGAACAATCTACAGCAAACCAAACTAGAAAATCTATTAGAAAGGCATCAATTTGAACGAGAAGACAAAACTTTTGTCCGGGAATGTCTGTTTTGCCGGTTTATATCAACTACAACTCGAGCAAGTTACCTCAATCATTTATATGAAAAACACAACTTTCACATTGCTAAACCAGAAAACTTAATATTTATTGATGATCTCATCAATTTAGTGTCTCAAAAACTGGACAAGCTACAGTGTATTTACTGTGAAGGACTATTTAAAGATCGGACAATACTTAAAGAACATATGCGTAAAAAAGGCCATAAAAGAATTAACCCAGACAATAAAGAATATGATAAATATTTTCTAGTCAACTACATAGGTGATAAGCAAGCCAAACAGAAGCATAATCCCAAGTCATACATTAACAAAAACCGTGCCAACCAAAACACCGATTATGATCATGATTCAAATGCTGACAGTGACCCTGATTGGTCTGAATGGACAGAAGAAAATGGACCTCAAATAACTTGCCTTCTTTGCACAAATACGGAAATGGAATATGAAAATATCCTCGATCACATGGAACGTAAACATGATTTTTCATTCACAAAAGCTACAACAGGCCTTAACTTTTATCACAAAGTTAAGTTTGTGAACTATATTCGTCGACAAATACATCTGAAGCAGTGCTTAACATGTGACTTGAAGTTTGATGACGCCAAAAATTTAGAGAAGCATTTAGAAGAAACAAAACATTGGGACATACCTAAAGAAAGCTGGGATCAACCAGAGTATTACTTCCCTACATATGAAGATGATTTGTTTCTCTGTTTCATTCATGATGATGATGAAAGTTGGTGGTCGAGTGATGAACAAGAAGTGGAGAAGAGAAATAGCATGTCTGAAAATATTTCAAAGGAAATGGCTATGGCTGTTCTTGACGAGTAAAAGCTACTGAGTTTTTGTTATGGAGCATTAAATTGAGCATGTGGCCCACTTTATGATTAGATAACTGTTCTTATCTTTGACACTATTATTGTCACTCATAGATAGCCTATGGATATTCTGAAAAATTGTAATATCACTTTCTATCCGACATCAATAGTTATTAAACAATCAATATAGATATACTATAGATAGCATTGGACAATAGAACATGATATTATTGTGGATAATTAATTATTCTATTCTACTCTAGTTAGATTGATACTATCAAAAGATCAATAAATTTGTCAACGAGAGGGAAGTGGAATCTTAAAGCAAAAGCTATCAGGCTAGACTGAACATACACAGAAATGTACTGGCAGCCCAACTGCAAGGATCGGGGAGCCTAAAATTTTGTCATCTAAAATGACATAGTATTCAAGGGATACTAGACAGATTTGAAGATATGACTCACTGGACATATTTCTCGACCAATGACATGAATTCATAAAAGTCGCGGGTAGCCAATGGTTACAAGCGGCTAATAGCCGTACTTTGTAGCATTCTATGGGGGAGGATTTGTTCAACAGTGGCCGTCTTCCGGCTGATGATGATGACATGAATTCAGTGATCCTCAGTCAGCCCATTGGACTTTTGTTGTTCATAGACAGATTGCCAAGTAGCATTATAGAAATAAAAACTTGTCAGAATGGAGATAATTTTCAAGATTAAACTTATAGTAAAAATGAATAGTTACAGTATTTAAACAAATTATATTGCATTCAATATCCTTCATATTATTGCATATAAAGTATATCCTGTGTCTGCAATCCCACTGGCTATAACTTCCTTTAAACTTGGAACTCAAGGGTCCAGCAATGCAAGCAATGCTTGTATTCCTGTATATGACACCAGCTAGAATGATATACCAGATAAACTAACACCAGATAAATTGCAATGCAAGCAATGCTTGCATTGATGTCAGGCTGCTTTATTAATAAGTACTACACATCCAGATGTCTTTCTCCCTAAATATTGAATTACCTAGTGTGGCAATAAGAACTTACTGTGGGCATTACAATGAGAGAAAAAATTATAGTCGTGTGGGGGATATTATAATCTTTATCTTTTATTTATAATCTCGTTGTAATGTAATGTGGGGAACATGCATAATTGCAAAAATGATAAATTATCTGTTGAAAGTTTGAACATTTGGAAACATGGAGGCATTTTAAACATGCTACCTACGTACCACCCTTAGTTAGAAAATCTCTCCCAACGCACCTACTAGTGTGTTTCAAACAATGTTCCTTGAAAGCAAGTTCCTATTTTATTAATAATGGTTGAAGGCAGTCTGATTATAAGTTGTTCACCTACAGTCTGATTATAAGTTGTTCAAAAATATAGAAAGGTTTAAATATAACTTTGTGGTAAACTTTATTTTTTACTTTTGTGATATATACCTAAGTTTGGCCAACTCGGTTGAGGGTATGCGCTGGTGAGGCCAAGGATGGAGCATGTCAGTTAAGAAAAAACCTATCCTCGCTAGCCCTCAAGACTCATAGATTGTAGTTCTTGGGAAAAACAGAAGGTGGCAGGGAGTACCATACCTGGGATGTATGCATTAGGAATGTGTCATTGACCTCATGGAATGTGTAAAGAAATTTGCATTCCATCTTTTTAATATACCTACTTAACACGCTGACCATTGCTAAATAGCTTCATTTGAACAGAGTTTTAGGAAAATGCATTTAGTTTGTAGCATTAAGAAAATTATATGTTGATCTTGATCGCATTATCTAAAGCCAATAAAGGTCCGAAACACGTTTACTTAAAATTTTCTCGATAGAATAAATTTGCAAAGTTGACTTTAAATTACGCTTGTAACGTAAATATCTTAATTATTTACGTATGACTTATATGAAAATATATTCTTCAAATAGCAAAACCTTATCAAGAGTCAAGAAAAGTTACATTTTCGATTTACGTTACTAGTTTTGTTAAGCTTTCACGGATGTTACATAAACTGATCGCGATTTTACCATAGTTGCCTCTCTTTTACTCCTTTGCAGTCCGATAGTTACAAAATCTTTGCTATTGACAGCTTCTTAAGTACCTACTGACATTCTAGTTGCGTGAATACAACTGTTCTGTGAAATGTTAGTGCCAGTTGATATTCTGTAAGGTCCAACAGTACCCCACTACTTATAATCAGGGACAACCCTAATATTTGCTCTCAAATAAACTTTGTCCTGCAAAGGTTTGTGACACTACATGGTAACAGGATTATTAACGAGCTTTATATATTAGTTAAATTACTTACATAATTTACTAACATATGATTAAGGTATTTTTTTTATAGAAAATATGGATGCAGAATTTAATTAACTAACATCTTCATATTTTTTTTAAATTTAGTGATGGTATGTATGAAAGAAAAAATCAATTAGTGGATAAGTTTACAGGAAAATGGATGTATGAATTAAAAAAAGATTTATTTTCATGACTGTATTGATGTAAATTATTTTATACTTACCTTTAATTATTTTATGATATCTGCTTAACATATACTAATTTCATATGAAGCAGTAATTATCGCCAATAAAAACATGATTTTTACTTAAAATATTTTTAGTTAATTTTTGCTTAAATTTAATGTGTAGGTAAAAATTTAGTATACTAAAAAGGCGATTATTTATACAGGACTACCACCTACTATTGTAGGTTAAAATTAAAATATTATGTAAATAGGTTATAATAGTTGCGCTACGACAATTTGTGTAAATAGTAAAGGAATTGAATTTCTTGTAATACGTATGGTAGCCAAGTTATATAAATAAATTATTTTATCAAAAATATTGTTGTATTAATCTAAATATAATAGGTACCTATGTACCTCTTTATAAAAATACTTTAAGAGAATATAAAAAATATTACCTTTAGAAAAATATTCACAGTGCCGATATTGTCACTAAAATAATATTAATATTTTAGGTTTTTTTCTAATAAGTACAATAATTTTACACTTTCTTAAAGTTAAAAAAATTAAGGTGTTTAATTACGAATTTACTACTTACCGCAAAGTAACGCTGGAATCTATTATATAAATATGTTTTTTTTTAAATTGTTACGGAACAAGCTTGAGGCGAACCTGATGTTAAGCGGGCTAACCTCTATTACAGATGCATTTCGTCACAAGTCACGAATTGCACTGCGCCCTTCACCCTAAGACGTAGTTGTTAAATCTCTTGTGCCTGTAATTTTACTGGCTCGCAAGGACTGCTGCTGGAACACACTGTTAAATGCTTGGTGAGCCATTACAGCTCGGCTATCATTGCACCAATATACAGTGTTACTGCTTATAACCTCTTAGGGTTGACTTCTGCATTTTGAGGTATATGTCTTTAGTTTTTTTTTTTGTATTCTTTGATTTTTCTAAAATATTAACCAATTGGCTATGCCTACTATGCTCTTATTAGCCCATACCCATATAGCTTTTGTTCGCTACTTTTTTCCAAGCGTTAGGTACTAAACAGTTGAAATTTTCACAGATATTGTATTTCTGATGCCGCACTTTGTTGATTTTTAGTATAACACATACTAAAAATCAACAAAGTGCGAGTCAGATTTTGTACGAAGGGTTCTGTACCCTTTGTGAAAACTAAAAACAAGGTTATATAGTAGTGTCTAATGCAGTAGGTACTGGTAAAACGGAACCCTATGTGCGCGAGTGACTCGCACTTGGCTGATTTTTTTTTCTTACGTGTCGAGGAAATCACCTCTGCAGGTCGCAAGAACTGATTCTTGTGCAATTTTATGAGCATGTTAGATAATTACGTAAGTGTAGGTATATGAAAATTATGTTCTTATAAATTTTTGAGTGTTTTCTATACGTCTCGGTGATATGGGTGTTTAATACTAAGATACAGCCTGGTGACAGACAGACGGACAGTAGAGTCTTGGTAATAGGGGTCCTTTTTTAACTTTTTGGGTACCTAGTGAAACCTAAATACGACCATTTCGTAGTGTTCAAAAATTTCACATAACTTCTAGTTTAAAATTCCTAAAATGCAACTCTTTTGTCCAAATAATCATTTTATCCGCTACACGCCGTTTTAAGAGGTATACGCGTATATTCCATTACATAATACAGTAGTAGGCTACTGTATTTTAAAGAACTAAAAATAATTAATTTGCATTTTGTTCCTAACTGTACTTCCTCCAAACGCTCCCCCCCCCCCCCCCCCTCTAAAAGCTAAACTCATGGCTTGAAAAATCTGGAAAATTTCATAATGATAGTGCAGTTCATGAACTTTAAAAGAAAACTATAGGGGTTGATATTACTTTAGCAGTAATAGTCGTTGAACTTGGGTGTTGGATAATTTTGTAGCAAATATACAATCCATAGAATAATTCCTTTAATATGACAAAGATGAAGTAGTTGGTTGTTTTTCAAGAATAAAGACTTGCACTGAAAAATTAATCTAAAATAAAAATATTAATAAAATAAGTATAACCTATGTCTTAAATAAGTTGATTCGACTTCGGTACAAAGTACTTTTTGGACGATACAAAGGACGTACACAAGAAGTGTTTGTTGATCCCACCTATCTTACCAAGGCTGGTCATCGATCACTTCTGTGTTGTATGAAAAAATCCTATAATACTCTTTTCAATTGTATTGAGATATTTCACGAGCTGGTAAGTTGTTTTGGAAGGTCTTTATTGTATCTGCTCGAAGGTAGCGCCAATGATCACTCGTGATGATCCTTGCTTGTTGTGCCTTGTAAATTAACTCGTCTTATTACACGAGAAGGGTAGGGTACATAAGACTGAAAGCCATATAATATGTTTTACTGCTATCGTATACCGAGTCCGGCCATAAGTTAAAATTAAATTTAATAATAAGTTATAAATTACAAATGAAAATGCAATTTTTTAATGAGGTTATGATAGATAGATAGATAGAATAGTTATTTGTTATACAAGAGTGCAAAGTTGCTTTTTAACCGCGTGTTCAATTTTGATGACCGAGCAAGCGAAGGATTCTAAAATTGAATCACGAGCGCAGCGAGTGATTCAAAATTAGAATATATATATATATATATATACATTTATACGTATATATATATATATATAAATAAATTAATTATATAAAGATACATACATATCATAATATTATCCCATACAAAGCCTAGACATTGACAAAAATGTAGTGCAAAATTAATTGGACAAATAAAACTTTTTAACTTGATCCTTGAACATTCTGAGAGTCGGTGCTTGTCTGATAGATACAGGAAGAGAATTCCACAAGCGAGCAGCCTGTGAATGGTGAAAGATTTGCTATAGAACGAACTAGTATGAGGATGGATTTCAAGTGTAAGATTTTCTGATGACCTTAAAGTGCATGAAGAACAGTGAAGGAAATCAAAACGTTCCTTGAGATAGCGCGGGGATGTAGGATTAAACAATATATTGTAAAGGAGACTAAGAATATGAGCATTCCGGCGAAAACTTATTGTCAGCCAATTGAGCTTAGAACGAAACTGAGAGACGTGATCATATTTGCGTAAACCAAATATGAACCTAATACAAAAATTTTGAAGACGCTCAAGTTTATCTAGCTGTTCCTCCGTGAGATCGAGATAGAAGGCATCAGCGTAGTCAAGAATTGGAAGTAATAGAGATTGAGCTAATGCAATTTTAGTGGCTGTTGGAAGAAAGTTGCGCAACCTTTTTAAGGATCCTGCTGCGGCAAATAGCTTGCGACTGGTAATTTGTAACTCATATAGCGATCCATTGTTATTCCAAGATTCTTTACAGAGCTACTAAAGGGAATAGCAATAACACCAAAGAAAACTTGAGGAAGTAATACCCAGTCTATTATTGACATTAATCTTGAGCTACCAATAACTATTGTTTGTGTCTTAATGGGATTTACTTGTAACCCAAAAGAATTGCTCCATTAAGCTATGCGATCAAGATCAGCATTAACAATCTGAATGGCTTCAGGTAGTTTATTCACTGGAGCCTTAAAATAAATCTGTAGATCGCCTGCATATAGGTGGTAGGAAGAAGTGAGGTTGTGAGAAATCGAATTAATAAATAAAGCAAACAATAAAGGAGATAAGACGCCACCTTGCGGGACGCCTGCGGTCATGCTACACCAGGAAGAGTATTCATCTTCAAGGCGAACACGCTGCCTGCGCCCGTACAGATAACTGCGAAACCAATCAACTGCCGTTGGAGAAATGTTAATTGAGCTAAGGAGAGCAAGAAGAATGTCAAAATTCACAGTGTTGAATGCGTTGCTAAAATCTAAAAGAGTTAATACAGTAACTTCGCCATTGTCCATTCCAAGACGGATATCATCAGTAATTTTTATGAGAGTAGTTACTGTGCTATGCCCAGGTCGAAAGCCAGATTGAAAAGGGTTCAAAAGTCTGTTACTAGTTAAGAATTTGCTAATTTTGTGGTAGATAAGACGCTCGAGCACTTTTGACTGGAATGGAAGGATTGAAATGGGTCGATAGTCGGAATAAGATTTAGGGTTTGATCTTTTAGCCAAGGGAATAATTTGAGCGTCTTTCCAAATTGAGGGAAATACTCCATCAGAGACAGAGTTATTAAAAATGTGACAGAGAACAGGATGTATAACATCTAGTATGGGCATAACCATGTTACGACTTATGCCGTCAACACCAACAGCATTAGAAGTGATTGAAATTACGCTCTTCTTAACATCGCAAGCGGACAGTTGATTAAAAATAAATGGCGAATGGTCGGGAGTCGGTAAAGTTGAAAGGTAACGTAAGGTATTGTTTTTATCTGAGATGTTAATATCAGACAACGAAGAGAAATGTTGGTTTAGAGAATTGATATTTACATCATTTGGAATAGATTCTTGTCGTGATTTACCTATTTCCAATTACCTGAGAAATGACCATACTTTGGCAGGGTCCTCATTAGCGACAGATTTGTGAACATAGTGGCGTAAAGCATCCCTACACACCATATTGCAGCGATTGCGAGATTTAACATACACAGCTTTATTTTCATCACATGGTCTACGCTTGTATTTACTTTTAGTGACAACTTTTTTATGAATTAACACTTTTATATCATTCGTTAGCCAAGGAGCTGGAAGGTGCTTTAATTTTATAGCTCGAAGAGGGGCATGCTTATCATACAACTGTGTTAATAAGGAGTTGAATATAGCAACTTGGTCATTCACAGTCACTGCATCATATACCGGAGACCAGTCGACTACTTGGGCATCATTAAGAAATGCTACCTGGTCCATGCCACTAAAATTGCGCTGAAGTATGATTTTAGGTTTTGCTTTCGGAGGACGAATTTTGTAAAATAGGAATATCAGATCATGATACGAGAAGGCATCGGCGGAACATTGACCGTGCTTAGCAACATGGATGATACTATAATCAAGTCGAGAAGTGAAGGAGAGTAGTAAGGGGAGTGATGAGTAGCATTTAGAGGTAGAATATGCATGTTGCAGGAATTAATGACAATCACGTTTGAGAAGACAGGTGTTGAAATCATCCATGATAATGGTATGGATATATGAAGGGGTAAGATCTTCAAGGATCTGTTCAAATGATGAGAAGTAATTATTACAAGAAGAGTTGCTATAATAGGCTCCGAGTAAGATTTTATTATGTGAAAGAAGAACCTCCACAAAAAGATGCTCACCATCATTTGATATAGGCGGTTGGGATGAGGTACTGACTACTGAGAAAGGAATATGTGATCTAAGATAAATAGCTACCCCACCCCCACGGCTGTCACTACGATCATTTCGGATTAGGTTAAAGCCGGGCAAGGAATATGATAAAGAGGGTAAGCACGGCTTGAACAATGTCTCAGAGACTATTATGGCGTGAATATTTTTGTGAACTAGAGGTGCCTGCATATCGGGATAATGTGCCGGAATACTTTGCGCGTTGATATGAATCACGTTAAAATTCTTCGGTACCTACATCAGAAAACTGTGCGTCGAGAGTATCGTTAAGGGTTGCAATGCTTTCGAAACTCTGGTCACTAAGAGAACTGTTAGAAGACAATGACAAATACTCATCACTATCACTATCATCCGCGTTTTTAAATAAGTTTAACATATTTCTTAATATGAGATATATATATATTATAATATAATATACTAATAAATATATTTATATATACTAAATATATACTTACAAATAAATATAATTAAATATATTAGTATAAGAGGTTTTTTTATAAATATCCACCTGCCAGTTGGGTATCAGTAGGTCAAAGAATACATTTAACAAACACGCACAATACACACGGATACTAATATTTGTTTTTACCCAGAGAAGAAAAAATGAATAAAAACACCAACACATAGACACAAACTAACCACATCACATACATATATGCATATAATAAATTGTAAATTATGTTATGACAATATGAGTTAATTATGTTCAGGTCATTTTGTCACCATGCTTGAACAGATTAAGCTATTGTTTGTGATAAGCTCTATGGTTGGTGATAAACTCTATGGTTTGATGTGAAATAAAAAACTTCAACGTGTAAACAAATGTCAAAACTGTTTTGATACGAGAAGGTAGTAAAATTATTTAGAATGATGTAAAAAGGACAAAAGCTACATATTAACTACCTACGTAAAGTGCATAAAATTAGAAGACATACATAGGGTATAGGGTACCCAAATACGAACAAACCATATTGTAAACAAAATTATGTACTAATTATACCATCAAGAAGAGATTGAATCAGTAATGTCATCGCTTTTTCGAAGCAGCTCGTCTCGGCTTGGCTGTAGCTATCGACTCCTTGGGAGCATCATGCACTGGAATCGGTGCTTACGTTCCACCAATCTTATCGAGCTCTGCAAGAGAGCTGATACGATATCGTATTCCGTCAGCGCCCGATATGAACACGAAACCGTCTTTTGTCCAACATTTGCCAATGCCATATCTTTGGCGAGCCACCATGAATGTTTGATGCCGTGTTTTAGTTAAAAACTCAGATAGAGTTAAGCCGGATCCTTTTAAACCCGTCTTTGCGAACCATATCTTGTTTCTAATCTCCAACGTACGCAATTTGAACAGGATCGGTCTGGGTTTATCAGGAGAGAACGCACGACCCATTCGGTGACAGCGGCTGATATCCTCGACAGTAACACTTAACTTCGTGTGAGTTGCTACGGCCCTGGCTACCACTGATGCAGTATCTTCATCCTTGGATTCCACAACGCCATGTAGCAGCAGGATCTTACGACGACTACGCATTTCCATAGAATCTTGCTGTTGAACAAGCATGGCCACCTGATCTTGAAGGCATTGAATAGCTGTCATAATAAAGGAGCGGAATGCAGTAAATTCTGATGCCAGGTTATTTACATTGGTTGAAGGAGCGGAATGCAGTAAATTCTGATGCCAGGTTATTTACATTGGTTGAAGGAGTTGCAACTTGAAGCTCACCTTCATAAGCATCCATCCGCTGCATAAATAACTGCTGGAGTTGGGCCATTGAATGCTGTACTGCCTCCATATTGAAATTGAAGTGTGTGCAGTGAATACCAGTATAATTATCTCAGTTTAATTTTGTGTGAAGTGACTATATGATAAAGATAACACCCACTGGCAAGTATTTTGTACTAGATTTTAATTATACATTAAATTTAGACATAAAGGAGAAGATTAACTTATATTTTTAAATAAATTTACTCAGACAAAATTTTATAGATGTTTTATACTCTCCTACCCGCGCAGAAAAGTCTCAGCAAAAAATAAAACAATATTCTATTCGAAATGGCCATCTTTCACGTCTGGCCATAAATCTATGGGTTAACGCACTGTTTCTATAGGAAATTTCGCCACTGCTTACTGTAGAGATTTTCAAGAGATTCAATATCGGTGCAATGCTTTGAGCAGGCCTTAATTTGTAGTCTAAAGGGTTGAGAACTAGGCTAGATGAAGGCCAGTCTTCAGCTCTTATAAGGTCTGGAACATTTGGTTGAAGCCAGGCTTAGATAGTTCATGTCTTGCGACCAGGTGCAGAGTCATAATGGAAAGTCCAAGGCACATTTTTGAAAAGTGTAATACTATGAGGTATGAACACGGTCAATGACTGTGTCTTGATAGACTTTGGCTGAAGTTTTCACTCCTTTTTCATAAAAATGTAGCTTTGTGACGCCTTGATAAGACACGCCCCACCTAATGACCACGTGGTACCTTTCCAACCACTCGAGCAGCTTCTTTAGAACTGTGAGCGTACACTTTATCATTTTGCTGATTGTAGAGCTCTTCAATCGTGAGATTTTTTTCATCGGTAAAGAGAATATTTTTGTGCCCTTATCCTGCGTATCTTGATTGAAGGAATTTAGATCAGTACACTCTTTAATTAAAAAGTTGAAAAAAGGAAAAATGTTTATGTTACAGTATTTATGGCCACACTAGTGATATAGTATGATAGCCCTTTTATAAGCTTACTTGCATATATCGGTGTAAGCTTTTTGTTTTTTTTTCATATTTGTCAACCATTTTAGAATATAATTGAATAATTATTTATTGCTAAAGAATATAAATTAAATGACATTACTACAACTTCTTACTACTTCAAACAATATAGCACTCAGTTCGAGTTATGGCCACACCTGTTAAGGTGCAACCATAACACTGATTTGCAGTGAATTCCTGAACTCTGGCTAAGATGTACGCCGAGAAAAAAGTTAGTTAGAAATAAAAGCGAGCAAGAACTACCAATAAATACTTATATATCTAGGCACAGACAGAACATCCATCTATGAATAGGACTTATTTATATAACTTTTGTACTTTCAACCTATGTCCTACTCACAAAAAATATGTTTACCTAATTTGTGGTCAATGATGTTGGTCTTACAAATATTACAAATATTATAAACAAGAAAACTTTTACATTAAGAAAAAAAAGTATATAATATATTTTGACAATTAACGAAGCTGGCAATGTACCAACGGATACTGAATCACGCTATCGTATGTTTTTGGAATTTTGTTTAATTTTCGAATAACAATTGTAATGATAACCTGGCGGCAATCGTACTCTATTATTTTTTAGCTTTAGCAGGAAGAAAGTGGAAGAGAATAACGAACTACAGAATCGTTCTATATTATGATAATGGGCTACTACGGAATCCTACATCGTGCGTGGCCCGACACGCATTTGACCGTTTTTTTTTATTATGTTTCGGATCAAATGTTACAAACAAATACCTTGTTATGTAACGAGTACAATACAACAGTAGTAAGTAAGAAAATAATTAATTCTACATAAATGAGTCGCGGGCAGCTTAGTTAGTGATCAATATTTACAAAAAATGTTACGCAGTACAAACAATTTCTTAGATCTTCGCTCTTTGACTAAAAGCAATTTATCATACTCGATTACGTAAGTAACGATGACGCGCCGATACGGCGAGGACGGTAAGATGAAACCAATTAAAACAGTTTAATGACTGAATAGCTTTGATCATTACTAAAAACTTACATAGCTTCTAATTGCGCATTATTTTATCGAAGTAAGATTGTGAAGTTACCTTATACTCTACACGTTTCACGCAAACGACGTATAGGGATGCAGTAATAAGCCGAGTTTATAGTTTCCCTTTTGCAAGGTAGTCCACCATGATGACCCTTAGCATCCCAAAAAACTGACGCCATCACCTTGCCAGCTGACAAAATTGCTTTGGCTTTTTTTGGAGTCGGTTCATCAGGTATTTTCCACTGCTTGGATTGCTGTTTTGACTCTGGGGTGTAGTGGTGTACCCAGGTTTCATCCATTGTAACAAATCTGGCCAAAAAATCTTGTGGATCAACCTCAAACATTTCCAAACAGTCGCGAGAAATCGTGAGCTGTATTCGTTTTGGTTCAACTGAAAGCAATCTGGGTACCCACCGCGCAGAAACCTTAGAAAATCCAAGTTCATTGACTATGATGTTTTGTGTTCGTGATGCCAATAGTGTCTGTAATCTCCCGGATGGTCAATCTCCGATCTGCCAATATCAGATCACAGATTTTCCCGATGTTTTCTTCAGTCGTAGATGTCGTAGGCCGGCCGGAGCGAGGGTCATCTTCAATATTCTCTCGTCCGCGTTTAAATTCAGCAACGCACTTTTTCACAGTCGTATACGACGGAGCAGATTCCCCCAATGTTGTTGACATGCCTTCGTGAATCTCTTTTGGAGTTAGTTTTTTTTTAAACAGGTATTTGATGACCGCACGTTGCTCAATTTTCTCCATTCTTTAAAAATGCTGCACTTAGGCTCACAAAATTCAGTCTAATTTAAAAACTGATAATGCTATTGCGACAAAATTTTACAATGTGACAACCAGAGAGTAAGCAAATCGAATGAGGTCAGTTACATTAAAATAGTTCAAGTATTTATGTGTTAGGCCGCGAACTTTTCAATCCACCCTCGTACTATAAACTACTATACGTAGGTCCTTATTGCGCACTATTTTATCGAAATCACATTGTGAAGCTACCTTTAGACCTTTTAGTTTTAAAGCTTTTTTACTTTTCCATTATCTTCCTGCTTTTATCGTATTTCTGTGGTGGGATCAGTCTTTCGTAGACTCAACATGCACTGAATTTTAATAAGGTTTTGAATTAGGTTTAAAAGCTGGTTGCCGTCGTTACGCTACCCTACTTAAGTAGAGACTACTCTCTCGTTGGTGTTAGGCTTGTTGGTATTATTTATTCAAAACATGTAGGTACATATAGTGTACTGTTACTGTAGCTTTTTATCGTAAATTATTTTTATTAAGGCGATTAGAGTCGCCAATGGCCTTGAGCATCTGGGCCTAATCGAGCTTACTTTACTCGCGCATCGCCGCATACGTTCCGCGCTCGCTGCACAAATATAACGGTCAAAGAATATGCAGATGCGCGATGCGCTCCGGTAACATGGCACTTTATATGCCTACCGTACTAGTCTAGTGAGTAACCGCAGTTGCAACTGCGACTGAGATCAGTATGAACATTTATAGTGTACCTACCTAGGTTGTTCTGGACGCCTTTATTCCTTTTATTTATTTTTCAATGTTATGTGCCGAGTGAAGAAAGTTACTCAGATTTGGCTGAAAATCGATATCTAGGTTGTGCTGAGGTCATTATTCCGAATTCGGAATTATTTTTCAAATGTCATCTACCAAGTGAAGAAAAATGCTACGATTTGGCCGAAAATTGATATCTAGGTTGTTGTAGACGTTATTATTCCAAGTTAAGAATTACTTTTAGGTTGACGTCTGCCAAGTGAAAAGTTTACTTCGATTTGGCTGAAACTCGATATCTAGGTTGTACTATACGAACTGAGATCGCACACAGACACTTTAAAAAACGTGCTGATTTAAGTAATATGCACATGAACGAGTTTTCCAATTAAAATTACCTATTATTGGTACAACTATTGCAAGAAGATTTAGCCCTTTTATTGAAACATATTTGTATAATAAAGTCCTGAATCAGTGCGATATAAAACATAGTTCAGTGTTTGAAGCCAAAAGCATCATTGTTAATTGGTTGTTCACGTTTAACTATGATGAGAATGAAAAAGTTTTATCGATTACTTCCTAAATTTATTTAATTGATAATTTTAAGAATTAACCTTTTAATATAATGTTATGTATTCATAATTTAAATATTAATAATATACGTATTTATTTATGATTTCAATATAATGATCATATAAACATACATTTTACATACATCCAGTTTATATATATATATATATATAAATATAAATATATAAATGTTATTTATACAGGGTGCGACCGGGGGCGGGCTTTTTTGTTAGTTGTTGTTCTATTGACATTTAATATCTTTTAATTTATGTTAAATGACATTATGGAAAAAAAAAAATTATACATATTTAGTAGAAAATATATTAAATATTTTCATTTAAAAAAAATCGCTTTAGATATAGTAATAAACATAAAGCATCATACATACAAACACGTATTTAACACAAATTTAGTTAAAATTTAAATATCACCTGTGTGGATAATTATAAAAAAAGTGTATGAAACTGATGTTATTTTATGGATAATTTGTAAGTTAAATTTATGTTTATAACTGTTTTGCGTGAAAAATTGTACTGAAGTCAATTGTGCACTAATCCTATTACTGTACAGCTATCAAGCAGCAATACAAGATTTGGAAAAAGTGTTATTGGCTTTAATAAAGATTTTTTTATTCTTTTACTGTCTATATTACTATTATTATTATTCTGGACGTTTTTATTCCAAATTTGGAATTTATTTTTCGATGGCGTCTGCCTAGTGAAAAAAGTTACTAAGATTTGGCTAAAAATCGATATTTAGGTTTTTCTGGGCGTCCTTATTCCAAATTTGGAATTAACTTTTCGATGACGTCTGCCAAGTGAAAAACGTTACTTCGATTTGGCTGACAATCGATATCTAGGTTGTGCTGGGCGTCATTATTCCGAATTTCGATATATTTTTTTATGTCGTCTGCCAAGTGAAGAAACATACTCCGATTTGGCTGAAAATTGATATTGAGGCGATTGTAGACGTAGGAAATTTGTTTTATTATGACGTCTGCCAAGTGAAAAACGTTACAACGATTTGGCTGATATATGGGTTGTTCTAGACGTCTTTATTCTGAATTTGGAATTAATTTTTCTATGACGTCTGCCAAGTAAAAAAGTTACTCTGATTTGGCTGAAAATCGATATCTAGGGTGTTCTAGACGTCCTCATTCCGAATTTGGATTTTAATTTTCTAAAACGTCTGCCATGTGAAAGATGTTTCTCGGATTTGGCTGAAAATTGATTTCTGGACGTCATTATTCTACATTTGGATTTCAATTTTCAATGACGTTTGCTAAGTAAAGATAGATGACGTATTTTTAAAACGCTAAGATATACCGGATAAGAGTACGAAAATTATGATAATCAATCGTTTATTAAAATCTCCTTATAAATGAGATTATAGCCAACGCAGGTTTACTCAATTAAAAACGACGATATAAGAGGAAGATTTGTATAATTGCGAAAATACATTGAAAAATAAGAAAAAGGACGACTGTGTCGTACGCAAAAAAACAAAATGGCGAATGTTTGTGCGCCCCGCGCCCCTGCCCTAGCCCTTCTGACATCCGGGCTGGTTTTTGCATAGATAGTACAATCGTATCTGTTAAATATAAATAATGCCACTTCCATACATTACATACAGAACAAAAATACCATCAAGGCTACCTTAAAAATAGCTACTTCCTTTTAAAGACATTAAAAAACATATAATATAACACATACAGTTATGTGTCGCCTACAGAGATGATCCTCAAAAATTGTAGATTGTTATACAAGGGTTGTGTAGCATCGCCAAAAGGGCCAAAATAGATGCTGGGCGGATTCCACATAGGTTGGGACAATACGATGGACGTTTAAAACGAGGGTTCTAAGAAACACGCTAGACCTAGCAAATACTATGCACCACTTACCTTGGTGTGCGCAGGTCTCCGTATAAAGGTCTTTCACCAGCCAAATTCACAAACCAAATTCGCATTCGAGGTCCGTATTCACTTGAGAAGTTTGAATATTTGTTTATGGCCACCACACTGCAGTTCTGTTTATTATTTGGTAATTTTCACATAACGATAGAAGGATACGTGAGCGCACGATGTCGAGAGCCCCAAAGCCGCCTTTTTTAATCCCCACCAGGATTCTAGCGCTCCGATTGGACGAGTGAGTGATGCATTGCAGCTATAGGCTGCTTTGCTAGGCGGCGCGAATTTCAAACCCCGTTCCACCCATCCAGATCGATTTCCCAAGCCACAAAAAGAATCGCAGTGAATTGTGGCAACGATACAGGTTGAAAGGAATCAATCCCCTTACGAGGTATTTAGACATGTCGGCCCTTGAGAAGGAAGCATTTACTATTAATTGTATAAATATCTACATTGTAAAGATTGGTTCCATCGTGAAAAGGTAGCCGAGATACTTTCTCAATTATTAGGAGATTTGAATAATTGATTGATTAGTACGAGTAATCATAATTTTCCTACTCTTATCCTACTGCGGCGTTAGGGAGCTGCTGATCACCCACGGCCAGCAGGTAGATAACTCAGGGAATAGGTTTGAAAAGTTTATTAGGCCTTATCAGGTTGCACAGCCGCACAGTTCTTCCTGAAGTTATATAGACCGGGGGGAGACACTGGCCTGATAGTACACGTGATCCAGGTCCCAGATGTTGTGGTCTTGGCGGCGGCCGATAGTTCTGGATCTAGGTAGCGAGTGCTCGAAACAACCGTCCTCAGGTTAAGTCAATGAAGTGGAATCCTGGAAGGTAGACACCGGCTTAGTGGCTGATATTCCTTTTTTTTTTTTTTTTTTTTTTTTTTTCACCCGGGAAAATCCTTTATGGATACCACCCGCCCCGGGGGGAGCGGAGTAGTTATGTGGGAGTCCTCGCCTGAAGGGCCTTACTACCCCCTCGGGGGGGTAGTAAGTGAGGTTACCCACTAAAATCCCGGGATGAGCAGTCTGCCGCCTAGTAGGGCGAAATGGGGTAGCGTTAGCAGTCACCATCTCGCCCCAGCGGCCGGCCCGTCACCGATGACGGGCCCCGGCCAATGGAGGGATGACCCGGCTCATTGGGGCCATCCCCCAGACGTGTGGGATCGTGCAAGCCAGTGGAGAATCCCCCGACTCTCCACCGGTGATCCGCACAACACTAGGAAAGAGCGAGAAGGCGCCCGAACCGCCTTCTCCTCCCCTCAGTTCGTCTACGCCGGAGCGGGTCCGCGAGGACGTCGTCCTCCCTCGCCCGCTCCGCGGCCTCCTTCTGCGCCATCACCGCTTCGCAGAAAGAGACCACCGCCTGCCACGATCTGTCGCTGCCGAGCATAGCGTTAACCACGCTCGACAGCGACAGATCTGCGCCAATGACCGCTGTGAGGGTGTGCCGCATGGGACTCCACGCGGCGCACTCCTCCAGCGTGTGGAGCGCCGTGTCTTCTGGCGCTCCACACTCGTGACAGGCGGGGGTCGCCTCCCGTCTCGCGATGTGATGCAGGTACCTTCCGAAACATCCGTGTCCGGAAAGCACCTGCACCAATCGGAAGGTCAGCGACCCGAATCGCCGCCCTACCCACCTCAGTGGCTGATATTCCTCAGCCAACTGTTGCCAAGCCGCGCCGACACGATCGTGGTACTATTACTAGCGACTCACAGTTTAAAACTCACAGTCTAGCGCAGTAGGGCAGCACAGCTGTTTACGTTACATTGTTTTTAGTCAGCACTATGAAATAACAATAATAAATAAGGAACTCACCCAAGAGGGATTCACGCACTTCACAACAAGTAAATAAAAATTAAGATCGATAGTACGTATTATATTTTTATTTAGCGCAAGACGAGTGTTCCTTGCCAATTGCGTAGACAAATGACTGCACACCACAGATTAACTCATAGTAGTTGGAGCTAACTGCATTCAAGAGATAAGGAATTTGTTTAGCGTTCCTTCACTGGTATTGACGCATTAGCGAAAATACTTTTAAAGGTTCACAAGCCGTGGGTTCCACACGTAATTATTTCTTAATAATTAGCAATATCAACGTAAGTTTATAATTTTAAGTGGTATGTAAGTTAGTTAAAGAATTTAATTGATATATTTTTAGTTTATGATTAACATCTATTGTTTCATATAACGAATAATACTTTATTTTAGTAATGGCGTTAGGCACAACGTTACACTACATATCTTACCGTTTTCGAGATACGTCATCTATCTGCACTTGGCGACGTCATTGATAAATAAACTCCAAATGTTGAATAATGACGTCCAGAACCATCTAGATATAGCAGACGTCTTCGAAAAATTTATTCCAAATTCGGAATAAGAAAGTCTAGTACAACCTAGATACTTATCGATTTTCAGCCAAATTGGAGTAACTTCTTTTACTTGGCAGACGTCATCGAAAAATTAATTCAAAATTTGGAAAAACGGCGTCCAGGAAAACCAAGATAAGTATCGATTTGTAGCCAAATCGAAGTTACTTTTTTCACTTGGGCGACGTCATTGTTAAATTAATTCTAAATTTGGAATTAAGACGTCTAGAACAACCTAGATATCGATTTTCAGCTAAATCGAAGTAACTTTTTCCACTGGGCAGACTTCATTGTAAAACAAATTCTAAATTTGGAATATAAATCTAAATCCCGGGATGAGCAGTCTGCCGCCTAGTAGGGCGAAATGGGGTAGCGTTAGCAGTCACCATCTCGCCCCAGCGGCCGGCCCGTCACCGATGACGGGCCCCGGCCAATGGAGGGATGACCCGGCTCATTGGGGCCATCCCCCAGACGTGTGGGATCGTGCAAGCCAGTGGAGAATCCCCCGACTCTCCACCGGTGATCCGCACAACACTAGGAAAGAGCGAGAAGGCGCCCGAACCGCCTTCTCCTCCCCTCAGTTCGTCTACGCCGGAGCGGGTCCGCGAGGACGTCGTCCTCCCTCGCCCGCTCCGCGGCCTCCTTCTGCGCCATCACCGCTTCGCAGAAAGAGACCACCGCCTGCCACGATCTGTCGCTGCCGAGCATAGCGTTAACCACGCTCGACAGCGACAGATCTGCGCCAATGACCGCTGTGAGGGTGTGCCGCATGGGACTCCACGCGGCGCACTCCTCCAGCGTGTGGAGCGCCGTGTCTTCTGGCGCTCCACACTCGTGACAGGCGGGGGTCGCCTCCCGTCTCGCGATGTGATGCAGGTACCTTCCGAAACATCCGTGTCCGGAAAGCACCTGCACCAATCGGAAGGTCAGCGACCCGAATCGCCGCCCTACCCACCTCAGTGGCTGATATTCCTCAGCCAACTGTTGCCAAGCCGCGCCGACACGATCGTGGTACTATTACTAGCGACTCACAGTTTAAAACTCACAGTCTAGCGCAGTAGGGCAGCACAGCTGTTTACGTTACATTGTTTTTAGTCAGCACTATGAAATAACAATAATAAATAAGGAACTCACCCAAGAGGGATTCACGCACTTCACAACAAGTAAATAAAAATTAAGATCGATAGTACGTATTATATTTTTATTTAGCGCAAGACGAGTGTTCCTTGCCAATTGCGTAGACAAATGACTGCACACCACAGATTAACTCATAGTAGTTGGAGCTAACTGCATTCAAGAGATAAGGAATTTGTTTAGCGTTCCTTCACTGGTATTGACGCATTAGCGAAAATACTTTTAAAGGTTCACAAGCCGTGGGTTCCACACGTAATTATTTCTTAATAATTAGCAATATCAACGTAAGTTTATAATTTTAAGTGGTATGTAAGTTAGTTAAAGAATTTAATTGATATATTTTTAGTTTATGATTAACATCTATTGTTTCATATAACGAATAATACTTTATTTTAGTAATGGCGTTAGGCACAACGTTACACTACATATCTTACCGTTTTCGAGATACGTCATCTATCTGCACTTGGCGACGTCATTGATAAATAAACTCCAAATGTTGAATAATGACGTCCAGAACCATCTAGATATAGCAGACGTCTTCGAAAAATTTATTCCAAATTCGGAATAAGAAAGTCTAGTACAACCTAGATACTTATCGATTTTCAGCCAAATTGGAGTAACTTCTTTTACTTGGCAGACGTCATCGAAAAATTAATTCAAAATTTGGAAAAACGGCGTCCAGGAAAACCAAGATAAGTATCGATTTGTAGCCAAATCGAAGTTACTTTTTTCACTTGGCCGACGTCATTGTTAAATTAATTCTAAATTTGGAATTAAGACGTCTAGAACAACCTAGATATCGATTTTCAGCTAAATCGAAGTAACTTTTTCCACTGGGCAGACTTCATTGTAAAACAAATTCTAAATTTGGAATAATAACGTCTAAAACAACCTAGATATCCATTTTTAGTAAGTTCTGGGTACTTTTCTTCACTTGGCAGACGACATAGAAAAAAATATTCCAAATTCGGAATAACGACGCACAGCACAACCTAGATATCGATTTTCAGCCAAATCGGAGGAAATTTTTCACTTGGCAGACGTCATCGGAATATAAATTCCAAATTTGGAATAAGGACGTCCAGAAAAACCTAGATATCGATTTTCAGCCAAATCAGACTAACTTTCTTCCCTTGGCAGACGTCACCGAAAAATACATTCCGAATTCGGAATAATGACGCACAGCACAACCTAGATATCGGTTTTCAGCCATATCTGACGAACTTTTCTCACTTGGCAGACGTCATCGAAAAATAAATTCCAAATTTGGAATAAGGACGTCCAGAAAAACCTAGATATCGATTTTCAGCCAAATCGGACTGGTTTTGATTTCGAGATACGTTACCCATCTTCACTTGGCAGAGGTTATCTTTATGCAGTATTAATTAACCTATATCAAAACACCTAATACAATTATCAAGAAAAGCTTAGAACTCCAAAAGATGTATGAAGCCCCATACAAACTCTTGATGTAGTAGAGAACCATTTTGTACCCTACAAACTACTAAAGCCGGAAACTATTGACCATAATATAAAAAAATATATTATCTTTAGTTTACCAGTTATAACATGAGAGCGTTATAGACATTACTAATTAATTTTGTACATATATTATGCACCTAAACCTTTCATTGATCTTATTGGTAAGGCCGCTCATTGTAAAGTACCTACAACATTGTCAATTTCAAGTTCTGATTCTTTTCATATGTGATACAATTCAAATAAAATTTGTCTACAAAGTACCGATAATAAAGCGACAACGCACATACTTCACGTCGCAATCAAGTTGGCCCCCTGCAGCGAGCGAATCATTACACGCACACAGCTGCGAATCTCGCGTGTCAATGCACTAATACATAGACAAGATCGTTGTCAGTCGAAAGCGCGAGCGGAGCTACGAGCGACACAACCTCCCCGTGCCAACGCTTGCGCAATACTGCCGCCTGCGTCCGCGCAGAGCACCTCGGAACCGCTAGCGTTCTGAATCTGAATAATTCGACATTTTCTTAGGAAAATATCACTGGATTTACAAATGCTATGTTGTAATTGTAGTATATCTATCTAGAAATTTTATGATACAATTTATTTCTCAAAAATCGTAGCCGTTTAGAAGGAGTTCGCAATATAAGTCAAGAAATAGTATGTAGTTTGAATTTTTTTTAAGGCAAAAGTAATAGTAATACCGTAAAATCATATGTTGCAAATGTTGTACTTGAATTCATCTACAAAATATATTTTTTTCAAATCTTCAACTTCATCGGTTACGGAGGAGTTGAACAGTTATATATAAGATATTGTGCTAAGATATTCTAGAACTAATAATTTCTTCGTAATCCCTAACGTTAAGCCATGTATTATGATAATTATTGGTAATTTGGTATCTACATTAGAGCAAGAATGACCTTTAATCGACTTTATCCTGTTAGAGATCGGAGCCCTCTGGGACGGGTCCCTGCGGGATTGAAACCCTGAGGGAGTAACAGAAATATAGGTTATTAAGCCACACCTAACTTTATTTAATCCAGATTAGAGGATTTATATAGAGTTTTGTTTATAAAGTTACATATAAGTTGATAAGTATGCCAAAATCACTTAAACATGAAGTCTCTTAGTTCCTAACGTCTTTGTTTTAGACGGTTTAATTTCCGCATAGTAGCTAGCCCGCAAGTTAGTTGACCTGAATCATCGAAATTGTGTGCGTGAAATATAAAATTGGTTTTTGAATGTTATGATTAGATAACGAATCCGAAAAACAGTTTTAGTTATTTCTGGTTATCGAATTGAATAAATATGAGCTTTTAAAACGGTAAAAATCGTTGAGTATTACAGGCTTACTACATAATAATATGGACACAAAACTTGATTAAAACAAATTTTAGACCGGTGTTCATGATTTTTCTATGAGAAATATAAGGAATCGTGCTTTCAGATTGAGCATCGTATTTGTCATATGCTCTAAAATAAATATTTTTTTTAATTAACACCTTAATTTAAAAAAATATATATATAAATTGCCTTTTGAGTCTTGCTTTACGTCAAATATGAAGGAATGAAATTCGCAGTGGAATACTTCTGGTGCTCAGTTAATTAATGGTCCTAGATTTGGCGCGTTTTAAGTAGAATTCCTCAAATATAAAACTGCCTCGTTGGCTGAGTGACGTAAGGTGTCACTTTGGAATCCCTCATGAGTTCAATATACCCAAGTCAGACAGGAATATATGGTTTTCTTGATATTGAAATTGTTAGTAGCATTCCGGAGTCTGTGAACCTATTTCCGTTGATGGCAAAAGGCTCGACCATGACAAAATTTGACTGCCTCATTGCATTAGCGGTAAAAAATTGCTTTGGGAATCCTTAGTCTCCAGCTGTAGAAAAAGTCTACAAATGTCTGAAGCGGGGATTGCCGCTTCAGACAGTTGCAGTTTTTCTAACATAACGAGGAACTTTTGTAGCAGTCTGTAACTGTGCCGGGTGATGGAAAGACTCTCCCCATTTACATGAATCCATCGAAATTTAATCTAGGTTATGCCAGGGCATATTTACATTTGTGATGATATGTTCCAGATGCCTATCTATATAGATTTGTTGCAAAAATACACATGTAGTCTTGATAACATTATTTTATTGTTGTTTGGTTAGTACTTTGACTAATACCTTTACTGTTCGTGATCTCACTGCCTATCCTACAAAGAACTAAATGCAAACTTCTTCATTCCCCTAATCCGCGCTAAGTAAGATATGGCAGGCATGTGTGATTCATTTTCCACTCCACTCTATCGGTTGTCGTCTAGTAGTCACACTTTATACACAGAGGATCGCAGTCAATCCATAACATTAATTGATCTTCCTATACTCCTATATCCGTCTCTATCCCAACTCAACACTTATCCTGTTACATCTTTTATGGATAGGGCACTCGTAACAGAGCTTGCCTAGATCGACTCCGTTAAGCAATATTCGATGAGGTCATTACTTGAATAACTAATTAACCGTTAGTGGCAGTTACTACTAAGCGTGTCCATGCATCGAAAAGCACGTAAGCGCCGTTTTGGTCGCGGTTGTTCCAAAGATTGGTTAGGATGGCAGTCTCTCTTTTACCTAGCTTATTCCCAACGTTCCGAAATCCTTTCATCATTCAATCATTCAGAGGGGACTTTGGGAATCAAAATTTTCAACGTCTCTACCGACATTTTGCTAGTGCGGCTAATCGGAAGTAACTTAATTACTTACTAACATCCTTACAGATTGCATGATAGTAAAGTACTTTGCGTAAGTCCGCCTGGCTAGCCACCCTCCAGTTAAAAATCTGTCGCCTCACACCTAACGGTGTCTTCCACCAGCTATTCTTACCAATTATCTTGCTCAGCCGCGTCACCACTTTCCATCCATTGATATTGTTGCTAAAGGTAAGTCTATCGGTGATACAAAAAAAATAATTACATCCCTCTATATTACATACCCTTACCTCACTTCTGCTACATTTTCGCCGCCGGCTTGAGCTTCAGCGCATGGTGGAAGGGCATTTTACGAATGCCCACCTAGCTAAATACCACCCTCAAGTAGAAAAATTGTCGCCAAGTACCTAACAGTGAGTTACGGCAGCAGTCCTTGAGAGCCAGAAAAATTACAGGCACAAGAGACTTAACAACTGTATGTATCAGTGTGTCGAGCGCAGTACAATTCGTCATATGACAAAATGCATCTGTTATAGGCAGAGGTTAATCCGTGGGCCTAGTGCTAGTCCCGTCACAATAACATAACAAAATACAGTAAAAAACCAAACCAGATGTATCTGGATAATGTACAAAAAAGAAATTCAATGCGATTAAAAGGCAAACTGTCTATCCAATGCCCATGAACATGGTCCGTCATATGGTAACAATAGAAGGTGTGGAGGTATCTCACATATATAGTATAGGTAATTATGTATTCTCGTATATGACACATACAACGAAGTTTTTTATTTGACGAATAAGTAGAGCTGCCTAAATGAATTTTTAAAAATAACACAAAAACACAAAAAATTGACAGTCTGGCGCCGGGAACCTATTAAAAGATAAAAACAAACGCATTCAAAATCTATTCTTGATTTTATGGCCACTCGAAAGCGAGACTCACAAAAAAATTGGGTTGGAGGGTTTTTTTTGTGAAGCTTGGCAAAACTGCAAACCGTGGGAAATGTGAAGGGTATTGTTGCGAGGGTGTTTACTTAACCGACCCTGGAATTAACCTATCATAGAACAAATGATCTGTGGCTGTTTTATTTTATTTTAGATCAACCAATCGATGACGATGGGGGTGTTTCCTTACATACAGAGAGGGGATGGAATTCTGACCTTGCAAAGACGAAGAGAGGAGACAGGACGAACATTAACAGATTAGCGCTGGTTTAACGCGGAAGTCAGTTTAAAAACTGCAGTAACTTCAGTGTTTTATTATTATTTGATAAATTAACAACTTGAGTTTAAATTCAGTGATATTAGAAGACAATCATTCGGTAAAGTTGATAAATCCTATTCTCAACATACTATAGAGTTAATTCTAGCGATAAATTTAAAATTACACCCAATATATATTTTATGGAATTTCAGAGGATTTGTTGTAAGGAAAATTAAATTAAATTGAATAGTCAATTTATTAATGATAGTATTAAATCGTATTACCTTATTGAATACATATATCTTATTTGCTACATACAATTAGTATATTCATGTCAAAGATATCACTTGTTATGTTGAAAATTACATATGGGTATGGTTTTATTTTGTAAATAACTGTGTGCATGTTAATGTTAATTGATTTTGCTAATACTGTGTAATACGACTTAAGAGGTTTTCTTTTATTTCGCTATTCATTTATTTCCTCTTAAATAAAGTCTAGGAAATGAATAGCGGATCATGTGATTAATATATATATGTATTTTATAAATACATATATATGTATCTTTCATGATTTAAATAATCAAAGAGTGTCGCTTAAATACCACAACAACTTTTAAGATCATTATAATAAAATTAATATGATCTATATTAAACTTATTTTATTTTATGATTAAGAACCTTTCCAATCAGATAGAATATAATATAATATATTAAGAATAATTGAATCTACAGTAAATTAAATGATTATTTGAATTCTAGCCATTGAAATAGTAATCCACACTTAATTAGATCTTGAGATAAATTTATAATTTGTTTTGATAAATAATTTACGATAGTTTATTTAGTTAATAACAGTATAATAAAATAATATTTTGAGAAATAATTATTTAGTATAGCAGAATATCCTTGAGTATAGAGTATTTTTAACTATTCTAGTACAAAGATAGTAATATAACATAAATTATTTTATTAGGGCTATAACGTAGTATCTAATCTAGATAGATAGGTCATAAAATTTCCAACACAAAGTCCTGCGAGCTGACAGTAAGGGGAGAACGAGTCCAGTTCCTGACCTTCAACAGGGAGTATATTAAAATAAGTACAGTAGACAATTCCATTAACTCTAAACATCTATATTATATCTTTAGGACTATGATAGGGAATAACTGCAAAACGATATCTTAGGAGAGCGTGCTTTTTTACAGTCTTATATTTTAAGGCCTATAACAAGAATATGGGACCTAGATTTCACAAGTCATTACATGGTTGTGCCTAGAAGCGGCAGTACAATACGTCACAATACACGTCCTCTCATCTGAACCGACCTATAGATTTCTATAAGCCTGGCCAGGCAAACACAAATTTTGTGTTGAATCACGTGATATTTGAGATATACATAAATCCATGGTTTTAAAAGGGCTGATAAAATATACAAATAGCGCTTATTTCGCTATAAGAATAAATAGAGCTCCTCAGCTCATGATAGGTTAAAAGGTTGGTTCCGCCCTGAAAACACTTCGGTGTACGCTAAGTCGCGTTGTAGGTTTCCCAAGACGTTAGTTGGACTGGTTTCTATGGGGGAGATGATCTTTCCTCTCACATAAAATTCTGCATTTCTATATTGAATCTTGCCACTTGCTAAGGATGGTCTAATTAGAAATAACTCTTCCATATATACCTTATAAATCAAACGTATACATTAATATAATGAATATATATTTAATTAACTATTTTAATTAATTTACTTGTTGACCTCTCTTAATTAAAGCAAGCCAGGAGGAATATAGAAGTGATTATTTTATGGACATTCGGCCTATGTACTGACATAAAACTTGTGTAAGACATGAGTGATGATTTACAATCACATTAAGTAAAGCTCTCCTATGATTTCGTATCTCTGAATCAAGTAATCCTTTCTCAATATATCATAACTCTTAACTTAGACGATCACACTAGCCTGTACCACCACAGATGGTGCCGGAGACCAGAATTTTCAACTACGCATCGATATAACGATACGATTGAAATAGAATCAGGATTATACAACGAAAAACACAACGTAGAAATAAATTATTGAGGAAGTCAGGGTTTTTCTTTCAGAGATAATAGAATTAAAATAGGAAATTTATTACATTTTCAGAGATCGCAGCAGAGGAGAATTGTCTTGCATGAGCATTATTTTATACTACTAACTACTGTACATATACATTTTTATTGAAATATTACATTAATTTACAGTATCTGCATAAATTTTGTGTATATTTCCACAGATTGGTTAAAGGAAAACAACTCGCAACATTAAATATCACTTCTTTATAATATAAAACGCGAACGATATAAACTCCGCACTTAACATCTATTTAGACTTCTTTAAAACATTATGGCAGAGAGTAGAGGTAAACGTACGAAAGGGAAACGCGGATTAAATAACGAAATCAATACGGATATATCAACGGAACAAGAGACTTTAAATAACTCGACATTACAATTACTGTTAGCTAAGATGAACGAGTTCCAAGAAAAGTTAAATTTATTAAACTCGAATAAGAATGACATGAACCTGGCGAGCACTTCGTCACGCGAAACTGTTAGTATTGCATCTGAGGAATGTAACGGAACTCCAATACCAAATCAAAATATTTTTGTTATACAACCAACCATTAGCAAACCTATTTTTGACGGAAAATCACAAATAAATCCTATAACATTCTTAAAAAGAGTTAAGAAATATATTAAGTCATTAAATGCGTTTGATCGCGAAATTGACATTGTATTAGAATGCGTCACTGGACATGCTCGGAAAATCTTAGAATTATATTCAAAGAACTGGAACACGTTTTCCGATTTCGAAGCTGATTTTAGACAAATTTATTGGACTGATCAAATACAAGAATCAGTACGATACAAAATAATAAGAGGGGAGTATTCAATTAATTCAGGTATCTCTATGAGTGAACATTTCGCCGAACAAACAGAGACGTTGCAATCTTTAACAATAGCATTTAGTGAAAGGGATATCGTAAATTCTTTAATGAGACATTACTCCGTAGATGTTCAACAACTATGGTTTACTAGACCTGAGGAACCTACGATTATAAATGGAGCTAATTTCCTCAGAAACTTAGAGCAGAATATTGTCTTAAGGCATCATACACCTACGAGATACCATAAAGATAGACAACCTATACGTGGAGGTCACCCAGTAACCGCTGTAATGACTGCCGGGGTATGGCAAAGGGGTTCGTTTAGAGGCAGGGGATTTCAGAGAGGAAGAGCTGGGTATTGTAGGAATTATAATAGAGGTACATCACGTGAGAATGGAAGACAGAGTGTAATGAGAACAGCGATAGATTTTGTTAAGGAAACTGGTTCTACTAATCCATCAAAATCTGGGGGCGGGGATGTTCAAAAGAACTAGTATTACTAATACATATGATTCTTAATTATGAAAGATTGTATATTATTGGGAATGAAAGAACTTCTGAGTGTTCTAGGAGGAATATATATATATATCTTATAAAATTTCACACGAGACATGGTTGGCAAGTTAGCAATAAACTGACTCTACTTAGTATGACTTAAACGAGATTAAGCGGTATAATATTGACTATAAATCGTCAACAGACAAACAACAATCGTATTGGAAAACCAATCCAATACGAACGAAACATCTGATGATACAGGTGATGTGTGTGTGTGTGGTATGTTCGGATAGATATATACATTATACAATATTTTATAAGTTAGACGATATAGACGAACAGGTTAATGGTTACTCATTGCCTACATTGCCTGAGGTATGTATGTGTTGTATGGCAGAATTATTAAAGATATCATAATGGACACAGAGTCAAATTAGTGGTATTACAAGCGAGAAATATCATTCCGTCATAGGAGAAGGGTGTAATCTACTTGAAATTACGATACCAACTATACAGGTCCAAGGAGCATTTGGCTCTAGGAGCACAAGTACAAACCTTACCTAGTTCGTTCATATGAGATATGAATGAGTCGAGTGATCTAGACGTCCGGTGCAAAATCGAAAGATTCGGGTTCGATTCCCGCTCGGGGCATACAATTTATGCTTCAATAATTTGTAAAAAAAAAAAACGAGATATGATTGATTGAAACGGGTAAGAGGCATAATAAATTGTGGAAGTTAAGGGACACTGACTATTGAACATTGGGATTATAAACAAACGTTACATTGAACTCTGGGTACTAAATAATAAGGTTATGGGGGCGTGGCTAACGCCATGACTATTAACTCTTTATTAGAAAATTTAAATAACATACAGAGCTTTCCAACTCGTATACCGAGAAAACCTGTAAGAACGATTGATGGGTGTGGTAAATTGTGAGCATGAAAGAACAATTAGTATAAGAACATTTGGGGATACGAACTAACGCTAAATTAAACTCCAATTGAGAGATTAATAATTGCGATATCGAGAGGTTGGGGGGCGTGTCGAAATTCAGTGAATGATGTACGTGGATTCTGTATGAACTATTATAGTGATATCATAGCATATACGATAGGAAACCTAGATTTATACTTAGATTTATTACAATAAATACTAGTAAAATTAGAAAGGGTGGATCGACGACGAAGTATGGGTAATGTGATTTTGTAATAAATCATTAACAGATGCTGGAGTACAAAGATTAGGAGCGTGGTGACGGACTTTCTACTTGAGGGTGAAGATCTAGCAGTGGCAGGATTCGAACCATGGACATGCTGTGCAGCAGTCCAAAATCAATGTCACTGAGCCATCATCACTGCTTTATTTACGTTAGATTCATTATATTAGTAGGTTTGATTTTACCATTTAACATGTCAAGGGTCGAGATAATGTAATCGCATATGTATTATCAAGACATATTAAGGGACTACAGATATAATAACAAATAAATCTGTTAGGCCTGAGATGAATCTATTTAAAAAAAAACAGTTAGGGAAAATGATGAAACAAAATTAGAAGGATATTCGTGAGCTTCAAAATGACGATATAAAAATTCGCGAAATAATTAAACGCATGGAGGACAAAAGTACTTCGGAAAATAAATACTTTATATTAAAGGAAGGAGAACTGTATTAAATAGTTACGTTATTGTATATGTTCTTGACGAATTACAAAGGGAATTGATCTTAAGCATACGTGAAGAGATAGGTCATTTTGGACGATACAAAGTACATGCTTTAATGAGATCGCAATATTATTTTAATATGTCTCGTAAGATAGGACAGTTAGTAAGGACGTGTAAACTATGTCAGAAGTCTAAACGAGTCTTGGAAGTACATACAGGGCCTATAAAAATGGTAGTTCGATGGACATAAGTAACAAATCAAATTAGGGCGTAGAAACACTACAAGATATTCGAGAACAAGCCGATGTAACATACTTAAAACCGCAAGCCAGCGGGAAATACAATACAACAAAAATCATAAACTGGTCCAATTCGAAATAGGGGATTTAGTTAAATTAAAAATATATACCAAATCGGACGCTAATAGAAAAATAACACAGAAATTTGCACGTTTGTTTGAGGGACCGTATATTATAGGTGAAATCCCATATAAAAATTTATATACCTTAGTAGACCCTGAATCAAGAGAGATAAAAGGAAATTATAACGCAATACATCTATTTAGGTATTACAAATAATTAATGACAGACGTAAATTTTCTAGTTTAGTCCAAGTGAATAACATGCAACAGAAATTAATGAGAGATGTAGTATATCAGTCATTTGATAAGAGATATGTGGTCAAGCATAATACGTGTAATTAGAAAGGAAAATAGATGACAAAAATTATGTCAATTAAAACAAATTTATGACAACATTTTAGTATCTATTTGGGGGCGTTTATGTGGAGGTATCTCACATATATAGTATAGGTAATTATGTATTCTCGTATATGACACATACAACGAAGTTTTTTATTTGACGAATAAGTAGAGCTGCCTAAATGAATTTTTAAAAATAACACAAAAACACAAAAAATTGACAGTCTGGCGCCGGGAACCTATTAAAAGATAAAAACAAACGCATTCAAAATCTATTCTTGATTTTATGGCCACTCGAAAGCGAGACTCACAAAAAAATTGGGTTGGAGGGTTTTTTTTGTGAAGCTTGGCAAAACTGCAAACCGTGGGAAATGTGAAGGGTATTGTTGCGAGGGTGTTTACTTAACCGACCCTGGAATTAACCTATCATAGAACAAATGATCTGTGGCTGTTTTATTTTATTTTAGATCAACCAATCGATGACGATGGGGGTGTTTCCTTACATACAGAGAGGGGATGGAATTCTGACCTTGCAAAGACGAAGAGAGGAGACAGGACGAACATTAACAGATTAGCGCTGGTTTAACGCGGAAGTCAGTTTAAAAACTGCAGTAACTTCAGTGTTTTATTATTATTTGATAAATTAACAACTTGAGTTTAAATTCAGTGATATTAGAAGACAATCATTCGGTAAAGTTGATAAATCCTATTCTCAACATACTATAGAGTTAATTCTAGCGATAAATTTAAAATTACACCCAATATATATTTTATGGAATTTCAGAGGATTTGTTGTAAGGAAAATTAAATTAAATTGAATAGTCAATTTATTAATGATAGTATTAAATCGTATTACCTTATTGAATACATATATCTTATTTGCTACATACAATTAGTATATTCATGTCAAAGATATCACTTGTTATGTTGAAAATTACATATGGGTATGGTTTTATTTTGTAAATAACTGTGTGCATGTTAATGTTAATTGATTTTGCTAATACTGTGTAATACGACTTAAGAGGTTTTCTTTTATTTCGCTATTCATTTATTTCCTCTTAAATAAAGTCTAGGAAATGAATAGCGGATCATGTGATTAATATATATATGTATTTTATAAATACATATATATGTATCTTTCATGATTTAAATAATCAAAGAGTGTCGCTTAAATACCACAACAACTTTTAAGATCATTATAATAAAATTAATATGATCTATATTAAACTTATTTTATTTTATGATTAAGAACCTTTCCAATCAGATAGAATATAATATAATATATTAAGAATAATTGAATCTACAGTAAATTAAATGATTATTTGAATTCTAGCCATTGAAATAGTAATCCACACTTAATTAGATCTTGAGATAAATTTATAATTTGTTTTGATAAATAATTTACGATAGTTTATTTAGTTAATAACAGTATAATAAAATAATATTTTGAGAAATAATTATTTAGTATAGCAGAATATCCTTGAGTATAGAGTATTTTTAACTATTCTAGTACAAAGATAGTAATATAACATAAATTATTTTATTAGGGCTATAACGTAGTATCTAATCTAGATAGATAGGTCATAAAATTTCCAACACAAAGTCCTGCGAGCTGACAGTAAGGGGAGAACGAGTCCAGTTCCTGACCTTCAACAGGGAGTATATTAAAATAAGTACAGTAGACAATTCCATTAACTCTAAACATCTATATTATATCTTTAGGACTATGATAGGGAATAACTGCAAAACGATATCTTAGGAGAGCGTGCTTTTTTACAGTCTTATATTTTAAGGCCTATAACAAGAATATGGGACCTAGATTTCACAAGTCATTACATGGTTGTGCCTAGAAGCGGCAGTACAATACGTCACAATACACGTCCTCTCATCTGAACCGACCTATAGATTTCTATAAGCCTGGCCAGGCAAACACAAATTTTGTGTTGAATCACGTGATATTTGAGATATACATAAATCCATGGTTTTAAAAGGGCTGATAAAATATACAAATAGCGCTTATTTCGCTATAAGAATAAATAGAGCTCCTCAGCTCATGATAGGTTAAAAGGTTGGTTCCGCCCTGAAAACACTTCGGTGTACGCTAAGTCGCGTTGTAGGTTTCCCAAGACGTTAGTTGGACTGGTTTCTATGGGGGAGATGATCTTTCCTCTCACATAAAATTCTGCATTTCTATATTGAATCTTGCCACTTGCTAAGGATGGTCTAATTAGAAATAACTCTTCCATATATACCTTATAAATCAAACGTATACATTAATATAATGAATATATATTTAATTAACTATTTTAATTAATTTACTTGTTGACCTCTCTTAATTAAAGCAAGCCAGGAGGAATATAGAAGTGATTATTTTATGGACATTCGGCCTATGTACTGACATAAAACTTGTGTAAGACATGAGTGATGATTTACAATCACATTAAGTAAAGCTCTCCTATGATTTCGTATCTCTGAATCAAGTAATCCTTTCTCAATATATCATAACTCTTAACTTAGACGATCACACTAGCCTGTACCACCACAGATGGTCTTCATTTCTGTCCATTTTGACACTTTCATTGAACCTATGCAAATTTGTCGTAATGTATTGTGTCATTCCCAACGTTACAAAATATCATTAGTCATGCAAAGTAATTTATTCGGTCAAGATAGATGATTTTCATGTTATCATAGGGTTTCTTCCCTTAAAACTATTATGTTTGTCATCTCATCGTTCCGGGAAGCTTTGGTTTATTGTTTAATATGAGCGAACAAAGTCGCTCTTGTCTACTAGAAACTTCTACAAAAGGCCAGTACATATTCAATCAGTTTTGAATAAGAACGAATTTTAATCCTGTCATCCTGACATAGGCTTCGAACGAAAATTTGAGTGTGAAAAAGGTTTTACTACATATAACGAGAGGACGTTTTGAAGCGCTCGTAGCGAAGTTTGCTTAGCCGTTCTGAATCGATCAGCAAAGTTAAGCAACGTCTGCCTCGGTCATGAGTTGAATGGGTGACCGCTGGTGACTTTACAACTGAGCGCTTCCGTGTTTTGGAGGGCACGTTAAGCCGTCGGTCCCGGTTGTTATCTTAGGATGGCAGTCGTTATAGCATGGTGGTAGGGCATTTTGCGAATGCCCGCCTGGCTAGCTACCACCCTCAAGTAGAAAATCTGTCGCCAAGCAACTGACGGTGTGTTCCGGCAGCTGTCCTTGAGAGCCAGTAATTCTAGGTTAGCCTGAACAACATCCTCGCCCTTATCATCAATTACCATCAGGTGAGACTGTGGTCAAAGGCTAACCTATCAGGCATAAAAAAAGGAAATATTATTGTCATGTGCGTAATTCGCACTCATGCTTTTCACCCCTATAGCCGGGATATACTCTAAATCAGCATGACATATGATTCATAACTCTTATTTCTACTCTCGTTCTTAACCATCGTATGGGGATGGAGCTGGGTTAACAAGTTTAAAGCTAATTGCAAAATTTCACATTGTTTGTAGTTCGTAAGTTGAACTACACTCGAGAGCAATGAATCCGGGTCACTTAAAGAATGTTAAAAATCTCGGAAACTAAAAATGATAGGTTAATGCAATAAATTGTATTTAATAGACAATGTAATACTCCTTAAATGAAAATTAAAAAAATATGAGTCACCATACATTTTATTAACACAAAATTACATAAAGAAAAAAACTGCTGATCTCTCCTTAAAACAAAAATAGGAAACATGAAATTTTTGAACTTTATTACGATTTTCTTGAATTTTAATACTTCGTATTGCCTCCTCGTGCTTCCATTACTGCGTTTACGCGGTTTGGCATGCTGTACACCAAGTTCCTTATACGATTTTGGGGAATATTCTCCCATTCCTCTGTGAGAGCAATTTTGAGCTCACGAAGCGTGATTGGGGGAGGGTTTCGTTGTTTTACGCATCTGCCTAGCTCGTCCCAAGCATGCTCGATCGGGTTGATATCCGGGCTGCGCGCTGGCCACTCCATACGAGTAATGTTCATCTCTTGAAGGTAGTCATTCACAATCCTACCTGTATGAGGTCGGGCATTGTCATGCATAAATATAGCATCCTCACCTAAATTGACCATAAACCAACCAACGTGATCATTGAGGATTTCTTCCACATATCTTACGCTAGTTAAAGAGCCGTTTTCTATGATCACCAGCTCTGTGCGACTTTCAGAAGAAATTCCGGCCCACACAAGTACAGACCCACCACCGTAGGCTACTTTTTCTTCGATGCATGCTTGCTTGAATCTTTCCCCTGGTCTTCGATACACTCTGTGTCTTCCATCGTGCTTGTAGAGCATAAATTTTGATTCGTCGGAGAACATAACTTTTGACCAATCTTCAATACTCCAATTTACGTGGCTCTGGGCATATCTTAGTCTCGAAATACGATGCCCACGCTCCAGTTTAGGGCCGTTTGCAGGTCTAAGGGGTTTTAAGTTAGATTCAGCAAGCCGACGTCTTACTGTCCATGCACTTGGGTTACTTCCTCCGAGGCGTCGAAACTGATTGGTGAGTTCAGTTCCTGTGAGAAAGCGATTTCGAAGCATGGTGTTCACCAAGTATCGGTCTTCTCGTGCTGTGGTACACCTGGTTCTGCCCGTTCCTGGTCTGCGTAGGTAAGAACCAGTTTCTTCGTAACGTCGGAGAACTCTTTGTACTGTTGACAGCGACACACCGACAGTCCTGACTGTATCGCGCTGACTCCGGCCGGTTTCCAGCATTGTAAGTATTCTGGTGCATTCTTCAGGCGTAAGCGACATAATTTCAGCTTGAATAATGAATATAGAGCACTATCAACATGGTTTATGTACCCACATAAATGACAGATTACAAACAAAAGCAAAACCAAATGCTGTAATTTCGTAGTTCCATCTTCGAAAGTGGCCCTTTTTCAAATTTGATTTTTTTATGATATAACTTTACAATAACTAAGAAGTTTTAATACCTTCATTTAAGGAGTATTACATTGTCTATTAAATACAATTTATTGCATTAACCTAGCATTTTTAGTTTCCGAGATTTTTAGGATTCTTTAAGTGACCCGGATTCATTGCTCTCGAGTGTATATTAGATATCGCTCAATAACTGAAATACTACTCGTCAGATCTCACTCAAATTTAAATGAGACCACATAACTAGCACCAGTTTTCCACCAGCAAAAAAATCATCAAAATCGATACACCCTGTAAGGAGCTAAACAGTCGAATTGAGAACCTCCTCCTTTTTGAAGGTGGTGAATGGAGGCATGATAGAAGGCAAGAAAAAAAAGAAGGCAAGCGTGTGTGGGCCACTGTTTAGTGTTTTTCTAGTGCACATTACTCCATTGGCCCAACATTAGAGAAAATTTAAAGATATAAGGGTTTTTTCTCTATTGTTAGCTAGTTACGCTCCGCGGTTTCACCGGCGGGGTGATGGATGATGATGATGATGATGAAAAGTATCCTATGCTTTAATCCAGTGCCTCATCTAACTCAATACCAAATTTGATCAAAATGGGTCCATCCCTTTGAGCGTGAAGAAGTAAAAAACTTACAAATACACTCACAGACTTTCGCCTTTTTGACAGTGTGAAGTGTGTAAGTGATGATGCAGATCAGGTTTACCCAGAATTACTGGCGGCCAAAGAAAGCTGCCGGAACACACCGTAAGGTGATTAGCGGCAGATTTTCTACTTGAGGGTAGGGTAGTAGCTATCTAAGTTGGCATTCGTAAACTGCCCTTTACTGTACCAGCCGGATCGTCCACTGCTGAACACAGTCTCCCCTATTATGAAAGTACCTATTTTCCATAATCTCCACGCTTGGCAGGCTGCTTGGGGATTGCAGCATAAGATGGCAGTTCTTTAGAAGGCGTTGCTGCTTACCTTCCAGTATTTTTCTCTTAGTCGCCTCTTACGACACCCACGGGAAAATATGGAAGGCTGCAATTCAGACCCACCCATGAAAATATTCTCTCATACCAGTACTAAATTTAGGTCAAATTTACACGACTATCAATCAAATAAAATTCTTTTCTAATCCAAAATGATTGATTCTCTGACAAACCGTTGCACTGCGAGTTATGACGTCATAATTTCTACAGTCTCGGTTATGGATTCTAAGTTTAAAGCAATTTATCATTCGTTTCGCTTTGAAAAATGGATGCTTTTAGCTCTCTGACATGGATTGCGATAACTGCGGAAGAAGTAATATCCTATTACTTCTTCCGCAGTATGGGATTAATAGTCATTTCAGGAAAACATATTTGTAAGAAATTAATAAAAAAAACGCACAACTTTGAGAATATTTACTGCTGACGTAAAGTCAGTTTCTGTTTGTATTTTGTATCTTTGGCGCATTATGGACTCACATTTGGTATGTTGATTATTATTTATGGTTAGTAGAGTACTTACGTATATTTTATGCAGGGTTATTGGTAAAATGCTAACAACCTCTTAGGGTTGACTTCTGCTAGTTTTGACAAACATTTTGAGTTTTTTTTTGTTTTCAAAAAGTTTTTTTAAAAATATTTTTTAATTTTTTGTGTTTCTTTGTGTGTTTTTGACAGAATAAGTACGAGGCTCACCTAAAATTAAAACTATCTTGTGCCTGTATAGTATTATTTCATATTTTTATAGTAAAAAAATGAAAAAAAAAATGTTTTCAAAACAAAAATAATATCTCAAAATGTTTGTTAGGACCAGCAGAAGTCAACCCTAAGAGGTTGTTAGCATTTTACCAATAACCCTGTATACGGTGTTTTTTATGCTTGGTAGCTCAGCCTTTGATCACTATCTCACCTGATGGTAAGTGATGATGTGGTCGAAAACATTGTTCAGGCTAACCTAGAAAAACTAGCTCTCAAGGACAGCTGCCGGAACACACCGTTAGGTGCGTGGCGACAGATTTTCTACTTGATAAGGTAGTTATATATAATAAACAGTTAGGTATATTATACGGTAGGTATTAGTAGATGTGGTATGTATACAGTTCGTTGTATTTTGTTAATAAAGGCCGGTGCACCGGTAAAAACTATATTATAAACTTAAATTCTGAAATAGTTTTTTTAGTTTTTGAGATAAATTTTTAGTATGAAGTTTTCATTTTATATGTCTCAGTAGCAACTATTTTAAATATTTTATTTTAACTATTTTATTATATCTCTATGTAGCTTGCAGTAATAAAATACTTTTTCATCCCACCATCTCGGAAAGAGTATTTTTAATCTTCAATATCTGAGTGTAAAAGCCATTTTTATTCTCTAGAGGATAAAGTAAATTGAATTTAGAACATCGTGTGCACTAAGTTTGTGAATTAAAATAAACATTAAACCTATTTACTGCTACCTCTATGGTGCCGAATATATCATACAACTTTTTTTTAATTTGTTAAAAACTCAGAGTCGGAACCTTCTTGGTGTTCTTTTTTCAATTTGGCATTTAGTCATTTCCTCGCTGAGGTGGAATGAAAAGTTACGTGTTGCACTCGAGTGCAAAGATTTTTCACCTCGTGCTCTTTTGATTCCCTCGCTAACGCTCAGGATTCTAATTTTGAATCCTTCGCTTGCTCGGTCATCAAAATTGAACACGCGGTTAAAAAGCAACTTTGCACTCTTGTATAACAAATAACTATTCATTTTTTTCATACTGTTATTAACAAAAATAATATAAAATTACCGACTGAAATCATCTTATTAATGTTATCATAGTTTAATATATATTAAAATATATATATGTATTCGTATTGCTCCATATTTTCTCTTTTATTTAATGGTAGGTATTATGACGGAAAAATTAAGAGGCCCGTCTGATGTTAAGCTGTTACTTCTGCCTATAACAGATTGATTCGTCACAAGTGATTACGAATTGCACTGCACCTGTCGCTCTGAGACGCTATGTACGTCTCATTTACTCATTTTTGAGTCTCATGTGCCTTTATTTTAATGGCTCTCAAGGGCTGCTGCCTAAACAAACCATTAAGTGCTTGGGGACAGATTTTCTCTGTAATGTAGTAGCTAGCCAGGAGAGCATTCGCGAAATTCCCCTTACACCATGCGGTGAAGTTCAAACCGGGCGGCGCGGCGGTGGGATTCGAATCATGGACCAGATCGCACGGAAGCACATTGCTGTTACCACTTGGCTGTCATTGCTTCGAAACTCAAAATAATATAAGAAACCAATGTTACAGCTGTGAACTTTTGTTAAATAAATAAATAAATAATTTTTGTTAAAGCCCTTTTCTACTGGATGATGTGATATTTGAAAAGTTTGTTTATTGTTTGAAAAGTTATCGCATTGATTTTGCTACTTTAATAACATAACATACCATAGAGCACCCTGCCTGAATATACTGGTACCGGTGAGCGCTGTACTATATATTATTCAGGCAGGGTGCTCTATGGTATGTTGTGTTATTAAAATAGCAAAATGAATGCTAATATTACTGGCAATTGTCGTTGCTAGTACAACGCTCACTAGTACCAGTATAATATTATTCAGGCAGGGTGCTCTATGGTATGTTGTGTTATTAAAATAGCAAAATGAATGCCAGTATTACTGGCAATAGTCGTTGCTAGTACAACGCTCACTAGTACCAGTATAATATTATTCAGGCAGGGTGCTCTATGGTATGTTGTGTTATTAAAATAGCAAAATGAATGCCAGTATTACTGGCAATAGTCGTTGCTAGTACAACGCTCACTAGTACCAGTATAATATTATTCAGGCAGGGTGCTCTATGGTATGTTGTGTTATTAAAATAGCAAAATGAATGCCAGTATTACTGGCAATAGTCGTTGCTAGTACAACGCTCACTAGTACCAGTATAATATTATTCAGGCAGGGTGCTCTATGGTATGTTGTGTTATTAAAATAGCAAAATGAATGCCAGTATTACTGGCAATTGTCGTTGCTAGTACAACGCTCACTAGTACCAGTATATTATTCAGGCAGGGTACATTAATGTTGTCGTACGTTTTCGCGGTTATATCACAATGTACCAAATTAGACAACTTTAAACGGCTTAACTCACGTAAATTAAAAAAATATTTTTATACTGTCACAACTTTTCAAACTCATTCCAGAGATCGTATTCACGGGCTTCTGATTATCCTGTCGTGTATTATGCCTGTCGGAAGCAGGTTTATATTAGCTTCAAACGGGCGGGGATAAATAAAAGAGACGCCAAAACTCCTAGCAATTATGTTTTTGTGTTGTATTATGTCATGAAATTCCATAATTATGATGTTGAACCCACATAAATGAGGTAAGGGTAGAAAAATGATAAAACATGACGAAGGACAAATATGGCCTCAAAACATATGAATAATTTATTATACGCTTTAAATATTAGCAAGAGTGCGCCTCCACATTTTGCTAAAGAATGTCACTATGATCTGACTATCAGAAGTGTTTCAATACTGTACTGTAACAGCCGCATCGTCCACTGCTGAACACAGCCTCCCCTATTAAGGGGGTAATTGCCATAATCCCCACGCTTGGCAGGCGCCTTGGGGAGTTCTTTAGATGGCGCTGCTGTCCACCTTCCAGTATTTTTCCCTTAGTCGCCTCTTACGACACCCACGGGATGACATGGGGAGGTGCAATTCTAACCCGGCAACCCACGGGGATAATAAACGGGGATAATCAGTGTTTCAATACTTGGATTCAAACCCGGGGCTCAAAAGGGTCTAATAATTACTGCCTTTTAATATTAGACCGTACAACGAATGAAAACAAATAATTATAACCAAGACGTTTAATAACCCGATCCATAGGCAAGGGCTGATATTTACGTCGATGGTAAATAAGTTATATGAACGGGATATAAACTCAGATTTACATATCAATTGCGAGGAAATGAGACAATGATATTGCAAGTAATTTAACTTTTATAAGAATTGTAACTAAATTTTGTATAATGTTTTATTTTGTGTACCATTGTTTCGAAAAACTGTGTACCTACCTACATGGGTCTTTAATAATACTCCCAATCTATGAAAAAACCAAGCCAATTATCTATATGATATGTATTTCTAACTGAACATTTTTGAACAATCTTTAAACAATTAAAAATAGAAGATTTTGAAATTTGAATGTTTATATACTACTGCGGTGATTTTAAGTGAATATAGTTAGTACTAATTTAGATAAACATTATGTCGTCTGCGTAAATTGCAAATGAACCGAATAAATTTAATTTCAGCATTATTATTTTAGTGCTACACTGATTTGGACTTTAGTGCAATTACAATAAGAACTTTGTTTTAACTCAGATATACTTGTGGCGCAGAACAGATGTACGTCCATTGTACAATTCATACAGATTCGTTATAATACGTACTTGATAAGATTTTGCATGCTCAATTCAATAGCAGTAATGGACAAAACTATTTATAAAATAAAATAAATAATCCAACTGTCTGCTCTAAAAAGCATAATGATTTGAAATCGAACCCTTATCAACTAAAATGTCTATGGTCCTGACAAACTATCATTTAGTGGTTTTAGGAGCATGAAGTTAGTTTATATTTTGTAGTAGGTAAGTATATTTTTTTCTTGTGTCCCTTTTAAATCTACACTGCAATTTGTAAGAATGATTACATTTAACCTAAAAGTGGGAGCAAAAAGTCAACACAAGAACAAATAATCAACACACAACTATCTTATAGCTCATACACAAACTATTATCACTATCCTAAAACATGAATATTTTGTGGCACAAAATGAACTTTACTGAAAAAACTATCACGCCTATAGATTTGTACATTAACATAGTAATTTATCTAGATGAGTTATCTGTCAAAAAAATTAACATTAACAATTTTGTATTCATTGGATATAATGTTGTTTCCAAGACGCTATTACCTACTAACGCCATCTGTTATAAATCCAAGTAATTAACATCGCTTCAAAAGAACTAAACTCAATACTCAAATACATCGTAGTAGAACCAGGAATTAAATAACAAGAGCCCTCACAAAGGTCAAAGGCTTTTTGCTTGTATTATAGGTTGAGCTCTATTTTGTATCCTGAGGCAATCACAGGTAGTAGACAGATATACAGAATAGCTCACTGTCCATTGGTAAAGGTACCCAAAAGTCCGGCAATATGGATTACCCAGCTGAATGGCCAAAGTCTCTGTGCCAGCCTTTTGGTCGTTTATAGTTTCTATCAACCGCTTTGACAAATCTATACAAATCTATAAAGAAGCCATGCGATTAGATCAACCGACCTAACGATTTTACTTCATAAACTTTCAAAACTATACGTGACCAAGGGTTTTTTTTTTATCTAAGGAAGGGTACGTCAGTTTGAGTGTGATCGTCAAATAAGCACTTTGGCATCGTTCCTGTTGAGTAATCTGTGACCTGATGTGCGAACAGACTTAAAGGATTAAAATTTTATATTGAAAACGATGTAGACCTTACCGTACTTTGAGATTTTTCAGTAAAAGGGTCCACTTAATGCGATTTACTTCACCGCTCCCTTAAGGGTAGAAATTTTCAGTCCCTTCAGAGTTAAAATGTTTTTCATTTCTTATACTTTGAAAGTATACTTAAAGGTACTTGATCAGAGGGATGAAAACAGTACTTCTCGTCTTCAGAAAACGATCTTCCTGTTGTCAAAAAATGTAAAAACTACGCAAGCTAAGTCCTGACTTTCTATAGTCACTGTTAAATTGCCGCGGCATAAAATTGTAATAAAAATTATTATCAACAACTTCTTCAAATTCACGTGCGCGCGGTTTTAGCGTGGCGGTGTTACACCGTATATTTTCGCGGCACGGCGGCGCAGCGCTGTGCTGATATGCAGTGCGGCGTCTTACCATCAGGGTGACATCTCAGTTTCATTATTTCTTAACATAAAAAAATGTTTGGTGGTTGCCAGTAGCAGCAAGGAATTTAAGAAAAACAAAAATCATACCTGACACCATCTTGGGTGGCCAAAAGGGTTAGGCGCTCGTTGCTTAAACTGGTAGACGTGGGTTCGTCTCCACCCAAAGAGCAAAATGAGTGTTGTAAAAATTAAAATAAAATAAAATGTTACCGCTTCGCTTCAACAGGATCAGAACACTTTGTATGGCGGCCATCTGCAATTCCACCATTTTGGAAATTTGACAGCTGTCGTTCAACAACTCTCGATTCCTTATGACATTTTTGTTCAAACACTCTACCTATTTCTTACCATTTTTGAGACACATAATTCAAACAATAATCGGTGATACGACGCGCGACGTGAGAGGTATAATGTCCACAGCCAAATATGTTCAGACGATCTGTATCATAATGTTACCAACCAAAATACTTTATAGCATAACATTTACGGAATAATGTAAACATACTCAAAACACAATATCAAACAAGACTAAAAATATCACACTGTGAATGAAAAATATCATAAATTTATGACATGCCTCCAAAGGGAACCAATTTGAATAACAGATGAGAGCCACTGTCGGTAAAGAATGGCAGCTTTCCAGTTGGGAATTTGTCATTTAAAATAACTGTTTTGTCATTTTGAACTCGCAAAAACGCGGTGAAGATTTGTCTCGTTAGATTTTAAGTGTTGAGCTATTGTTTGAGTGTTCTTAAGTGTTTCAAACATTAAGCTTAGGGTAAAACGGTGGGTTTCTTGAAAATATTTATTTTTTATTTAACCTAATCCATGAAAGATGTTTTGTTGCCAGATAAGTGCGAAGAAAATACGTTTTGAATTTGGAACATGAATAACAGTGGTAGGGCATTTTGATTTAAATATTTGATTAAAAGTCGTTGGTCAATAGACCAAAGACTTGGTGACATGGTCAATATCTTTTTAATTGGATGAATGATGTATGTCATCAGGTTATTTCTAATAAAAGAGGACACTCAAAACATTCAGTCATAATAAGCGACCAAAATATACCTACCGCTTTTTCAGTTTTTATCGCAACTGGATTTCTCTTCTAACGAGGTTTAAATGACTTCTTTGACATAAAAGAAAATTGTAGGTAACAAAATTAGGCAAAAAATAAAAAATATAACTAAAAATAATGAGCCTATGTGGCGATGATTTGGATTTGACTCCGGGATCAGTTAAGAAAACCCATTACCTTCGATGTCAAAAGAAAGGATCGGGGTCTCTTTCATGAAAATGAAAGAGACCAAGATACCCTGTTATTATTAGAATAACAAACTAAGCGTTTAAAGAAATCGTTCTACTACCAACCAATTAATGATAAAACTTTTTATGGTGGTACGGCAATTAAAGTAATTGCCAGATTATTTGCTTGAGGGTTTATGAAAAATATATGTCACGCTTTGAATAAATTAAGTATATTGTATATAAAAAGGCATTTAAATTAGAAAGTAAAAGAAAGTAATAAACACGTATTTTTTGCTATCACGCTATGAGATATATTGCATGAGCTGGTAAGGATGCCGGTATTTACAGGTACATGAGACTTAACAACATTATGACTTTGGAAATCAGGTTTGTTGCGTCACTCCCAAAAAAATCTATTGTGAGAACTAATTAAGGGTCTATTGCAGGTCTATCTCTAGATAGTAGTCAAATGCTAAACTATTAGTTGAAAAAAAAATAAGACAAAATACGCATATATTCATCTTCTTTCTTCCCTCGTCCGAATCTTGTGGGATCGGTTCAATATTATATTTTCTTAGACAGAGAAGATTAAAATACTTATTTTTTTTTGTCTTTGGCACTTTTGTATTTTATTTGTTTTTAATAATTGTAATCCTATTATGGCTATTGAAATTGGATTGTCCATAAGAGTTGTCATCAGTCAGATCAATAGTTACTATTGGCTGCGATCCAACTACATTTATACCACTACCCACCTGTTCATTGAACATAATTATGCTAGGTATAATCAGGTATCTGATTGATGACTGATTGAGTACTGTACCTTCTTACCATAATATGACGATTTGATGAATTATTTTTACGTTATTTTATATTAATTATTAGGTGAATTTATTTATATTATGATATTTTGATTATTTTATTTTTTATTATTGACATTGTTATTAATTATTGAATTGTTTATGACATGGTAATTGATTATTGAATTATTTTAATGATTCTTTAGAATTGTTATGATTTTCATTAGACTAAAATATATGTATAAGTACATGATAATATACTCATTATATTGTTATAATATGTGGTTCAAATTAAATATGTTAAATGTTGACGTGTATGGAAAAATACCAATAAAAGAATATGAATATGATGCATTGACATGAAAGACTTTATATTAATGGTTTCTTCATGAGCTTTGCTTAAATACATAGGTATCTAGCTCTGTAATGTGGTTGAAAGCCTGTTTATAAGTGTCGCTGTACTCTTTAAATGACGTTACAATATTCTGAACTTGTTCATTTTGATAGAGTGCTTCAAAGTACTTAGAGTGAAAGTTCACTCATTAATATTTCAGTCACCGTATTTTTCATTTTTTTGTTTTTATGCCTGATTGGTCAGCCTTTGACCACTATATCACCTGATGGTAAGTGACGATGTGGTCGAAGATGTTGTCCAGGCTAACCTAGAATTACTGGCTCTCAAGGACAGCTGCCGGAACACACCGTTAGGTGCTTGGTGACAGATTTGCCCAGGCGGGCATTCGCAAAGTGCCCTACCACCATGCTGTAACAACTGCCATCCTAGGACAACAACCGGGACCGACGGCTTAACGTGCCTTCCGAAGCATGGAAGCGCTCAGTAGTAATGTCACCAGCGGTCACCCTCAAGTCATGACCGAGGCGGACGTTGCTTAACTTAGCTGATCGATTCAGAATGGCTTAGCAAACTCCGCAGCGAGCGCTTCAAAAATTCATTTGGAGTATTTCCGGAAAGTTACGACTTTGGAACCTTCAAGAACAGAGCACATTCCCTCCTTAAAGGCTGGCAACGCATCCTCGAGACCATTGGTGTTGTGGATGTTTGTGGGCGACGGTGTTCACTTACCATAAGGGGAGCCGCCTGCTCGTTTCATAAAAAAATCATTCCGTTCTTGTTAAGTTAGAACAAAGATCTTTTTGTATCTCTAACTCTTGTAGCTCAAAAGATTCCCTTCCAGGTTTTTTTCAACGGCTTTCCTTGTCATTATAGACATAATAAGTACTCCGTAGCTGAAACCAAATTTCGAGCTAAATAACTGAACACATAAGGATTTTAGTCTAATTTATTTAAACAACTTAATTCAACCTTAAGCCAGTAGTGCTTAAATAGAGGCTATTTAGATTACCAAACAGTATATTATACAGATAATTTTGTAGCTAAAGCATCAGATAATTGAATAGACACGTCAAACAGGACTGACCACAGAAAAAAATTAAATTAGAAATATTTTGAAGAGATTAGTCTAAATTATAAGAATAAAGACAAATGGAAGTATGGAACACCCATTTAGAGTATGGAATATAAAGAAATTCAAACCTCAGAATGAAGTATAGATACATATAAAATTAGTAGATATGTTCAATAATATATTTTTTACTGTACCTAGTAACTTGGAGACTTGAGTTGTAGGTACCATTGTGTTGAAGTGTAACAAACTACTTAACTATCTAAGGCAAAAAAGTTACCAACTATGTTTCCACTGTTTTTTCAAGAAAAGAGGGCACCAATATGGGATTATGCTTACCAGCGAAGCTCACAGAAAGGAGCGATTGTGGGTGTGTATTGACTGTATATATAGTTGATATATATTATAATACATGACAAAAACAATATCTTAATGGGGTTTAGGTATATTATACTCAACAGTAAACGTAGGTATTGAATTGAATGCACAAATGGTTGTTGTTTCGCAGGACGCAGGTTCAGAAATTATTTTCCTTGCCTAATACTTCAGCAAGAACAACGTATTCTGAGCCTTACTCATGAAAAATGATTCAGACTGTCTATTACAATACTCACATAACCATTTTACTGTGTTGTGAATGTTAGCGTATCAAGTAGTTTCGGGAAACGTTATAAATTATAACGAAAACAATGATATCAGTAAACGCTGCGAAAAATTAATGAATAACTTATGTACCGATCATGAGTTGGATGGGTGACCGCTGGTGACATTACTACTGAGCGCTTCCGTGCTTTGGAGGGCACGTTAAGCCGTCGGTCCCGGTTGTTGTCTTTGGATGGCCGTCGTTATAGCATGGTGGTAGGGCATTTTAGTAATGCCCGCCTGGCTAGCTACCACCCTCAAGTAGAATATCTATCGCCAAGCACTTAATGGTGTTTTCCGGCAGCTGCCCTTGAAAGCCAGTAATTCTAGGTTAGCCTGAAAAACCTCTTCGACCATATCATCACTTGCCATCAGGAGAGATAGTGGTCAAAGGCTAACCTAATGAGCACAAAAAAATAATGTTACTATGTAGTAAAAATATATGAAGATATTGTTTCACATTTTTCATATTATATTTTTGCGCTTATGTTACAATTTAATATTAATGTTAATCTACAAATAATTTTAAATTGCCTGTTTTTTATTGTATCTAATAACTAAAATTAGCAATAAATGGAATGTCCAAACACTAACCGCCTAGATACTGTACTGTATCAGCTGGAGTGTTCAGTGCTGAACACAGCTCCTCTATAATGGAGAGATTTGCCAAAATCCCCAAATTTGGCCGGCGCATCTCTGTCCATAGGAGCACAAATATAATATATGAATGTCAGATATAATTTCGGAAATTCAGTTAGACAGTGAATGCGTTAAAAACATAAACATAACTACGCCCGTAATATTAGTAGGTAGGTACTAAAATATAGGATATACGAGTATGTTAGAGATCAATATCGATACAAACAATAATGCAATCTAATAACGCTGCCAACTGGTAGTGGGCTGGAGTATCTGGACTGCTTGTGGGTCTGCAATGGCTTATTTGGTTGCCTAAATACTTTTTTCTAGTAGCTGTAGTGTTGTGTAAAAGTTGGTAGCATAGAGAAAAGTAATATACCGGAAAGTCCGTATTATTTTGTCAATAAAGGCTTACCGCCGGTAATCAAGATATAAACAATCAAACATTTATTTTCACAGCAATGTATAATAAATATGTCACTTTAATGCATAGATAAACATACCGTTGCTTCATTTACAGAAAACAGTTGAGTTAAATAAATGAATGAGTTCAATCGTTGTCCAATTTGTCAAAACGAAACGACAATTTCAGAGCCGAATGAAAATGGAGGAATTCCAATCGAAAATCGACATTGGAGCGTTTTCGAATAAATTCCACTTTATCCTTAAGCCGTAACTGCTAATGGACAACCACATTTTAAAACCTCGTACCGATCAAGGCTCTTTTTTATGTTTTTGTGAGCGTGAGCCCTCCTGATGTTAAGCGGACTTACCTGTGCCTTATAACAGATGCATTTCGTCTGTTAAGTCTCATGTGCCTGTAATTTCACTGGCTCTCAGGACTGATGCCGGAACACACCGTTAGGTACTTGGCGACAGATTTTCTACTTGAGGGTGGTCGCTAGCTAGGCGGGCTTTCGCAAAATCCCCTACCACCATGCGGCGAAGCTCAAGTCCTTATTCTAAATAAATTACTTATTACGTGATACAATTGGTATAAAAAAATAATCTTCTGAGCTTTCAAAGTGGGAAATCTGTGTAAATATTATGAAAAGTGATAACTTTTCATGCATTATAGAGGGTAACTCAAATACTAATCATCAGATCTCACTCAAAGGGACCACTAAATGAATGGGGAACGTAATTTCCAACTCGAAATATAAACATTATAGAAATGCTAACAACTTTTAGTAACCATAATAACACATATTCTTGCTATCGACCTGTATACCCTCACAGAGTAGGTACAGATAAATTGCCTTTCTACACCTCAGCGCCGCCGGCTTCTTTACTTCTATAGGGATAAGAGCCTCGTCCCGACACGAAACCTCCATTTGCTTAGCACTGAGACGCCGGACACCTTTATAGTTTATCAGATTCTTGTGGGAATTTTGGATTATAGAATGCTTAGGAATCCAAAATTTCTTGCACGCAATACACTTGATATTTCGCACACATGGAAGATATTTTCCGCTTTTTGAGGTTATGGCATGTGATACGTCGTAGAGTGGAGGGTTCGTGGGGGCCGTCACCAATTTTAATGACGTCAATCCGGCTGTCGGAGGCCTTCCGGTGCGTTCCCGCGTTACGTGATGGAGGGGAAATTGGCTCCTTCAACTTGAAAAATTGCCGCCAAGTAAAACTAACCAAACTTGTTAGTGCTCCCTATTATTTCTTGCGCCGTCCACACGCAGCGAGTTGTTAAGATAGTTCACCTATCTGGACAAAGAAGCTGTCGCCTACTTCCATTAAAATAAGAGCCTCGTCCCAACACCAAATTTCCACATGTTTGACACGCCGTCGGAATTAAGTTCGTCAGTTTATTGTTATTTTTTGAAGTTGGCCAGCTAGTAGATAAGTAACATTGCTCAACCATCACGCCAAATTGATTATATCCATCGGACAGTTAATGCTTTGATATGATTTTTACCATAGAACATGAAAACTATGAGAATTTTTTTGTAGGTAATATCCAAACATGAAACAGATGATAATAATGAATAAATTTGTTTCTTTGCGGAAATGTTTTTTAATAAACAAGAGAAATCATTATATTCTAAAAAGACATTTAAAATATATTTATAAATAGTGATAATTTCACCTAAATTTGATGCTAAGCCGACGTGATGTGAGAAGCGACACGTACCATTGTTTCCCAGTCAAACGTCTACAAAAAAAGGTCTAATTTCATCGTGAACATGCCCAAGACAAATCCAACCACTACATTCGGTTCGACAACCCACAAATCCTCGCCAGAGAGACCCGGTTTATGCCAAGAATGTTACGCGAGGCTATTGAAATCAAAAAGTACCCAAATTTCAATAGATATGATGGTTGGCATGTACCACCTGCTTGGAATCCTGTGATCAAATTAATGAAATCTCATGGTCGACACAAATGAGCAAGACCTCTAGACACTCTGAGCGAATACTGCGTGAATATGGAATGTTCTGACGGTAGACCAAATAATTTCTTAATAACTCATGTAACAAATAAAACCAATAAGTCACTCCGTGACCAAGATCACTGCAAAGTGTTAGAAACGTCGGGACAAAAATAATGATAACTATACGCGATTTAAACCGTTTAAAGTTGTTTAATTACTATGTTAATTCTTAATATTTATATTATTCAAAAATCGAGGCTATTATTCTCACAAAATAAACTGAAAAAGCCATTAATAAATAGCGTCTAATATACAAATAACAGACATTACATAGGAAGAAACACAATGTTATTTTACTATATGAATTCCAAACATTGGTTTCCACTTGAGCTAGACATTAATTAACTAACAAATAATTTGATTTGTTGACTTACTTAATTGGAAAATCAATTTGCGTCACCTAATTATGCTCTGTTTATGTTGTTATTGTTTATTTATTTAGGGAACATTAACTAAATCGGCCAAGTGCGAGTCGGACTCGCGCACGAAGGGTTCCGTACCATTAGCTATACAACATTAGACTTCATATTTTAACCTTTTTTTGTTTTAACGTGCGCGAGTCTGACTCGCACTTAGCCATTTTTTGTATTTGTTGTTATAGCGGCAACAGAAATACATCTTCGGTGAAAATTTCAACTGTCTAGCTAACACCGTTCTTGAGATACAGCCTGGTGGCAGACGGACGGACGGATGGATTTCGAAGTCTCAGTAATAGGGTCCTGTTTTTACCCTTTTGGTACGGAACCCTTAAAATTATATGATAAATAAAAATAAAAAAGCCTTTTCTTTCCTACATTTTACATTTCTTTACTTAATTCTAGTAGTTGTGCTATTATATATAATTAAATTAAATGTATTTAGTTTTTATTTCTTATATTAAAAGATTTTTTATGTAAGAACCCCTGATTGGGTGAAGGCCTCCTCCAAAGATGCCCATTTAATCCTGTCTTGTGCTATTTGGTTCCAGTATGTGCCAGCTGTTTTCTTTATCTCGTCTTCCCATCGTGTAAGGTCTTCCTTTGCCCCTTTTGCCTTGTGGGCCTCTCCATAGTGTTGTCTTTACGGTCCATCTCTGGTCTGTAAGCCTCGCTATGTGACCTGCCCATTTCCATTTTAGTTTTTGCGCATAGATCAGAGCATTTGTTGCTTTTGTTATTGCTCGTATTTTTGTGTGTCGAATTTTATCTACTTTTCTAATTTTTAGCATGCTACGCTCTATACCTCGTTGGCAAGTGTTGATCTTGTGTTTTACTTTTGCTGTGAATTTCCATGTCTGGCATCCATATGTCAAAACTGGTAGGAGGCATGAGTTCATGATCTTTGATTTCAAAGTTATCGGCAAGTTACTTTTAAAAATTTCTTTTAGACTGCAGTATTTATTCCAGGTTTGTTGTACTCTTCTTTCTATTTCCATGTCATTGCTTGTTCTGTCAAAACTGATTGTTTTTCCCAAGTAGATATATTTTTCTGTGTATTCTAGTGGATTACCATTAACTGTTATTGGTATTTTAGAGCTATTTGTCATTGTCATAGTCTTAGTGAGATTGATTTCCAGTCCTACATTTGCACTGGCTAGCCGTAAAGATTCGATCATGAGCTGAAGCTGTGCGTTTGTCTCTGAAAGGAGCACTATGTCATCTGCGAATCTTAGATGGGTCAGGAAGGCGCCTTGTATGTAGAGTCCTGATTTGCCCCAGTCTAGCTTACTAATAATGGCTTCAAGAATGGCTATAAATATTATTGGGGACAGCGGGTCGCCCTGTCTTACACCCCTCTCTATGGGGAAGCTTCGTCCTAGGCTTTCTAATTTTATTTTACCCATGTTGTTTTTATATATACTCCTGATGACTTGTATGTATACTTCGCTAACTCCTTGTTCTTTCAAGCTATCCCAAATGCTTGCATGTGTTACCGTGTCAAATGCTTTTTGGTAATCTACAAATGCCAGGTAAAGGGCTCTCTGCTGTTCTTGATACTTCTCAATAATCAACTCAAGGCTGTGTATGTGGTCGACTGTGGAGAATCCCTTCCTGAAACCTGCTTGTTCTACAGGTTGCCTAGCTTCTATAGTAGGACTAATTCTTGTATTTATAATAGCAGAGAACAGCTTGTATATACTCGGTAACAGACTTATGGGTCTATAATTGCCAATATCTTTTGGATTGCCCTTCTTGTATATTAAAATGATATTAGATTTAGACCACTGTGTGGGTGTTTCAGATTTTTGTAAAATCAGATTGAAAAGTTTGGCTAGTGGTGTGGCCAGTATTGATTGTGCTGTCTTCAATGCTTCATTTGTGATGTTGTCTGAACCAGGAGATTTTTCTAGCTTTAATCTATTAATTGCTTCTATAATTTCAATTTCATCTATTATTTTTATGCACTCTTCGTTTTCATGTCTAATACCATCTTTTTGAATTGTGGGTGTTTTAGTCTTGTCATATAGTTTTTTGTAAAATTCTGTTGCCGTGGTGAGGATATCAGTTCGTTTGTTCAGGTCTTTGTCTAACTTCTTCAGTCCTTCTATCCAAGTTTTGTTTGTTCTGAGTTCCTTGTAAGCCTTTTTAGCGCTTCCAGTGAGATGTAGGTGTCTTTCTATGATGTCAAGTCTGTATTTTGTATAATCATTTTTTATATATTTATTCACTATTTTGTATAATGCTGAGAGTTCGTTCTTCATAGACCGCGTTTTGTTTTTTGTTTTCTGAAGTTCTTTTCTTCTTTTTAGTAAAGACACTGTGCGTACCGATAATATTTTATGTTGTTTAATTTCGTCTCTCTTTATCCGGGCTAGTTTCAAACTATTGGTTATAGCGTTTGTTACATTATCGTAGTGAGTTTGTAGAGAGGCGTTGTCCTGTTGGTGAATAGACAAATCAGACAGCATAGATGACAAGTTTTCACGGTATTGTTGTATTTCTTCTTCGCTTTCTAGTTGATTACTAGGTATATATTTGCGAATTTGGCTCTGCTTAATTTTTGGTTGGTGAATTTTAATGTTGCTCTGATTAGCCTGTGGTCTGAAGGGTAGTTAATATTTAAGATACTTATGTTTTGGAATATTTTCGGTTGGTTGGACAATATGTAGTCAATCTCATTTTTGGTTTCACCATTAGGAGATATCCATGTCCATCTTCTATTTAACTTCTTTTTAAAACATGTATTTATTATTGTTGGTTTGTGTTCGAATGCGAAATCTACTAGCTTCTGTCCTCTATCATTTCTTTTACCGTACCCATATTGTTTCATAACCAAGTGTTCTTCTGTCATGGGAACTCCAATCTTCGCATTAAAGTCTCCCATAAGTATAATGGTCTTATGCGTGGTTTCTAATTCCTTGTCAATTGTTTTGTAAAATTCATTTATTTCTTACTCACTTGATGTTTCAGTTGGTGCATATACTTGTATAATGGTGACCTTAAAGCCATGTATATTCATGTTTAGTACTGCTACACGTTCAGTCAGGCCAGTAAAACTCTCAATATTGTTTTTATGTGTCTTGTTTATTATGAAGCCTACCCCATACTTTCCTGGTGTGTGGCCTATGTGGCAAAGTATGAAGTGTTCATATTCTTCTATTTCGGTACCAAGGCGACTCATTTCAGAGATTCCTATTACGTCATATTTAATTTCATCAATCGATTTCTCAAGCTGTAATAAGCGGTTGTAAGACGATAAGGTCCTGACATTGTATGTGGCAATCAGTATTTGCTGAGATTTTCTGCAATGTGCTACTGTTGTTTTCTTTGGAGGGTTGTGGTCATAATCTTCCACGGTGACCAACCGGGTTGGAAGATGTTGGGTGGTTTTTTCTTTAGTATGTTTCTTTATAGGGTCTGTGTAGGAGGAGGGGCTTAGTTGCTATGTTTTATTATCTTGGCTACTGTTTGTACTTGTTGTGTTTTTACTGACTAGGAAGTTCAGTATACTTGGTTTTACAACTCCCTCTGAGATGCTGTTTGATCTCTTGACCAATGCGTCGGATTGTTGTACTTTATTCTTTTTATTTATTTGTGTATGTCTCTCTAGATTTGATGTTGTAACATCTTTAGGTGAGATGGGTAATTTACGCATGGTGATGCTTTTATTTATAATCAATTTATCATATTTAATTATGGCTGAGTTTCCCTTCTCTCTCTCCATTTGCAGCTGTTCTTGTAGTTCTTTACGCTTTTCTAGTACATATTTCGGGTAATCCTCTTTAACATAGTAATGAGAATCTTTCAGTGCTCCTTTTTGTTTTAAAATTTTAATTTTTATGCCTAAAGTTGAAAATGTTACTATTATAGGCCGTGGTCTTCCTTCTTTCTTTCCCACTCTCATAACTTCTTGTATATCAATGTAGGATAACTTGATAGCGAAATATTGTTCAACCCATTTTATGATGTTTTTTTCCAGATTCTCGTACGATGTTTCAGTCTCTTCAATACCAAAAAATACTAGATTTCTTTTCCTGGCCTGTTTTTCCAAAAAATAGATTCGTTTTTCCTGATTTTCTACTATTTCTTTAAGTTTTTCATGTTTTTCTTCCCACGCTAAAAATTTTTCCTCGAACAATCTGTTCATATTTTGAGTGACTTGTTCCGTAACATTTTTACCCGTTTCTCGGATTTCTAATCTTTGCTCGTCCAATTCTTTTTTTGTAGGTATAAGCGCGTTCAGAACTTCTTCCATTATTGTTTTTTTGTTTTGTTTTGGTATAAGGAGGTGCTCTCTAGTGGTGCGCCTTATAATTAGCCTCTTGAAGTGGTATGAATTTGTCTATGGCACGGTCACCAATGTCGGTGGTATGGAAGAATATAATAGATGGCGCTTTGGTATACTATAGGTTAGCCCTGGTATTAATTTTTTCTTGAAGTATCGTAAAAGAAAAAGAAGAAGAAGAAGAAGTATCGTTGATTTGGTATTTGCAAGTCATAAATTGGTTATGTTTATTCTGAGTTTTCTAAAAAATACATCTTCAAGTTAATTTTCACTTTTAAACACATGTAAAATAGTCCAGATAGTATTGGCGCGGCTCGAGAGTCCCGCATTTGACCCCAGGATCATTAATAAGATAGATGATTTGCACTATGATTTTATTCTGGTTTTACGTATTGTGGTGTTTATTTATCAATATCTTTTATTTGGACCAATTCACTAAGCACTTTATCACTTTAAACGTCTAATATGTATTGTTCGAAAGGCACTATTTATTGTTTCATTTATAAATATTTACGGAGCCGATGTTTACCGTGGCACAGTCAGTGTTGCCCTTAAAATTATATGTTGTTAAAATTATATATACAGAAAAAAGCGGAACGCAATATATAGTTACAGTTTGATATTCGGTGTTCCAATTTTTGAGAGAGTAACAATACTTGCTATGTTCCCCAACAATTTTTTTTGCGAATCCAACTTCGAAGTAACAAAATTCTGTAGTGTTTGCATCTTGTAATAATCACATAGTAGTTCATAATATAAGCCCCACATTTACTTTGCATGTTGTGTCGTTAGCTACTTTTATAAACTACGTGCAAATATGTAGTAATGTGGTAATCTGTCAGCTTTACACGTAGTCGCTGTACTTGGAAAACCATATTTTTTTTATTAGTTTTGTTATTGTGATGTACCAAGATTTAGGCCCACCAGGGGTGCGTTCTTATTTGTCGTCCGACGACGGATCATCGCTCCAAGCAGAGCGACGCTCGTCATCCGCCTTTTAAGAACGGCTCTGTATCATATCAGTATCAAGAACAATACTTAAAATGTTTCACTGACTCAGAAGAAATGTATTTACAATTATGTACTTTTCCACGACACACAACTAAAACAAACATACAAAATATAACAATAATAATAATACAATTTTGTAAACAGAAGTCTACGTAAACAAAAAGTAACTTAAAACAAAGAAAAATCAAGTCCCAACTGTCAAATGAAACGTCAGGGCGATATTTATCCACCGATTTCGTGGGGCGACCGGTGCGTTGTCGAGCGATATATAAGAACGCTCCGGAAGATCATCGGACGATCGCTCCGGGCATATAAAAACGCTCGGGGCGTCGTCGGACGTCGTCGGACGACAAATAAGAACGCACCCCTGATGTTAAGCGGACTAACCTCTGCCTATAACAGATGCATTTCGTTAGCTCAACCCCGCGGCGGGATTCAAACCATGGACCTGCTGCGCGTAAGTCCATAGCCAATGCCACTGAGCCACCATTGCTTCAAATTTTAATATTTTGCGTAATCGTTTTTACCGTATTTTCATGAAGTTTAATTCAAGCTGAATTCACACATTCACAGATTTTTACGATGACATATTATGATACGCTATGGTGGACGCGCAACAGTGATAACGAGTTCTGTTCTGACCACTAGTGTAAAGAGAGAACTTGAAGAGAGTGTTCTGGAAGGCGAGGATCGGAAAAGCTATTGGGGGATGGGACATCTAAAAATAAGGAATATAAGTATTTATAATATGCGCACTCTAAAGAAACACGAATGATACTACTTAATAAGGAATATTCAGGTATATTTTTTAATGCTGTTATTTTCGTAGTTTCTTTCTGACTCACCTTATTGTAATGCATTGAGGTTAAATTAAGAATGACATCTACAAAATCTATAAAACATCATTAACGTCAGCATTACGGGTAATGTATTAATATTATTTGTGTCCCCATCAAATTAAGATGCTGATAATAATCTAATAGTTTTTATACATGTCATTACTTCTTATCAAATGCCTTTTAAATCTATTGAAAGTAAAAAGTAATGAACATTAGGTAACATGTATCTGAAAACATAACGTTAACTTCAAACGGCAGACAATAGTATTGTTTTAAGGAAAAGTTATTTTCCACGGTTATAGCTAAATTTGTCCCATGAAATTATTTTTTGAAACATGTATAATAAAATAATGATCATATTTTACAAATTCGTCCATATCGTAACTGCTTTGGATTTCGGTTTCATCAATTTTAAATCTTTGAAAACAAGATTGATTGTTTATTTGCTATCGGTGACATACACCCTCACTTTCAGTACTGTGTGTGTCCTTTATATTATTCGCAATGAAACAGATGTAATAAACAGTATGCGTTACTATATATACACTGTACAGTATTTGTTGTATATAGGCATTTTCATGTGTATGAATAGAGATGTCACATTATCAGCATGCGCAATGATATTTCACGATGTGGATACAAAAATGAAAATTAACAAAACGTTCAGTTTGGAAACGGCAATCTTCAAAATAACCGTATTGCTCATCACCTACAAAATTTTATTAGCAAGCGTATTGTGTACATTTACAAAATACTGTGACACGAATACTGCAAACAATATCTTTTACTTCACAACCATGACCTTCAGAGACGTAATTATGGTTAATCACACATACGTCTATTATATTATAAAATACCGATTGGTCAAATTGGTTGACATGTTGGAGAATACTCGGCTTACAGATAGTAGTATAGGATTGTATAATCATCTTTATAAATCTATTTGTGATATTGCTGTAAAACTAAATAAAGCATACGAGCCTGTGGTGAGTACAACATATTGTGGCATTTACATTATATCTTGTTTTGACCTTCACTTTAAAGATTTTCGCACATTATTATAGAGTATTAAAAATGTGTGTACTATAGTAGTAATTGTGTGTAGGTGTACTATAGATACTTTTTTGTTTTTGAAGTGCTTTCCATATAAACGTGCTTTCGCCACTGAATTAATTCTGCTCTGTACGAAGAAATGAGTGACTATAAGTCACTCATTCTCCGTTTTTAGAATCTCAGTCTCAGGATTAGGCAATAAGGGCCGCCAGGATATCATCAAGGCAAGGGTATAAAGATTCCCCCGTTGTGAGACCTTGAGGTTGACTCAAAGTCCCTGTTAATTTCTAGTTCGAAGTGGAGCAACAGCTTAGCTTATTCGTCCTACGAGTCTTGTACATCCATCATGTTGATGTTATTCTCCTTCTAGGCAGTTTAACGACGCGAGGTCTTTGGTGTAACTGACTTGGAGTTATAGTTGCAGAACGCAGGATATTTGACTACTAAACGTAAAGCGTTAGATATATTATTTTGCTGCTAAAATGACCAGGTCTATTTCCACACTCATCTATTTCGATAATAGTGTTAAATAAGTGTAGTCCATATGTGATTTCGGTAGCATATTCTACACCAAGAGAGGGCTTCTCAATAGTTTTATTGAAGTTGGCTTCATTTTCTCTTCTTTTACGTAAGGTGTTATTATAACATGTCCTTGTTAAGAGAGTAAATAAAATATATTTTTCAATTCGTGAGGCTTCGTCCTATGTTAACCCATCGTTCTCATCTAGGGAACCAAAGGTTGTTCCTATACTTTCTGTCCATGTTTGGTTCTCTATATATTCTATATCAATTGTGTTGGCATGTTTTTTCAGTAAACAGCTTCTCGAATTTGTTTCAGCATACGACTACTGCAGAGGCGACCAGCAATTCCGTTGATATCATGATTTTGTAATTTCAGAAAGAGTTATTTTTTTTATGTATTTTTAATTGAGCGCTAGCTATAAATTTGAATCATGAGACCATATAATCAATACTTGTGTTTTACTATAATTATAGTCTGATGCTATATTCGATAAAGTTGAACATGAAAATACGATAAATCCCGTGCTAGAAAACAGGCAAAGAAGCATATTTTTATATTTTTATGGTAAAAAAGCGTATTATTTTTGGTGAGTGTTCAACGGGTCTTCAAAATCTGTTATCGCTATATCTGGAGCAGGGTTTTATCAAAATTAATTACCAGTTCGTTAGTAGACTAGTTAGTAGTAGTCTGAGTGATAGACATACAAATTCCGTGAAAGACTGTGTCAATGTGGTAGACCTTCCTAGGTAGAGACCTAGCATGTTGTTTCCGTGGAAACAATAATTTGCCTTGCTATCACGTATAGATTAAATAAAGGAATATAATGGGCCTTTCTTCAATTATAATTCAGACTAGGGGTTTGGTATAATTGGCAAGAATTATACTAAAGGATTGGATTCATCGAGTTCAACGGAAGAAGGTAGGATAATTATTTATAATTTAGGTTATAAATTACAGGAAAGTCTGGACAGGTGCTCGTGGATGGCGTTGGCGATTGAGAGCGGGCTGCACATCGGGACCTGGTTCAAGTGTTTGCTCAGGTAAATCATTCGCTTTATTTTCAATTTATCCTTTAATGTTAATTTAATGTTATCAGCAGACGGCGGTCATTAAGATATAGAAGATTTAGTATAAGTAAGTTTTAATTATTGCAAGACGTCTTCGCTAGGATCAAAAAGAGCTAAGTTTAAGTTGAAAGAGTGATGAAACGTAGTTAGTCACAGTGTATCTCCTGAGTGGATTCTTCCTCTAGAAATGATTGAACTTTTGGTCTTTTTTGGGTGGAATTCGTTTCAAGAGAATGATAAAAAAAGCATCAGCGTTACTATAGATTTTCGTTTTTTAGTATATAAATTTAGTACGTGTCCAAACTGTTCTAGCTCTAATCGCCATCGAATAAAACGTGATTCTGGGTATTTGCATTTAAATGCCTTTTCAATGGTTCGTAGTTTGTAAGGGCTGAGAAAATATGACTGCACACGTAAGTTCGAAACATAAAAAACGGCAAGGCACTTTGTTTTGCTGACAATGCATATCAAGCTATTTCAAGTTGTACTACTGGTTAACAATCGTCGAATATAATATTATGATGTTTACCAAAACCATTTTAGGCAAACAAACATTTACAGAATGCATTTTAAGGCATGGTGCATACAACCTCTGGGTTTGACCAGGGGATGATGCGCGAATAGAATTAAAAATATTGGCGTAACCAAGGCACTTGTCCCACCGCCGCGTCGATGAGAAAACAAGTAACTATAGATTATTTTCTCGCTCAAAAAACGTACAATAGATATACAATATTCCGTGTAAATAAGAGAAATGCATCTACAGTTGATCGCTGACTGTTGACACTGCCGGAGAGCACTCGCTTCACTAGTTTGTCGCTGAACGACAAGAACTATGAAAGATAACACTTATATAACACAAGATAGCCGAGCTACACAACCATCGGAACTACGCACTCGCTTCCCGTTGATCGCCAACTCGTTCCTCGTTCATCGTTTCCGGTGAGACAACTGCCTAAGACTGCCCATTCATAGGCCGCTCAGTCGTCAGAATCAAACACATCAACAGTCACGTGGCTGTTACAATGACAAAAATGTCGTAAGTTTTCGCTTATTAATATAAACTTTTTGTAGGATTATCTTAAAGAGACGTTTGTATGACAAATTACTCTTTGAAATACAACATCATAACAACCTGTTTGTGTGTGATCGCTGTGAGAAACACTATTAGGTAATTATTATTCAGTGTTTTACGTAACACACTCAATATTAATAAATATTAAATTTGGTTTGGGATAGAATGGAACCTGAGACATAGAAACTCTAACAAGATAAAAAGTGTAGCAACTAAGTAATGACTTCATGGAGATAGTGATATGAATAAATGTAATTTAAGTGAAAATTTGATATCGCACTAGGCTATTAAGTGGTAAGTTTTTTTATGCCCGATAGGTTAGTCTTTGACATTCATCTCACCTGATGGTAAGTGATGATGTGGTGCAAGATGTTGTTCGGGCTAACCTAGAGTACTGTCTTTCAAGAACAGCTGCCGGAACACACCATTACGTACTTAGCGTCAGATCTTCTGCTTGAAGGTGGTTACCTTGCTAACCAGGCGGGCATTCGCAAAATGCCCTACCACCATGCTACAACAACTGCCATCCTACGACACCAACCGGGACTGAAGTCTTAACATGCCCTCCGAAGCACGGAAGCGCTCAGTGGTAATGTCAGCGGTCACCCATCCAACTCAAGACCGTGGCAGACGTTGCTTAACTTTGCTGATCGGTTCAGAACGCTAACCAATCTTCGCTACAAGCGCTTCAAAATCCCATAGTTGTAGCTTAAATGTAATGTTATTGTAAGGCGCTACCTTAAGGGACATAATTCTAAAAGCAGATGTTAGATTTTGTCCCCACTTCTCCTCGCGTGTTTACTTCGCGGTGTACATGGCGCCACGTCCGCAAGTCAACGGTTATATTTTATTTGATTAAAAATTTAGAGCGCTCTCTAGTAGAACTAGTAGAAACTATCTTGTCACACACGAATGTGATGTGTGCTGAAGCGCCATCTAGTACGCATACATGATACCAACCATTAGTTGATTGTATGCTGTAAATATCATAGTGTGACACAGTTGATAAATTTACTATACCTACAGTAGTACAAGTTTAGTCTTGATTATTACCAACTTGCTTGATTTTTGCAGTTTTTGTGTATGTTAATTTTTAATGAACATGAACTATGTATCCACTTTGATGCAAGGCGTAAGCTGTTACAGAAAAGATGGTTTATTTATTACAAAAACAAGTATATCGTGTAAAATTTACACAGAAAATCATAAAAAAGCTTTTTTACCCCAGATCAAAATAGAAATAGCGGGTTATACTATTGGGTATTTTTAACTGAATTCAAAAAAAGGAGGAGGTTCTTAAATCGTCTGTTTTTTCTTATATGTTTGTTACCTCAGAACATTAGACTGGGTGAATCGATTTAAAAAAATCTTTTATTGTTTGAAAGCTGATACTTGTTGTTTGGTTCCATTTAAATTTCATCAAAATCGGTCAAGCCGTTTTTGACATACACTCCAATAACTGAAAAATATTTACTTATCTTGATGATAAAGTCGTTGACAATGAATGAAAATCGATCCCGTAAGTAGCAAGGGTCATAAAAAGAAGACTTCATCACCTAAAAGTGTGAATTAACTTGTCGAAGTCCAACACTAGTACCACGTGCACAATATTGTGATAATAGGTACTTTTGAACTATCCTGGTACCGACTTGAACAAGTTATTTCACACTTTTGGGAGTTGGAGTCGGTTCCAATTTTTGTTTTTTTTTTATCAAGTAGCGTAGTTTATTCAGATCCTGTCTTGGTTCCGCTAACAATCAAGGGTACCTGCTCGTGTCATTACTACAAGTCATAGTCCGGTAGGGGTTTTTAAACAGTGTCGGGGTAATATCCGGACACTTGTGTCAGGGGAATCCGGATTGATTGAAGTATAAGCAATTGATTGAAACAAATCTGAGTTTAAAATTAATTCGTAAGCTGCATACAAGTTAACTCCGGCGCTGCAAAATCTACAACAGCAGACCGTACCCCGCGCCGCGCTGGTCCCACCTTAAAAAAAATGCCTCCGACATGGATCATTCACTCACTGTGTTGCTGTTTTGGCGCATTTGGTGCTAAGTCTTGAATATTTCTAAGGATTTTGGCGCTTTTTTCTCATTACCGTAAGCTAAAAACGTCTAGTGAAATCTGGCGGAAAACATTACACACATTACAAACAAGATTACCTTGTTATAAGTTGGCTTAGCAACTCAAGTTACACTGTGAGTTTATTCGCTAGTCTCGCGGCAGTGGACGAAGGAGAAAAACTCACTAGAAAATATTTTTTTAACAAAAAATGGAACCAACTTCAACCCCCAAAATTGTGAAATAACTTGTTGAAGTCGGTACCATGATGGTTCAAAAGTACCTATTATCACAATATTGTGCGCATGGTACCGACTTCGACAAGTAATTTCACACTTTTGGGTGTTGAAGTCGGTTCCATGTTTTGTTAAAAAAAAATGTTTCAATCTTTTTAGTCTTATGTAACTCTAAAACGGCTTGACTGATTTTGATGAAATTTAAAATGGGACCAAACGACAAGCATCAGCTTTCAAACAAAAAAAGAATTTTCAAAATCGGTTCACCCAGTCAAGAGATCTGAGGTAACAAACATAAAAAAAACAGACGAATTGATAACCTCCTCCTTTTTTGGAAGTCGGTTAAAAAGCACATCTTTGGTCGAAATAAAGTATAAATTTAAGGACCTGAGTTGCTTTGGCTTTCCAAATTCCTGTTGGAAAGGTAAGATCACTTTGACTAAAATTTGAACATGTGAAAAATACCGAAATAAATAACAAAATAAAAATATTTTTATGTTTGCAATAACGCATGCTTTGATGGATTACATTCCAATATTACAGTAATATTATCCAATATTACAATAGTTTTTGTATTTATGAATTTTCTTTGGTCTGATGCTAGGCGTGTAAAATCGAGACTGAAAAAGCTTTTAGCCGATCAAACGACAGATAGCAGGTATACTGTTGGGTATTTTTACCAATGTTGATCAAACGACAGATAACAAAAAATCACACGTAGAAGGTTGCCGCGCACATACTGCATGTGGTTTTGTAATACAGGGTTATTGGTTCTATATAAGTGATATAAGGGTGGGAAAATGATTGGCGATAAAAAATGCACATGAAATATTATATAACACGTCGTTGCTTATTATCCCCATTTATTGAATTTTTGTACTTATATTTATTATTAAAAACTTGTCTGATATTTCACATTACGTCCTTAAAAATAATTGTTTAGTTATGTATACGCTAGAGAGACTGCCTTTTTCTATAGTAGTGGACAGAAGGACGGTGTTTACTCAACATAGGTTTGTAGTAAATTGATAATGTTGTTCTACTGTTACTATTACGCTGTGGCCTGAACAATATTTTCGTAAAGTAAGTACCTAGGTATAATTTCAACATGTTCATGTTTTTCTTACCTTTCCATTGTTTCCATTGACTCGTGTCCATCCAAGATAAAAGACATATTTTTCCGAGATCTACGAAAAATCGTGGTCAGGTAGCTAGATTAGGTAATACCTATTTAATGTTCACGTTTATTAGATATACTAAACTCTCTAATTATATGAAAACATGGAAACTCGAGATACCTAATAAATTTGCAAGCATTGTAATAGTAAATTGAATACGCGCAGGAAAACTTAATTATTCGTAAATATAATACGTATCAAATAAATAGTAATACAAATAAAAAAGTCACCAAAAATAATCTAAGTATGTGAGATTCGATCCACGGTACTTAATCTTCCGATTCGACTGCAGTAGTTACACACTATACAGTCATTTATTGAGTAAAGTGTCGAAAATAGCACACATATCGTTTATGCCTTACTGTCGGACACATTATATTTTTAATGGTTCACACACATTACATACGTAAAATTATTATTGTATTATTAAGAATTATGTTGTAAAATTAAAGTTTGACCAAAAGAATCTCTTTACGCTAGATTCGATCCAACAAGCCTCTTTATTGCGAAGCGATGTGACTATGCGCTATTTGAACGACGATTGATTAGTCGAAAATTATGTACATAAGCTTTGTGCCTTATTGTCAGAAACTACCCTAGGTACACACTCCCTCTCACACAGTGAGCTCACAAGGTGTGTGAGGGAATTCAAACCCTTGATAGGGCGTCCTGAGTATTCCCCTCAGGATGCAGTCCCGTCCCTCTAACGGTGAGGTGCAGGTCCTTCAGACCTTCGCCCTCCGCCACCCCGATCTGTATGTTGCTCATATGCAACTCCTCGAAGAGGAAGCGAGTGCCCGCCTCACGGACACTCTTATTGCTCCCTCCGGGACTTCAATCCCGGAGGCCAACGTCCCTCCTCTGACCCGGTCCTTCTCAGAGGACAGTCCGCTTTCGCCCGCTCCGGGCCCAGACAACAGACGCACGGTGGCAGCCCCTCCCCGTGAGAGGTCTCGCTCGCGCTCACCGATCGGGAGGCCAGCGAGCACCCGTCCCTCCATCGCCGTTGTCGAGCCCACTTCGGACTCCGAAGCGAGATGGATGTAGATCCGAGTCGCGCCTTACGCACCGACTCGGACTCAGATAACGACGGCTATACCGTCGTAGATAGGAAACGCAAGCGTGCTCCTAAAGCCGCTAGTTGCGCAACTTCCGCCCCTCCCGCCAAGGCACCCGCTAAGGCCCCCGCCTCCGGCAAGAAGCCGACCCCCGCCCCGCGCCCCGCGTCTCCTCCCTCCGCTCCGGCCACCACTGCCGCGTCCCCTCAGGACGCGAGCGCGCGCCGCGAAAAACCGCCTCCGCCCCTGTTCATTCAGGACAAAACCAAATGGGACATGCTGTCCCGTTTAGTTTCGGATCGTGGGATCCATTATACTAATGCCCGCTCCACGCAGCAGGGCATTAAAGTCCAAGTGTCCACCATTAGTGACCACAGAGCGCTAACAAAGCTCCTCCGTAAAGAGAGCATAAGTTTTCACACTTATGCGCTCGAAGAGGAGAAAGTCCTCCGCGTTTTCATCCGCGGTGTGCCCAAGGAGGTACATACCGATTCGGTATGTGCCGACCTGAAGGCACAAGACTTCCCCGTACATGCAGTTCACCGCATGTACAGCGGGAAGGACCGCAGTCCCTACGATCTAGTACTCGTAGTACTAGATCGTACAACTGAAGGCAAGGCCATTTTTAATTTAAAAAAGGTCTGTGGCCTCTCAGGACTCGATGTCCAAGCCCCATATAAGAATGGGAGTCCCTCGCAGTGCCATAACTGCCAACTATACGGGCACGCCTCCCGTTTCTGCTTCGCTCGCGCTAGGTGCGTTAAGTGCCTAGGTGATCACGCGACAGCAGCGTGCACTCGCACCCGGGACTCGCCGGACCCACCCAGTTGTGTCCTATGCGGTGCTCAAGGGCATACCGCGAATTACCGTGGTTGCCCTAAAGCACCACGAGTGAACCACAGGGTGGCATGGCATAGGCCGACCCGTCCCTCTTATGACCGCTACCAACGTGTAAGCCCTAAACTAACGGTAGTACCTGCCTCACAGGTAATACCCGCGCCGCTCCCAGCCCGTAACGCATGGTCTAAACCACCCAGTATGGTTAAGACCGTCGCTACCGCCCGCGCCCCGGCCCGCGCGCCCGCGCCCGCTCCCGCACCCGCCCGCGCCGCGGCCCCTGCCCGCGCACCGGCCCCGGCTTGCCCCGCGCTCCCGGCACCCGCTGCCAACACCGTTCGCGCCCCTCCCCGCGCCGCTTCCCGGCCACAAGCTCCCCCTATGCCATTGATGGCTGCCCCTCTTCAAGAGGCAATCAACCTAGTCAGCGATCTGGCTATGTCGGTTGACATCAATGAGGTACAAGAGCTATTCCACAAGATGCAATACGCTCAATCCCCAGCGGACGTGATCCAATACACATTGGAACACGCAAACTTACTAAGCGCCCTTAAGCGCTTCGTCCCCCAGGCCCCTCCCCAGTACAACCACTATGGGTAGTACAACCGAACGCACGAAACCGTACTCAGTTTCGTTAGCGTCATTTAACGCTGACGGCCTCTTCAGACAACGTGACCTCGTCCACGACTTTTGTTGTACCCACCTTATCGATATCATATGCGTGCAGGAAACCTTTCTAAAACCGGGGAAGGCGAACCCTAGGTTTGCCAATTACAGAACGGTACGTGATGATAGAGTGAACTCCCGTGGGGGAGGCACTCTTATCTATTACAAAAGGTCCCTGCACTGCATTCCCCTACCTACCCCGACTCTTGTTAATATGGAAGCATCTTGTTGCCTCCTAGCTATGACTGGTCATCAACCTATAGTCATAGCGTCCTGTTACCAACCTTGCTCCAAGCCGATCGTCCGAGCTGACTTAGAAGCCCTATTCTCACTAGGAAGCGCCGTCATTCTGATTGGCGACTTCAACAGTAAGCACATCCTATGGAATTGTAACGTCAACAATCCCAAAGGTATTGCACTTGAAAACCTAATCGCAGAACTTAACTTTGACATAATTGCGCCCACTGAGCCCACTCACTACCCTTATATGGAAGACCACCGATCTGACTTGCTTGACATGGCACTACTCAGAGGCGTAACACTCCGGTTACGCTCCATAGAAGTGGTTCACGAGCTTCACTCTGACCACCGACCCATTATACTGCGACTAGGTCCCGACCCAACGACTGACCTCCCCCGCCCCACTAAGACGATAGTGAACTGGAAGCAAGTAGGCGATGCCCTAAAGGCTATCAGTTCACCGGACCTTGACAAGATCCCTGACGACATCCTGACAAAAGATGACGTAACCCTTGCGATCGATTCGTTCACCAATCACCTCTCCACCGTAGTAGGTGCATCTGCAAAGGAGGTCATAGTGCCGGACGACCGGCGCCTTGTCATTCCAGCGGATGTGAGACGATTGGTGACGGAGAGTAAAGCAGTGACCCGACATTACGACTCTTACCCCAGTAAAGAGAACAAAACTAAGAAACGCCACTTTGAACGCATGGTTCAAAGTCGCATGTCTGAGTTGCGTGATCAACAATGGGGCGATAAACTTTCAAACCTCGTGCCAAGCCACCATGCTAACTGGGACTTGGCGCGAGGTTTGAAAGGAAGTAACCACAACGACATACCTCCCTTATACAGACCAGTCCCACTAGTCCCAGCGTTCTTTGACGAAGACAAAGCTGAGTGCCTAGCTGATAGCCTAGAGGCTCAGTGTTCCCCTAACGTAGATCACGTTGACCAAGCTCACCTCGATTCGGTGGATGCTGAAGTCGAACGTAAAAGCTCTGTGGTCACCTCTGAACTCCCACCAATCACTTTAGCGACTTACGCTGAGGTGGAGAGACTGATCAAGGCCCTCCGACCGCGCAAGTCCCCCGGTGCCGATGGCATCTCCAACAGGGTTCTTAAAACCCTCTCTCCTCCTCTCATCCATCTCTTAGTCAGCATCTTCAATGCTGCTATGAGCCACTGCTTATTCCCAGACACCTGGAAATGTGCAAATGTCATTGGCATTCACAAACCAGGCAAAAGCTCATCTGACCCCACCAGCTACCGCCCCATCAGCCTCCTCAGTGCCTTAGGCAAACTTTACGAGCGGTTACTTGCAAACCGTCTCCAGTCCCATGCTAAGGAACACCACTTTATCCCAGATGAGCAGTTTGGCTTCAGACCCGGACACTCATGCGTCCAACAGGTGCACCGCCTCACGGAGCACATCATTGAGGGCTTCAATAAGTACCCCAAACCCCAGACTACGCTAGCAGTCTTCCTCGACGTAGCGAAAGCTTTTGACAAAGTCTGGCACAATGGCTTGATCTACAAGCTATACCAATTTGGCGTGCCAGAACGTCTTGTGCTCATCCTACAAGACTTCCTTAAAGCCAGAAGCTTTCGCTATCGCGTGGAAGGCACCCTCTCCTCCCCCCACCCAGTCAGAGCCGGAGTCCCTCAGGGCTCCGTGCTATCACCTATTCTCTTTGCACTGTATACCAGTGACATCCCACGCTCTCAGCCCAAAGTATTCCTAGCCCAATATGCGGACGATACCGCCATTTACACCACTGGGTGGCATATCAACAGACAGTCCTATTTCGTCATTCAACGGGCCGTCACCGAGATCGGTGACTGGTTCCGAAAATGGCGCATCGCGGTCAACCCAGCTAAAAGCACAGCTATGTGCTTTACTGAGAAGACACGCTCCCCTTACCCGAAACCGCTTATTTTGTTCGACGAACCCATTCCCTGGGTTCCTAGAACGAAATACCTCGGAGTCACCCTTGATCGTCATCTCACCTTTAACGATCACATAACAACCGTCCGTAACAGAGCGGCCTTCGTAATGGGTCGCCTTGGTCCCCTACTTCGCAAAGAGAGTAAAATGTCTCTTAGTAATAAGAAGACACTTTACACTGCCTGCATCCGCCCCATCATGACTTACGCATCAGTAGTGTTTAGTCATGCTAGTGAGGCCCACCTTCATAAACTTCAAGTCATCCAAAACCGTTTTCTTCGTAATGCAACCGGCGCCCCATGGTATATCCGGAACACCGAGTTGCATTGCGACTTAAACCTTCCCTCTTTAGCGCAGTTCAATAAGGACTGCGCCCGCCGATACTTTGATCGAGCGCCCCACCACCCGAATCCATTGGTTGTCCAGGCATCGAACTACTCGGCTGCCTCTTCTATCCCATTTTTCAAACCCCCCCGTCGCCGACCACGGCAGGTATTAGACGACCCGGATGACCCCATCGCAGCCATTACATTGGCAGCTTTAGCGTTATCCGCAAGTCGTCGAGGTAAAATCCCCAGGTGTGAGGTAATTAGAGGTCACACAATCAAACACCGAGCCCGCCGGCGAGCTCGAGGCAAAAACAAGGTCACGATAAATTGCTCTCCAAATAGTCAAAGAGTATTATTCAGTAGGGCCCAATTGTGCAACACTGCAGTTGCACAGAGGCATTTTGCTCCGATCCTCCCCATGTCTCTCGACAGCGAGACAAGCCGAGGTCCGAACCACAGTGGTGCCCTTGAGCTCGCTGTCAACCCCTCCTATAATAGCGGTACGTTTTCGGCGTCCGCAGGAGACGGAGGTAGAAAGCGCTTTTCGCCTTCTACGCCCGTCTCGGGAGAAGTGCCTTCGGCACTTCTCCCTCCCGGGCTATTGTAGGGCCAGGCCCTCGCCCAAAACCCGGTGGAGCTGGACGACCGCACAGGCGGTAGCCAGCATCTATGTCCTCCCTAAACAAACTGTCAGAAACTATAAATTAATCATGATGATGCATCTAAAATAATTACGACACATTCATTAGGAAAAATTCTGAATGCTGCTTATAATAATTATTTTAGGTTGCTAAAGTTGTACTTACGTCTTGTAAAATGTTTGAAGTGTTTTTTATATTGCGTTAGGGTTCACAATCACATGATAATTTCATTAATATAATGAAATTATCATGTGATGCTTACCTTATTATGGCCATCATGCGTTTTTGACGATTTTTATACATCTTTTTTGCACTCCCAAAGCGTTTATTTCTAATTTTACCCATTTTTTATTTTATCAAGATCGCCGAGAAAAGTGACGCAGGTCCGACGCACGACGCGGCTGACCGCGATATGAGCGAGGATGATAGCAATATACGTAGATCGCTGGAGTAAATAGTGCGACATGATGTTAACGCTTCTCGGAATGAAAGGGCGTATGTGACATTTTGTAAACAGGCTCAGTACGCATTAACTGTGCTTTTTTTGGATAAAAATAATCAATGAAATTTATTGTACTTAAAAAATCAATATTTTAGAAAAAAAAAAAATTTTAATACACTAAAATCTGGCGGAAAAAGTAGGAATTCTCTATTTTCAGAGGTGTTTTTGACATTTTTTTCTATCAAGCCAATTATTAGGAAACATGTTTTGAAATCGATAAAAGTATTACTTATATCCTTGAGTATCGTGTATTCAAATTGCAGTACCATCCGATACCTGGTTTATGAGATTTTCCATATTTTGTTGGCACTATTTCGTAATTTCCGGGCCTTAAGTTATCACCATTTTATTAGTAAAGAATTAGTGGCGTTCTATGGGGAGGTATTTGTTCAACAGTGGACGTCTTCCGGCTGATGATGATGATGATTAGTAAAGATGACCCCGAAGAAAAATAATAATATAATCGTAGGAAATACTGTTTCTGAAGTACTGACATTGTCATTAGCAACCACCACTGATAAAAAATTGATAGAAAGGCGTCACCTAATATAAAAATTTATAGACAAAAAGGTAAAACTTCACATGTACATAGCAAAAAGGACATACTAATAAACAAAGTAATGAACTGAAGATTTCGATCGTCTAGACATTCACATCATAGCAATTAGCTTACATTCAGTATTAATGGTTTTAACCTAGACCAATATAAATTAGGCCTCAAATTTTCTAGTGATTATATGTTATTAGGATGGAAACTCATGCCAATGGCGAGAAATTCAAAATGTAAGGAGTTTTATCACGCATGTGGCTAATTTTGATAACCATTCTACAAGAATATTGTATTCGCGAGTTGAAATAAATAGTACTGGTATCATTCTTTAAATATTTTATATGTTTGCAACAACGCATGCTCTGCGGATTATATTAATGTAATTTAATTTACAATGTATAGTGAAATTCGCAGAGCATGCGTTATTGCAAATTTAAAAATCAGATCAGCTATTCCAGTGCCGTTCTGTGGACCCCCACCCCTTGAGAGGACGTTACGTAACACTACACTTACTTGAAACCAATTTGTCTTGTCGAGGAACTTGCGCGTTATCACTTTTTTTTAACATTCGCTGTAATTATGTTTAGAATAATAATCATTCAAGCAAACTGTACCATGTAAATATTTTCTGCCACCTTCATGAGCAAACAGCCTCAACACTATCAGATCCTATAATATTTAGCGCACCTTTTATGTTCATCTACTAAACATCACCTCATAAAATAATTAAATTTTCTTCCCACAGATATAAGCAAGGTACGCAAACTGTTTCAAAGACTTAAACCTTCAACCCATTTTTTTACTACTATTTATGTGTCTTATACCTTATTCAAGTTGTAATATGTCACAATTATGTCAAATTAACTCCACATCCATAACCACTATAGATACATTCTAAGGTCAGTAAATGAGATTTTTAACTCCGTTAAAACAAATTTGGATGTTAATAAGAAGTGCTTTTTGTGTTTCTTGATTTTGGTACGGTGTCTATGATATAAACCTAAATCAACAATTAATAACCAACGGTACCCTTATTTCCCAGCTATCAAAAATCAACAGATACTTGACGAACAGTGCGTAGGCGGACAAAAATAACATGGCGGTGGCCGAGAACATTTCCATGAGATGGGGCGTGTCGCAGCTTATGTGTAATGATGACTGTACGGGTGCTGATTATTTCATAGGTGCAGAATATAACGATAAACAATCAAGCAAGATGAAAACACTAAGAGTATTTTGAGTGTCTTCATTTGCAGGTTGAATCGAGAAGCACAGCTGAAACAGATGAAAGTAAGTAAATAACAGTCCAGGCTGCTATTTTTTCTTACCCTTCCAGGATATAAAGGATTTTCATGTCAACGTTTTAAGGATGTCACAGTAATTCACACAAGTGTCTTAAGCACTGACAACAGGTAAGTTTTAAGACACGCAATTGCTTTTCTTTCGAATAAGAAGCTGGAGCGAGTCTGCAGGTGGTGCCTGGTCCTTGGGGTTATCCGATTACTACTATTGCTTCCTAAATAATAAAACCATAAATTTCAAAAAAACTATGTATTTCACTTGCGACTTTTATTTTGAGTCGAGGGAATTATAAGTTAAGTGTATTCATAAGTTCAAAATACATCAATCTTAAAATCACTGCTCTTTTTTCAAGGATGCAAGAAGACTTCTTAGTCTTCTTAGTTCTTACTTAAAACTAAATTATAACTATTACAAGTAAAACCTCACTCTCAAGTTTGCTGATTAGGTTATATAGCCCGCCAGGCCCGCCTTATTAGCCTTTGCGCTACGCAAAGGCTAATAAGGTTAGATTATGACAGTTTGAATCTTTTACCGCATGGTGGAAGGACATTGCTACAAATGCTTGCTTGGCTTGATATCATTCGTAGATATAAATATTATCACCACGTACTGCTTCATGTATTTCTATACAACACAATTTCTTTGTAAAAATGCTTGAACTCGGCGTTCTGGTTAAATTACTGTCGTAGGCCAGTGCTTGATTAAGCCTACCTCATCGCTGTAGAGGCCAACAAGACAAACTAACAAATATACAATTACCTAATTATTGATAGGTAAAATGTTTCATTTTGATTTACAGTTTTTGGTGTCTTTATTATGCAATATGCCAGTACTTATGCGGGCGATATATCAGCAGGTGGAGATTATGAAACTAAAAACCATACAGGTCAGTATATATGGCGGAGGATCCATTAAAACCGCTTACACCACTGGCTTTGTAAGCGCGAAATTTTCTTATACCATATTGTTCTTAATTCCTTGCCAACTGGCCTGAAAAGATACATACTTAACATTTTTGAAATATTTTAATTAATTAAAATCTGGCTACTAATTTCGTAACCGACAGACTGCAATTACTGCACATACAAAATTTCGCATATAAAATTATTAGAAGGTATATCTTCTTCCTACCACCTTTAATTTATTTTTCTGGGTAGTGTCTACGTGGGGCATTGGATCTCCCAAAAGATCAATTAATTTCGGTATAGTTTGTTTGAAAGGTGACTTCATCGAAAATATTTTAGATATGATTCAAGATTATCTGTTCAGCTGTGTTTACATCATGAGCTTTTTTATAGTTGGTGAAACGAGACGTGAACTTCACAGGTGTGATCTATTGGGCACTTATCAACTTAATAACATTGCGAGAACAAGGTCATTCCCTGAAGCTCCAGCATCAACTGGAATCTGCAGGATACCTAACTCCTCGCTTAACTTACAGAAAAATTATCATACGTGTGCTTATTTGAATGGTCTTAATGTAGGTTTTAGTGAAATTATGATCAGGAAGGTTGATGTCTCATAATATTTGTATTTATAACTTAATTTTATTATGTATTATAGTAACTTTTGTGACAGTTACCCATCACTCAGTCATAAACCTTAATGTTTGCAGGTGGTGACCTTTGCTGAAGTATTACTATATATGTATGCGGCTATAATTATTATATTGACATTTTTACCGGCTATTATCGCTAGTATGATATCTGGACAGACTAAAAACCTAAGAATAATTCTTCATAATAGCTTGATTGATGCACAAGGTAAGAAAGTTAATAAGATTTTACATGTCAATACATCGAGAAACTAACCTCGAGAGTGGAATTGACGGTCCGGATAATCATGCAACTAATGTGTGATATTGCACTCATTCGAAATTTAAAATATTATTTTTCCTAGTGAGGTGCTTACAATATCGTATAGTGTTGTTTTTTTTTTATCACTGATAAGTTTTATCATATATCATATTGGATGTCACAGGTTATTTAGGGAGTCATTGTACCATATTCACTTAATTTTAGTGATGTGAGACATAGTCCTTACTTTATTTCTTTCCTTTATTCAAATTAAAACTTATAAAACTATATTTCTTAAGCACTAATTCAAATTTTTTTTTATGCCTGATAGGTTAGCCTTTGACCACCATCTCACCTGATGGTAAGTGATGATATGGTTGAAGGTATTGTTCAGGCTAACCTAGAATTACTGGCTCTCAAGGACAGCTGTCGGAACACATCGTTAGGCGCTTGGCGACAGATTTTCTACTTGAGGGTGGTAGCTAGTCAGGCGGGCATTCGCAAATGCCCTACCACCATGCTATAACGACTTCCATCCTAAGACAAAAACCGGAAAAACGGCTTAACGTGCCCTCCGAAGCACGGAAGCACGGTAATTTTATCTATACAATATTTTAACTCGGCTTTGTCCTTGAAATAACTACCTACAGCTGCGCTGTACGTAAACATGATAGGGGTGCCCGTTTCCAGCATTTTAATTACATTTGCCTACTTTGTGTTTCCATTTAGTTTTGTGATTGTTAATATACTTTTTTTTTTACATAAACAAATAAAATACGTTGTGAATTGAACAGGAAGTGTTCACTAAACATGCGTGTTGTTTTTGAATAGTAGGTAGATTTAATCAAAAAACCAGGCTTATGTTTGAATAAAAAATCAGTCTTAAAAATATATGTGAGACTTACTAAATGCTTTATTATTAAATTTTAAAGTATTAAAAATCCGTAATTCAATTATAGCTTATAACTACCTATTTCAGTCGTGTCAATCACTTTCCTTTACTCTATTAATTTATTTTTATTAATTAAGTAATTGTTTCGGGGTTAAAAGGAAATACTTGTCCATTAAAAGACACACATTATGTACCGTCAACTATATGTAGACTACAAAATAATTTTACTTACTAGTAAGTAAAATTATTTTTAACACCCTTGCTCGTAAAGTGAACTTTATTATATCGTTCTTAGGGCCATAAACCGAACTATAACACCCTCGTGCATAATAATATTATACACTAGTGCGTAATAGAATTATCCCTGCAAAGTTAAGTTAGTACCTAATTGCAAAGTATATGCGAGTAAACAGAGCATTTTCAATTTAACCGGGTAATACAGATTTGTAACAACAAAGAGGTTTATATGTAATCAACGATAAAAAAAAACTTGAGCACTATATTCCATAATTTTCGTATGTTGTTGGTATAGCATTTGTGCAATATATTTTTTATATGTATATTGTGTATAATGAGTAAATTAGCTCACTTGTGTCATAATATACTATTATAGTACCTTTCAGTTTCCAGGTAATCTAAAAAAAGTTATCTCTGGATTTGTTTTTGATGAATTCATGTAACCAAAAACAACACAATATATCTTACTAGTCATATTTAATATGTAAATACCTATGTACTTGAACTTATATTTGGTGAAAAAATCGCGCGGTTATTGTTTAAAAAACAACAAACCATTAGCTCGTTTCTGCGGCACAGTCGCGTCGCAACACTCAAGACGGTCTGCGTGCCGAGCGCAGGCCGAGATCGAGGCGCGTAGGTATAATTCGCGTTTCATCCGTTTCTATGAAGTTGAAATACTGTATAGATAATATTACCGTGATGGAAGCGCTCAATATTAATGTCACTAGCGGTCACCCATCCAACTCATGACCGCGGTGGTATTCACACTCAATGCTCAAGATAGAATAGATACGCTTATTTTGTATTTCATCAAAATATTGATTTTATCGATATCGATTAAATTAGAACATTAATCACGTCCCATCCCTATAAACCACGTGGTAGTGGCTTAGCCAATTAGAAAGCGTTTTGATAAGAGAAAAATTGAATGAATTTATTTCGTACAAAGCAACTAGAATGGCTTCTCTTGAGGTTAGTTTATCGATGTGTCAATATATGAACAATCCTATAAGATTATTTATATTCAAGATTTCATTTGTCTAATTAATTTTGCACTACATTTTTGTCAATGTCTATATTATATGAGATAATATTATAATTTGTATATATTTTTATATAATTTATGTATGTATCTATTTATGTATGTTATTATGTATGTATAGAGATATGTATTTATAATTATTGTATCTATTTAATTAATGTAAAAACCTATAAGTAATTTATTTTTGTACTATTGTTTAGAAATAACACTAAAATTCGTTTTTATTTTAAAATATTTTATAAAATTTGAGTATGCCCTTTTTTTTCATTGTTCATTTTTGGACTACACCCGCCCCAATTGTTTTGTTCGTTTAACTCCATCCTAAGGTTGCCTGGTAGAGATCACTTTTAGTGATAAGGCCGCCCATTGTAACACTATGTTATTATTATTTAATTTGTAAACTTTAATATTTCATAAGTGGTGTAACAATAAAGAGTTTTCTATCTATCTATCTATATTTAAACTTTCATTGTAATTACAAGATTCTTGAATACTGACCTAGTATTCCATTTTGAGACTGAAATTGTGTGATATGACGGTGATATGTTAAATGAAGTTGATTTACACTGGATAGTTTGTATGGTATGGGAGCAGGGCCTACAAGTTATCATATCATTGATGCTTCGTATAATATTTTTAATAAAACATTGCGGTTGGTAAATTATACGACAATCAGGGGGCAGGTCGAATGAATATTATCAAAGATATAATAGTGTGAAGCACGATGCCCAGCATCACTGGGACAGGTGAGTGCAGCACCTTTAGCCTCCAGATCTATTAGCCTCGTTGATGACCACAGCCACTATGCTATGATGGCTAAGAAATGATAAAGATAGGCAATACAATTCGCATCTTGTTCCATCTGTCCCGATTGCCATGGTGCTCGGTGCGTGAATTTTATTTGACGAAGCGGGGATCAACCGTTTGAGAGAAAATAAGGTGAACTCTACAAATTTGTGAAAGCGGTAGTGGTTGAACTCAAATTTACAAACTTTGCTGTATTTAATTCACTAGCATACAATTTAATTCAAAATAACGTCAAAGCGACCAGTTCAAAGTCAAAATATTTATATTATATTGGGCGTCTAAGACGCTCTTATGGTCAATAGCAAATCATAATATTAAAATATTCCACATTCTACTGCCACATTCAGCAAAATAATTGTTGTAGAGCCATTGCGAGGAGGAAAGGCAATTAAGTCGGGACCACTATTTTAACAATGTGCTACAAGATATATTTTTATATGTATTACAAATCAAGAAAGTAGCCACATTTTTTATGGGATACTGTGTATCCTTTTCTCCACAGGTATACTGCACGTGATTTTCTTCTCGTTCTTTGCACAACTGTGGAACGGGAACATCATAATGTGGAATATTCATAATGTTTCTCCTACCGAATTCGTTTACCCTATTAGTTTGATATCTAGCTACCATTCTAGCAGGTCTTATACATATAATGAAAATTGTAAAATCATATTCAATCTGGTTTCCAAATTATCAATATTTGCCGTCACACCTCAAGTGGTGAGTTTATTCTGCTTCGGAAACCCTTCGACGTTATTCCAGATATATTTTTGGGTACTAAAAAAATCTAATACAAACATAATTTAATACTTTACATAATCAATAAAATTTGAAGCGCTCGTAGCCAAGTTTGCATAGCCATTCTGATTCGATCAGCAAAGTTAAGCAACGTCCGCCGCGGTCATGACTTGGATGGGTGACCGCTGGTGACATTACTACTGAGCGCTTCCGTGCTTCGGAGGGCACCTTAAGCCGTAGGTCCCGGTTGTTGTCTTAGGATAGCAGTCGTTACAGCAAGGTGGTAGGGCACTTTTCAAATGCCCGCCTGGCTAGCTACCACCCTCAAGTTGAAAATCTGTCGCCAAGCACCTAACGGTGTGTTCCGGCAGCTGTCCTTGAGAGCCAGTAACTCTAGGTTAGTCTGAACAACATCCTCGACCACATCATCACTTACCATCAGGTGAGATTGTGATCAAAGGATAACCTATCAGGCATAAAGAAAAAAAAATATAATTTCACACTATTAATATCGATAAGATTATCAAATGAGACATTTAGATTACATTCGTTTTTATAGCGGAATTGGTGCTTTTTTTCAGATGAAATGCATGCAATGAAAGTTGAGAATTTTATTGCGTACATTAATGCACGACCACTAAAATTCACCATTTATGAAGTCATTCCGCTGGATGAAACACTCCCTGTCAAGATGCTGAGCTTTTGTGTTACGTACCTCATAATTATTATACAGTTCTCTCATTTGTTCTAATTATTAGATCATAGTTACCATAAGATACGTTATATATATTAGTAGTTATTATTAGTTAGTATTTTAAGCAGCTGATAGGTTAATCATCTATAATGTAAGTAATTTTTCATCACACTTGCATGTAAACAGTATCTAAACATACAGGTTAGCTTAATACCCCATATAAAATCCGCGAGCTTTCTTTTTGTCATGAAACCTTAGGTCGGTAAGTATTTTTTTTTATTGACAGCACATCACACATGTCATGCAAGATCATGCAAGGAGTTTACACGCAATTGAAGAATTGTTTTTAAATATTATCTAAACAGGAATTTTTTCTATCTCGCTACATATAACTTAAATACTGAACTAATGTTCTTAATAATAGATTTTAATAGTTTTTTGTATCAAAACGTCGAAATTATTTAATTTTTTTACCCTTCGTTATGGTTGTATGTAGTGATGTAACGAATGCTGGATTTTTCACATTCGCGAATGCGAATGCGAGTGCGAATATTTATCTTTAACATTCGCGAATGCGAATGCGAATATTTTAAAATTTCAAAAAAGAGCGCGTAAAATGTTTGACTGGTTTGACGTTTCGTGTCGACCATGTTTAAATTGAAATTTTTTTTTGCAAAAAATGGAACCGACTTCAACACCCAAAGGTGTGTAATAACTTGTTGAAGTCTGTTTATTAAGTATTATCACAATACCGTGCGCATGGTACTGACTTCGACAAGTTATTACACACTTTTGGGTGTTAAAGTCGGTTCCATTTTTTGCAAAAAAAAAATTTCACACTTTTTAGTGACCCATGCTACGATCGATTATGATTCATTGTTAACGACTATATCGTCCAGATAGGTAAATATTTTTCAGGTATTTTAGTGTAACTCAAAAACGGCTTGACTGATTTTGATGAAATTTAAAATGAGACCAAACGACAAGAATTACCTTTCAAACAAAAAAAGAATTTTCAAAATCGGTTCACCCAGTCCAGAGTTCTGCGGTAACAAACATAAAAAACAGACGAATTGAGAACCTCCTCCTTTTTTGGAAGTCGGTTAAAAATAGCCGAGCCGATATTGGTTAATTGAATGAATTTAGTCACAAAAAGTTCATTGTAAAAGTTTTGTGTTGAGGTTAGTTTTATGTTGTTTTTCAAATTTAACTGATATTTAAGGGACAAAGTGGCATAAAAACATGAGGAAAGCACACATCAGCGAAGTTTGGACTTATTTTACAATATGTGATGCTGAAATTGTTAATTTAAAAATATCTAAGTGTTATCTATTGTATTATTTTTTTATAATATGAAATTCATACGCATGCCTATAATAATTTCCTTTTTGATTATTAAAAACATTCGCTAAATATTCGCATAATTTTTGCGAATGCGAATGCGCATGCGAATATTGAAAAATACGCGGATATTCGCGACTGCGAATGCGAATGCGAATATCCGTTACATCACTAGTTGTATGTATAGTGTATACACTATACAGCGACATGGCTGTATGTATAGTGTATAGTATGGTATACACTATACAGCGACGGATACGTAGGTATACACTGTATACCTAAGTATTTGCCCTTAACGTTTCTGAACGAAACATTTGTATAATCTATGGTATAATTCATAACTATTTACTCGCATGTGATGAAAAACATTGTATGTTTCACGGGCGCCGGTCCTAGAGCCTCGACCGTAATTCCGTGAGAGCGGGATGCATGCATTGAATCAAGTCATTTGTGCGACAGAGGTAGCACTATATGAACATTATTGTTTCGTGACGGCCACGGTACCAACCTTAGTATCAATAATTTAAACATGATCGCGTCACGTAAAAAGAACGCTGGGAGAACGTATGGGGGTGTGTTTGCGCATGGGTGCACTCGTGCACAAAGGTACTAGGCCTATTATTTTATTTTTGAACTAAACTTTATACCAATGTATTTATAATTTAGTTATAAATGTCAAATAGACCCATAAATCGCGTACAGCGCAGCTTGATAGCCAGCGTTCTTTTTAGATGACGAAGTATATGTAATCTCAGAACTACTGGCTCTCAAACTCGACTGCCAAAAGGCACCCTTTGTTGCTTGGCGATAGTCTATAGCAAAATTTAAATCCATGTAGTGATATTTATAAAACGTTACTAAAATTTACAGACTTTTGTACATACTTGTTATACTTATAACAGTTATTTATAGATATGTTTGTATTCTAACGCTTGATAAGTTTAGTTTGTAAGAAGCATGTGTGTGTTTTTATCTTATGTGAAATAAATTGCATTCGTATAATTGCTTAGAAATGTACTATTCAGCATATGAAAAAACGATTTAACTTATTTGATGCTTTGATAAAAGCATTAGAAAAAAACAAGTGAACTGTTAACAAATGATCTTTATAATAAGTACCTAATTATACGAGTAAAAAGAACAACAAAAGAATATAAAGAACAACCTGAGCAGTTGCATTATTCTTGCAGTCTAATAATGATAATGTTAAATGTTTATCGTTTGGTGTAGTATTAATGTATGATTATTAATCTCATTATTCAGTAATGACGATGCATATAAGTGCATTAATCGTAATATTGTCAATTTAACTGTTTTAATCCATGCTTTCTGATTAAATATAATGAATAATGAAATTTTGATGTATTATTGTATAATAATCAGCCTGATTTTTTTGATTGAGGTATCACGCTGAATTTCATATCATATACTCAGATCTATTCCTTGAAGCTGTGAATAAATTAAACGTCTAAGCAAACGCAAACAAAAGATACAGCCGTGTATGCCGCAAATTTTTTACACTTTCAAGGGAATCAGAATCTAGGATGTACTTCGTATTTTCGAAAAGCATACATTTTTAGTTTATTTTTAAATTGTGTGGATTTCATTTAGCAATAAAAAGACCTAAGCTTTTACTTAAATACCTACAAGTTTGTACGGAACCCTCGGTGCGCGAGACCGACTTGCACATTATCGGTTTTTTACCTTCCTTTAGGTTCCTTTGATACAGATTGAAGTACGAAGAAGTCTATTAAGAAACTAAACTGGGGTTGTTGAACATAATACTGAGCTCCTCAGGCAACTCTGCCATAATGATTTTGCTATCGGCGAAATTAAGGTGAGTTATGCATTTTCCATAGATGTTGATGACTTCGTTTCAGTTCAAGAGTTTTTAAAAGTGATAACAACGCGTTCGTGAACAGTTTTGCAGAAATAACGTCTCCCTGCCTCACACCTCACTGCAGTTGCATTAGTTCCATGTTTTAAATCCAATCGTCGAAGTGGCGTTTACATTCAAAGACTTCATCACCTTTAAAACGTATAGTCGATATGGTATTGCTGAAGAAACTGGACTACCGCCCATGGTTCGATTAAATCGAAGCCTTTTTCATAGTCCACAAACACTAGACATGATGCCAATAATTATATTCTTAGATCTATGGTGTTAAATTCATTTTTTTTATGCCTGATAGGTTAGCCTTTGACCACTATCTCACCTGATGGTAAATGATGATGTGGTCGAAGATGTTGTTCAGGCTAACCTAGAATTACTGGCTCTTCATTCCGGAAGCCGGCTTGTTTGGGAGGTGGGTAGTCGTAATGCCTTCGAGCAAGATGATTCGTTGTTGCTCTCGAGAAGAATGCCTCTTTCACCTTGACAAATTACAAAATTACAACTGAGAGGAAACATTACGTTTATGTGCGTGATTCGAGTTCGCGCCATCAATCCCTGTAGCCGACGATACAACACGACATATGACTTTTATTTGTTTCCTCGTTCTGAACCATCGTATGGTATATATATGGTATATTGTGGATGTAAGCGAAATAAACTTGGATTATCGTAGCTACGTCTGTTAACTGTCTTATCTTACGAAGTGCACATGCAGTAGTACTAGGTTTTTCTAACAGATCATGTATAATATGAGGATCTTCTTGTAATGTTGATTCCATTTTGATCCCCAAGAAGACTGTCGCATTGTCAATAGAGAGTTTAATTACGTCAAAGTTTAAGTTCATATAACATATTTCTGTTATACATTCGTACCGACAGCACGTAAAAGTTACGTGACCTCGTAACCTTATCGAATATTGCACTCTCCCGGAATGTGCCCGGAAGCCCGGAACACTTTATTGCTAACACGATTGACATTTTGCCGATACAATTTATGGAACATTTTTAGGACAGGTGAAATTTAATGTCATATATATTTGAAGAAGTTTTAGGGCACGTAATTGTTGATTTTGGAGAAATAAAATTCCCTTCCTTTAGATTACTAAAAAAAACTTTTGTTTCGCAAAGTTTGGAGTCAATATATTGTCTGCGATTGTAATGTGATTTAGTATTAGAGTACCTACGTTTTTATATCTTAGTGATTTCAAAGTGTTATTTACATTGAACACACGTTTCTAAATAAGTGTGAGGTACTATATATAATATATTAAAATTATACCTTTTTACACAGAATTAAACGTGTGTTTAAACGTTAAGAACGTTTAATAAATCAGAATTCTTTGAAGACTGTTTTTGACAAATAGTATAAAATAAATATGACAACTCAGCATTAACTTGTGGGAAAATCTAAAAATCATGCAATAATTTTGTGAATTTAGCTACTAAGACATTTTATTATGATAACAAAACGATATATAGAATCAGATAGACCCATTTTAAGGAAAAAACTAATCACGTCAATATACGTTAATCGCTTGAAGGCCTAATCTGCACAGGCACAATATTATACAATAAATAATCATTTCAAAGACGTTGTTAGTCCTTACCTAAAAGTTAACGGTATCTACGTGGTACCTCCTGAAGCACTTATTTCGGCATACAATCATCACAATGCGTCACCGGGCAATAAATTGCGCGAAATATACTGCTGCTGTGCATGGGTGCCATTGTGATGTTTTTCATGTCTGATAATGTAAACCTTTTACCTTTTTCTTCGTTTTTTTATGTCTGATAATCAAAACCTTTGACCACTATCGCACCTGATGGTAAGTGATGATGCAGTCAAAGATGTTGTTCAGGCTAAACAAGAATTTCTTGTATCGATCGGAATGACTTAGTATAAGTATAAATTGTCTAAGACTACTTTTCCTATCCAACTGACATTTAACTGTATATGCCTAGAGTTTTGGGAGACAGGCAAGGGAGATGTAGATCCGGGACCTGGGATATACCAAATATCATCCTAATTCTTTCTTCCCAAGCTGGTACAGAGATACCTAATTTCAAACACACTCACATATGTAGTCACACACCAAATTTGAGATATAAATTATTAGTGTGATGGTGTAATTTAATCAAGCCTTTATCAGCATACTGTAGCAGCCGGATTGTCCACTGGTTTGGCATTTTTTCACGTCATTGTTAACAATGACGTGAAAAAATGCCGCGTAAAGAACCACTTGTTTTCAAGTTTCTTGTTTTTAATAAAACCTTATATTAAAAACAAGAAACTTGAAAACAAGTGAAAAAACTAAAATGAGTGATTCTAGCAACGAGGAAGTTTGTTTGACTCCAACAGAATTGACTGAAACTGTTAATAATGCGCAAATGAGCTTTCCCCCTCAACAATCCCGCGAGAGTCATTTCCTCGCTGAGGTGGAAAAAGTTACGTGTTGCATTCGAGTGCAAAGATTTTTCACCTCGTGCTCTTTTGATTCCCTCGCTAACGCTCGTGATTCAATTTTAGAATCCTTCGCTTGCTCGGTCATCAAAATTGAACACGCGGTTAAAAAGTAACTTTGCACTCTTGTATAACAAATAACTATTTATTCATATAAAAATATTCAAACTTAGGTTAGGAAACTATAAATGATGAATATAATTATGTTGTTCAGCTGACACATGATACTTCGTTATTTCTGTATACGACATACATAAAATAATAAAAAGATAAATATATTTTTTACCATAAAACTTGGTAAAAAAATACCTATTTTAAATCTTAATTATTGTTTATTGCTGATAGGATATCCGTTGACCTCAATCTCTCTTGATGGTAAGTGATGATGTGGTCTAATGTGTTAAACAGGCAGAGCCTAGAATGGGAACTGACTCTTAAGGCCAGCTTCCGGCATACACAGTTATGTGCTTGGTGGCAGATTTTCTACTCAAAGGTGATAGCTAGTCAGGTAGGCATTCGTAAAAATGCCCTACCGCCATGCTATAACGACTGTTATCCTCATACAACAAGCAGGTCCAATAATTTAGCGTTCCCTTTGGAGCACGGAGAACGTTAACATAATTAAAATGTTCCATTATTATTGTAATGCAGTGTGAAATTACACCTTGTCTAGCGTCGTAAAATATTGACTTTTTATATCCCTGAATACTACATTAAGTGGGGTATGGGCTTAATTTATTTTATCTACCATCCAGTAAAGCACACTGTGTTTTTTGTTTTGTCAAGCTGCAAAGAACAACAATGTTATGAGATCCATTTAATCCGACATATTGAAATTTAGCAACATTACAATTGAGTTCTAGAAGCTGATGGTTCATTGCAACGTGACATAATTAAGCATTTAGCTCCTATTGGCCTTTGGGCCAATTATGTAATTCATCCCGTTGACATAATATATTATACCATTTTTTGTGTGTTCTAATGTTATTTAATTTAATTAGCATTATTTCGCAGTAAAAAAGTTGGGTTTTCGTTAATACAGATTAATTTTGGTTTATTTGAAAGCTATCATTATTTATGATGCGCAGGGAATAATTAGGTATTATTCATATTTACTAGGATTTAAATAACCTGAAATTTGTAAGATGTTTTCGTCGCGTTTTAGGTTTCCCGCAGGAACATTACAGGGGTTGCAATTTTATATAATATATATAATAATACTACCCCAGGATTCCATGGCATCCAGGAAAATTACTATATTACTTGTATGTATAAAAGACGGTAGAATAATTATGAAAAATCTTAGCTTCGGTTTTCTGCCCGGCTACTTGACTGACGGCAACTCTGCTAAGGGATGCTTCTGTTGGTAATATAATTTAAATCGAAAACTAACTTTATAAATTTAATCATTCCATTCTATTATAAGAATTAAGAGATAGGTATTTGCTCAGCTCAAAATGGATAAGAGCTCATCCTTTTAGTTAGACGAATTATAAGTTTCAACGAAGTATATTAATGACCGGCCTTTAATTTACTTAAGCTGACTTTGAGCTTAACAAAGCAAACTTGTATAGCACTCTGCAATTTAAAGTTTTCCGTTTATTTAGACCCGTGTAATATATATTGAAGATATTTAGTTAGACTTTGGTAAAAGTTTTAAAGTCAAGTGTATTTAGTTTTGACTTTGAAACAATTGACATCATGAAGCTGAGAATACTTCAAACATACCTTTTAGAATAAGTGATTGAATATGAGAAGTGCTAGGAGTAAGAAGCTTTAAAACAGCAGTATTGTAACACTAAGTAACGTAGTAGCAAAAAAATCGTAGCATCGTAGAGTACTATCTTCTGAGAAATATATGTAAGCGGACATTGAAATTGGTCGTCTCATACAGAAAAAGTTTGTAGAAAACTGAACAGATTCATAATTGGATAAAGCCAGTACGCACTTTCAGCCACATGAATAAAGAACCGTATTCATGTGCTATCAGCTGTAGGAAAGTGGCCATATTTGTTTTTACTATATGGAGCTATACAGCCATATTCCACGGTATAATCTTTTAATCTTGGATAAAATGCTTTTGTTTATATCTGATCTCTGAGACTTTGATTAATCTCACCTGAGGGTAAGTGATGAAGTGGTCAAAGCTGTTGTTCAGGCTAGCCTAGAATTACTGGTTCTCAAGGAAATACACCGTTATTTGCTTGGCGACAGATTTTCTACTTGAAGGTGGTTGCTACCTAGGCGGGCATTCGCAAAATGCCCTACCTCCGTGGTATAATGACTGCCATCCTAAGACCACAAACGGGACCGACGCGACGGCTTAACGTGCCGTTCGAAGGACGGAAGCGTTCAGTAGTTATTTTTTGTTTTTTTATTTGGTCCACAAAACTGGATACCTACTCTCTTTATGCTTAATCCGAGAAACAAAAACATGTGTAGGGCGAGTGTCACCTTCTCGAAGTGGACACAGCCTGCAAAATTTTAAGTACTTTAGTGAGAAACTTGAATATAACACGTAATAAATTTATAAATTAGGAAGACTTGGTATATCAGCCTCTCGGGCCTCATCCCAAGAATTCACCAATTCTTGAAGTTTCCGTTTGAAACAAGGTACCGAGAGGTCAAATATGTCCAAGTCCTGACATATGCTATTGTATGAATTACAAATGCGATACAGTGATGAGTATAGCTGACCATAGTTTGTGCGAGTTCTAGGTAGACTGAACGTTTTTCAATTTTGGAGACGGCTACAAGAACGTGGAATAGCAAATTTTACATGTTCCAGTAATGTCACTAACTGTCACCCATGACCGTAGCAGACGTTGCTTAACTTAGCTGATCGGTACGAGCGCTTCAACTTTACTTTGCTACAGCTGTTTGCCAGATGTCAAATTACATAAAAGTCAAAACCATGACAAATTAAAAATACTGCAACGTCAATGGACGTCTATGGTGACAAAGGTCTCTCATATTTTGTTGGTTCAGAGATTGTGTAGTTTTATCCTTGTTTGGTGAAATTGGCCCTTAGGAGGATTAGTGTGAATGTTCTCAACGCGGATTTTTTAAAAGTATGACCACGAATTTTTCTTACGTTATGGTATGTTTTTTTTTTATGTTATTGTGACGGAACAAGCTCGAGGCCCACCTGATGTTAAGCGGTTTCCTCTGCCTATAACAGATGCATTTCGTCACAAGTCACGAATTGCACTGCGCCCGTCACCTTGAGACATATCCCGTCTCATGTGCCTCTGTAATTTCACTGGCTCTCAAGGACTGCCGCCGGAACACACCGTTAGGTGCCTGGTGACAGATTTTCTACTCGAGGGTGGTCGCTAGCCAGGCGGGCATTCGCAAAACTGCTGAAAAACATAAGTTCACCTTTGTAAGAATCCACAGACGACAAAATGGCATTTTTTTTTTATTGGTTGGATTGGAATAAAACTGAGGTAACATCAAAATTAGTAACATGTAAGCATAAATACAGAGACAAACATTTGAATTGTATTAAGTAAATAAAAAACAGTCTATTTGAAAACATGAACACCACGATGTAGCTGCTTAACACTATAGGACATGTCAAGTAGTTCTTATTATTAACCTTATAAAAAAAAAATAGTTTTTTATTGCCAAGATGCCTGGACCGAAAACACGTGTTTACCTTAATATCGATGATTGGAAAAACAGAACTCATTGTATTTTTGAAACTGTATGACTTGATTGTTCTTCAATATTGCTTTCTAAGAGTTAAAGAAATACTTCATGTAATTAAAATACTTAAAAAAATATTTATTGAATACTTATTTTTATATGAGATCAAACTTTGGGACAATGTTTCTATTCAAAAAGTGGCAAAATTTACGGCCTTACCCATTTATATACTTCAAATAACACACACTACATACACTATTCACATACATTACGCTTACATTCAATCATTATACAATATTCACATATACGAGCATCCCCGCGCCGCAATCGGAGTAAATCCTTATCTAAGGAATGTTGTGAGGCGCTCGCCCAGCCTTGCCGCCGCGTTCTATCAGTTGCTGAGTTCGACGAAAACAAAACCTCAACTCAACTCAATGTTCTCAGTCTAGAACTGGCCATTACTCGCGAAGCCCGCATCTCTGTACGGCACTATTCGATACGCGATTTTTTCTCAGAATACAGATATTTTCTGTATTCTGAGGATTTTTTGTTGTTTGTCGATTTATTTGTAATTTTGTTGATCACGTTACTTTTCGTTTTGTTTTTGTGCTCGTCGAATATATATTTGTAACTTTCCTGTAATCCTTCTGGTTGGTATAAACTTCGATAATTGGTTACATTCTCGCTGCCTATAACCCGTTAGGTATCAATTATTACAATCCATACCAACGCGCAAGATCACGCCAACCCACGATTTGTAACAAGCATAACTTCTCCCTTATGTCACAAGCAGTCAAATGTATCCACGTTCTCTGTTAATTCTTTAGAACGGAGACATACTATTTCCACAAAAATTTCAAAACGGGATAATGTCACTTAATTTTGTAGATAATTTTGTTTACGTTTTTATCTCCAGTCCATACTAGACCCGCCATAGTCATCATATGACTAAAAAGAGAGAAATTTATAAATAAACTCACCATGAAAATGTGACATTAGTGTTAGAATTGGATCACCATAGTTCAGTATGCTATTCTATACTTTTCAGTGTAAATAAGCAATCTCCAGCTATTTCATGCTATTTATTTTAATTTAGCAAAAATTTCTAAGCCCTTATGTTTTTGTTTACGATATGACAGCTTAAATTTGTTTGAAGACCAAAAAGTAAGTTACACTATGATGTAATATGGTTCCTGAAATACAGTTGACGCTAGTTCAGGAACCTATGGATTTAAATTTACTCTGTACCTATGTAACTGAAGTCAATAAAAACTATTTGTATTTGATGAAACTTGCCGTCGTGTCACGTCGTCTCAAGCGATGAAGGTTATCCAGTCGAGCATTTTAACTTTATTATGGGTAGAAGATAAAATAGTGTTTTCAAGCCAGGCTTTTAGACTTCTATATATTATGATTATAAGCACTACCGCGTACTAAGCGAAAATCATAAATTTACAAATTATTGGAATACAAAATGTTTTGCCCCGGGTGGGAATTGAAAGCATCCGGCGCGAAATCGGAAGGACGCGGGTTCAATTCCCGCCCGGGGCAAAACATTTTGTATTCCAATAATTTGTAAATTTATCAGGCTTTTAGACATTAAAATCCACTTTATAAGCGTTAAATAAAATACCAGTAATTATTTTATACTACGAGTAAGTACATTTGTTTTTAAAATAAAGTGCATCTACGTAAGTACCCATTATTAATACACCAGAGCAAAGTGAGAGATCAAAGGTTCATATATAGTTCAAAAGCTAGCCTTTGGTCTCACCTACCATATTATCACAGTACGAGTATGTGATCAGGTTAGTCCACATAAAATCAGGTGGGCCTCGAGCTTGTTCCGTCACAATACATTCAAAAACATACCCTCAATACAGTCACGCTCGTGCTGTACTGGCTTAGTATCTAAATTTTGTTCGTGGTTTTGCGCCATATATAAGATACTATCGATCTGCCCCGCTTTGCACGGGTATTTCAAACCTTGGCATCTGCGTGGACGATATCATACGAGTACATGTATTAATGAAATGATATTGTTCTCGTTATCTATGATGCGCATGGAACAAAAAAACAAAAAAATATAAATTTAAACACATAAAAAGTATTTATTGTGATATAACTGTAATAGTAAGACATAATTATGGTATCGCGAACTTTTTCGTAGATATTGAGGTCCTCTATAAAATTGTAGTAAATCGCTTTGTTATATTGTATAAGACATAATTTCTGCATCGTACGCTATAATATAACATATTTTATATAATATCATTCGGTAATATTCTAATTATAAAATGAAATACAGACTTTTATTGGCATATTTTATTTACATACTTCTTTAAGAAAATTAAAAAAATAAATTAAAGCATTATTCTCCTAACAAAACAATGCTTTATAACAATTTTTTAATTATTAAAGTACAATGTGTCCTGACCAAGGAGGTTTCAATTCAATTCACATTATTCACATTATCTGTGGCCATCGCGCTGCGCACGTAACTCGCTGGTTCTTTTATTGCATTTTATTTAATGTAGCTACCTATAGCCATGAGATCATATAAAGTAGTGTATGTAACTGCTTATAATAAGGTATTAAAACACTCGTGTAATCTTATTTTGAAACGAGCCGCAGGCGAGTTACTAGAAACGAGAAACTACACTCATGTTTGAATACCCTCTATTATATGACAGTTGCATAAACTACTATTTTGGTATTTTTTCACACGTTGGGTTACATTATCGAAGTTTTCATACGGATTCCTGACTTTTTGAAAATGTTCCATAGACTATGTTCATCAGAGATAATGTAAAACTCTAATGGTGAAAGAACTTTTTAAATCGGTCCAGTAGTTTCAGAGCCTAATCAATGCATGCAAACCAACAATAAAATCTTTCTTTATAATATTAGTTTTGACCATAGAGTTATAAAATAATATTCTTTTCAGTGGTTTAGACTATAGAGACATGTAACAAAAGGATCATCTATAATTGGTAATTTAACTATAATTATAATGGTATTACATAATGGAGCTTACGATTGTTACGTTTGCTAATAATACAGCTCAGCTTACTAATTACGCACTACAGTCTCATCACATACATAGCATTAGTATTTACTCCACATAATATCTCTGTAAATAACAGTATTAGGTAGATCGGAACGAGCTTAGTGAATAATTGAGCTTGAGCTTCACCGCATGCTGGGAGGACATTTTGTGAATGCCCGCCTGGATGAAAGCACCTAACAGTGTGTTCCGGCAGCAGTCCTAGAGAGCCAGTAAAAATTACAGGCACATGTGACTTAACAACTATGTCTCAAGCTGACGGGCGCAGTGCAATTTGTCACTTCACGAAATGCATCTGTTATAGGCAGAAGTTACCGCTTAACATCAGGTGGGCCTCGTGCATGTTCCGACATAATAACATTTTTTCCTAGTGGTAGTGCCACGCTGTAGCTCTACGGGTTACAGCTGAATGGGCCGGCACGACCGGGGCAGTACCACTCTCCCACATGATATCGACGTGAAGTAGTGACTTTGCCATTGCGTTTCGATCGATTTGTGGGAGACCCGGAGGCCCGATTCCCCCCCCCCCCCCCCCCCCCCAAGGAATATGGCGGCACAGTTTCAAGAGACATTACTCCAGGAGGGTACCAGCCGTGAAATCGCTGGAGAATCCCTCTCCGAGCATCCACCTCCAGGACCTGAACCTGAAGGTGGATGCTCGGGCTGCCCTGCGTATTCTGGAGGGGGCAAAACCGTGCTCAACCCTATTTCTGCTGCTCGAGGTAAACGAAGCAGGAGGCTTAAGTCACCCCACACCACGCTAGCCGTGGACTTTTGCAACATACGGGGTCTCCGTTCTAACCTGAACGATGTCCACTACCATCTGGAGACTGCTAAGCCGGCCTTGCTCTTTTTGACCGAAACACAGATATGCTCTCCGGCAGACACTTCATTCCTCACATACCCTGGGTACAAACTGGAACATTCCTTTTTGCCGCGGGCGGGGGTGTGTCTTTACGTCAGAGAGGATATCTGTGCTCGTCGTCTCAGCAGCCTTGAAGGACGGGGCCTATCTGACATTTGGTTGCGCGTAGACTGCGATGACCATCCGCGTATCTACGCGTGCCTTTATAGGTCCCATATCAACGGTAATGCCGAAATAGATCGATTCGTGGAGCACCTACAGATGGCTACAGATTCCGTGCTTGAGCAGATCCCCACCGCAGAGATCGTGATACTTGGCGATTTCAACGCCCACCACGCCGAATGGCTCGGTTCGCGCACCACCGATCATGCTGGGAGATCTGTTCACGACTTCGCTTTAGCGTATGATCTGACACAACTGGTCACCTCGCCTACGCGAATCCCAGATGTGGATGATCATACACCTTCCCTGTTGGACCTTCTGCTGACCTCTCACCCGGACAACTACACAGTATCCGTTAACGCTCCCCTCGGATCGTCGGACCACTGCCTGATCCGGAGTTCAGTGCCGGTTACACGCCCAACTCGACCCCGTTTTGTAGGTTGTCGTCGCGTGTGGCACTATAGGTCAGCAGATTGGGACGGGATGCGGTCCTTTTTTGCATCCTACCCATGGGGGCAAGTTTGCTTCTTGCCGGATGATCCAGATGTCACTGCTGACTATGTTGCTGATGTGGTGCTTCAGGGTATGGAACTCTTTGTTCCATATTCTTCGGTGGCAGGTCACAGTCCTGGTTTGGTCGCTCTTGTAAAATGGCCTCTGGCCATAAACGAGAGCGTTACCAAGCTTGGGCCGATTCAGTGGCATCTAAGGATTTAAATACCAGCGATCTCAAAAAGAAATATAACTTTGCCTCCAGGTCCTTCAAAAGAGTAATCGCAAGAGCGAAGTCGGAGCATATCGGCAGAATTGGCGAGAGATTAGCCCGCCTTCCTTCGGGAACACGTGCGTTCTGGTCTCTTGCCAGGGCTGTCCAGGGGAATTTTTGTCAGTCATCCCTACCGCCCCTGCACAGAGAGAATGACACACTGGCCCACACCGCAAAGGAGAAGGCCGATCTTCTGGGCTCTCTCTTTGCGTCTAACTCGACTTTGGATGACCAAGGGAACTCACCACCGACTATACAACGGTGTGATACTTCGATGCCGGATATTATTTTCCGGCAATGTGCAGTACGTAAAGCACTGTTCTCCTTGGACATTCATAAGTCGAGTGGGCCAGATGGCATCCCTCCGATAGTGCTGCGGACTTGTGCTCCAGAGTTGACAGCGGTTCTAACGCGTCTTTTCCGGCTCTGCTACTCATCAGGCGTTGTCCCGAAAACATGGAAGACGGCTTTGGTGCACCCGATCCCTAAAAAAGGTGACCGCTCAGATCCGTCCAATTACCGCCCTATAGCCATAACGTCTCTGTTCTCCAAGATAATGGAATCCATTATCAACAACCAGCTCCTGCAGTATCTAGAGGAGCACCAGCTGATTAGCGATCGCCAGTACGGTTTTCGTCGTGGTCGCTCAGCTGGTGATCTTTTAGTATATCTTACGCACCGATGGGCGGAGGTGGTGGATTCCAAGGGTGAGGCGTTGGCGGCTAGTTTGGACATAGCGAAGGCCTTTGATCGGGTGTGGCATAAAGCGCTTCTATCGAAGCTTCCTTCCTATGGGCTTCCCGAGAAATTGTGCGAATGGATCTCCAGTTTTTTGGCAGATCGGAGCATTAAGGTCGTTGTCGACGGTGCATGCTCCGACCTAAAGCCGATTAATGCTGGCGTTCCGCAAGGCTGTGTGCTATCTCCGACTCTGTTTCTCTTGCACATCAATGACATGCTGCAACTCAGCGATATTCATTGTTATGCAGATGACAGTACCGGAGATGCCTCATACACCGGCCGCGCTAAAATTTCTCGGGAAAACGTTGTCGAGAGTCGGAACAAACTTGTGTCTTCAGTCGAGACCATGTTGTCAAATGTTTCGAAATGGGGACAATTGAACTTAGTCCAATTTAACCCCAAGAAGACACAAGTTTGTGCGTTTACCGCCAAGATATCCCCCTTTGTCGTATCCCTCCGTTTTGAAGACACTCCCCTTGCTACCTCAGCCAGCATCGGAGTACTTGGCGTCGACATATCGAACGTCGTTCAATTTCGCTGTCACTTGGAAGATAAGGCTAAGTTAGCCTCTAAGAAGCTTGGTGTGCTCGGAAAGGCGAGGCGGTACTTCACGTCGGCCCATCGCCTGCAACTTTATAAGGCTCAGGTTCGACCTCACATGGAGTACTGCTCTCACCTCTGGGCGGGAGCTCCCCAGTACCAGCTTCTTCCATTTGACCGCATTCAACGCAGAGCGACTCGAATCGTCGACGATCAAGTTCTCTCCGGTCGGCTCGACCCTTTGGCTTTGCGTAGAGATTTTGGATCACTCTGCATCTTTTACCGCATATATCACGGGGAGTGTTCTGAGGAACTGTTCGATTTACTACCTGCAGCTCAATTTCGCCACCGGACTTCCCGACAAAGCATGATGTTTCATCAATTTCATGTCGACGTCTGGCAGTCCACAACCTTGCGATTTTCACGGCATTTTTTACCTCGCACTGCTATATTATGGAACCAGCTGCCTGGTGAAGTATTTCCGAACAGTTACGACTTAGGAACCTTCAAGAAGAGAGCATATTCCCTCCTTAAAGGCCGGCAACGCATCCTCGAGACCTCTGGTGTTGCGGATGTTTGTGGGCGACGGTGATCACTTATTATCAGGTGAGCCGCCTGCTCGTTTGCCCTCCTATGCCATAAAAAAAAAAAAAAAAAAAAAATTACATTAAGAAAATATTGAAAAAAAATAAATGTCCAGACTCTACCAAAGCGGAGACGACATGAGTGGAGATGTGTTTTAAACAACAAATAGAATATCTTTACTAACATACCTTGTTTCTGTTATGCTTCAGTGTATGAGATATGCGTGCTCAGCATGTATGGTGAACTTGTAGTACAACAGAAGAATTATAGATGTCGCTCCAACCCCATACGATGGTTTCATTTTATCTTTGCATTTTAAAACATGCAACCTTCATTAAACTTATTGATTAAATATAATATATATAAAATGCATACAATTTTTGTATTCTACCAATGAGATCTTGATTTAAAAATTCAGTTATATATGTACATGAACAAATTTAATTTTTCTCCAATGCTTAACTAGATGCACGTACCTTAGGTCGCATTCTGAGGATGTCAATTGAAATAAAGCTAAATGTCACTGACACCATAGAAGATATATATGTGTGTGACTATAACTCATATACTGTAAGATGTGGTCTTCTTATAATTACATTACAAATTTTCAGAGCATTTATATAAAACTGCCTATCCTCCCGCGGCTTCACTCGCATGAATTCTAAGATTCTCATTTTTTTATTGGGATCATAGTTATATTACTCTTGTTGTCTCTGCACGTGCTCCTGTGACTTCCAAAGTTTACGGTCTAATGCACCTACTTTTCAGTTATGCAAAATATGGTGGCCCGTGGTCTATGAAATTACCTGTGGAAAATGCACCATGAAAATTTAAGCTCAGAGTGTTTAATATCAGCATGGTACAGACTTAAACAAGTAATGCCATACTGTCCAGTGATGGAAGTCAGTTTGTTTTTGATATTGTTATGTTTTACATTTGCAAGTCATGTTGGTTCCTGTACATAAAAAAGTATGTGTTGATATAGATTTTCTTCTACGACTTTAATATCATGAAGGGAAAAACATAAGCAGGCCTGTTGAAAACGGTGATAGGTGCCTGTAATAGAAATTTGTAATACTAGGGGCAGTTATTATGTGTAGCAACTCAGAAAGACTATTCCCATCCTTAACTTGACGTAACTTTATTGATAATCCACAATGTAGGTTTTTTACGATATTTCCATCTTGCGAATCGAACTATATCTGACCTACTACCGTCTGCAAAGTGAGAATAAGACCCTAGACGGCATCATTATCTATTTTTCAAGTATGAAATTTATAACGCTGAAGTTTAATCTCCAAATGTGTAACACATTGTTACTAGACAACAGTTTCATTCATAACTGGTAATTTAAACTGTATGGGACGCAAAATCCCCGTCATTCCAACTTAATGTCCCAAACATAACATTAACGAGAGAAAAATCTCATTTAAAGGATATTACTGTTCATGTTTGGCCGTAAATGCTACTGTTGCGAATTTAGGTGGTTATCAATATTTGAACCAGGATATACAATATATTTTTTACAAAAAAAAATCACTGTGCAGAACAACTTAGGTTTGCAATATATTTCGAGTATTATCCGCATTATAAAGTATTATTAAATTTGCTGGTAAGTATTCATAAATATCATCAGCAGAATCCTCCCTCAGTTTCAAACTTTTGAGCCTATAATAGGAATTAGTTCTCTTCGACACCACCACACACAATGTAAAATTGTTTGTGTAATGCTAACAGTATTTTTAGAAACGCAGAAATACAAAAAAGGTTTGCCACTTTAAGGATATGTCTAACTTGTTAATATTCAAACTCGGTTGCAAATTATTTCCCATAGTTGTTCATCTGTGTTTCAATAGTGTAATTTAGTGATCAAAAACGTTGCATCAGCTGTATTGTATACATCATGTTCCTCGCCATAAGTTATTTTGATAAATCAGTTCAGTTTACATTTACTTGAGCAGTTAGTGTTTATACTGAAATTTTAACCAGTGATCTAATAATTAAAATTTTAATAAAATTTTAATAGTTTATACATATTGAAGCAGTGGCATTGGCTATGGACTGCCGCGCAGCAGGTCCATGGTTTGAATCCCGCCGCGGGCTTGAGCTTCACCGCATGGTGGAAGGGCTTTTTGCGAATGCCCGCCTGGCTAGCGACCACCCTCAAGTTGAAAATCTGTCATAATCTCTAACTGTCACAATTTCTTTTAAAATGTTTTGACATCTGTCAAAACATTTTAAAAGAAATTTCCAATGTTGGAGAAATGATGAACAGTTACAATGGCACCTTTAATACTTTACTACTCCGTTAATATAAAATATAACGGCCAGCATCAAAAACTTGTTTATTTAAATAATCACATTTTCCACATTTTCATGAAGTTTTCCTCACTCACTTGTGCATACATTAGATTGTTTTTCATTGGCTGTCTTCAATTCATATCAACTTTATCAATATTTTAGCCAAAATTTCATTACAATTATTTAGTTGAGTCTAAAACAAGCTGACTGTAATAGTTTGAATTCATAAATAGTATAGTTTATTCCAACCAAACGAAACCAATATTGCAACATCAGAAGTTGTAATATATGTATCCGAGTTCCTCGACGGTAGATAATCTCGAAACGTCAGTTCAACTTTGTTCAGCTGTCCTACTCCAAGCATAGCTTCGACATTTTATCGACTCCCGAGACAGAAATAAGAGACATAATACTGCACGCTTAAGTTATTTTTTATTGCTTATAGGCTACTCTCATGCCACTATCTTATCTGTTGGCCTAACTAAATGATGATGTGGTCAAAAGATGTAATTGAGGCTCACCTTGAGTTACTGGCTCTTTATAGCAGCCACGGAACACACAGTTAAATACTTGGCGACAGATCTTTTCTTGATGATATTAGCTGACTAGGCAAGAATAAGCAATATGCCCCTAACCTAAGGAGTCGAACCCCCTTTGCAGCAGTACAGTCAATATACTATTAATACGAAGCAGCCATTGTTTAGAATTTATAAGGGTGGCGAAAACCAAATGAATGTAGTGTAATCCCGACGAGCCTCGATCAAATCAGTGGTACTTTGTATTGACGTAGACACGGGTCACCCTCGTCGCTCAATACCATAAAAACCACTACCATACTGCCACTGTCCCATATAATTTCCATTTAGTTGGACACATTGTATGTGCGCCAAATAAAATGTGTACAACTAGTTGCTATTTTCGGCCAGTGAATACAATTTACGAGAGAGAACGAACCTTGTTATGAAATAAAAGTGAGGATTTATTTACTTCCATGTCCAGGAGAAAGGGTATTGTGGCTGAGTGAAAATCAATCCTTAAATAAAAAAAAAACAGAATTGACTTCTCACACTGAAAAGAGCGAAATGAATGATCGAAGTCAGACCATGAAAATGCGAGTAAAGTGTTTCGAATGAGCGGTAATGACCGGTTGGTTTTTTGGGTAGTTTTTTTCTATACATATATAATTTAATCGTAATCTTAAGAGTTACTTAAGAGTTACTGGCTCTCAAGGACAGCTGCCGGAACACACCGTTAGGTGCTTGGCGACAGATTTTCAACTTGAGGGTGGTAGCTAGCCAGGCGGGCATTTGAAAAAGTGCCCTACCACCATGCTGTAACGACTGCTATCCTAAGACAACAACCGGGACCGACGGCTTAACGTGCCCTCCGAAGCACGGAAGCGCTCAGTAGTCACCAGTATGTCACCAGCGGTCACCCATCCAAGTTATGACCGCGGCGGACGTTGCTTAACTTTGCTGATCGAATCAGAATGGCTAAGCAAACTTGGCTACGAGCGCTTCAAAATTAGCGCAGTTAAAAGAGATATATATGATTATTCATATTTATATATACAGTGTTTACATAGCATTTTTACTCTTAACATAAAATATCTATACACAATTTAAAATCGGCCCAGTGCGAGTTGGACCAATTCAGCTAATTCATTTTGAAGCAGTGATAGCTCAGTCGCTTTGGCTATGGACTGCCGCGCAGCAGGTAGGTTCGAATCCCGCCGCGGGCTTGAGCTTCACTGCATGGTGGAAGGGCATTTTGTGAATGCCCACCTGGCTAGCGACCACCCTCAAGTAGAAAATATGTCGCCAAGCACCTAACGGTGTGTTCCGGCAGCTGTCCTTGAGAGCTAGAGTAATTCTAGGTTAAGCCTGTTAACACCTTCGACCACATCATCGGTTACCATCACGTGAGATTGTGGTCAAAGTATATATATACATATATATATATAGGCCTGTCAGTCTGTATGTTGCGGGTGTATAGCTGAATTTTGGTGTCATTGCCTGATTGAGTAGAGTACAAATATAATATTTTTAGCGAACTAAAGTAAACTCCTACTTTGTGTTTTAGGATCTCAATGGATATAATATATATGTTTATATATATACATAAATATTATATCCATTGATACACCCGCAACATACAGACTGACAGGCCTTGAGAAGTATTAGATTACCGACGAAGGCTCGAAGGGTACAGAAGCCTAAATAATTTCCAACACATTCGATATAAATAGCTTAGAAACTATGATCAATCTGTGAGTTTGGTCCTAAAACAATATTTTATCCACTGAAAGGGCTTTAACGATCCGTGTAATGATTGTGTAGCACTATAACCCTAAATAGATAAAAAATGAAAAATCACCCCAAATACGCCATTTAACTACATAAAAACCTTTATTATAAAACCATACATACTCGTATTAAGACGATAGGACGCTATGTACTAAGTCCTTATTTACGCATTTTAGGTATTACATTAGCGAAACATAATATTTAGTTGTGATTATGATATTGAATTTAAGTACCTGTGATTTTTGAGTGGCCAAAAGCGTCGCTTCAGAATCTCGATATCCTTGGATCACATAGTTTAGACTCACCTGATGATATTTATGTCAATGAGGTTGAAGGTGGTAAGTAGGTTTAAACTAAATTGAGAACTGAATCTCAAGGACTTCGGGAACAAAAAATAGTTACTAGGTGCCGGGTCTCGGAAGTAAGTGGATGATTAATCTTTTGTAACCCACACTCCTAAATAGCAGCCTTGGAAACACACGCCCACACTGTTTTATCTTTTATTCGCATTGTTAGGTATTGGAAATATATTTAGTAAATTAAGCATATTCAAATTATTGAAAAGTTGTTACTATTGAGTAGAGTGGAGGTAAACAGAAATCACTCTTTATAGCAGTGATTTCCAAAGTTACTTGTACATATACAAAATAAAAGGCAAAATTTTCAACTACGAGTGGGATTCAAACCCGCGACCATCCATCTCTACAGCCGGGTCATGCTCTGCCAATTGAGCTATTGTAGTGAGTGAGTCATGTTTCAAATTTATCATTTTGTTTCTATTGTTTAACTGTTTCGCTTAGCAAGTGTAAATGATTTAATAACAACATACTTCATTACAAATTGAACTATTGTTCTGTTTTTTGTTGACTATTAAGGTAAACATTAAATATTGATTTCTAAAGCTCTTGGCTATAACTCGGGCGTAAAAGCTCTTCACCTTACGACTTAAGCTTACAATATCGTGCCTTTAGATTAATTAACTTTTCTTGTAAAAGAAGTACTATTAAGAGATGTAAATCCAGAGACTGGGACGTCATTACGATATATACCTACTTCTTTATGTAGGTATCAACAACCTTCAAACATCTAACTCGTTACCCAGATCACATGAAGCTCTCTCTGTATCGGTACTTACGTAATGTAGGCGCTACTTTTATATGGCGAGAGGCTGGGACGTCATTACGATATATACCTACTTCTTTATGTAGGTATCAACAACCTTCAAAAATCTAACTCGTTACTCAGATCACATGAAGCTCTCTCTGTACCGGTACTTACATAATGTAGGCGCTACTTTTACATGGCGAGAGGCTGGGTCGTCATTACGATATATACCTACTTCTTTATGTAGGTATCAACAACCTTTAAACATCTAACTCGTTACCTAGATCACATGAAGCGCTCGTAGCGAAGTTTGCTTAACCATTCTGAATCCATCAGCAAAGTTAAGCAACATCCGCCACGGTCATAACTAGGACGGGTGACCGCTAGTGACATTACTACTTAGCACTTCCGTGCTTCGGACGGCACGAAAAGCCGTCGGTCCCGGTTGTTGTCTTCGGATGGCAGTCGTTACAGCATGGTAGGGCACTTTGCGAATGCCCGCCTGGCTAGCTACCACCCTCAAAATTCTAGGTTAGCCTGAACAACATCATCGACCACATCATCACTTACCATCAGGTGAGATAGTGGTCAAAGGCTAACCTATGATGCATAAAAAAAAAAACATTTTAATGTTACCCTCGTTCAATGTGCCAAAACACCAAATAAATAATATTTTAAAGTAATGAATAGATTCAGGCGTTACTTTGCGGAAATCCATATTTAATAATAACCAAATATTTTTAAAACATTTTAAGAAAACATCAAATTAATATTTTAATTAAATTAGGCGGCATTGTCACAAGATATATTTTTGTATTTTTTAAGTGTTTTATTAAAATATTAATTTGATGTTTTCTTAAAATAGTTTAAAAATATTCCGCGGAATTAGGCATAATTGTCACTAGATTTTTGTATTTTTTAAGTGTTTTATTAATTTGATGTTTTCTTAAAATATTTGTCATTATTATATTTTAAAGTCTAGTATAATACAATTTTGAGGCTAAAATGGACATTATTTCGACCAGCGACATCGATTTGGCTAATTATCTTCAATCCGCAAGTTTGAATGAGCAATCACAAAAATATCGAAGGAACTCGTCAAATTCTTACCAAAGGCCTTTGGTATGATAATGCGTATCGTTCACTACAGGAAAGGACTCGTTTTCTCGTCTCATATTTTTATTTGAGTTGTTTCCTCTCTCTGTGCCGGTACTTACGTAATGTAGGCGCTACTTTTATGTTCCATTCATTTTAAACCTTTGTAAATATTTGAAGCAAATCGGTTTCACAAATCGATCCTTAAGTATTTATTTATGTTTGCCAGGCAAAAAAATTGTGCGAGATTTTCTAGCGAAATATACAGGGTTATTGGTAATATAACAACCTCTTAGGGTTGACATCTGCTAGTCCTACCAAACATTTGGAAATATAATTTTTTTGTCGGTAATATTATCTATACAGTAAAAATATAGTTATTTCAAGTTTTTTAACTCGGCTCTGTCCTTGAAAGAACTACCTATAGCCGCGCTGTACGTAAACATGCTCTTGAGACTACCCGCCTCCAGCATTTCAATTACCTATGCCTACTTTGTGTTTCCATTTAGTTTTTGATTGTAAATAAACTTTTTTTTATATAAACAAATAAAATACTTTGTGAATTCACCACGAAGTATTCACTAAAAATGCGTGTTGTTTTTTGACTAAGTAGAAGGTAGATTTAATCAAAACACGTTGTTTGAATAAAAACTCCCTTCACTCGTGTCAATCACTAACCTTTACTCTATTAATTTTTTTTAATAATTGAGACATTTTTTTTCGGGGAATAAAAGGAAATACTAAAGACATACATTATGTACCGTCAACTATATGTAGACTATAAAACAATTTTATAACCTTTCAAACTGAAAGGTTATACTATAAAATAATTAACCAGATAATCTAAATAATTTACAGGTAATTTTTCAGGTAATCTAAGAAAAGTTATCTCCGGATGCGTTTTTGACGTATTCATGTAACCAAAAACAGCAGAATATATCTTACTCGTCATATTTAATATGTAAATATGTACTTGAACTTATTTTTGGTGAAACAGTCGCGCGGTTATTGTTAAAAAAACAACAAACCATTCGCTCGTCTCTGAGGCACAGTCGCAACACTCGAGACCGAGCGCAGGCCGAGATCGAGGCGCGTCGCGCTCGCGTTTCGTCCGTTTATATGAAGTTGAAATGTTTTTAATGCTAACACTGTATAGATAATGTTTACGTGGCTAAGTGATACTACACTTCAGTGCTCTTCATGCCAATTTTCTGCTCTTTACACAATCATGCCAGTCTTTGAAAAGTGACAACGCTTTTAAATTTGTTATCATGTGAAGTTTTTAATTGAATGCCCTTGATCAGTAAATAAGTCTTTATTTTACTGAACAAGCGTGAAGCGCGAGCAAACCAGCTTGGGCAAGAATGCATTTGGATGTGAGTCCGGATTCCGGATTTCCGGTTGTTACCACAGGTCGGATTTCGTAACCGTTTCTCATGAAAATTGTGATATGTTTTATAGTAAAATATGGGATTACTCGCAGATTTTCTCGTTTGGGAGAATCTTTTTATTCTTCCCCCACAATATAATATCTAAAATCCACCATTTTATTTTTTCTATTTAATTATGACCCTAGTGTCACCTGCGCTATGAAGTCGAATCTAATGATATAATATCATAGATTAAAATCGGTTATGCCGTTTAGAAGTTAAGTAAAGAAACTCACAAACATACATGAACCCTGAAAACATAACACTCCTTTTTTTGGCCAGTCGTATAAAAAATTATGAAAACCACGTAAGTGTTAAGAACAACTTTTGATGGTTATATGATATTTTTTTGATAATTAGGTTTTTGTTTTTTTTCTAAACGATGAAATCCTGCTTTTTTAAACTACCTACTATATTAAAAAAAATCTGTCACCGGGTCTAAGGCCACTAGTTATGTTCTTTAGTAATACACGAAGTAAGAGTTACGAACAAACTAATAACAGTCATCTAAAATGTATTATTATAAATTTAATGGAATCCCATTTAAAATCAGTATAAATGTTAACTTTTTTTTTATTGCTGATAGGTAAGCCTTAGACCACAATCTCACCTGATGGTAAGTGATGATGTGGTCGAAGATGTTGTTCAGGCTAACCTAGAATTACTGGCTCTCAAGGACAGCTGCCGGAACACACCGTTAGGTGCTTGGCGACAGATTTTCAACTTGAGGGTGGTCGCTAGCCAGGCGGGCATTCACAAAGTGCCCTTCCACCATGCTGTAACGACTGCCATCCTAAGACAACAACCGGGACCGACGGCTTATCGTGCCCTCCGAAGCACGGAAGCGCTCAGTAGTAATGTCACCAGCGGTCACCCATCCAACTCATGACCGCGGCGGACGTTGCTTAACTTTGCTGATCGATTCAGAATGGTTAAGCAAACGTCGCTGCGAGCGCTTCAAAAATGTTAACATTTCTGTACTTCAATAATGTGTTTTTTTTTTAAATAGGTAGCATAGTTAGATTTTGCATGATAAATGAACATTGGACATATAACTTATATAAAAAAACATATTTAAAAAAGAACGGAACCGGTTTCAAGCACTGAAAAGCACATGAATAATACGGTTCTTTATTCATGTGCTGAAAAGTATGACGATAACAAGTGGAATCATGCTGATTTAAAATACTGACCTCATATTTTCAAAGCCAGTCTCCCACAAGTTATTCCGTATTTAAATAATATAGCGCAGTATTGGAAGTCAGTACCGTTGCTTGTTTTGAATAATATTTTGGATCTCTCATTTTGTGATGCCACCAAATACAATACAAATTAACTGTTCAGGTATGCGAATACATTTTTCAGTTTATTGACTATAACTCAATAACAACTTAACCAATTTTGATATTATTAAAATAGGACTGAAAGTATAACCAACAAAATTTGAATCATCAAATTCAGTTTATTATTTGGCGGAGCAATCGCGTAACAAGCATACAAAAACATACAATTTATAGAGAACATTTTTTTTTTTTGAATGTCGGTTAAGTAAACCCAGCTGGCCATCGACTACGATAGTCTTTCCCCTTTCTTATTATGTTGGTAAGTATGATATTACCAAAGAAGTTATCGAGGCTAACAGGTCCTTTTTAGTATGTGCTAATAGGAACTAAGTTTTAAGTATAGCTGACCGAACATTCTTTTAGATACTTGACGACAGATTCTTTGCTATAGGGTGCTCCAAGTTAAGCAAAATGTCATGCTGTTTAGTTCAAGGTGGTTCAAACCAATCGTAGAATCAGAACCTAAAACTGCCTGACCTGCAGCGGCCAACAGATAGGTTGATAGACTTTCTACCCTCATCTTTCTATGCTGGTCTGTGCACTAATGTTAGCATATGATGTCCCGGGTCATAGAACATCAATCTCATCAAATTCGTTTTCCATTTTATGTGGGGCCAGTATTGTACGTTTTATTTTGAACTTACTTTACTTTACCTTTGCCTAGTTTAATGTCTCGTTTTCTTAGTTAAATACCTTAGGGTTTACTAAAGCGAGCTCTTACTCATTCGTAACGGGTGAGTACTTGGCTTAATGTTCAGGGTCTAGCAATAAACATTGCTAATGTCTTGTCTCATAATTGAAACAACATGGCAAGATCAACGGATGAAGAGAATGCACCGAAATGTTTTTTGTTGTTTTATATTTTTAAATTAGCGGTTTTCTTTGAGAGTTTGTTTTAGCTATAGAAAATAAAAACCTTAAACGTATTTAAATAAACACGATGTTACTGTGGAAAATTAAATTTACCATAAGGAATATAACTGCAACTGCAATTTGATTAATATTATATGCATTATTATCGAATTATTATCATTATTATCGGATCAGTGATGGCTCAGTGGCATTGGCTATGGAGCCCGCGAGCCGGAACCTCAGGTGGGTCTCGAGCTTACGACCACAATAATAAAAAAAATGGTGCGCTCAAATAGTGATAGTACCTATATTTTATCAATTCATTCTGAAGAATCTTTGAGTAGAATCGGATGGCGTCTAAAACTGTTCCAGGCAGGCTATACAGCGTTTTAACGATACTTTTACTTCACAGGAAATTGAAGCTTAATCGGACTAGATTGTATATTATTTGAATATTTTTCTAAAAATCATTTCATGTAACATTTTAAAATATTTTTTTCTTCAAGAAGTTGTTTGAAGTTGGCGTTACTCAAGTAGTAAAAATTTGCAGCGGTACATTTTAAGCCTCGAATAGTTTCTTGAAGGAAATAATTAACACGAACACTTGTAATTTTATTACGGTTTTCATGAAGTCTGTATTTCAGAGCTGTAGACATTTAGTACAAGAAACCTGTACCTACGGGAACAATTAGTTGCTGAGGTGTGTGAAGGTAGAGTGTGTTTGTCTTTATAAAAAGGTATTGGTCGGCTCTTTGTCTTTGTTACACGACTGCCTGAAAAAAGGAGAGTTATGTTTTTAGGGTTCATGTATGTATGTATGTTTGTGAGTTTCTTTATTCCACCATAACTTCGTAACGGCTGAACCAATTTTGATGTTTGTCATATCATTAGAAGCGTTGAGTTATTCCGGGCTAGTGATTGTTTAAAAAAATTTAAAAAGGGGGCCATAGTTCATGAAATTAAAATAATATTAAAAAAAAATCGTGAAAATTTTACAAATTTTACTATCACCGTCTAGAACTTGCTTAGTACATAACAAAAATATATAACAGTAGTATTCAATATACATTGGTTAACTAATATCAAAAGTAATAAATATTGTCTTATTCGTTTCTACACTTGCTTCTTGTAGACACAAGTAATACAAATAAATAAATCACCGGCATGCGGCAGGACAGAGACCATGCGTTTTTTGACCGGAGAACGCCTTCAAAGAGAAAGGCATTTCATACACAACTAAAAGAAATGATTATTTTGGTGGTGTTAACATTTTACTGTTTAGTGACTTGATGCAGCTTCCACTAGTAGCTAAATCTGTCAGCGGAGCATACTTAATCAGAATCAGAATCATTTATTGCATACTACTGCTTTAAACAACCGCCACATTTAAGTGCTGAAATGGATTTATGGACGTTATATAGCTTCTGCAAACTGCCACAGAATGTGAGGCAAGCAGACGACACCACATTTATCGATATTTTGAATAGTTTAGGGGTTAAAATCCTGGATCATCGTAGAGTACCACTTACTGGACCAGATGGCGAGTATGTGCGAAAATTTCCCACGACAAGACAGGTGGATGAATCGAACCACCAAATCAAAATCAAACGATGACCATCGAACTCGCCAAAATTTGCCGGTTGTTTGACGTGGTAGCATCAGATACATCCGTAGAAGCCAAAACCAAATGACAGCGGCCAAAACCCGAATTTATACTTTCTGATCCCAATAAAAGACGTATTAAGACACTAAAACTACACAATAAAAGACGTAACAGGAGGTATTGTTCCATTCTTAAATGTTACCATTGGTACTAGGGTAATGTTGCGGAAAAATATTAAATTTGGACACGGCTTGGTAAATGGCGCTATGGAAGTCATCCGATAATTCGTATGGCCAGCGCTATGTCGTAACCGGGAGAGTTACCGCAAGCCGTTTTCGTTGAGTTCTATGACAAAACAATGCGTGGCAACACAGTCAGTTTGGGTGTCAAAATTGAGCCTAGCGCTGTCGAATTTGACGCGTTACGGGGTCAAGGTAAAGTCGAGCGGCACATGCTACCACTGAAATTATGTTAGGCTGTGACAGTGCACAACCTGCAAGGAACGACACTGGACAGAGCCGTCGTTGCCTGATCTAGGCGCTAAAATTTTTGCCAAGGGGCAAAGTTTATGTAATTTTACCTGGGACAGATTGTCCAGTTAGGTAGGCCCAACTTCGAAAAAAAAAACGCCCGAAGAACCCAACTCGGATGGGCAGCGTTCGGGAAGTTACGCGACATTTTCTCGTCAAAGATCCTGCAGTGCCTGAAGGCCAAAGTCGTCAACCAGTGTGTATTCCCAGTGATGACATATGGCACCAAGACGTGGTCCTTAACAGTGGCCCTTATGGACAAGCTCAGAGTCACTGAACGAGCCATGGAGAGAGCTATGCTCGGAGTTACTTTGCGCGATAAAATCCGGAACGTGGATATTCGCCAAACAACCAAAGTCACCGACATAGCTTTCAGAATTTGCAAGTTGAAGTGGCAATGGACAGGCCACATTGCTCGACGAACTGATAAGCGATGGGAAAGAAAGGTTCTCAAGTGGGTACCATGGTACACCGGAATATGTAGAGTTGGTAGGCCCCCCACTAGATGGACTGACGATATCATAAAAGTCGCGGGTAGCTAATGGTCACAAGTGGCTAATAGCCATTCTTTGTGGCGTTCTATGGGGGAGGCATTTGTTCAACAGTGGACGTCTTCCGGCTGATGATGACGATGATGAAAGTTTATGTCGCTCTTAGTCGCGTCAGACAGCTAGAAGAATTGGTGTTTTAGATCCACGAAAGCTTATCAACGAGCCCCATGACAAAAAGTCTCTGCAAGAACTGAAAGACCTCAAAGTTATCATTAATAGTTAATTAATCATAAAAAAATATATTTCACGTTACCTTTTGCATGATATTAATTTCCAAAAAAATATAAGTTATGTTTTGTGGCACATTGTGCGTTTGCAAAAATATTGTTTTATCACTAAAAGGTACGAAATAATAAGAAATAATTTAAAAATTAAAAAACACGCCTGCCATACCAAAAAGTGAACGAAAAAATTACAAACAAGTTACATGATTTTAATGTTGAATGGCTACAATGTAGGTACTAAATAGATTATATTTACTGTGCAATTAAAACACCATTGAACCCAGAAATGGAGAATAGAAAACCAATCTTTTCATTGCAGTCGGGGGACAGTTCCTTGGAATAGTTCTTTACATGTCCCCCGACTTCGATGAAAATATTGGTTATCTATTCTCCATTTCTGGGTTCAATGGTGTTTTGATTGCACAGTAAATATAATCTATTTAGTACCTACATTGTAGCCATTCAACATTAAAATCATGTAACTTGTTTGTAATTTTTTCGTTCACTTTTTGGTACGGCAGGCGTGTTTTTTAATTTTTAAATTAATTCTTTTTAGTTTAATATTAACACTGATAGACATGCTGTGTACCATTATTAGACCTGTTGGTATGTCATCACCACGTCAAAATGGTATCAGACTATATATATAAAGGAAATTGACTTAAAAACTGTTGGAACCAACCATTTAGGGCTTCGCTGCAGGTTTGTGAAACGATGAGTAATAGTGCCTGCGAGGATAACATTCGAAGTTTCACAGATCGGTTTATATAAAAATCTCAACGAAACAAAAACATTGGCTAATTGCTAGTGGCAGGTACTTATAAAAAAAATGTTTGTATGCGCTAGTTCTGATAATACCGTAAAAATAAACAATTCCGGAAGACACACGGAAATGGACAGGAAGTGATAAGAAAGGTACTCACGCTGAAGCTGTGGAGTCGATCCTTCGGAGATAATCCTGAGACGGGCCCGTCTAATCACTCTTAAAACTGCACTAAGAATTATTAAATCACAAGAAACAATTTTGTATAATTTCTATAGGTTAATTGCCGCAGATGTCCATTCAGGGCATTTACAAGGTCACGAATGGTTGCAGTACTTTGCAACACTTATTTGTTCTGTGCGTGACAAGGATGGGGAGCGGAATGCTTGTTAGGAAGGAAAGGGATGGAATGATTATGCATGTCTTCCTTCATATTTCTAACAGATTCGATTTCGGCGTTAACATCCCCCCCGGCTTGACAGGCCGAAGAGCCTTCAAATAGGCATACAAATTTTAAGGTCACTCTAATGTACCTAATTAAACTGAATAGTCATAGCTATATACTATCACACAACTAAACTAACAATTAAGGTTCAAATATTAGCATTTCTCACGATATAATCTACCTTTCTAATTATATACTAAATTCTAATAACTAAAATAGAGCAGGTGTGGACTGTATTATTATTATTTTATTGTGAAGGTAGTGGATAAACCTTTACTACAGGTCTTCGGTAGAGACCACTTTTCGTACGGACATCCAAAACTCTTACAACGCCGTCTTTGCCTGGATACGTGCGCTCAATCACTCCAATAGGCCAATTTAAAGGAGCACTGTTTTCAGATTCCAGCAGAACAACAGTCCCAGTTTGGATAGAAGAAGTAGACTTCGTCCATTTATTACGCACTTGAAGAGTGTTAAGGTATTCGACCTTCCATCTTTTCCAAAATGACTGGACAAGATGATCGACCACACGTTTCCTATGTAAGAGATTGGTATTAACATCCGATAAGTCTTCCGCGGGAAGCGATTTAAGGGGCGTCAGCACAAGAAAATGTGCTGGAGTTAACGCAAGTGGCTCGGCAGGGTCACTACTGAGCACGAAAAGAGGACGAGAATTTAATAAGGCCTCTATTTGAGTAAGCACTGTCGACATCTCCTCATAAGTGAGCAACTGAGTCCCAACAACTTTGACCAAAGAAGTTTTGATCTGGCGGATATTGCTTTCCCATATACCCCCATGGTGTGGTGCCGACGGAGGGTTAAATTTGAAAGTTATGCGATTCTCGCGTAGTTCATTAGCAAACTTGTCGTGGTACTCTTCTGAATCAAGTAATTGATACATTTTATTTAAATGAGATTTAGCACCTATGAAATTAGTACCACGATCTGAGTACAAAACACTAACCGGTCCGCGCCTAGATAAAAAACGCTTGAAGGCGTTCAAGAATGCCTCGGTACTTAGATCAGAAGACAGTTCCACGTGTAGGGCTTTCGTGACTAGGCAAATGAATAAACAGATGTACGCTTTAGTACTACGCACGCCTCGCCCGTGACGTGGGATAACAGAAACCGGACCAGCTAGTCAATTCCACAGTGGCAAAACGACTTAGCTTCCGTAACTCGGCATGCAGGTAGGCTCGCCATCATAGGAAACTGATTTACAGGTCGCGTCTTGAAACACACATTGCATTTTTGCACCCGACTTCGAACTATGTTACGAGCGGCCATGATCCAATATTTTTGTCTTAAGAGAGACATTAGTAGTTGCGGTCCAGTGTGCAAATTTTTGCGATGGTAATGGTCAATAATGAGGTCTACGATATGATCGCGACGTGGCAGTATAATTGGATGGCGACTGTCATATACCAGCTGGGAATTTGTTAAACGACCGCCAACACGTAAAACTTGAGTTTCTTTGTCATAAAACGCGTTGAGCTTTAGAAAGGCAGGTGGTAAAATCTTTCCGGCCTTAGCCTTGGCAACTTCATCGGCAAAATAAACGCTTTGAAGATTCCTGATGATTATTAGTTCCGCATATTCAAGATGAGAAATATCAAATTTCGATGGCAATTTTTTGACAAATCTTAGAACATAAATTACTATTCGAAGTAATCTATTCCATGAAGAAACTCGATTGGCAAGTGCATAAATAGGTGGCAGTGACTGCGGAGACTTGACAGGCCGAAGAGCCTTCAAATAGGCATACAAATTTTAAGGTCACTCTAATGTACCTAATTAAACTGAATAGTCATAGCTATATACTATCACACAACTAAACTAACAATTAAGGTTCAAATATTAGCATTTCTCACGATATAATCTACCTTTCTAATTATATACTAAATTCTAATAACTAAAATAGAGCAGGTGTGGACTGTATTATTATTATTTTATTGTGAAGGTAGAGGATAAACCTTTACTACAGGTCTTCGGTAGAGACCACTTTTCGTACGGACATCCAAAACTCTTACAACGCCGTCTTTGCCTGGATACGTGCGCTCAATCACTCCAATAGGCCAATTTAAAGGAGCACTGTTTTCAGATTCCAGCAGAACAACAGTCCCAGTTTGGATAGAAGAAGTAGACTTCGTCCATTTATTACGCACTTGAAGAGTGTTAAGGTATTCGACCTTCCATCTTTTCCAAAATGACTGGACAAGATGATCGACCACACGTTTCCTATGTAAGAGATTGGTATTAACATCCGATAAGTCTTCCGCGGGAAGCGATTTAAGGGGCGTCAGCACAAGAAAATGTGCTGGAGTTAACGCAAGTGGCTCGGCAGGGTCACTACTGAGCACGAAAAGAGGACGAGAATTTAATAAGGCCTCTATTTGAGTAAGCACTGTCGACATCTCCTCATAAGTGAGCAACTGAGTCCCAACAACTTTGACCAAAGAAGTTTTGATCTGGCGGATATTGCTTTCCCATATACCCCCATGGTGTGGTGCCGACGGAGGGTTAAATTTGAAAGTTATGCGATTCTCGCGTAGTTCATTAGCAAACTTGTCGTGGTACTCTTCTGAATCAAGTAATTGATACATTTTATTTAAATGAGATTTAGCACCTATGAAATTAGTACCACGATCTGAGTACAAAACACTAACCGGTCCGCGCCTAGATAAAAAACGCTTGAAGGCGTTCAAGAATGCCTCGGTACTTAGATCAGAAGACAGTTCCACGTGTAGGGCTTTCGTGACTAGGCAAATGAATAAACAGATGTACGCTTTAGTACTACGCACGCCTCGCCCGTGACGTGGGATAACAGAAACCGGACCAGCGTAGTCAATTCCACAGTGGCAAAACGACTTAGCTTCCGTAACTCGGCATGCAGGTAGGCTCGCCATCATAGGAAACTGATTTACAGGTCGCGTCTTGAAACACACATTGCATTTTTGCACCCGACTTCGAACTATGTTACAAGCGGCCATGATCCAATATTTTTGTCTTAAGAGAGACATTAGTAGTTGCGGTCCAGTGTGCAAATTTTTGCGATGGTAATGGTCAATAATGAGGTCTACGATATGATCGCGACGTGGCAGTATAATTGGATGGCGACTGTCATATACCAGCTGGGAATTTGTTAAACGACCGCCAACACGTAAAACTTGAGTTTCTTTGTCATAAAACGCGTTGAGCTTTAGAAAGGCAGGTGGTAAAATCTTTCCGGCCTTAGCCTTGGCAACTTCATCGGCAAAATAAACGCTTTGAAGATTCCTGATGATTATTAGTTCCGCATATTCAAGATGAGAAATATCAAATTTCGATGGCAATTTTTTGACAAATCTTAGAACATAAATTACTATTCGAAGTAATCTATTCCATGAAGAAACTCGATTGGCAAGTGCATAAATAGGTGGCAGTGACTGCGGAGACAATTCTGTTGTCGCCATCACGTTCACTTTAGCTTCAGGAATTTCACCTGCAATGCTAATGTCAGAGCAAAGTGGCCATTTGGATCGAGGTTCATATGCGAACGATGGACCATTAAACCACGTGGGATGCGCAAGTAACTGCGCAGGAGTCAAACCTCTACTTAAGCTGTCTCCTGAATTATTAGCTTTTCCGGCAATGTGGAAGAAGCGACTAGGGTCAATCTTCTCTTGAATCTGAGATACTCTATTTCCGACGAACGTCTGCCAACGCGATGGTGTTGAACGAATCCAAGCGAGAGCTACCTTGCTATCGGTGAACGCATAAATGGAACATGCTGGCAATGAATAGGTGTCGATTACCACTCGCATCAGCTTGGCAAGAATAAGGTTCGCGCAGAGTTCTAGTCGAGCGATGGTAACAACTGATTTAGAGGGTGCTACCCTTGATTTGGCACAGACTAGATTCATAACGGTTTTGTCAATTTTTGGAAAGTATATGTGCATATAAACCACTCCACCGTATGCAACTTCAGAGCCATCAGCTAACCCCAAGATAGAAATGACGCAATCGTCGGTAACTCCGACGTGACGCGGTAATTTTATATTTTGCAATAAGGGCAATTCCGCTTCAAACTTTTGCCATAGATCTACAATATGTTGCGGAGGGGTATCATCCCAATCAATATGCTGATTCCAAAGAGATTTGACAATTAATTTGGCCAGAAGTGTGACTGGCGCAACTAATCCTAACAGGTCCCATAGACGGGCAATAACGGAAAGAATGTTGCGCTTGGTACATTGGCACGGTTGAGAACTGACACTAAACGTAAATACATCATCGGCAGGTACCCAATGCAATCCCAATATTTTTAATTGGTCAGCTGGACTAAATTCTACGGCTGCAGAAACCCGGTTCTCAGGCGGAATACTTGCCATCACTTCGGGTGAATTACTTGAGAATTTTACGAGCTCAAAATCACCAGCAGCAAATTATTTAATTAGCTGATCAGATAATTCAATGCCATCTTCGGCTGATAAGCAGCTCGTGGCAAGGTCATCCATATATATGTCCTTCTTAGCAACACGTGCAGCTGTCGGAAAGCGGTCGCCTTCATCGCTAGCTAGCTGGCGAACGGTTCGTACTGCTAGGAAGGGGCTACAGCTTAAGCCAAATGGAACCCGAGTCATTTCGAAGACTTGAATTTCGTCACTAGGATCGGAACGGTACAATAGCCTTTGAAAACGCCAGTCATCTTTGTTCATTAAAACGCGTAAATACATTTGTCGTATATCGGCACTTAATGCAATAGGCAGCAATCTAAACTGCAATAATATTTTAAATAAATCATTTTGTAAATTAGGTCCGGTATGTAAAATTTCATTTAAAGAAATACCATTGGTCGTTGAGCTACTTCCGTCCAACACGACACGTAAACGAGACGACTTCTTATTATTACGTACGACTCCATGATGAGGTATTACATAATGTGGTTTATTAAAACTCGCGGCACTATTATCAATACGTTTTAAATAACCCTTTTCTAAATATTCCATGAATACATTGTCATATTCTTTCTTAATAGATGGATCAGATAACAATTTACGTTCGAGAGATAAGAATCTACGCTTCGCGCGGCATAATGAGTCACCTAAGCAAGAAGCATTTTCTCTAAAAGGCAATGACACGATATACCGCCCTTTATGATCGCGACGTGTGGTGTCTATGTAGTGTTTCTCACATTCCTGTTCCTCAGGTGATAACGAATTAATCATAGTTGGAACTTCTTCTAACTCGAAAAATCGACTCACATCGTTGGTAAGTGACTCGCTTACAGTGCAATATGTACGAACTATATTGCAAGAAGGATTAATCACTGGAGCTTGACCTTTTTTTTTTTTTTTTTTTTTTTTTTTTTTTTTTTTCTTTTTTTTCACCCGGGAAAATCCTTTATGGATACCACCCGCCCCGGGGGGGGCGGAGTGGTTATGTGGGAGTCCTCGCCTGAAGGGCCTTACTACCCCCACGGGGGGGTAGTAAGTGAGGTTACCCACTAAAAACCCGGGATGAGCAGTCTGCCGCCTAGTAGGGCGAAATGGGGTAGCGTTAGCAGTCACCATCTCGCCCCAGCGGCCGGCCCGTCACCGATGACGGGCCCCGGCCAATGGAGGGATGACCCGGCTCATTGGGGCCATCCCCCAGACGTGTGGGATCGTGCAAGCCAGTGGAGAATCCCCCGACTCTCCACCGATGATCCGCACAGCACTAGGAAAGAGCGAGAAGGCGCCCGAACCGCCTTCTCCTCCCCCCAGTTCGTCTACGCCGGAGCGGGTCCGCGAGGACGTCGTCCTCCCTCGCCCGCTCCGCGGCCTCTTTCTGCGCCATCACCGCTTCGCAGAAAGAGACCACCGCCTGCCACGATCCGTCGCTGCCGAGCATAGCGTTAACCACGCTCGGCAGCGACAGATCTGCGCCTATGACCGCTGTGAGGGTGTGCCGCATGGGACTCCACGCGGCGCACTCCTCCAGCGTGTGGAGCGCCGTGTCTTCTGGCGCTCCACACTCGTGACAGGCGGGGGTCGCCTCCCGTCTAGCGATATGATGCAGGTACCTTCCGAAACATCCGTGTCCGGAAAGCACCTGCACCAATCGGAAGGTCAGCGACCCGAATCGCCGCCCTACCCACCTCCGGAGGACCGGGCGAATGGCATCCACCGTCCTCTGTCCAGGGACCGGTGGAGCCAGGTCCTCCGTCCACCGCCTCAACAGGGCGGCCCGCGCCCGCCGTCGCATGCGCGTGACCTCCTCCCACGCTGGAGGCTCCCCGCGGGATCTCCTCGCCGCCACGAAGTGGTACACTTCGGCGAGGATCTCCGCTTGGAGCTCCCAGGGGGGATCACCGGCCAACACGCATCCCGCCGTCCAGGACACCGTCCGGTACCCGCGTATCGCCCTCGTCGCGATGACCCGCTGCGGACGTCGCAGCAGGGCCTTATTGGCGCGACCGAGGGCGTCCACCCAGACAGGTGCCCCGTACAAGGCCATACTCCGGATCACTCCGGAGTACAGGCGACGACATGTGGCGTTCGGGCCGCCCACGTTGGGCAGCAGCCTCCCAAGGGCGGCAGCGGCGCCTATGACTTTTGGGGCCAGTTGAGTGAAGTGGGCCCCAAAAGTCCACCGCCCGTCCAGGATGAGACCCAGGTACCTCATCTGGGTCCCAACCCGGACCAGGACCCCGTCCAGGTCTATCCGCGTTCCTGGAGGGGGTCCCCCCCGAGGCCCATGGAACATTAGGGCCTCGGTCTTGGAGAGGGCGACCTCCAGCCCCAGGGCACGTATGCGGCCGACCACGAGTGTCGTGGCCACCGTGGCCCGCCGCACCGCCTCCCCGAGGTCCCTCCCCTTGACTACGACTAGGGTGTCATCCGCGTAGCACGCAACCCGCATACTTGCGGGAAACGTGCCGCGGAGCACCCAGTCGTAGCCAATGTTCCACAGGAGCGGTCCCAACACCGACCCCTGTGGAACCCCGCAGGACACGCGACGTCGCCTCAGACCGTCGCGTCCCTCCACCAGGACCTCGCGGTCCTGGAGGTAGTCAGCCAACAGCCTACGCAGATACAGGGGCACTCCGTGATAGTGGAGCGCCTCCCGTATTGTTCCGTGCGGTAGGCTGTTGAAGGCGTTGGCAATGTCCAGCGAGACAGCCAACGCCTTTTCCCCCCCACTGACCGCGTCCTGCGTCCACCCCTTGATCCAGAGCAGGGCGTCTATCGTCGATCGCCCTGCTCTGAATCCGAACTGGGCCTCTGAAAGTCCAGGCCCAGTTCCCCCCAGGTGCCGGATGACACGGGAAGCTACTATTCTTTCCAGCAGCTTCGCCGTGTCATCCAGCAGCACGATTGGCCTGTATGCGGCGGGCGAGTCGGCGTCTCGCCCTTCCTTCCGCAACAGGCACAATCGCCCGTCCTTCCAGAGCTTCGGGAACTGACCCGACGTGAGGCACGCGTCGAACAGTTCCCGAAGCTGACCGCCCATCTCCCTAAGGGCGATCCTGAGGACCCGCCCGGGAATCCCGTCTGGTCCCGGGGCAGTCTTCTTGCCACTCAGGCGAGAGACTGCTACCTCCATCTCCACCTCTGAAATAGGCGGAATGGAGGCCGGATCCTCCTCCTCCTGGAAGGACGGTGTGGCCATCGGTGGAGGGGTGAAGTGGGGGTCGCTGTCGGGGAAAAGCCCCCCCAGCACCCTCTCCAGGAGCTCTGGCTCCAGGGACTCGGCGACAGGGGGCGCTCTGCCTCGGAACTTATTCCGGGCAGATTTATACGGGCGCCCCCATGGATCCCTGTCGAGGCCCTCCAGCTCCTCATGCCAGCCGAGGGCCTTAGCCCGGCCGATGGCCAGCTTCAGCTCCTGTTTGGCTATCTTCACATCACCATACAGGAGCTGCTCGGCCGCCAGCTGCTCCGCCGGCAGCTGGTCGTCCGTCCGGCCGTGACGCCGCCTCCTGCAGTGGTAGTAGAGGCGGAGCGTCTCCGAGCATCGCGCTCGGAGATCCTCTATCTCCGAGCACCACCAGTAAACTTGGCGGCGCTCGGGGCGGCGTCGGGACCTCGGCATGGCGGCGTCGCAGACGGCCGTCACCGCCTCCCGGAAGTGGCCCGCCGCGATGGCCACCTCCGGGTGCACCGGGGTGGCCAGCCACGACTGGACGATAGCCGCCTCTTCAGCCAACTCGGCATCGAGGCGACCAATCGCCCAGCGCGCGAAGGACTCCCTCTCCACGCGCCGAGTCCCTCCTTGGTGGGAGGTGGCGATCTCGAACCGGATGTAGTTGTGGTCCGAGAGAGTCGCCACCTCCGCCTCCACTCTCCAGGCCTGGACACGTGCTGCGACCATCGGGGTGGCGAACGAAAGGTCCACCACGGACCCCCCGTTGTGTCGCACGCACGTGTGGACCGACCCTCTGTTGAGGAGGGTCAGCCCTGTGGCAACCGCCCACTCCCTGACAGTCTCCCCGCGAGTGTCAGTGGAGGGGTTGCCCCAGGCCTGGGCCTTGGCGTTAAGGTCCCCCATGAGGAGGACCTCCCGTGGTGCCTGCCTTCTCACCGCCGCGGCCAGGAGGTCTAAATAAGCCTCCAGCTCCGCGACGGTTCTATTGGGGGAGAAGTATACGCCCACTACCGCATACCTCTCCCACTTGGCCACCACGTACCCCAAGCCCCTCTCTAACAACGAGAGGAGGGAGCCGCCACCGGCACGTCCAATTATGGCCACGGAGCCGTCCAGATCCCCAGCCCAGTAGGGATGGGACTGGGGAATGTAGTACGGCTCCGCGGCGACCGCCAAATCGATCCGCCACTGCGCCAGGGACTGCATTAGCAAATCCTGAGCCCTGACGCAGTGGTTCAAATTCGTCTGTAGGAGGTTGTGCTGCCCGACCTGATCCATTAATCAGACGTTACAACCTCCATGCTCGCCGCACGGCGAACAACCTCAGGGGCGGCTTTGGCTGCCGCTCGGGGGATGGCCGGGGTCCTGGCGGCCTGTCCCTTCGTCTTTGGTGGGGCACAGTTTTGTCCCCCCATCCTGTGCTCGGCGGGTCGCCCCGACTCTGCACATATCGCGCAGTGGGGGGCCCTTCTTTGGCAGCTCGCCGCCCTGTGGCCTACGCCTCCACAACGGAAGCACAGGTCCCCCCTGTCTGCCGAGGAGGGACACTGGGGGCGCGTATGGCCGAGTCCCATGCACTTGAAGCAGCGCATGGGACGAGCCGCCAGTGCCACCACTCGCACCGAGCTCCACCCCACCAAAAGCCTGCCCTGTGCCAGCAACACTTTGGCTGCTGCAATCGGGCAGGAAACAAGAGAGGAGCCGGTCCCGCCGTAGCTTCGCTGCACCTCTCCGGCTCTGACGTGGAGAACGTCACAGCCCCCCACCTTGGCGACCGCCGCCGCCACTTTCTCCTTGGTGGCGGCGTCGTCCAGGCCCGTCACGTGCAATTGCGCGGACTTTACGGGCCTCGAGACGTTGGCCACCTCGGACAGGACACCGCGGAGCTTCTCCGCGAGCCTGTCCGCTTTGTCTCCGCTTTGAGAGCCAGGAATTTCGAGCATCCTAGCTCCCGTGGCCGTCTGGCGGAAGTGGATGCGGTCGATCCCCAATCCTTGGAGATCGACCTTCTCTTGCGCCGCCTCGACGATGGTTTTGTACGTAACCCCCTTTTCCGCGGCTTCGGGCTGCAGCGTCAGCACAACAGCCGCGGATTTGGGGGCTTTCATCGCCTTCGTCTTCTTGGGCCTGGTGGCAGTGGAAGCCTTATTGACTTTAGGCTTCACGGCGGAGGGGAGGGCACGAGCTGCTGGGACAGGAGCGGGAGCGGGCGTTGCTAGGGAGGAAGATTTGCCCTTCCCTTTTCCTTTCCCCTTTTTTACTACCGCGACCCAGGTGTCCACCTGGGCCACAGCAGTTGGCACAGTAGTTTTTGGGGCGATGGGAGCCGCAGTCGAGGGCGTGGCAGCAGCCTGCGAGGCCTGGCCAACCCGCTTACGAGGGGTTGGTTTCGGGGGTGGGGGCGCAACCACTGCTGCAGCCTTCTTCGCATCCGCTCTGAGAGGCGGGCGAAGAACCGGCGCTGGCAGGAGGCGATCCTCGATACCCGCGAGTCGGGCATTGAGCATTTGCCCGAACGTGGTTGTCAAGGAGCGCGTCATCTCCTCCACTAACTCTGCCCCCAGTACAACGGCAGGGGAGGCCGGCGTCTCGGCGGCAGCGGCTGCTGCTGCTACTGAAGCAGCAGACGTGGCGGCAGCCGCCTGGGTCTTGGCTTCGGTGAAGCCGCGACGCAGCGCCTTCACTTCTGCCTTGCAAGCCTCCATCTCCAGGCGCAGGCGACTGTTCTCGGCTCTCAGTGGCCGCGTCTCTTCCGCCTCACTCCTGCTAGCCAGTGCGTCGACCACTTCCCTCAGAGTCGACGCAGACCTTTTCAGGCGACCAACAAATTCGCCTTTTAGGTTGCCAGATTTTTTGGCAACCTCTAGGATGCAGGCGAGCATCCCTCCTGCTTGAGCCCTCAGCTCCTGGGCGTTTAGCCCGCTAAGGTCACCGACCCCGGCAAGGACATCGGAATCGCTTCCGATGTCGAGTAAACTTCCGGCGGCCACAGCGGCGGGCGCCTTTTTGAACTTCCTGCTCTGCAGGACCTCCGCCAGCTCCTCCACTAGTGGAATGGGCTTGGGCTTCACAAATTCCTCGCGCGTGGGGCCTGTTTTGCTGCCCTTTGCCCTTCCCCTCCGCGCCGTACTGACCTTAACGGCCGACGTCTCCTCGGTCTCAGTGTCCGACTCTAGGTAGCCGGGCACGTAAAACGAGGAGTAAGGCCGCTTCCTCCGGCTGTCACCCACGTCACAAGATTCCTCAATTACGGACTCTACGTCCGACCTCACTTCGTCCCCCATGGAGACCTCCGACGGATCTCTGGAAGAAACCCTGCTTGTAGTTTGGCCCTGAGAAGGGGCGATTTTCCGGCATTCAGAATTGGGGAGCCGCCACCGGCACGTCCAATTATGGCCACGGAGCCGTCCAGATCCCCAGCCCAGTAGGGATGGGACTGGGGAATGTAGTACGGCTCCGCGGCGACCGCCAAATCGATCCGCCACTGCGCCAGGGACTGCATTAGCAAATCCTGAGCCCTGACGCAGTGGTTCAAATTCGTCTGTAGGAGGTTAGTAGGGGAGAATTGGGGGTTCTGCATCTGCATCGCTCTCGCTACGCTCGAGCTCGCGATGCATGACCCCCAATTCTCTCGATTATCTGCTATCCAATCCACATCAAACATACGATTAATAAGTAGTATTGTAATTACAAGGGAACCGACAACTTGTTTGCGCACGGATCATGTGTCAGATGTTTTTATTCTCTATAATCGTCTCGTTAGCGCATTTTACAACATGTATTATGTTCGCTCACTATATTCGTCGCACTGAATTAAAAAAAGCGAGGTTCCCTCTAGCTTATAAACCGCTATCGTTTTATCTGGTCAGTCTGTATTTGTTTATCTGAGCAGTTCATTTTATTTTAGACCGTTCAAGACAGATCAGTTCAGAACATAATACTTTGTCTGTCTAGTGAAACAGATGCGACCGACACATTTATAAGGCATAGGTATATAGTATCCCGATTTAAGTGTGGGTTATACAGCCGTGGTATGTTACCTAGAGTACGTACGAGTACGTATAAAGTGGGGACTTTTTATGATTATTACATTTTATTATTTTGTACTCATGTCAATGATATGTGCAGTCCTATGTACCTAGGCTATCAAGTCAGCCTATATTTGGATTTTCTAGCGTACGTGATTCAACGATATTTTTTTCGTCATATTTTTTTATCAAAGATACGATTAGTCAGACTGTCATGTTGACGTAGTTGGTAAGTTCTTGTCTTCTATGTTGCGGGTACTAGGTTTGATTCCCGACAGTAGCATAAATCTCCTCATCAAGGAAAATATGCACTTCTGGTTCTGGGTGTCATTGTGTGTGTGTGTGTGAAGAAGTGAATGTTTCTAGCACCTAAGATACAAGTCTATGAATTTAGTGTGGGCTATGAGTTTAAAAGTTTTTGTTTTTAGTATTTTCTAAGATATCTATACTTTTCACTATCTATACTATTAAATAGCTTCTTAGCAAACAACAATATTACTGTGATTATATCGATACAAATATTTCTGAAAAGAATTTCTCTTAGCGATAAGACTCCATTGTCACTATCCATAGGTTACTTTACGGGCTTTTGGTTCTTTTGATGTTTTGTAGTAATCATCTTGTATAGAAAATAAAAAAAGTTAAAAAAGAGATTGATTATAATGAATAAATAAATAAATGACGGCCTATGGTTCAAAGATACAACCTTCGTTTCATGATTTTACATAATTAAAATTATAATATACGTTTTGGTTAAAATTTAACGTAGGTACCTACATATTAATGTCTAATAAAAATACTAAATAGGTAACAGTAGTGATCAGAACATTATGTGATTTTTAAATATTTACTTAAGTAGCAATACATTTTTAGTATCGTCAAAAAATACAAATCGACTTATTGATGTTTGTTTCGCTACTAATATCTAAAAGATTTAGTTATAAGGATTTTCATAAAAAGCATTGTTTTATTCGAGAGGTTCTCTCATTACTGGTGATCAATTGAAATATGTTGTTTACCAGTTAAGTGAGATCTGTAATTTAAAAGACTCGTAATTGGTATAAGTACCTGCCACTTCCTTATAGGATTTTTGTCTCCAGTTGCTCGAGAATGTGCAGCAGTCATCGCTTTACATCCCTTGACGACAGCATAAAGTCTCATTCAGATTTGTTTATCGGTTGACAAGATGAAATGAACTTTGTTTACAAGATCGTTAAGGTATACAATCGTTAAAACTTTAACCTTTCTGTTTTTTTATTTTTGTACGTTTTAGTCAAGATTCGACTTGTGAATGCATCTTTATAAAATGAGATTATAAATAGGACTGATTTGGTGCATCTACATTTAAAAGCGGATATTCAGTGGTGGGCGACGACGCTCCAGCATCCAAAAAAAGTGCAGTTATTTACATATTCGGAACTTCAAGGAACCTAACTATGTAAGTAAGTGACCTTAAAGTATTTATTGTTAGTATGAATGAATTATTAGTGAGTGCAAATTGCCTTATAACTTCGGTGAAAAAAATTAGATGCCATGCTGGCGTAGTTGTTAAGTAATTGCCTTCTACACCGGGAGTTTCGGGTTCGATTCCTGACAGAAGCTCAATTTACTTCCCCAAGGGAAATTTGTATTTCTGGTTCAAGGTGAGATTATGAGTGAAGTGAATGTTTCTGGCACCCGCTATACAAGTCATTGAACTAAGTGTGGACTGTGAGTGTGAGGATGTAAACGTATAAAGTGTAATGTGACTTAGGTACCTGTGTTGATCGGCAAACTAACTTGTGTTAACTCATGGATTTTTTATTTATAAAGCATTTTGCTATGCTAGGCTAAAACAATGTTCAGAAACAATGTTGTGTTAACTCGTTGCGAAGTTATCTTCTATTATAATTATTTTAAATTATTGCTTTCAGGCCGGGCTGGTCGCAAAATCCTTTCTGGGCCGATGAGATTGATGTATCGGACGACGAAACACCGGCGGGGTCCGAGCCTGTAGCACCTCCACCTACACCACAACCTCCTGCAAAAAAGGTGGCTCAAGAAAAGAAGAAAGACGGAGGCGCATCAAAGAAACGGACGGCTAGCAGCGGCGCTGGGTCTTCATCGAGAAAGAAAAAACTGCCAGCGGCGGTGTCAACAGAACTGTTGACGACATCCCATTTCTTTGGCTCGGACACGGATGACGTAGAATTACCTCTGGCGCAGCCCTCGATTACACAGGTAATGAAAAAATATTATTCGCTCGTTTACTTATTTTTATGGGTGTGATACTCAGTGTGTGTGTGTGTGATGATTGTTTACGGCACCATGGCCCTCTTAGGCAGGGTATTTTTTTAGTTACGATGGTGGATAAGCGTTGTTTAATGCAGGCTAGATTATTTTTGTAAACATTTATGTAACTTACTTTTGTTACAGCAGTTATATCAATAAACTGTTACGTATGAAGGTCACTTATTATTTGTTTGATTTTTTTTCAGGAGATCGGAGAAAGCAGCAAGGTGAAACCAGCGCGTGCGGCTACATTGCGGAGCTTCTTTTCACAGCGCGGAACGAGCGGGTATACAACACAACGAGATCTCACACGTGGCGGGGAGTATTACGTCGAGTTAAGGGTCTATAATTCCCGAGAAGCTGAATGTCAGCCTAGCGAAGAACGTTGGAAAAGAGCCCTGGTTACTTTAAAATTGTGTACTGACACCCAAACACCTGTATGGCGCGCATTGTCAACACTTGTAGAAGCCGGGAAAAATGAATTCAAGGCTATACAGCCAATAATGTATCCCATGAAATTACATTGAACAGTATGTTTTAACAGATTGGTACAATCGCAATTGTTTCATTTTGTCTTTACTTTATTATATTACCTTGATATTTTTATTTCTACCTTATAATAGGTAATTACTTGCATATATACTACTTTTGAATTAGTTAATGTTAGTTTTAGATTTTATGAATAAAATTTGAAATGGTTATTCTTATTTTGTGTCTAATAATTGTTTTATTTACAGCAAAACTAAAAATGAGAAATATTGAAATATTGAAATATTGAAAATTGAAATATTGAAAAATTGAAATATAGAAACTGAAATACTAATTGCAAACATTATAATAATATCTACACAGTAAATTGCAAACTAGGATTACCAAACTATACATTTAAGTATCCCATGATACCGCAATGAACAATATGTTCTAACATACTGACGCAATAATATTCAATTATTTCACTTTTATCTAGCTATCTTTACTTAACTGTTATCTTTATTTTATTTATACCTTATAATAGGAAAGCATTTACAATACTTTTTAATCAACAAATGTAAGTTTTATTTTCATGAATAAAATTTTAACTGGTTATTATTATGTTATGTCTAATGATTGTTTTATTTACAGCAAAACTATAAATGAGAAATATTGGAATATTGAAATATTGGAATATTGAAAAATTTAAATATAGAAACTGAAATACTGAAATATACTACTGAAAACTAATTGCAAACAGTAAAATTAAATCTCAGATTACGAAACTATGCATTTATATTATTACCGACATCTAGGCAGGTTAATCGCTTCATATCAATTCATGCAACTATTATATTAAGTAAATACCTCAAATATTTACCTATATTTTTTAATATTTTTTATCAGTTCAAGTTTGTTATCAAGTATACCTACTAAGGAACAAGTGAGGCAAAATGGTATATTGTAGAGAGTGTAATATTGAGGTGTCTCGTATCTCGTCGCATTATAAAAGTAGTATTCATAAATCAAACTGTTTGATCAACTCTGAGTTCCCAGATGTGCAGATTATAGCTAGTGCATTTAAATCTAGAATTGTAAGTTATAAAATAAACCCTATTTCGAATAATATGCTGCCTGAGGAATTTTTGAATAAAGCCTCTACTTCAGTTTTACAATTAATAAAAAAATCATTGATCCAACACAATGCATTAAAAGTCAACATGGAATTTTTTGTGTCATATTATTTACCTAAAAATGATGAAAAAGCCCTTAAGTCATTTAATGTGCCATTTGTAAAGATTTTTTACAACTCTGATTTGATATCGTTTTATAAAACATGTGTCCAAAAGCTGATAACGAAATGTTCAGAATTCGAAATGTCGGGGAGTGGTTGGACACTAAATTCTATCAGTCATTTAGAATTAAATATTAATCAATACAATCCATTACGGGCGGGCTCATACGTGAAATTGCCGCGAGAAATTCAAAACACCAAATCATGTTTAAACATTCAAAACAAAGATGATCGATGTTTCTTATGGAGCATAATTGCGCATATGTATCCAGCAAAAAATAATCCAAATAGAGTGTCGTCATATCCACATTATAAACATATTCTGAACACTTCAGGAATGACTTTTCCTTTGAGTTTAAATGATATTAAAATATTCGAAAAGATAAATCCTTTAATTTCGGTAAATGTGTACGGTTTGGATAAAAACAATATAGTATCTGGTCCCCTCTACAAAACAAAACATCGTAAGTTGACGCATATTAGCCTGCTCCTCATTGAGATAAACGGGAAAAACCATTTCTGTTTGATAAAAGATTTCGGAAAGCTTGTACATAGACAACTTACACAACATAAATGCAGAATTTTTTTGTGTGACGAATGTTTTATTTATTTTCCATCGCAAGAAAAACTGGTAAATCACGATTGCGCTAGAGTAAAAACAATTCTGCCTCAACCAGGTAGTAAGTTATTATTTTCGCATGTTGAACGAACTCGTAGAATTCCTTTCGTAATATATGGTGATTTTGAAAGTTTGCTTAAAGAATATTCGGATAAAAGCAAATCACAACATGTTGAGAACGTGCAAATACATCAAGCGACTTGCTTTGCTTATTACATATGCTGTGAGTCTAAACCGAGTCTAAACAAATTTGTGTCTTATCGGGGCCCAAATTGTGTAAAAAAATTTATTGAAGCTCTAACTAATGATGTAATGGAATTATATCAAATTATATCAATTAAACATGAAATGATGCCGCTAACTGAAAATGAGCTGGCATCGTTTAAACATGCTACCATCTGTCACTTGTGTAAAAAGGAATTTGTAGCTGATGACGTAAAATGCGCAGACCACGATCATTTTGATTCAGCTTATTTAGGTCCGAGTCACGTGGGATGTAATTTGAATGCTAGGACATGTAAATTTATTCCAATCATATTCCACAATCTTTCCGGATATGACTGTCATTTATTTATTACCGAGCTATCTGCGATCATAGGACGTATTAATCTTATTTCAAAAACAAAGGAAAAATACATATCAATCACAAAGTTTATACCAATTGATTCCAACAATGCCGCTCAGTTGAAATTTATTGATTCGTTCAATTTTCTTAGTTGCGGCTTGGATAAGTTAGTAAAAACACTGCAGAAAAGTGACTTTAAAAATTTAAAAAAATATTATCCTGATAGTAAATCGTTTGATTTATTGTGTCAAAAAGGAGTATATTGCTATGATTATTTGAATTCGATGGAACGCTATAATGAACCAAATCTTCCTGACAAGAGTAGTTTTTTTAATAGGCTTTCTTCTGAAGATATATCAGATAAAGATTACGAACATGCGCAAACTATTTGGAATGAATTTAACATAAAAGATTTAGGGGAGTACACCGATTTATATTTAAAATGCGATGTATTATTATTATGTGACGTTTTTGAAAAATTCAGAACAATGAGCTTGACTTACTACAACTTAGATCCTTGTCATTATGTATCATCACCTTCATTAAGTTGGGATGCCATGTTATTGTTTACAAAAGTTGAGCTTGATTTAATTTCCGATGTTGAAATGTATCAAATGCTTGAAAAAGGCATTAGAGGAGGTTTAGCACAATGTTCTCTCAGAAATGCTAAAGCAAATAATAAATATTTGTCTAATTACAATAAATACGAGCCCAATTCTTATCTAATGTAAATATGAAAATATAAAATATGTAAATATGAGAAATGTCTTCCTACCAATAATTTTTCCTTTCTAAATGAAGACGAAATTAAAACCCTTAACAACATTGAATCGATACCAGATAGTAACAATCGCGGATACATACTTGAAGTGGACCTTGAATATCCTCCACAAATACATGATCATCATTCTGATTTACCATTCGCGCCAGAAAAATGTATTCCGCCTAATGGAAAATCTCAAAAGCTAATAGCAAACCTACATAATAAATATAAATATGTCATACATTATACTCATTTAAAAGAATGTTTGAGAAACGGACTTGTACTATTAAAAATACACAGAGTATTGGCTTTCGATCAGAAACAATTTCTAAAACCTTACATTGAATTAAACACATTGTTGCGACAAAATGCAACTTCCGAATTTGAAAGGGATTTTTTTAAAAAACAGAATAATTCTATATTTGGTAAAACGATAGAAAACAAAAGAAATCAAGTTGATGTAAAACTAGTTAATGTATGGAAAGATTGTTCTAACAGAACTAATAAAATTTGCGGCGCTGAAAAATATATAAGTGCGCCAAATTTTATGAATCTCTCGATTTTTACAGAAAATTTGGTAGCTATTCAAATGCAGCCAACACAAATCAATCTAGACCGACCAATATATATTGGCTTTACTGTTCTAGAACTCGCGAAGAGACATTTATATAGATTCCATTACGCGATTATGAAAAAAATGTATGGAGAAAATATATGCCTTTGCTACACAGATACTGATAGTCTTTTATATTTGATAAGGACTGATGATTTCTACAAGGATATGAAACTTAACCTACAATACTTTGACACTAGTAATTTTAAAGAAGATAATGTATATGGTATACCTCATGTTAATATTAAACAACCTGGATATTTTAAAGATGAAATGGCTGGTGAGTTAATTACAGAATTCACAGGACTTCGCGCAAAACTTTATTGCATAAATACTGAAACATCTTCACTTAAGAAAGCCAAAGGCACAAAAAAATGTGTAACGAGGAAACTTGACATGGCAAAATATAAACGATGTTTGTTTAGGAATATTGATTTTAGAGATAGTATGTACATTATTAAATCAATTAATCATAAAATATTTACTCAGAGGTTGAATAAATTGATTTTAAATAAATCAGATGATAAGAGACAGATCACGAAAGATATAGTAAAAACTGTACCTTGGGGACATTACAGCAATATATTATAATAATATTGTATTATATTAGAAATATATCATAATAATAAAAGTGACATTTAAAAGCAACATTGAACTGTAAATAATGACAAAATTATATATCTTGTCAACTGAAAACCGTTTTATTTTGGTAAATGTTTACTATAATTCCTAACATAATAACTATATATATATATATATTTATAAGTAATACATTTGTAAAGTTATATAGTCTGTAAGTCTTGATTTACTGGTAAAAGTTATAATTTGCTATATATAATATATGTGAAATATATATGAAATAAATTGAAATCGCATAAAATATCATTCCTTGCATTTTTCTTAACCTATCCTAATTCCTGTCTGATTTTATAAGATTATTGTTAGTGTTCGACCGAATCCAGATTTACATCGGTCACCGAAATAATGTGTAGGTAAACCCTGCGTAAGCAAGATAAATAAAACAAGTACGTGACTCGTAACTATGTTTATTAGGTTATATATTCAATAATATTACAATAAAATAAAATATCAATAAATACAATTAGATAGATTTATAAAGGTTCTGGGACACATAACTTTTTTGTCATCTTACTTATTAAATCTTGCGTTGCGTCTAAAATGTTATCATATTTATCCTCAACTACATACTGCACACTTACACAACAATCATCACTTGCTAGGGTGTTAATTTCACTGATTTCAATTTTTATTAAGTGATGTCCTTTTCCTGGTATTTTTCTGACAACGAATGATGAATCTGGTGATATTTTTTTCTTAAAACTTAACTTTCCTTTCTTATGAATTGTTTTGAATGATTTATTTTTTGTATTGGTTTCTTTATTTTCTCGAACAATATCTCTATCGTGTTCATGACTGTTCCAGATTAAATTCATGTCTTGAGCCTCTTGTAGATAGAAAGGATCAGCGTCAGCAAAAACTATGCTTGTCATTGTTTCTGTAACAAAATAAAATAATACTTATTAAATTAACCTTCATATGAACTACCAATTAGTTTTAACTGATATTATTAGTAAAAAGTTAAAATAAACACTTACCAAAATCAGGATATATGTAAACCAACAGTGCAATGCAAATTTGTCTGCTATACAGTGGAGCTGGTGCAACAATGAATTAATAAGTATTACAAAAATAATAACTAAAATATAACTAGGTACTTACCTTTTTTGGTAATAGATCACGTGGACAAAGGTTGTTTTTAAAAGCTAAATTTCTTGGAAAGCAAACATTAGAACCGCTAACATTCGATCAATAGAAATGGACATTGTAATGATTTATCTATTTAATATAAATACCCTATACAGTATTGTCAGATATCATTATGAGGTTGATAAAGCAACCCACAACTTTAGAAATTAACAACATAGAAGTAAAATCACATTCCGGAATTAACAGACATAGCGTATTACTTCCCAATACGATTCGCTGTCTAATTTGCGGTCCATCTAATTGTGGAAAGACCAATGTAATGATAGGCTTATTATTACATAAAAACGGCTTAAAATTTAAGAATGTTTATCTGTATTCAAAAACCACATTTCAACCAAAATACTGCTTTTTAAATGAAATCTTGAATCAAATTCCAGATATAAAATTTAACATATTTAATGATAACAAAGACGTTATTGACCCGGATATTGCTTTACCAAATTCTGTTTTTATTTTTGACGATGTGGCATGCGAGAATCAGACAAATATACGTAACTATTTTTCAATGGGACGGCATAAAAATATAGATTGCTTTTACTTGTCCCAAACTTATTCGAAAATACCAAAACAATTAATACGAGATAATGCAAACTTTTTAATAATTTTTAAACAGGATGATATAAATTTAAAACATATTTATAATGAACATGTTAATTCAGACATTGATTGGTCCAAATTTAAAAACATATGTTTAAAAACATGGACTTATCCGCACTCATTCTTAATTATAGATAAATATAGTGAATTAAATAATGGTAGATACAGAAGTGGATTTGATACATTTATTAAGTTCGATTGATTTCATTTAAATACAAGTCATAACTACTAAAGTCATCATTTCTTATAATTTAATGGATGTGGTAACATCGTTATAAAACATGGAAAAAAAATGGAAACACCAAATACTCGCCTCAGTTAAAACAATTAAAAACAAAATAAAACAAATAAAGGATGAAGAAGACAACACAAACTTAAATTTAAATAAAATATTTAAACCTCTCACTGATCCTCTTAATAAAATGGCTGAATCTAATTCATATAAAAGTGATATTAAATGCACTTTTGATACAAATGATTCATCACTGTGTAATTATTCCAACGGTTCACCCGACGACAAATTTCAAAGCTATAACTCTGCTAAAAGTGAAAATACATTAACCGATAGTGAATCAGAAAAACAAATACATTCAACGCCATTTAAAAATGAAAAAAAAGTAACCAATTTAGACACTCCCCTTCTATCAATATTAGAAAAACAAAATTTGCTTGATGAAAATAATACATTAAATGTACCATTTGGAGTACGGGATGAAAACAAGCAATTATTCATGGGAAACATACCAATCTCTTTTAAGGTTTTTGGTAAAACTTCTAGCGACAATGAAATTTCTTTAATGACCCTTGGAAATATAAACTACGAAATGACACCTGGTATTAAGGAACTTTTATTTAAAAAAAAGCCGGATTTAAATTTGGTAACAGAGAGAGATAAAATAGTTTATAAAGATATGTTACACAATACTAATGCTCACAAAAGAGATTTTAATCGTTTAGGCCAAATAAGAGGAGACAAAAGCATGAAGTACTGCCAAATTATAAAACCCTTATTTTTTGATCGAGATGAAGTGGAAAACAAAGCTATCAAGCGTGGAACTGGAGTTAAATCCCCAAGTTTTAAAAAAACCTATAAATCAAATACAGATTTTATTTATTGGGACGATCCTAATGAATTAATTGAAAGACTTATGCTTTTGGTGGCATCTAGAGATGCTGGTAACAGTAATCATGACAATGAAATTATTTCAATCATAGAAGAGTTAAAAGAAGCTGGTATAATTAAAGAATAAAATGACTAAGCGTTGCGAATATTTGTTTAGTCTTTAAGAATCATTCAAACATGAATGTCAACAAATTCGGCCATCACCTATATAAAAAACAGAAAAAAGATTATATAATCCAAAGCGAATGTTCTATAAAACAATCTAGTGATGGAAATTTAAACGCCCAAAATAAGATCCTTAAAAATTTGGAACATCCAATTGATCTGAATGACAGCGCAACCAAAGAATATGTTGATAAATTTCTCATTAATATTTTGAATAAAATTTCATCTAACACAAACTTGCTTATTGAATTAAATAATCGAGTTAATAAATTAGAAGTAATATTTAAACATTATAATAAACATGAGCAAAAAAAGTGTGGTAAATGAGATTCATAAATATGCAAGGGTAAATTTTCCTCGAAGACATGTTGTGATGAAAGATATTGATGACCTTTGGCAAGCTGATTTAATAGATATGCAAGCTGTTTCTAAATTTAACGGTGGTCATAATTTTATTTTAGCCGTTATCGATACTTTTTCAAAGTACGCATGGGCATATCCACTGAAAAGTAAAAAAAAAGAAGTTGTCACTCGAGCTTTTCAATCTTTATTACATAAAGGACGAGTGCCTAAACACCTACAAACGGACAGAGGCAATGAGTTCTATAATGACAAATTAAAAAAAATTGTGGATAGTTATAAAATAAATCACTACTCCACTTACTCTACTAAAAAAGCATCTATTGTAGAAAGATTAATCCGAACATTGAAAAATAAGCTCTACAAAGAATTCAGTTTCAGAGGAAACTATATATGGTATGACGAAGTTCTTAATAAAGTGATTGACATATACAACAATACCATTCATAGAACAATTGGTATGTCTCCAGCACAAGTAAAACAAAAAAATAAAGATATATTACTGGAGAGGTTCAAAAAGAATCTTACCTCTATCCCTAAAGAAAAATATAGAAAGAAATTGAATGCCAATGATTATGTGCGCATAAGTAAATATAAAGGCACATTTGAAAAAGGGTATACGCCGAATTGGTCAACAGAAATTTTCAAAATCATCAAAGTGCAAAACACTGACCCAATAACTTATTTATTAGCGGACATGAGGCATCGTCCAATACTAGGTGCATTTTATATACAAGAACTACAAAAAACTCAGCACCCTGATGTTTATCTTGTCGAAAAAGTTTTGAAAAAAAAAGCTAAAAGGTGTTACGTTAAATGGCTCGGGTTCCCTTCCAGTGAAAACAGTTGGATTAACAAAACGAATGTTTTATAAAGATTGATTATACATAATTGTAATTCAGTCTCCATCTGGTTATGACGGAAGATAGTCTTCTGAATAGATTAATCAACAAATTGCCATTTGAACTTCATCTACCAGGATATAATTTCTGTGGACCAGGAACTCGCTTAAAAGAAAGACTGGCTCGTGGGGATAAAGGCATCAATCAGCTGGACGAATATTGCAAACAACACGATATAGCCTACAATAATTCATCTAATTTACATAAACGGCGTAAGGCAGATATAATTTTACTAAAAATGGCGAAGACACGGACTACTTCTGCTAATGCTAGTCCCGGAGAAAAAATAGCAGCTTCATTGGTTAATAAAGCAATGTTGGCCAAAGTTGCTTCTGGTTCTGGAATGAAAAAGAATTTTAAAAGCATTGTATCTCACACTAAAAAGCAGATTCGTAAAATGAAACCAAAATGTAAAAAAATGGCAATAGAACTGGCATTTGCTGCAGCAAAAGATTTAACGAAAGATTTACCTATTAAACTACCACGAATTATTCCTTTACCAAAATCAGGAGGTGTTCTTCCTTTAATACCTATTTTTGCGGGATTATCAGCTGCTGGAAGTCTGGCTGGTGGAGTATCCGGAATCCTTAAAACGTACAACGAATACAAAGCTGCAAAAAAACGTCTTTCGGAGTTAAAGAGACATCATGATAAATTGGAAGGTTTAACTATAGGCAAAGGGCTATGCATTAAACCATATAAAAAAGGTTTTGGATTATACTTATCTAAAAAAAAAAAAAACTAAATCAACGGTTGCCTAGTCGGGCTCTTACAAATATAGATTTATTGAAATATTGTAATAATATTCCTTACTTTAGAGGTGTTTTTATGAGAGATAATTTACCTAAAAGACCATATCCTATTGAGTGTGGTGTCGTCAATTTAGATAGCTCAATAAATCCTGGAACTCATTGGGTAGCCTATGTGAAAATTGACGATTACATTGAATATTTTGATAGCTATGGGAACTTGAGGCCGCCTAAGGAATTTATAAAATATATGATGAAGGGAAACATTCTATATAACTATAATAATCATCAAAAAAATAATACGTATAACTGCGGTCATTTATGCCTTAAATTTTTAGAACAGTTTTGGTGTAATACAAACAAATAAATAGTGGATGTGTTTTATGTTTTCTCCAGTTTAGTATAAATTGTAGAACAGTCTACGACTATGTCTATCTCATTAAGTTTTTCTGGAAAGAAATCTATATTAGAAACCACTTTTCATCCACCTCTATCTTTAAATCATAGCTATGAGTGCGGATTATTATATTTCTCTGTTTTCAATGTTATACCAAATATATCAGATGTTAACAATATATTTAGTTACGGTGAAAAAAATAAAAGATTAAAAATTCCAAATGGAAATTATGATTTACAAGACATTGCCGACTATTTAAATAGCAAATTGGATGACTGTGAACTCAATATTGAATCCAATTCAAATACTGCAAAATGTTCTCTTTTTTGCACAAAACCTGTTAATTTCCAAGTAATAAATAGTATGGGAAACATGTTAGGTTTTCGAAAAGAAATACTAGAAGCTAATAAATGGCATGTATCAGAGAATCCAGTGAACATTCTTCCAACAACAGTCATAAGGATCGAATGTGATTTAATACACGGCTCGTACATTAATGGTTTATCTTCCCACATTATTTATGAATTTGTACCAAACGTTCCTCCAAGCTTTCGGTTTATTGAAAAACCTAAAAATATTATATATTTTCCCGTAAAAGACAACAACATATCATCAATTACAGTAAAAGTTGTTGATCAAGAAGGCAATCTCATTGATTTCGGTGCAGAAGAAATTCAGATGAGCCTTCATCTACGCAAGCAGAAATGATTGTATTTGGTCAAAACACAAAAAAATATAATATTATATCACCAAAACCAAAATTAAAAAACGGTATTATCAGCTATGCTTTCAAAAGGCATAGACGTATCAGAAATCCCAAAGTAAAAAAAATAACAAAAAAGAATAAAGATTTTTTACGAGCTCTGGGTTTCAAAATATGAATATTCTCGATATTGATAATTCACCACATTTCGACAACTCTATTGAGAGTTACGAAATACATACATATAATCCATACAATAACAGTTTTAAAGCCAATGATGAAATACGCATATCTATCCAACAACAAGACATATATGTACTACCATCTGCCAGCTCTATTTACATCGAAGGACGTGCTACGGTAACTGGAAAAGATGCTGCAGGCCATCCTACTAAAAAACCTGTCAATTTTACTAATAATCCAATATCATATCTGTTTCAAGACATTCGATATGAAATAAATGGCGTAGAAATAGATCGTATCAGGAACTCTGGAATTTCTTCTACTATAAAATCATATATTTCTATGAATTACGGTGAGAGCAAAGTTGCTGCTGTATGGGGTTGGAATATAAATGGTCAAAATTCCAAAGATGATTTCTTTAGTGTTGTTATACCACTTAATAAAATGTTAGGGTTTGCTGAAGATTATAATAGAATAATTTTAAACTGCAAACATGAACTGCAAACATGAAGCAGCACTAACTATAACAGTGTTATTATTGATAAAGATGACAGTATTGAAATAGATATACTGAGAGTTCAATGGCGCGTACCACATGTGAAAGTTTCTGACCGAGAAAGGCTTTCATTACTTAAATTTCTAGAAAAAGATAAACCTATACAAATGGCTTTTAGAAATTGGGACTTATATGAATATCCTTTGTTGCCAAGAACCACAAAGCATTCATGGTCTGTAAAAACGGCTTCTCAATTAGAAAAGCCTCGATATGTTATATTTGGTTTACAAACTAATAGAAAAAATAACAAAACTAAAGATAGTTCTACATTTGATCACTGTAATTTGACTAACGTTACATTATTTTTAAATTCCCAATATTATCCTTATGATTCACTAAACATAAAGTTCGATGAAAATAAGTATAATATATTATACGAATTATATGCCAAATTCCGTCAGTCTTATTACAACCTCCCAGCTGATCCGTTGTTAAACATTAACGAATTTAAAGAGAAAGCTCCTTTGTTTATAATAGACTGTTCACGACAAAATGAAAATTTAAAATCAGGACCAGTGGATGTACGTTTAGAAATTGAAAGTGCCCAAGAAATTCCAAATAATACAGCAGCCTATTGCCTTATTGTGAACGACCGGCTTGTTGAATACAAACCACTAAGTAATATTGTACGTAAACTAACATGAATGCAATTGTAGACGTACAAGGTTTCAAAACTGATTCTAATGAATTCATTGTAAAAGAAATAGCACTACAATTTGATAAACAAATAATAAATCTTGTATTTAAGCCACCCTTCCCGTTTTATGACTTAACAAAAACAGAAAAAAGACAAGTATGCTGGATTGAAAGAAATAGACACATTTATTGGAAAGAAGGACTTATACCGTATAATTATCATAAGATTTATATTGCAGAAATTTTAAGGAACTGTAAAATATATGTCAAAGGTTCAGAAAAAGTTAGATGGCTAAGGAAAATATTAGAACAAGATAATATAATGTATGACGGAATTAGTAAGTGTATTTTCGATCTAGAGGATTATGGTTGCCCTAGTTTACTAAGTTTGTATAGAAAGTATATTTCATGTTCCGATGTTTATTGTTGTGTATATCATACTTCATACTGTGCTCTAAGAAATGTAATTTGTCTTCAGAAATGGAATGTAGAAAATAAATGTTTTTAAAATTACCTATCTTTTTAATAAAATCCTATCCTATTTAATTTTAAAAAATAACCGTTCGGATTAAAAATAACTAGGGGTGCCTAATGCATAAGCACTCTTAGAATCCTTAAATCTTGTAAAGTTACAATAAGGATGGACGATTGTGCAAACAGCTCGATCCGAACTTAGCCCATTGATATCAAGAAGAATGCCAGTTGTGATCTATATAACGGAGAGAATTGGGGGTCATGCATCGCGAGCTCGAGCGTAGCGAGAGCGATGCAGATGCAGAACCCCCAATTCTCCCCTACTGAGGTTGTGCTGCCCGACCTGATCCATTAATCAGACGTTACAACCTCCATGCTCGCCGCACGGCGAACAACCTCAGGGGCGGCTTTGGCTGCCGCTCGGGGGAGGGCCGGGGTCCTGGCGGCCTGTCCCTTCGTCTTTGGTGGGGCACAGTTTTGTCCCCCCATCCTGTGCTCGGCGGGTCAGCCAGTGCCACCACTCGCACCGAGCTCCACCCCACCAAAAGCCTGCCCTGTGCCAGCAACACTTTGGCTGCTGCAATCGGGCAGGAAACAAGAGAGGAGCCGGTCCCGCCGTAGCTTCGCTGCACCTCTCCGGCTCTGACGTGGAGAACGTCACAGCCCCCCACCTTGGCGACCGCCGCCGCCACTTTCTCCTTGGTGGCGGCGTCGTCCAGGCCCGTCACGTGCAATTGCGCGGACTTTACGGGCCTCGAGACGTTGGCCACCTCGGACAGGACACCGCGGAGCTTCTCCGCGAGCCTGTCCGCTTTGTCTCCGCTTTGAGAGCCAGGAATTTCGAGCATCCTAGCTCCCGTGGCCGTCTGGCGGAAGTGGATGCGGTCGATCCCCAATCCTTGGAGATCGACCTTCTCTTGCGCCGCCTCGACGATGGTTTTGTACGTAACCCCCTTTTCCGCGGCTTCGGGCTGCAGCGTCAGCACAACAGCCGCGGATTTGGGGGCTTTCATCGCCTTCGTCTTCTTGAGCCTGGTGGCAGTGGAAGCCTTATTGACTTTAGGCTTCACGGCGGAGGGGAGGGCACGAGCTGCTGGGACAGGAGCGGGAGCGGGCGTTGCTAGGGAGGAAGATTTGCCCTTCCCTTTTCCTTTCCCCTTTTTTACTACCGCGACCCAGGTATCCACCTGGGCCACAGCAGTTGGCACAGTAGTTTTTGGGGCGATGGGAGCCGCAGTCGAGGGCGTGGCAGCAGCCTGCGAGGCCTGGCCAACCCGCTTACGAGGGGTTGGTTTCGGGGGTGGGGGCGCAACCACTGCTGCAGCCTTCTTCGCGTCCGCTCTGAGAGGCGGGCGAAGAACCGGCGCTGGCAGGAGGCGATCCTCGATACCCGCGAGTCGGGCATTGAGCATTTGCCCGAACGTGGTTGTCAAGGAGCGCGTCATCTCCTCCACTAACTCTGCCCCCAGTACAACGGCAGGGGAGGCCGGCGTCTCGGCGGCAGCGGCTGCTGCTGCTACTGAAGCAGCAGACGTGGCGGCAGCCGCCTGGGTCTTGGCTTCGGTGAAGCCGCGACGCAGCGCCTTCACTTCTGCCTTGCAAGCCTCCATCTCCAGGCGCAGGCGACTGTTCTCGGCTCTCAGTCGCCGCGTCTCTTCCGCCTCACTCCTGCTAGCCAGTGCGTCGACCACTTCCCTCAGAGTCGACGCAGACCTTTTCAGGCGACCAACAAATTCGCCTTTTAGGTTGCCAGATTTTTTGGCAACCTCTAGGATGCAGGCGAGCATCCCTCCTGCTTGAGCCCTCAGCTCCTGGGCGTTTAGCCCGCTAAGGTCACCGACCCCGGCAAGGACATCGGAATCGCTTCCGATGTCGAGTAAACTTCCGGCGGCCACAGCGGCGGGCGCCTTTTTGAACTTCCTGCTCTGCAGGACCTCCGCCAGCTCCTCCACTAGTGGAATGGGCTTGGGCTTCACAAATTCCTCGCGCGTGGGGCCTGTTTTGCTGCCCTTTGCCCTTCCCCTCCGCGCCGTACTGACCTTAACGGCCGACGTCTCCTCGGTCTCAGTGTCCGACTCTAGGTAGCCGGGCACGTAAAACGAGGAGTAAGGCCGCTTCCTCCGGCTGTCACCCACGTCACAAGATTCCTCAATTACGGACTCTACGTCCGACCTCACTTCGTCCCCCATGGAGACCTCCGACGGATCTCTGGAAGAAACCCTGCTTGTAGTTTGGCCCTGAGAAGGGGCGATTTTCCGGCATTCAGAATTGCCGCTAGAGCGGTCTTCAGACGAAACAATTACTTGGCCCTGAGAAGGGCCTTTTGCGAACTTCCCTTTGACGTCACGATTTACCTTCGACATTGTACACAGAAAAAATTATAGATATAATAATAATTTGTGACCATAAGCAAAATTTTGGGGAAGTGGACAGGCTTCAATCTTTCTACTCAAGCCTCCGGAAGTTTAGAGTTCAGAAGACTGACAATACCTTGGAGGTATTTTCCCGAAGTCTAAGGATACACTTATCATCGGGGTTTTGGAACTAGTCCAGCCAGTTTGTCCCCGCCTCCAATAACGTGAGTTATCGGAACAGGGGTCACTACCAAATAAAAGACAGCGGTTATTTTCGATTATGTAACAATATGTTTGACAGTAGTAGGCGCTGGTGTTTGCCAGTTAGAGGGGTCCCTATTTTAACACACACACCGCCAAACTGTTTTTCATCTACTCATAAACATGACAAATTATCTGTAGCCTTGCCTTAAAACTACAATTTATACACCGTAAGTCTATTCTGTCATCTGTCTTAAAGAGGTGCTAAGCACCTTAGCACGTATAATACAGATGACAGACAGTTAAATACGGCCCCGGTCTGTACCGAGCATTTTCAGTTTTGTTACTAATAAGGGGTTAAATAGCCCTGTGAACTACATAATATACACATATAATACAAATATTTACAGAAAGAATATATAAATATTACATACACATATAGATAACAATACACGCGGCGCCTGACGGTGTTCTGTTGCGTTTATTTCGGAAGGAAGTAAACCAATAACAGGCAGCACCACGAGAAGGTATCCGTCAGACTTGCCTTAGGGATCATCACGACTTGCGCTCTCCCCTAAGACCGTTGCCTCCTTACCCATCCGGGATGAGTAAGGAAGGCCTGAGTTTATCCAAAACAAGCAGCGCAAGGCATGCAAGCTAGGCAAAGCAACTATTAATGAATAAACCCAGACCCGCCCACTGGAGCTTGACCTACTACAATATAACCTAACACGGTTTCTATAGCTACCGGTTCACCGGGAGCACGCGATATTGTGCGTGGGCGCAGAATGCGCGCGAATAGATCCGAGCCTAAAATCATATCAATGGAAGCGGGCGAAGCGAAACGACTGTCCGCTAACGGGATGTCTTGTAAATAATCAAGTTTTCCGATATCGATCGGTGAGACTGGTAATGCGTCAGTAATTTTACTGACTACCAATGGCTCAACAGTAAACTTAACCTCATCATCATGCCGTGATCTCAGAGTCAAGCACGTGACTCCTTCAATCGGGTTCGTGACGTCACCTATTCCCGATACGTATTTATTTGAGTTTGTATGCAACGGTAAATTCAAGCGCTTTACGCATTCTCGTGTAATTAAATCCTTCTGGGAGGCGCTGTCGATTATAACCCTTACTAATGACACATTACCATAATCGTCAATTACGTGACACTGCGCAGTGCCTAATAAAACAGACGTCGCAGGTTTAATGTCAGATGCACTTGTAGTATCGTCGCTAAGGCCGACAGAACACAACGAGACCGCTCTGTTGACACTGCATTGTTCAAACCCAGTTGCGGGCGCGCTGTCGGCTGATGCCGCGGAAACTGTATTCTTACTGATAACAGGGGTAACATTCTGATTTAAAGCAGCAGTACCCGTACGCGGCAACGAATTCCTATTGAATGAGGACTCGTTATTGTTAAAATGTAGTAAACTATTGTGCTTACGTTTGCACGATTGACACGTGCTTGTGGAGTTGCAATTAAGCAGCGTATGTTTATCACTGAAACAATTATTGCATAGCTTATTTCGTTTAATAAGATCAAATCGCCCATGAGGAGACATTGCCAGGAATGCAGGACATTGAACCAACATAGTGTGATCCGTTTTTCCACAAGAAACACATTTAACGTGATCCTGAACGCTCACAAAGGCTTTGACGTTAACATTATTATTATTAGAGCGTGACCCCGATCTCGCCGATGACTGAATGGTGTTGGATTTTGTTTTTCTATACAACTGATTAGACGACTTCGTGTTATTTGAAATATTACAAGAACGCTGCAAGACGTGAGCATAGTTGCGCATAAAATCAACAAACTCGAAACAAGTGGGTAGCTTATTAATTCCATTGTCACTTAAAGACATTTCGAAAGCATTAACTGATTCCATGTTAATTTTCTTGCAGCCAATATGTATAAATAATAAATCTTCTAAACTACTTATTTGCAATTGATGCAAAGCAGATATAATCGAAGAGAATTTATCAATAAAATCTTCTAAACTAGTGGGTGAATTTGAGTCAACCACAGGAAGGTTAAACAATTTATCTAAATACGAAGCGGCTAATAATCGTTTATCGTTGTATTTGTTTAACAACGTATTCCAAACGACCGTGTAATTTTGTGCAGAAGGCAATATTCCAGAACATACGTTAAGTGCTTTACCCCGTAAACAGCTTATCAAATATTGTATTTTCTCGCCATCAGTTAACTCAGGATTTTCATGAATAACCGTACGAAAAGTCTCATAGAAAATTGACCAGCCGTCTAGATCCCCAGAAAAAGTACCCAGCTCTAATTTAGGTATCCGAATATTATTTCTAGGCTTTAGATTACTGTATGAACAATCCTTCTGATCTCTTATTTTGTTTAACTCAGCTACCTTGAATTTAATTTTTGTATAAAGTTGTTCAAAAGCAAGTAATGACTTATATGATGGTTCCCTTTTTTCAATCAAAGTAGCTTCGTAAACACAGCGTTCTTCTAAAGCATCCGTGTAACTTTTATGTATAGAATCAATCGTATAACTACTCGATAAGAATGCCTCCACATCAGTGTCGTTATTACAATCAAGAGATAACATCTGATCATAAATAGATTGTAGTAATTCGAAGTACACAGATATTTTATTTTGAATTCTTAACAATTCCCTGTCCGATAGACTATGTGTTTCTTTGGCGTCCTTCTGTGCCTTAGCCATAGTGACTAATTTTAAGAATGCCTAATATACCTATAAATAACTTATAAGAAGCTAATCAGGAAGACAACTTGCACATCAGGTTAATATTACGTAGTTAATTCGTAACTTGAAAAGTTAACAACCAACATGGCGCTGGCGCATCGCGCCTTTATTAGAAGCACATGGTCGAATGCATAATTATTTTACGTATATATCGATATTCGGTGAGGAGGACCAAAAAATATGTATGCGCTAGTTCTGATAATACCGTAAAAATAAACAATTCCGGAAGACACACGGAAATGGACAGGAAGTGATAAGAAAGGTACTCACGCTGAAGCTGTGGAGTCGATCCTTCGGAGATAGTCCTGAGACGGGCCCGTCTAATCACTCTTAAAACTGCACTAAGAATTATTAAATCACAAGAAACAATTTTGTATAATTTCTATAGGTTAATTGCCGCAGATGTCCATTCAGGGCATTTACAAGGTCACGACTGGTTGCAGTACTTTGCAACACTTATTTGTTCTGTGCGTGACAAGGATGGGGAGCGGAATGCTTGTTAGGAAGGAAAGGGATGGAATGATTATGCATGTCTTCCTTCATATTTCTAACAGATTCGATTTCGGCGTTAACAATGTTTTTCGGATTCGAAGCTCTGGCTTCAAACTACATTATTTCAGTCGGCGTTTTCGTTGATTAGACAATTGTTTGATAGTTTTACTTGGACCTATAACAGCCTTCCAGCGTCCACCGTCTCACAATTGCCTCTCATGAGGGGACGTGGTGGGAGCGGTCGCCATAGTTTTTTTTTTTTTTACACCTCTAAGGTGGCAAAGAAGCATACGGCCCGCCTGATGGTAAGCAGTTACCGTAGCCTATGGACGCTTGCAACACCAGGGGTATCACTCGCGCGTTGCCGACCCTGAAGAAATCTCTTCACGCCCTTTTTGAAGAACCCCATGCTATACTCCATCGAGAAAACCGTGGCAGGGAGCTCATTCCACAATCGAAGCGTCCGCGGAAGGAAACCCCTTTGAGCCCGCACAGTTCGATACCGTTCTGGTTCCAATGTGTGAGGTTGGACTCCCCGTCGATGGCGAGAGTTGCGATGGTGGAAGGTAGCCGTGGGCATCAAGTCGAACAATTCCTTAGAACACTCTCCGTTGTACAGACGGTAGAACACGCATAAGGAGGCAAAGTCTCTCCTCAGACTAAGGGGCTCTAAACCGCTTGTGAGCTCGGGATCAATTGATATTTTTGTTTACCTGACTTCACCTTATATCACTTAGAAAACTAAGGCTATATTAAAACATCGCGTATGTGCGCTAGTTCGTCTTGAAATATAGAAATACTCGAAGTCAGGCTCAGTTTTTGCTTTTGGGTACGGAACTCCAAAAATTAAACCATGACCGCTCAGTCCCTTGGTCCTGGACATACCCTTCTCACCTTATGTAAACGGTGTACAACAATGAGTCTAGGAATCCATATATAGTGTCTTTTGTACTGCTTCCTGAAAAGGTTTTTTCCGTGAAAAAGGTAATCCGAAACGTAGAAAAATTTTTAATCAGATGGCTTGTCATCTTCTTAGTTCATTACTTAAATCGGAGTCTCCACTACGCACTACGAAACACTACGAAAGCAGTAATCCAACAAAGCACGGTGAGTTCGTTAGAAGCAGCTGTTTCCTCTCTTAACACATCATCTTCGCTGTATACATACATCCTCACGTTAAAAATGAATGTAAAAACAATTGTAAGCCAAACACCAAATAACATGTATTTGTTTTAGTGACGAATGCTAGTTTTCGTTTGGAAAAGTTTCACACTAAAATCTGAACTAGGTATTTAGGTTTAATTTTGATTCAAAGTGGCCAGTGCGTTTACGACAACTTCTATATTACCCATATTACATAATTAGGTATCTAAAGTTCAGGTTTTTGCGTGTTTCTGCTTACAAGATCCGTGACATACGAAGGACAGAAATACAGAAAGACGGTAGAGTTGCATTATATGGATAGGTGAAGATTAATAGTAAGTTTAACAGTAGAACATACATTTTATGGTCGATAATATCAAATCCTTACTAAAGAAATTGATGCCAATAAAATTAAGTTTGCAAATTGGGTAAATAATGGGTGCGAAACCTCAATTTGGCCTAATTTAACAAATTTTATGAGAATATGGCGTTGACTATCGCATTTAGGGTTCGACCTCGATTTAAAATGTGTTTATGATTTTCTTCACCCCAAGAAATACGGATTAACGTCTGTTTTAATGATAAGAAATGGTGGTATTTCATACCAGTGACATTTGGTGTGATTTTTGCTTTAGTGTTTAAACGAACTTCGTACTAGTCATCATCATTTTTCTACCCTTAAACCAATCATGTCGAGTTGGTACAATATATCTTTTGTAAAAATCAAATACATACTCTCGTTGGTAGTATACCTATTACCTATCCGTTACCTCTCGAATATTCAGATATTTGTGCTTTTAGTATGCAACAACATCCAATATGTGGTTAATTTCCGCTCCCGACTTTTCACGCGTAAAGAGAAGCAATGAGTGTTGAAGGATTCTTTTCTACCATATTGTGATGGTAAGCGGTGCAATGAAATACAAGTTTTATTTCGATAAACAGTTTTTGGGTATCATATTTCCACATTTATCTTGACCAAAGAGGTTTCTTTTTGTATTACTATCCCCGAAGAACGAAACATAGGTGTTTAAACACCTTTATTTCTAGCTGATGGGCTAGCCTTTGGCGATTATTTAACCTAGTTACTATCGATACTGATGCGGAAGATGTTATTCAGGTTAATGTAGAATAACCTGATTTCAACAATAGCTACCGCAACATACTGCTAAGGGCTTGGCGACCTATTTTCTATTTTAGGGTGGTATTTAGGCAAGAATTTTCAAAATGCACTATAACCATACAAAAAACTTTCCCATGGCCTATGAAAGTGTGAATCCCCTATTATATAGGATCATAATAAATGTACGTCTATGGGGATAGGGAAAGTATTATAGAAATATTTAATTAATTTTAATACTGTTTCATTTGGTTCCCCCTAATTCTTCATTCTGAATACGTCCGTCAGATATACGACGTTAATTCCGCACATTTAATGGTTTAACTTATTTTTCTCCTTCTATAAAAGTTTATTAAATAGGTACGACTGCTAAGCACTTTACATAAATTATATCTGGAGTTAGCTAATATTACGAAAGTTATTCTGAATATTGGTAAAATATCATTATTAAATCAATAAACCACCTGAATATCAGGACGCATGTTGTTTAGAACAAAAAATTTGACCTTTTTTCCAACAATTTAATGGATTATGTATGACCTATCTATTACCAAAATGATTCCTCAATCATTCAAATTGAGGTCTGTTCGGGCTATTTTTTTACAAAGTAATTGAAGGTGATCCTATTGCCACAATTTGTTTGTATATTCAAGACGCAGAAATTCTCAGGAATTTTCCCGCTACTAACATTCCTTGTAGAAAATGCCAATAAAACTTGTCTGACCCGGTAATAGTACCCGAGACCTTACGGTTTTGTTGGGTAGCCTACTGTATAAACGAGCAGATAACATTTATTTATTTGTTCAACAACAAAGGCATTTAATCTCCTATCTGACATTTTGTCTTAGGTCTACTCTTTGTTCTTTAATAGGCATTAGTTGGCATTAGTGGAGCCGAGGCAACAACCTGTTGGTATCGTTATTTATAACAGTCTCCACGGTATAAATAAGAAAAACTGGCCTGGTATTCGTGGTTAAGCAAAATAGTAAATGATGATATTTATTTTTGAACTGAAATTATCGTGAGTTTTACACATTTTTAAAAGTTAAACACTAACCTACAAAATACTCACGTTGGGGATCAAGTACGTCGATCCAGGTTTCGGGCATGATGATGATCTGTAACAATTTTTTTATATAACTTAAGTAAAGTAATTTCTCTAAGTATTTAAACGTATATATTTCTAAGACATCGTATTCCAAACGATTCCCTACATTTCGCGATTCATGAACCGCCTATAACTAACTATCTTTTTCACTCGTGTTAATCACTTTACTGTATTAACTTTTTTTTATTAGTCCAGCCATATTTTTTTCGAGATATAAATTGAAATACTTATCTATTAAAAATACACACATTATGTACCTACAGTAGTAGGTTAAATTATTTTATAGTCTTACGTTTCAGAGTTTCCAGGTATTATAAAAAGTTATCCCTGGATGCGTTATTGACGATCCATGCTACCAAAATCAGCACAATATATCCTACTCGTCATATTAAAATATGTACTTGTTATTTTTAGTTCTTCGCTGCGGCACAATCGCGACTGTCTGCATGCCAAGATCGAGGCGCATAGGTATAGTTCGCGCTTCGTCCGTTTCTATGAAGTTGAAATACTGTATAGGATAATATTACTGTGACAGAAGTCTTTTACTCCGTGTTAACTAATTTTTTTTTTGTACATCGCAGTAGGTAGCCGCTTTGTTTTTTACTTTTAAATTACTTCCTACTTTGATAAAATGGACAAAATGGCCGGTTACTAAGTAAAACAGAAAACTTAGCTTACACAAAGTTATACTACAGTAACATTTTATCAATATCAAAATTGTAGATTTTGCACGATGAGCCATTTAAAAAAAAAAAATTATATCCATTTATTTTCCATTCAAACAGCGAGATAGGTATACTCAGTTATTATTTTTTAATTTTCTAACCTTCCTTTTTTGATGCTTTCAGGCTTTGAATTTAATTTCAGATATTTTGTCTCATGCTATTACTATCAGAAAGTTAAAACACCTCGAGGCTCCCCTAAAGTTGCATCGTTCATGGTTACTACATTCTTATGATGTAATTAATCCAAGCTACTCGAGCCACGAGATATTGCAAAACTTTATTAAAAATAATATTCTCACCGAGCTTATGCGGTCGACGTTTAATGAAAAAGACCGGTACCTACAGAGTTAGCTAGGAAGTTTCTGCAATATTAGTTTTAAGAGAAACTATAGATACATTGCGTCTAGCACACAACCTGTTTAAAAAGAGTTTGAAGGCAAAATACAAAATGTTAAAAAATATTACAAAATTATAGCCAAAGGAAAAAAATGCATCATGAGCGGGTTTTGAACCCAAACCCACCCTACCCTGGGGCCAATACATGCTCCGCCAAGCAAAGCTACTGTCACGAAGGTTTACCATGGAAGCTCACGTGACCCGGCCCCAGGGAAATGAAAGATGTTTCCAAACGTGGTTTAAATTTTACCTGGCTTTGTAATTTTGCAAGCTTATTCGCTAACTAGAAGAAAACGCCAAACATAAATTATTATAAAATTATATAAATAGCTCTTCTTTCTGTGTTTTACCTTTGCGTCATTTTGTCTTGAGGGAACTTCTGAACCTGTGTGAGTTATTAAGGTATGTACGCATATATTGCTTTATTTGTTTTTGTTGTCAAATTTCGTAAGAAATTATGTTTCTTTACGGTTTCAGTAATTGCGATTAGGTAAAGCGGTAATTCAAGTGACATTAAGACATCTTCGAGGTTTTGCCGCCGCCGCGCCGACCGAAATTTACTTCGGTAACTGAATGTGTTCCAATCATGTTTAATTTTACCCCCAAGTATCAGATTTTAAGTTCTATCTTCTCAGTAATTTTACTCGATGCAATGAGCTAAAAAGTTAATTTTAACATACACTTAGCTCTCAAACAAATGATAGTATGTTATGAGTTTATAAGAATCTAAAAGCTAAATACACCGCTTCTAACAATGATATTATATATAAAGTAATCCTTGGCTTCTAAATAAAATGCTTACTTACGTACGCGTCCGGACGTATAAATACATAAGTGCCTGTTCCATACAATTTACTCAAATAGCAATAATAAGCACCACGAATCTATTATACCTACAATGCGTTGGAATATGAACAAAAGTACAATGCTGATTTGTCTCTAGTAGTAGCGAATGATGCGGTGACAATAACTGTATACAAATGGTCTAAACTGGAAATAGCTAAAGTATTTGATGCTAGGTAGGGTACATTAAACACTGTAGTAGAGTATAATATAATTATTGTTGTATCGTTGTACAGCATGATAAAAGTTTGTATTTGTTATAAAAAAATAATATAAACATTATAGAAAAAATATAAGCTAATGTAAATAATAAACTAGTAGTTACATGATGTATTTTTTAGATACAATTAATTTTTATTTTACTTTCACTACATTTATTTTATACCGTGAGGTTTTTTAAAAGTTTGCCCTGTTTGTTTCTCCAAAGATACAGTGAATTTCTTTAAAAAAAAACCACAGTAAACAATGTATTATCGATTTTGAATTGTAAGGTGAGTAAACACTGAGTATAACTTAAAAATTTATGACTAGCTGCAGCAATGCAAAAATAGTGGTTTTTAGTTAAAAAGGCAGATTTTTCGTCACGTCATCCTTTAAACTTTTAGGTTGGTGATTTTCGATATCATTGGTATCTATACTTATAATAAAACTGTAACAGGTCCAATTCTGTACATGGCAGATATTTTGAAAAAAAAAAATTTACAGTACTCTGTAGCTGATACTGATGCCGAAACTATATTTTTTTTTATTTTTGTCTGTCTGTCTGTCTGTCTGTCTGTCTGTCTGTCTGTCTGTCTGTCTGTCTGTATCCCGGCCGCGTATCACTCCAAAACTACTGGATGGATTTCAATGAAACTTAGCATGATTGGAGTTCATACTACAAGGTAGGATAATTTAGCTTTTTATCCCGAAATTCAGCATGGTTCCCTTGGGAGAGGGGATGAAAGTTAAAATATACACTTAGTTGTAATTTATTAACGCGTAGTCCAATTTCAGACGTTCTTTTTAGGGTTCCGTACCCAAAGGGTAAAAACGGTCTGTCCCGCTGTCCGTCCGTCCGTCTGTCCGTCCATCCGTCCGTCCGTCTGTCACCAGGCTGTATCTCAAGAACGGTGATAGCTAGACAGTTGAAATTTTCACAGATGATGTATTTCTGTTGCCGCTATAACAACAAATACAAAAAGTTGGCCAAGTGCGAGTTGGACTCGCTCACGTTAAAACAAAAAAAGGTTAAAATATGAAGTCTAATGTTGTATAGCTAATGGTACGGAACCCTTCGTGCGCGAGTCCGATTCACACTTGGCCGATTTTTTAATTAGAATAGTGGTACTTTAAAAATTATCACGGAAATATTTCAAAGTCATCGGATTTGCAGTTCAGAAATTACAGACATCACAACCTAAATATTACGTTCCAAATAACTTGACACCCCGAATGTACAGGAACCTTTCAACGTACGGCTCATCTTAAGCTGGCGATTGCACTTTATCGTATAGGTATAATAGATAGGTCTGTAGTCGGACCTCTCCAAAACACTGATTTTTCAAACGATAAAACACAGTTTTTTTATTACGATAAGCACAACTTCCCTACGTATATTTTTCATAACATGCAATGCTCTAATCAGTCTAATCTATACCTATAACAGGTTGCAGAAGGCGAATAGGGAAGTTAAATTTTATTAAATTAATATATTTATACTTATAATAAAACTGTAACAGGTCCAATACTGTACATTGCAGATATTTTGAAAATATGTTTTGAGAGCAATCCGTAGCTGATACTGATGCAAAAACTGTTTTTTTTTTCTGGCTGTCTGTCTGTATCCCGGCCTCTTATCACTCCAAAACTACTGAATGGATTTGAATGAAACTTAGCACGATTCGAGTTCATACTACGAAGAAGGACATACGATACTTTTATCCCGAAATTCAGTAAGGTTTTCTTGGGAAAGGGGATGAAAGTCAAAATGTACATTTAGTTGTAATTTATTAACGCGTAGTCCGATTTCAATCATTCTTTTTTTGTTACAATAGTGGTTATTTAATTATTTTCCCGTAAATATTTCAAAGTTCTCAGTTTTGCAGTTCAGAAATTACAGATATCACAAACTAAATATTTCGTTTTAAATAACTTGGACCGCGGAATGTTGAAAAACCCTTTAAAGTACGGCTCATCTTAAGCCCACAGGCAGCCCGGAACCCCACGGGAAGCCCGACACCCCACGGACAGACCGGCATCCCACGGGCAGCCTGGCGCCCCACGGGCAGCACGGCACCTTTATTTAGTTTTGCAAGCTTGCTACGATAAAACTCTAAAATGTGGTACATTTGAAGCAGTGATAGCTCAGTGGCTTTGGCTATTGACTGACGCGCAGCAGGTCCATGGTTCGAATCCCGCCGCTGGCTTGAGCTTCACCGCATGGTGGAAGGGCATTTTTGCGAATGCCCGCCTGGCTAGCGACCACCCTCCAGTGGAAAATCTGTCGCCATGCACCTAACGGTGTGTTCCGGCAGCTGTCCTTGAGAGCCAGTAATTCTAGGATAAGCCTGTTAACACCTACGCCCACATCGTCACTTACCATCAGGTGAGATTGTGGTCAAAGGCGTACCTATCAGCAATAATAAAAAAAAAACATTCACCACAATCAGTTTTTTAAACTACATAATTATCTTTCTTTTGACGGATACATTTCGGAGACTGCGAAATGAAAGTGCACAATGTGTCTTAGGTTTCCGCGATTGTTACACTTAGTAATTAAACAACTTTAAACGGTTTAAATCGCGTATATTTATCATTATTTTTGTCCCGACGTTTCAAAGACTTTGTAGTGATCGTGGTCACGGGGCGACTGTCGGGACAAAAATAATGATAAATATACGTGATTTAATCCGTTTAAAAGTTGGAAGTGCACAACTTTAGTAGATTGTTATACAAGGGTCGAAAGGAATTGGTAACTTTCACCCGCGTTCAGCTCTCTACTTTTCATATCGAATTTAAAGAAAGTAAATAAAGTAGCTTTTCTAAAAATTATGTTTGATAAAATAACATACTTACTAAAAATTTATTGAGAGGCTTGAACTATTTGTGAAATTTTACGTAAAATTTTGTTTGGAATATTTACGGGCGGCTATAGCCCGAATAGGAATCTCTCTGCTTTTCACTACTAATATAAGGAATAAAGATATAAATATAGTATGTTTTTTTAGATTATTTATTTTGATTTTAATAACATGAGCAGTATGTTTTTTAAATTAATGCGGCTATAGTCCAAGTAGGAATCGATGACTTACATCCGTGTTAAAAACTCTACTTTTCATTTAAAATATGAGGAGGGTAAAAAAATAGTAGTTTTTCTAAATATTTACTAAAAATAATAAACACGAGTAGAAGATACAAAGATACACTAAGAGTTAGAACAATGAAATTTAGGGAAAGTTAAATATTTTTTTTTACCCACACCTTCTACCTTATATTTAGTTACTACCCTGCCAAACATAGTTGTTATTAATTGTTTTACACCAACAGAATATTTTACAACGAAAAATCTTAGACATATAACTTTGTTTACACCAATGTTTTTCCCGGCCTTAGGTGGGAAGGAGCGTCTCCCACCCGCTACTCAGATCAAACAAACACTACTTTCCGAGAATGAGAAATAAAAAAAAATACGATCTACCGTAAATTTTAAATTTTTTTTTAGATTTTAAAAACGCGGTTTTAAAATCGAAATTCTAAAGAAACGCAGAAGGTACTTTGCTTCAACATTTATTGTGCGAACCGGGAAAGAACTCTCTGAGTTACTTAACTACTGTCTTCTGGAAAATACAACCCGGGAGTTTTGAAATCCAAAGTAGAAAGCTCCATTCTGAGCTATGGTTTACTATAAGAGTGCTTCACCGCAGACCACAGTGTTGCTTAATATGAGATAAACAGTGCACAAATGTGAATAATTAGTGTGCAGGTACGGCAATCGCGAACGAAGTCGCGGGTACAGCTAGTATATTATATATCAATGGGCCTTTTGTTTCAGGTATACCACCAAGTAAGAGATATCATTGACACTATAGGTGCAGTCCAAAACAAAATGTTGCATACATACCATAGTTAACGATCCATTGCATTTAATACTTTGTGATTATTAACGCATATCCACGCAATTGTTTCATAAGTTTTTCTTTTCGTTGTGTACTGGTATCGAGCTCGTAACAAAACAGTACCACCATTTCGATTAATCAAATTAAAATCACACGGTCATACATTAGACTCTGTAAAATAAAACAAATATAACTAATAATGTATCAGATCATAGACGGAAGTAATGCAACTATCTATAAACTTAATTATATCAATGTATTTACTTACTGTTTGCTTATTTATTGTTTTTTACATTAATTGCACAGTTTTTAATCACTCACACACAGCACATCACATTCACAATACGACAATTGACAACAGAATAAAAAAAGATCGTATAATTTGAAAGAGTTTTTCGAAGTACCTTCAATGCAAAGAGATTTAAACCCCTTATTTTCTCTATGCTGCAATGCAAGAATTAATAGATGCAAAAACGACCTTTATCGTTACTAGGGTTACGTTAGGAACAATATGTAGGGTGTTGGGAAGAGGGTTACGTTCGGTATAAATGTAATAATTTATTTCAAGTTCTTAACCTAACCCCCGATGGGGTTAGGATTTCGGGTCAGGTTAGGAATAAACCGAATACCACACGGCACTTAAGAACAAATAATCCGGGCACAGATCGGTTTAGCTCAATAAACAGAGACGATACAAAAAAGTTGCGCGAGCGGCCACCTAGCCGCTCGACAGTCGCGCTTAAACCGGAGGTTATAAAACTGTTTCATGTGATATATTTTCTTCGATCTTTTAAATCTTATATAACGTTTTTATCTTGTTTTTGAACCGCATTACGGTGACTTGACAAATAAATTAACCAATTATGGAATCGTTATAATGATTGCGTAATCAAAGAATTCTTATATATAACCAAGCGGCAATTTTTATGGAATGCCGCACTGGGGTCCACGATTTGAATCCGGCCGCATTATGGTGGTATATACAAAACAAGTTTTTACGATTTTTTTATTTTGAGAAAATTTGGAGTGTATCCTTTTTATCCATGTATGTGTCCTATTCTATTCATCGTGGGTATGGTTGGATATAACGAATTGGGAGTCAGGAGGGACACACTCATTTTGTATATGTTCAGGGTAATTAGAGGAAGGGTGCATAATGCCGATATACTGGAGCAAGTAAACTTTTGCGTCACAGATATGGGTAAGTGTGGCGGCGGAGACGGCCGCGGTTGGTGGCCCTGCCGCGCGCACGCACTAACTTGCCGCGCGATGCGCCTCTGACGCGTTTACTCCGCAACCTCAACATTATCGCGGCTGAAGTGGACCTATTTTGTTGTGATCTCAGTGAATTTACAAAAGTCGCATTACATGTTCTGTGTTATAGAAATTAGATAACAAAAATTAAATATTACAAATTTATAGCTACTCTATTGCATTGGGTGTGTAGCTGTAAAGATAGATGTATCTATGGATATAAATAAATATTATGCGTTTACTCGCCAGCCTTGATACTTTCAAGTAGAAACTCTGTCGAGAAGCAGTTAGCGATGTGTTACTGCTTTTATATTTGCGGAACATTCTAGGTCTAGATTAATAAAACTCTTTGACCACATCATTAATTGGTCAGATTAATGATGTGTGTATCAGTTTGAAGAAATAATTACTATTTAATCCGATTTCTTAGAATCAATTGTATATGAGTATGCCTTTTTCGCAGCCTATGTCTAGTTACTATAAATATTATGTTAATGATTACACATTATTAGACCATTTTACGATTGCCCACCTGGTTGAGTAGCTTGCAAGCCTCAATCTGTCACCAAGTACCTAACGGTGTGTTCCGGCTGCTGTCCTGGAGAGCCAGTAATAACTCTAGGTAAGCCTTTGAACCGAGTGAAATTCCATGATACTAATTTTTCATGCAGTTATATAGGAAAAATCCCAAAAGCTTCTTAACTTTTCAAATATTATTGTGATATAAATATCGAAAACAGGTGTTACTTACAAAACATTTATAAATCTATTCATCTGTGAATTATGAGGCTACATTTAACTGTAGCCTCATAATATTTATTTTGTGATTGACGACAACACTCCTGTTTTTAACCTTAAACACTAAAATGTTAAGTCATTTCGGCAATTTATTTAGTAAACGAAGACATCCTAGTGCTCTTTTTTACTTATAAGAATGATTCATTCTATTGGTTGTGGCAAATAATACGGTATAGCTGATGGCAAACGGAATAACATTCCAAAACTATCATAAAGTAGATGGTTCAGATTTGCTTATTTTGAAGAAACAGCCTCGTCAATATATGGGCGAGCACCGAAAGCCCTTATGAGATTTGAATTTGTTTCAATCTTGGCGCTTATGGGACAAAATTGGGCTATTAATATCAAAGTTGCAATACGGCAGAGCCAGTAAGAGACATTTCTTTTAAACACGGCATACCATTTTTAGTGAATTTTAGTCTTAAACTGAGAGTATATGATGCTTAGTGCAGTGACAACAAGGATAAAATCAGTGACAAATGCCACTGTTATTGACATTAATGACGCTTACCATCAGGCAGGTCATGTGTCCTTCTCATCACTTTTTAATAAAAAAAACCTTAAACACGTACCTAGAAAATTGGTACCATATTACCGGTACATAACTTTAATTGCATTTTACGGTAAAAAGTAATCTGTCGACCTAGAATCTAAATACCAGGATAATTTTTACTCAGCGGACTCCTAACATACTATGTAGACCAAGCCTGGACTGTCTTAGCTAATAAAAGAACTCAAAAATATTGTTAAAATTGTCTGCTTCTCGTTGCGAAATTTCATATGGTTTTGGATTTATCGCTCGATATTACAGCAAACGATAAATCTTACAACCTCTAACTTGCCAGTTATAACATTGCCAAACTTCATAAAAATTGGTTAAATAGTAAGGTGAATAAAGATTGGAAAAATAACAAATAGGCAAACCCACTTTAACTCTTATATTAAACAGTATTTTTAGTGATTATTGAGATACAAAAAAGGCGAGTGAAAAACCTACAACATGCGATAGAGATGAAAAAGTGTTATTATATAACGTGGATATTAATTCATCAACAATACTGCGGGGGATGGTGTAGAATCGATAACTGAAAAAAGAAGTCATCGCTATCATTCTCAAAGTCAAAGCGTCACAGCTTAGGCAATAGTTAGTATTGATTTTGTTTATGTGAAAATTAAAAATGAGTGGATCACATTCAGTTATCGATTCTACACCATCCCCCGCAGTATTGTTGATGAATTAATATCCACGTTATATATGTGAATTGAAAGTTCAACGAATTAAATAAAGAATGAGCACATTACAGGAAGGTTGAAAATAAAAAATATCAGCCACAAAAAAGTTAAGTGTATAAATTAGAATGACATTAGAAGCGCTCCTATGGTAGCTTATTTAGTCGTCTTAACTGATCAACTAAGTAAAGCAACATCGGCAGCGGTTGACTTGGATGGGTGACTAGTATCATTACTACTGCATGAGCCCTTGCGCGTTTCGTAGTGCACGTTAAGCCGTCGGCCCCGGTTGTCGCCTTAGGATGGCAGTCATCAGTACTAATGTCATAAATGCGAAAGTAACTCTGTCTGTCTGTCTGTTACGCTTTCACGCCAAAACTACAGGACCGATTTGAATGAAATTTGGTATGGAGATAGTTTGAGACCCGGGAAAAAACATAGAATAGTTTTTATCCGACTGCGCAAAAAGAGATTAATATTTTCGCGCGATAACCGACATACGCGCGGGCGGAGCCGCGCCCGGAAAGCTAGTTATAGTATAATGGTAGGCCATTTTGCGAATGACCATCTGACCATCTACCACTCCCGAGTAGAAATTATGTCGCTATGTACATAACGGTGTGTACCACAGTACAACTGTCCTTGAGAGCCAGTAATTCTAGGTTAGCCTGAACAACATCATGACTTAACATCAGGTGAAATAGTGTGTAGTAGCCTATTAGCTGTAAATAAATTAAAAAAACTGGCGTAGGCATGTAGTGAGAAGGGGCTAATACCACATAACAATATGGATGTTGAACAAAAAAGGAATGAATGTAAACGGATATCAGAGAAGCGGAAACTCAAAGAAGGCATGGATGGACCACGTGAAGAAAAATACATAGGTGTGAGTTGTGAAATGATGAGTAATAAAACAGAATTGGAGATGACCCGTTCACCCACTGGACTTTCCCACTGGTAGCGAATTCAAGTTTCCTCCTCCACACACTGCACTAGAATTGGAACCAAATAAACTGCTTCATCAATATTACAAATAATACTTTTGTTATTGGGTTACCTCTGAAGAAAGGCCTTAGATGTGACAGCTGTCAAAGTGACAGTTGATGTTGCAGTTTTCAGTTTCTTTTGCAGTTGGGTAATACAATTTTTGTGCTGACCTGACTAAAAAAATAAAGTGTGTAACGATAATAAACCGTCTTTCAACCTGTATCACGTAATATAAAGATGTCGCTTTTGATCAACAAAGTTCAAAAACGTTTCTTCAATCTCGTCTTATTTAGCAAAGCATTCATTAATTCATTCAACGTCAAGAGAAAACCGCAGTGAAATATGATCATCCTTTGAAAAGCAAGACGCGATTTAATGTTAAGGGCATTATAGAAGCAAATAAGTCACTAGGTAGACCTCGAAAGTAATTGAATGGTCTGTTTACAATACATGATTTTCTACTTTTTTAATCTTATTGTGACGGAACTAGCTCGAGGCCCACCTGATGTTAAGCGGACTAACCTCTGCCTATAACATATGCATTTCGTCACAAGTCACGAATTGCACTGCGCCCGTAACCTTGAAACGTAGTTGTTAAGTCTCATGTGCCTGTAATTTCACTGGCTCTCAAGGATTGTTGCCGGATTGCACACCGTTAGGTGTTTGGCGACAGATTTTCTAATTGAGGGTGGTCGCTAGCCAGGTGGGCATTCGCAAAATGCCCTTCCACCATGCGGTGCAGCTCAAGCCCGCGGCGCGATTCAAACCATGGACCTGCTGCGCGGCAGTCAATAGCCAATGCCACTGAGCCATCACTGCTTAAAAACGTTCTACGTCAAGTAATATTTTTTTTGAATTAAAATGATGAATTGAACGTTATATTTTATTTTCAATAAAACGCAAGCATTCGTATGCTTTCTTATGCTTATGTGGACTAATTTTTTTTAATGAATTGCTATAGTTCAAACTCTAGATTAGTCAACAGAGTAGTATTTTTGATGAGAAAAACAAATTCAGTACTTATATTCAAAACACTGAAATGCTTACATATCCTACGCCTGAAATGAAAACCTATGGTCGTAAATAACTGGATGGTGAGTGGAGTCCCAAGTGCAAGACGGCGGTTTTGACTTTGACACCAGCCGATTGCAAGGGGACTCTCTGGATTCATACCAGAACACAACATACCAAAATATTGTAATATATTCAAAGAGTTCAAAATCCAAAGCGAGAGTTAGTTGCTACCATACCTATACCGATTGAACAAATTAGTGATCCCTACCATCACCGACTGGATCACTAACCACAAAACAGTAAGTATACTTACTATCAATAAGAGCCTTCCCAGGAGAGTCTGCGTCGGACATGCGGCTGGCCCTAAAACTGAAGCCGAAACTATTACAATTATATGTCTGTGTTATTAACGTAAAGGTATTCATTTAATATATCCTTGTATTGTCATATAAGTTTATAAGAGAAGACATATTGTGCCAACCCTGCGTGAATAGGATAGAGGTAGGAAGATAATGATGAATCAATTAATGCATTCTCTAAGAAGCAAACTTGACTGATCAAATTTAATTTATACATTTACTTCCCTACTTACTTCCTAATTTCCCTAAGGACTTATTCTTCGCTTAATGTTTAATATTAATCTAATAAACCAGCACTGCTGAAACAATCGATCCACTTGACTGCAATGCCCAGAGAATTAGAAGGAATTCGCCATTAATTCCAAAACCATTTGAAATAGCGTTCTATTTCTGTATTCATGAGAATACTGATTTATTTTTGAGGTCAATTGAAGAGAAAATTCCGCGAAATTTATTCAAGTGCATTAAATTTCATGCTTCCTGTAGAAATCTTTTCTTCATACTGCCTCATCTTTAAAGTAGCGTTGGTGTCTGTTTGGAATCTTAAGGTACTGGGTTCAATACTCGGGTTAAACAGTTATTTGGGTTTTCTGACAACGGGATGCACCGTAGGTGGCAATTGCCTCATATTACGTGGGCGCAAAACCTGTCGTGAGAAACTCCACTTGTGAGTTTAAATAACTCCGCCTACCTCTTTGGAAAATACATGCATGTAAGTATCCTGAGAAAATTAATAAACTTTTAGTTATGCTTTACATAAACTTATTAATTGACGTCGAAAAAAGTAAGAGGTTCCCAATTTATCTATATTTTTTTATGTTTGTTACCTCAGTACTCTTTACTGGGTGAACCAACTTTGATGTTCATTTTCTTATTTTTCAATTTCATCAAAATAAGTCAGTCCGTTTTCGAGTTATTTTCCTATAACTGAAAAGTGTTTTCCTATCTTTGTGATATAGTCATTGCCAGTAAATGACAATCGATCCCGTAAGTAGCAAAGCACAATAAAGAGGGTGAAATATTTTTTTTACCTTAGAATGGAACCAACTTCATCTCTCACAAGTATGAAATAACTTCTCGAACATCACACATCCACACAATATTGTCATAAAATGCACTTTTGAACTATCATGGTACCGAATTCAACAAGTTATTTCACACTTTTGAGTGTTGAAGTCGGTTCCATTTTTAGGTAAATTTTTATTTTGTATAATTATCTCCTACTGTGTGCATTCTAACATGATAATAAATTCGAAGATGTTTGGGCAAGTATATAACTACGTTTTTAAAGTGTACTAGAATGGAAAACTTTACGTTAAATTTGGTAGTCGACCTATAAAACGATTACTATTTACGTTACCAATTTAAAAATAACCTATTTATAGATGAAACGTTTTACACGCCTCCCAAAAACCTTTTCCTGAGTTCCAGAAGGATAGTTCAAGCGAGCGACGGCGCGGGTAAAATCTAGTTTTCAATAAATACCTTGGTGTTGTTGATTTTACCCCGTGGGGTGCCGGGTCTGAATTGCACCTCCCCATATCATCCCATGGGTGTCGTAAGAGGTGACTTAGGGAAAAATACTGGAAGGTGTACTTACACTGCGATCCCCAAGTCGCCTGCCAAGCGTGGGGATTATGGCAAATACCCCCATTAAGGGGCTGTGTTCAGCAGTGGACGATCCGGCTATTAGTAAAGAAAAGTATGAAGATTTTATTACAGTCCGAGTATCACAAATTAAAAAAATCCATTAGAATGACGTTGAATCACTAAGTATCAGTTCGGAATGCCAATCATTTTCCCCACATAGATATCGCATAGATTGATCTCGAACTCATTTAGTTTGATATTTCCATTTATTACCCTAGAGGTCGACTAAGTCAAATTATATTGTTTCCGTGGGTAAAGTCCTTATTTATGTATTTGCCGTTTATAATTTGGAATTTTGATTTTGAATGGATTCAAGACTTCGTTTGGATACGTTAAGAAAAGGTAAGGCTATTTACTATTTGGTAAATATGATTTGGTATTAAATTTTCGCGGTAAAAGATGGAGTTTTATTTATAAATTAATAATCTATTAATTAATTATATCCACGGTAATAAATAATATGAACTTTTTTTTTTATTAGTAAATACTACACACTACAGACTTTTGGTCCATACTCTTGTTTGTTTGTTTGTTTTTTTTTACATTTAATATATTTAATAACTTTGAGATCATTCTCCAATTTATCAATATTCTTCCTGAAGGGAAGTTACCCTAGTGTTAGTTAAAAATATTATTTATCTTAAAGCTAAAGCGAGTTCATAATTATATATATATATATATGTATATATTTTCTCCTTATATCTAGTTTGTTAGTATATATTACGTTATATAATTAGTACCCATTCAGTTTGTCGTTGAAGGGCCAGTCACAGATTCCGCCGATAGCCTTGATGTTTTGATAAGAGCTTCCATGACCTCTTCGTTTCTGTTTTGTAAAGCCATTTTAAGATTGTAGTAGACTATGTTTTTGAACTGCCACATGTTGGAGATTCTCTGCTCTGAGGTAGGTAATTAAGCGCGAGATTGCCAAAATAACTAGCATTTTCAAGTAGAATTTCTGCCCAGTACCGAAATGTGTGAACCGAAATCCAGTTAGTTAGTAATTGTACATGCAGCCCTATTACCCTTTCGTTCATATTACAGTGACAAGACAAACAAGTCACCTGCGTAGGTAAACGATACGCCTGCCCTTTACTTTTCCAGTACCTCCATTTGCATGTCTTTGTACTGCAATTTTCAATACGAGACTTTACACATAAACACAATACGCTTTATATAATTATAAGCTTTATTAGTGTGCATAAGCACACTAATAAAGCTTTGAGTTGTGATAAACAATTAGCAAAATTACTATATTATAAGGGCCTGTTTCAGAATGTTCGAGGAAGTTCCGGTTTTACTACCCAGAACATATTAAATAAATAAAACACTATCTTTGCGTTTCACAGTCATTGACTTAAGCCTATCCATCGGTTAAAGCTTGAAACGCGCTGCATGTTTAATGCCATTTTTGTCATTCAGTTATTTCATGTATTGCATAGCAACCCGAAACTTTATTAGGACATTCTGAAACGGGCCCTAAGTAAACAAAAATTACTATGATATCTGAAGAGATTTTTAGTTGCAAAGCCTGAAAGCAACATTTTTCAAATAATAAGAGAGAAAACATCACCGGGGATATAATATGAGGAAATATAGTTAACAATTGTTTTGAAATTGTAAAAGCATATAGGTACTATCATGCACACTCTTTTATCGCACGTAAAAAAGTACGAGTTAAAACAGGGCGGCGAGGCCCAGCGGCGCGTGCTAATTATTAATTAGTATTCACATCACACCAAAGTAAACAGTTTTATATGTTATTCAGTCCAGTTTTTATTTAAATTTCATTAGCTCCCTTCAGAAGTAGAGTACCAGATGTTGAGTTTGACGTGGGTATTTTAGGGTTGATCTGACCTACGTTGAGTCTATTTTTAGATTGTAACTTTTTAGGTAGTCTAGTATCCATATTGTTTTAGGATATTGTCACCTCTATGCTTCTTGTTTATTTATAAAAAAAGCTAGGCTGGTTAGTGAATATGTTTCCCATATTGTGTTATTTATATTATGAATATATGAATGTAAGGTATCAAAATAAATATACAAATATACATTTTTTTCCAAATATTTTTATTGTTTGAAAAAGTGAATATTAAACATACATAGACAAAACTTAAAAGTATATAGTCTGAAAGCTTAGGTACGTTTTTACTTATTTAAGTTAGGTAGGTTGTACAAATGTAAGTATCAAGGAAAACATTGCATAAAATGATACTCAAAGAATATTATACTATGTACTTACTTACTGGGTATCTATAATTTTTAACAAAGTTGTCTACATGTCACTCTAGTCCCCATACTAGGATACCCTGTGTTGTGGGTGGACTAGTCTCTTCCTAGCACAGTATTATTTGTTGCAGATTAAGTTTGGAATAAACTGTGGTTTATCTTGTCTAGTTTTTGGTGTATAATATAAAAACAATTAGTCTATGTTTTTCTTAAAAAAATATGTCTATTCATTTGCTCCGATCTGCAACCTGTTTCTTTTTATATGTATATAACTTTCCTCTTTTTTTTTAAAATGCAAACTCTAATTATATTATGTCCATTAGGAGCTATAACACCCACCTTTGGAGACATGCCTCCCCCATTTATGCAATGTCTCTGAAGTTTTTTGGAAACCAGCATATACAGGAGGCTAGTATTCATCACATCTACAAGCAAGACGCTTCGCAATGAATATCGAGAATAGTTTATAAACGTGACTTAGAAGCGAGATGGGCCTGCAGGTCTTCAAGTAGGTGTTTTCATCTTTTACATCTGTTCCCGAGGATCGAATATGGGTAAATTCTGGAAAGCAGACAGCATTGCCTTTCAAGGAACTTTTATCAGAGTGGACAATCCGGCTTATAAAGAAGATCAGATATAAAGTCAGTTCCATTTATAATAAAAACATTGAATAATATTTTATGTAAGGGTGAGGATATCTTTTAATTATAGCTGAGAGTAAGTAAGTGATCGAAGATATTATATTTTATCGCCAAATCCAAGAACAAGATTTGGTTCTTAAAGACAGCTGCTGGATCACATAAATCTTCAACAGTTTACAAGAGGAGTATACCTAGTCCGGCAGTATAACTCCAGCCCGTGGCAGTGTTGGAAATATGAACACCTTGCACAGCAGTTAACAGTTATTGAAATCAATTTATTGTCATGTCTGTTCATTACAATTGCCGTGTAACCATCCTCGTTCTACATGACAAGGCCCTGCTTTCGTCACTACGAGACGTTAGTCCCTAGGGCTAGGGACAAACCACAAATAGAAAATATGTGGCCAGGCACCTAACTAATGTGTTTACAAGTATTTTGAGAGGCACTTGGTCATGATCTCTTTCGAGCCTCCTAGCGTCTTTGACCGCATCGTGATTTTCGTTCGTGATGACATGCAAGTACAGTTAATAGAAATATCTATAAAGCCTATAGTACCATTGCATCATCGACACCACGTTTGGTCTCAAGCAAAAGAAAGCCAAATTGCCAACTACCAGACAAAGTTTCTGAATATGTACTTATAAGATATTCCCAGTAACTGTCAAACCTGAATGTAAAAATCCATGACCTTGGGATTGCAAAGGAATGTTGTACGACATACACCAGTAAACGTTATGACTTACATTAACAATTTATTTAACATCTCATCAACAACCTCTTTCAACTTCTCATTTAATTTTAATGTTTTTTTACGTACTGCATCACCATGAGACAAATAGTTTTAAGTATCATGTGCCTGTAAGTGGCGTTAGATATAGTCATGGTGGCAGTTCTACCGTGCACAATCCTGCACCTCACGTCTTACCCCTTACTGGTCATGGGACTCTTCATCCTTTTAATGAATTGTGGGTTACCTCAGCATATGAATAAAGATTCTATAATAATGTCCCCCAGGGAAACATGAAAACAATCTGTAAGATAATATAACTATAAGTAAAATACGTACTCTTGTACAGTTGAATTTAGTAAAAGACTTTCTGAAAATTATCAATCATCAGGGTGTATTTATTTATCTTTGTTAGATGCCACTCACAGGCACTGGCCTCTAATTTACTTAAACCCAAAGCACTGAAAATATATTAATCTTTAATATCCTTGATTTGAAACTCCCATGAGCTTTGAAGCACGAAACCTAGAAGTTGCTGATAAGACTTTTTAGAGACTAAGGGCCTGTTTCAGAATGTTCGAGTAAGTTCCGGTTTTACTACCCAGATCATATTTAATAAATAAAACACTATCTTTGCGTTTCACAGTCATTGATTTAGCCTATCCATCGGTTAAAGCTTGAAGAAAAGTTGAAAAGTTTATAAAATTCTTATAAATCTCATTAACTTCTGACACACAAAAATACACCAAACCACAGAAGATGGCGATACAATTTCGTTACTCGATATTTCCAAGGTATTTTTATTTCTCGAATGTAAAAAAATGGCCCGTGAACTTTGTCATAGTATAAGTATGTATGGTGAGTATATTAGTATAAGTATATATGTATATGGTACCATGGGGGATGTTTTGCGTACTTGATGACTATCCTATGATCCCTTATCAGAAGAGAAGGAGTCTGTCCTATATCCGATTTTTAAAAGATATTTACAGTTAGTGAAATTAAATAAAATGGAACCATGATAGGATTACATAAAAACTTTTTTACTAGGTGCTTTTTCTTATAAAGATCAATAGACAAGGAGCAACTGAGGTGAGAAGACTAACACATCAAAAATATCTAAAAAACATTATAAGAAATATTTGCTGTAGTGATAATATTAAAGTCAAAATTATATATTCAAAAACAGATTTAATAATAACCTCTACTTTTTATTTCTAAGTTTAATAAGTTAATGGCTTTTTATTGATTAACTTCTTGTTTATTCTGTAGTCTTAACTTATTATATTTTTTTATGCTGTCTAGGCCATAAGAGATGAATAAATGAAAATCGTTTTGTACCATAAAATGTCTTTGTGACCCATTCGCATAAACCAATCTCAATCGTACGTAGTGGTACAACGTGCAATCAAGTGAACACTGCATTCTCCGAACCATTGTTAGGAACCGGCGAGTCGTTAAATCAGATATAACTAAAGGTTTGAATAAACATGTCTCAATAAGCTCTTTTTGATAGACTATAAAACATCTTGCAGTAATATACGACTTTGTTTGGATTGGCATCCGATCATGGTCAAGGATTTTGCTGAATGCAGTTCATTAATTGGGCATATAGACAATAATTAAGGGTTCTTCATCATGATCAAGTTAATTATCGTCGAGTAGTCATTTACAAATTATAGAGCACAAAGTCTTCATCTTAATTTGTATAGACCGGTTATTGAAATAATTGAATTTATTTTTATCCATAACATATTTTATCATAACGTGAATGTAGTTTTTTGAAACGAGCCGCAAGGTAGATTGTATTTCATTTCATAATTAAAATATATTTATAGTCGATGTTCAGTGGTTAAACAGGGAATTGTGAGCCATCAAGGCGATGGATAACCTGACGATGGAGTATTTGTTTAGCAGGCTATAGTGTGTAAATAATTTAAGATTGTGAAAGAAGCTATTACCCGAAATGTTAACGATTAGTATGCATTTGTTGCACTGACCCTAGCAATTTCATAGTGCAAATCACAATAATTGGCTATGAGTGTATGAGGATTTCAAGAAATGAATAAGTATGTTACTTCTTGACGCTGAAACGGCTGAACCGATTCGGTTGAAACTTGGAATATACAGTAGAAGTTACAGTTAAAATCCTGGATAAACTTAATAAATAATTTTCATCATCATCATTACTTTCCATCTTTATAGATAGAATAGATAGAAAACTCTTTATTGTTACACCACTTTAGAAATATAAAAGTTTACACTTTAAATTATAATAACATAGTGTTACAATGGGCGGCCTTATCACTAAAAGTGATCTCTACCAGGCAACCTTAGGATGGAGTTGAACGAATAAAACAATAGAGGCGGGTGAAGTCCAAATACATAATCAAATTTCATAAAAACATTTTAAAATAAAACGTATTTTAGTGTAATTTCTAAACAAATATATAAAAAATAGCATACATATAGGTTTTTATAATAATTAAACAAATACAATTATAAACATATATATAATATATATTTATATATATAAACATATACATAGCAACATGCATAAATAGATAATGATATATACATATACCTATAAATTATATAAAAATATAGTACATATTATAATATTATCTCATATATAGCATAGAAATTGACAAAAATATAGTGCAAAATTAATTGGACAAATAAAACCTTTTAACTTGATCCTTGAACATATTGAGAGTCGGTGCTTGTCTGATTGATACAGGAAGAGAATTCCACAAGCGGGCAGCCTGAATAGTGAAGGATTTGCTATAAAACGAACTCGTATGAGGATGGATTTCAAGTGTGAGATTTTCTGATGACCTTAACGTGTATGAAGAACAGTGAAGGAAATCGAAGCGTTCCTTGAGATAGCGCGGGGATGTAGGACTGAACAATATATTGTAAAGGAGACTGAGAATATGAGCATTCCGGCGAAAACGTATATTCAGCCAATTGAGCTTAGAACGAAACTGAGATACGTGATCATATTTGCGTAAACCAAATATGAATCTAATGAAAAAATTTTGAAGACGCTCAAGTTTATCTAGCTGTTCCTCCGTGAGATCTAGATAGCAGGCATCAGCGTAGTCAAGAATAGGAAGTAAAAGAGATTGAGCTAATGCAATTTTAGTGGCTGTTGGAAGAAAGTTGCGCAACCTTTTTAAGGATCCTGCTGAGGCAAATAGCTTGCGACTGGTGATTTGTAGCTGTTGATCCCACCTCATATAGCGATCCATTATTATTCCAAGATTCTTTACAGAGCTATAAAAGGGAATAGCAATGCCACCAAAGAAAACTTGAGGAAGTAATGTCCAGTCTATTGTAGACAGCAATCTTGAGCTACCAATTACTATTGTTTGTGTCTTAATGGGATTTACTTGTAACCCAAAAGAATTGCTCCATTTAGCTATACGATCAAGATCAGCATTAACAGTCTGAATTGCTTCAGATAGTTTATTCACTGGTGCCTTAGAATAAATCTGTAGATCGTCTGCATATAGGTGGTAGGAAGAAGTGAGGTTGTGAGAAATGGAATTAATAAACAAAGCAAACAATAAAGGAGATAAGACGCCACCTTGCGGGACACCGGCTGACGTGCTACACCACAAAGAGTATTTATCTTCAAGGCGAACACGCTGCCTGCGCCCGTACAGATAACTGTGAAACCAATCAACTACCGTTGGAGAAATGTTAATTGAGCGAAGGAGAGCAAGAAGAATGTCAAAATTAACAGTGTTAAAGGCGTTGCTAAAATTTAATAGAGTTAATACGGTAAGTTGGCCGTTGTCCATTCCAAGACGGATGTCATCAGTAATTTTGATGAGAGTAGTTACAGTGCTATGCCCAGGTCGAAAGCCAGATTGAAAAGGGTTTAAGAGATTGTGACTAGATAAGAATTTGCTAATTTGGTTGTAGATACGCGGGTGAAAACGGGGTGCGCAACTAGTATACGCATATAGTATTTTCAATGTCAATATTCTATTTTTACACATTCCCTTTAATTCAATTGTACAAAAATTAATTGTATCAATTAAATTTCTAGCGTATAAGACGTATCTACCTGTGGGAGTCGTATGAGGTGACGAAGGGAAAAATACAAGAACACCTTCTTGTATTTTTCCCTTCGTCACCTCGGCAGCAACGTCTTTTGAAGTAGGTTAATGGTTTATTTCTTTAGCGGCTTTAAAAATAGTAGTACCATAAACATAAGTTATAACTGTATTAGCATATCATCTTCGATGACATCGTCACTTAGCAAGAGTTGAAACTTTTATGTCGACTAATAACTTCTAAACTGTAAGTTTGAGCTCAGAAACACCGCGTTTAACCTTCCAAGAAACCATTATCCATATTACTGTTCAAAAGGTACAATCATTATGGGTATAAAGGATGGACTGACGGACAACTTAGGCAGTAATAGGGTCCAATTTCCAGGAGTTCTATATATCAATAACCATTCGCTGAAAAATAACACGCAGCAATGAGTTCAAACAACTTTTTACTCGGATTTTTCTCAGCATATTTGTAAAAAATAAACTTTTGTCATTACAAATTTAAGCGTGCCTCTCTATGTTTGAGTGTAAACAATAATAATAACGCGACACGTTTCATATTTTTCTTATGTACCGCATTAAGCCCCAAACGCCTACATAGGAAAAGTTATTCTGAATGTCTTTCTATTTTAATGGGATTGTTTCATGGAATTTCTTTTCTTGATCAAATGATACGAATACATATTAACATACATAACACAATAAATCCCCGTGAGGTGCTTGGTTAGAATGTCACCCCCATTTCTACCTGAGGGTGTCGTAAGAGGCGACTAAATGTAAAATACCGGAAGGTGGGCAGCAGCGCCTTCTGAGGAACTGATATTTTAAACTGCGATTCCCAAGCCGCCTGCCAAGCTTGGGGATTAAAGCAAACCCCCCCTAAACGGGGGCGGCTGAGTTCAGCAGTGGACAATCCGGCTGATACAGTACACAATAAAAGTTAACATTGTGATTGTGGCAATGACACCTTTAAGAGAATAAACTTAAAATTTCTAACGTTGTAAGTTCTTGCTTATAGTTCGGTCGCCTATCTGCTTCTTACTGGCGCTTACCTTACGATTTCTTGATAGTAGTACAACCATCTATGTAGACACTTACTATACATGTGGTATGTAGCAAAACCCTGATACGCGTAGTCATGAGTAGTGTATTGTCCCCCATTTGATTGAGCGCATTAAACATAAATGACAGGAGTTGCTAATATGGATCAATTTTATTCATAAATCGGCAGGAACATTATCCCTCTCCATATATATAAAATTTCGTTCACAAAGGCAAACAGAAGATTACATTTCTTCTGGTTTAACTTCCCTATTGATTGGTGTTCGCCGAGTTGATTGAAATACGACATGCTAATAACGAAATGCTGGTTTGGCTCGATAAACAGCGACATAGAAATAATTTATCGAAGAAAGTCTTTTGAGCATCATCTCGCTCGGTTATGATGAACCTGTTGATAAAAACAGCGTCTTTTTTGGTGACTTTGATTAAAATCTTATATTAGGTACGCCCGGGAGTTTCGCCCTTGAAGACAAGCTGAAAAGTGACGTGGATGAAAATGAATCCTAATAAAAAAAATATCCTTTTTGGTAAGTTTATGCCTCCAAGAAAATAAAATGCAATCCAAGCTCAAATTATTTTACATGCAATTAATTTTATCCGAATTAATAGACCCACGAGTTCCAAGAAATATGGCCATAAGGGAACTTAAAACTTTTAGCCACTGTCTACAAAATATGTTTTCAATATTAATATTTTATAATTATTATTTTTTTATGTTCATGAGGAAAATGCATTTACACATACACGTCCACCGGGGAGCAGGTGGTTATGTCGGGCTCAGGGTCAATAGGTCCCTATTGACCCTCTACCGACTAAAAACCTCATGGTGTTCCGTCGTCATCGACTAGAGGTTGGGGTTCATCCGCAGCCCCCGTCGCCGTCGCTGCCCGCTTAAATGGGTCCAGCCTCTTGGAATAATTCCCCCATGCCGCTTTATGGGATGCCCCGGAACACGAGGGCATCCACACCTCATGAGGACCTAACTCTGATGGGGGGTGCCGGCTGCCCCCACGGCCGACACCCCAGGTCCTCTACTATTGAGCAAATAAAGCAATATCCCTCACAAAGCAACTGCGCCAACTTCTCTTCATAGATTTGAGCAAAAAGCTAGATTATACATCGTTTTTTATTATATGAGCAGAACATTTTTTTAAATTGGTATAAAGTTAAAATTCTTTAAACCTTAACCCAACATTAGAAGAGCGAAATAGTTAACTAACAAGGTAGACGAAAAAAATATTACTTTTTTGCACATTGTGTGTCTGACCTGAAATCAAAAGCATTAAAATAATTATTGTTATGGGTTTGAACTCAAAAGATATGTGTAATAATCGCCAAAACCTAAGACAACATTATAATACTATTAAACTAAAATTCTACTTCCCTCTAATTTAAAAAATCGTTAAAACACAGCAACACGCGTCTCTTCTCAAGTTCTCAATGAAGCGCTCGGCAAAACTAGCAGTATAGGGGTCATTAAGCTAGCGTTTAAGTATAACTAACTATTATAGTACAAACGATTTTTAGTGCTAACCGTTCTCGAAATAATTATGTATCCAATGAAACTGAGAAAACAAACGAATGTGATGCGACATGTCTGCGTTAAAACTTTTAGTCCGGTATTTCCGGTAGGTTTATGATCTACAATTTTTGTTTGAAGTATTTTTACGATAAAACTTACCGCGATACGACCTTTGGTGAAAATTGCGATAATTTCATTTTTGACCTTGAATATTTTTGTTCCATACAGGGGAAAGATAGGGAATTTGAAAGGGTGACTTTCAAATTTTATTTTTAATCATACATTAAACAATCTTACTGATTTTCAGCTTGGTGGGGATTTATGTAGCTTTACTCTTATTGTTTGTTTTATTTTGACCGGACTATTTATTAGAGTCGTATTCTTTAATAACAAAAAATGACCCAATTTTTAACTAAATCACAGAATAAAACAACAACTGAAACTAAAACAATTCAATTTCTTTGAATTTTTTGACTTTAGAACATTACAGTATTTGCGAAAAAAACCTGCAATCATAAATTTCGGTATCTATTGCGTATTGTTTGCAATATTATGTAACAACAGTAGGTATAGTAAAAATTTTTTTTTTTTCATAAAGTGCCGAGCCAAGTCTTCCTCCGTGCTAGCAACCCGTGGTGACGCCATATCGAAAAGCAATCCATCCACCGTGTGATCCTAATGTGTTCCCAACGTGTGACGAGAAGCTGCAAGCCGTTCCTGTGACTGGATTGTCGTGGAAACCGCCGTACTCCGCCACTTATACAATATTTTATGTCACCACATCAATATAAAATATCACTCACAAATCTCTCCTCGTGGATTTTGTAGGAGGCGACAGGATTAAGTACCGGAAAGTGGATACTAAAGCGCCTGCCAAACACGGACATTATGGCAATAATGTGGGGATTGGTGGAGGCTGAGTTCAGCAGTGGACACGATCTGGCTGCTACAGCACAGTTATAGGATAGAGGTTCTTAAAGTAATATACATATTAATTACAATAAAACCCATAAATAGTTCAAACGTAGTTTCCTCGTTCATACCAGTTTCACTGAATGCCAAAATATTCTTCATTCATATTAGTGTCATTGGTACAAACATTCTTCAATCAGAACAATTCCATTGGTACAAATTTTGATATTCTTCAATTAGTTTATTTATACAATTTAAAGTAATATATTTATACAATGTTAGTGCAGTATGTTTCGAATTACCTGACTTCAAGAAAACAAGTTATAATAATAATAATAATTTAATCCAGAATTGCTTCCATATACAATAAATATAAGTAAACTAACTAATATAAAGAAATTCAAAAGTAATACATTTATAACAACTACCTATTAATAACCTGATGAATTTCAATCCATCGCTTTAAGTTGTGTGTTATGTTATATAATACTTGACAGTATTGGAAGACGATTCGAATTCAGTTTTTTCAAACATGTCTTATACCGACATAGTTGAGCACAAACACAAGTGAATTAGTAAGTTAATGTAGAACACAATTACAAATTATTTATAATTAATTTATAATTAATCGAGACCCACATTCTGTACCGGACACTACAGAGATTTTCAAACACCCTGAAATGATTTATGGCTAGGGAACAGCTTCATCATTCTGTTTGATGAATTACTCTCTTAGAAGTTAACAATATCCTTCAAGTAGGCTGCTTTTGTATGTTGAATCTTTGCTGATATATTAAGTATTTACGTTCTATAATATATTTTTAGTAATTTTGTCTATTGGTTTAGTTAAGCCACTCAGAAACTATCTTCTGCATTATATATGAAAACTACTATATTCATATTACACATTACACAGTCTTTTAACCATGTATAACAACTACAGCCACTACAACGGGAGTAATTAATTTGATTGAGTTATGCCCCAAAAACTAAATAAAAATGAAATAAAAATGAAATAAAATATAAATATAAGATAAGATAAGATAATTTTTATTGCCAAAAAGATTTATAAGTAAATACAATGGTAAACTTAGATTCTACAATAACTAAAATTCTTATTGCCTAATAGATTGACAGCGAGCCCCAAACTAAGCACTAAGCCTGTATCTTGGGGATCGAGTGCGTAATTTCAAAAGGTTCCTTGTGTTGTTCACGACAGAATTAAAAATTGATACAGTGGCAATGTAAAATTGAATTTAAATTTAGGTACAATGCGTTGCAATACCAAAGTAAAAGTTTCAATATGTATATGTATATGTTATTTTTTAAATGAGACTGCATAATATGTGGCCTTTATCTTCAATTAGGTGAATAGGAGTTTCCTTGAAGCAATTTACAAGTAACAATTTTAATTTAACTAAGTACTTATAATATAGATGTAAAGTGTAGAATGTGTGTGTATATGTGTATCGTAGGATGTGTGTAAGAGTGTGTATGAGAGAGTGAGACGCTGTGCACGTATGTGCCTGAAGTGAGTGGACACATGTATACTCGTTCACTCGTCTATTAATTGGTTTCATACGTTCTTTGCGTGTGAAATATATTGAGCGAGTGTGCTGAGCAGTATCGGTTTCATATTAATTCTTCTGTTTCTTTGTGGGAAAGTTTGAGCAGCCAATCCTTAACAGTTCTTTTGCAGGCATTGACTGGGAGAATTTTTATATTACACCTTTTTGCCACTTTGTTGTACGTGTGGGGGTGTGATATAAATAAGGTCTTATTTTTTACATTTAAGAATTATAATCTTAAAATTTAATGTATTATATTCAACTGTGCATAGTATTAAGCAGATTTAGGGTCCGTTTCCGAATGTCCTAATAAAGTTTCTGGTTGCTATGCAACACATAAAATAACTGAATGATAAAAATGACAGTTGACATGAAGCGCGTTTCAAGCTTTAACCGATGGATAGACTAAATCCATGACTGTGAAACCCAAAGATATTGTTTTATTTATTAAATATTTTCTGGGTAGTAAAACTGGAACTTACTCGAACATTCTGAAACAGGCCCTTAGTGGTCATCTTAATTGCGCTTTAAATTTGGACTTAAACTTGAGTAGAAACATTTAAATTTTAATATTATCTGTTCATAAGTGTTATGTCAATTTGGATTTGAGTGTAAACATAATATATGGATTATAGTGTACATAAAGTTTTAATAAATATGAACCACAAAATAAAATTAAGTATTTAGTTTGTGGTGGTAAAATCAATGAGAACCTTAAAAGTATGACACGTTTGTTCTGCACGTCATGTAAATCGCTAAATTGCGATAAGTATCATACGTGCGCAATAAGCGTATGTCTTCTATTGCCTTGAAAGATATTAGTACTTTTATCAGTATTTCCCAAAACATTGTAACCTGCCGAGTGAATTGATTTGTTCTTCCTATTCTCGGTGAGTGATTGAGCGTGTTCCGTCCCATCGCATTGTCACCTAACGATAAAGGACACGGTCTGGCACCAAAATGTTGGTCTAAATAATATAAGAAATGGAAAAAAAATTATCAGGGTGGATTTATGTCACTTTGCATTCTTACCGTAGTTCTTTCATCATGACAATGTAGTAATTTTACCTTACTTAGGTTTTTAGACACTACTTATCATATCACTATGGTAATACATAATGTTTATAAATAAAAAAATAAAAAAAATGTGTGTGAAGGAGTTAGAATGTGCGAATGGCAAATTAGTAGCTCTGAATTAAAATTGGATTGACCCGTATATTTTTGTTGAAGTATATGCTTGTAGGAACATGCATGTGTGCCAGTGCGTCTCAAATTGAAAAGAAAGAAGACGAGTTGTGTAAGGGTTTAGGAGTCGTTTTAAATAATAAAATTACAAGAATAATGAGATATTAATTAATTACAAGAATAAGAATGTAAGTTTTATTAATTGTTAATATGATATGTTTTACAAACATAGTTTAAGTTTATAAATATTAATAAAACTTTTTTTTTAAATTATATTGTACAAACATATCTAACCATAAAAAGATTTATTGTATACTCAATTGTATGTAAAAGTATGACTTACTAGCTTTCCGGGCGCGGCTCCGCCCGCGCGTATGTCGGTTATCACGCAAAAACATTAACCTCTTTTTGCGCAGTTGGATAAAAACTATCCTATGTTTTTTTCCGGGTCTCAAACTATTTCCATACTAAATTTCATCCAAATCGGTCTAGTAGTTTTTACGTGAAAGCGTAACAGATAGACAGACAGACTTGCGCTAATATTTATAGTTTAAGATAGACAATTCTCGATTGGACCACACTTATTTGTCGACCGAGAGTTACTTTTGCATTTATAATATTAATATAGTACTGATTTTGTAATTGCGAATGAAATAATAAAATAATCGGGGTCCAGAATTTATTATAATATATGAATCTATAAATAAACATAGGTGCCAGGGCGTCTAATGAGAAAAGGAAGAGCCTCAAAGAAGAAGAGATTATATGAGTGGTTCTTACCTTATAATTGCAAGAATAATGAGAGATAAATAATCCACTTTCAAATCCATGACACGTTTTGCCATGTGGGATGCCGTATGAATGATATGTTTTATAATGCTGGGTGATTTTCATACGACCCCACATGGCGAGACACGTGACGGATTTGAAAAGATTCATAGAATATGTGGGTAGAGTAAATGAAAAATATGTATTTTTTGTTTTTATGCTATGCAATGCAGATTCTAACAAAATAAGAATTCCAATATTTGGTATGGATATTTTAAGTGAGAATTGGTGTAAATAGTTATTTATATTATCTACTGAAGATTTTTTGTATACATGCACACCCACTTCTTACGAATGTTTTTTTTAAGTCGTACAGGTTTGGGGTAATTTGTATTTTTTTATAGTAGATAGGTTAGCCTTTAACCACTATCTCACCTGATGGTAAGTGATGATGTGGTCGAAGATGATGTTCAGGCTAGCCTAGAATTACTGGCTCTCAAGGACAGCTGCCGAAACACACCGTTAGATGCTTGGCGACAGATTTTCAACTTGAGGGTGGTAGCTAGCCAGGCGGGCATTCGCAAAATGCCCTACCACCATGCTGTAACGACTGCCATCCTAAGACAACAACCGGGACCGACGGCTTAACGTGCCCTCCGAAGCACGGAAGCGCTCAGTACTAATGTCACCAGCGGTCACCCATCCAATTCATGACCGAGGCGGACGTTGCTTAACTTTGCTGATCGATTCAGAACGGCTATGCAAACTTAGCTACGAGCGCTTCAAAATTTCGTACGTGCGTAAGGTTATAAGAAATTTACAAAATCAAAAAGCATATCATCCGTTTTTTAACCTGTTTTTTTTTAAAGTCCTATTTCGAAGAGAGGATTTTCTTTTAAGTTGACTTACGGAATCAACGCTTAGAGCAGGAAGTTGAGGTTTATATACACGTCCGAAGATAGAAACGACTGTAATCTGTTTCCTTATGTTTAATTTATTTTATATGTGATCCGCTTAAATATCTATGTCTCTCGGCAAACATCTGTCCGAGCAGGTATATGCTGAAAAACAGCGCAGTGCACGTTAGTACTTAACGTATGCACTGCACAATGCTGAGCATACTCCTTTTGCTTTGTGTTTTTTTGTGTGTTTGTTAAGTCTCTTATATTGTATTTTTTTTCTGTGTATTAAGGCAATAAATGGCTATTTTATTTATTTATTTTATTATAAGCATTAGCAGGTCACTATGAATATCTAGTTCTCTCTCCACAACGAAAAGTACTACAAAATAATCTCTATGAAATCAGATATTGTGAAAGTCGAACAAAGCAGTACCAAATTCAGCTATGAGCAGATATAAAACTTTGCAAGTATTTTAAATTGGGTAATACTTTTGTGGCAGTATGCCAGGAAGATATTATACCTCTCCCGGAACAACAATGATATTCAGCTGTTTTATTCATGTTCATATAACTCAACGCTAATAATTTGGAGTAAGGTATGATGATTAGATATTTAATAAATATCATTGAAAAAAAAATGAAAAAATATTTATTTACAGCTTCAAGTAATCCATAACAACGAATAACAAAATTGATCTAATTAAATCCATATGGTGCACTTTGCTGATCACGTATATTATACATGTAGATAACTGCTATGATCCTCGCACTCGGAATTGCCTGTAGGATCTTACTACCATTGACAAATAATATATAGACACGTTGGGTCTCTTTAATAAATAATTCATTGCTGAAATATCTTTTACATAACACAACTACTTGATATACAACCCATAGCTTTAAGTAATAACTATAGATCTTAATTATGACAGCCTGTCGTAAGTGCTGCTTGAATAGCGTAATTTTCTTAAAATTTCGAAGTTCTAAATTCGATTCTCGGGCTATAAACTCGGATAAATATTGGATTTTCTTGCTTAAACTACTAGGATCTTACTACGATTAACAAATAAAATATAGACAGGTTGGGTCTCTTTAATAAATAATTTAATGCTGAAATATCTTTTACATAAAACTATGCTTTATAGAGATAATAAATTTATATAAATATTTAAATAAATAACTCTATGTAAATATATATACACATATACATATATAGATATAATTACATATTATATGCATATCATACAGAGCGTCACACGGCGATGCCACATGGAGGGAAAGTACCTTGAATATTGTAGATGGAACATATTACTGATAGAAGACATTATTTGTATGTAAAAAATAATTTTAGCCGTAGTACGGCTATATGGACAACATAAGGTTATAGGATACGCTGACGACCTAGCTTTGTTAGGGCAAACAAGAAAAGAGGTGGAGAAATCAATGCGATCTCTAACATTCGAAGCTGCAAGGGTTGGGCTCAAAATCAACCAGGAAAAAACGGAATATCTCCACATTAAACGCTATAAAAAAACCAGGCAAAGACGCGAAGACCTGCTCGTGGATGATATACCGTTTAAAAGGGCTGCAAAATTCAGATACCTTGGATGCACTATAACAGACACAAACACAAGAGAGGAGGAAATTGACACTCGGATCCACAATGCCCTCCGTTGTAGTGCAGCGCTCCACAAGGTGTTGGTGTCCAGGCTATTAAGCAGGAAATCCAAGATCCGCATATACAAAACTGTCATAAATCCTATACTGATGTATAGATGCGAGGCCTGGACACTCACCCTCAAAGAAGAGAACAAACTTCTTGTGGCGGTGAGGAAGATTATGCGCAAGATTCTGGGCCCGGTCCAACGTGATGATGGCAGCTGGCGTTTGCGAAAGAACCAGGAGATCGAAGAACTGATCGCCGAGCCCAACATCATGGGAGAGACCAAAGCCCAAAAGCTACGCTGGGTGGGCCACTTACAGAGAATGGGGGAGGATCGCAATGTCAAGAAGGCATATCTTGGAGTTCCAAGTGGCCGCCGACCCGTCGGCAGGCCCAGATATCGCTGGATTGACGCTGTGGAGTCGGACCTGCGCGAGCTCCAAGCTGTCGACTGGCAAGAGGCAGCGCGGGACCGAGACCGATGGCGTTCTCTTATATCGGAGGCCAAGACCCACTTTGGGTCGCTGCGCCAGAGGAGTAAGTAAGTAAGTAAAAAATAATTTTAACTGCATTCATAGATATTTAAATAATTACATAGTTGAACCGGAAATTGAACCCGTTACACGAGAAAAAAATCATCCTGTAGTTTTTATAAATATGATTACAGGCACTATCGCGTGCTAAGCGAAAATCATATTTTACAAATTCCAATAATTTGTAAGGTAAATATAGAATGGTAGCTATATCATACCGAGAGTTAAGTGTTTGAAAAACACTTCTTTCAATCAGATGAAGTCTAGTAGTCTGGTTGATGGCCACGCACCGTCCCCTATGACGGTTAAAGTAATACAATTGGAGCACAAAATTTCAGCAGAAACGCCAAGTCCCAGGTGGCCAAGGAGGTTTAGGCATCCGCCGCGATATCGGAGGACGCGGGTTCGGTTCCCGCCTTGGGCATAAAATTTTGTACTCCAATGATTAGTTCAATACCCTGTAATTTTATCATACCGGTCCAAAGGCTTCATCATAAGGATTATTTTTTGCTAAATAACAGTGTCAGAAATAAAAGCAGGTGCCAAAGTCTCAATATCGTTGGGAAATTTCATTATACTGAATGCAAAACATGTTAAGTATGTGTATAATAATTGACTGAAAGCGTATGGACTCTAACTGGCTTAAAATAAATTTATGATTATGCAAAAAAAAATACTTATGCAAAATTGTAGTCCAGATATTATGCGAGCCAACGGACACTCGCGTTTCCATCCCTCTTAAAGATGCCAGACGGAAAATTGAAAATGAAATACCCGTAGAATTTTCTTGGAATTAAAATCACCTCGCTTCAAATTTCCTAGAATAGACTTGATAAACTTTTGTTTTATTTTATTACTTTTCTTAAAACTGATGTAGTAGTTCGTAAAAGTGCCTTGATATTTGGACAGCTACAAATTTCACAAAATGGTTTATTTTTCATATCGTGTGCTAATATTGTGAGAGACAAGTACCTACCAATTGATACTCGTATGACCTTGTTTCCGTTGCCTACCTGAAATGTTAAGGTATATAGGCTAGGACAGTCAATGTAATTACAGGCATTTATGACGCTTAACTATTATGATTTGATCTACGTTGGTATATGTGTTAGCATTGAAACCGTTATTATTGTTCTTTTTAATATGATATACGAACCCATAGCTTTAAGTAATAACTATAGATCTTAATTATGACAGCCTGTCGTAAGAGCTGCTTGAATAGCGTAATCTTCTTAAAATTTTAAAGTTCTAAGTTCGATTCTCGGGCAGCCTAACTCGGACAAATATTGGATTTTCCTGCTTAAACAAGTTTCAGTATCAGTCCGAAGTTTGGAACGCTCCTCTCAACATGGGACCAAAACAAAGCAATCTCCATACATACACCTTAGTAATGGTTAGGTAATCTACGATAAAAAGGTCTAGTATAAAACCCTAACATGCAAAACACGCGTCGTAAATGGAGTTTTGTGATGTTTCTCTTTGAGGTTTATTTTATCGCTGTTTTATAAAAGTATGGAGAAAAAAGCAAAACAATGGTTTAAAAAATTAATTAATTGCTATCACTGCCCTACCGCCGCCGAGCCTGATATACAAAAAAAATGTGTAAACGTGTTTACAAGTTATAAACCGCAACGACCTTAATTAGACGTTCAAATGTCGAAACTTCTCAGAAAAGTATATATATATAGTACCATATCTGAGATGGCTCAGCTTAATACAGTCTCGAAGCTATAGGTGGACTCCATTTATTTACGAGAAAAGAAGCTTATTGGTGACCAGTATTAGTGGAGGTCAGACTCATAAGTCCAGATCATAGACGCCAAGTAACCAGCTTATCAGTATTTTAAAAGCTTCAGTTTTGAGATAGTGTTATCTAAACTACCTTGTTACTTTCTTTTTTACATCTGACAACTAGATGCATAATAATGCAGCATCTCTATATTAGATATTCAAAAACACATATTAAACACAATGGTTTTAGTTTAATTAAGATAATATCTGCAGTATGACTCATATCCAAGCCATGTTTCTCCCTTTTGTGCCACAGGGCAAGAGTAAACTGGCACATCTCCCTGCGACTACTGAAAATTTGTTTATCAGATGAACCTAAGAACTTGAGATTCCAACATAACGTGTCACCTAACCAACGCAATCATAAAAAAATCGGCTTAAAGAGAATGTACCTTGCATCAAATTCCATACAGCTGCATGCTTGACAATTAATGCACGGACACACAAACAAAATTTGGCCTACTTATATAATATATAAAAAATGTAATAATAAACATGTGGATATCAAGGAACGTGTGTTACCAGTTAACATGAAAAATTAGTTAAAACTCTTCTTATTATAATGGAATTAGCCTCTTTAGGATTATAATATTTTCAGGCTGGCAATTTAATTCTTCGCTTAAGGGTTAAAGTATGAAGGTGCCGTTTGAACGTAATATCCATTTGTAATTCAGTAGAAGTAACCCTGTGTAGTCAAAAATTTGATAATCTTAACCGACTTAAAAAGGGAGGAGGTTCTTTTGACTTATTTGATTGTATTTTTGTTTTGTGTATTTTTACCTCATTACTCTCTACGGGTTGTACTGATTTAGATGATACCTTTAAAAGTATCTTAAGAAAACATTTTTAAAGAAACACTTAAAGAGAATAAAAAATATATCTAGTGACAATTCCGCCTAATTATCCTGTTATGCCTACGTGACGTCATAAACGCCACGCAGCCTAACCGGAAGGATATTCGACTAGTTTCGCTTATAAACGGAGCATCTTCAGGAGGTCTTGACTCACCGAGCGCACGATCGAGACGAGAGAGAAATATACACGATAAAGGTATATTTGTAATTATAAAATATGGATTTCCGCAAAGTAACGCCTGAATCTATTCATTGATTTAGATGATATTTTTTTAATCAAAAGTTGGTGCTAGTCATATAGTCCCATTTAAATTTGAGTTAGTTGACATATATTATATGAGTTGTAATCCATACTAATGCGTATTTTATGTTTGAATTACTTAGGTTGATTTTTGTTAAAAAAAGATATTTATACCTTAAGGCACACATGGCTGTAATTTCACTGGCATCTATATGCTCTTTAAGCCGGAACACAATAGTACAGTATAAACAGGTATGATGGCAACACTTTCCCTTACGAACAAGCACAAAGGGTTTTACTGCCATTTAGAAGTGGCATTGGGTCTATAACATTTTTTTGCTGAGCGTGGTAGTAGAATGTAGTATGATATTACAATATTAAACTATGTGATTGACTTTCTTATCTGTGCAATAATCTGAATTAAAAATAATGATCCCGGTTTTGACTTGACAGCTATTAATGGTAAATACTTGAAACTCAATAATGATGTTTACCTAGAATATTGTCTTAAAATAATTATTTTTGACGGAATTACATTACAAGAATACAACGAGAGGAAAAATTATAGTGACGAGCCTGATTCGAACCCGCGCCTTCCACCCCAGCAGCAGGGGTATGGTCTGACCGCTAAGCCAACATGACATATGACCCATAACTCTAATTTGTCTTCTCGTTTTTAACCATCGTATGGGGATAGACTGACACCTATAGTTCATAGTAGCGGTCAGAGTATACCCCGGATATAGGGGTGGATGGTGCGGGCTCGAATCCTGGACATGATTTTAAATTTTCCTCTCATTGTAATTAAGAATATTGTAGTTGGTAGTACCCTCTTTAACTATCAGAATTAAAATAAGCAAGGCAATAATCTATAATGTCCACTCACTGTACACACACAACTACATGTTTTTATTTAGTTAGAATGGACTTAAATGCTGTCTGTTCTCTGTTACCGCCCAGGCTTGACGGGCGCATAAGGCGTGAAGTGACTTTAACCTCCTCATCTGCGTGTTCCGAAAAGGACTTTATGTGTAATTCAATGCTGCTATTTATATTATATACTAGCTGCGCCCCGCGGTTTCACCCACGGGTTGATGGATGATGATAAAATGTGTTAATCTAGCTTATTTATACAATTGCTTTTTAACATTTCTTGTCGAGCTAATTTCTAATGAGTTGTTTTTTGTTTCCATGGCAACGCTGCCCGCGACACCGGCGCGCGCACTACGGAAGACGTTGTTGACGCGAGCCTTCATCCGGGTTGAGACGTTGCAAAAATTTCTAGTGTGGCTTATTAACAGCTTTTTTGATATTTTCGTCAATTTACACAGTATATCTTTATAAATTATAGCCTATGTGTTATTCTGATGTATAAGCTATATTGTTGTAAAGTTTCATTCAAATCCGTTCAGTAGTTTTTGCTTGAAAGAGTAACAAACGTCCATACATCCATACATCCATACACACTCACAAACTTTCGCATTTATAATATTAGTAGGATTCGACATCGAACACCAAAACAAAGAACGGTCCTTTATTTATAAGCAAAGACGGTTATTATTAAGTGGGAGTGGTTCAATAACATTTTTTCCAAACATGGCAATAGTTTGTATCATATTTCAATTTTAAAATTTGTAATTGACTTTCATAAGGTAAATAGCTTTATTTACAAAAAAGATTCCGATTTTGAATGTTAATAGTGATGTTAACTCACAGTTAATTATCATACTATCGTTGTAGAATACTCGCTGTACTTTTCAGTTAATCAGAACTTATGTATGCTTGACAAAAAACTCTGTTATCCATCCATTGTGCAGCAACATGTTGTTTTATTTGTTAAACCTGCACGATGGCAGCGATACGTAATTGTGGTTCCTTTGATCCCTTGATGTATCTTTATTTCCTCATTTTGAGTTCTGCTATTAATATATATTATATTTAAGGATTTATTCCATAAATCGTACACTTTGGAAACACGATTACTTAAAGTTTCCTCGATGGAAAATAAAAACAAAGTTATATCTAAAAAACTAAATAAATCCTTAGTACGGCGTAAATACTTAAAGCAAAGTATTTGATAGGTATTAGATTAGTAAAGGAAGTGTTTGAGTGATAACAAAAACGTATATGCATTATTTTTTTCAAATAGGTATTTTTTTTATTACAAGTACGTATATATTATTTACGTAGTATTCACGCACGTTCCGCCCATTTAGTCAGAGCCGCGATGCTTTGTCCCTATCCGCTTTAGTAATTCTTCGGCCATGTTTTCTTTAACGTATACATTAATGTCATATTTATACGTTATAGAAAACATGTTGTTTTTTATTTTTCAAATACGAATGAGTCTCCGTTGAGTATTTACGCCGTACTAAGGGTTTATTTCGTTTTTTAGATGTAACTTTGGATTTATTTTCTATCGAGAAAATTTTAAGTAATCGTGTTTTGAAAGTGTATGTTTTATAGAATGAATCCTTAAATATAATATATATTAATTACATAACTCAAAATTCAGAAATAAATATACAGCAAGGGATCAAACGAACCACAATTTCGTATCCCTGCCTCGGTGCAGGCTTAAGAGTGCACTAAGATGCTGTCCGTTTTCTGTAACTCTTCTAGGGTTGTATTTGAGTGGTAAACCCAAGACAGGCGCAGAAGACTTGAAGCCCTTCTATATCCGTCGTCTGCGGGTGCCGTAAATCCCTACGTGTGTGTTATCATGCTAATACATATTGTTTATTTAAGGTGACTTTTAATTCATCAACAATACTGCGGGGGATGGTGTAGAATCGATAACTGAATGTGATCCACTCATAATAAATTTTCACATAAACAAAATTAATACTAACTATTGCCTAAGCTGTGGCGCGTTGACTTTGAGAATGATAGCGACGACAACACTCGCGGCCGCCGTGGACTAGACTCACACTTATACACACGTTCTAAGTATTCTAACGCATTGCAAGGGCAATGAACTCGGTAGGTATACCTACGCATTGCGAGGGCAATGAACTCGGTAGGTATACCTACGCGTTGCGAGGGCAATGAACTCGGTAGGTATACCTACCGAGTTCATTGCCCTCGCAATGCGTTAGAATACCTAGAAAGCGTGTGTATGTGTGAGTCTTGTCCACGGCGGCCGCGAGTGTTGTCGTCGCTATCATTCTCAAAGTCAACGCGCCACGGCTTAGGCAATAGTTAGTATTAATTTTGTTTATGTGAAAATTAATTATGAGTTGATCACATTAAGTTATCGATTCTACACCATCCCCCGAAGTATTGTTGATGAATTAATAGTCACCTTATATATCTATATACAATATTATATAAATGTGGCATCAAACTGGGAAACATGGAACAGTCTTAAGGGGGAAATACAAGGTATACTAAATTAAACAATTTATATAATTAATAACTAAATATTATTTTGGCACAAAATATAATCATCTAATAAATTAGTAATGAAAAGCACAAAAGTTTTTTTTTCGGCTTATCTTAGACCTAGCTATTTTTTTTTGTCATAAACGAGCGTAATTTAGAATGGGAACTGGCTCTAAATGATAGCTGTAGGAACACACCGTTAGGTGCTTAGCGATTTGTCACTTGAGTTTTTTTTTTTTTTTATGCGTGATAGGTTTGCCTTTGACCACTATCTCACCTGATGGTAAGTGATGATGTGGTCAAAGATGTTGTTCAGGCTAACCTAGAATTACTGGCTCTCAAGGACAGCTGCCGGAACACACCGTAAGGTGCTTGGCGACAGATTTTCTACTTGAGCGTGGTAGCTAGCCAGGCGGGCATTCGCAAAATGCCCTACCACCATGCTATAACGACTGCCATCCTAAGACAACAACCGGGACCGACAGCTTAACATGCCCTCCGAAGCACGGAAGCGCTCAGTAGTAATGTCACCAGCGGTCACCCATCCAACTCCTGACCGAGACGGACGTTGCTTAACTTTGCTGATCGTTTCAGAATGGCTAAGCAAACTTCGCTACGAGCGCTCTACTTAGTCTGGTACATGGAATAGACGGGCGGGCAATTGCAATAAGTGACGTCGTGGTACGGGATCAGGCTAGCCCGCATTAGAATCCGAATCATTAATAGACCTCTGTAAGGCATGCTATAGCATACTCCAACATACAATCAACTAGGTCATCGTTGCTTCAGGTTCATTGGTTATTCGGGTCGTTATGTATACCTGTTTATGAAAACGAAAACGGAATATTCTCTTATTGAAGGATATGTATATTTATGGCTTAATTTAGAGTTGAATCATTAACGTGTGCGTGGCCACTTTACATAAAAACTTTTTACGTTCTGCAAAACTAAGTACTTAATATTTACTGCCGTTATAAAGTTTGTAATTAAATAACAAGTTTACCACCGCTACGGCCATATTTCTCAATGATAAGGGCTATTAGGGTGACCACACGCTGGGAGAACGTAAAAATAAAAATAGTGCAGAACTCACCGAGGGCATATAGATGATGTTATATTACTTCGTAAGGACTCGTCTTACAATATTTAAAACTGATCAAAGATTTAAAATGATACGGAAACTGATAAAAATTATAATTCACGATTCAAAATTAATAAATTGCTGCGGAGTTACTTGCTATTTTTGAGCGTTATTAGTTGTAAGGTGTTTATATCCATCTCTGTCAAGTATAGGGGGGTACTATAATCCTAGAAATAAATTCCTGAGGATCTTTGGCGTTATGGGTCAATCAGGTGGCTGGCCTCAAAGTTATGTTACACCTTAAATATACAATAGGTGGCTGCAGATAAGGCGCTCAGGTTTCCTAACAGACTGATATGAATCAGCCATAACAACAAAAAAGTATGATACTAATGAAAGCTAATACCAAAAAGAATTGGCAGCCGGCCGTAAAACTGACACCAAACTATTTACAATTATATCCTCAATTTGTTTTTATGTTGTTAGAGGACAACATTGTACATGAGTGGGATATGGACAGGAAGATGATGGGCAGTTCCTTCTAATGTGGGTGTTAATTTCATTTTGAACATTTGGACATCCTTTTCTTTCTTTAGGGGTTAAGTTAAGATAAATTCAAATTCAAATTCAAAATCATTTATTCAATTTAGGCGTCTACGACGCTCTTATGAAGGTCAATCACAAACTTAAATATTGAAATATTCTACATTGTACTGCCACCCCGAAATCTCGAATGTCTCTTACTTGGAAATGATCGGCCTTATATTTCTAATAACTATTGCCATGATTTCCTATATTTTCTACTCTAAGCAAGATTTTAAAAGAAGACATTTTGACTTCCTTATTTTGCCCTGCTCTTTTTCAGTAAAAATGGCCGCCGGAAACACGTTGTCTCACGGTATTCCCGCCCACTGCCCAAGGGGGGGAAATTTGTAATGAGGAATTTGGCGGGCTAGCAGCACTTTTTGTTGATTTGTGGGGTGTTGAAGTCGATTTTATTACATGTTTCAAGAAATAAGTATCTTCATCATAATTATAATAAATATATATATATGTATTAACATTAAGTGTTTTATTTCAGTATAAGTTAATTTAGTATTAAAATGTTCACTTAATTTTTATCGCGATTGGTTCCACTTCCTTTAAATGTGTAATTTGTAAACCCTGATTTCACGTTTTAATTGTCATAGATAAGGGAAATACTCTCTCTCAACGATATTAACAAATCTTTCAAATGTGTTCACAGCAATTTAAATTTCATACATAAGTATAAGAATTACAAAACTCCTATTTTTTTTTTACCTCTTTCAACGATTGTTCTTGTGGTCACATTCTTTATTTATATATCATTATCATGGTCGTTAAAATAAATGAACTTTTACTTCTCAAGTTAATTATAACGTGTTGGATATTGTGAAGAAATGGTACATTAATATAGTGTGGAACATAAATAATAATTACTAATAGTGTTTTCTTTCCATTTCACGATAGGCAAATATTTTAAATTGGTCCGCATGAAATTTAATTGAAATTTAATCATCTTTGATCAAGTAGACTTTCAGAATCACTCAATGAACTGAAAATAGTATTTTCCATTATACCAATACCTTGGTAACCTGAGTTTTCCAAATAAAGACATTATTGTGCATAAATAACAAAAGTGATCCTGTACTTCAAGCGCTCAAAAAAGGATTTTACACTTATTACTGTAAGGAATGACAGGAAAAAATCGGCCAAGTGCAAGTCGGACTCGCGCACGCAGGGTTCCGTGCCATTAGCTATACAACATTAGACTTCATATTTTAACCTTTTTTGTTTTAACGTGCGCGAGTCCGACTCGCACTTGGCAAACTTTTTGTATTTGTTATTATAGCGGCAACAGAAATACATCATCTGTGAAAATTTCAACTGTCGGGTCCCGTTTTTACCCTCTGGGTACGGAACCCTAAAAAGAGATTTTAAAAAAATCGCCCCTTCTACGCTATATACTAGACCATTTTTTTATATTTAAGTATATAATGGGGACCGTTATAAATAACGATAGTAGCAAGTGGGTTATTGCATCAGCTCCCATAATGCCAAGTAATGCCAAATATTAAAGAACAAAGCGTAGGCCTATGACATGATGACAAATAGGAGATTACATCTCAATCAACTTGAACAATTAGTAAATGTCATCTGGTCCTTTACACAGTAGACTTCTTATCCAAACTGTAAGTTCCCGGATACTATTACTGGGTTAGACAAGTTTAATTGTATTGGCATTTCCAATAGTAAATGTTCATTAATAGCGAGACAATTCCTTAGATTAAATTGGTGGGAAAAAAGTCGATTCAATTTTTTCCCTAAACAAATTGCGTCCTGGTATTCAGATGGTTTTAGTGGCGTAGATTTAATAATGATATTTTACCAAAAATCAGAATAACTTTCGTAAGATTAGCGAGTCTTAGATATCACTTAAGTGAAGTGCTTATAAGTCATACCTATTTAATTAATTTTCATTGTTAAGAGGAAAATAAGATAATCCGACAAATGTGCGGAGTCGACGTCGTATGTTTGATGGACGTATTCAGAATCATATGGATTTAGGGGGAACTTAGTGACCAAATGAGACAGTATCGAATTTAATTAAATATTTTCATATATTTTCCAACACCCCTGACGTACAATTAAAATCTTATGTAATATGGGATGCCCCATACCATGAACCATATGGAGAGTTTTGAGTGGTTACGAGTATTTTACAAGTGCCCACCTAGCTACCACCCTAAAGAAGAAAATCTGTTTCCAAGCACTTAGCTGTATGTTCCGGCAGCTATTCTTGAAATCTAGTAATTCTACGTTAGCCTGAGTAACGTTCTCGAGCCCATCATCACTTGTCGATAGTTACTAGTTTAGATAATCGCACAAGGCTAGCTCATCAGCTAAAAATCAACAAATAGTTTTTTGGAGATATTTATGTACGAAATGATATGATAAGTTTTAATGTTCTAAATAACAGAAAAACGCAAAGTTGCAAACTAAATATGGGCGCAACCTTGCGCTGGTTGAGGCTACACTTAACAGAGAACTGAAATCATCCTCAGTGCTATCTCCATCAGGTTGAACCCAGCACGAAGCACAGTTTGCAAATTCGTGAGTAATGCTATTTCCGTGTTAAACTTTCAGGTGTAGTGCGTGATGACACCGGCTCGGTACAAGGCCAGCAGAAACCACTAAGTATGAGTAAAAAGTGTCCCCACAACAAGCGGTCCTCATTACATCCTCCTACACAATCCTTTCGTCTAATCCACGTACGTGAGCATTATAATCAGCATCTTGTTACTCAGTTTGTTTCCTCAGAAAAGTACCGCTTATGTAATAGTTACGAGAAGGTCTTTTTTAAATGTGCAATCACGATAGTGGCACTAACGGTCGTGTATCCAGAAAAGGAGTTTGATAAAAATGTTTATTTATCACCCACACGTGGTAACGAAGTTGTATTTATATCCAATTACTGAGTAGGCTTTATTAAGATTCCTGACCATGGTTGAGTGATAATCGCCTTATACAGGGTTATTGAAAAAATTCTAACAACCTCTTAGAGTTGACTTCGTTTAGTCCGAGGACTTCATGATGTTAAAAGTCTCCTGTGCCTCTAACTTATTATTACATATTTTGAATAGGGTATTGAATACTTACACCAAGCAAAGTAATAAAAAATATTAAATAATTAATTACAGACACTAGAGAGGTGGTCCTCGTGCTTATTATATGTCACAGAAACAAAAAAAAATACTTAAAAAGTTTGGTAGGACTAACCGAAATCAACTCTAAGAGATTATTTGTTTTTTTTTCTAACAACTCTTATTAATATGTAAGTTATTTTAAAAACATGATTTATCTCTTACTCACTTCTCTTTACGCGAGGGAAGCCGTAAGTGGAAACTAAAATCGTATAAAATAAATTTTCTCTTTAAGTTTAGCATAAATCTCAACATTACTTATCAATCTAAGAATATAAAAAATCTAAATCAAGAATATTATGGAATTTTCTTAAACTCATGTTGGATGTCAATGGCAACTAAGGAAAAAAATGCCATCAATTTGAGAGGGTTATTGACGCACATTCAGAACGCTAACCTTGATTACCCAAGTAATGGATAGGTATATCTCTAGCGAGAGCAAACCCAAAGAGACGGGAAGCCAGAAAGGAAGCCGGACGTAAACAGAAGCTTTTAATTTTTCAGGCCACACTGTATTATTTGTCAGAATATAAATTGACAGTTTTGTCCTTATTGTTGTTAGCGAAAAGCTTAACATATTTTCTAAATGTGTATTTTATTCCAGATTATTACAGTATTGTACTTACCCCACATGAGTGGGCTAAGGGTTAGAAAATGATGATGTACTAGCACGTAGTTCGTTTTAGCAACACAGCACAAATCACACTAAATGCCACTGGTATGAAATACACCATATATTATCAATTATAAATATATTTTAATTAAGAAAGTAAAAAACCCGACTGTAAATTATTTATCATTTTAGCGATTTATCATTCCATTAAAATTAAAACTGCAAGTTATATATATTTATGGAATCTTTTTTCAAAGCTTTTTTTTATCGCATTTTGATACCCCACTCGATGGGTTTGGAAGAAAAATATTTTTTTTACCTCACAATATGGGGTCTAACATGCGGCATGTAGTTTTTTTTTTTATGTATCTAGTGTCACTTGTGTTATCAAGACGAATCTAACGATATATCTTACAACAAATTCGGTTAAGGCGTTTAGAAGTTTTGATGCAATAAAGAAACTCACAAACATACATACATACTTTAGTGAACCCTGAAAACATAACTCTCCCTCTTTTGGGCAGTCGTGTAAAAACGTTACACCGTATTTCTTTGGGTGAAGAAAACCATGTCAAACCCTAAATGCGATAGTCAACGCCATATTCTAATAAAATTTGTAAAGTTAGGCCAATTTGAGGCTTTGCACCCATTATTTACCCAATTTGCAAACTAAATTTTACTGGCATCAATTTCTTCAGTAGGGACTTGGTAATAATCAACCCTAAAATGTATGTTCTATTACTAAACCTACTATTAAAGGCTTAGTACACAATGGTCAAAACAATATCCTTATAATGTACTGCTATAGCTGTCTTTCTGTATTTTTGTCCGCCGTATCTCACGTCTCTAGCTCGTTAGCTGATTTAAAATAAAAACTGAACTTTAGATACCCAATAATGTAATATGGGTTTAAATAGAAATTGCCGTGAACGCACTGGCCACTTAAAATAAAAATTAAAGCTACATAGTGCCAGATTTCAGTGTGAAACTTTTTTAAAGGAAACTATTACATTTCGTTTTTCGTTTGACTTTCAGTTGTTATTACATTCAGCTTCTAACGTGAAGATATTTACAGCAAAAATGCTGCGTTTGGAGAGGAAACAGCTGATGAATGCACCGTATTTGCAGCCAATCTCTAAATGGTTGATTCCAACAGCTTTTTACATTTCCTTTATATATATTGTCCGATACCATTTTGATACGGACATAACATACCAACAGGTGTAATAATGGTCCACAGCGTGTCTATCACTTTTAATATTGGCCTAGTAAAGACAAAACACCGCCCAATACCGTCTTATAAAGACAAACACACACAACCTTCACACATCTCAGCAACTAATTGTTCCCGTAGGTACGAGTTTATTGTACTAAATGTCTACAGCCCTGAAATACAGCCTTCATGAAAACCGTAATAAAATTACAAATGTTCGTGCTCCTTATTTATTTCCTTCAAGAAACTATTCGAGCTGTAAAATGTACAGCTGCTAAATTGTACTAATTGCTTAGCGCAAACTTTAAACAACTTCGGCAAATAAATAGCATTAGTGTAAAACGAACCTTTAAACTCTAAAAAAGTCATGAATACATAAATAATGAATATATAAGAATGTTATAAGATATATATTTTTTTATAAAAATATATATCTTATATATCCTTTTATAAAACTATTTTAAGATAATATATAATCAAATCTGATTTCGCTTATATTTCCTGCTAAGTAAAAGTGTCATGAAAACGATATGTAGCCTGCTACGCTATGTAGCATAGTTAACGACGCCATTAGATTCTACTCAAAGCATCTTAAGAATTAATTTATAAGAGACTTAACACTTATTGAGCAAATTATCGAAGCTACTTTACACACTTAATGCAGATATTTATTAAATTGCAGTTACATAATCAGAAAAATTTAATCTACCACAGTAACATGCTGTCTATTTGAGTACGTATCTATAACGAACTCGCAAAGTAAATCGCTAACTTAAAAAATCATACAAAAAAAAATTTGATGCATTCTCTTCAAACGTCGATCTTGCCATGTTGTTTCAAGTATGAGACAAGACATTAGAAATGTTTATTGCAAGACCCTGAATACTTAGCCGTTTCGAATGAGTACGAGCTCGCTTTAGTAAACCCTAAGTTATTTAACACACAAAACAAGACAATGAAACTATATCAATCAATATCAATTAACTATAGCTGATGCTCTGTCTCCTTATGACGTCTTAGTAACAAGAATCAAAAAACAAATATGAATTCCTATTGAATTACCTCTTATTGGAACAGTATATACGTCACGCACTGAGCGATTTATTCAGATAGCCATTAACGAGAAGTCTAAAGATATAATATGAGATAAGTAGATCCTATTATCAGAAATAATTTTTTTGGAGTTAAGAATTGCCGTTTATCATAATTTACACATTGAATTTAGTCTTTCTTTGAAAAATAAACTTTTAAAATACATTTATAAAACTAAAACGGACATCATGTTTCTTTTAATTACGCTACAGAACCTGCCCGAGCTAACATTTAGAGCATCCTCGTACCTGTTAACGTCTGGTCTGCCGTCCGGCAGAAGGGTTGCGCGCGGACTGTATGCCAATATTCTAAGGTTTGAGATATTTTATTTCTAATAAGAAAATATTTCACTTACATGAGAATAATGTTAACATAAGCATAACTAATAATTATCGATGTCGTACAAAGCAACGATATTTTTTTTATTGTAGGGTAGTTGCAAATAAATAGAATCAGTCATCTGTATTGTTTTGTACGATATGAGCGAGGTTTAGCTAGAACGTGGCTACAGACAAGTTACAGACGAAGATCAAGCGTACCTGGAAGTGGCTCAAGCGCACCTACATTCAAATTGTAAGTATTTTTTTCTGTGCTGTTTTATGGAAATAGCATGTTTTATTATAATGTAATTTAATGTTTTTTTTTTCTTTTTATGTTTTATCTCTAGTTTTAGAGGAGCAAATGAGTAGTGTAGTTTGTTTTAATGTATTCAATAATAAGTTAGCTACCTTAATATGTTTTTATTTTTAAGTTAATATCGACGAGACCATAGGCCGATTTTTATACTATAGAAATTTTAGGAACAATACTGGTGTTAATGTATCATGCATTTTATGTGTTAATATCGACGTGGCCATAAGTAGATTTTTTTTATATAATAGGAATTTTAGAAATAATACTGATGTTAATGAATTATGCATTTTATGTATTAATATCGACGAGGCCATAGGCGGATTTTTATTCAATAGAATATATAGAAATTTTAGAAATAATACGGATGTTAATGAATAATATATGTATTTTAATAATTATATTGATTAAAAACTGTATCTATACATGTCATTTTGCTGTCTAAAATAAGTCCTAGATATTTTTCTTGTTCAACTTTATTAATAATTTGATTATTTATCTTAAGCGGCATATGATCGTCAATTTTTTTATTTTTAGCAGCAAATATTATGTAGTTTGTTTTTGTTGCATTTATGGTAAGAATATTTTGCTGAAACCATTCATTTATAAGGTTCAGATCATTTTGTGCTTCAGATATGATGGATTCAATAGAGTTGTCAAAGTAGAACAGACATGTATCGTCGGCATACAATGTTAGATCACCTGTTAACCCTATCTGATGAACGTTATTAATATAAAAATTAAATAATAACGGTCCTAAAATTGAGCCTTGTGGTACGCCAAAGGTGATAGTTTTGGGTTCACTTTGATATTCCCCGATTTTAACTACCTGGGAACGATTTGTAAGATAGGATCTAAAAATTTCATGTGCAGTCCCAGTTATACCAATATCATTTAGTTTGTTTAGCAACAATTTGTGACTGACGGTGTCGAATGCTTTTTTAAGATCTATAAATACCCCAAGAGCAATCTGTTTTTTATCAATATTTAATTTAATTTTTGTTACAAGATCTACTGTAGCTGAGAGCGTATTAAATTTAGTACGGAATCCGTATTGTTTAGAATATATAAAGTTTAAAGAAGCTAAATAAGTTTCGAGTCGTTTGTACAGAACCCTTTCAAATATTTTTGACAACAAAGGGAGAACTGAGATAGGACGGTAATTACCAGGCTCATCTTTAGGTCCGGATTTATAAATTGGAGTGACTTTTGCAATTTTCAAACTATCAGGGAAGATTCCTTGTTTTAAACATTGGTTTATGCAACAGGTAAGTTCATGAAGTATTAATTCTTTTAAACATTTTATTGTTTTTGTATTTATTTTATCCAAGCCAGAGCTAGTATTAGTATTTAGGTTGTTAATTATTTTTAAGACCTCAACCGTGGTAGTTGGTGTAAAGGTGAATAAGCCAGTTCCAGATACAGGTATTTTTATTGTACTAGTTAAGTCTTGAGTTTTAGGTATCTGTTTAGCCAATATCGAGCCAACATTTATAAAAAAATCATTAAAATGTTCACAGATCTCCTTTCCGTCTGTTATAATACCTTTCTGTGTTTTCAATTTCATTGGCACGGTTTTATCAACACTTCTGTTAAACGAAAGACTGTTAATAAGTTTCCACATTTTTGATGGTTGTTTTTTAGTATCAGCAAATGCTTTTTTGTAGTATTTAGTCTTGGTTTCCCGTATGTGATTAGAAACTTTATTTCTCTCACATACAAACTGCTCCTTTCTAGTTTTATCTTTTGGATGTTTTTTATATAGATTCCATAACATATTTCTGCTGTTTATTTCATTTATGATTTCTTTGTTTATCCAGTTTTGTCTAGGTGGATTCAGTATCTTCGTTTTAGTGACTATGCTTGCTCTAATACTTGATATTATTTTGTCTTCTAATGCAGTAAATACATAGTTTTCATTGTGTTCTTCATGTTCTGAAATTGTTTTATACAGTTTTACATAGTCAATCGCTTCATACATCGTTTTCTTTAAAGATTCTTGGTATTATTCTACAAGGGGCAACCTACACTAAAATTGTATATAATCACTTTGCAATATATGAGTTTATTTAATTTATTTAAAAAGAAATATTCAATCTTTAAAATGTTAAAAAATCAGCAGTATTTTTAATAACATCGCTATCAGTGTTTCCTTGAGATTGACAATATGAAAAATTTATGAAAAAAAATCGGCCAAGTGCGAGTCGGACTCGCACACAAAGGGTTCCGTGCCATTAGCTATACAACATTAGACTTCATATTTTAGCCTTTTTTTGTTTAAACGCGAGTCTTCGCACTTGGCCAACTTTTTGTATTTGTTGTTATAGCAACAACAGAAATACATCATCTGTAAAAATTTTAACTGTCTAGCTATCGCCGTTCTTTAGATACAGCCTGGTGACAGACGGACGGACAGACAGTGAAGTCTCAGTAATAGGGTCCCGTTTTTACCCTTTGGGTATGGAACCCTAAAAACCAAATAAACAGAGGCCGTTCTTATCAAGCAATAATTTAGTAACACATTTTTCTTGAAGATTTTTCGAATACTTACCAGTAATGCTTTTTAAACTTATGAGATATTTATCGCATAAACTTCTTGATTACTTTAAACATTTATTTTTCATTCGATTAGCGCATAAAACTTATTGAAAAATGTATTTATAAAAAGGTAAAGCGATCTTTTTATCTTTAAAGTAGTCTTTTAAAAAGGCATCTCTATCTTTTACGCATTGTTAAACTTATGTTATTCCGTTACAGTACAGAGGCGAAGTGAAACTTACATTGATAGATTTACCAAATTAACTACGGCAACGTACGAAATACCACATAAGTGTATGACGTGATTGAAGCGCTCGAAGCGAAGTTTGCTTAGCCGTTCTGAACCGATCAGCAAAGTTCAGCAACGTTCGCCGCGGTCACGAGTTGGATAGGTGACCGCTGGTGACATTACTACTGAGCGCTTCCGTCGGTCCCGGTTGTTGTCTTTGGATGGCAGTCATTATAGCATGGTGGCAGGGCATTTTGCGAATGCCCGCCTGGCTAGCTACCACCCTCAAGTAGAAAATCTGTCGCCAAGCACCTAACGGTGTGTTCCAGCAGCTGTCCTTGAGAGCCAGTAATTCTAGGTTAGCCTGAACAACATCTTCGACCACATCATCACTTACCATAAGGTGAGATAGTGGTCAAAGGGTAACCTATCAGGTATTAAAAAAACGTTTAGGGGGAAGAAGAAAGTTTTATTGAAACCTTAGCAACAGATATAATAGATTTTAACATTCCTGCCCTCAATAAAGGGAATTTCAATCTAATAATATGTTAAAACATTTTTAATAAAAATAAAATATAGCTGTCAGTACTTGAATCCAAAAATTAACTGATATGACAGAATTCTACAATTTTGTAATCATCTGCTCGAAATGTGAAAATTAGCTAAGACAATTTAATTTCTACGTTTAATCTCAGAGTACTTGATCGAAAATGTCGATGAAGATTTTGGAAAGTCAGTTTGTTGTTGCTCCGCGATTTCACCCGCGTAGACAATGACGAAAAGAAATGATGTAGAAAAGTTTTATATTTATTAATCTAGAAACTAACTTAGTTCCAAGTTTTGTCGGTTCTGTCTGAAGGAATAACAAATATACTCACTCACATCCTCATATTTTCGAAATTATAATATTAATGTGATATGTTTATTTTATTTATTAATGAAGTCGTTGTTTAGGCTAAAGCTTTACAAGAAGTAGCTTTCTTAGACAACTGCCGGAACACACTATTAAATGCTTGGCAACAGATTTTTACGTGGGGTGGTAGTTAACCAAGCGAGAGTTCGCACATCTTCCTACCACCATGTGGTAAAGATAAAGCTCGCAGCAGGACACAAACTAATCAACCCTGCTTAGCACACGCTTTGCCATTTAGCCATCATAGCGTTACAGTACCTCTGACATCAAAACGCTGATACCAATAATGTTCATTCGTTATTAAAATAAATCTGGGCAGAGCATGGGATAGCAATTTGCTAGTCACCAGGGAAATTAATTACGCGTTTAAGCCTTGATTGTAAAGAAGTTTGAAATCCCCAAGCCTGAAGACTGACAAAATCTGTTTTATAAATGAGCGCGTAAGACTGATCAAAAATCGTAAGACTTTTATTAAATTAGGTAAGTATGTCTCGATTAGGAAACTAGGCACGATTCAGCATAATGTATAAGCTACGGGTATTACATTTTTGATAAAATAAATTAGTAGAACGAACAGTAGGTGATTTCTATCGTGGTTCTATTAATAGAACAAATTATTTGCACAGCGAGAAAACTGCAGTTCAATCCATCTCATTATTATGTACAAGTAATTCTAAATCAACGAGTCAATGCTGGCAGCATGCTGGGCACGCTGCTAACTGGTAGTGGGCTGGACCATTTGGACTGCCTGTGAGTCTGGAATGACTTATGGCTTATTTTAATCCTTTTATTGTATTGTATGTAGTAGCTGTAGTATTGTATATAGTTCATGAAAAACAAACGAAATTAAAAATTAAACGATTTACTTCCTTAATTGAGTTACGCGTTTTTTATTTAGGGTAGAACGACAAACGTGCAGACGCATGCCGGTCAGCGTTGGCCTAGTGACAATACGGTTGCATAATGTTTGTTAATCCTAAAGTAATATTGTTTCAGCCTAATTTAAAAAAAAAAAAAATCGCTAAATATTTTCAGTTTCGTTGATAGCATTTTCTTTTATTTCACTTTTGTCTTTTTTGCGATCTTGTCAAAACAGTGACCCAGAAAAATATAGCGTGTCGATTTTGAGGATAGGAAAATGTTGCCGCCAGCAAGATTTTAATTACAATAAGTAAGAATTTATCTATGTAAAATATATGAAAAGAATTTAAAACTGTAATAACAATTTACTCCTCTTATCTACTATATGCCAAGGAAAGCCATGTTAAAAGATTTCTTTTAACGTTGTGCTTCACGTAAGGGTATAGTTTTGCTGTACGTGCGTGTAGTTGTGTTTGTACACGGCGAGGTATAGTTTCACTCGGACTCACTTTGTTGTAACATCTGAGGCTTTAAGGTGAAACTTAACTATCATATAATTGTATCAATATTATTCATAAATTGAAAAACTGCATGCGACAAAAAATTATTTGTACATCGAAAGTAAAGTCACAGAAGGTAAAAACCAATACCAAAACTTTTACAATTTACCAACCAACACGCATGGAACAGAGAAAAAACAGTCTTACTCAAACCTAAACACAGTGTTTGCAGAGTCAGATGCACAATATATGACAATACCTATCATAGACAGATTACACACTTCAATAAGACACCATTGAGAAGTTAAAATAGATAACTTATATAAATATATCTAAATATATTATTATTATCGCGTGCTAAGCAAAAATTACATTTTACGGATTATTCGGGGACCAAATTTTATCCCCCAGGCGGAAAACGAACTCGCGTCCTCCTTATAGAGATACTTTAATTTAAACCACCAAAACCTACTTTGGTTGAGGCCAACCACCAATTTAATATTCAGTATTAGAAGTCCACGAGTTGCAGTAAAGCGAAACTTTTTTGATATTTTCTTAAGTTAAAAATATTATCTATTTTCAGAATCAAAACAAGTTTGATGAAAGCTAAACGACTTAAACTTTCATCATGGTTTTTCTTGTTTTGCTTTCCAAACATCCGCAACAGGGTTTTAATGTCGGCGTGATTGATGAAGAAATGTTGATGAGTCTAGAATATTTAGCATAAATGTAATAGGTTATAAATGATTCTCCTTGTACATATTATAAATATAATGCTGTGTGTGCATATTTGTGTTATCAAGTTTCGAAAATATACTTCGGTTTAGATGGAAGGTTTCAAAGTGGTTAAGGATTAATAGATCTACGAAGATGTTCTGTCTACGCTGAAACACTGCGAATTCCAAATTGAATTAAACCCGTGAAATAAAAATTCAGACTAAATCGTGCTCTGACTGTGCACCAGGCTGGATTTACCTGGATGGATGGTTGTGGCATGTTTCAAAGTGCAAACTCTGCAAGTCCCTGAAGAGACAATTTGAAGTTTGTGGTGGTACAGGATATCGTTTTTCAAGAGGCCATAAATTAACTTTGATTAGATTATTTTGACGGGTCGATTTTTAAGGTTCCATACTCAAAGGGTACAAACGGGACCCTATTACTCAGACTTCTTTGTCCTTCCGTCCGTCTGTCACCAGGCTGTATCTCAAAAACGGTGATAGCTAAACACTTGAAATTTACACAAATGATGTATTTCCCCTACCGCTATAACAACAAATACTAAAAACAAAATATAATAAATATTTAAGGGGGGCTCAATACAACAGACTTATTTTTTTACCTTTTCTTGCTCGATACTAATAATGGTGACAGGTAGATGCTTCAACTATTCACAGAATATTTATTTTTATGTTCTCTTGAAATATAATTAATTAAAATAAAATAAATAATTAAGGGAGCCATACGATAAAAGAGGTTTTCGCCGTATATTTGCTAAAAAATAATAATAATTCAAGTAGGTAGAATCTTGAAATATTCACCGAATATTTAGTTGTAAATTTACTTTAACAATAAACAATTAGTGAGAGGGTTTAGGGTTTGTACCCAACTAAGATAGGAACGTACCTACCCAGCTCAATCAGACACTGCAAAAAGTGTCTGGAACTTGCAAGATTAGGTTACGATAACGGTATGGTTAGGATAACGGTAGGTATGGTAGGTTAGGATAACGGTATGGAACCCTTCGTGCGCAATTCCCACTCGCACATGGCCGGTTTTTTTTATGGGTTTAGAGTCGTATTATAGGCGCCACGTTTTTTGTTCTCAGTCTGTTTTGTCTACGGTTATTTTTTTATATTAGTTCTATTTGTTCAGTGCAATAATATCATATGTATATGTTTGATGGCCCTGTCTGAGACAGTTACTGTAACTGCAAAAGACTGTTTGACTCTCTGCTAACTTCACTTATTATATAAGTGACCTTGCAAATAACGCATGACAGTATCTTTTTTGCGAATTGGTTCAAGCTTCTAAATGTTTTTGTAGGCTGCCTTCTATCTTGATTATTTAAATGATAATTATCATTTTTAGTATTAAAATTTAGACTATTAAATAAACAAATAAATTTATTTGGAAACTAAACTTATGACTAAGCTTAAAATTACAGATTCGTAACATAAAACTAACACTTCGATTCTAGTAGGTAATGCTCTTTGGTCCCCACACTAGGATTCCCTGTGTCGTGAGGACCATATTATAACCGTTTATTTTCTAGTTTAGCGGTATCTTTGCATCATAATATGTACCAGAGTATATATTATGTATCAGTAAGTTTGTAAGTTTACGTAAGTATATGTGGTTGAATAAATATATAATTATAAATGTATAATTTATATATTGTGTTTGGAAAATTGTTTATAAAATCTGATTTGAGCGTACAATTGCGGATTGCAATGTGATAGTGTTAGATTTATTATGCTTGCTACAATATATAGGTTCGAGAACATCAGCACGATTAGTCTAAAATTGATTGAACTGGTCTAGGGTTGGAACCTCCTTGAATGTATTGTAAAGTTTTTTACATTTTGTCAAAGTGTATCATGTTTAGACGGTAGTATAAATATGATTAGAGTACCCATTTGTCTGTAGGTTAAACTTGACAATGCGCGTAAGTTTTTCACTACGTGGTCAACGAGAAATCGTAATGAACGTCCGATTTGCGTGTGATCGGTTGCACGTTAAAAATAACACTAAGATGATGACTGATATGAACACGTTTGTTATCCTCGCACATAACAGAGACCAAGTGTTTACATCGTTCGCTAATGACATTTCAAGATTGCATATTACTCGGGCAGCATCCGCTTCGAGGTACGATTTAAGATTGTAAAAATGCGTTATAATTTTCAAATTTTGTATATATTTTTTTAATTGTGCTACGTTTTGTTATTAGATATATCAGTTTAGAACTAGATTTTGATGATGCAGTAGGCATTACCAAAAGTCATAAAATAGGCACGCACTAATATAATACCAATTTTAAAAATACTTTAGTTGTCAAGTTCAGTTGACTTATGATTAGACTGTAAGCAGTGGCAGTTTGACTTATTTATTTTTTTAACAACCTTAAGGAAATTAACAGTTATCTAGGAATAACAAACGTAACAAATAAATATCCGAAGGCTAAATATATTTCCACATATAGGAACTAAATTTACAAAAAGATCATAATAAATGAACGACTACTAAATAATATTAAGGTACTAAATAACAGTAAGGTAAAATCTTGTAAAAACTTGTAAGTAAATTATTTTTCACTTAGCTGTAGGAAAGTAAGGTCTCACTATCCCCGCCGTGGTGCGAAAACTCCGCAGGAATCTGGGTCTGAATGACACCCGCCAGTGCCAGCTGAGATCTTCACCAGCTGAGGTCTTGATATGGTGGCCAGGGCGCCCCGGTAATATCTGAAATAGTCGGCAAATCGGGTTAATAGCTTGAAGAATACTGATTATGTTGTACACTAGGACTACATTTTGACTTTTAGTCACTGGCTTTGTACTGGTTTTGTTATGGTAGACTTATTTACAAACTCAGCTAATCTTCTAAATTTTTATTTCAGTAGGTAAATAACTCTGGTTTGTTTTTTATGAAAAAAGTTTTTTTTTTTATGCCTGATAGGTTAGCCTTTGACCGCTATCTCACCTGATTATAAGTGATAATGTGGTCGAAGATGTTGTTCAGGCTAACCTAGAATTATCGGCTCTCAAGGACAGCTGCCGGAAAACACCGTTAGGTGCTTGGCGACAGATTTTCAACTTGAGGGTGGTAGCTAGGCCAGGCGGGCATTCGCAAAATACCCTACCACCATGCTGTAACGACTGCCATCCTAAGACAACAACCGGGACCGACGGCTTAACGAGCCCTCCGAAGCACGGAATCGCTCAGTAGTAATGTCACCAGCGGTCACCCATCCAATTCATGACCGAGGCGGACGTTGCTTAATTTAGCTGACCGATTCAGAATGGCTAAGCAAACTTCGCTACGAGCGCTTCAAAAAAGAATGAAACAACTCATCAATCACGAGTTTCAAACGCACTTTTTCAACACCCTTGCGATGAAAAAAAATATATATTGCACAAATGCAATACAAACATACGAAAATTATGGAAAAAAGCGAGCAAGTTTTTTTTGTTGCGCGCGGTAAATGTATGTTTGTTGATTACATAATCAACAAACATACATTTGTAATTGTTTAAGTATATGTATACTTAGCCTTAAACCTCTCTGTTGTTACAAATCTGTGTTACCCGGTTAAATTGAAAATGCTCTATTTACTCGTGTAAACGATCTCAGTATCGCTGCCGTACCAACGGTGATTTGAAATTAAAACACGATGATCCAGAATAATTCCTTATAATCAGTATCTTCCAATTACAATGATTTTTATACTGAATACGTCCGCACGATTCGGTCGTCCAACAAAGAAATGAATCACACTGCCCTCGCTCTGCCAAGCCACCTTTCTCGCTGTGTTGCCAGTAGTTCAGCAGTAACAACTACTGAACGTTACAGAATAAGCTTGCTATCGTAAAAATGGCTAGTGTTGCTATGAAAATGAAAGAAAATTATTAAAACCTTACACTCGACCATCCTGATGACATGTATGACCTCAGACATGCACCAGGTGGAACCAGATAAAACCTTACACTTGGCAGAACGAGCTACTTGTAACTATTCTTGTACAATCAAACTTATGATCAAAATAATTACCATACTAGTAGTGAAATAAAAACAATACAAGGAGTAAAGTATAAACAAGCAAATTATCCAGACAATAACGAGAATTAATTGATATCTTTGTATGTACAATGTAAAGCATATAATCAGTATTTTTTTTTATTTTATCATGTAAAAGAAAGCTAAATGAAAGGTGTATTTAACCAAATAATGAGTAACGATTTTAACAGATATCAAATTTTATAATTTTTTTTTTTTTTACTTGCAAAAACTTATATAAGTATATTCTCGTAACCAAATAACAACTTTTATATATCCTTATAACCAAATAACAACATCAATCCCTGTATCCATGTAACCTTGTAACCATGTATCCTTGTAACCTTGTAACCATGTATCCTTGTAACCATGTAACCTTGTAACCATGTATCCTTGTAACCATGTATCCTTGTAACCATGTATCCTTGTAACCATGTATCCTTGTAACCATGTATCCTTGTAACCATGTATCCATGTAACCATTTAACCATGTAACCTTTTAACCATGTAACCATTTAACCAAGTAACCATTTAACCAAGTAACCATTTAACCATGTAACCATGTAACCATGTAGCCTCTTGTAACCCTGTAAACAAATAACAACTTGTATCTATCCTCGTAACCAAATAACAATATACATCTATAATAATAACCTTGTAACCAAATAACCTTCCACATACAAAATCCTTATTTACAGATTAACTAATTTTATTTACTTTTAACCAAACAAAATTACATATGACATTTTATAATATATTGTACAGTATATAGTTTTAAGAATGACTGTATGTGTAATCATCTGTCTTAATAACTTTAGCCTTTTTACAGTATCTATTATGTGATCTTAGTGAGCTGTGAGTTGAGGACATGTCAACATTTAGTGAGTACCCTTTGCGACAGAGCCGTTAACGTTGTAACCCACGCTTTATGTGGTATCAGGTCCAGGCACGAGCATGTTGGTGCCTCGTACTTGACCCGAACCAGACAAGACTAGCATATTTATTATTTTGAAGTAATAATGATGATTTAATTTATTCGGTGGTGCTTTCTTCATTATCCGTATCATCCAAACTCAGTGAGGCCACATGAATCCACGGTTGCATCCTGTCCGCAGCAACCGTTGTTTTGCGTTTGTTTTTCATTCCTTCAAAACCCGCTATTGGTGCGATTTTGTAACGGTCATTCCCTAACACCTTGATAACCCTGAAGGGGCCTTCGTAAGATGGCATTAGTTTCGTACTTTGACCTTTATTTTGAAACGCCACTTTCGTTATTTTAACCAGATCGCCCTTATTGTAGGCACGTGCAGGATGCCTGCAGCGATCATAATACTCCTTTTGCTTAGCTTGGGCATCATCGATTTTTCGTTTGACCTCAGCGCGAAGGGTAGGTACATCAGAAAATTCACGAATGTCTTCCACAACCACATTAAATGCCGGCTTGACTTCACTATGCATTGCAGTACCAAACATAACCTCAGCTGGTGTCTTACCAATAGTTTTCTGTACGGTGTTATTCAGCCCCCATTGTATTTTTCCTAATTTGCTGTCCCATTCTTTCTCGTCGTCCCTTACGATTTGCGCTGTTAAAGAGTCAAGTATAGTCCGGTTGTATCGCTCTACCTGGCCGTTCGATCTCGGACTTGCTACTGCGTTTAATATGTGCTTAATACCTCGGTCAAGGCAGAATCTTCTGAACGCATTCGCAGTGAAGCAAGAACCTCGATCACTCACTAGCCTATCAGGGGCGCGAAATATGTCAAAAATGTCTTGTAGCGCCTTCATGACGTTTTGCGTATTAGTGTTTCGAACAGGTTTGATGAACAAAAACTTGGTGAACGAATCTACAACAGTTAATATGTGTGTGAACCCCTTTTTTGATTTCACAAAGGGGCCAAGGTGGTCGATGTGCAAGGTGTGAAAAGGTATTGCGGCTTTTTCTATTGGGTGTAGTAGCCCCTCTCGACCATTTGTCGTTTTCTTAGCATACGCACAATCGATACATGCACTAACATATTTTCTAACGAATCGCTTCATTTTTCCAAACCAGTAGGTTTTCTTTATACGCTCTAAGGTTTTCTCGAAACCGACGTGTCCTATATCGTCGTGATTCATCTTGCACAGCTGCCACCTTGCACCCTTTGGTACTACCCATCTAAGGCATTCTTTGTCACCCCCAATACACCTAAATAATCGATTGTTCTTTAAAACATAATTGTCTTTAATGTATTCCAGTCCCTTGGAATCTAGGTTACTGCTGACAATACCTCGTATTCTGAGTAACTCAGGATCTCCAATCTGAAGGGTATGAAGCCAGTCATCGTCGGATATAACAAGCACCGACGGATATCTAACGGGATCTGAAGTGTCCACTTCATTTGTAGGATTTCTTGAAAGGGCGTCAACATGACCCATTTTCACCCCTGCTCTATATTCAATACAGCAATCAAACTCCTGTAGCGCGATCCACCAGCGGGCAATTCTAGGTATCAGATCACGCTTCTCAAATGTAGAACGCAACGCACTGCAGTCGCTTACCACCCTGAAAGTCTTGCCTAAAAGATAAACCCTGAATTTTTTTAGGGCGCAAATAACCGCCAACGTTTCTAACTCGTATGAGTGAAAGTTTCTTTCCTCGGGGGTTGTCTGGCGGCTGTAATAGGCCACGGGATGAAAAGAGTCTTGACTGCCAACTGGACGTTGAAGCAATATTCCTCCGACACCTATCTTGCTAGCATCTGTGTGGAGCTCCGTCTCAGCCGTTGGATCATACAGAGCCAAGACTGGTCTTTCTATCAACTTCGATTTAAGGGTCTTGAACGAGCTTTCTTGCTCCATCGTCCACTCCCATGTAGCGTTTTTCTTTAATAACTTAGTGAGTGGATAAGCCAATTGGGCAAATGACTGAATAAATTTTCGAAAGTAACTCACAAGTCCCAAAAATTGGCGTACGTTGTGCACATTTTGTGGTAAGGGAAAATCCATGACGCTCTGAATTTTTGCTGTCCCTGGACGTATGCCAGCCGAGTCAATTTCGTACCCTAGATATTCAATTTTACTTTGCAAGAAACTGCACTTTGACAGGTTCAGTTTGAGTTGCGCGTTTTCTAATAGTTTGAGGACGTCTTCCAATCGATCCATACATTCAGATGGGGTCTTGCCAAAAATCAGCAGGTCATCTAGGTATACTGTGGCTTTGTTAAAACGAGCTTGGCCCAAGACATGGTTCATCATCCTTTGGAAGACTGCTGGAGCGTTTGCCAAACCAAACGGCATGCGATTATACTCGTACTGACCGTCAGGCGTGACGAATGCAGTCAAATGCCTACTTTCCTCCGCAATTGGTACTTGATAGTACCCCGACATTAGGTCAAGAGTGATGAACCACGCCTGACCAGATAATCTCGCTATTTCATCCTCTATTATGGGGATGGGATATCTTTCCTTTACGGTGACCGAATTCAGTAGCCTGTAATCTACGCAAAGTCGTATGCTGCCGTTCTTTTTTCGCACTAGTATTATCGGGCTAGCATAATTAGATGTAGACTCTCGTATGATACCCGCTTCTAACATTTCGTCGACCATTTCTCTAACCTTCTCCCGTTCATGGTAAGAGAGGCGGTACGGTCTGTAAACAACGGGGCGCTGGCTACACAAATCTATGTTCATTTCTGTAACGTTTGTACAGCTGAGGTCTCCCAAGTTACGAGCAAAACACTTTTCGTGGCGTCGCAATATGTTTAAGAGTCTTGTCTTAGCCTCGTTGGGGGCTTCATTGCCTAGCTGCACTAGTCTTTCGTCAATTTGTTCAGTAGGGTAAGATTCGGTTGGTGTAATTGCGGAATCTTGCGTGCTTACAAGTCTGTAAACTGACTCCACCCTTTCTGCCCGTGAAAACAATGAGTTTTCCTCGAGACAGCAAGGTACTACGCAAGGCTGTAATGTAACTATGAGTGAACCACCCTTTACTTCGTAAGCTCCGCCGCAAACAACGTATTGTCTTCCTAGTTTCCCTACTATCTTGGTATCGATTATTACACTGCCTGTGAATGGAGCCTCGGTCATGGCTCGAACGCTAGCAGGGCCATAAAGTTTACAATACGCTTGAATCCTAACTCTTTCTCGACGATCATCGTCTTCATCTTGTACATAATTAGGCGTTTCTGTGTCGATATGTATAAATTGAAGCCTGTTAACGTCCTTGTAGATAATTATGTGAGGTTGCTCCGTGTAACTTTGTCCAATAAGCAAGGGCTTCTCCAAGAGACGATCTTCTACTACGCGACATGAAACTATAGCATCCACCCCATCAATCGACAAGTTTAACTTTGTCGAGCCTATCGAGTATATAATGTTATTGCCGAAACCCTTCATGGTAGATGGCTTATGGTCATGAGTCAGTCCGAGATTTGCAAAGCTGGTCTGGGTAATTAAAGTGACTTCACTACCAAGATCAATGAACGCTTCAAGCGGCACACCTTCTACTTTTACTTCTTTAATAAACTTATTACATGGCGTAGTACTAGAAATACGCATGGTTTTCGCCACTGCATCAGCATTCGTTGATCCTGTGTTCAGCTTTGAGCGGCATAGTTCAGGTTTATGCCCTATTTTGTTACAATGGCTGCATTTTACTAGGGGCTTAGGACATTTGGAGTACGGATGACCTTTATCTTTGCAATTGTAACAGAATAGGCCAGGATTGACTCTTGCATTAGTCCTGTTGTTTAGCTTGTCATCACCCGTATTTACGTTCCTGTCTCTAGAAAACGGCTGCGGTGTGTATAGCTCCCTATTGTTGCTCATCAAAAACTTTAATAAATCGTCAGGCTCGTTACATCGCAGGGCTAAGGCGCTAGACCTTGTAGTCCTGTCACTAATGCCATGAATAATGCAGTCAACAGCGCGTCTACCGGTAATATCGCATTGATTGAGGAGAGCTAGCTTTTCGTAAAAGTAGTTTTGAATGGGTTCGTTAATTCTGCTTTTACGCCTTAACATGTCCTCAAGCATCTGTCCGTAGTTTTGCTCACACGGAAAAGAATTTAATAATTTAACTTGCCACTCCCCCCAAGTATACAATATTGAATTCTGGCTTTCGTACCAAGTCTTAGCTAGCCCTGACAATTTCTGCATTGCAAAATGAATAACGGTCCTTTCATCCCAGCCATAGACCTTTGCACACTCGTTAACCTTTTTTAACCAAATATCCATACGTTGGTTTTTCTCAGAAGGATTAAACTCTGGGATAATGTTTTTAGTATCTCTATTGGAAGGCTGTGTGCTCTGGCCTGGCTGCGATGGAAGAATGTCCTTAATAGACTGAATGATTTGGGTAACATCTTTAGTGGAAAATGATGGACTACGTGACCTTTTTGTGTGGTGTCCGGTGGGATGTCTCCCGTTGTCCACGTCAGGCAGGCGGCTATGACTGCGGCTGTGGCTGCGGCTGTGGCTGCGACTGCGGCTGCGACTGCGACTGCGGCGCCTTGACCCATGGCGTGACCCACGTCGCTCGTTCCGTTGACGGCGCTGCCCGGCGTCTCGTTCCCGTTGTAGCTCGAGCTCCAGCAGACGAACTCGCTCCTGTTCCTGCCTCAGCACCACTTCACGCTCCAGCAACCTGCGGCTCTGGCTACGGCTGAGACTGCGTCCGGAGCGCGAACGGTTGCGTCGAGGAGTTTCCACACTCCGTGCTTTATTATCTCCTGGCTCCATCATCTGAAACTCGTATCATAAAATTGTGTGCATTAGAAACAAGTTGAATATAGAATGTAGTTTTTTTTTTATGAGGGTAGTTTGAAAATTCAAAATATCTCGGAAATGGTGCGTCCTACAGCAAAAATAAGTAAATTTTGACCCCCCTTAATAACCCCACACTGGTTGGTATCAATTCAAAAATATTTTTTTTTTTTTTTTTTTTTCAAAAATTAAAATATTTTTTTATTCTATTCTATAATTTTCGTGTTCATCGTTAAATGAGATGCGCGGACACAAAACTATATTATTCAATCTTGCGCTTATCGTAGAAATCAATTGAAACACCACGTGTGACGTTGGACTGAAAGCACGTGCTCATCTAGACGGCCGCGCAGTGTATATAATACCATTTAGTCGCAATATGTACATATTTAAGTTTAACACTACGTTTATACCATAGGTGGTTTCCATGCAGATTGCTTTATTAATTTAGCGCGAAAAATCGATAAAAAGTGAGCGTGTACTTACTTGTTTTGGTCAATCACACTTCTGAGATGTAAACGATCTCAGTATCGCTGCCGTACCAACGGTGATTTGAAATTAAAACACGATGATCCAGAATAATTCCTTATAATCAGTATCTTCCAATTACAATGATTTTTATACTGAATACGTCCGCACGATTCGGTCGTCCAACAAAGAAATGAATCACACTGCCCTCGCTCTGCCAAGCCACCTTTCTCGCTGTGTTGCCAGTAGTTCAGCAGTAACAACTACTGAACGTTACAGAATAAGCTTGCTATCGTAAAAATGGCTAGTGTTGCTATGAAAATGAAAGAAAATTATTAAAACCTTACACTCGCATATAATTTGCAGTTAGGTACTAACATTAACTTTGTAGGGAAAAAATACCCGGTTAAATTAAAAATACTCCATTTTACTCGCATATAATTTCTAGTTAGGTACAAACTAAACTTTGTAGGGATAATTCTATTACGCACTAGTATATAATATTATTATGCAAAATATATTATACCTTACCTTAAGGCAATATGAGTATATATGATATTGGTAAACTCGTATTATTTATTTATTTATTCAACAAAATGATTTTATTATAAGTTATTATATTAACATTGCGTAATTACCCTTACGCAGTTATTTGAACCTTTGAACACACTCTGGAAGGAATAACAAATGATTTTAGATGTTAAAAGTTGGGTGTGGTGAAGGACAAAGGAAGGACACTTATCTTGTTTTGCCGTGATCTTGCGAGGTATTTTGCAGTAATAAATATAACCGGTGCTTATTGTTGTAAGAAAGGTGTATTCCTTGTTTCTCCTGGTAACATAATTTCAATGCAACGCCGTTTTCATGATGAACTTGGCACGTTGACGAAGTCCGTGTAAATGTTTATGTGTGATGTTTAGTTAACAAAAAAACATATCTACGACTAGTGTAACAACACTGCGTGTTCCAAATTAAAATGAAACCCGTGAATGCTGTAGATACTTAGTATTGCTCGAATTTTGTGATATACGTAGGTATACAATAAAATGACTGTCGTGAATTTAGTTTTCTAATGAAGTGTTCAAATGACGTTAAGGGAATTTATACCTCACAAACGGTTAGGGAGGGTAGTAGCGTAGGTAGGCGAAGAACGTCTCTAATCTGCTGTAGTTTATGAAGTTGATTTGAAACGGCATTTTTGAATCACGACATGTTCTTGTGGATAATAATTAAAATCACGTAGATTCATTTTAGTTCCCTTCATGAAATATAAAAAGCCATAACTTTAAACGTGTAAACTCGTGCTGCTTAGTTAGTCTGCCTCGTTGTTTGAGTGGTGTAAGAGGTTCAAACAGATAATGTTTGCAACTGAAGAAAGAAGCTTTGTGTTTTGTTGTTGACTCGTTTACAATTGGCAGCCGCGTATCGTCCACGCGGCTGCCAGAAGTCGTCCTGTTTTGAATGACATTCAATTGTTATCATTATCTAATGATGCGCATGGATTTGAATACCAATACTAAAAATTATTGGTACGGGATTGTTGCTAGTTATCATACACACATAAATCACGCCTCTTTCCCGTAGGGGTAGGCAGAGACCACAGATTTCCTCTTGCTACGATCTTTACTTCTATTTCACTTCATCTAAACTTTTCCTTGTTATCATAATTAATCGCGAATTTTCAATGTATATCAAATGTTTTCGATAACTTTGATACACTTCGCGAGAAAATCTCGAACAAAGTTTTTGTCTGATAAACATAGAGATATACTTACGGTTCGATTTGTGAGACCGATTTGCTTCAAATATTTACAAAGGCTTAAAGTAAATGAAATATATAAAGAAGCGCCGAACATTGCGTAAGTACCGGCACAGAGAGAGAGGAAACTACTGAAATAAAAATATGAGACGAGAAAACGAGTCCTTTCCTGTAGTAAACGATGCGCATTATCATACCAAAGGCTTGGTTAGAATTTGACTAGTTCTTTCGAAATTTTGTAATTGTCCATTCAAACTTGGAAATTAAAGGTCAAAACGATGTTGTTGGTTGATATAATGTCAATTTTTTCCTCAATATTTTATAATACTCTCCAAAATATTATTAATTTGATGTTTTGGCACATTGAACGAAAGGAACATTAATATGTGATCTTTGTAAGGGGTGACATGTTTGAAGGTTGTTGATACCGACATAACAAGTAGGTATTATCCTTATGAACCCCTGGCCTCTCGCTTTTCAACTTTTAAAGGTACAGCTTTTAAAAGAAATGGGAAATTATTAAATTATTATAAATAAGGTAAAATTAACTATGCTAAAGGATACGATATTGTAAGCCTGAGTCGTAGCCAAGGGCTATATAAATCAATATTAAATGTTCACCTTAATAAGTAACAAAAACACAGAACAAGTGTTGAATTTGTAATGAAATATGTTGTAATTTTAGCATTCATGCCTCCTAAGAAACGGTAAAATAATAGAAACGAAAGGATACATTTGAACTATGACTCACTCACTACGGTAGATAAATTGGCTGAGCATGTCCCTGCTATAAAGATGGATGGTCGCGGGTTTGAATCCCACTCGTTATTATTTTTTTCTAAAATAATCTTTAGCAATTTCGTAAACGTACGAGTTACTTTGGAAATCATTGCTACAAAATGTGATTTTTTATATTACCTATATTAATTTTATATTATATTATATTAATTTTTAACGTGAATTTACTTCCATTCTACTCAATCGTAACAAATTTTTCAATAAATTGAATATGCTTATTTACTAAAAATATTTCCTATACATAACAAAACGAATAAAACACAAAATATTACTGCAGAGTGGGTGCGCGTTTCCAAGACTGCTATTTAGGAGTGTGGATTATAAGATATCAATTATCAACCTTACATCTGAGACCCGGCACCTAGTAACTATATTTTAATGCTGAAGCTAAACAAAGTGATTCGTGGAGCGGTCCTTGAAAGGCAGTCCCCAATTCAGGATAAACCTACTCACCACCTTCAACCAAATCATCACATATCATCAAGTGAGTCTTAAATATTCGACTCAAGCATCAAACACATGATCTTGAGATTCTAAAGCGACGCTTTCGCCACTCACCAATCGTTGGTTAATACTCACAAGGAACTATTATATTTTGTAAAAGTAACACCTGGAACGCGTAAACCTACTTTATGAATTTAAGATAGTTACGAAGATAAGCGGCCTTACTTCATAATATGTGTAAGTACAGTTTTATAATAATGGTTTTATGGAGTTAAATGACATATTTCGAGGGGTTTTTCATTCTATGTATTGAAAGTTTTGGTGCTTCACCATCATTACACGGATCGTTAAAGCCCTTTGAGTAGATGAAATCTAGTTTTAAGGTAAAATCTCAGATAAATCATAGTTTCAAAGATATTTATATCGAGTGTTGGAAATTATTAGGCCTTTTGTACCCTAACTCAAATGGATGTTTGGTGATCACTTACAACTGATTGAGTAGAGTACAAATATATTTTTAGCGCTTTAAAGTGAACTTTTATTTTGTGTTTTAGGTTCTCATATCTATAATCATTTAACTGAATTTTCTGTACTGTAAACTTACTATAGAACAACAAGTACCTACAAGTTTTTAAAGCAGAGATCAAAATTATCTTTTTTTCTATCACGTCATATTATGTTTTTTCTCTAAACTAATCAAGTTGGGTCTGGGTTTGCACTTGGACAGCTATATTATAGATATTATGAAATGTATTCTCTATGATCGAGGATATAAACTGGGATAAAAATAAAAATCTTTTCTAGCTGCACTAATTTTGGGATTGAGAATAATTTACATAATTATAAAACTGCCAAAAAAATCGACTTGCAACCCTAAAGAATATGAAATAACATGTTAAATTCAGTATCACGCTCATTTGAAGAAGACTTTTTTGTTTATGCCTGATAGGTTAAGTTTTTGACCTCTATTTCACCTGATGGTAAGTGATGATGTGGTCGAAGATATTGTTAAGGCTAAACTTGTATTACTGGTCAATTAGTTACTTCCATCAGTTATTTCGCTCTTTTCAGCGTGAGAAGGCAATTCGTATGTTATTTTTTTCTTGGATGTATATTGGTAACGAGATTGATTTTCACGCACTCTTAATGCTGCTCACCGTTGACAACAGTTGTATTTACAATGTAAGCTTAGGTATAGGATTACGCAAGTACATATTTCAGTTGATTGGGTGTGTAACTTAAAAACTACTATACTAATTCAACAATATTTTATACTTCCCAACTCCTCGTAGTTTTTTCGTACTATCAGCTTATTTATCATTCTTAGCTACAAATAAAGGCTGTTCATCCTCCAAGATACAGAAGTGAATAAATATTTCCTTGTATTTTATAGCAAGGTTTGTTCCTTCTCGTAGATTGTATTCACTTGCCAAAAATACCGACTCAGTTGTACACATTTCATATAGAGCACATGCAATGTGTCCAACTAAAAGGGAATTATATGAGACAGTTACAGTATGGTAGTTTATGATAGCGGTCGACGAGGGTGAGCTGTGTCTACGTCAACACAAAGTACCACTGATTTGATCGAGGCTCGTCAGGATTACGCTATGTTGATTTGTTTTTCGCCATCTTTATAAATTTTACACAATGGCTGCTACTTATTATAGAATATTAACTGTAGTGCTGTGCAGGGTGTTAGGCTCCATGGGTCCATGTGCATTTTGCTTATTTTTGCCTGACCAGCTATCATCGTCAAGAAGAAATCTGTAACCAAGAACTTTACTGTGTGTTCCATAGCGGCAATTAAGAGCCAGTGAACTCAAGGTGAACCTAAAAACATCTTTGACCACATCATCCTTAGGTAAGACCAACAGAAAATATAGTATTATGAGAGCAGCTTATCAGCAGAAAAAGATGACTTAGGCGTGCACTATTATGTCTTTGATTACCTTCGGGAGTCGATAAATTGTCGAAGCTATGCTTGGAATAGGACAGCTGAACTAAGTTGGACGGACGTTTCAAGATTACCGTCGAGGAAACTGGATACTAAAACTCTATCTTTTGATGTTGCAATATTGGCTTGGTTTGGTTGGTATAACCTATACTATTTATGAATTCAAACTATTACAGTCAGCGTGTTTTAGACTTCACTAAAAAACTGTAATGAAACTTTGGCTTAAATATTGCCTGAGTTGATATTAATGGAAAACAAGCTAATGTATGCACAAGTAGATAAGTTAATAAAAGCATGAAAAAAAATGGGAAAATCGATTGTTTAGTAAAAAACGTTTTTAAATCTTCATTCTATCATATTTATATTTAAAAAGTAATAAAATATTCAATGCGCCATTGTAGTTGAAACATTAATTGATCTTTAGAAACTTCTTAAAATATATACAAACTATTAATTTTTTTATGGAATTTTGCGATAAAATAATGATATGTGATAAATAGATCACTGGTAAATCGCTCAATATAAACACTAAATAAAAACTTTACCTTTTTATTTAGTGTTTATATTATTAGTAAACTGAACTGATATATCAAGATCAACTAACACCGTGGAATAGAGTATACACAAGTACCATACAGCTGACGGAACTTTTTCGATTTCTTAATAACACCACATAATATGTATAAGGATGAAAAACTATGTGAAATAAAATACAACCGAGTATAAAATTTGAATATTAACGAACTGGTCACATCCATGAAATAGCAAAGCCTTTCTTGTATTTCTGAGTTTCGAAAAATAATTTTGATATTTCAGAAACAATTTTATACTGTACATGGAGGTGGTGTCCGAAGAACTGGTTCCTGTTCTAGATGTCAAAGTTTGAAACTGGATGAAGTATTTTGCCAATGACCTACCCGAACATCAGCTAGACAAATAATACGAGCAATACTCACAATATCTCCCAATTCTAAGTTGTTTCTTTTTGCATTGTTAGTTTGCACAGTGTTTTTTTTCAATATATTGGAAGTCCGTGCTCAAATATTGATAACTATTCAAATTCGCAACATTAGCATTTACGGTCAAACAAAAACAGTAACATCCTCTGAATGAGATTTATATCTCGTTAACGCAATGTTTGGGACATTAAGTACGAATGACGAGGATTTTGCGTCCCATACAGTTTAAATTACCAGTTATAAATCAAACCGTTGTCTAAAGCCGGCAAGTAGCCACGTGTTGCCCATTTGGAGATTAAACTTTAACGTAATAAATCTTATATTTGGAAAAAAGATAATGACAACGTAGGTTTTATAATATAAAAAAAGAGTGCGGCAATTTCATTTTTTTCTTAAATTTTGTTTTCTAAATTGATAATTTAACATTCGCTTTTAATAATTCTAAATCATTTTCCAAAATTTCATCTGATACTGAAAGTGGCGATTTCATTATGATGACGCCACCAGAAATACAATATACAGGTCAAGAAGTCTTATAGAGGAGAAGTCTAGGGACAAATACGAGAAAACTTATAATGATTTTACTTTCCTCGTAGGTGTAGAAACGAACTTTCTCCCGAGTGATACATAAAACACTATGTATCACTTCGTTGAAACTCCAGAACAGAAAGTTTGCTTTCTGTTCTCGAGTTTCCTTAAACATACTCTCGAACAGAAACATATCTCTTTCTACCCTCAGTGTACAATGTACTATTCTGACTTGCACAAAAAACAGTTGCCTCAAGTGTTGCAAATTTCTATTACAGGCAACGGTCACCGTTTTCAAGAGGCCTGATTATGTTTGGCCCTGCACATTACATATTAATGTTACTAACTCTGGTGAGTATGACATAACTTGTTTAGTCGGTACCATGCTGATTCAAAGCACTCTTGAGCTTAAATTTTCATGGTACACTTTCAACAAGTAATTTTATAATTCTTAGATTTGGGAGTCAGCTCCATTAAAAAATATAGTAAGCACACCTTATAAGTGATATTTGCTTACAAGAGGAAATTACACTCACTCACTTCGATCAGAAATACCCCCTAATCGAAGCTCACTCACATTAAACTAGGAACCATCGACAACAGTTGCAATGATCATTTCATCTTAAATCCTTATTTGAATGAAATGGTCGTTGCAACTACATATGTGTAACTTAAAAAACGACTTCACCAATGTTGATGTAATTCTAATTTGATTAACCTGAAAGTATAATCCACTCAACAATAAAAACACCCCATTTTGGACTAAGAAAAAATAGTAGGACCTCGGGCCTCCCTATTACACATATCTAAAAAGAAGGTGCATTAGCACGTAAGCTTTGGGAGTTATGGAAGCACGTGCAGAGCCCTTCCTTGCACCCAAAATTCCAAACATTTGAGCAAAATTTGATAATTCGTGATATGTTGCTGATGGTGAGCCCCATCAGCCACAGTTAGGATCTAGTTTGGGGGTAGGGTAGGTGGGAGCAAGTTTAGAGGTAACAGAGACGGGAAGAGTAGGATGCAAGGGTAATATAACTATGGTCTCAATAAATATTATGCGAATCTTAGAGTTTACGCGAGAGAAGCCGCGGGGGAACAGGAAGTTTTATATAAATGCTCTGAAAATTTAATTACAAGAAGACACATTTTCATAGGTATACGAGCTATATACTCACATATATATAATCTGCTATGATGTCAATGACATTAGCTTTATTTCAATTGACACCCTTAGGACTCGACCTAAGGGACGTGGCACATCTAATTGAGGCTTGGAGAAATATAATTGTTCATGAATTTCACTGAATTTTTAAATTAATACTTCATTGGTAGAAGATAAAAATGAAAGTAGCATGTTTCGAAATGCAAAGATAAAATAACGTGCATTTCAAAACATGCTATGTTTATTGCCTATTTGTGTTTCTTAGTGCCAAGTTTCCTATATTATAGTCTGCGTCTTGATTTCTAGCACCGGAGAGTCTGATATGCTACGTCACAAAAGTAGAGCGTGAAAATTACAATCGAATCCCGCCGCGGGCTTGAGTTTCAACACATGGTGGAAAGGCATTTTGCGAATGTCCACCTCGCTAACGGACCTCCCTCAAGTATAAAATCTGTCGCCAAGCACCTAACGGTGCGTTCCGGCAGCAGTCCTTGAGAGCTAGGGAAATTACAGGTACATGAGGCTTAATAACTATGTCTCAAGGTGACAGGCGTAGTGCATTTCGGAACTTGTGATGAAATGCGTCTGTTATAGGCAGAGGTTAGTCCGCTTAACATTAGGTGGGCCTCGAGTTTGTTCCGTCACAATAACATAAAAGAAAGAACCTAAAATTCGCCTAACCCTAAAAAAGAATACATTCTGTCACCCCTGTATTCCCCGAAAGGGTCAGAGCGACTAAACATCCACATTTCGCCAGACATGATTTATTCCCATGTAATAGGGAATGAAGAATATTACCTATTATTACCTGGATCCATTCCTGTCTTCAGACTGCAACTTAAATGTATTTGCCAGTAAAACAATAATCGCTATGCGATTCAAAGACCGTCCTGAGTTTCATACACCAATGAGAGTGCTAATATGTCTGTTCTATTTAAAGCATGGTACAGTCTCCGGGTCGTTTTCAATTTACTATCAAAGGATATTCAAAAGGGTTCCTAACTTCGATTTAAGCATCGAATAGGCATCAAGTGAAGAATATCAAAGTTTACCGCATTGGTATTTGCCTGCTATAAAACTTTACTACAACTTTGAGCTTACTGTGAAATGGTTATACGGTTTTATTACTAGAGCGGTTTACTAGATATGTTCTGTCTATACTGTTACTAAAGAACTATTTAAGTTTTAGGTCTCAGGTAAAAGGTACTAAAGCTTTATAAATATATGTACAAGGCAAAAAGTCTGTAACTTGTATTGATAAAACAAAATTTTATAGACTTAAAAATGTGTGGAATAGAAAAACTTTTTACAATAAAAAACTGTTATAGGCAGAAATAACCAGTTAACACCAGGTAGGCCTCGTACTTGTTAAATAAAAAATGAAAAAAGCATACACACATGTAGTTAAGAAAACTGCCAGGACTATAGGCCTATAAGCATAATACCTGCAGTGGCGAAAGTTCTAGAAACCGGTATCTGTACTAGACTTCAAAAACATTTGAATTTAACGGAAGCATTGTCCGACAAACAATATGCCTACCGGTCGGGCCGCTCCACTACGGATCTAGTGCGTGAACTTGTTTCGCAGGTGTTACAGGCGCGGGAGGCAGGGCAGCAAGTCGCTGTTATCAGCTGTGATCTTTTGCGCGCTTTCGACGTTTGTAGCCATAGAGTTTGTAGCCATCGCCTCCTTGAATTGAAATTACATCACTATGGTGTGAGAGGTCCTGCATTGTCACTCATGAGTGACTTTATGCGACAGATGGAACAGACAGTTGTGGCGGTAGGTGGTGAAGTCAGATCGGAATCGTTAGAGTTGAAGGTTGGAGTAGCTCAGGGTTCCAGTGTATCTAACCTCACCTTCAGCTTTCTGATGAACGATCTTCCAAATTCCGTTCCTGACGCACGACTGCTGATGTATGCAGATGACGTAGCTGCAGTTGTAACAGCAACAGATGTGAATGAGCTAGAGAGCAAGTTGAACAACGTAGCTCGTCAACTTTCTTACTGGTTTAAAGTGAATGGTATGGCACTTAATCCAAGTAAGACAAACGTCATACATTTCAACTTGTCAGGAAGGCGATATCGCGATTTAAGCGTAGCGATGGACAAAGTGACTTTGACACAGGTTGATATGTTTCCAATAGTGGGTTTCCTACTGGACAGATCGCTTACCTGGTCCATTCACCTAGATACGCTATGCGAGAAGTTAGGACGAGCTTGTTTTGCTCTGGGCCGGGTAGCTCGCGTCTTGTCGCACCAGGCGGTACGCGACTGTTACTATGCTACCGTGCATTCTCTGTTAGCCTACGGTATTGATCTATGGGGGCACTCCTCAGATTGGCACCGCGCATTTGTCATGCAGAAGCGAGCTGTGCGTGTGGTCGCGAGAGTTGCGCCCAATACACCATCTCAGACAATATTTAAGTACCTGAAGATAATGACGTTGCCAGCTCTGTATATTTACCATGTTGGTGTATATGTATACAAAAACATATTCTCCTACAAACGACACAATGACTACCACGACATAAATACGAGGCGCGCACACGACCTTATAATTCCTCGTCATAGGCTCACTAAATCGGGCAAATCTACTAGGATTTTTGGGGTCAAAGTTTACAATGCCCTCCCTGAACCTATACGAAACGCGAAAGCGCTATCGATTTTTAAAATTAAATTAATGACTTTCCTCTCTGACTTGGCACCATACACAGTTGAGGAATTCCTTCCAAATATATCGTAATTGACATGGTAGATATTACTGTATATTATTTAATATACTCACATTTGAATTGTGTATTATTAATTTATTTCATTATAGATATTTTTCTTAAGTACTGTTTCTTCAGTCTGACTATTATTTAAATTTTAATAATTGATATTTTAAGTTGATGTTTTTTATTTTGTTGTAACGATACATAATATTTATGATGTTTATTTGAATTATAATTATTTCTGTATTTTTATTATGACTTGTATAATAATCGCTTGTACTTATTTATTAGGAAACTACATACTTATTAATATTATTATGCACATTAGTATGCATAATTACACTAAATTAGAGATATGCGCGTTATATTTTTAGACGTGTAATTGCATTATTACCAATAAATATTATCATTATCATTATCATTATCATTTTCATCATACGACTTCATTTCAATAAATTTAAGACGTTTTAAAAAAATATTTAAAATATAAATTTTGCACTTTAATCTTCAAAAAAATTAAAGCACATATAATGGATATTTACAATGGGAATTTCATAGTTACAAACACACACCATGTTATAAGACTAAACGGTATAATTCACGTATATTTATCTATATTTTTATCTCGGCTTTTCACACATTTTGCCATGTACACCACAATAGCGTAAACATAAGACAATAATATAGGTAATCATTTGAACGCCGTTAAATATATATATGTGCCTACATTAATTTAAGACATACCTAATGCGCTGTACGTAACGACGCGGCTTGACAAACAAGGGGATTTGTCTTCGACCTGTGCTTCGACGTTTCTCAGCCTAGCTCGAGTTTATAGGGTACGTTAAATATGTGGAAAAATAACAGTTATTCTTTTATTTGACCTTATTTCTTAATGGGTACCTCTCTCCTACTCCAGTTATCAAAGTATTAAATTGCTAAATCGTTCTATTAATTTGCGTGCACACAAATTGCGTTCGAATTTACTTTAACCTGACCATTACCTAAATTTGCGAAACAACATCTAAACGCGCCTTAGGAGCCGCACGCGCCGAAGTCATCGAGTTTATTTACGGCCGGTTTCAATAACCTATCTATCCTCTACTATCAGTTAAAAAAGCTACTGCTGGTTAAGGATAGTGCATTTTACCGTTTCTATAAACAAAGATAGATAGGAATATCTATCTTAAACATTGATCTATCTTTCGGAGGGTCTATCGCTTACCATAGATAGCTTGTTCCATAGAAAAAAAACGAGGAGCGTTTCAATAACGTTTCGAAAGCTATCTGTCGATAGTTCAAATTACCAGTAGTAAGAGATTTACCTATCGCTCGATTTCGTCGGATAGATATATAGTTTTCTTGAGTTTCGAATAAATTTTTGAAGCGCTCGTAGCCAAGTTTGCTTAGCCGTTCTGGGGCCCAACTCCCACCTTTTATAAACTATTATGGAAAGCAAACGTCGTTGTTTCAAGTTTAAATTATTGATACATAGGTTGGTACCGTGGCCGTCACGAAACAATAATGTTCATATAGTGCTACCTCTGTCGCACAAATGACTTGATTCAATGCATGCATCCCGCTCTCACGTTGAAGTTCTAATGTAAGTATACTATAGTGATATGTGGTGGTGCGAATTAAAATTGTAGATGTAATGTTAAAATAAGACTGAATTAAGAGATGGGAGTTGGCCCCCTGAATCGATCAGCAAAGTTAAGCAACGTCCGCCGCGGTCATGACTTGGATGGGTGACCGCTGGTGACATTACTACTGAGCGCTTCCGTGCTTCGGAGGGCACGTTAAGCCGTCAGTCACGGTTGTTGTCTTAGGATGGCAGTCGTTACAGCATGGTGGTAGGGCACTTTGCGAATGCCCGCCTGGCTAGCTACCACCCTCAAGTTCAAAATCTGTCGCCAAGCGCCTAACGGTGTGGTCCGGCAGCTGTCATTGAGAGCCAGTAATTCTAGGTTAGCCTGAACAACATCTTCGACCACATCATCACTTATCATCAGGTGAGATAGTGGTCAAAGGCTATCAAGAATAAAAAAATTGTTTTACAGGAAATGGATTTGTTTAACGAATAAATAACATAGCATCTTTGTGTATAATTAAATTTGAATAATTAGAAAGTACATAAAAAAGGTAATTAATAAATGCACAGCACTAACGTTGTCTTGTTGAGACATTTTTTATATAAATTAGCAAAACAAAACACCAAATTTTGATCTAACAAAAAAAACACGGTTTAATTTATGTTTACAAAGCAAGCAGGTAGTTCAGGCAGTCTCGTCTGATGGCAATAAAAAAGAAAGTGGCATGACAGGCCTGACTGTTATAGACGACAATGTGCGTTTTGTTTTTGTTAAAGCATCGTTATAAATGTGTTTTATTTTAATTATCATTGGAATATATGTATTATGCAATAAATAGTACTTCAAAATAACTATCAATCAAAACTTATCTTTATACAGATAATAACTTAATGTAGTAAAACAAGGCTATAAATGTGTGTACAACTTAAGATAGCACTAGTTAGAAATGCAAAATTAAAACGTTTCGGAGGGACGCCTTAACCAAAGATAGGAGTTTAATCTATCTCTGATCTTAGATAGGGTTGGAACGTTAACGTTATTGTAACGGCAGTAACAGATAGATCAAACTTTACTTATTATCTCGGATAGCTATCTACATTTAACTGCTAGTAGATTATTGAAACCGGCCGTTAGTAATACAAGATCACGCCGCTATCCGCACCGAACGACCCGAATATATGAAAAACTTGACGACCGCGGCGCGTAAGGCTTCTGCAGTGCAACTAGGTAAGCGGTTTCCTTAAAGATTTTACATAGTACATACTCGTAGATAAAAATCTAAATCCACGAATAATTAAACCAGTTTAGTAAGGAATTGTACTTATATTAGCTATTTGTCTAATGATGTAAAGCTCGATAAATTTTCCTGAAGACAAGGCTCTTGTTATTTTGCCCACGCCTCGGTTTATTTCTATTTAGTTGGCGATAAATCCCTTGCGCCGATCTTTCGTTCGTTGTCTTGCATACCGAACGATAAATACATTTTGTATTTAATATTCGGGTAACGCTACGGACACGGAATCAGAAATGTGTTCTTTAATTTTCTTGTACGGTTTATTAATAGTATATTATGATACAAGTGAGCTTAGTTGCTCATTACACACGAGGCTGTGGGTTGCAGCCTGAGCCGTAGGCGAAGGCGTAAATCAGCCGAGTGTATAATGAGTAAGTTGCTGACGAGTTTCATAAGTTTTTTTTCAACACGCTTGCAAAGGAAAAAAGTTTATTGCACAAATGCGATACAAACATCATACGAAAATTATGGGAAATAGCGCGTAAATTTTCTTTTTTTTGCGCATGCAAATGTTTGGTGGTTGATTTCATCTACTTAGCCTTAAGCCTCTTTGTTGTTACAAATCTGTATTACCCGGTTAAATTGAAAATGCTTTGTTTGCTCGCATATAATTTGCAGTTAGGTACCTTAACTTTGTAGGGATAAATTATCCGGTTAAATTGAAAATGCTCTGTTTTCTCGCATATAATTTGCAGTTAGGTACTAACTTAACTTTGTAGGGATAGTTGTATTACGCACTAGTGTATAATATTATTATGCACGCGGGTGTTATAGTTCGGTTTATGGCCCTAAGAACGATATAATAAAGCTCACTTTTCGAGCAAGGGTGTTGAAAATATTATATTCTTACATTTCCAGCATAGCTCAGATAATCTAAATCCTGTGTTAAAAATTGGTCTTTCTTAAATGAATCACGGCAAGTTCAATGCACTTTATTACCAATCGTTACGGCTCGCATATAATCCACGTCGTTGATTGCGACTCTTGCATTATTGAGTAGAAAACTATCGCAGACTTGGTCCGCATTTATCTACAAATACTATTTATAATATATTGTATATAAAAATACTTCTTATTCACATGAATATTCTTAGGTACTTAGAATAGAATTGATTGGGTTTATTTATATTTATGATTGCAGTAAGTATTGTAAACAAATGACATAATTTTACTGATCCTTCTAGTAATGCCGAAATAAGATAATGTGGTCGTTAAACTTTGTAGGGATAAATTATCCGGTTAAATTGAAAATGCTCTGTTTTCTCGCATATAATTTGCAGTTAGGTACTAACTTAACTTTGTAGGGATAATTGTGTTACGCACTAGTGTATAATGTTATTATGCACGCGGGTGTTATAGTTAGGCTTATGGCCCTAAGAACGATATAATAAAGCTCACTTTTCGAGCAAGGGTGTTGTAAATAATATATTCTTACATTTCCAGCATAGCTCAGATAATCTAAATCCTGTGTTAAAAGGTTGGTCTTTCTTAAATGAACCACGGCAAGGTCAATGCACTTTATTACCAATCGTTACGGCTCGCATATAATCCACGTCGTTGATTGCGACTCTTGCATTATTGAGTAGAAAACTATCGCAGACTTGGTCCGCATTTATCTACAAATACTATTTATAATATATTGTATATAAAAAATACTTATTATTCTTAGGTATTTACAATTGATTGGATAATTTATGTTTATGATTGCAGTAAGTATTGTAGACAAATGACAAAATTTTATTGATCCTTCTAGTACAGCAGAAAAAAGTTAACTTAGAGTTAATGTGGTCGTTAATCGTAATAAAGGCATTATATAATCAGGCTAACCTATAGTGAGACTGAATTTGAATCTGCTTGAAATTTAACGTTGCCTCCATTAATATTTCTTAAACATGTACTGGTATTGCTTGTAACTTTTTCTATAATTACGTATATATAAATAATACTCCTGAATCCGAAGGATGTTGTCACGCCTCAAGAGTCTCGTAAACAAATTATGTTTTAGTGCGAAATTCTACTGAATTATTCAAGACAGTCTATGATAATCTGTAGTGGAAATTACTTATGCGTCGTGTCATAAGTAATTTCCATAAGTTGTTAGATAAGGATATAGGGACATAATATTGATTGTAATTGTGATTTGAATATTTTCATTGAGCTTTCATAACCTCAAAGTGCATATTTGTTTTCAAATTTCGGTATTGGTAGGTATACATAATTGTGACTCTAACTTATGTATATGGTATACGAGATAGTAATATTGTATTTTTGTTAACAAGCAAAATCTATGTCATTTTAATTCAAAATAATGATGGTCTAGTACAAATGTGAACTGTGTTTGTCAGTTTGTTGGTTTGTCTTTTATCTAACGCCGTGACAAAGCAGCATATCGACGTAATTTTTATAAAAATATAAAAAGAATTTGAGAGATTAACTCGGCTACTTTTTATCCGGTTAGAAGATAGAACTTCTGTAGGATAGCATAACTGTGATTACACTTATCAGTACAGGTTTATACTACAAGTATACCTATATAAGGAAAGGGTCATCTACAAAATCTAAATCCAAGCCTTACTTCATCTTTCTGGTTGGTGGATCTGACCAACAAACAATAACGACTGTCATCCTAAGACAACAAACGGGACCGACGCGCGATGACGGCTTAAAGGGCCCATTTGAAACCGTGTTCCGCGTTCCGTGCTTCCGTAAGCGCTACGATTGGTCTAACAATTTTCCATGAATACTTCTTCTAAATCTTAATCTCTCAATATCGGCTATATTAAAAAAAAAACATTCCATTTTCCGTACATAAAGAGCTCACTCAATGGTGAATAAAACTTACCACTTAATTTTATTGTTCCCTCCCCTATTAGAGTAATGTTGAGTCGTACGTTTCTGTCTAAACCACACTAATGAGCACTTGAGGATCAATACCTTTAGCTCTCTGATACTCTCTATTCTTACGCAGGCCTACACAAGTCGTCTAAGTAAAGTTTACTGCCAATATAAGGTGCCATATTCTGCCTACTATGAACGTTGTTTTGAACGTTGTTTTGGCAGTATACAAGAAAAAAATATCACTACTAACAACGTTTTGATTTATAACACGCTTAACCTAAATTTTTATTTTGTCGACATGCATGCCGGCCTGGACAGATAAGTAGGTCTAAATCAGAGATAAAAAATCTTTTTGATTCTATCCTTTTATTAACTTTTATTTAATTTTTATCCTTTTCATTTAGTAATTGACTTTTTCCCTATACAAATGTAAAATTACAGCTTTCTAAGTTCCTTACTGAAGAAGTGGTTATGAAATTATTATAATATGACGTAATATTTTGCCGCAAAAATGTAACCCCTGACCTGGTATCAGATATCATAAAAATGTATAATGTACTTTTCGTTATCGTAGAAAAAAATGTTTTTTTTTTCTCGTATAGCCAAGAAAATTTCAAGATTTGAGGGCAATTATGTATATACGACTATCGACCGCCGACCGGGATCGGTTTGTAGAAAAGCCTGAATGCTCGTTTGTACAGATTAGGGGATTGATTTTTATTCTCCTTGGGCGCATATCAAAGTAATTAAATAGTAAATAATCCCGCACAAAACAAAAAAAAAAACTTTTTTTTTACGAAACACCTACAGATTGATCTTTTTTTACCCCTATATATTCACCTTCATTTTGTTCTGTTTATTGGGTTGAAATGTCACAAAGAATGATATCAAAAAGTCCACTATTTGCAAGACTGGTCCCAGTCTATAACGTTTTCTTTACATGACCAATTTTTTTTTGATATGACTAGATATATAATTAAATAAAATGTTTTTGAATGAATATCACTACTAACACTTGTGTATATTGATCACAGTTTCAAACGACGTCAATGATTCAAAATATAAATAAGAAAAACAAATTGGCATTGCTATTTTAGTTTTCGAACAAAACGGTCTGGAACCAAAAACTTTATCGGTCCTGCAAGTAGTTAAATATTGGGAATTCTGCCCCACTCCATTCGTGTTCGGTCCATCGCCAGCCCTTGCTGGCGATAGTCCTCCACTCACTTCGTAGGCAGATTCCCAATATTTATTTTGTTAAAACATTATAACTTATTACACCTTGTATGTGATGTAAAGCTAAATTTTAACAATAACTGAGGGCTTATGTCGAGCCTTGAGCATAGCGAATCTTCTGTACACTCCAAAGTCTTGCTAAAATTCAGTTGACATAACACATTTCATACGTAAAAATATCTATACCATAGTTTTAGGTCTGCCTATAGCACAAGATTTTTTAACAATGACTAAGGGCTTCTGTCGGGCCTCAAGTGTAGCGAATCTCGTGTATACTCCAAAGCATTGTTTAAATGAATCAAACAATAACTGAGGGCTTATGTCGAGCCTTGAGCATAGTGAATCTCGTGTACACTCCAAAGTCTTGTTAAAATTAGGTTAACATAATACATCTCATAAGTAAATATATCTATACCATGGTTTAGCACATGATTAAAATTTCGTTTTAACAATGACTAAGGGCTTCTGTCGAGCCTCAAGTGTAGCGAATCTCGTGTACACTCCAAAGTATTGTTAAAATTTATATATTCGTTTCATAACTGTTGGGACATAAAAATCTTTAAAATCGTTATCCGTGTCATCTATACAATGTGATGTAAGTTTGACCTACCAATATTATTTACAAATAACTTTATATTATTAATTTTACGTAACTTAACTGGTTCACCCAAAATCCAATCACGAAATGAATATCTTCTACAGTACTATAACTACTTTATATTAAATGTGGCATCAAATATCGATTCCCACAGTTACCTGATATTTACACAGACTTCTTACTTATTCTGTGTACTTACGCTGCACTTCATAAAGTTGCCTACTTTGCAATCTACAGCTAATGGTTTGTTTATACTGCTTAACTAAATTCAAAAGTATTGACTTGATTTTGAGGGGTTTCTTAAAGTTATGGATACAATTTCACTTTTTGATCTTAAATGTATTTTTTTTTATTTTAATAATTTATTAGTGAATATAGGCTATCCTTCTATTTACGTCAAAAATGCTAGGTATAAAGTGGTGAACATAATAAACCAAGTATAGAACTATCTTTAAGGTATCGCTGTTAGTACAATTGTTAGGTGCTTGGAAACCAATTTTCTCCTTGAGGACATAGCTTGTAAGCAACTATTTTGTAAATGATCTACCACTTAATCGCATCGTGTGCACGAACCATAAAGTTTTTAGTACAGTCAGGGACAAAATACAAAGTCACATATACCGATGGCATAGTGGTTGCATATGTTCATGTATTAAGTTTGATCCCGCGCGTTGTTAAAATTTTTGCTCATGCGCTTAGCATGCGTTACTGAAAAAATCTAAATGTTAAAATAATGATTGTATATTCAATATATGTTCCAATAGGTTATATAAAAGTATTTTTGTCAACGAACATTTGATAAACTAATTACTTATTTAAGTACTTTAAAACAGCATAAGCTATTCTAATTCCAACAAAATAATAAATTTGTAAGAAAGGATTTCCAACTGCAAAAATGTGTTCCATATACTGATGGTGTAGCGTTTGCATATGTCTTGCAATAAGTTTGATTGTCCAACATACAGCTGGTCTAAATAGGACAGATGAAGGTATATTTGTCTGTGGTATTTTTAAGAAGTACCTACATAAGCACCTACCTCAGTTTTAATATAATTTAAGAAACATATGAGTAAGCTACTGTTATTCCCAAGAAATAATAAACTGGTAGAAGTATTCTAAACAACCAAAATGACTTGCATAGTTTAGCTTATCGCATTATTATGTAAATAAAAGATAAAGTTTTTGTGTACGTGTGAACCTACAAGTATGTTTTTTCTTCACGTTGTAACATTTGAAACAATTTGAATGACATACACAAAGAGTTTTTTTAGCTCCTCGAGTAGCACATATAAAAGGTTGACCTGATTTCACGCGGGCGAAACCGCGGACGGAAGCAAGTAAAAAATTAAAAGAAGTCTTTTGTTCGCAAGTGTACTTATTCTTTGCTGTCTTCAGCAGTAGTCAGCAGTTATCATGTTACAACGCGTGTAGTAGCTAGGGCTGTCAACCATAATGTTAAAATAATATAGGCATTTTAAATTATTTTGATGAAGAACCTTTGCTGTTTTATATAAATAAAGTCTACAAAATACTGTTTTCATCATCATTGGCACAAAAGTTATAATAAAAGTTATTTTATTTTCTGCCTTGAGTACTCGTTTTCACATGCGTAACATTAGGGTAATAAGTATCCAAGGTGTAAGTCGATGGTTCTGTCATTACCAAATTTCATACAAATTAGAGGTTTTTCTTAGATAATATATAATACCACAATACTCTTCCCTTTTTGTTGGTTTAAATGAATACTTCACATTTAAGATCTAATAGGTCAGCCTTTGACCAGTATCTCACCTGTTGGTGAGTGATGACGGTGTGGTTGAAGGTGGTAAACAAGCTAAAACTGAAATAGGAACTCTTTAATTATTTCATAGGTATTTTATTTCTTGTACAAACCGTTGGCAACCCTTGTAGCGTGATATATCTAATTACCTTATTCTGCTAATTTTGCATCTTTAGTGTATAACGTACTAAAGAACAAAATGTAACATGTGCATCATATATTATTTGGAAAATCAATCCTGGATGATATGATAGTTAAGCGTATTATAGACTGATTGCTGATATTGCTGACATGTTTTTTTATTTGCTTTAAAACCTCGGTTTTTTGTCATAAATTTTATATCGATATTAATTTCCACATCAGTGACAAGTTTACTCTGCTGGTTCCTGCTCCGATAAAATGTTAGTAAGTTATATTAAATAATTTTTCCCAACATCATATTCACTCGATTATTTTTCTTGAAATTATTAATTGAAAAATGTGCTCTCCAATCTCCTACATGTTAATGTTATGTAAATTTAGGTATGTGACAAGCCCAGTGCAGCACCGCACAGCATGAAGCTCTGTAATTTTTATGAAGCTGGCAAGAGCAAGAAATATGATGTTTATCATTAGGCTAATAACTTATAATAACTGGTGATAAAAATTTGGTTGTGTAACTAATTAATCCAGGTATTAAATTGTTACTTAAATTTACAGGTCTGACTCCGAATTTGAATCCGCGACCAGTGTAGTACCCACCGTTGCGGCGCCGAAAAGGAAAAAAGCCTGCAAGCCGAAGAGTAACCCAGCACACGAAAGGTAAATATTTTGAAATAAGTGTGTTCAATAGGTTGGTAGGAATATTCTCTAAAAACATTATGACTTAGATACACAAATTATTTGTCTTATTGATTAAAACTACTCATTGAATTAAAGTAAATTAATAAGTAAAACATTTTTGTGTAAAACTTCATACTAGGTACTTTACATAAAATTGCTATGTTCTTCAAATTTATACTTGTGAAATTATATTTTTTGTTACCCAATCAGTAATATTTTTATTTTGTAGAATCGTTACAAATTATTTTTTCAATTCTTTGAGAGCCATTATAAGCTGTATCTTAAGTTTTCTTTTTTTGTCTGCAGTACAAAACCAAAGACAAATCTATTTAAGATCCTAAGAGCTGAAGAAAAGTCGTCTGCAGCAGAATGCAGTTCTTCAACAACCTTCAAGCTAGAGTCATCATTTACTAGCCGGGTATCAACTGGGTCGGCGCGTCGTGCTGCTAATGTGAAGGGTTCGTACTTTGTGGAGCTCAAAGTATTCAACACAGACGACGCGCTGCGAGCTGATCCACGAGAACGGTACAAACAAGCATTGGCAAGTGTAAAGCTTCAATGTAACGAGCATACTCCAACCTGGGAAACACTGCAGGCTTTTATGGGGGAGGCTTACTCTCATTTCGAGAATAGTGAGCCCAAATTTTATTCAAATAAAGTAACTTTTAAATAATTAAGATACCATTAGATATTATTGCAAATACTAAATTGGTTCAGTCAGTGTATCTGATACGTTTTACTTTTATTGGGGAGGCTTATTCTATTATAAGAACTTTCAAATAAGTACATAATGTAAGATTAGATATATTAAAATAAATATTTAATTGGTATGGTCAGTATACCTAATACGTGTTATTAATAAAGAACTTATTTTACCTAATAATATGTCCAATGAAATAGGTAGTTAGGGTAATATCAACGTATTTTCTAATAGAATCGGTAATTAATGTTTCTGAAAATAATACATTGAAATTTTAAACCGTTATTTAAAAGTTAAAATTATAAAACCTTTAAGTTTTTATTTTTAGATTATCCCCTCAACTCCTAATATATATATATATATATATATATATATATATATACATATACTTAACGAATTACTTTTGTTGTTATAATATTCAAATATGCTATAGTTACCATTACCAGGTAGGTACTAGATATATATTTATTAAGCGATTAGCGTTTGCTTACAAATAACTAAGTGGGTATATTAAGAGGTTTTGCATAATGCCGTTTTGCACAGCATGTAGCATACATATACGAAATAAATCATGGGTAGGTCATTTACGGAGTTATTCACACAAAGAAAAAAATAACGCTTGCGCTATTCCACTTAATATCGATGGCGTTCGAGTAATACAATCAGCATTTCGTAATCGCATCGTTACTTATAGTTTGGAAGCAACGACGGCAGCCACTAAGTCGTGTTTGGATTCGTTTTTTCTATCTTATCGCAATACACTCCAAACTCTTTTACAGAAATCTGTAGATGAGCATACAAGCTGCAAGGTAAATTTTGAGCTCTTTTCAATTTTTTTAAAGATTGCTGACAATAACGAAGTAATAAAATCTTTTGGAACCAAAAATAAAATTTTATATTCCAATTACGATTTTGAGACCCTTTTTACAACAACCATACAAACACTTAAGCACAAAATTGAAGAGTTTGAAACTCAAGACAGTGGTTGGAGTTTTTTAGGCAATGTACGTCTGGAAATAAACATTAATAAATACCAACCATTGGGTGGTTCTAGTTTCCTTGATTTGCCAAAACATATAAAAAATAAAAAAGCATGTGTTAATATAAAGAACAAAGATCAATGCTGCTTTTTGTGGGCCATAACAGCAGCTCTTTATCCAGCGTCTCATCACCCTGAGAGAGTATCTTCTTACCCACACTTTAGCACTGTTTTAAATATTTCAAATGTATCTTTCCCAATAAATTTTACCGATATAAAGATAATAGAAGACAATAATCCTACCCTACAGTTCATAATCTTTGGATTAAAAAACAAAAATATAGTGGGTCCTCTTTATAAATCACAGAAATCGAGCAATAATAACTCTAAAAAAACAATCTATTTACTTTTTATTGAGAAAGACAACACTATGCATTTTTGTCTAATCAAAGATTTGTCTCGTCTTGCCCGAAGTCAACTCACGTCACATCATGGCAAATTATATTTTTGTGACACTTGTTTGGTATTTTTCATTACATCTGAAGAACTTGATAATCATGTTTGCGGAGGTATAGTAACCGTTTTACCTGATAAAGGTTCAGTAATACAATTTAAAAATTTTGAGCGCAAACAAAATGTTCCTTTTGTTATATACGCTGATTTTGAGACCTTGTTAAAGCCTACAGATGATTTGTCTGACACATCTTGTACAACAACTTTGCATCGTCATATACCAGCGGCATTTGCATATTACGTTGTATGCAAGGAGGATAGTAGTTATAACCGTTTTCGTATCTATCGTAATCCAGATTGTGTGGATGTTTTTATTAAATGGATTTTCAGAGATGTAAATGAAATTAACAAAATACTAAAAATGAATACAGCAATGGTTTTTGACGAAAATGACAAAAAAAATTTTGATAATGCTACTCGCTGTCACATTTGCAATCATTTTTTGTTTCTCGATCGTGTCCGAGATCATTCCCATTTGACAGGACATTTTAGGGGCGCTTGTCACAAAATATGTAATTTGCAATATAAGCAACCTTCGTTTGTACCTGTATTTTTTCATAACTTAGCAGGCTACGATTGTCACTTGTTCATTACAAAATTAGGTGAATTTCCTGGAGCAGTTAAAATTATTCCAAAAACAAAAGAAAACTACATTTCTTTCACAAAGTTTGTTCCATTGTCAAATGGGGAATATATTCAACTTAGATTCGTAGATTCATTAAAATTTTTGGGTGCTGGGTTAGATAAATTAACGAAGACCATGCAAATTGAAGATTTTCGCATATTGCATGATTTTTTCCCAGACAAGCATCATTTTGATCTTCTTACACGTAAAGGTGTTTATCCCTACGAGTACATGGATCATTTTAAGCGGTATAAAGAGCAATCACTTCCATCAAAGGAAAAATTTTACAGCACCCTCAATAATGCTAATATATCTAATGAAGACTATGAATATGCTCAGTCATTGTGGAATGAATTTAATATTAAAAACTTAGAAGAATACACAGATCTATACTTGAAGACTGACGTTATTTTACTAACAGACATTTTTGAAAAATTCAGAAATACATGCAGAAAGTATTATCAATTAGATCCTGCGTTTTACGTGTCAGCTCCTAGTCTATCGTTCGATGCAATGTTGTTAAAAACAGGTGTGGTGCTAGAATTAATAGACGATTTACCCATGTTGAAAATGATTCAAGATGGAATCCGAGGAGGAGTTTGTATGTGCTCACATAGGCAAGCTAAAGCAAACAACAAATATTTATCGAATTATGATCCAACAAAGCCTGATAAATTTATTGTTTATATTGATTGCAATAACTTGTATGGCTACGCAATGTCTATGACCTTGCCATTGTCTAATTTCAGTTTTTTAAACCACGATGAGATAGAAAAATTGGATGTTACTAAAATTGACGATAATGCTGATTATGGATACATATTAGAAGTGGATTTAGTATATCCAAAAGAATTGCATAATTTGCATAACGACTTCCCATTTTGTCCAGAAAAATGCGTACCACCAGGAAGTAAGAATGAAAAACTTATTCCTAACTTACATGACAAATATATGTATGTCATTCATTACGTTTACCTGAAAACGTGTTTGAAGCATGGTCTAAAATTAAGAAAAATACATCGCGTTATAAAGTTTAAACAAAGTAAATTTCTAAAACAATACATAGACTTAAACACTAAACTGAGACAAGAAGCCAAATCATCTTTCGAACAAGATTTTTTTAAGCTACTTAATAATAGTGTTTTCGGTAAAACTTTAGAAAACAATGAAAAACGAGTAAAAGTACATTTAGTGAACCAATGGAGTGATGATAAAAATATCACAAAGAAACGCAACTCAGCGGGTAAGTTAATAGCTAACCCTAGTTTTCACAGCGTAACAGTTTTTACCGAAAACTTAGCTGCAATACAAATGAAACCCAACCGAATCATTTTAGACAAACCAATTTACATTGGTTTTGCAGTTCTTGAACTATCTAAAAGCCATATGTACGAATTTCATTATTCAGTATTGAAACCGTTTTATAATAAGTGTTTGCAGATGTGTTACACAGATACAGATAGTTTTATATATGAAATTAAAACTAGAGATTTTTACCAGGACTTAAAAATCAATTTTTTGACTTATTTTGATACCAGTAATTATACTTTGGAAAACAATTACGATATACCGCTCATTAGCAAAAAAGTACCAGGTCTTTTCAAAGATGAAATGGGTGGAAAGTTAATCAAAGAGTTTGTAGGTCTCCGTTCTAAGCTGTATTGCGTACAGACTGCGGATAATGTTACTATTAAAAAAGCTAAGAGCGTTAAATCATGTGTAACCCGAGAATTTACTATTTCTGATTATGAAAAAACCTTATTACAAGGCGATGTTGTTCGAAAAGTTAATGTTTTATTTAAAACAATAAAACACACAATTTTTACACAATCCGTTAATAAAATAGCTTTGTCAAGCAATGATGACAAGCGTTTAATTTCACAAGATAAAATATCTACCAGGGCGCTGGGACATGTATCTTTATTGAAATACTGATAATACCACAGTTAATTATTTTACATATTGATTTATTTAACCTGTACTATGTATTTAATATTATGTTAAAAATACAATGATTATGTTCGCTAGTTAAGTTAACATGTGTTTAGTAATAATAATAATAATAATAAGCTTCTGTATAATATATAATGATGGTTTGTAAACGTATGTAATTGTATGTTATTTTAAATAAATAATATGTACACCTAATGAAATTTTTCGTTTCATTCAATATTTTAAATTCAAATCCTATACACATAATTAAAATGATGTGCTGTTGTACAGGTTGCAACATGTTATGCACGTGACTGGATGATGCAATAAATCATTACAGCAAGTAGTTTCGTGTTTGATGGAATGAATTTTGTTAACGTTTCAGTAATACGATACCTTCTACATGCTCAAATTACAAGGCGATCAGTGTCAATAAATTTAATAATAGCTAATATTCATTGACACGAAAGTATTGCAAGGAAGCGGTTGTAATTGAATAATTTTAAAGTTTTCTTTTAAATAATAACAGCAATCTACAAGTACAAGTAAGTATTTCTCTAAAATTATTCTTATTTTATTTAGGTTTAATTTTAAACGCATTATATTTTGACACTAATATTTTATATTTTTTACAGAAAATGACATCGGAGAGTGATCCTATGTGGTTACATTGTGCTCAAGACCCCTTAGCCGGTTGGGATGAGTATGAGAGAAAATTAAGAAAAGAACAATGGATAGCAGCAGCAGCTGCAGCTGAATCAACTGCAAATACCAGTAAACCAACAAAACATATGAAGCGTAAAGTCAAAGATTGCGTCTCATATGTTGTCAGCAAGGCACCAAGGAGAGGACACCGTGTTATCAAAATTCAAGTATTTGATTATAACGAACGATTGGGTGCTAATTGTGAAAGTGCTCGTGTACAATATACCGTAGTAGATCCTATAGATGAGATTGTTAATTTAACTGAAAATGTTATAACGAAAATAACAAAAAAACTGACTGAAAACTTTATCGATTAATTGTGTAATGTGTAATGTTATAATAAAAGTGTAATTTAAATCTTTGACAATAAATGTTTGCCAATACTATTTTGGAGTATTTATTTAAGTAAGATTAGAAAATAAAACAACATATTAAATAAAATAATATAAACATTTATTCCATTTTTACATACTTTATTTTTAATATAAATAAAAGATATCTCACATAAATAAGGTTTTAAAATGTTTTATACAAATAATTAAAACTTAAAGAAGAACATGTTGTTATCCAAATACCATTTCCTTAGTATACTAACATTTTTTAAAGCACAAGATTTTTTATGAAATATACAATTATAATTCATTTTGTCCTGACAGTATTTATTATATAAAACAAAAAAGTTAGGACAACCTTTTTCTCCAAGGTCTATTACAGAACAATTAACACAAAAACTGTTTATCCATTTTATCTTCTCCAATCCTTTCACCAATACAATTTTATTTTCTAAGAATGGTTTAATTATACGCTTAAATTCACGGATATCTGTATAACCTTCAGACCAAAAGATACCACGTTCCCTTTCTATCCACAAAACCTGTTTCTTTTCTTCATGTGATAAATATGAAAATGCATATGGAGGCTTCACTAAGAACACATGAGTACTGTGTTCGGTTGCCAATGCAAATTCTTTTACAATAAAATCATTCTTGAAATCTTTGAAACCTTGCACGTCTACTATAATATAATCAGGGTTCATGATATTTTTTTCACTACGTTGCTAAGTGGTTTGTATTCTACAATAGAATCGTTAAGTATAAGACAATAGGCTGTGGTATTATCAGGAAACTCTGTGTCAGATTCAAGATCAATGCGTACGTCTATTGAACCTGATTTTAATGTCTCGTTTTGACGCGAACAATCAATAACAAATAAAGGAGCTTTATTTTTAAAATCTTCAAAACTGAGTAAAGGTTCGGGACGATGGCCAAAGTATTTCTGTTGAAATCTGGCATATTCATCGTATATTAATGAATAGTTTCCATCTCCAAACCTCGTGTTATAATTTTCGTAGGGAAAATATGATGAATTTAAAAAAACTTTAACATCGCGCACAAGACAATGATCAAATTGTGACATATCCTTGTCAGCATGACGTTTACGATTAGTTTGAAATCCTATAATTATATATCTAGGTTTTTCCAATTGTGATGAAGTTTTTACTGACCATGTATGTTTTGTTGTCTGTGGAAGTGTTGGATATTCGTATAGATCCCAATTCCTAAATACTATATTAATTGTACGATCTTTTTACAAGTGTTTAAGTAAATTGATTCTTTCTCGATCTGAAACTTTTATGTGAGGGACGCGCCAAATTATTTTTTTTATATCAATATTGTGCACATATTCCCCATCGTTTAGTTTTAATGCGTTCAAGTTATTACTACTTCTGAGTAAAATTAATTCGTGCTTACAATTTATTATAATTTTGTTATAATCCTCGGCAAACCCTAAAATCTTGTTTAGAGGTATGGACATCGAAAAATAACCTGATAATTTAGTGGTTGTACCATTTATATCCCACCCCCAAGATTTAGACATCTTTGACTCATTTCCGCTCATGGATAAAAGTGATTTGATTGTAGTAGTCACACCAGCGTTTTTAATTTTATCAATTTCCACTCCATTGAGCTCGTATCGAATATCTTGAAAAAAATACATTGCAGGGTTGTTCGTGAAATGCACTTGCTCTACTTTTGTTTTTGTATTCCTATTAAATTGTTGTCTTAGGATAGCAGTCGTTACAGCATGGTGGTAGGGCACTTTGCAAATGCCCGCCTGGCTAGCTACCACCCTCAAGTTGAAAATCTGTCGCCAAGCACCTAACGGTGTGTTCCGGCAGCTGTCCTTGAGAGCCAGTAACTCTAGGTTAGTCTGAACAACATCCTCGACCACATCATCACTTACCATCAGGTGAGATAGTGGTCAAAGGCTAACCTATCAGGCATAAAAAAAAAAAAAAAAAAAAATACATTGACATAACCTTCAAGGTACAAAGTGCTTGCAGAAGGCAATACATACAAGTCCTGTTGATTAATAGGAATGCGTATCTCATCATTTTCATTAAAACTTGTGACATACGGTTTGTATGAATGGAATTCTATGCCTTCAATAGAGTTGTCGTGCACAACAGGATCTACTATATTCAGAATACTCATTTTAGTAGACCAATCAATTTAAGAAATTTTTTATTTTCTTTAGTTAACTTAATTTTAGATGTTTTTTTTGATGGTGGCACGTTTCAGAGTGACGAGGTTAATTGCAGATCGCTTGGTTTTATTAAAGTCTATCATTTTTTCTTTTTAATGTGTAAATATAATTGAAACTCTTCTCCTCGTAAATTTACTAAATTATTATTTGAATCCAGTATTCGTATTGAAATAGAATAAATACTTTTTTGGTTTACTGGGAAGTATATAACGTTTTTTGGTATTTCAATAATCCTGTAGCCTGGTGGTACGCTAGGGGCGAACTCATAAATAATATGACTTGGTTTCCCATTTATATAGGAACCGCTAACGACGTCACATTCGATTCTTAGTACGGTGGTTGATATAATACTAACAGGAAAGTGGGATTCGTGTAATATATTAGCTTTTAATATATCGTTGCCGAATCCCAAGATTTTTGCTAGTGAAAACTCTTTTTCAAAATGTATATCTTTTGAGCAAATAATACTTGTCTTTAGTGTGTTGTTGTTGCAAGTTAACTTAAAAGAAGAATCGCTAATATTTTCTTTTAAATAATCACTGATGTCATGAAGCTCGTATGATCCTTCGGGTATTTCAACAACTCCTTTGTCTCCATAGTAGAATTTGTTGTTTTTGTTATCAATGTTTGGAATGGAATTAAATGTTGAAAAATATAGTAAACCACATTCATAATCACTATCTAGTTGGAAGGCTGGTGAATAATTAGTTATTGATCTCGAGGCAGAACTAGAAATAGACAGTGTGAATGACATCTTGTTACTAATACCATTTTACATCAAGTGTCTCATTATAAACGATTTCTCCAAAAGGATTTTAAATATTTCAGACATAAATGACCACAATTGTTGGTATCAAAATTCTGATATCTAACATAATTGTAAAAAATATCATGTTTTTTTAAATATTTAATCAACTCGATTGGTGGTTTCAAATCACCAAAGCTATCGAAATACTCACAATAGTCATTATCTTTTACATAGGCTACCCAGTGAGTTCCTGCATTTCTATAATCATCTAAATTTAACACACCACATTCAACAGATTTTGGTCTTTTCGGTAATTTGTTTCTCATAAAAACACCTCTGAAGTGTGGAATGTCGCCTGAATGTTCTATTATATCTAAATCGCTTAGAGCGCGGTTGGGTAGCCTCCTTTTCAGTTTTTTGATTTTGTCAAACATAGACCGCCACCACTTTTATATGGTTTAATGTACAGACCTTTCCCTATTGCAATAGATTCCATCATCCTGTTATGACGTTCAGATTCTTGAAGATTTTTTTGTGCTGATTTATAATCATTGACAGCTTTTGCTACGCCCGCTGCACCTCCAGTTAATGCACCCAAAGCTGATAAGCCCGCAAATATAGGTATCAACGGCAAGAAGCCTCCAATTTTTGGAATTGGTATAACACGAGGAATTCGAATATGTTTTTTAGAAAATATTTTTTTTGCTACTGAATACGCAAATTTGATAGCAGACTTGTTGGATTTAGGTTTAAATTTTTTTAATTGAGAACCTATTTTGGCGACAATCGATTTAAATGTTTGTCCACCTGCACCCATTTTTAATTTAGACTTCATAACTTTGCTTACTAACCAAGACGTAAGTTTTTCACCTTTTCCTGCATTCTTTGATTTCATTCTTTGTTTAGCCATACTTCTAAGTCGCAAATCAGCTTTATGCCGATCTTCTAGATTATAACTATTAGTGTAAGCTATGTCATGTTGTTTACAAGCTTCGTCTAATTCATTTACTCCTTTGTCACCTCTAATTAACCTTTCTCTTAGTCTTGTACCAGGCCCACAATAGTTGTATCCTGGTAAATGCAACTCAAACGGTATATTGTTTATTATTGTATTGAGAAGTCCTCCTCCTTCCATCAGCAATAAGGAAATGATTATAATTTTAATACATTTTTATTTTATAGATTTATGATCCAAAACATTTATTTTTATCGATCCAAGAATTATGAGTTTGATTGAAACCTAACCATTTTACAAATAATTTATTGCCATTCCTTTTTATCACCTTTTCTATCAAATACATGTCAGGATATTTTGTTTTTTGAAGTTCTTGTTCATAAAATGATCCTAATATGGGTTGTTTGTGTTGATCTTCAACGTGGTAAGTATAAGGGTTAGTTTTATTTACTTTTGTGATTGTAAAAATTTCTGTTGACCAATTTGGCGTGTATCCTTTTTCAAAAACACCTTTATACTTGCTGATACGAACAAAATCCCCTACACGAAATTTGAGTTTATGAAGTATATTTTTTTTATGTGATTTAAATATATTATTCATAACCAATATATTATTTGATGAATTAATATCTATGGGTTTGAATTTTGTAGTACGATGCACTGTGTTGTTATAATCTGCTGTTATATTTCTTAATGGTTTTCCAATCCATTTGTAATTTCCAACATAGTGAAAATGTTTATATATTTTGTTTTTTAATGTTCGTATCAATCTTTCAACGATTGAAGCTTTTTTATCTGAATATGTTGAATAATGGTTTATTTCATACTTTTTCAACAAACACGTTAAACTATCATTATAAAATTCTTTTCCTTGGTCTGTCTGCAAGTGTGATGGTTTTCTTCCATTGTCTAGCAAACAGTTAAATGCTTTTGTCATTTCAAACTTACATTTTGACTTAAGTGCAACAGTCCATGCAAATTTTGAAAAAGCATCAATAACTACCAATATGTATTTAAAGTTGTTATTAAATTTCTGAAGTTTTTGCATGTCAATTAAGTCAGCTTGCCACAAATCATCTATTCCTTTCAATATAACTGATCGCCGAGAAAAATTTTTTCGAGCTTGCTTATGTATTTCATTAATGATTTCTATTTTATTCATTTTGTTACTTTTTATCAAAATCTAATTAATTATGAATTAATTTCAACTCTGCCTTGGGTGGAAGTTTTGGTTTCAACTGATTAATTATAACTTGCATTTGTGTTTTTATATTTTTTAGCTCTAGGTCCACATCATGTTTACTATAAAACTCTTTAAGTTTTTGATCAACATATTGTTTATTCACCGCATCATCAGGGAATGACGGAATCTTCACTCCTTTGAGTCTGGTTAATTTTAAATCAATTTCTCCATTTTCTGCACGCAATAAACTTATATCAGACAAATTAGGTAAGCGTAACCTTTTATGTACGTGATGTCCAAATTTGTCAATATTCATATTGCTAACCGTTAAGAAGCATTTACTGAGGATGACTAACCAAATAAATTTAAGCTATTTTATTTTATATTTAATCAATAATGCCACTTTCACGTAATTCCTCTATGATAGATATTATCTCATTATCTAGACCAGTATTGCCAGCATCGCGTGAAGCTAGTAATAACTTCAATCTTTCAACTAATTCATTAGGATCGTCCCAATATACATAATCAATATTTCGTTTTACTTTTTTCATAAGTGTTAGCCCTGAACCAAGTGGTAGGCTTTCAGTGCTTGAACAATGCTTAGTTAATTTAAAAAGTGGCTTTATAACATTCATATATTTAAAACCTTTGTTACTTTTGATTGGTTTTTTGAAATCAAAATTACGCTTATGTGCACTTGTATCTAATAAAATTTGTTTATAATTACTTAAATCATCCTGGGTCACCATAGTCATTGTAGGCGTTTTTTTAAACAGCAATTCAATAAGTCCTTGTGTCTTAATATACATTTTACCACCTATCGAGATTTCTTTTGGCAAAAGATGAACCCGAGATGCTCCTATCTTCATTTTGCCACGTTCCCATCTAACGCCAAAAGGAACTTCTATAAAGGCTTCAGAAGGTTCACGCCACGTACAATCGTGAGCTTAACGACTTGAATGATGAGGCACTTGCATTTTGATCGTCATTTTCACTATCAGCTTGCTCATCGCTTAATTCATTAGCCGTATCGAAAAGAGTCTTATTTTGCAAAGATTCGAGAGACTCATCCAAAGAGTCATCATCAGAATGATCATCTACACTTATTTTCTTGTCTCCTGCATCTATTGGTTTAACATCATTACCGTTATTAATATTATCATTAAGTGGTTTGTGCATTGTTGCCATCTTGTTAAGTGGATCTGTAATTGGTTTTAAAACAGATTCCAGTGCATTGTTGGTATCGAGTTTATAATTTTTCATCATATTCACTTTCTTCTTAACTGCATCTACAGATTTTATAATTTGTTTTTTTAATAATCTTTTCTCATCCATTTTGATAGGCAACTAAAAAGTAGTTTGCGTTTTAAAGAGCAAACCATCAATGAAGAAATATTTATATTGGTTTTCATTTTATGCCAATTTTATTCAAATATAACGAACGTATCAAAGTTTTTTCTATAGTATCCTTTATTTCTTTCAGAATCCTTGTTTATAACTAAGAAATTATATGGAACACTCCAAATGTTTGCACACATATTGCGAAACTGATTCCAAGGCATATCAGTGTTGACGTGTTCATCATAAACATGTCTCAGATTAATATCATCTTGTTTAAATAAAACTAAAAGGTTTGCATTGTCTCTGATGAGTTGCTTTGGAATCTTGCTGTAAGTTTGGTTTAAATAAAAACAATCTATATTTTTATGTCGACCCATAGCAAAATAGTCACGTATATTATTTTGTTTTTCACAGGCTACATCATCGAAAATTATAATAGAATTAGATTTAGCTTTTTGAGGACTTAAAACACTATCATTTTCACTATATTTCGAAAACGTAACTCCTGGTACCATTTTTAATACGTGTTCTAAAAATAAATATTTAGGTTGATACAATGTTTTCGAATATATATAAACATTCAAAAATTGCAATCCCTTTTCATGCAAAATAAGACCAACCATCAGATTAGTTTTACCGCAGTTAGAGGGCCCGCAAATGATGCAACGAATAGTGTTGGGTAAAAGTTTTCCATGTTTATTGTCAACATTATTTAATGCGATGCAAAATTTATCCAATTGTAAATCATCAGATTGTTTCACGAATAACATGTTTAAACCGTAAAATGGTTAAAACAGAACTGTCATTTTTACTACAGACTTCGTTATTTTATATTATAGAATCATTAAAATGATCTTGACATCGCACACTATTATCATGTTATGCAAATATTGGGATTCTGCCTACGAAGTGAGTGGAGGACTATCGCCAGCAAGGGCTGGCGAATCATTTCGAACCAAGGTGGAGGACTGACGCCAGCAGGGCTGGCGAATCATTTCGAACCAAGGTGGAGGACTATCGCCAGCAGGGCTGGCGAATCATTTCAAATCAAGGTGTAATAAGTTATAATGTTTTAACAAAATAAATATTGGGAATCTGCCTACGAAGTGAGTGGAGGACTATCGCCAGCAAGGGCTGGCGATGGACCGAACACGAATGGAGTGGGGCAGAATTCCCAATATTTAACTACTCCTGCATATCATTTAAACAGGGTAAGTAAATCGAAAAAACATTTCTTCACACTTCTTTTGATGATATTTAGATTTTTTGTTACAAAAGCTCTTGTGTTTGATAAACTTCTACTACCATCGTTAATGTGATATAATATTGGGTTAGTTAAAATCATTTCATTTGTTATATTATTATTTTTATATTTTATTTGTTATGTTACCAAAATTTTAGCAAGAAATGAAAAGACACAAAAACGCATAAATCCTGTTTTAAAGCTTTCATTTGTTGTAACGGCCAACTTCCACTTATCATAAATTTAGCTTTATATGGCAAGATTATTATTTTCGTTGATCATAAACAAAACATCCGAAAACTAGGTCACTACTTCCCCATATCTCCCCTTTTGTATATAACTTTAACGCTCAACGCAAGTTTCAAAGGTCATCTAATCCATTGTTTTATATAATACGGAAACAATTTTACACACATGAAATTTGAAGAGTTTATGAATTAACGTTTAAAATCTTCACACAGAAGAACGTGATTATTGCAAGTAATTAAATGAAATGTATTTATCAAGATTGCTTATTATCTGTACCTAATTCTAATGAAGCAAAAATGATTTATTAATTAGTATATTAACTATAAGTACATTATAGAACATTAGGTATAGAAAAGCTAGTTATGAGGTTACCGTGCTGTGCACACTTTAGTTATAATTTTTGGATTGTGTTTATATATTATGATATGGTCATTACAGGACTGACATGAACATGTTGTTCAAAAGTCCTAAAATAATAAAGAATTTAAAAAAAAACTTAAAAAAAAATATAGGCTTACACTCATACTTATACAATCTAATTTTTTCTATTTTAGTCGCAGCATACATTCATTATAACATTTTCGCGTAACCACAAGATTTCTGTTTTATTCACTTGAGCAACATTCAAATTCGTATATCACGACAGGTGTAATAATGGTTCAATATTTTTTTAATCTACCGTTGATAGCAAACTCGAGTTCTCAGAATTGTATTATTTTCATCAAAATAAATCATCGTGTAATATTGTAAAAAATATACCAGCCATTTACTGTAGAGCTATCAGTTTCTTTCAATAACTCAATGATGATAATCGATGGGGAGCTGCTGCTGAGATAGAGACAATCTTTATCTTACAAAAGCGTGCAATTCGAACCATATATAAAATGGATCCTAGGGAATCTCTTAGGGATCTTTTTAAAGAAATTGATATATTAAATTTACCGAGTCTGTATATATTTGAAAATATTTTGTATGTTCGGAAAAAATTTAGTAAATTTAATTTAAATAATGACAACCACGACTACAACACTAGTAATAAATATAAAATAACGGTACCAGGTTTTAGACTAGCAATGACAAATAAAAGGTCGTTTTTAGGTAATTGTGTGCGGTTTTATAATAAAATTCCCAAACATATTACAATACTCATAGAAGGAAAATTCAATTTGCACGTGAAAAACATTTTGATTAAGAAATCCTACTACACTGTTTGTGATTACTTAAACGACATAAATGCTTGGAAAATTCCGCCTCAGCCAAGCTATCACCTGTCTCCTACGTAATATAAACAAATATTGTATATAACACATTGTAATAAGACGTTTTAAAGAATGGCTCCGAGTTTCTTGCCCGTTCTTCTCGCAGTGGCTCTATAACTTTTTTATTGAACGTGGCAGTACAATGTAGAATATTTCAATATTAAAATTTGACCTTCATAAGAGCGTCGTAGACGCCTAAATTGAATAAAAAAAATGAATTTTAATTTGAATTTGGATGACTCTAATATCTGCAAACGACAAAAAAGGAGTGTAGTAAATATTGTAGGGTATGTTCCCTGAACTCCAATTTCCCAAAGTTTTGGCAAAATCCGGAAGTAAATAAACAAAAATAAATATGAACCGCTTTCGCGACCTAAATTATCTACCAAATTCGGACAGAAAACTTGTGAAGGTCCTTCGATTTTGGGAAATGTGACAACTTCCTTATCGGCAGCAGTTCCGGGAACCCTTCGCATGATGTACAACTTAGCAACTTTATGAATAAAAAAATCATAATTTATCACATTCATAAGCTTACTATACCTATGAGGTAAGTATTCCTGAAGTAATTTCATAAATTGACCAGGGCGGTATGAAAATCACATACAAAAGATTGCGTTTATTTTTATTTAGAGAATGGTGTTTTATATTATTACTTAAATAACGCACTCTCACAGGGCCGCTGGCTGAACGCAAAAATAATGTTGTAATTATACCTTATGCGCATACCTCGAGTTTCAAACAAGAACATCTTAATTGCATTTTACAAAACTGTTAGTCTAGCAGTTTAGACTAACAGTTTTGTAGATGCAATTGAGTCATAGAGACCGAGTTCTGAATGTTTAAGTATGTTATTAACACTCAGAATTATTTAAACACCACTACCTATCTCTTACCGTTTCCTATACCAACGCCATTAAACTTTTTCATCAATGTCCAATTCCCCCTCCCCTCTTTCATTCTCCCTATACTTTTAACCATACATGACTTTAACCCCTCCCTTTACCGGTTGACATTGTTTGTTCAAACTTCACTTTTATAAGTTGCTAAGTTCGGAAAAACAAAACACTTCCTTATAAAATGTGTTTCAATATTCATGCACATTATTAGTTAGTTTGTCCCAAATTTAAAAATGAATATTATTTATTACTCTGTGGGTCATCTCACAATTATGAGGACAAATTTTTGCGAGTTATTTACTCACATGTCTATAAATATGGATAAAACATTTGACAGCTGTTGTATCTTTGATGTCGTTGTAATAATTAATGAGAAAATAATATAATACTAGTCCATTATTTTAGCATCAAAAACATTTTGGTATCTAATCAAGCAGTCGAATAATTTATCTTGGCGGCGCCTGAAATATGAATTATTATTTCATTGCATGAACACTTGAATGAATTCATGGGCTGTCCAGAAAATAATATGAAATCCCAAAGATCATATCACTTTATTACGTATATCATTTGGTTGAATTTTTGTTGAATTGTTTGCTGTAAAGAAAATCTGAAGTATTAAAATCTGAAGTGGTTGATCCTTTTTGAAGTTATTTGTTTTGTTTAAATGTGGGTCCTTTTTAAATCTATAATTTAGTACTAATTATTTAGATTTCTTTGTTCATCAAAGTGTCTATGATTACCAAAGTGTTCGTATAGAAAAAAACCTAACAATGCAACCGCCTTCAACACTAAAAAGTGTGAATTCAGTGCCATAATAATTCTAAAGTACCTATTATCACAATATTACGCGCGTGGTACCGACCTCAACAAGTTATTTCAAACTTTTGAGTGTCGAAGTTGGTTCCATTTCGTGGATACAATTTTTTTTCACTGTTTTAGGGACCCTTGCTACTAATGGGATCGATTGTCATTCAGTTATCGGACTGTAAAACGGCTAGACCGATTTTTAAGGAATTAAAATGGGACCAAACGACAAGCATCAGCTTTAAAATAAACAAAAATTATCAAAATCGGTTCTCCCACTCAATAGTTTTGAGATAACAAACATAAAAAATACAGACGCATTGAGAACCTCAAAAGAACCGAAAAGATTGAGTGTGGTTATTTTAAAATGGCTTTATCACCTAAATTAGTCTTTAATATATTATGATGAGTGCGTCTGTGCTTCAAATTATCATAAATAATTAAAGATTTTTTTGTTGTTTTGGTGAGTTCATTCAGTCTTTGTATAAGAAAACGTAAACCTTGAGCCTCCGCTGTCCGTCAGTATATTCGGTCCGATCTTTAATATTTAGGTCCAATAAATAACCGGTTCAAATTTTCATAAAATATATGTTAGTGAGGCCGATTGCATTAAAGTTACAATATTAAATTCATATATTAAGTGAATAATAAATATGAAAGCTCTTTTAAGGAATATATTTATGAAGCGCTCGTAGCGCAGTTTGCTTTGTCGTTCTTAACCGATCAGCTAAGTTAAGCAACGTCCGGCGCGGTCAGGAGTTGGATGGGTGACCACTAGTGACATTATTACTGAGTGCTTCCGTGATTCGGAAGATACGTTAAGCCGTCGGTTCCAGTTGTTGTCTGACGACGGGGTGGGTGTAACCGCGGGGCGCAGCTGGTGGTTTTGCATGGTGGTAGGGCACTTTGCGAATGTCCGCCTGGCTAGCTACCACCCTCAAGTTGAAAATCTGTCGCCAAGCACTTAACGGTGTGTTCCGGCAGCTGTCCTTGAGAGCCAGTAACTCTACGTTAGCCTGAACAACATCCTCGACCGCATCATCACTAACCATCAGGTGAGATAGTGGTCAAAGGCTAACCTATCAGGCATAAAAAAAAGCTAGTTAAAAATAAATCAAAATTCTTTAACGATTTTTGTAGGTGTTTTTTTTAACGTAAAAACGGTAATATATATAAGGCGTCAAACTTGGCAAGTACTCTAAGGTCTAACAAGTTGTAATGAAAACGGAATAAGTGTGGTATTGAACTTTTATAAAAAAAACAATTGTTATTGTAAGTTACACAGTGTGGTACGAAGCCTTCGGTATACGAGTTCAATTGGCAATAGGCAAATATATTTTAAAGTGAACTTCCATGTCAAAAATTTGCCTTGCAACTGAAAAGAGCAGGTAAAATATACTCGCAGCGCGCTTGCTAGCAATTTAGTTTGCAATTGCATACTAAATTGCTAGCAAGCGCGCTGCATTACGAAATTGTCCAAAATATATATACCAACTTTTAAAAGTTATTTCATTTGTTTCAGTGTTAGAAATATCAGTTCTGTTATCATTCAACCACCCATACGATTTCATTAAATAATTGAAAATGACATGAACAAATGCGCTAAGAGAAGTATAGAGTGGAACGAATGACGGACGTGATATGTATCACAAGTTCAGAACACACACCAATAATCTAGCTTACGGGTGGTGGACCCGCTGGAGTTATAAATCCCTTTCAGAAAAACTATATTGACTGTGGTCAGGACCGGTCACTATCAAAGGAAAGCTTAAAAGTTTAAAATTCTAGGGAAGGCTAGGATTAATGTATTCGGTTGATTGATTGATTGTTGATTGACAACTGTGAACTTTATATACATTATTGCTAGTTTCATAAATAAAAACTTAGCAATTATTATTGTTAGAAACTAAAGCTTTTTTGGGCTTGAAGACTTTGTGCCTTAAGGTCATTGCCATTAGGGATATCTCTGTACCTGAGATACAAGTAAATTTCTTAGTTCAGGGACGTGAGGGCACTCCTGGTGAAATGACTTTTCGACATCAGTTAAACCCTGTTAGTTATTATTGTTATCATTTTGTATTTCCTAGAAAATCTTTGTAATATTTGTCAGAAATAAACGTTTTTATTATTATTAAGCTATTTCATAGCTTCTATCACGGGCCTTGAGCGTGGAGACCGAATCCAGAAATTCCGTAACGAAAATAACCTAACACCCCCCACTCCGACCGGCACAGCGGTGATACTATATTTGATCAGCGCCTCTACAGTGCGTAAAAAGAAATAAATTTTGGCACAAAAAAAAGGTTTGACAACTAACGTGTCGAGATTTATAATTGTATAAGTTGATAAAAAATGCTATGTAATAGATTTACCGCGGCAGTCTCCGAGTGCCACACGTCTTTTTTATTATTATTATTATAGCAGATTTTTAAGTAGAAGCAGTAGCAAATTTTGAACAATGGTTGTCTACATGTTTTTAAATAATTTTTTCCAAAAAAAAAAGTAAAAGTTGTTGAGTCTCATGTGGCTGAAATTTCACCGGCACCCGTCACCTTCAAACAGGAATACAGTATTTATTGTATCAGCCGGATCGTCCACTGCTGAAAACAGCCTTCCCTATGTAGGGGATATTTGCCATAATTCCTCCAGGTGGCTTGCGAATTGCAGTGCAAGATTACATAGTTCTTAAGAAGGCGCTGCTGATCACTTTTTTCTCGTCTCTTACGACACCCACACGGGAAGAAATGGGGAGGTGCAATTCTAACCCCACACCCCACGGGGGACAGTATTTAATATTAAAAATTAAACCGGCAAAACCACTCACTTTCTAGCGTATCAGATGCTCATCATCAGGGTGCGCAGCTGCGTCTGCGAGCTCCCGACGGGCACTACGGAGCGCCGCCCGCGCGGCTCGGCGCGATACCGGCGCCGGAGCCAGCAGGGAGCTGGGTGGGGGCGGGGCGAGCCCAGGGCTGCTGGTGCTAGGTGACGAAGTCCTTGCGTGCCCGGCTGAAGACGGTGGGCCTACTTCACCTATCACCGGATTGGACATTACAGAGAGGCATAACAAAAAGTTATTGTATCTCAAGCGGCAACAGTGTAGTAATTTTCAAGATTTGGACTGACACGTGTAAGTATGATGGCTTTGCTTTTTCTTACGAGTACGGTTGTGGCATCAAAGGCAAAACATTTAAACGCCTTGCAATCATGTAAGAAAAATCGAAATGTCTGAAACCAAAAAAACTTCATGGTACAATATCTGTCTGGAAAAAACTATACAAATTTATTAACAAAATCCGGTTTATAGAATTTATTTTCTCAACAAGAAATTTACATTTCACTTATATGAGAAATTAATCTAAGGTTATATATATTATGCTTCGACATTTGATGAATACAGTCACTTAAGTACTAGTCTAGTTTAAATTTAGTAGTGTAACACAATACTTGTAGTTATACGGTGACTTAAAATGTGAAGAGGACAATTATTATTGATAATGTATGGACAAATTAGTGTAACAAGGTATACGGTAACTTAAAATGTGAAGAGGACAAATAATAATGTATGGACAAATAATATCTTTTACACCTTATGAATTTAAATACAATTTGTAAATACGTAAGTGTTGTAAGGAGCGCTCGCCGCCACCTCAGGCCGCCGCGCCTCCGCGCCGCGCGGCTCGACTAGGCCGAGAGCGCTGCTGACAGATAAAACAATAGAACCGGTTGACAGCGAGCGCATGTGAGCGCCACAGTGTAACTATAAACAGTCAGTTTAGTTCAGTATTTTATTGTTCTAGTAATGTAATGTCGTTTTGTATATGGACCTTCAATTTATTTTTAAATATACTGAACGAACCTGCATTTTTTACTTCCTTTGGCAGTTTGTTATATATTTTTACTCCCGCAAAAGTAATTGATCTTTGACCATGACCTGTGCGAGGTCGCGGTAGTATGATGTGATCTTTTCGTCGACTAGCTCGGTTGTGTATTTGATAAATCTTAGTGAAAGTGATATTCTGTATATGAATTGTTTTATTCAGGACTCTTCTAATAAATATGCAGGTGTAGTAGTGATATAGTTGTTTAATATTCATGTATTTTGTTTCTTTGTAAATTTGGACTGTAGATGTCAGGTAGTCGTAACCAAACAACATTTTAATTAATTTATTTTGGGCAATCTGTAGGCATTTAAGTCTTGTTTTTGGAGCGCTGCCCCATATCTCAATTAAGTACAGAAGATGTGGCTTAACTAAAGAGTTGTAAATTGTTTGACGAATTGTCTTAGGTAGGCATCGTACTATACCACGTAGTGAACCTAATAGTGAGATTAGTTTTGTACGTATATAATTAATATGTATGTTCCAGTTTAGATGGCAATCTAATCTTAAGCCCAGGTATTTTTCGGATGGTTTTTCAGTAAGTATATCTTGGGCAACTTTAAGTGGTAAATGGGGAGGAATTTTTTTGTTTTTCGCTTTAAAAATAACGTAACTAGTTTTTGACGCATTGATCGTGAGCAAGTTATCCTGAAACCAATCAGCTACTTTATTGAGGTCTTCTTGAGCGTTAGCAATCAGTTCATTTATTGAGGTTCCAAAGTAAAACAGACATGTGTCATCTGCGTACAAGGACATGTTTCCGTGTAAAGGAATCTTATGTATTGAATTGATATAAATTAGAAACAAGAGTGGACCCAAAATTGATCCTTGGGGGACACCGAAAGATATGCTCTGGGCTTTACTCTGAAAATCACCTATTTTCACTATTTGTGATCTATCGGCCAGATATGATTCAAAAATTTTAAGAGCTGTATCTTTTATACCAATGTTATGCAATTTCTGAATGAGGATTGAGTGACTTACTGTGTCAAACGCCTTTTTCAGGTCAATAAATACTCCCAGTGCCATCTTTTTTGCATCTATATTAGTTTTCATTTTGGTGATTAAATCTGCTGTTGCTGATAATGTGTTAGATTGCGATCTAAATCCATACTGGTGTTGAAATAAGAAATTATTACTTGTTAAGTATTGATCAATACGTGAGTGTAAAACTTTTTCAAAAACTTTTGAGATAATCGGTAGTACCGAAATGGGCCGGTAGTTACTAGGGTCAGTTTTAAGACCTGATTTATAAATCGGAGTAACTTTAGCAACTTTTAAATGGTGTGGGAATTTCCCATCTGCTAGGTACTTGTTGACACAGACAGTCAGCGCATCCGCAATCTTATCGCTTAGACATTTTAAAACTTTGGTTGAAATGCCATCTATTCCTACGCTGCAGTTTGTATCAAGATTGTTTATGATTTTAACTATTTCATCTTTTTGGCAAGGTCTAAGAAAAGTAAGTTGGTAAGTGTGTTGTTCGTCATTGTATGTTGTAGATGATGGTTGGTGTTGTGTGAGAATTGAGTTCGCAAGATTAGCACCGATAGTAGAAAAAAAGATATTAAATGTCTCACAGATGTCCTTTCCTTCCGTAACAGTCTTTGAGTTGATTTGCAGTTTTGGAGGAGTACACTGAGTAGTAATTTTGTTAGCAGATAGGGTATTGATTAGCTTCCACATCTTTTTGGGATCTCGGGAACATTTTGAGAATTCATGATGGTAATATCTTTTCTTCGAATTACTGATTCTACTTGTTGCTATATTTCTTTCTTTACAGAATTGTTTTCTTATTTCGTCATTTTCCGGGTCTTGTTTAAGTCTGTACCATATCTCGTTTCTAGTTCGTATTTGAGAAGTTACTTCTTTACAGATCCAGTCCTGCTGGGGTAGGTTTAATATTTTCATTTTTATGGTCTTGCATTCACTGATTCGGTCTTTGATAAAGTTCTGTAAATTTTCGTAACTGAGGTCATTATTATTTTGGAATATGTATTTAGAAGATTCCTTTAGTTTTTTGTAATCTACAGCTTCATAGTTTATGCGTCGCTTTGGAGGAGGTTTATATTTTTTCATTGATAAAAATATTTGTCTATGGTCTGACATAGAAGATTCTAGTAGAGCCATGTGGAAACTTTTATCCTTAAGGTTTGAGCAAACATGGTCAATAAGTGTTTTAGACTTTGTTGTTTTTCGCGTACAAAATTCTTCGTCAATTTTATTTAAGATTTGATAACCACATTCATGTAGCATTTCCCGGTATAATTTGTTATTACTGTCTTTCACGAGAAGATCAGTGTTGAGGTCTCCCAATACTATGGCTCTTTTTCTTCTATTTAGTTGATTTGAAAAGAATTCCAGGAACTCCTTAAAGTTAGTTTTTCCGGGATAATATATTGCGCCAATATCAAGTGCGTATTTTTCGAGATAGATCCATAGGTAATGATTTCCTTTTGAGTATGTTTCATCCTTTAAGCAATGGTTGAGATCATTGTGTATGTAAATAGAAACACCACCTCCTATGGTGTCATTTCGGATATTATAGTAGTGGGTGTAGCCCGGGAGATTATGTCGCATGGCTTCTTCACTAGATTTTAGCCATGTTTCGGTTAATACAATTACGTGAATGGCAGTGTTGAAAGATCGTAGTATACATTTCAATTCGTCGAACTTGCCTGGTTTGCAAATGCTGCGCACATTGGCGTAAAAGAAGTTTAGACCTTGCTTTGTAGTGAGTAAATCCTGGTAGGTACAGCTTAGTTGGTAAGTGTTTCTATCTTCAGAGACGCTTAGATTTGTTACTTGGCTTAGTCGTTTTTTGTAGTCGGGCGGACAATTTTAGGTGTTCCTTTGATATACTTAATAACAAGATCTAATTCACCATTTTCTTTGCGCTGAGCCATTTCTTGACTTAGTTCTTTCAGTAGAGATTTTTCAGTAGGAGTCTGGTCGTAGTATATCCTAATACTACCCTGGAGCTTGTTTTTGTTTTTGAGGACATGTTTGGCTTCCTGGGATGTCTCAAAGCTCACCTTCAAGGGGCGAGTTTTTCCAGGTGTATATGAGCCAAGGCGCAGAATTCTCATTACCTTAGAATTGGTTGCTAGTAGCTTTTGGAGTGTTTTTTGAGCGGAGTTAAGGTCTTCAGAGTAGCGTGCAGAATTGTCCACATTAGAAGATTCAGGCATGCCGACCACTATAATGTTTTTACTTCTCAGTGCCCGTTCTTGTATCTCATTGATAATGATTTCATTTTCAGATATTTTTGACTTTAAAGATGCTGTTGGAGTAGATTTAAGTTTATCAATCTCTTTTTGAATTGTGGTTATCTTGGAGTCCATAGAAGAACTCGCATCTTTAAGTTTAGCTATTTCAGCTTTCATAATCGAGTGCTCAGCTAGTATAGATTCAGTACAGCTTCTGATGTCATCAGTTTGTTTTTTTACAGCTGAGATGTCGTCTCGCAAAGGCTTTAAGTTAGAATCTAAAACTGCTATCATTTCCGTTCGAAACGTGTTTAGCGCGTCTATTAACGTTTGGTCGCAGTCGCAGTCTCGAGCTCCCTGTTTTCTCTTACGGTAGGTGATTTGACTGGCTTCTTCAAACTCTTTGGTATACGATAGGTCCGGGCTCGAGTGTGAGCTACTTGACCCAGCAAGTAAGTTCTTACGCTGTGGCGAGCGGTGAATGTTCATGATAGCGGGCTTGGTACAGGTGCGAGAAGTACGGATATGCTACTGTTTCGTTTACTCGGCGTACGGTGGGGTGAGAACTGTCGCTGGCGCAGCAGAGAATCGTCAGGGGCTTCCGTTGATAAACACAGTAGGTCCTAGGCGACTTACTCTCGATGTTACAATTTTAGACTGTATTCACTAGGCATTATATATTAATATAGAATAACACTATTTATCTAATTTTAATAAAATATGTTAACACGTCTGCTCTGTACAAATGCCGAAGACAAGTTTTCTTACTTAATCTACACTTGCATGTTTATAATGAAACTAATATATATATACATACCACAGAACTACATTATTAATACAAATAAATATATATATTACATGTATCTGATACATACGAAATTAAATGTGAAAATAAAAATCTACTTTAGAAACAAATTATATCTGTTCATAATAATTATTATCTTGTGTCTAATTTTCAGATTTCAGAGAAAATATTACTATGCCGACTCAACATACAAGTGGATTTCATCAACAACAATAAGATATGCTTAGTCTAGAAAGACGATGTTAATTAATCATAGAGGCGCTACCTGCAAGAGGTTGTTCTTGCAGAAGCATATATTTAGCTATAATATTTATACAGGGTTATTGTTAATATGCTAACAACCTCTTAGGGTTGTCATCTGCTAGTCCTAACAAACATTTTTAGTTTTTTTTTTTCGTTTTTTTTTTATATATATTATTAAATTGTTTATTTCGTGTTTTTTATTTAATTTTGCCGGAATAAGTACTAGGTCCATCTAATATTCCCATTGAAAAAAAGTTTTTTTTCAAGTCATTTTTGAATTGTTTTTTTCGTGTTTCTTATTTAATGTTGGCGTAATAAGTATAAGTATATAAGGCCCATCTAATTTTCCCATTAAAAAAAGTTTTTTTTCAGAACAAAAAAATATATCTCAAAATGTTTCTTAGAACTAGCAGAGCACCCTAAGATGTTGTTAACTTGTTAGCATATTACCAATAACCCTGTATAACTGAAAAGTACTCGTAGATACTCTGTGAACGCTTTGTGATCAATTCCAACAGCTTACGTTAAAACTGTTAATGAGTTTAAATGTTGTAAGCCAAATAGCAAACTTTCCTCACAATATTTCAATCAACAAGTCAGTTGAGTCCTTAAGTAAATTTGTAACAAACCTTTAAATAAATGAACTGGTTATACTGTAATTTAAATGTTCAATCAATGTTAGTACTTAACTAGACTAAGAGTGATTGGTAAAAGTTTCGCTTCGAAATGATTCATTTGTCTTTAAAAACTAATAATAAACAGTACTTCGATTATCTATTGAACGCCTTATAGATAATCGTAGAAAAGTCCTCACATTAGCAGCTTGTTGACAGCCAGTACAAAAATTAAACAAACCAACGTTGAAATAAAGCTCTTAGAAGCGCACGCTGCAACGTGACAATTACAATAATCGCTCCGTCCGAAATGCATGAAAATTAGAGAAACATTTCACATGGACGCTGTTTTTTTTTTTATTGCTAGGTGAGCCTTTGACCACAATCTTACGTGATGGTAAGTGATGATGTGGTCGAAGGTGTTAACAGGCTTAACCTAGAATTACTCTGGCTCTTATGGACAACTGCCGGAACACATCGTTAGGTGCTTGGCGACAGATTTTCTACTTGAGGGTGGTCGCTAGCCAGGCGCGCATTGACAAAATGCCCTTCCACTTGCAGCTTAAACCTGCAGCGGGATTCAAACCATGGACCTGCTTCAGTGCAGTCCATAGCCAAAGCCACTGAGCTATCACTGCTTCACTGCTGTTCTTAGATTTCAAAATTAAATGTGCTGTTTACAGATATAAGTCTATGTATTGACTGAATTAGTTTGGGTTGAGTATTTTGAAAAGTAGTCAAGGACGTCACTTTCCTGAATTACTATTATTTTTACCATCCTGTGAATGTACATAAGTACATATTTGGGCACTGCAAGGGCCTGAGGTGCAATTTTAGCTCTGCACCCTACGTGGAGTTTGTCATATATCTGGCCTTATAATAGCACTAATTGTAAGGGAGCTGGGAATTCATATATGGTTACAAAATTTTATTTTAGGGATTATGGCAACCAGCCAATACTGGGTGAGGTTTATTTAACATATTTAACAGTGGACGATCAGTATGATACATGTTGTACAAAATGGTCATATATTAACTATATATTCATATATAATTTACTTAAGTCAATTAAAATATTTTTTTTTTCAATGTAGCACAGTCCCCAAAGTTTAATCCCAAGTTCACTATCTTTTTGTATATTCGTTGTGGCCATTTGTCCCCTTTCAAATCGCTACAGTACTTGTATTTCTAATTACGAAGAAAAAACTAAGGAAGGAACTGTATACGTATAACTAAATATCATCATCATGAACAGATAATCTTTTACTGATTCAATTTATTTGTAATGAATTTGTTGATCTAAATTTTCGAAATTATATTACTTTAAATTCAATTGTTATTTAAACCTCATCAGTGTTATTAATAAAAATCGCCTAATACGAATGTAATCTAAGCTTAGACTTGGATTTGTTAATCCGATATTAACGTTGGATTAACTTCATAATTACGTTGTTATTAAATAAGCATTAGCCTCGGACTAACTAAACATTCTTTAAATCGGGATTAAGACGTGCGATATGGCAACTCTCCTATTTTAAAAGTAAAAAGAATGAGTCAGTCTGTCATTCTGTCATTTATGACAGTACCAGCAGAGAGTTGAAATACTAGAGTAGTTATATCCAAACACCACTGCTCTTAAAGCTTACTAGAATTTACCAATCTACATACCTACGCACACGTATGTATATGCAGTTTGTAATGACAAGGAAAGAACGTTCAAATATTATGCGCCATATCTGTTGTAAGAAAGAGATAAATAAGTAATTCGTGTAACTACCGAACCGCCACGAGACGTTCTGATCACCATTACACTGCGATCTCTTTTACTCTCTCACACCAAACGATACACATACCTCGCTCATCCATTTCATTGAGATTATAGTTCCTAAGATAAAACAAAATGACGATATTTTCTATTTCATCAATATAACCAATAATTACGCGTGAAATGAAACCGTTTTCTTATCTCTCACAGTGCTTGTATAATTGGTGCAGAGTCTAAAGGCACAAGGAAGGCATATTGTCCACAGATTATTGCTAAAAAACACGATTAGTGGCGTAGTATTCCCCGGACGCTCGGAAGAGCAAGACTAGTAGTGACTCTGGTAATTACCCTGAATTCGTCTAGTAAATATGGAGCGCACACAACTCATCTACAGTTAAAAACATCTTAGAGTACCAGACTATTTTCTTGTTGGAAATTTGTCAAATGTGTCAATGTCCATAGCTACATAATAATATTATAAATATTTTGAATAAAATGGCTAAACGAATGCGTTCAAGCAACTGAGATGAAGAAAATAAGGTAAGATTACGTACAAAGTTTTACATATACCCGTTTTAGTCGTGTGAATGTAGAGCTTCTAAGTCGTGCTGCAATAGCGCGGCAGCAGGGTGACATGCAGACGCTACAAGCTAGTGGTGGCGAATTTGTCGGCGCTAGACTAGTTTTGCGAGCATATTTGAAGGGACAAATTATATTATTTACAAATTACCTAACCTACGCAATAGGCATTTGTGATACCGAAAAATGTATAAATAGTTGAAATTCAATCTCTGCCTGCATTGTGGTATTGTCACCTAATGTGAAACGCGCGCTTGCAGGCCTACCGTCTGCCGGCGGAGACACTAGCGCTTGCTAGCCGCGTTACTGCTGTAATGTGAAGGGTTCCGTTTTCAGAATGTACACACTGATCCCGCTGATCGCCAACTATATAGCATCTAAACATATATATAGTTTCTAGTTCTACTCGTTTCTCGTTCATCGTCGGCGGTCGGACCACTCCCTTAGCCCGGCAGATGCCCTGCCAACTTGGCTTCTCACATGGTTCAGCCTCAGGCATTAATCCAGCTGGTTTCGAGTGATTTGCTTATCAACCAAAAAAATATATTAATATGTATTACATATATCAGTAATGATTGATTTAAAACATTTATTTACAGGATCATGAGGACTATTTGAAAAAAAAAATTGGAAATTCCAAGGAATTGAAAAAAAAAGAACATGCCAAACGAATGGAGATAGCAGAAGAAAAACATTGTCTAGAAATAGAAATATGCGAAATCTAAAAAATGTAGAGCGTCAAATTTGCGAAAATAAATTTAAAACATTTGTCAATTAACAGTTTTAGTTGCCCTTAAGTTTTTTAAAGTACCTATTAAAAGTCTAAAAAAAATTTAAAAATTTATAATTATAAATTGTTGAGTATTGTCTATTGTCTCACTGTAACAGCCGGATCGTCCACTGCTGAAACAGCCTCCCCTATAAAGGAGGTATTTGCCATAATCCCCACGCTTGGCAGGCGTCTTGGGGATCGCAGTGTAACTTGGAAGTTCTTTAGGAGGCGCTGCTGCCCACCTTCCAGTATTTTCCCTTAGTAGCCCCTTACGACACCCATTGGATGATATGGGGAGGTGCAATTCTAACTCGGCACTCCACAGGACCCTTCTATTACTAGTCACAAAATTTTAGCAATAAGTTAGTAATATGTACTAATGACTATACTCACAATTTAAAAGGTCGAATCATGCGACCTAGATTTCGAGGATATCTGATCCTCTTCATCATGTGGATCGGATATCCTCGAAACCAAGATTGCATTAGGTGACTAAATAAAATTACAAATTAAATTGTTATTCTCTATCAATGCTTGTTAGGGTTACTAACTTAGTAGGGTGAAGGTGGAAATGAGACTAAATTATATATAAAAATTATTTTATGTTTTATTAATTTAAAAATTTTCATTAATAAACGCTTCATAAATAACGCTCTGGATGCATTCCCTCTCATAAAGTTACTTGTTGAGTGAGTTGAAGAAATAAATGTTCCGTCATCTACTATTAGTTCATCTTCAAGTAAGTCTTGCTTATTCATTGCAATATTATGCAGTTTTGCCAATGCAACAATGTACAACTTGGTATTTTCTAACTTTGTTGTAAATCCACGCAATAAGCAACGAAACCATTGTTTCCATTGTTCCACACATCATTCAGCTGAGTTACGAGTCCTTATGTTGTAGGGTTTTAATTTTTCACTAAGCATTTCTTTTGTGTAATAATAATAAAGTTTGTACTAACAATCATTTCCATAATTTATCTGATGATGCTTTATCCTTGATTTCATTCTAAACGTAGGTATATGTCTGCAACTTGGTACATTATATACTCAGCACTGCCTCACTCGAATATGTACATATTACTCATATTATGCGCACGTTTCGTTGTGCGTATCGTTATAGGGATTTTTATTGAGCTCTAGATGGTTCTTATGGTAGTTTTTCCACGTAGATTTTAGTTGTTTCTCGTAAATAAGTTCTTGTGTTTATATATCTTTGCTACTTGAGTGGTACTATTCTTTTACTTTTGATTTTCATATATATAGGTTTATTTCATCTCGTTATATGCTCTTTGCGACTTTAATAAGTACTTATTATCCTGGACACTGAAGCTTTTATCTGAAAATTTACAAAATGAATAGAATATGACGCAGATTTGTGCTGATTTTTGGTTCTAGACATGCTGATAACTTTTCCTTTGTTTGCTTAGGGCTTTGCAAGCCAAAACGAGAAAACTAGATAGGTTTTCGTTTCAACATCATACATTTTCGAGTTGATGTTTCTGTGGGAAAAATGAATGGTTTTATGAAATTTTTAGCTGGTGATGTGTGGAATGCATTGTTCTATCTAGAAACAGTATTTTTATGATAGTAATTACAACGGTTACCTGTTTTATAGCCTAAATCACTTATTTTTGTGATTTTTGATATTATATCAGTCGCATTTTTCTCTATACGTTGTTATGTTTGTTTTTACTATATTCATAGTATTTATCCTCATATTTTGGGTTTTCCACAAATGTAAACATGTCAAAAATGACACTGTCTTGAGTCAAAATTGCGTTGTCAAACGACAATTTCTTCTAAAATTTATGAGGTTGCATTCAAAATTTGGTGATTTTATGTCAAATATTGCTAGCAACTAAGAATTAAAACCTAACGTTCTTGGTTCCGATTTTAAAGCCAGGCGGCCCTATATAAACGGAACATTCGGCTTCTTCGAGCATTCTTTGCTTGGATTTCAAGAAAGTCTAAAATTAAAATACAGTACAGGAAGAAACCCTCACTGAACAACTGAAGTCACCTGAGAAGATTGCTGGTCCAACACTGGAAGACTAGACTGGCGCAGCCCTCTCGACGCGGCCCTACATCCGGTGCTCCTGAAGTTGGTGGGAGCTACGTGGCGAAGCCCCTCAAGCGCGGCCACCCTTATCTCCGTTCTTAATTCCTTTCTCTCCCACCAGCTCACCGGAGTCAGTCCACAAGCACATACGCGGATCAGCAAATCAAGGTGACCAGGTGCTGGTGAGGTGTACCTGCCTCCTCTTTCCTGTGGCGAGGCCCTCCTACCTCTGCTTGCCTCCACTCTCCTGCATGCAGAGAGGCGCACCCGCGTCTACTCTGCTGCTCTCTACGCACGTTCCTGGCGAAGTGTTGGTGAGGTGTGCCTGCCTCCATTCTCCTGCAAAGAGGCGCACCCGCTTCTGCTCTGCTGCTATCTATTCTACGTTCCTAGCGAAGCGCTCCTGGTTCCACATAAATTCCGCCGGCTAGATTTTCTCTTTATTTTTATTTCCTATTTATTTTTTTTAACTTTCTTTGTAGGCTAATTTTATACATTCCTATAATTAAGTGAGATATAACGAGAGCCCAACCTTTTGTTTTAAATGATATTATAATTATTCTATACTTTCCCTCTTTTATTTTTATCATTCTTTTTTAAGTCACCCTTTAAGTCACACTACGATTATATTACGTGACAGTTTGGCGCCCAACTTTAAAATAACCCACCCCCCCTCCTATATCTTCTAAATTCTAAAAATAAATACGCTCGTATTTAAGATTTCTCTCGGCTCTCTTTGGCATCAATTTTTTTTTTTTTTATTCTCTCGTTATAGATCATAATATATTGTATCATACCTATATTGTATAATTTATCTTTGACGTATTTTTTTAATAATTTTTCTTTCTCAGTGGTAGACCCGGCTGTTTGAACTTTTTCTCGCTGTTGCCGTTTTTGTTGCTACTGTACTGCTTGCTGAACGTGTCTTGTTGTCTCTGTGCGGTTGGCTGCCACATCACAATGCCAGTTGAGTTCAAGTCATGTGGTAAGTTCCTTGTTAATACCGAAGGTATAGCATGACTAAAAATTAATTTAATAAATATTTCTTTGGCACAAAGTTTTTTTGAAGACATACATACTAAATTTTTTGGATTACTGGCAACAATTATGAAAAAGCTCAAACTACTCTATATACATTATCTCTGATATTTAATTTAGGTATAAATAAGGTTGTACAAAAAAAAAAATATCATATATCTTGTACAGTTCTTATAATTTTAAATTGTAACTGAATGCACCCTCATAAGCTTTTTGATAGGTTATCAGTTTCGTAATTTGCGGTGTGGTTCTGACATGGAAGGGTTTTCGGAAGCCACTGAGTGTGAGCTCTGTTCCCAATTGTATGTGTGATGAGGAATGAGGTCAATGTGAAAGTTTATTATATCGAGCGGACGCAGAACTCGTTAAATAAGCCATCTATGCCGAGCGGACGCAGAACTCGTTAAATAAGCCATCTATGCATTTATATTTATCTATGTCGAGCGGACACAGAACTCGTTAAATAAGCCATCCATGTCGAGCGGACGCAGAACTCGTAAAATATGCCTTTCATGCATTTATATTTATCTATATCGAGCGGTTGCAGGACTCGTAAAATAAGCCATACTTGCATTTATATATCTAATTTATTTATATATATATATTGGAATGACAGGTCTGGTATGAAAGAGTTTCATGTCTTTAACATTTACTAGTCATTTTCGAAGTCCGTTGCCAATTCTATTGCTTGTAGGGTCTTGAAATGATATTTCAAATATTCGATCCTTGTATCCTTTATGCTTGTTCTATTTAGCTCTAAACTTTAACTTATATTTCTAATATAAGTTTATTCTTGTCTTACTTTTAAATCTATAACTGTTCTTGTACAACTCTAGATTTTTATCTCGAATATGAGTTATTTCTTGTACCTTATATGCCTGTTTTTTTTAAACAAGCCTTTGCTTTTCACTTGTAATATGAGATTTTATTATATTATTTCTGTCTGTTCGTCTGTTCTTAAAGAGCACTTGATTTTCCTTTATATTTCTTGTGAGGTAATTCTTATCTTACTTATTCGTATTAAACTACTGTAACATACAGCTCTAGATTTTAACTTAAATCTCAAATATGAGATCTTTCTTGTAATATTTTCTTGTACAGTTATTAATCTTTACTTGTGATTTTCATTTCTTGTAGATACTCTCTATAAAAAAAAAATTAAAATATTAGTTATTTTAATTTTTTTTTCCGGGGTTTTGGGGAATATGTAGGGTTTTAATTTTTCACTAAGCATTTCTTTTGTGTAATAATAATAAAGTTTGTACTAACAATCATTTCCATAATTTATCTGATGATGCTTTATCCTTGATTTCATTCTAAACGTAGGTATATGTCTGCAACTTGGTACATTATATACTCAGCACTGCCTCACTCGAATATGTACATATTACTCATATTATGCGCACGTTTCGTTGTGCGTATCGTTATAGGGATTTTTATTGAGCTCTAGATGGTTCTTATGGTAGTTTTTCCACGTAGATTTTAGTTGTTTCTCGTAAATAAGTTCTTGTGTTTATATATCTTTGCTACTTGAGTGGTACTATTCTTTTACTTTTGATTTTCATATATATAGGTTTATTTCATCTCGTTATATGCTCTTTGCGACTTTAATAAGTACTTATTATCCTGGACACTGAAGCTTTTATCTGAAAATTTACAAAATGAATAGAATATGACGCAGATTTGTGCTGATTTTTGGTTCTAGACATGCTGATAACTTTTCCTTTGTTTGCTTAGGGCTTTGCAAGCCAAAACGAGAAAACTAGATAGGTTTTCGTTTCAACATCATACATTTTCGAGTTGATGTTTCTGTGGGAAAAATGAATGGTTTTATGAAATTTTTAGCTGGTGATGTGTGGAATGCATTGTTCTATCTAGAAACAGTATTTTTATGATAGTAATTACAACGGTTACCTGTTTTATAGCCTAAATCACTTATTTTTGTGATTTTTGATATTATATCAGTCGCATTTTTCTCTATACGTTGTTATGTTTGTTTTTACTATATTCATAGTATTTATCCTCATATTTTGGGTTTTCCACAAATGTAAACATGTCAAAAATGACACTGTCTTGAGTCAAAATTGCGTTGTCAAACGACAATTTCTTCTAAAATTTATGAGGTTGCATTCAAAATTTGGTGATTTTATGTCAAATATTGCTAGCAACTAAGAATTAAAACCTAACGTTCTTGGTTCCGATTTTAAAGCCAGGCGGCCCTATATAAACGGAACATTCGGCTTCTTCGAGCATTCTTTGCTTGGATTTCAAGAAAGTCTAAAATTAAAATACAGTACAGGAAGAAACCCTCACTGAACAACTGAAGTCACCTGAGAAGATTGCTGGTCCAACACTGGAAGACTAGACTGGCGCAGCCCTCTCGACGCGGCCCTACATCCGGTGCTCCTGAAGTTGGTGGGAGCTACGTGGCGAAGCCCCTCAAGCGCGGCCACCCTTATCTCCGTTCTTAATTCCTTTCTCTCCCACCAGCTCACCGGAGTCAGTCCACAAGCACATACGCGGATCAGCAAATCAAGGTGACCAGGTGCTGGTGAGGTGTACCTGCCTCCTCTTTCCTGTGGCGAGGCCCTCCTACCTCTGCTTGCCTCCACTCTCCTGCATGCAGAGAGGCGCACACGCGTCCACTCTGCTGCTCTCTACGCACGTTCCTGGCGAAGTGTTGGTGAGGTGTGCCTGCCTCCATTCTCCTGCAAAGAGGCGCACCCGCTTCTGCTCTGCTGCTATCTATTCTACGTTCCTAGCGAAGCGCTCCTGGTTCCACATAAATTCCGCCGGCTAGATTTTCTCTTTATTTTTATTTCCTATTTATTTTTTTAACTTTCTTTGTAGGCTAATTTTATACATTCCTATAATTAAGTGAGATATAACGAGAGCCCAACCTTTTGTTTTAAATGATATTATAATTATTCTATACTTTCCCTCTTTTATTTTTATCATTCTTTTTTAAGTCACCCTTTAAGTCACACTACGATTATATTACGTGACAATGTGTGCGCAGTTATAAGATTCTTCTTTTTGTGTGCATGGACTCAAGAGAGGAGTGAACAAGTATAAAGTACAAGCATAACCTGAATCTTCTAATAACCTGCATTTAAACTCTCCCTGCTCAAATCTCTGTTTCAAGTTTTCTTCTTCCAGTGGATTGTAACGCGTTTTATAAAATTTTACTCTTCTTACTATTCGAGCGTTATTTTCAACCTCCTCAGCCTCCTCTATCAACATGATATCATCCATACATATAGTAATTTCATTCCATTTTTCACTTTGTAAAATATAATCTGCGAAATAATTCCATAAAATATCACAAAACAGCGCGTAAACAAACAATATGTCTGCCGGCTGGCATAACACAAATCACAGAGAAAACCACAGAAAAGAGGAAGTATTTAATATCTCTATGGAGAAATCAAAAACTATGGTAGAAATGTCAAGTTAAACCATCGCTATACTAGGTAGCCCGCAGGTTTAATTTTAAGTCCTGATTTAGAATTGGATTAGCTTAAAACATCTTTAATCTGCGTTTATTAATAATGAAATCGGTTACTACTGGCCTAATCGTCGGACTATAGTTAAACCTGAAGTAATCTACGTTTATTAATAAGGGTGCATAGGTTTAAATGTATTCAGTAAAGCGCAAGATTTCAGTTCGTGGCCAAATATGTGTTACATAATAATATATTAACTTCCAAGTTCCAACTCCAAGTTCTATCTCATAGCGCTAACATTAAAATCTAACATTCACTCAATGCGTGAATAACGAACGCAGAAATAAATTTCTGCGTATACCTACCTAAGTTGAGCTCTCAATATTCACAACATCTGAAAACGCCTGAGGATCCTAAGGGTTTAGGCGAATGGCTTGTAAATGAATTAAGACGTTAAGGCGAGGCTTTCCACGGACTTTAGGTATTTTATGCGAGCGCGACGTATTCATTTACGCGACACAGAGTTGTGTGCGATGCGCCGCGTTCACGCTTTTAGCTCTCCAGGTAAGGTACAGTACAGTCCTACTTACGTAGCGGAGATCACGTCAGTATGACATTTTAGAATGGAATTAACATTTGTCGTGTATTGGTACATACGCCGGAAAAATAATCGGGTCTTGTAGGGGTTCGATCAGTACAGTAGTGTTTATATATCTATACAGTTTATTGTGTACCTACGGTTATTTTAGATGGGTAAATTATCATTCTTAAGAAAAACATTTTTATTTGTGAGAACTACATTAAATTAATATATTAAGGTTCTATTATATTTTTACTAGCTTTCCAGGCGCGGCTCCGCCCGCGCGTTTGTCGGTTATCGCGCAAAAACATTAACCTCTTTTTGCGCAGTTGGATACAAACTATCCCATGTTTTTCCCGGGTCTCAAACTATTTCCATACCAAATTCAAATCAGTCCAGTAGTTTTGGCGTGAAAGCCTGACAGACAGACAGAGTTACTTTCGCATTTATAGTACATTCGCATAATATTAGTACTGATTATAGAGAAAGCCGTTTAATGCACCTATTCATAAATGGTAATTTGGTAATATTATTATATTTTAAATAAATATATATATACATAAACTTCATTAAAAGAACACATTAAATGTCACAACCCTGTCATGTGAGATTCCCAGAATTCAGTAACAAGTCTGTCTGTCACAGTTGTCCTATTAATTAATGGCGTCGAGTGATATAGCTGCGTAAAAATAAGTTTGATATTATTTATTTTGTAAAACGAGTACCCTTATGCTGTCAAGACCGTGGCTCTTAAAATATGTATTTATGAATATGTCTTCGCAGATTTTTATTAATTTGGTGTGTTTAATAACAATTAATCTAGTGATTGTTTTAAGATGGCTACTTTTGTTTAATCTTTGTAGTTATAGCACGGTGCAAACATTTCACATCCATGGACGTCACAACCGTGGTTTTCATAGAACCACGGTTGTGGCGAGTGGCCCATGGTCGAGACAGAATCGTTTAGTTTTAGTTAAGTTTTTTTAAATTATTATTTTCAGACCACGTATTCAACATAATAACAAATCTCAAAGAATTATATCTCGCGTCTAAAATAAAACCAAATTTCACAATATTTTTGATATAATTTAAGCTCATTCCAATGAACTGTTTTGCAAGTTTAATAAAAAAGATATTCTCCAAAACGATACTTGTTAAGTTGAGCGCTTATAGAGAGCATTTTTGAAACTTAAAATATGTATCAATTGTCTTGCTTGTGACAGGAGCCCCATTGTAATAAATTTCATAAAGCTGTCCTGTACAGAGTGCTCAATTCAAAGTCAATGAGTACAAATCTTACTTCATAATCATCGCTCATTAAGGCAACCATCTTCAGGCAGATATTTGCCTTCTAGCAAAATCGGCCAGAAATAAAAATAAAATTTGCCAGATAGTGTCCATTATTGAAGATACAGTAGAACCATATCCCGTAAAACTAAAAAAAATTAAGTCATAAAACAGGGCAACAGATACTATATTTAGATATAATGTGTCTATACGCGCACTGATATAAATCAAAATGTTGTTTGGAATTAAAAATTAATAAATGAATTTTAAGTTACTATATAAAAGTAGTTTATGAAAATTGTAAGATAAGGTTTTTAACATATTTGTAATAAACTCAGTTAGTTAGTATGTGTGTTAGCTTCTGAACCGACTTCAAAAAGTAGGAGGTTCGCAATTAGTCTATATTTTTTATTATGTGTGTTACCTCAGAACTTTTGACTGGGTGAACCGATTTTGATAATTCTTTTTTTATTAAAGCTGATACTTGTCGTTTGATTTTTAAATGAAATTGAACGACAAGTATCATGAATGACACTCCAATAACTGAAAAATATTTTCCTATCTTGATGATATTATAGTCTTTGACAGTGAATGACAATCGATCCAGTAAGTAGCAAGAATCACTAAAAAGAGTTTAATTTTTTTTTAACAAAAAATGGAACCAACTTCAACACTCAAGTGTGAAATAACTTGTCGAAGTCGGTTTCATGCGCAAAATATTGTTATACTAGGTACTTTTGAACTATTATGGCACCGACTTCAACAAGTTATTTCACACTTTGGAGTGTTGATGTCGGTTTCATTTTTCGGTAAACATTTTTTTATATTGAGAAATTGCATTAGTATTGGATTTGTTAGTAAATTTAAGTAGTATTTTTTTATAACTATAGAAGTAATATGCAACATTAAGTGATTTTTAATACTAGATGGATATAAATTGAATTATAAGTAAAAACGTAAATCTGGCTGTATGGGAACTCATATTACGTCACGACTATGGTACTCAATGTCACACCCGAGACTTTGAACTAGTATTTTAATATTTTTCTAGGTTCAATGAGCTTGCGAAAATGTAAAGAGTTTTTATGTGTGATATACATAAAAGAAATCTAAATATATATTTTATTACAGTTGAGTTGAGGATTCCCCAGATAACAAGTATAAAGAGATACAACAGAATAAATTGAACTCATATTTTTTGGCATTGGACCTAACAATAGTGATAACAATTTACTAACCTTAATTTAACCATTGTGTACATATTAATAGTATATGGTTCGCAAATTGCGTTAAAAACTACACGAGTTAGATATAGTTTCAAACAATCAATTACAACATATCTAGATTCCATTCATCAAAATTGGTTTTCCTGATCCTTCAGGAACCGTTCGGAAAATCGAGATAAAAATTAGAATACGTTTTATGATATATCATCTAAATCCATTCAGCGGTGTTTAGCAAATTTTTGGCGAAAAATGGGCTTGAATTCAGCACTCAAAGGTGCAAAATAACTTGTTGAAGTCGGTACCATGATAGGTCAAAAGTACATATTATTACAATATTGTGCGCATGGTCCCGACTTCAACAAGTTATTTCACACCCTTGAGTGTTAAAGTCGGTTCAATTTTTGGGGTAAAAAAAATTCCCCCATTTTAGTGTCCCTTGCTACTTGCGGATTCGATTGTCATTAATTAGCAATAACTATATCATCAAGATAGGAAAAAACCTTTCAGTTATTGGAGTGTAACTAAAAAACAGATAAGAGTACAACTACACCGCGGTTTCCACAGACGAGTGAAACTAATTCTACACGGTCGTGAACTACAAATATTTGTTAAAGAAGTTGGAGTTGGTTACCCCTCACTATGCTTAAGTTGGTGGGGTGGGCACCTAAAACGTGTTCGCTAAAATAGAGCAAAATTTTTGAGTTCGTCCGATATGTACCTTACTAATAGGCGTGCGCCTAGAGCGCTTGTTATGACTAGTAGTATCCTAATAGATGCAGTGTTCATTAATGCAGACTAAGGGCATCTCGTTTGTGACTGAGGTTAATTAATTATCAGTAATACATAATTAATGATCGATTAAGTGGCTACTGCGGGCTTGCCACGAAGGTGCTAAAATGAATGTTGATGATTTCATTTAATCATAGTCACTGACAACTTTGTGTATCATTCTACTACGAGTATTAATAAATGCATGTTTTTTTATAATTATTGATAGGCTAGCCTTGGACTACTATCTCACTTGATGGTTATTAAAGATGTGGTCTAGGATGTTGTTCAGGTTACCCTAGAATTACTCCTAGAACACTCAAGGACAGCTGCCGGAACACACCGTTAGGTGCTTGGCGACAGATTTTCTTCTTAAGGGTGGTAGCTAGCCAGGCGGGCATTCAAAATGCAAAACGCCCTACTACCATGCTGATACTACTGCCATCGTGAGACAACAACCGGGGCCGACGGCTTAAAAAACGGCTTGACCAATTTTGATGAAATTTAAATAGGACCATACGACAAACATTCAAATATAAAAAGAATCATATAAATCGGTTTATCAGTAAAAAGTTCTGAGGTAACAAACATTTAAAATAAATATACGAATTGAAAACCTCCTCCTTTTTTGAAGTCGGTTAAGAAGCTAAAACACATACTAACTTTTGAATTTATTATTATTATTATCATGTAATAATTAAAAAAGGGTGGAGTAAATCTATACTAAAAATTATAAAGTACAGATTTGATTATATATGGTAATGAAGTTAATACTCAAAGCCCAGTGTATACCCATACACTGGGCTTTGATTATTAACTTCATTATCTTAGACCCTGGGTACGAAATACTAGGCATTTGGCTAAAACTAGATATAAAAACAATAATTTCATTGCATTTTAGCAAGCTTATTGAACCTAGAAAGTTATCAAAAAACTAGTTCAAGTCACGGGTGTGACATCGCATATCATGGTCGTGACGTGACATGAGTTTCCATACAGCCAGATTTATGTTTTTACTTATAATTTAATTTATATCCATCCAGTTTTAAAAATCGCTTAATGTCACTTATTATTTCTATAATCATAAAAAAGACGCCTCAAATTTACTAACAAATTCAATACTAAATTCAATATTTTTTTTTTACCGAAAAATGGGCTTGACTTCAACACTCAAAAGTGCGAAATAACTTGTTGAAGTCGGTACTGTGATAGTTCAAAAGTACCTATTATCACAATATTGTGCACATGGTCCCGACTTCGAAGAGTTATTTCACACTTTTGGGTGTTGAAGTAGGTTTGATAAATAAAAATACTCACCCGTTTTAGTGTCCATTGCTACTTGCGGGACCGATTGTCATTCATTGGCAATGACTATATCATCAAGATAGGAAAAAACCTTTCAGTTATTGGAGTGTAACTCAAAAAACGGCTAGATCGATTTTGATGAAATTTAAATAAAATCACACGACAATCATCAACATTCAAATCAAATAAATCATCAAAATCGGTTCGGTAAAAAAAAAACGGACAAATTGAGGTCCTCCCCCTTTTTTAACTGACTTCCAAAAAAGGAGGAGGTTCTCAATTCGTCTGTTTTTTTACGTTTGTTACCTCCGCAACTCTTGACTGTGTGAACCGATTTCAAAAATTCTTTTTTGTTTGAAAGCTGATGCTTGTCGTCTAGTCTCATTTAAATTTTATCAAAATCGTTCAAGTCGTTTTTGAGTTACACTCCAATAACTGAAACATATTGACCTATCTTGATGATATAGTCGTTGACAATGAATGACAATCGATCCCGTAAGTAGCAAGGGTAACTAAAAAGATTCAAAAATAATTTTATTTACCAAAAAATGGAACCGACTTCAACACCCAAAAGTACAAAATAACCTTTCGAAGAATATTTTGCGCTGCTGTGATAATAGGTACTTTGGAACTATCACAGTACCGAGTTCGACAAGTTATTTCAAAGTTCCATTTATTTGTAAAAAAAAAGCCCTTTTCTTAATATTAACACACATATTAACCTTCACGATACTAACTTTCACTACTTACGAAATCAATTGTCATTCACCGTCAATCAGGAAGTCATCAAGATAAGCGTAACGAGTCGAAAGTTAGCCCAGAGCATGTTTTATTTTGTTGTTTGATATTCATTTTGATCCTGTTCTGTGTGGCGCTGCGTAGATCGAAAAAATTGACACAGGTCCTACGTCGACGAGCTCTGCGAGCGCACTGGCGGTCAAGTGAGCGAGCTCTGATGCCATGAATTCATGTTAAAAAATCATATAAAATTAACATGATAACTTTTTTACATTTTTATTTATGATTTAATTACTTTTATTGATAAGTAATGTATAAAAAAATAATTTAAAATTAAAGATTGGTAAAAAGAGAGTTTTCGTTTTTAAATTCGAAATAGAGGTGACTTTAGGATTTTTTTCTATCGAGTGAAGTTATTTATTATGTAGATCAGATTTATGAATTAACTCAAGAATATGCTTAAAAATAACATATATTTTTTTCAGTTTAATAACCGAGTTTTTTCTTTGAGAAAAGTTAATTCTTGTATGGCGTTTTTTGGCCAGGATCGCCTTAAAATGAGTCTGGCGATGCGACGTTGAGATACTTTCTTCTCTTTAATATTTTTTTGTGCTGTTGCGGTTTTCTAGTTAGAATTGAGGTGTTATTTTGTATTCCACATTGTTGTAGTACTTAGTTCCTGACTAATGAATATTTTCTGTCCCATATGTATCATTAAGTGATCGCAAATACTCAGTCATGGTGAGCCAAATATACATTACGTGCACAATAAACTGCCGCGCAAAAGGTGTTTACGTAGAAAGCAAATTTTCAACTACTGTCTACTTTTCTTCTATATTTAATACAAAATCAGTATACTATTTAGAGTGTTATGAAGATTTAAATTAGTATAATATTTAGCACAACATATTAGTAGGTATAAACCTGTATATGTGTGAATTTTGCAAATAAAATCAAATATATTCCCCTGTTTAGCAGGCTGAACCCATAAATACTGGCGCTCAAGGACAGTTAGTTCATTTGGATGGTAGCCTGTTTTAACCTTTGACTATATTATCAATTTTCTGACATGTAAAAAAATGGAGTCCGTATCCTATGAAACGGTCATCGTCATCATCATCATCATCAGCCGGAAGACGTCCACTGTTGAACAAATGCCTCCCCTATATCTTTATATAGGGGAGGCATTTGTACTATATGTGGCCTTTGCCACAAAGAACGGCTATTAGCCGTTTGTAACCATTGGCTATCCGCGACTTTTACGAAATCGTCAGTCCATCTAGTGGGGGGCCTACCAACTTTATATCTTCCGATGTAACGTGGTACCCACTCGAGTACCTTTCTTCCCCATCGGTTATCAGTTCGTCGAGCAATGTGGTCCGCCCATTGTCACTTCAACTTGCTAATTCTGAAAGCTATGTCAGTGACTTTGGTTCTTTGGCGAATATATGTGGAACAGTCCTGGTTCTAAATGCAGGACAGTACTGATGGTTTGCTATAGGTAATACTAACTAAGCGCACCTGATGGTAACTGATGATGTGGTTGACAATGTTAGCAGACTCCATAGGATTTCTGCTGGAAGTCAACAGTTGCTTGCAACAGATTTTCTTCTTGAGGATGCTTGCTAGCAAGGCAACTACTCGCAAAATACCCTACCACCTTGCCAAATACAATTATTTTGTGTAAGTAAGCTATACAGTTTGGATAAGAAATTGAATACGTTAGCCTTATTCATAGAATTCTTCCAACCCTGTTTAATCTCAAAAGTGAGCTGCGTGCAATCGGAAAACATCGTACATACTGAATTAGAATATTCTTTGTCAACCCATTGTCGTGTGAACAAAGACCATAGATATGGACCGAACAGGATGATACCCGTTATAGGTTAGGACCTTCCGACGAGCTCTTTTATGACCCGTTTGAATAAATAGGTCACGGGAATAATTGGGTAGTGGAGAACAGATATCTTTTGTCTGAATATCAATACTTAAGTAGATGACTTAAGTTTGAGTGTGTCATAATTTTATTAAATATTGATCATTGTAGCTATTTAATGTAGTATTTAAAAACCAAATTTGGAATCTCTCGATCGTGCCCTCGAATCGTCAAGACTTTCTGATGATGCTTCGAGTAGAAACGAAAGGTGTCAAAATTCCTGAAGTTTGGATTTGTGGCGTATGTGACACATATGGCACGTATAGGATTAACAGGAAAATTAGTTGGAATTGTCACTGGATATTCAAGTTTTTATATTATTTAAGTGTTGTACTAAAATATCAAATTAATGTTTTCATAAAATATTTTATCATATATCTAATTATTAAAAACAATTAAAGTAAACTCTTTACATGAAATTTTTTTTATGTTTTTAGTAATTTTAAGGATAAATAACTCACATGTTCAGTGAAAATGTCACCTACCTTTTCCGCATCAATATAGGAACAGTCCTAAGGACGGAACTAGAAGGAGTAGCCATAGTTTTAACATACCTAGTCTCCTACTGAACCTTAAGAATTAAAAGTGACATCTTGACAAGAGAATATGTTTTTCACTAGGTAGGCACTGAGTTTTACTAAATAACTTTTTAACCAGAACTAATTAAAAGGGCTCCAACTTCGAGTTGAAGTTGTTTCAATTTACATTTTAATCGGATTGCGATGATTGAATTTTGTCGGTGTACCATACCACATTCATCAAAATTTATCTTCGAATTTGGACACCACGAAACAAAAAAATGTGTCGTCGCAGCTTTCAAACAGCTTTAACAACTATTATCAAGCCTATGCCAAGGGTGTTTTTGCGCAGGTTTAAATTCTTCCATACTTGTCTCATTTTTTATTTCTGTTTATTCGGGTAGACTCTGTATTTGATTAAGATATAAAAAAACACAAAAAGAACAGAATTGTTAATTCACTGAAACAGATTTCACTTATTTAATGAGGATAACCTTTGAAAGCAGCTGCTGTTACCTCCGGTCGCCAAATTGAAATTGAAAAACCACTCACGCCCTATATATCGGTGTGTATCTTCGGGTGTAGGGTGGTTTTTTAGCACATAATTATAACCGATCAGCTAAGCTAAACAAACTACGCTAAGGTCATGAGTTGGATAGGTGACATTACTACTGAGCGCTTCTGTATTACGGCGGGCAGGTTAAGCCGTTGGTCCTGGTTGTTGTCTTACGATGGCAGTCGTAATAACAGGATGGTAGGACATTTTGCAAATGTCCGTATAGTTAGTTACCACCTTCAATAATAATAGTTAAGATGAATTCATTTTTTTTTACTTTAGTGTTTGTAAATAATACAGATAGTACTGACAAAAATGCCGAACACTTACAAGAAGGCGGCTTTAAACTAAACATATAACTATATCATATTTTTTTCTTGTTTTATGCATTATTTTTATAAATGTAACATTTTGTCTCTAAACCTACATTTTTGTATTGTAATGTAATGGATTTAATTGGAACATAATTATGTACAAACTGATATTATATTTTAGTCACGTGTATTTATTTTACAAACATTTTGTATATATAACATCATCACAAACATTCTGGCAAGAGACTTCGAGGCGACAAGTACTAGTTTGAAACTGTACAAGTTATATAATTAAAATATTTCAATAAAATAATATTAAATTTAAAAAGATTACGTCATAATATTATTCCAAACATCCATTAATTATTTACAATAGCTCGGTTATTCACTACTTGATAATACAGTAGGGCATTGATGGGTCGTATTTCGTAAATTGAGAGGTGAAGCTCTTACTTGGTCAATAAATATAACATACTTAATCCGATCGCTCCAGGAGTCCAACAGGGTATTGGCATGTTTATGGTATATCGAATTAATTACACTTTACTGCCTAAGGTATTAACTTGTTAGGTTGGTATTTGGTTAACTTCTTCTTTATTAAAATAAGTTGAAATAGTCAAAAAGGTAGATAGCAGTAAGCTTTTTTTTTATGCCTGATAGGTTAGCCTTTGACTACTATCTCACCTGATGGTAAGTGATGATGTGGTCGAAGATGTTGTACAGGCTAACCTAGAATTACTGGCTCTCAATTACAAACTACAGCTTCTTCTTTAAAAAATTTTGAATACTCAATAAAGTTAGGGAGTAATATTCACTGTTCTACAATTAAATTGATCACTATGAATTAATAAACTAAACACGTACATTTTTTTTTATTTCCCATTCCTATATATCATCTCAACTTAGTAGTAGGTACTTACCTCATTTAAAATGGGTACAATATATCAAACGGAAACTAATAGAAAATATAAAATAGAGAAAGCATATAGTAGAAAGTGACTGTTGGCTAGCATACAAACAGCAATTCTCAAAATGGATATCGTAATGCAATATAAGAAATATAAGAACTAGTGCATGTTGAAAAATGACTACATTTTACTAGAACAATAAATAGCCGTCAACCGTTGGGTAGATTCATTTCCGGCTTCTTACATTTGTGTCAGAGGCATCTTTGCTGTAATCGTTCTCACAGTATTTTGAAATAGGAGGCAGGTTTGATAGGTATAATAATTTACATAAAAAACGTGTGTTTAAATAATAGATATTCCAAGAGTGTCATTAAATAATTTTGTAATTTGTATGGTTATTGTTTTCTTAATGTACACAAATATAGAGCAACACATAATTTCAACATAAGAACTGCCTAATATGTGTAACTAGCAGACAAGTTTGGTTTTGATTTTGGTACATAGAAGGATTTTGAGTAGAATAGTTTCTGGTATAGTCGAGTTTGACAGAAAGGTTTTGCTGTTGTTGAGTTTGGTCTAATCCTGTTTATTACCGGGTTAAAGACAATTTCAAGATGTATTCTAATTTACTAGAATAACAAGAATAAGTTAAAATAAATTAGTAAAACACTGAATTTTAGTATAGGACTAGATGTGACTAGAGCCATATCTGTCTAGTCAAATCTTTCTTTGCTATTTTATTATCATCATCGAACTCGAAAACCACAAGAATTTTGTTTTTGCAGCACTTGGGAAAAGGAAGCCATTTGACATGTTTATACAGGTAGGTTTTACTATAGTCAGACTAGGTCAGTATCGAAAAATTACCAGTTTGGGAACTGAAACACTTTCAAAGCCCTGAAATCAGTTTTGAATGGCAATAAATTACTATACAACGTTGGCTAAAGACTAGATGTCACTAGATAGATAGTCAACCGGTAAGTAAAAACTTTCCGTGCTGGTAACGTTAGTGCCAAGGTCATCTTTGCCATTTTCGTGTTCGCAGCACTTGGTAAAAGGAGGCACGTTATCAGGTTTATACAGGAAGGTTTTGCTGTAGTTGTGCTTGGTCCGCTCCTGGTTGTTGTTAGCGGCTCGATGGCCGGAACACTTTCCTCAGAGTTTTGAGGAGCCATTGGTAAGCAGCCTGATGCTGCTTTCTCTACCAACGCTGGTTCTGGAAGAAAATAAAGTTCATAAATATTTAACTATCAAGTGCAGATCAAATTCGCGTGGAGGAAAGGATCGCGTTTATAATGATAGTTTAAATACTGTTTTTTAGCTGAAAGTTCTTGTATCATAAATGATTACCATAAGTGCTTTTTTATTCAAATCCCTTTTTAAAGTTCCGTACCCAAAGGGTAAAAACGGGACCCTAATACAAAGACTCCACTGTCAGTCTGTCTGTCTGTCACCAGGACATCATGATCTCATGAACCGTGATAGTTAGACAATTTTCACAGATGATGAATATCTGTTGCCACTATAACAAGAAATCCTATTTTTTTACCAAGTGCGAGTCGGTCTCTCTGTGTTGTATAAATAATGATACAAAACCCTTCGTGCACGAGTGCGGCTCGCACTTGGCCTGTTATTATTCATTTATTTTATAAGAAAGTCCTTACATTTTGTATATATTTTACCGTGAACAATTCGTGGGAAATGCTAAATTTTCGTTTTAAATATACTTCAGTTTCTTCACTTGACTAAATGTATTAGATAAGTTATATAAATATTTTATCCAGAATTAACTCCTAACATGATCATTACTCCTATATACACATTACATTCATTAAAACTCGTTCCGAATGTCTACATGATACCTGAAGAAAACCCAGAGAAAATGAGATACAACAGACCGACGGACACGCGCGTCAAATACTTTTCACGTTTTCTAAATAAAACGTGATCTAAGTACTTCTGCTCATGCTACCTGCTTACGATCACTGCAAGCTGTTTGAATATAAAATTCAGTACCGGTGGAATTCATAATATTATGCGCCCGACACACCATTAGGTGCTTCGCGTCAGAATTTCTAGTTGAGGGTGGTCGCTAGCCAGGCGGGCATTCGCAAAATGCTCTTCCACCATGCGGTGAAGCTCAAGCCCGCGGCGGGATTCAAACTATGGACCTGCTGCGCGGCAGTCCATAGCCAATGCCACTCAGCCATCACTGCTTCAATACTTTTACAATTTTCATATTTTCATTTTTGCAATAATGCATGCTTTGCGGATTACATTACAAAATTACAAATTCATGATAGGAAATATGCGAATCCCGCACATGACTATCTCGTAATTTGTCATGTTAATTCAGTTGGTCAGAGCATATATACCCAGGCTAAAATCTATGTATGTATATACATGACTATAATATTTCCTCTCGTATTTTTTTAAATACTATTACAATATTCGTATATGTTTTCAGTAGAGTTCACTTTCTGGATACTTTTTTTAGAGATGTTACGGCAACATTACGAGTACATACCATTTTTCAGAAAATTTACTATCCCAGACGCTACCGTACGAATAAGTCTCTACTTACCTACTCGTTCAAAAGCATTTGTAAATATAATAAAATAAATCTACGCCACATTAGGACATTAGTACTTCTGAGATAAAATATACATAACCTCAGTACTTTAGTATGAATTCAATGAGATTTCGATAAAAAATGAACATTGAAAGAAGGAATGAAATGAGGATTAAATGACAAGTCACCTAAATGTGAGCGATCGGTGTTCAGTCGTGCGTCATCAAAAAGATTGGATCCATCCAGGTGTGTGTTATAAGAAATCGGGCACGGAATAAAACATTCAAGGATTTTACCTACTCCAACTGTTTCCCCTAGCTCTCGGAAATAAGGGATTTTCTGGAGTAAAAGATCTGCTTACAGTGGTTTCACAAGATTCGTAATTTTAGAAAATGATTGGCTCAGATTTATTCAAAGCATTATAATTACTTTAAAAATGATTTGCTCTACTTATTATCCCCGATAATACCAAACTTAATTGAGATTTAAATAAAACTATCTGACTGATCGCTATTCGGAACATTACCACGCGCTTGAGCTTACACACATTTAGAAGTTAAAATCTACCAAGTATTTAATGGTGTCTTCTAGCAACATTTTAAGCGGGCAGAGTAATTCGAGGACATCATGACATTCATGTGAATTATCATCGCTTACATATTGGTGACATAATGACTCTAAGAATATAAAGATATAATAATTGGCAGTAACAGACTAGATTGCCCAGAATCGACTCATCTTTTCTTACAGCTCAGAGTTACCACTAAGCGAACTAGATATACAGCCTTATGTCGCAGCAAGTCACACTAACAATGCGCATAATCAGTACTAATATTATAAATGCGAAAGTAACTCTGTATGTCTGTCTGTCTGTTATCCTTTCACGTCAAAACTACTGGTCCGTTTTAAATGAAATTTGGTATGGGAATAGTTTGAGACCCGAGAAAAAACATAGGATAGTTTTTATCCAACTGCGCAAAAAGAGGTTAATGTTTTTGCGCGATAACCGACACACGCACGGGCGGAGCCGCGCCCGGGCTAGTTGCATCATAAGCCGAACGCTAGACAGCTATAATTAATGTTTCTCAGCAGTCGATATAATTTACCTTCATAAATTAGGTATCCAGAAACAAATTACTCAAATAATTAACAACAAAGCATGTTGTTAATTCCTTAACTTCTGCTGTTACATACACATTACACACTGTGTTTTCTGGTATCCTTACTCTTAGAGCCTTGGTACTCCAGAGGAACGCTCACATTCACCTTGCACACCATTCTTCTTACACTCCATTCACACACTTAACTAACTTATATAATAACTCTTTAACATAATTAGGTACACCTCCCTATCTAAGTCCTATCCTTGGTGCGTGTCAAATACGGTTAATAGTATGTTTCTTTTAGTAGTTGATAATTTTAAGCGATATGCATATCATTATTATTTTGTATAAAAAGTAAGAACCTGTCATTGGCAGTATGCATTAATATAATAATTATGATGTAATTTTATTAAGTGTTATTTGTTCTATGACAACGAATAAAAAATAAAAAAAACTATACAATCAAAACATGTTGCCTTTCAACGTCATAGTGTGTTGCAGTTCATTTTACAATAAAAATACTGTTAATGTAACAACTTATCATATACACAATATTATGTGTGTATTGTACTCACGTTCTCGGTACCATGCTGATGTTCGTTTCCCGACTGAAGTGCAATCTCCTTGATATGGATAGCGACATGGAACCTCAGGGATCACGACATAGAAGATACCTGAACAAACATAAAAGACCCGTTTTATATATTGTATTATATGAAAATCAAATCAACCCTTTATAAGCTTTTTGCTGTGACAGTTAAATATAATAATGATCTTATAATAAACAGAGAACCCCTCCATTGCTACTTGTGGGTGCCGAAAGAACTGCTATCATAAACAGTGATCCCAAAGACGCCTGCCAAGCGTGGAGATTATGGCAAATCCTCCATGATAGAGAAGTCTGTGTTCAGTAGTGGAAAATCTGGCTGATACAGTACAGTACAGAACAATAAACAGCTCGATAATTCAAAATTTTCTATTATGAACCTACCATATCGTAGCATATATAGCTTGTTTAGGTAAATTTACCTAGATCGTAGATGTCACTCCGTCCCCTTACGACAGTGGTTGAATAAAAAAATATTTGTCCATATACCCCGACTTAGTATAATATACTCACTCTAAGTTATTGTTATATCCCTAGTGATACAGTTATGAAATGTTTCCGTATAAATAACTGCTATGATACGGTTGAAAAGATACGAAGTTATACGGAAGCAATTCATCCTTGGGAAGTGTATTTATAGCCCTTTCCATACAAACGCAGTCCGTTATATTTTAAATACCACGATATCAAACTTGGTAAAAGTTTACATATGTCCTTGACCCCCATGGGGTGCCGGGTTAGAATTGCACCTCCCCATTTCTTCCCATGTTGGTGTCGTAAAAGTCGACTAAGGGAAAAATACTAGAAAGTCGGCAGCAGCGCCTTCTTAAGAACTATGTCATCTCACACTCTTGATCCCCAAGCCGCCTGCCAAGCGTTGGGATTATGGCAAATACTCCCTAAATAGGGGAGGCTGTGTTCAGCAGTGGACGATCCGGCTGATACAGTACAGTCCTTGAGTGAAACAAATATGCACCTTGTTCAAATGTTCATATTAAAACAATTTTCTAACTTATATTGAATGGCTGTATATAATTTTACAAAACTGTACGGCATACCAGAAGCATAGATATATAGACTAAGAGACTGGGCTGAAGGACAAGCACGCAAAGTTTCAGCTACTTTGAACTCTTGGTATTTAATATATGAATAAACTTAGCTTGTATCAAAAGTGTTATAAATATAAGAACATACGTTGATGTACACATTTATTTATATATTGATAACTATATGATTTGATACGTTATACTTAACTAATGTTACTACGATTTTTCGGTGAAAAAATTGGAATGTGACTTTTCTTTAATAGGTATAGTTGTCCATAATTTGTGCTTTTTCGAGTATTATGGAATAATGATGGTGTATTATTAACCGTGAAGTGTTTGTGAACATGGAAAAGTATGGAAAAATAGTAAAATAGCATTTTTTACATTTCATATCTTACCGACACTATGAGCTACAAAACTGTTTCAATAATATATCCATCTCCCTGAAATCTTATCCTCTTGGAGGCCAAGCCCACGTTAAGTATAACTACTTATCTTAATCACAGTTTGTTTATTTATGCTTTACGTATGTACACTATTAAATAATATAAAATAATTTAGGCAAAAAAATTAGGCAGCTAGCAGCACTTATAGCAGACGAAACTATATATATACCTGTTAAAATGTGTCTTGAAGATACCGCTGGTACAGTACAGTGCAATAGGGTTGACGCAGCTGTTCAAGAAGGAGAGGCAGAACCCCACTATCCGCAGCGTATGCCACTACCCCTTGTAGTCGCCTTTCCTATGGGACTATAGGTAAAATATGCATTATATACTTCTGAAACCGAACTTGTTGTTTGTGTTAGAAATTAGGCCATCTATTTGATTGATATTAAAACTTATTTAAATTTAAAATGTCTTTGTGTCAGATCCATAAGAATATTTAGCAATTATATGCAAATTGCGTAAATACGATATTTTTCGACAGTACCCGTATGTACTGATGCTGTTTCCTTAATAGTTCGACTCAAAGACTGTCAATAAAACTGCAGTCACACTCATCGCAATTGAGATAATAAATAAATATTATCTTTATCTCAATTGCGATGAATAATAAATATTTCAAATCTTTTGAACTTGAATTGTCCTGTCGTTCTCAAAAGACTCGGTGATCAAAACCAAGCATATAAATTTTATTATATTATATAAAAGTTTTTCATTTTGTATCAGCGGGATGTGGGATAAGGGAAAAACCCTTATCCCACATAAATAACGTCAGTATAATAAACTCTTTTGCAAAAAAACGGGCACTTTAGATTTTTTTCTCTACTTCAATGAAGAAGAACAAGAAATAGGTTTTGTTAATTTGACGATGTATTGTCATGTTTTTTGAAGCATCCTGGCATGATTCTTTACGTTCCAAATTTAAAATTTGAAATTATTAAAAGAAAAATAATGATTATTGTGGATTATTCTAAAATTGCTTTACTAATGGCGCGAATTGCTGAAATGATTTTTAACTGATTACGATATTTTAAAACTTTTTGGCTATTTTCTGCAAATTAAACAATTTAATCTTTCTTTTTACATAAATACCACTTTTTGATATGAGTGATAAAGCGATAAAGGCCAGTAAAATTATAGCCCTTCTTGAAGAAGGTTGTTCGCAAACTTACGTGTCTCAGCGGCTAAATGTGAGTCGTTCAACTGTCCAGAGGACTTGGCAACGGTATCAAGAGACTGGTTTGGTCAAAAAAAGAGCCGGTTCGGGAAGAAAACGATGCACAGAACCAAGAGATGACCGCTTTTTGGTGAGACAGGCATTGCGTAATCGTAAGGCGTCATGTGTGGACCTGAAGAAGAGCCTTGAAGAAGTAAGAGGAGTAGAAATTAGCTTGTGGACGGTCAGGAGGAGGCTTTTGGCTGCCAATATCAAGAGTTACCGCCCAGCTCGGGGCCCTAAATTACTCCGTGAGCACCGTGTTGCTCGACTTTAGTTTGCTCGGAACTGTGCTTCATGGACTCTGGAGGAATAGAATAAAGTATTGTTTTCTGATGAAGCTAGAATCTCTTTGTGTAGAGAGGACCGACGCCGGCGAGTGCTGCGAAGACCACGGGAACGCTATGCGGAAGTGTGTTTCGAAGAAATCACTCCTTAAGGCGGAGGCTCCGTTATGTTTTGGGCAGCAATTAATTCGACGGAGCGTACGGAGTTAGTTTTCATAGAAAATGGAACATTAAATGCACACCGTACATAATGGAAGTCCTAATTCCATATGCACAACAACATTGACTGCACTTTGGGAAGATTCCATTTTTATGGATGATAATGCTCGCCCGCACCGTTCTGGCGACGTGGAAGCGTACATGCAAGAAGTTGGGATCCATCGTTTAGATTGGCCAGCTCGGAGTCCTGACCTCAATCCAATTGAGCATGTGTGGGATGTTCTAAAGAGACGGGTAAGATCAGTGCAACCTGCTCCACAAAACATCAGGGAGCTAAAAAGAGACATTGCAGAAGAGTGGGAACGTATGCCTCAAAACGTTATTAAAAACATCGTGGAATGCATGCCCAGAAGGATTCAAGCTGTGATTTTGGCAATAAGAGGTCACACTCGTTATTACGTTTTACATTTGTAACTTTATTAAATTAAAAAAAGTTAAAAAAAACTTGTCTTTATTGCCGACCACTTCTTATTGTTTGGGCGTGTACATCGATTTTAAAGAATACATTGTTTTTTTTTCTTTTAATTGCTCGAATTCACTTCACGCGCATTAATTTACACGATTATAAGTGTACAGACTACGTCAAAGAAATAAATTTCATTTAATTAACTATAATCGACCTTAGAACGTAAATTTCGTTAGGTGCCCGTTTTTTTTGCAAAAGAGTGTATGTATAATATTGTGTCATTTTATTTTGTCGTTACTGTGTTGTATGACATTTAGATTTATAACAGATAATAAAGAATACCGGCGGGTAGACGATGTTCTCGGTAGGAGGATTTTGATTGTGCATTCTAAATGCATACCTGTTACCGGATAGTGGCTGTTTTATTTATATCGCTTCCTCTCAGATTCTACAGATACAAGAAACATTAAATAATATATTTTCTTTAACATAAGCAACACTGACACATGGACACATTGAAGAAATTTATGACTTGATGAATGTATATATGATATATAAAGTACTTACCAGAAGTAGAACCACAGCATGAAAACGTGTAAAGGCAGAAAGAACGCCGTGAAGACTACGACGAAGGTCAGTACAGTCATCGCTACACTTCTTCTAGCTCGCATGTGTATCATAATAAAATTAAAACCAGTATCAAAATACCAATTTTTTTTTAAACTTTGCAATTGCTTCTTTATTAGACTGAAGTATAAACAGGACTGTTCAGTCACTAAGAAATAATTATATGAGTTTTTATTGGGTTCCGTGCTAGAAAACGGATGCCTATTACTAAGCCTCGGGTGTCGGTCCGTCCGTCAGACTTTAGAAAGGCTATATCTATGTGTTGGTGGTGGCTGGTCAAAATTTTTCACAGAACATGTACATTAAGTATGTTTTTTTCGCCTCCGCCTTTATATGGCGTATTGTTAAAAAATACTTACAATTGTTTAACTGTTATACACACAAGTGATAAATTGGTTACTATCAAACCTATGGGAGGTTTGATAATAACCAATTTCTCACTTGTCTAATTCAGAAAAATCAGTCATAAAACAAACAGTGTAGGATATCATTATATACCATCAATTATTGCTCATTACAGCCTATCAATATTAATTATTTCAGAGAGATACATTAATTTTCTTAATAGATGTTTATCTATTATTGCTCGTGATTTGATCAAAAGCAGGCAGAATTTACGACTGCAACTTTGCAAAAACCAAAAAGCTATAGAAACGGGACGGGAAAATGAATTAGGGAATTCATATTAACTGATTAGAAGAAACAAGATATTATGTCAATTTGATTTAATCATAATCGACAGCCATAATGTCCACTGTTGAAAAAAATGTCTCTTTTGCATGGAATTTTCCATACTTTTACGCTTGGCAGGCATCTCGAGGATCGCAGTGTACGATGGCAATTCTTCAGAAAGCTATACTGCCTCCATTATGATGTTTTTCGGCTCTAATGACTTCCGCAGGAGGATATGGGGGTTTAAATTAAAGTTCGGTACCCAACGAGTATTATCGTGCTTAAATTGTTTGGTCCATCAAAAATATGTTAAAAATGCGTATGTTAAAAATAATATATGTTAGAAAATACTTGAACATTTAAAGCCAACTTGATAAAGAACTGGGATCGGTCTTGGCTTGGACAAAATCCATTATTTATTCCATGGCTTGGATGTCCTTTCCCAAAATATACGCCATAAGGAGACCCATTTTAACTGTTCATATGTATTCATATACCAAATATTAAATAACGTCTTGCAGAGTCTTACCTGTCTCTGTGTCCCTTGCCTCTCCAGGCATGTTCTGCGTGCTGAGCACTAGATGGCGTGCCATCATGGCGTAGAATAGTGTAATGATGGCCAAAGGCAGAGAAGAGTACACGATGAACTTCATCAACACCATTATTTCTGCCCATTCTTCTGGGTATGGATAGAATACTTGGAACTGTGGATTGAAGAACATAGTCAATAGGTCAGGTATCACGTAACTTATAGATACGACATGTAATTAAGTTAAGAAATTTTGTAAGAGACAATAATGGAAAAAATTCTAAGTATACAGGGTAATTGGAAAAATGCTAATGACTAGTCAAGGGTGAGTCATATGTTGGTGCTACGTCGACTGAAGCAAGGAAGAGGATTCACACCTGCACTCTCATCTGATCCAGCTAAAAATTATGCATAGAAAATAATATAAACTGAAAGTTCTGCGCTCAGAGCCGTCCATAATGCTGCTAATTTTTTTCTAACATCAGAAAGTCATTAATTTAGTAATAGTTATTTGTTTTACAAGAGTGCAAAGATGCTTTATAACTGCATGCTCAATTTCATGACCGAGCAAGCGAAGGATTCTAGAATCCTGAGCGTTAGCGAGAGAATCAAAGGAGCACGAGGTGAAAAATCTTTTCACTCGAGTACTAACATAACTTTCATGCCACCTCAGCGAGGAAATAACTACATGCGAAAAAGGTATTTATTATTTTTTCAAACCTAAGGTTTTAGCAATATGACGAGAAAAGGAAATGGTGCGCGCAAAGAAAATTAAAAAAAGTACACCAAGAAAAATCCGAGTCTGAGTTTTAAACAAATTAAAAAAGGTAGTATGATAAATTCGGAACCTCGGAGGTAGAAGTAAATACGTATAATGATATTTTAAATTCACAAATTCAGTGCACACGATGTTCTAAATTCAATTTGCTTTATCCTCTAGCGGATAAAAACGGTTTTTGCACTCAGATATCCAATACCAAAAATGATAATCCGAGATGGGAAGATAGAAAAAAAAACGAAGTTGTGTGCGCATTATTTTTTCACCTCAAATTGATGACAAACATCATAAATAGAATAAACTCAAAAATAGTTAAAGGATCGCCCTAAAATTCTCCTTTTGGCGTTGTTTCCATTTGATAATTTAAGAAGATCACTCTGTCCCTGTAAGACTGGGCTGCTCTTCTTCAAAATATTTTTTGAGAAGGGACCACCTTCTTTCTCTAAAAATATGTTGTGTGCTTGACAATAGATTTTCTACGTGATGGTGATAGCGAGGTAGGTGACCAACGGCCTAATGTATCTTCCGAAGAAAACAAGCGTGCAGTAGACATACCACTAGCGGCCACCCGTCAAAGTTATCATCGCAATTATTGATAAAATGTTTTTTTTTATTTTTTTTTTATTCATAATAGGTTCGCGTTTGACCACACCTTGCCTGATGTTAAGCATTGATGTCGTCTAAGATGGAGCACGCTGACCTAGAAGAAACCTATTTACTCTCTATTTGAAGAAACCCATGTTGTATTCATTGGGAAAAACAGACCACGGTAAGTAGTTCCACTCTTTCGCAGTACGCACGAGAAAAGTGGAAGTGAAGCGCTTCGTACGAGTACTGGGAATATCAACCATGTACGGGTGGCGCCTCTCCGTTTGTCTGGACGTCCGATGGAAGAAGGGGGAGGGCGGAACTAAGTTGTGCAGTTCTTGTGCACATTCACCGAAATGTATCCGGTAAAAGACCGATAGACAAGCGACTTTACGGCGGTGCTCGAGGCTTTGTAGCCGAGACTCCCAAAGAAAGTCACTGCCTATTAACCTCTTGGCACGTCTCTCGATCGACTCAAATGCCTCAAGTTGGTATTTGGCAGAGCCGTCCCAGAGGTGAGAGCAGTACTCAACACAGGATCTTATTTGCGCTTTGTACAGAGTGAGCGTCTGTTCCGGTGTGAAGTACCGTCTCACCTTTGAGAGGATACCAAGTTTTTTTGCAGCCAACTGAGCCTTTGACTCAATATACGAGCCAAAATTAAGAGTCGACGAAAGAGTGACACCAAGAAGGTCTAGTTGGTCTGTGACTGGCACGGATACATCCCGGAAAGTTGGAGACAGTTGAAATGGTCTCCTTTTGGCAGAGAACAAACACGCCTGGGTCTTATTGGCATTGAACTTGACCAGGTTGGCATCGCCCCAGTCGGAGACTGCCTTAAGGGATAAGTTCAAGCGTTCGACCATAGCTTCTCTGAGTCTCTGGATCTCCAGCTCACTAGCTCGTGCGGAAGATGTATAGCTCTCTACAACCGTGCTGTCGTCTGCATACCCAAAGGTACCGGGCTTTAGCAGATCGTTGATATGCAGCAGGAAGAGCGTCGCAGAGAGCACTGACCCCTGGGGAACACCGGCATTAATACCCATTTGATCAGACGAGCAGCCGTCAACGACTACTCGTAATGATCGATCTCTCAGGAAGTCTGATATCCACGCACAAAAACCAGTAGGCAGGCCGTATGAGGGAAGCTTGCTGACAAGGGCGTCATGCCAGACCCTGTCAAGGCCTTAGAGATGTCCAGGGAGACGGCAAGCGCTTCCCCTTGTTTCTCAATGGCCTCACTCCAGATATAAGTGGCATACGCTAGAAGATCCCCAGTAGACCGATTTCGGCGGAACCCATATTGACGGTCACTGAGGAGATCATTCGCTTCTAGGTATGCCAGGAGCCGGCAGTTGAGAACACGCTCCATACTCTTGCTAAGTATAGACGTGATTGAGATGGGTCTATAGTTGGCAGGGTCGGCGCGACTACCTTTTTTAGGCACGGGTAGCACGTTAGCAAGCTTCCAAGATTTGGGCACTGCACCAGTCTCAAGAGACAGCCGAAAAAGGCGTGTTAGCACTGGAGCCAACTCAGGCGCACAAGTTTTTACAACTATCGCAGATATACCGTCAGGACCACTGGCTTTATTCACGTCAAGATTGCGTAGTGTCTTACGAACTTCCTTTTGGCGAATGTGTATGTCGTTCATGACATTTTCGCTTCGTGGTAGAATTGGAGGAGTTGCAGTACCAGCGTCAAGACGTGAAGACTCCGCAAACAGAGAAGCAAACAAGTTTGCTTTCTCTGCAGCGGTGTGAGCCAGCGTTCCATCAGGTTTCTGCAGTGGAGGCAGTGAGGGGCGGCAGAAGTTCGATTCAACCGATTTAGCTATCGAGGTACAAAGTGACATTTAATAATGTCATGCTGAATTTTCCAAGTATCAGCATACTAACATAATATTTTTATATATTACGTTATATATATATATTGACAGATAGATCTTCAAATAAAACAATAACAATACAAAGCTAATCCAAAGCTCGCCTAGAGACAACGTAAAGAAAACAAACTTTGAGTCCCAACTCAACCGAAAACAGGCAAAGACAAATATAACTGTATTTTAAAGAAAAACTTCCCGCTAGCTGCTATTAATACGATAGAAAACTAGGGTATCTTTTATATTATATACCCTAGTTTTCTATCGTATTCAGTATATTGCTTATTTATTTCTCAGCGGCATCGGCTATGAATTGCCGTGCAAGCAGATCCATGGTTCGAATCCCGCGGCAGTCTTGAGCTTCACCGCAAGGTGGAAGGGCATTTTTCGAACGCCCGCCTGGCTAGCAAACACCCAAGTTCACGTAGAAAATCTGTCGCCAAGCACCTAACGGTGAGTTCCAGTAGTAGTCCTTGAGAGACAGTAAAATTACAAGCACATGAGACTTAACAACTATGTCTCAGGGTGACGGGCGTAGTGCATTTCATGACTTGTGACGAAATGCATCTGTTATAGGCAGAGGTTAGTCTACTTTACATCAGGTGGGTCTCGATAACTTTTTTTTGTCACGATAACAAAAATAAACATAATAATTGGAAATATTTCAAACAAGGTATATTTTGGCTTCCGCTATCTTTTGATTTATTATAGTTCATATGTAAACAGTAGGTCAATTCAACTGTGGGCTCCAATGGCCACCTTACATGTCTGAATACAAAATGCAAATTACTTATATTAAGCTTGAAGCGCTGGTAGCATAGCTTTCCTAGTCGTTATTAATCGACTTACTAAGTGAAACAGCGGCTGCGGTCATGGATGACCGATAGTAGCATTATTGCTACGCCATATTCTGCCTACCATTCCGAACTTCCGACTCACGGACTTCCGAGCTATGGGTATTGTTGTAAAATATCAGTAGTTATAAATGATTTATTTTCTTGTAGTTCTAGGTAGTACATCAAATGGAGTGTCAAATTTATTTAAAATAATTCGCTAGACCCGCTTATTACCATACAAGAGCTTTATACATTAAAAAAATTAAATTAAAAAAATATAGTTATATAGTGAGATGCAAATTACAATTAATTTTCGTAACATAATGGCTGTTAACGCGGCAGCTAAGTATATAACATACAGCTGAGCACGTCTCCAAAAATCGCGGGGGGAAGGATAGCTGGTAAGATGGTGACGACTAACCTGGTCTCCCAACTGGCACTGCACTTAGCGCAACGAACCTCGGTCCTGTTTATCCGTTAATTCGTCGTGTTGTCTTGTCCAGAGAGGAGGTCCAGCCTTGCAGCGCTTTTTCACGGCTTCTTCAGGTAGTTTCACCACCGCGGTTGTGGACTGTAAGTTCTATTCGCGGGCGGTTGGAGGCTACCTGTACGAAGGTAGCTCCCAGTGTCCTCGGTATTTCGGATAATTCCAAAGGACGGCAATCGAGAACATTCGATTCGAGCGCGGTGCGGTAGCTACGTTGGGCAAGGGCCGTTCGCAGCGTCTACTTGCGGCGGCGGTGGCAAGCGGATTGGTTGCACGCGCGGTGGGGTGACAGATAGTCGTCGAAATATAAAATAGGAATAGAGGGTAGAAATAAATAAATGTGCCAACGTAAGTGGCGCGAACAATGGCATTATCAAAGATTCTCATTTAAAATGTTAGAATTATTATTATACACTTAGAAATTTAATGTGTATTATAATATATAAAATAAAAACTAATTTGTAAGTAGGTTAGTAGTTAAATTAAATGTCAAACAATGTTCACTGCATTCAATATTTGGATTGACCAGTGGCATTATTACTACTGAGTGCTTCCGTGCTTCGGAGGTCACGTCATGCCATTGGTCGCGGTAGTTAATATAAAGATACAGTTGTAAGGCTACATTGAAGGCTTTAAATACTATATCACTTGATGCTGAGTGATGATGTGATGAAAATGGTAAACAGGCCTGACCTAGAATAATATAGGAAAATGATCTTAATGACAGCTTCCCGAATACACCATTAGGTGCATGGCGTCAAATTTTCTACTTAGGAAGAACATGAGTTGAGCTTCTCCACATGGTTAGATTGTGTCACATGTTTTCACCCCACGGTTAGATGTAGACAATCTGTATTAGAGTCTAGATGATCGGATAGAACCTTGGACTTTCTGTGAGACCGACAGTCATTGTCATAGGGCCATTATTGTTTCCAGTAATTTATATAAATAGATACATATAAGTATATTCTACGAATTATGATATGCCTAGAGTAGACTACGCTTTTCAACTAAATTGTAGAACCAAATAAATTTATGTTATGTATTGAACAATTTATTTACAGCTCATAGACTAGCTTTTGACCAATATCTCACCATATGTTGTTCAGGCTAACCTTCAAGGACAGCTGCCGGTACACACTATTAGGTTCTTGGCGGCTGATTTTCTACTTGCGAATGGTAGCTAGACAAGCAGGCGTTACCTCCGTGCTATTTCTAGACAATACATAGATATTATTCATGTGTAAGAGTGTGTTCTGCATGGCACACAAAGTATATAATGCCCACGACGAATCAGACCATTGATTGTATTGTATTATTTAAAAACACTACATAAATTGCTACTAGACAAAACCTACTATTCTAAAAGATTTTTTGGGAGGATAAGAATCTTGCTTGACATTTAATTTAGTATTTTAGATAGCGCTCTGTAGGTACTGAACATCTAGGACATAGTTTCTGTTGTACTTACTTTTTGAAATTTCAAAATTTCTGTGTGAATATGCTCTACTGTTAGTTTCTTACACTGTACAACTAATATGCATAGTAAAGTTTTCGGAGTGCGTCACTAACTAATTTAATCGCCTTAGAAATTCTAAACTCAACTGTATCGTGGAATATTAAATTTGTCTATAGTTTTCTCGATGAATACAAAAGTAAATTAACGTGTGTACACGTTAATTTACTTTAGACCACATTTATACATAAAACCAGATTATCCTGATGATTGAGAACTATATTCAGCTTTTGTGTTTAGCGTTTATGTACTACATATACGATATTTAAGAAGTCTATATTTAACTAATTTCCACACGGCTTTGACATTTTAAATCAACTGTATTACTATGCGCCACCGTGAAAATATCCATCACTTTTTGTGTAAATTATATATTCACAAATGAAAATTCAATTGAAGAGCTCAATACAACGCTCAGTGAGTTAGAAGGTAGATCTCCCAGGAGGCAGGCTCATTATGCTATGGTAGTGCTCGCTTACTTTAAAATTAGCCTATACTATTCTGAAGAACCTTCTTTTATCGATAGTATAGCGTATCCATAACCATTTGTAACCGTTCTTTATCGAGATGCAGCTATAAAAAATACTAGAATATGTTTACATTATGACACCTTCATGATGTGAGAGTTGACTTGCAGGGCAACGCCGAATCTATTTGATCGGTGATTTTGAGGTTTGATCGGCTCATGTGCATGTGCTCGGGCTTTTGTTTGATAAAGAGAACACGTGTAAGAACATAATCACAAAAATAAGTGAACTTCTTTTAGTACCAATACCTAACTGCTTTTGTAATGTTTTTATTTTCATAATTATTTTTTTGAAATTTTATTTCATAATATACTCCCAACAAGTTCGTTGCCAAACTTTGGTTGTAGGTACTTGACTTACTTGTCCTGAGCATGTTCACAAACCAATAAGTCATTCCGTGACCACGATCACTGCAAAGTGTTTGAAACGTTGGGACAAAAATAATGATAAATATACGCTGTTTAAACCGTTTAAAGTTGTTAAATTACTAAATCTTAATAAAAGTAAAGGAAAACACGTTTCCTGTATAAGATCATGTGAATTTATTAGAATTACTAGCTGTACCCGCGACTTCGTTCGCGATTGCCGTACCTGCACACTAATTATTCACATTTGTGCACTGTTTATCTCATATTAAGCAACACTGTGGTCTGCGGTGAAGCACTCTTATAGTAAACCATAGCTCAGAATGGAGCTTTCTACTTTGGATTTCAAAACTCCCGGGTTGTATTTTCCAGAAGACAGTAGTTAAGTAACTCAGAGAGTTCTTTCCCGGTTTGCACAATAAATGTTGAAGCAAAGTACCTTCTGCGTTTCTTTAGAATTTCGATTTTAAAACCGCGTTTTTAAAATCTAAAAAAAAATTTAAAATTTACGGTAGATCGTATTTTTTTTTATTTCTCATTCTCGGAAAGTAGTGTTTGTTTGATCTGAGTAGCGGGTGGGAGACGCTCCTTCCCACCTAAGGCCGGGAAAAACATTGGTGTAAACAAAGTTATATGTCTAAGATTTTTCGTTGTAAAATATTCTGTTGGTGTAAAACAATTAATAACAACTATGTTTGGCAGGGTAGTAACTAAATATAAGGTAGAAAGTGTGGGTAAAAAAAAATATTTAACTTTCCCTAAATTTCATTGTTCTAACTCCTAGTGTATCTTTGTATCTTCTACTCGTGTTTATTATTTTTAGTAAATATTTAGAAAAACTACTATTTTTTTACCCTCCTCATATTTTAAATGAAAAGTAGAGTTTTTAACACGGATGTAAGTCATCGATTCCTACTTGGACTATAGCCGCATTAATTTAAAAAACATACTGCTCATGTTATTAAAATCAAAATAAATAATCTAAAAAAACATACTATATTTATATCTTTATTCCTTATATTAGTAGTGAAAAGCAGAGAGATTCCTATTCGGGCTATAGCCGCCCGTAAATATTCCAAACAAAATTTTACGTAAAATTTCACAAATAGTTCAAGCCTCTCAATAAATTTTTAGTAAGTATGTTATTTTATCAAACATAATTTTTAGAAAAGCTACTTTATTTACTTTCTTTAAATTCGATATGAAAAGTAGAGAGCTGAACGCGGGTGAAAGTTACCAATTCCTTTCGACCCTTGTATAACAATCTACTAAAGTTGTGCACTTCCAACTTTTAAACGGATTAAATCACGTATATTTATCATTATTTTTGTCCCGACAGTCGCCCCGTGACCACGATCACTACAAAGTCTTTGAAACGTCGGGACAAAAATAATGATAAATATACGCGATTTAAACCGTTTAAAGTTGTTTAATTACTAAGTGTAACAATCGCGGAAACCTAAGACACATTGTGCACTTTCATTTCGCAGTCTCCGAAATGTATCCGTCAAAAGAAAGATAATTATGTAGTTTAAAAAACTGATTGTGGTGAATGTTTTTTTTTTATTATTGCTGATAGGTACGCCTTTGACCACAATCTCACCTGATGGTAAGTGACGATGTGGGCGTAGGTGTTAACAGGCTTATCCTAGAATTACTGGCTCTCAAGGACAGCTGCCGGAACACACCGTTAGGTGCATGGCGACAGATTTTCCACTGGAGGGTGGTCGCTAGCCAGGCGGGCATTCGCAAAAATGCCCTTCCACCATGCGGTGAAGCTCAAGCCAGCGGCGGGATTCGAACCATGGACCTGCTGCGCGTCAGTCAATAGCCAAAGCCACTGAGCTATCACTGCTTCAAATGTACCACATTTTAGAGTTTTATCGTAGCAAGCTTGCAAAACTAAATAAAGGTGCCGTGCTGCCCGTGGGGCGCCAGGCTGCCCGTGGGATGCCGGTCTGTCCGTGGGGTGTCGGGCTTCCCGTGGGGTTCCGGGCTGCCTGTGGGCTTAAGATGAGCCGTACGTTAAAGGGTTTTTCAACATTCCGCGGTCCAAGTTATTTAAAACGAAATATTTAGTTTGTGATATCTGTAATTTCTGAACTGCAAAACTGAGAACTTTGAAATATTTACGGGAAAATAATTAAATAACCACTATTGTAACAAAAAAAGAATGATTGAAATCGGACTACGCGTTAATAAATTACAACTAAATGTACATTTTGACTTTCATCCCCTTTCCCAAGAAAACCTTACTGAATTTCGGGATAAAAGTATCGTATGTCCTTCTTCGTAGTATGAACTCGAATCGTGCTAAGTTTCATTCAAATCCATTCAGTAGTTTTGGAGTGATAAGAGGCCGGGATACAGACAGACAGCCAGAAAAAAAAAACAGTTTTTGCATCAGTATCAACTACGGATTGCTCTCAAAACATATTTTCAAAATATCTGCAATGTACAGTATTGGACCTGTTACAGTTTTATTATAAGTATAAATATATTAATTTAATAAAATTTAACTTCCCTATTCGCCTTCTGCAACCTGTTATAGGTATAGATTAGACTGATTAGAGCATTGCATGTTATGAAAAATATACGTAGGGAAGTTGTGCTTATCGTAATAAAAAAACTGTGTTTTATCGTTTGAAAAATCAGTCTTTTGGAGAGGTCCGACTACAGACCTATCTATTATACCTATACGATAAAGTGCAATCGCCAGCTTAAGATGAGCCGTACGTTGAAAGGTTCCTGTACATTCGGGGTGTCAAGTTATTTGGAACGTAATATTTAGGTTGTGATGTCTGTAATTTCTGAACTGCAAATCCGATGACTTTGAAATATTTCCGTGATAATTTTTAAAGTACCACTATTATAATTAAAAAATCGGCCAAGTGTGAATCGGACTCGCGCACGAAGGGTTCCGTACCATTAGCTATACAACATTAGACTTCATATTTTAACCTTTTTTTGTTTTAACGTGAGCGAGTCCAACTCGCACTTGGCCAACTTTTTGTATTTGTTGTTATAGCGGCAACAGAAATACATCATCTGTGAAAATTTCAACTGTCTAGCTATCACCGTTCTTGAGATACAGCCTGGTGACAGACGGACGGACGGATGGACGGACAGACGGACGGACGGACAGCGGGACAGACCGTTTTTACCCTTTGGGTACGGAACCCTAAAAAGAACGTCTGAAATTGGACTACGCGTTAATAAATTACAACTAAGTGTATATTTTAACTTTCATCCCCTCTCCCAAGGGAACCATGCTGAATTTCGGGATAAAAAGCTAAATTATCCTACCTTGTAGTATGAACTCCAATCATGCTAAGTTTCATTGAAATCCATCCAGTAGTTTTGGAGTGATACGCGGCCGGGATACAGACAGACAGACAGACAGACAGACAGACAGACAGACAGACAGACAAAAATAAAAAAAAATATAGTTTCGGCATCAGTATCAGCTACAGAGTACTGTAAATTTTTTTTTTTCAAAATATCTGCCATGTACAGAATTGGACCTGTTACAGTTTTATTATAAGTATAGATAAGACATGCGCATAAAATTTCAAGGCCGCATATCAGTTCTGGTATTTTGTTTTATTAGGTCTGATTATCTAATTTATAATCTTTAAATGAATGAGCAAATACCCTGTAATATTCATTACCTACTTCTAAATTTAGTTCAAAAGATCTAAGGGCACAAGATAGTTTAGCTGTAGTTACCACAGGGGATAGCCCGTAACTAAACTGTATATTAGGCAGACTTGAAAAGGCCTAAACGTGAGGTTCTAAACTTCTTTGAAAGTCTTAGGTTGTTTAAGCAATTATCGACTTATTACAAGTATAAATCATACAAAGAAATCTGTGATCTTGAAAAGACATAAGAAGATTTATTATTTAAAAGTCAAATTGTAATTTCATCAATAATAACCTTTCTTTACGTATCAATAAATGAATAACAATTAAAAGGATCATAAGACACACTATCATAAGATCAAAATTCATTTTGAATTATACGCAGGAATATTTTATTCAGGACGATTATAATTTAATTCAATACTTCATGTATTGTTTCGACTGTTAATCTGGTGTCAATAAGGAGTTATCGTTTCGTAATAATCATTAGGATCGCAATTAATTATTTGAAATCAGGTTTATAGAAGCAGTTCTTATAAACGATTCATAAAGTACTTGTCAGCTTATTCTGAACAAGTTATTTATCGTCAGTCATAGACGTCTTGTATGCGCTAAAGAAAAATTTGAAGTTCTAGCAAAAGGCACAGTCATTATCAACTGTGGATGCATTCTGAATTGCAATTGAATAGCAATTGAAAGCGTAGGTTTAGAAAATGGCAATTTAGTGTACTTTTTTAATATTGATCGCAAGAATTCGTAACTGTTTATCAAAAGCCTTGCACAAATATGTTTTACATACTTGTGCAAGGCTTTTGCGGGTGGACTAATTTCCTTGCCTTTTTATTTTCAGCTTGCATATATATATCCCGATACGACACAACATTAAATTTCTCATCAAAGTACCCGTGCCTAGGCCTGTTTCTTCCTATTTTCCCTTTCCAGTTTGCTCTCATGATATTTCATTGACAAATTTTGTTCCAAATCAGGTTTCTTAGTATCTTAGTTCTTTAATTATTTAATTGTACCATAACTCCATGCATTATGTAAACACTCAGGATTGCAGAAGTTTGAATGTAACAATTTAGTGCATTCACGGACAAACCCAACTGCTAATCTTAGAAAGTATAAAAAGCATCAGTGTTTTTTGAAATGTGGAACCCTAAAAGAGCATGGTCCAATACAGATTTGGTCATGTATTTTAAGTAAATCACAACAAAGAGAACAATTTGTAGCACTATCAAAAATTGAACTCACGACTATCCGCCGTCAAAACCAGAGCATAATATTATATCAAAATTAAATTATGTGAGGAATCAATAAGTAAATTCTAACAGAAATAAACCGACTTCTAATATAAAATACACATTATAAGGGAAAATTCAAATGCTGTTTGTCCGGTCTTACTCAAATTTAAATGGGTCTTCATGATAAGCACCAGCTATTGTATATAAAAAAAAAACATCAAAATCAGTACACCCTGTAAAGAGTTATGAGGTAACTGAAACACAAAGAAACAGTCGAATTCAGAACCTCCGCTTTTTTTAAAGTCAGTTATTTTTTTAATAATAATATTTATTTAATTAAACAATCTTAAACGGTTTAAGTCGCGTATATTTATCATTATATTTGTCCCAACATTTTTAACACTTTGCGAGGATCCGTGGTCACGGGGTGACTCTTTACCGTTTAAAGTTGTTTATTTACCATGTGTAATAATCATTAAAACCTAAGACGACATTATGACCTCCTTACTTCCATATATAAAATTAAATATATATCATCATAATAATATCAGTGGATGGCAAATTATTTCGTCTCTATAATCATCATCAACTTTCTTCTCTTTCGAATCGTCGATATAATAAACAAAAGGTCGACTATCTACCAACCGGCTAGAAATCGCGTAATATATACCGGAAATTACTTCGACCAATTTCAAACTTATTGAAAGTTCATTGTCTGAGATTTACATTTGTGCACAACATGATAATTGGCTTCAGTTTTATTGCTGGTTATCTTCCTGACGCGAATTCTATTTAGAAATGATAAGATATGTCGGTAGTATACCAATAGATAAGGGTTATTTTTCCCCAAAATCACATTGGACGACATCCAACACGGTGTAACGGAACGTTACACAAATATGTCTGTATCGGTACACCTATTTTTACCGGGTCTTTGGTAAAAATAGGTGTACCGCAGGGATCAATTTTGGGACCTTTTCTGTTCCTAGCGTATATTAATGATCTGCCTTGCATGGTCAAAGATTTCTGCGATATTGTTTTATTCGCAGATGATACCTCTCTGATTTTTAAAGTAGATAGGAAAGATAGTGAACTGATTCATGTAAATAATGTGTTAACTATGATCTCCGAATGGTTCGCAGCTAATAATCTTTTCTTAAATTCAAAAAAGACAAAATGTTTAAAGTTTTCGTTACCAAATGTTCCTTATGTTGTACCAAACATTAAGCTTGGCCCAGATAAACTCTCTATTGACAATGTGACAGTCTTTCTGGGAATCAAAATGGATTCAACTTTACAGTGGGATCCACATATACATGATCTAGCCGGAAGACTCAGTTCTGCTGCATATGCAGTTTGTAAGATTAGACAGTTAACAGATGTAGCTACTGCACGGCTAGTTGATTTCGCATACTTCCACAGTATTACGTCGTATGGTGTATTGCTGTGGGGAGCTGCTGCTGAGATAGAGACAATATTTATCTTACAAAAGCGTGCAATTCGAGACATATATGAAATGGATCCTAGGGAATCTCTAAGGGATTTTTTTAAAGAAATTGATATATTAACTTTACCGAGTCTGTATACATTTGAAAATATCATGTATGTTCGGAAAAAATTGAGTAAATTTAAATTAAACAGTGACAACCACAATTACAACACTAGGAACAAATATAAAATAACGGTACCATGTTTTAGATTAGCAAAGACAAATAAAAGGTCCTTTTTAGGTAATTGTGTGCGGTTTTATCATAAAATTTCCGAACATATTACAACGCTCACAGAAGGAAAATTCAAATTGCACGTGAAAAGTATTTTGATTACGAAATCCTACTACACAGTTTGTGATTACTTAAACGACAAAAATGCTTGGAAAATTCCACCTCTGCCAAGCCATCACATGTCTCCTACGTAACTTAAACAAATATTGTAATAATTGTATTATATTGTTTATAACACATTGTAAAAAGACGTTTAAAAGAATGGCCCCGAGTTTCTTGCCCGTTCTTCTCGCAGTGGCTCTATAATTTTATTTTGCTGAACGTGGCAGTACAATGTAGAATATTACAATATTAAAATTTGTAATTGACGTTCATAAGAGCGTCGTAGACGCCTAAATTGAATAAATGATTTTGAATTTTTGAATTTTTATGCCGAAAGATTTAAATATTATATATTATTACAGACCGAAATCTAATTATTGATCCTACTTACAAACTATTATTATTTTAGTCTACTTACATACAATAAAATTACAAATATCTAAAACCTACTTCGAAATTAACATAATAGAATGAAATACAGAAGAGAATGAAACTGCGTATCTCCGTTCACAATAACAATTATCTGAGAGACCGGCATGGCAGCGCGAGTTGAACGGCTGGCAACAGCCGTCCGTCGCGCCAGTCCGTGAGAATAGACTTTTGAGCGAGGACGTACCACATAATTATCTACTATTTTAAATCTACTTTTATGCTCATAATTGAATCAATGAATTATAGTTAATATACCATTAACTAGTATTGTGATTAATAATAAATACTTTTAAAAGTATCCTAAAAAACATTAAATAATATTTAAATAAAACACTTAAAAAAGCAAAATTATATATCTAGTGACAATTCCGCCTAATTTTCCTGTCATCTACGTGACGTCACAAACATCACGCAGCACAACCGGAACAATACCCGACTAGTTTCGCTTCTAAACGAAGCATCTTCAGGAGGTCTTGACTCACCGAGCGCACGATCGAGAATAAACGGCCAGCTTTTTTTTTTTTAGGCAGGACAGAGATGCTGGCTACCGCCTGTGCGGTCGTCCAGCTCCACCGGATTTTGCCAGTGGCTAAACTCGCCTTTATATAGGCCCGATCGTGACTCACCGTTCTTTGTTGTAGCTTACAATTGGTAAAGATATACGTTTTTATAGTGATAATTACATAATAAAGTTTTTGAATTGTTAACAGAATATTTTGTAAGTTATATACGGTATGTTTAGTGTTTACAAATATGAGAAATGTTGAATAATATTATAATAAACAATATTAGAAAACTAGTTTTAAACTTAATATTATGAAAGGGTCGCAGAGTGACGTCAAGACTGGTTCGGCGGGTAGCTCGGTTCGGCAAGTAGGCAGCTTCGTAGCGTGACTCGTAGCGTGACGTCATCACTGGTTGCTGGTTTGACGGGTGGCTTGGCTCGGCACGTTATGAAAAAAATAATAAACAAAAATTACAAATAGTGTTTAAATTGTTACGTTTCAATATGATTTAAACTGTACTTAATTTAATGCTTTACATTTTACTTGTAATTATACAATTTGACTCATTTAATAGCTTAAAAGATAATTACGTAGTCCATTAGACATTGATTTGACTCGTAAGGTAATACTTGGAGGGGAGAGCAAACATGGCCGGTTGTAGGGAGAATTCGAGTCAGTCTTCAATAGAGTCTCGAAGTGTAAGGGCGTTACTGTACTTAATACGCAAAGTGCCGTGTATAATATACGACAGTACTACATATAGGTACACAGTGTTTGACAGTGAGTTTACCCTAATTGTGGAATATAGGATAGGTTTGAAATATAGTAGTTGTAACATGGTAAGCCTGAGCTTTATTACAAAATAGTTTGTGGCGGCAGATTATCACTAAAAATACGTAACAGTGGGGATGAAACCAATTGAGTCGGTTCATTCAGCAGCGCGAATCCTACACTATGTTTTGATATTTCTAACTGTTCTAATACACATAATCTAAACCCCTTGTCACAACAGTGTAAGATTTTAAACGTGTTACAATTGAGGAGCTGATGATTGCTTTCAATTAAATGTTTGGCAAAATGAGACTGTTCGGGATGGTCGTTTCTAAACGCGGATTTATGTTCTTTATATCTGATATCAAAATTACGGCCAGTTTGACCAATATAAACGCTGTTACATTTGTATACTCGTTTTAAGTGCATTTTACTTTTTTTTACTACTTACTACATAGATAAGTATAAAAGCTAGTATATGACAGAAACTCACTAGTTAATGTTTAGCTTACCTTTTAGTAGGGTTGACGATAAATTCTCTAACATAGAAGTGGAGATGTGCAGGAGCAGCGAGTGATGCCACCAGTGACCATATCCCAAGTGCTGTCGCCACGGTCAGCCGAGTCACTCTTTTGCTGTCTCCTACAACAAAATATATATAAACTTTTAAAAAGATTCCTGAAAAGCAATACGAATGAAATCTAAAATTGGATTTTATTATAGGCACAATATTTAAGTAAACTATCCTAGTTTGTTCTTGTGTGCCCCAATCTCGGTATGTGCTCCCACCTACTCAATGTCAATACGACAACCTCGACTCTTATTTAGTTTTCCACCGGCTCACTTTGTTTTATATCCCTTCCCTACTTTTTCACATTTCGTTATTTTTACTTGACTTGGCGTAAGAACTTGCTTCAAAATAAGCTGAAAATAGCTTATTTTGAATTTATATATTTGGTTTCTAGCTGTCGCATTTATTACTAACACTACATATGTTATACACAAGACGGCATAGTCTGTCTGCTCGGTGTCGGATCTAGTATTTTACTCCAAATGTTTCTAGTTCAAAAGTCTCCATAATAACCTACATCGACTGAACAATGGATTTTGATGACATTGGTTTTACATCAGCTCTTTTTAGACGCCAAAATTAATCATATTGACTGATTATTATTTGTTGTAAAGTAATAAACCTGTGTGGTGGAGTGACCTGTGTGGTAGTAAACTTCATTAAGGATTGTCTTTATTGCGTAACTATTATGGTTGCTATATTACCCTTCTCATTCTGCTAGACACTGAATTGTGCTCGTCGCTCTGAGACGTTACTCTCGTTCGCCCATTGTGAAATTACTGCTTGCTAAAGTGTCTTTTTAGCTGATAGAAGGTAGCGTTTGCACGCTTACTATTTACGGGAAAAAATATCTGATACAGCGCTGGTCTTGCTAAAGAGTGTTACGCATACTAAGGGAAGTGTGTATTAGTGTGTATAAGTGTGTTATTCATACCGCTTTCCTTACAGACGTAGTTTGGTCATATTCTAATGTACTAAGCGTATGTCTGTACAATATCACCAAATTTGAACAATGGATACTTAAAATACGACGACATTGCGTTTGTATGGAAAGGATTTAGGCGCGGCTCGCAAAAATGAACACAGTAATTGTTATCTGAAAAAAAACAGTGTACAAACAAAGATACACTGCTCATATAGTAGTCGCCAAGTATTTATACAGACCCCATAGCCAAATGTTGAAATACACTTGCTTCAATTTTATTTATTAGTCGCCGGTTAAGTAGATACATTTTAACACCTGTAAAGGCGCAACATTAATTAAGGAGCTTCGATATAAACAGTGATGGATTGTATCTCAAAGCTATCTGAAGGAGTTATTAATTTAATATAATATTTAATTAGACTAATTAGGGCGTGTTTCAGAATTTTCGAGAAAGATCCAATTTTACTACCCAGAACATATTTAATAAATAAAACACTATCTGTGTTTCAGTCATCGATTTAGCCTATCCATCTGTTAAAGCTTGAAAAGCGCTGCATATTAACTGTAATTTTTATCATTCAGTTATTTTATGTGTTGCATAGCAACCCGAAACTTTATTAGGACATTCTGAAACGGGCTCTTAATTAGACTTCATAACTTTTCTCATTGTCGAAAATTGTTGGAGTAAGTTGCTTGTTACGGCAATGTACTGCTACGACCTGTACTTAAAACTTTAGAAGATTTCATGTATGAGAGTTGTTTCTGTACTCCATCAGTTTATATCTACCTGTGTTATGACTGCAAAGGGCCACAAGGCTTTGAGGCAAATGACTTTAATATTGGGTAAGGGAAACGATTATATAAAACGAACGAATATATAACGATTATAAAGATTCATTTATCTTGTATTATTCAAAATGTCATAGCCAGAACGTTACAACTACGCTACTATTGAACAAAACCTTCCCTATAAGAGAGTCTTACCATAATTTAGCGACTTAAGGATCCCATTGCTAGATGGCAATCATACAGAACAACAATACTAGAATGGCACTGTTGTGCACATTCTAGTATTTTTCCCTTCGTCGCCTTTTATCCCACTGGAACATATTATGAGAAGGTGCAATTCATGCCGGGCGCCCACATGGGGGTAGTTGTATTGGATGTTTTAAACTAACTACCTCGCTTATGAATGTGGAAGCGCGTACTCCTATTTTAGAAACTTGCATAAAATCTGAATGAATCATTTAAAATACAATAATAATCCACGACCTGAGCGGCATAAAAAAGATCGAATAATCAACAAACATCAAAATGTTAAACGGATATCGGCAATGGACGGCTATAAAACGTTCCGAGGCCGTTAAAGAGAATTCGACGTTTATTCTATCATTGTTTAGTGCTGCCATAAGGAAGGCTAAATTAACAAGCAGTACCTTTACCGGTATTGGCAAATCGTAAATTTTGAATAATATCTTGAAGGATTTAGTAACTTGCGCCTTCCGTTTGAAACATAAAAAAGTACAAACTTATGCCTCTGAGATACTTATTCTCATATTTATGGCCGTTTTACTTTTCCCCTCGTGCGTGGAGCTCCGCGGGGCGCCCAGGCGTTGACTGTCAAGCGTTGTGAGCGGATTTTGGTCCGTCTGGAGTGCGTGCGTGTTTAACCTATGATCTTGAGTTAAGTAGGGCTAAGACTAAAAGTACATTCTAACTTTTTACGTAAATCAACAATATGTTTTATATTTATTCCCACTGTTATTGCAAGTTGTAAAGGAGATATGCAGTCTTAAAGTCAACATCTACTAAATAAAGCTCTTGAGTATTTAATTGAAATAAAATAGTATTTGTCACTATATTCAAATAATTTTAATGAATTTATAAAGTGTAATAAATAGTACCTGTCTGGAAGTGTTTTCTCCTAACTTAAATTAACTTAGCACTTTTCACATCACTGATATAAAATTTTTTCGTTCTAACCTCAAAATGGAAGATTTTCACACCACTATTGCACAAATTGGAGCCAGTCTGCACCAGCGCATGAACAATTTCGAAAGTGAGTTGAAGAGTGCAGCCAATCCAGAATCAACTGCCAGTCTAGCAACTGAATTTGCCACTTTCAAGACCTTTGTCATTGCATCCCTCAGATCTCTTCAATTACAGGCTGACATATTAGCAAAGGCAGTAGATAACATTGAAATGCGGAGCCGGCGTAAGATGTTATTGATACATGGTGTGCCTGAAACTACAGCTGGGATGAAAGAAGACACTGCTTCGGTAATTTGCCGCACATTAACAACCAAAATGAAACTGGACGGTTTTGGTGTTGGTGACGTTAGTAGGTGCCATAGAATGGGTCGCTCAACTACTGATAAACCTCGCCCCATACTTTTCAAGCTCTGTGATATGGCTTTACGGAATAAAATCTGGGGGTCTAAATGTGGTCTCAAAGGTACTGGAATCACCATCTCAGAGTTTCTCACTAAGCCGCGTCATGAATTATTTCTAGCCGCCCGTGAACGATTCGGTGTGTCAAAATGTTGGACGAAGGAAGGTTCAGTGTTTGTGATCAGCTCTGATGGCACGCGTCATCGCATGAGCAGCCTCAAAGAGCTCGAAGACGTCAAACTGCTAGTTGAAAAGCCGAAGCACCCTCCTGCCAAGGACTGTACTGTAGTCCAGGCACCCAAACCCAGGCGAGCTGCAGCTAACAAGAAATAATAATCTTGATGCATTGTTTCTTCACTGGTTTTGTGTTGGTTTGTTTTGAGATCAGTACTTTTCATTCATGAAAACGTATAATTTGTAGGTACTTTCACACTTAAATTCTATAATATGTAGCACACTTTTCCATCTACCGCTTTTTAAAGATAATTTCTGTTTCTTACTTGATTAATGTACTTGGTAAAAACTAAAACAAACAGTGTATTTTAAGGTTATGTACAGCAGGATGACGTTGGTTGACAGATTCATTCTTCTTCTTCCAAACTAGACTCGTATTGTTTGTACATTCTTCATCATTTTACACTATTTATTATTTGATATGACTCCATCTTTAAGTTTTTAAAGCAGCAGTGGAGTAAGCAGTTGTTCACGTGTTTTTAAAATCGATTTCTTTTTTATTATATTATTCTTACTTAAGGTTTTTCATGTAAAGTGCAAGTCTCACAGTTATTTTTATTCAGCAACACAACCGGCAGGTGAATTTTTTACGCTTTGCAAGCTAATTCTTATTTTATTATATTTATTGTATAGTATATATATTATTTTATTTGTATTTATTATTATATAATATATAATTTTTTTTTTTTTTTTTTTCCAATGTTAAATATATTTGATAACAGCGATAGTGATAATGATAATGATGATTATTTATCTCTTTCTTCATCTAACTTGGTTAGTGGTGATTGTAGCTTTTCTAGTATTCCATCTCTCTCTGACACTCTGAATACTCATTTTTCTGATGTGCCCAAGAACTTTAATGCTATCCATATCAACGCGCAAAGTATTCCCGCTCATTTCCCTCATATGCTGGCGTCATTTGATAACAATAACATACATGCAATAGTAGTCTCCGAAACCTGGTTAAAAACATGTCTCCCTTCTATTTCATACTCATTACCGGGTTTTGTTCTAATTCGTAACGACCGGATTGGTAGAGGTGGTGGTGGTGTAGCCATCTATCTACGTGCCCATATTCCTTATTCAATAGTAAGTTTGTCTACTCAACCACCTCCTCTTAATGGTGGTGAACATCTATTTATAGAAGTACTTCTTTCACATACCAAAATTCTTCTTGGAGCCTACTACTCGCACTCGTCCAAACTAAATTACTTTGCTTCGTTTGAAAAGATTTTAGAAGATCTCGTTCCTTCTTATAGTCATACCATTATAATGGGTGACTTTAATACCTGTCTTCTGAAAAATGACACTCGAGCTTCTTCAATACAGTCCATTATCAAATCAAGCAACATGCATATTCTTCCAACAAATGCAACTCATTTCGCCCCCAATTCCACTCCGTCACTTCTTGACCTTATCATAGTTTCCTCACCCGTGCATGTTGCTAAACATGGCCAGTGTTCCGCCGATGCCTTTTCGTATCATGATTTGATATTTGTATCCTATAGAGTACGTCCTCCTAAATTTAAGCCCACAATACTTCTGCAACGCAATTTTAGTTCTGTTGTTTCTGAAAATTTACGTCGAGATGCTGAAAACATAGATTGGACTCCGGTGTTGAATGCTAATTCTTCTGATGACAAAATTGCTATTTTTAATTCCTTGTTGATGCTCCTTTACGATGCGCATGCACCAATTCGACGCATTAAAATAAAGCATGTTCCAGCACCATGGCTCACAGAAGATATCAAAAAGATAATGCATCGTAAGTCTGTTACAAAGTCCAATTACAAATCATCTCCTAATGATCAGAATAGATCTAAATACATAAGTTCTCGAAATATCTGCAATAAGGTGTGTAGGGACGCTCAAAGCCGCCACATCCATGAGTCTATTCAAAATGGAGATCCAACAAAAATCTGGAAATTTCTCAGAACTTTGGGAATTGGTAAGTCTCGTAATGATTCTATTTCAAGCAATTTAGATATTGATGCACTCAATAAACATTTTTCCACTACGTCACGCATTGATAGTACTGTCAAAGCTAAAACCCTACAATCTCTTTCAGCTAAACCAACTCCCAACTCTTCGTTTTTCTTCTTTAGTCCATTTACTAGTTGTGATGTTAAAAAAAGCGTATTATCTATTCTGTCTAATGCAGTTGGCAACGACGGTGTAAGTCGAAATATGATCCTTCCTATTATTGACACTATTCTTCCTATTCTGTGCCATATCCTGAACTATTCTATTACAAATGGTGACTTTCCTTCCATATGGAAAGAAGCTCAGATAATTCCTCTTCCAAAAAAACGTAATCCGAAATCCTTCTCAGACTATCGTCCTATATCTATTCTACCATTCCTATCCAAAGTCTTAGAACGCCTTGTCCACTCTCAAATTAGTTGCTTCCTTTTAAAAAACAATCTCCTTAATCCTTTCCAGTCTGGTTTCCAACCTGGCCATAGCACAGTTACAGCCTTGATCAAAATATCTGACGACATCCGTTTTGGTATGGAGAATGGCTTGCTAACTGTCTTAACTCTGCTTGACTTTAGTAATGCATTCAATGCGATTGATTTTGACATCTTATTAGGTGTATTACGCTCCATTAACATATCTCCAACAGTATGTGACTGGTTTCATAGTTATTTGTACGGACGACGACAGCGAATACGCCTTGATGAAAATGTTTCTTCATGGTGCGATCTGACTGCCGGCGTCCCCCAAGGTGGTGTGCTGTCTCCACTCCTTTTTGCAATTTTCATTAATTCAATTTCTAATCAGTTATCTTCTTCCTACCACCTTTATGCAGATGATCTCCAAATTTATTCTCAATCCCCCCTAGTTAGTATATCTGATGCTATTACAACCATTAACAATGACTTGCGTCATATAACTGAGTGGAGCACAAACTTTGGACTTAGAGTGAACCCAGCAAAAACTCAAGTCATCATTATGGGTAGCTCACGTATAATATCCAAATAGACTGGAAAACTCGGCCACCTATAATTTTAGATGGAATCACTGTACCTTATAGTATGACAGTCAAAAATCTTGGCATCACATTTGATCAGCAGTTGACATGGAAACCTCAGCTTGAAACCGTTAGCTGTAAGATGTTTGCTTCAGCAGGTTCATTAAGGCGACTTCGAAATTTTTTACCAACTGCTACTAAAATTGCACTTGCAGAATCTCTTCTTCTCCCTATCCTAGACTACGCTGACACCTGTTATCTTGATATCACTGAGGATCAGTTAAACAAACTTGAGCGACTTCAAAACTTCTGTATTCGGTTCATATTTGGTTTGCGTAAATATGACCATGTTTCTCACTTTCGTAAAAAGCTCAAGTGGCTCCCTATTCGTCTTCGCCGGAATACTCATGTCCTCTCCCTTCTCTACAATGTTCTGTTTAATCCCTCGGCCCCGTGTTATCTTAAAGAACGATTTGAATTCTTTTGCTTTTGCAATGACTTAAATCTTCGGTCATCAGAAAATTTACTATTGAAGTTGCCTACACACACAAGTTCCTTTTATGATAAGTCTTTTACTGTGCAAGCTGCTCGGCTTTGGAACTCTTTACCAGTAGAAATTAGAAAGGCCACATCGCTTTTTTCATTTAAAAAAGGAGTTAAGAAATTTTACCTTTCTTCAATTCATCATGATTAACTATCCAATTTTTATTTATATTATTGTTGTTTATATTTATATAAATGTATATATATATATATATTATTATAATTATTATGTATTATGTATCTATTTTAAAATTATTTTAGTTTTTATTTTGATTGTATTTTAATGTTATCTATTTTATCTATTATAGTTTAATATTAAATTTTATATATATTTTGAGTATTAATTATTCTGATTACATACATAACGCACTTTAGTCTATACCTCCATCTAAATTAACATGCAAGTATCTGTAGAGCCTACGGTTGCCTGGAAGAGATTGCTGCCTAGCAATAAGGCCGCCGATTGTACTATTTTTAAGTTATTTTAATATTTTTTGTAACTAGTTTTAATAATTTTAAAAGTGCAATAAAGTGTTATCTATCTATCTATCTATACGCCGTTTTCCCGTTTTTGGTACATATATTGGTATAAAGTATTAATTTAACCATTTTTTTTAAATAAAAAAGTACTAAGATGTACATAGTAAACTAGAATTTGCATAGCATATTATTTAGATCTTATCTTTTAAAACATTTTTTTAGCACCACGAGCTTTTTAAAATTTTGCCGTGTTTATTTGGCCAAAGATCTTCGTGAATTTAACGATTACTAAAAGACATTTTGAACCGAATTAAACTTACGGTATTTTACGTCGAGAAGGCGTCTCTACCGGACCGTAAGTTTAATTGGGTTCAAAATATCTTTTAGTATGTGTCAAACTTACGTTAGTTTTAATCAATTAATTTAACGATTTCTTAAAAAAAATACCACAGGCAAGAATGTCTTAACACTTCGGAATTGTAACGTGACACACGGCAATTCACAATAAAAAATCACCTCAGATTTGTTCAACACAATGAATAAAGGCGAAATAAAAAAGTTGCGCGAGCGGCCAGCAGCTGGCCGCTCGACAGTAGAACGTAAACCGAAGCGGACAGCTGCTGGCCGCTCCACAGATTACTTCTAAATATGTTTCTGCTAAGTCAGTGACGATTCATGCCCTCTTAATCATACTATTTTTTGACTATTAAACTTTTACTTCGAATCGATTTTCTACTTGTGATGTCAAAAAGAGCTTACTATTGAAGACTTTTTTACCGTCAATAATTTCATTATAGATAATATTATCTGGAAAGAGGCTCATAATATGTTACCCAAATATTTACTCTGCTCCAATACGGCACAAACTTTTTTCGTAATTTGGTTCAAAAATATCAAGCTGATTTCAACGATTTGGTCAAATGTTCATTTAAGAACGTGCACATAGATCTGGCAAATCTCCCAAGATTTATTGCTTCCCGCACCCGTGATGTTCTAAAATAAATATAATTTAAATGTGATTTACTATGTTCAGATAAACTAAACCATGAAAATAATACAAACAAGACATGTGTAGAATCAATGATACGCTTAACCACTTCCCTGATCTTTAGTGGCATTGCACTGTTTTGATTACATCTAATAGTAACAGTTAGTGGACAAATATACCGTACTAGACCATTTATCCCGAAGAGTTTCCTTTAGAGTCCACACCAAAGTTAACAACGCGTTGCCGGCCAGTACGGAAATCAAAGTAAATATTGGTTAAATAAGATACTCGTATTATGAGTGCACGCTGACAAATATGTCAGCTACGATTAATTGATATGTTCAAAATATACGTTTAAGGTTTTTTCATTTCATTAAAGCATCATTTTATTGCTCTTGAAATTGTATTTACCACGACTATTTGGAAGTCACGGTTATCTGGAAGACATCGCTCTGAGCGATAAGACTAGATATTTTAAGAAGTATATTTTAAACTGAAAAGTTACTAATCCTAAATAAGTTTCATACAAACTTCCACCCCTATTTTATCCCCTTGGGGGTAAATTTTATCAAAATCCTTTCTTAGCGGATGCCTACGTCATAACATCTACCTGCAAGCTAAATTTCAGCTCAATCCGTCCAGTGATTTGGGCTGTGCGTTGATAGATCACTATGTCAGTCAGTCAGTCATCTTTGAGTTATATATATTTAGATAAACGTTAAATTGCCAACAGTTATTGGTTTTGTACCAACAATTTCCAAGGAGGGTTGACATTACGTAGCGGTCAAAAAAAGCACAATAAAACTTTTTTCTTTGATTTGTGCGTCGTTTTTCTTTTGTATTGTTAGAAAATACTGTACCGACTGCACATAGGTGCGTGGAAGATTAGATTGATGTTGATAACAATTTTGATACGCTAGATGTACAAGTAGTTTTTAAGGTAATCCCAATTCTGGTGTTAGTCAGGACACGCTTTCAATCAGTTTTAATCCCTACGCATACCCACAACAGTCTATGTTATTACAGATGCAAATGTTAGATATCTACTAATATAAAATCGCAGCATACACACGTGGTCGATATTCTCAGAATATGCATAATTAGCTCCATAAAACATACGGCTAAAGTATGGAACTCTACCAGCGCTTCTGTTTTCCGATTTTAGACAATATAACAATGTCCAAAATTAGATAGAAGGAGATATAGATAGCCATTATAGATCTTACGTAGTTTTCAGGAACAGAGTGAGTCAGTATCGCTTAGGCAAATATGTTTTACTTTTGCAGCGTCGCGTCGTCAATTTCCACTACACTTGGCTTCAGTCAGGCAGTCAAACTGCGGTGAAATACTTGCTTAACAAATGTGAAACAAAACTCTTATGGTGGATTTATATGCTTTTAGATTTTTGTGTATTAATAATATTAATTTATTTCATTTTAAAGTACTTACACAATCTAAATAGTGTGTCGGTGTTCGGGCAAGGTATTCTGTGCCCCGGATACCGACGCGACGTCTTCCCGCGGTGTTCATTTATTATATATATTATATAATAATACTAGATATTATACATAATGAAAGACCCACACTAAAAAAATAAAAGAACGCTCGCAATTACTTTATTTTACTCAAAAAAGCCTACAATTATTATATGTTTGCGTAGTGCAGTAAGACAATAACCAAAGTATGTAGGTACTTATAAATTACTTACAGACCGGACAATAACAATGATAACTCATTACAATGTAAGTAGTGGGTAGGATTGAGCGGTGCGTGTGCCGAGTGGAGGAGCATACTAGTAACTCATAAAACTGGTCAGGTTAGTTTTATGTTATAAGTCAGGAAAAAGAAATGTATAATCAGTAGCAAATTTGAAAGATTTTTTTTTTATTTTGTTGTATATAATATGTACGGTACTGTAACAGCCGGATCGTCCACTGCTGAACACAGCCTCCCCTATTAAGGGAGTATTTGCCATAATCGCTTGGCAGGCGTCTTGGGGATTGCAGTGTAAGTTGGCATTTCTTTAGAAGGCGCTGCTGCCCACCTTCCAATATTTTTCCCTTAGTCGCCTCTTACAACACCCACGAGATGATATGGGGAGGTGCAATTCTAACCCGGCACCCCACGGGGTAATATATGTATAATTATATATGTACTAAATTATTAATTAAAAGTATAAGAGTAGTAACATGAATAAATAGGTAAGCAGGACATTAGTGGAGTATAGTTGTAATGCATAGATAATGAAGTTTTTTGTACAACATAATAAAATAATATATTATATATATATATGAAAAGGTATGTATAAATACAAAATATATACCACAAGCACGAACCACATTATACATCCATTTAAATATGTATATACGCATGTATGCACCCAAATACATGAGTAAGAGTGTGTATACACACACACTCCAAAAACAATACACATATATTATAGCATTCAAACATTTAGTTCGTTGTAAAATGAATTCAATTGTCAGTGGACTAAATACTCAATTTAAGTAACTTTTCCGTATCCTCGTAATTAAGTCAAAAAAGACAGGCAGCAACTCCACAAAACAGAGTACCTTGGAGCACATATATTAAATGAAAATTCAGGAGTAAATATATTATTAGTTTTATTTGTTTTTAGGTTTTCGTAGTCCCGACAAGGAAACATTATAGTTTCGTCATGTCCACCTGTCTGTTCGTCTGTCCGAAGTTTTGTTAAGAGACCGTTAGTACAAGAAAACTGTTACTTTGTAGGGGTCTGTATATCAATTACGCCGGCCTAGGTGGTAAAATAAAATTTTGGAAAATATTGTTTTTGGTATAGCTGTTCCCACTTCACATGAGGGGTTTTATGTGAAGTGGGGCTAAATTTTCGTCGTATATCCAATGAGGTGGTGTACGGCGAAAATCTTATACAATATGTTAAGGTGCTGTTATTTTTTGTTGTTACAAAAAACATACTTTACCAACTCAGAGAAAGTGAGGCAACGGTTGAAGATAATAATTGGTTTAGGTTTTTTCACATAAATATTACTAACACTAACAAGTCACTTGTCTATTTATTTCGTCATTTTAATCATGCAGCTGCACCTAAGCATTGGCAAATAGGCGTAATTACAAGAAATAATTAAAATGTTTTTGACGCGCAAATGTCTTAAATGTTATTTATTCGATAATGCAGATTTATAATTAATACGTTTCCGAAGCCTGATTAGTGGAAAAGGGTTATTAAGTGGCTAAAACGTGTTACTTATAATAACAAATACCACAACCATGCTGAAATATACTATTTTATTTACACCTATGAAAATCTGACTGTGTAAAAGTAAATATTATTGTATATTGGCAGGCGGCAATGTTATTCAATTACTTTTGTTCCGTTTGTCAATACATCAAATAAAATTAAAATTAAACATTTGAAACTGTTGAAGTCGTTGAGGCTACAAAGCGTACCAAAAGAATAAAAAATATATCCTTTACAGGTATTCAGGATTAAGGAAACGTATTCAGGAGCATCAAATCAGTTTTTTTTGTAACGATGTCAACAGCAGTGTTTTAGCTTTGACTTATACCGATGTTGTATATCATTAAAATAAACGTTATTATACTCGTATCATATTTTACCCATCCTAACATGAGAATTTAAATAAAAGTGTGCAAAAGAACAACCGCAAAACGGTTTAGAAAAAACCGTTTCAAATGCTTGGAGTTTGCTCTTCTGCCATAAAAAAAAATATATATATATATATATTAGTTATTCATTGTACCTATCTGTTTTGTCCTATAAAATATAACGAATTGAAATTCACTTCATATAGGCAGATACATATTTAAAACATTACTTACTCATGACAACCTCACCTACCTACACACTAACGGAACATTACGTAGTAAAAATGACAACATTTGCCCTGTTTTACGAGTATTTATTATTATTATTATTCGCGGGCGATTGCTTTATTGGAAACTTTTCGCTAAGAGTGGAGTTGGTCATTGTCAAAAGGCAAGTTGGCAATATCCTTATTCCTAATAAAGTGTTTATTTAAATTCAGTGTTATATTGGCACTGCCAACAAAAATATAAACAATCTCTAAATTGTTATACTATCTTCTTCTCGGCGGTATCGCGCCATTCTGAGATTGAAAATCTAAATTTAAAGTATATTATATCAACTGAGTCTAGTTTACGCATGAAAAGGTTGGTTGATTGATTTCAGAATATAATGTTAAAAATAAACAACACTATGTACCTACCTACCTATAAGTGAAATGCATGCAACACTCACATTAGTTAGGGTAAATTAATACTAGGTATATATGGACACAGACAGTACAAGTAAGGACTAAGGACTTACAAACGTATGAACTGAATTTTTTGGTTTGGTTCTTGAAATAGAAGCATAAACCTATAAAATGCGCGATGCCTATCATTAAGAGAAAGATCTCTATTATTGTTCACGCCTCTTTCAAAGCGATTAAGTTTGTAGACCTGATGAAAAACCTCAGGTGGAAGAACATTTCACAAATTACAAGCACGTGTTAGATACCTACATACGACTACTAAATCGAGCAGTACGAGATCCACGCAGAGAGTTGAAATACTAGAGTAGTACATCCGAACACCACTGCTTTAAAAGCTTACTAGAATTTACCTATCTACATACCTGCGCACATGTATATGCAGTTTGTAATGACAAAGAAAGAACCTTCAAATATTATGCGTCATATCTGTTGTAAGAAAGAGATAAATAAGCAATTCGTGTAACCACCGAACAGCCACGAGACGTTCCGATCACCATTACACTGCGATCTCTTTCCCTCTCTCACGCCAAACGATACACATATCTCGCTCATCCATTTCATTGAGATTAGTTCCTAAGATAAAACAAAATGACGATATTTATAATAAAAACAATAATTACGCGTGAAATGAAACAGTTTTTTATCTCCCACAGTGCTTGTATAATTGGTGCAGAGTCTAAAGACATAAGGAGGGAAATATTGTCTACAGATTATTCCTAAAAAACACGATTAGCGGTGACGTATTCACCGGACGCTCGGAAGTGCGAGCCTGGTAGTGACTCTGGTAATTACCCTGAATTCGAATGGAGGGCACACAACTCATCTACAGGTAAAAAAATCATAGCTTCCACGTATCTACAATGTGTGAGTGACCCTTCTGGCGATAGTGGCTAGTTCGGTAAACTCATTGTGGTGTTGATTTTATAGAAAGTTGTAATCCTCTATTCAAAACGCATATTTCCCTTTCCGTGTCTAGTTCTATGTCATATTAGAAGTTGGTCTATTTGACCATCGAAATCGTGCCTTGTTTGTTGGCAAAATTGTACTGTAAACAAAAATAGACAATGAAAACGCGAATTATACTAACACAAATTCACTCGAATAACTCTTATTAGATGAGTATTACGATATACAATAATTAAACAAATCACCTTAAGATTTACTGTTTTGATAAATTAAAACAACAATTATTTAAAGTTTTGACAAATGTACTGAAGGATTTTTTTATGATCAATTGTATTTAATTTCAATGATCAATTGTAGAAATGTTACTGGATAATGCAATGAAGTAATATGTGGTTATAATAATGGAGGTCCTACGTAGCAAAAAGGATATTTTAAGCTAAATTTAATGATCATCAACACCACTTTTCATCTTGTTCTCATGGGTGAACTCCGGGGCAAAGCTAGTATAAGATATTTTGTAATCAAAGTCATCACAGGAGACGCTGGCTTTATCAACGAATTTCTCATCTACAGCCGAGAGAGATGATGCTCAAAAGACTTCCTACGTTCAGTAAATTATTCCTATGTCGCTGTTTATCGAGCCAAACCCGCTTCTCGTTATTAGCTTCTCGAATTTCAATCAACTCGGCGAACACAAATCAATAGAAAAGTTAAACCAGAATAAATTTAATCTTCTGTTTGCCTTTGTGAATGAAATATTATATTTATGTAGAGGTATAATGTTCCTGGCGGTTTATGAATGAAAAAGCTCTTAAATTATTTTTAATGCACTAAGGGCCCGTTTCAGAATGTTCGAGTAAGTTCCGGTTTTACTACCCAGATCATATTTGATAAATAAAAAACTATCTTTGCGTTTCACAGTCATCGGTTTAGCCTATCCATCGGTTATGTCATGCATGTTAACTGTCATTTTTATGATTCAGTTATTTTATGTGTTGCATAGCAACCCGAAACTTTATTAGGACATTCTGAAACGGGCCCTAAATCAAATAAGGACAATTATTTCGTGACTCACGCCGACGAGTTTATATATAGAAATATGGGTTTTGCTGTATATTATTTAGATGTATGACAAGCTTCTTCATAGCCGGCTATACTGCCAACGAGGTATCGTAAGGTTAAGATATTTATCACATTTTGTATTACAAAGTTGGCTATATATAAAAAAATACCAAATTAATATATCACACTTATTTAAGATCTATAGTTACTTTTAAATATTCTCTGCACATTATCGTTCAATTCCTCTTAATGATATAACATCATAACATATACGTAATAAGTAGTTTTTCCGCAAGACCTCGCTGTCATACAAGAAGCAGAACTTTTGAAGCAGTGATGGCTCAGTGGCATTGTATATGGACTGTCGCGTAGCAGGTCCATGGTTCGAATCCCGCCGCGGGCTTGAGCTTCACCGCATAGTGGAAGGGCATTTTGCGAATGCCCGCCTGGCTAGCGACCACTCTCAAGTAGAAAATATGTCGCCAAGCACCTAACGGTGTTCCGGCAGCAGACCTTGAGAGCCAGTGAATTTACAGGCACATGATACATAATGACTAAGTATCAAGGTGACGGGCGCTGAGCAATTCGTGATTTGTGATGAAATGCATCTGTTACAGGCAGAGATTAGTCCGCTTAACATCAGGTGGGCCTCCAGCTTGTTCCGTCACAATAACATAAAAAAAAGCAAAAATGTTTACCTGTTGACGAATGCATTGAGAGAAACATCACATTATCATAGCTCTCTGCTGTCGTGGTTTTCCCTTTAAGTTAAGGTATCAGTGCTACGGCAACAAGCGCATACAATGGATGGTTATATAATCCATGTTAGTTTGTAGATAGTCATGGATGTGCAACAATTTGCCAATTATATCTCCTAGTGCAACTTCATTAAGTGAATGGACATTGGGCCTCGTTAATATAGATGCCGCATGTTGACAGAGATACTGATCGTTAGTAATATTCGCCCGATTCACTAAAAAAAAACAGAATATCTCAACTTCATGATCAAATCAACTTCCCCTCCATTAAAAATATATACTACAGTTATCACATAAATTTAACCATATAAAAATCGTCTTCATAAAAACCACTTAATTGCAACCTATTGTCGATACCGACGACCCCATCACTCTTTCTGGATTACGAATTACGTTGGCAATGATAACGCAAGACTGGTCGCCGGCGAGACCGAGCGATCGTGCAGTTAAACTATTGGCTTACTCATATCTACCTCCACAATTCACGATGTATTGTTGTTTACTAATATTTTACAAATATTTACAAATATTTTTGTTAACAATTATTTACAATTTTTAAACATTGTTTTTAATAATTAATTATTAGTAATTGTTACTAATATATACTCTACTATGTATTTACATTTTGAAATATCTGTTCTTTAACTGTTTAGAAATAGCATGGTATTTTGTTGCTTTTTAGTACAATAAGGTTTTGAAATGTGGGGTATCTAACTGCAAATACTGTAATCTAAAGAAGTATATATTTTTCTATTGTGTTACTCCATATAAAAATCATATCATCAAAAAATATATGTTTAATGTTTTAAATAGGTGTAAATCGTAGCCTGTACAAAATATTATAACGTAATGTTTGTTTAATTGCATATATAATTTTTTTTTTTTTCAAAACATAATTTTTTTTTCTGCCCATCACCCGCATTCTTCCTAGTGGAATTTCGTTTGGGCCTCTGTAGTTAGTTTCATTAGCTTATTTATTCAATAGCTTTTTGACATATCTTGTCGAGCTAATTTCTAATCAGTTATTTTTGTTTGCATGGCAACGCTGCCTGCGACACCGGCGCGCGCACTACGACGACGGTGTTGACGCGAGCCTTCATCCGGGTTGAGACGTCACACAAGAGTTTCTAAGATAAGCTTTGCTTTATTTTGTAAACAATGCTTTGTGCCCCAACTATGAATGCAGTAGCGGGGACCTTTGTATCGCAAGATAACCAGATGTTGTGTCCGCAGTGCCCCCAGGCTCGTTACTTCAAAGGTCATAAAGACCTAAAAATTCACCAAACAAGGTGTCATAAACAATCAGAAATTCCCCTTTCGGCATCAATTAATAATCAAACCGTAAGTAGTAGCAGTGTTGCGAGCCCTGCTACGCCTTCCAAACCGTTTTGGGAGGTTTTAAGCTCATACAAAAATAACATTCCTTTATTAAAACGCATACCTCGGGGTGCAAGAATTTCTGTTGCCCAATTTTTATTTTAGGTATTCCATTAAAAACGTTTTGGCAACTAATACTACGCAAGCCTGGGAGCATCTTCTAGCATTCCCGTACCACGTATTTCACGTGAATTTTGATCCGTCTAACAAAAAATCACTTACTACTAGAGTAAAGGAAAACTGCGTGAAATACAGGGCACGGGAAGAGCAATCTTTTGGCTCACCTTTTATCATTCCACCACTGCGGCGGAATACAAAAACAAACAATTTCGATTCAGCTACTATATAAAATAGTAGAAAACAAAATTACTGATGGTGATATTAGAAACGCGGCACGCATCCCTTCCAAAGATATTAATTACTTCGCATCTTTTCAAAACGTCTTGGAAGACATCTTTTCTTTATACGACCACACAATTATAATGGGTGATTTTAATACTTGCCTCCTTAAACAAGATATTCGTTCTTCTTCTTTGCGATCCGTGATTAATTCCTGCAACATGCATATCCTCCCTCTTAGTGCAACTCATCACTTCCCTAACTGTAACCCCTCACTTCTTGATTTAATTATAGTATCATCTACACAGCATGTTGCAAGGCACGGTCAATGTTCAGCTGATGTTTTCTTGTATCATGACCTAATATTTCTGTCCTATAAAATTCGTCCTCCAAAAGCTAAGCCTAAAGTCATACTTCAGCGCAACTTTAGTGGTATGGACCAGGAAGCGTTTCTTTGTGACGCACAAAGAATTGATTGGTCTGCGGTAATAAATGCTGACACTGTGGATGACCAAGTCGCAATTTTTAATTCGTTAATAACACAGTTATACGATAAACACGCACCCTTGCGAGCTATTAAATTAAAACATTGTCCAGCGCCATGGCTAAGTGGTGAGATCAAGGCGTTGATGCATAAGAAATTTGTAGCTAAAAAAAAAATATAAGTGTCGCCCGGGCGATGATACGAAAGCTGCATATACAATGTCTAGGAATCGTTGCAATATGGTGTGTAGGGATGCATTTCGTCGCCATGTTCATAAATCAGTTGATAATGAGGATCCCGCCAAAGTGTGGAGATTCCTGAGGTCTTTGGGTATTGGCAAATCTACACAAGATACAATTCCAAGTGATTTAAACATCAACGCCCTAAATATTCATTTTTCTTCCACATCTGACATTAACGATGCAGATAAAAATAATGCTTTACACTTTCTTTCTACTTTACCTTGACCCGACCTTTTGTTTTTCATCGATTCTCTGATTGCGATGTTAACAAGAGTATATTGTACATTAGTTCTAACGCTGTTGGTTGTGACGGCATTAGCCGCAACATGATTGTACCTGTTATTGACATTATTCTCCCTATCTTGTGCTTTATTTTTAATAATTCCATTTTTAAAGGAGTATTCCCCTCTGCATGGAAAGACGCTCAAATAATTCCTCTCCCCAAAAAACCGAACCCTAAATCTTTCTCCGATTTCCGACCTATTGCTATCCTCCCGTTTTTGTCAAAGGTCTTGGAGCGTCTTATTAACAACCAAGTAAGTAAATTCCTTTCCCATAACGAACTTCTTAATCCGTATCAGTCCGGTTTTCGGCCAGGGCACAGTACCATCATCACTCTCTTAAAAGTCACGGATGATATACGTTTCGGTATGGATAATGGTCAGCTTACAGTTCTGTCACTGTTAGATTTCAGTAATGCATTTAACACTGTCAATTTCGACATTCTCCTTGCTTTAATTCGCTTTCTTAACATATCTCCAACAGAAATCGATTTATTTCACAGTTATCTGTACGGGCGCAGGCAGCGTGTACGTCTTGAAGACAATTTATCGTCTTGGTGTGACACGACAGCAGGCGTACCGCAAGGCGGCGTGCTATCTCCTTTATTATTTGCAATATTTATTAACTCTATTTCACAAAATCTCTCTTCTTCCTACCACCTATATGCGGACGATCTACAGATATATTCGCAGGCTCCATTACATACATTATCTGATGCTATTATTACAACGAATACTGATCTTGATCGCATAACAAAATGGAGCAAATCCTTCGGATTGAAAGTGAATCCCGGCAAAACTCAAAGCATTGTTATAGGCAGTTCCAGGTTATTGTCAAAAGTAGACTGGGCAACCCTTCCTCGGGTAATTTTCGATGGAAATATTATACCTTTCAGTATATCTGTTAAAAATCTGGGTGTGACAATTGACAACTCTATGACTTGGGATCTGCAGTTACAAATAACAAGTCGTAAACTTTTTGCATCGACAGCTTCTTTAAAAAGGCTACGTAACTTGCTTCCCACTACCACTAAAATTACTTTAGCTCAATCTCTCTTACTCCCTATACTTGATTACGCTGACGCCAGCTATCTAGATCTCACGGAGGAACAGCTGAATAAGCTTGAGCGTCTTCAAAATGTTTGTATAAGATTCATATTTGGTTTGCGCAAATATGATCATATCTCTCAATTTCGTTCTGAGCTCAAGTGGCTTCCAATACGTCTTCGCCGGAATACTCAAATTCTCTGCCTCCTTTACAATATATTGTTCAATCCTACATCCCCGCGCTATCTCAAGGAACGTTTCAACTTCCTTCAATGTTCTGCATACTCTTTGAGGTAATTAGAAAATCTTATACTAGACATTCCACCACATACCAGTTCTTTCTACGACCAATCTTTCACTGTTAAAGCTGCCCGCCTATGGAACTCTGTACCTGTGTCCATCAGACGTGCACCATCTTTAAGTGTATTTAAGGACCAAATAAAAAAGTTTTATCTGTCAAATGTCACATTGTAAGTACTTGTTCTTGCCTTTGCTTGAAATTGTTTATGGTTATCTTTACTATTTCATTTATAATTGTTATTATTCTTGTAGTAAAATTATACATATATTTAACATTAAAGATATATATTAAGTTATATATATATAAATATATATATTTATATATTTATGTTTTTTTGTACCTATATTCTACATGTATATTTGTATACATATAAAAGCACATGCTTTAAATTCAGAAACTGTACTTAATTTATTATTATTTTTCATATATTTCTTTTATATATTACTACACCCCCTTTATAATCGGTTTTACAGATCCTCTCCATCCAAAGGTTGCCTGGAAGAGATTGCTTTCAGCAATAAGGCCGCCCATTGTAACACTATCACTTTGAATTGTAATTTTTATCTCTTTCATTTATGTGGTGTGAGAATAAAGCATTATCTATCTATCTATCTATCTACAAGACATTGTTGAGGTGACCCCACAGGATGTTTCTGCAGCCGTGGCATCTTTTTTAAGTGGCTCAGCCGGTGGCCTTGATGGCCTCACGCCTCAGATAAGATATTAAGATATTTTATCTTTTAGTTCTGGTGAGGTAGGCGAGAAACTTTTAAGGGATGTGACGGCTTTGGTTAATTTGATGTTGTCGGGTCAGGTCAACAATTAAATTACCGAAATTCTGTACGGTGCGAATTTATGTGCCCTAAATAAAAAAGATGGTAGTATTAGGCCTATAGCAGTAGGCACCACTTATCATCGCCTCACAGCCAAATGCGATTGAAGGAAAAAGGTTGCTTTTTTAAGTAATCTTTTTCAACCACTGCAACTCGGTTTTGGTTCACAGGGTGGCTGTGAGGCTGCTGTACATTCACTTCGCACATTTCTTGATCAAAATTGTGGAGATGTGCTTTTGAAGGTGGGGTTAAAAATGCATTCAACTCTTTGGATAGAGGCACTCTTTTGACTAAAGTGAAAGATAAAATTCCGGAATTATACCCTTTTCTTTGGCAATGCTCCGGCAAACCGTCAAAATTAACATACCGAAAAAACGTTATTTTATCTTCCGTAGGATGTCAACAGGGTGATCCTCTGGGACCAGCCATTTTTAGCCTTGCGATCCACTCAATAATTCAACGTCTCCAATCAAAACTTAACGTTTGGTATTTGGATGGCGGAACCTTAGGAGGCGATGCGAACACGGTTTTGGATGACTTGCGAGTACTTATAGACGATTTTCGTCTTATTGGCCTTGAACTAAATTTTTCCAAATGTGAACTTTTTGTTTGTGATACTTGCCCGGATAAAGTTTCGATTATTGAAAAATTCAACTTACTTGCGCCTAATATAAAATTAGTAGAAAAAAGTTCGCTTCGTCTTTTGGGTTTACCGATTCTTGACGAATCTTTATCACCATTTGTCGAAGAACAAATTCAAAAGTTTAGAAATGCTTCTAGCAGATTATCCAAAATTAACGCCCATATGGCTTTTACAATTATAAGATTTTGCCTTTTCGTTCCTAAATTTACATACCATTTAAGATGTTGTCAGCTGTGGCAACACAGTGAGCTTTTGTTAAGCTTAGACAACTTAGTAAAAGATACGTTAGTGTCGGTTTTGAATATTGAGATGGATGATAGGGCTTGGGTGTAAGCTTCCCTCTCTGTGAGGTTGGGGGGCATAGGGGTACGCAAAATTTCTAGTGTGGCATTACCAGCTTTTTTGTCTTCTGTACACAGTACACACAAATTAATATAAAAAATTCTTGCACGATCTTTGGGCTCTTTCGATGTAGAATATCTGGCTGAGGCCAAAAACACATGGAGACTGGCTTGTCCAAATACTGAATTCCCAAAAATTTTGTCATCTCAGATACAGTGGGATCGGCCGCTATGCGAGCTAACACGGAAAGATCTTTTAAATACGTGTTCTAGCATCGCAGATCGTGCTCGTATTCTCGCTGTTTCTGTGTGGGAATCTGGTCTTTGAATACAGGCCATTCCTTCTTACAAAACTGGTAGCCTTATAGATCCATCCGCTTTTCGTCTAGCTATTAGCTTACGCTTGGGTGCAAGGTTTTGTGTTGCACATCACTGCCAGTGTGGTACTGCAGTTGATCAACTCGGTCACCATGGCCTCTCCTGCTCTCAAAGTGCTGGTCAAATTTCCCGCCACGCCAGCCTTAACAATATCATTCGCCGGGCTTTTGCCAGCGCCAATGTTGCAGCTATTCTGGAATCGAATGGTCAGATGCGTGACGATGGTACAAGACCTGACGGCATGACTCTGGTTCCGTGGAAGTTAGGACGGCCCTTAGTGTGGGACGCTACTTGCGTAGACACTTTAGCGCCTTCACATCTTTCTGAAACCAACGTGAGGGCTGGCGCTGCGGCTACTTCGGCGGAGCGACTCAAGCGGCGCAAATATGCTAACCTCGGTATGGGTTACATATTTGAGCCGTTTGGTGTAGAGACGTTGAGTCCGTGGGGACCGGGAGCTCATCGTGTTTTCCAAAACTTATCTGAGCGCTTGGTCGATGCGACGCGTGATCAAAATGCTGGCACATATTGCATGCATGCGCAGTTGAGCATGCTGGGCACGCTGCCAACTGGGAGTGGGCTGGAGCATTTGGACTGCCTATGAGTCTGCTATGACTTATAGGTTGTCTAAATGCTTTTATTGTAGTAGCTGTAGTGTTGTATATAGTTCATAGTATTTTGTTTAATGAAGGCATACCGCCGGTAAAAAAAAAAAAATTATAAATTGTGTATGTTAATATATAATTTTATTAAATAAAGGAATCTTAAAATAAAATACTAAAATGACTGTAAATCATACCAATGCCCGAAAAAGTATATTTTGTTCATAAATTGTTATATATCATCTTTTTATCTTGCACGATGCTTAATCAAACTTTTATTATGCCTAAATTGTCGTACTTTGTTTCTTTATTATTAATTAACCAATATTTATATATATTATTTATATATATATATATATAAATAATATATATAAATATTAGTTTATTAATAATAAACAAACAAAGTACGACAATATATATATATATGTATTTATATGTAATAGGTATTATATAATAATACATTTGGGTATTAAATATACGTATATATTTGTTGTTTATATTATTATTTTATTTTTAATTAATTACTATTCATTTCTACAAATTTACACCACCTATCTATTTTTATTCCTCACATATCTATATTTTCCATTCTAAGGTTGACTGGAAGAGATCACTTTAAGCGATAAGTCCGCCCATTGTACTTTAGCTTTAAGAATTCTCTATATGTGTTTTTGTAAATTTTTTGGTGTACTATATACTATATTTTTGTATTGTATTGCATTTTATTAAGGGCCCATTTCAGAATGTTGAATGATAAAAATGACAGTTGACATGCAGAGCGTTTCAAGCTTTAACCGATGGATAGGCAAAATCGATGACTGTGAAACGCAAAGATAGTGTTTTGTTTAATAAATGTGTTCTGGGTAGTATAACCGGAACTTACTCGAACAATCTGAAACAGGCCCTAAATCAAGGTATTTTAAAATTAAAAATTAAAATCACTGGAAATCATACCAATGCCTGAAAATAAATAGGCCCTTTGCCATCCCCATAACAGTGTTTTTACTATGAATTGATACTAAGAATATCCCAAGATATACATATAAAATATCTGAGAACTTCTTCCTTTTTAAGAAATTGATTGAAAACCAATATTTCTGATATTGCCGTACCGCAAATTGAATTATGGATATTGTTTTCAAATAAAAGATAGAGATTTAAACTGTAGGTACTTCTTTGAATAAATTTAATTCCAGATTGTGAGACATCATCAAAAAATCCATCGCTTCGATGGCTTACCATCCCCGACTAACACTTTAACATGCTATGAATATATACACAAGATAACAATAAATTAATATTGGATTTAAATACCGATCTATTCAGATGAAAACAAAGTGCTCTAAACTTCGTAAATTATAGGTATCTCTCGGTTTTAGTTAACGTGAAGAAGCACGTTTATACCTTGAGCTTGATCGGATGCCAATCAAAACAAACCGCACGTCTATTACTGCAAGATAATATACACACGTTTTATTGTCTATCAAAAAGAGCTTATTGATACATGTTTATTCAAGCGTATTTCTGATTTAACGACTCACCGGTTCTTACAATGGTTCAAAGAATGCAGTGTTTAATTTAGTTGTACGTACGATTGAGATTGGTTTATGGGAATGGGTATTGAAGACATTTTTGGGTTTAAAATTTGCATACATAATGATTTTTATTTAGGTATTCGTCTCTTAAACTAGAAATACTTCGTATAAGTTAATAAACATATTAAACTTTGCAATTTAGAGTAGAGGAGATTTTACAAATCCGTTTTGAATATATCGATTTTATTTAAATTTTGTAAAAGGTTATAAGCAACAATTATTTTTTACAATGGGATTTTTTGAGCGTCTTTTGATGTGTTAACCATCTCACCTTAGTTGCTCCTTGTATTTTGATCTCTATAAAAAAGCACCTAGTATATATTAATATGTTAGTAACTTAATGCAGGACATAATAACAATGTTATTTATTTTAAACTTAATTAATCGAGAGAGGGCGAACGTAAAAAACATGTGGCGGAAGCGGTCGAGGTCCTGGAAAAGGAAGCAGAGAAGGTAGGCTTGAGAATCAATCGAGATAAGACGGAGTACCTTTATATGCGCCGTTACAAGAACACGCGTATCCCTAGGGTAGGTCTTAGTGTAGGTAATAATGTCTACAAGGGAGTAGACAAGTTCAGATACCTGGGATGCACTATAACCGACACCAACACCAGAGAGGAAGAGATTGAGGTCAGAGTACAAAATTCCCTCCGTTGTAGTGCAGCCCTACACAAGATCTTAGTGTCCAAGCTCCTCAGCAAACGTACAAAAATACGGATATATAAAACAGTCATTAGACCAATCCTCATGTACGGGTGCGAAGCTTGGACACTCACTCAAAAGGAAGAGAACAAGCTGCTTGTAACAGAGCGCAAGGTACTCCGTAAAATACTTGGGCCGGCCCGAAGAGAGGACGGAAGTAGGAGAGTCAGGAAGAACGCCGAGATTGAAGTTCTAGTGGCCGAGCCCAACATTATAGGCGAATTGAAAGCACACCGACTTCACTTGCTCGGCCACGTGGAAAGAATGGGAGAGGATCGCGCCATAAAACGGGTATACCTGGGACAACTAAAAGGCCGACGGCCGGTCGGGCGCCCCAAGTACCGCTGGAAGGACCAGGTTGAGGATGACCTGCGAAAACTGAATGCAATCCAGTGGCAAGAAAGAGCACAAGACCGCAAGGAATGGCGTCTCTTGTTATCGGAGGCCAGGATCCAGCTTGGGTCGATGCGTCATCGTAGTAAGTAGTAAGTAAGTAATCGAGACCCACGTTCTATCTGTACCGGACGCTACAGAGATTTTCAAACACCTTCAAAATGATTTATGGCTAGGGAATAGCTTCATCATTCAGTTTGATGAATCACTTTCTTTATAAGAAATTAACAATATCCTTCAAGTAGGCCGCTTGCCCCGTGGGGTGGCGGGTTAAAATGGCACCTCCCCATATCATCCCGTTGGTGTCGTAAGAGGCGACTAAGGGAAAAATATTGGAAGGTGGGCAGCAGCGCCTTCTAAAGAACTGCCAACTTACACTGCGATACCCAAGACGCCTGCCAAGCGTGGGGATTATGGCAAATACCCCTTAACAGGAGAGGCTGTGTTGAGCAGTGGACGATCCGGCTGGTACAGTATATAAGATTATGTTTAAAATCATATTTCCTTATTGACCCGAAATATCTTTTTAAAATCTAGACTCAGACTTACTCACCTTATACAGGATCATTATAATATGATAGTCATCGAGTACGCCAAATAGTCCCTATGGTACCATAGAAACAATGGAGGATTGCCCAAATTAGAAAATTGCTGCTTATCGGTTATGAGCTTTGCGAGCGAGACTAAGACAATACTGTCTTAGTCTCTAAAGGGTCTTATCAGCAACGGCTAGGCTTCATGCTTCAACTCAAGGGACTTTCAAATCAGTCATATACAAAAAAAAAACAGTACTCTGGGCTAAAGAAAATTGGAGCCCACTGGCTGCAAAGAAAAAGATATACACCCTGATGCTATTTTCAAAAAGACTCATATAAAATTTAAGTAGAAGAGTATATATTGTACTATTTTTACATATATCTAGTAGAATTTTTACTCGGTTCTTATGATAATAGAATCTTTATTCATATACTGCATACCTACAATTCATTAAAAGGATTAAGAGTCCATCGCCAGTTAGATTTTGCAAGATTTTGCGTGGCTAAAATGGTAGTAGAAACACTTTGTGCGAGTTAATGCGTGGAAGTAGTGCCACGATACCTATTTTAACCGCTAAGCAGTAATTTTAGTATAACTATGTTCCGGTTTTAAGGGTTATGGGTGCCGGTGAAATTACAGGCACATGAGTCTAAGCAACTGTATGTCTCAGAGTGATAGGCGCCTGTTCGCCACTTGCGACAACTACATAGGAAAAATAAAATGAACAGATAAAAGAGATTAAGTTGTTAATGAACAACTTTGCTGTCGCTTATGCAGCTGAAAACTATCTTTGGACCCGATAATGTACACAGTTGTCTGAACCGCAGCATAGAACATACACTCGGTTCACAAGAAATCGCTGATATTGCGATCCTTTGTACTCAATAACCTCCAACCCATTTAAATAGAATATGATATGTTCGTAGGCAAGAGAAACGACATCTTAAATTAAAAAAAAAAAGTGAGGTTTGAACGGTAAAAACAGTATTTATCATGTTTACCAGAACTAATGGCACAAGTCACTAGAGACAAGTAATTTTGACGAAATTTTGTAGCTTGGTAAGCTTATTTGATAATAAAAATTTTGTCTAAATATGCTTACAAGCATTATCAGGTACTAAACGAAAATCATATTTACAAAAATATTGGAACACAAACGCACCGTCCCTTATGACGGTTAAAGTAATACAATTGAAACATGAAATTTCGTCTCAAAAGAGTGTGCCTAGATTGCTGAGTGGTTTAGGCATCCAGCGTGAAATCAGAGGACACGCGTTCGATCCCCGCCCGGGGCATAACATTTTGAGCTCCAATAATTTAAAAAAAAATGAAACAAATATATGAATTATATGACTTAATGTAATCATCATCAACAGCCACGATCTTATCCATTGAAAAAGGCCTACCCTATTTTGGGGTGTAGGTATAGTTCCCAAGCTTTGCGTGGGATGCAGTGGCGTCTTGGGGATTGCAGTATAAGATGGCAGGTCTTCAGAAGGCACTGCTGCCCAACCACAGGATTTTTTACCATTGTCACTCATACCAGTTCCGCAGAAAGATATTTAGATTCACATCTTTAATGATAGCATAGATGCAAAGCATAATGTACTTATTTTCATTATATGAAGAATGATACTGTTTAAAAAACTGCATAAATTGTTTATGTTAAACATGGACTTGGCAAGCTAAAGTCTATAAATTATTCTTAACTCATATAAATTGTTACTGCTTAAAACGATTAAATGGTTTTTTGACTATGATTTATACGTTCTATTTTCCCGTAGATATTATATTTTAAAATCGTACAAATCTTTTTATACTTTTGGCTTGTAGTCACTTGTAAATTACTTTAACTCACAAACGATGTTTAAATATTATAAATTAAACCGGCAAAAAACACGTTGGGGATCGAATACGTCGACCCGGGTTTTCCTTCGGTGAACGCAGCATCTGTCTTATTTGACCGGGTGGACGGAAGAATGTTCTGATATCATATTTCCGTCGTAAGAGATATCCGATTTTGTCCGTTACTTTTCTTACATTTTTAAGTATATTTTTATACTTTTTTATGTGTTTTATTAAAATATTATTTAATGTTTTCATAAAATACTTTTAAAAATATTTGTTATTATTTATTTTATAGAAAATATATCTGACCCTAAGTTTTGAATATATTTACTTATTTATTATATCTAGTTACAATTGGATTTGAATATAAAACTTTGTTTTTATAATAGCCGGATTACCCACTATTCATAACTGCCTACCTTCCGGTATTTTACCCTTAGATGCCTCTTCTTAGACTCACGGGAAGATACAGCGGGGAGGGAGGATGATATGTAATCGTAGCCCAGATATGTAGCCCAGTACCTTATGGAAATGTTATAATATAACTCCATAGCACACATAATTATACATGTAAAATTATGTCCTTGTGTTTTTTTGGACGTTGTTAACAAAAACAAAATTATTATTTATTTTGTGTTGTCTTTATAATGTAAGATAACACTTAATATCATATTTTTTTTGTTACCAGTTGACACATTCAACCATATGCTGATCTATCTTAGCTGACACGATACTATACCGAAGATATCTGGGACATCAGACTGTACAAGCTAAGAAAGACTATAAAACAGATTCAGTTTAACAAAATACCAGGTGATGACTGAATCTCGAAAGAATTTCTGAGAGCGGGTGGAAAACCGGTATTCTCAAGTCGTTTTAATTACATCATCATTGCAGGTAAACACCTTCTTGAAGACCTACCAGCCAATCTTGCCATGTCTAGTTTATATACCGCTCTTGATATTCATTAAAAAGCGTCTTGCTCGTAGGTTTGCTTAACACCGAATTCGTAGACAGCAAAAAGCTTCAGCATCATTGCCTAATGGAAGGACCTTTCTCCAAAGGTTGATGGCTGTTGAAGATCACACATTTGGAGACTTTAAAAGAAAAAAGGAGAGTAATATATACCATTGTATATATTTTTTTTCTACACCTTTTTTATTGTAATGAATATGTCAGTTTTTGCCACGCTGTTTCATTAAACAGCGTGCTATAAACTGACATTTTCGAATGAACGGACAACATTTCATTTTCATGAAAAACATAGACATACATGTTATATTACACACCCAAAACTTCACAAGATGGCAGCACTAGTTTTTAATAGGCACACCTTTTTGTATATCTTACATTCATATATATTAAAACAATTTAACAACATATTCACTAACCTGCCTTGCATTTTCTTTTTATAAATAAAAAAAGGAACGTAGACATGGCAATTTTCTACAAAAATACGGCTTCTAGTCTACTAAAAGGCTTACAGTCTAAAAATAGACGCAATCTTGATCAGATTTATCTCAATCCTAAAATACCCAATAATCAAAGTAAACATAGGCTTACTCTCCATGTGAATAGAGACAAAGAAACTCAAATAAAATCTGGACTGAATAACATTTAAAACTGTTTGCTATGTCGTGATTTGAATAGTAATAATTAATTAGCACGCGCCACCACGTCGCGCCGCCCTGTTTTAACGTTTAACTCGTTACTTTTTTTTGACAAAAAAAGGTATATATGCGAGTACCGTAGTAGTAATAGTAGTATACAGTGCTTTGAGAATTGCAAAACAAATATGAACTATATTTCCTCCTGACTGTAAGTCCCTTGTGACGGTTTCTTTCTTTTAACGCATCAAAGATTTTTCACTCTGTTTGTCCACTATAAATCGCTTCAGAAACCATATTCATTTTAGTTGAGTTTATACGGTAATTTGGCATAAAGAAAATTAAATTCTCATTGTATCCGTTGATTGGTATTAACCTGATGGTATGCATCTTTAGCAAAAGCCCGACTTAGTGGGTACCACCGCAGTATCTGATAAACTGCCTAACAGCATTACTGTGTATAGAGTACTCTGTTTATGCGTAAATAGAAATTTAAGAAATTAAAAAAAATTTAAAAAATTTAAATAGATTTTTTTTTTAATTTAGCAAGCGAAATTACTAGGCCACAAAAATTAATGTCTCGGAGTGACGAGAGCAGTGCAGTGGCATGCAGAACGGTGGACGTAGGTGACTTGCACCTCTTGTCACGTTAATACTTTTTGAAATTTAAACAAGCTAAATCTATAAGATCTGGGTCTCAGGTACAGATTTTATAACTGATTGTTAGGTACTTGACAGATTTTCTACTGGAAAGTTGTAAGGAAAATGTGAACAAAATAGTTTTCTACCAAGTGGTGAATTTTCTAACCGCGGCGCAATTTGAAATTTGGAATTCTTGCATGTTCACCTTACTCGTTGGCACTGGGTCATTATTGCTGAATATAATATATAAGAACACATCTTTCAATTACAATAAAAACCGTAAAACTGTCACCGGACCATAAATATTAGGAATTAACTAAAAATTAAAAAATCCGACTGAAAATTAAATATTTTTGTAAAGCTTTCATTCAATTGAAATTAAAACTGCAAGTTATTTAGGGAATTGTTTTAAAGCCCTTCATTGGACATCCCACTCAATGGGTTTGAAAGAAAAAAAAAAAAATATCTCACAATATGGCGTCTTAAATTCGGCAGTTTATTTTTTCATGTACTTAGGTCATTTGCGTTATCAAGACGAATGTAATCATATATCTACATTATAATCGGTTAAGCTATTTAGATGTTATGGTGGAATAAAGAAACTCACAAACACACATACATGAACCCTGTAAACAAAATACTAATTTTTGGGCCATCGTGTAAAAAGCCTACGAATTTTTTATATATATATAATATTATTATATAATATATATAATATTCCCTTAACGTATACAGACGAGGACAAGGTAGTCTTGAATCCGTTCCAAAGCAATTTTATACAGGGAAATACATATACCTTTCGACCGGAACCCACAGAAATACCGTAACTTGACTCGGCCGACTTCTCGGGTAATAGATGGAAATAACAACCCAAGGGATTACCAATCACGCTGCCGAACTTGAATTATTCGATATCTTCATAACTCTATTTTGGTTAACTTGGCGGTGAAAATGATTCGTAAAGATTCCTACACAAAGCACAGGAAGCACGATATTTAATGCACTCGAATAAATTTCGCGCTATCGTCGTATGTTCAATTTAGCTCAAATATAAATCAGTATTCTCATGAATACAGAATTAGAGCGCTATTTCAATTGGTTTTGAAAATAATGTCAAACTTCTTCATATTTTCTGGGCATTACAGTCAAGTGGATTGCTTGTTTCCATCCTGGTTTGTTAGAATAATATTATTCATTAAGCTAAGAATAAGTACTTAAGAAGATTACGAAATGAGTAGGGAAGTAAATTTATAAATTAAAATGTATAAGTCGAGTGTCCTTCTTATATAATGCATTCATTGATATCATAATTATCATCTTACCTCTATCCTATTTATGAGAGAATGGAACAACATGTCTCCTGACTTCTATAACAACAAATAGTTCAAAACCAGGACAAATTACAAAAACTTTTACGCTAACAACACATAGTAACACAGATATATTAATTGTAATAGTTTTCGCTTCGGTTGTATGGTTGGCCGCCTGTCTGACTCCAACCACCCCTGGGAAAGCTCTTGTTGATAGTTAGTATACTCACTAGTTTTTGAGTAATCGAGTCGGTGATGGTAAGGATCACTAATTTGTACAATCGATATAGGTACAGCAACAACTCCCGCTATGGATTCCGAACTCTTTGAATATATTATAAAATATAAATTTTGAAGCGCTCGTAGCGAAGTTTGCTTAGCCATTCTTAATCGAACAGCAAAGTTAAGCAACGTCCGCCGCGGCCAGGAGTTGGATGGGTGACCGCTGGTGACATTACTACTGAGCGCTTCCGTGCTTCGGAGGGCACGTTAAGCCGTCGGTCCCGGTTGTTGTCTTAGGATGGCAGTCGTTATAGCATGGTGGTAGGGCACTTTGCGAATGCCCGCCTGGCTAGCTACCACCCTCAAGTTGAAAATCTGTCGCCAAGCACCTAACGGTGTGTTCCGGCAGCCATCCTTGAGAGCCAGTAATTCTAGGTTAGCCTGAACAACATCTTCGACCACATCATCACTTACCATCAGGTGAGATAGTGGTCAAAGGCTAACATATTAGGCATTAAAAAAAAAAAAAAAAAAAAAACAATATTTTGGTTTATTGAGTTCTGTTATTAATGTATTCTGGTACAAGACCAACTGTGAATAGGTATCTTCTGGGTAAGCGCGCTCCATCATCGATTGCATCATCACTTAGCATCAGGTGAGATAGTGGTCAAGTGCTACCCAGTTCGGAGTAAAAAATAAATAAATAAAAAAACTCGCAATTGGCTGGTTTTTAAGTAAAAGCCGCTGTCTTGCATTTGGGACTTCAATCAGTATACAGTTCTTTACGACCATAGGTTTTCATTGGTACCTATGTATGCAGTTCAGGGTTTTGAATATAATTTGTTAATTTCTCATCAAAAATGCTGTCCATTATCTGTTGATTAATCTAGTTTTGAAGTGCTCGTAGCAAAGTTTGCTTAGCTGTTCTTAATCGATCAGCAAAGTTAAGCAACGTCCGCCGCGGTCATGAGTTGGATGGGTGACCGCTAGTGACATTACTACTGAGCGCTTCCGTGCTTCGTAGGGCACGTTAAGCCGTCGGTCCCGGGTGCTGTCTTAGGATGGCAATCGTTATAACATGGTGATTGGGCATTTTGCGAATGCCCGCCTGGCTAGCAACCACCCTCAAGTAGAAAATTTGTCGCCAAGCACCTAACGGTGTATTCTGGCAGCTGTCCTTGAGAGCCAGTAATTCTAGGTTAGCCTGAACAACATCTCCAACCAAATCATCACTTACCATCAAATGAGATAGTGGTCAAAGGCTAACCTATCAGGCATAAAAAAAAGTTTGAACTATGGCACGTTGTCAATTTGATCCATATAAGCATATGGAAGCATACATGTGCATCAGTTTTATTAAAATAAACATGCATTCATCATTAATTTCACAAAAATATAACGAAAATTATGTTTAATTAGCAAAACATTCAATTTCTTCTAAGGTCATTTTAGTGATTTATTTACTTACAGTGCCTCTAGCATTAAATCACTTCTTGTTTTGAAAAGTTGATCATATTTCACTTTGGGTTTCTATTGACGTGACAAGCTTTGCTAAATAAGGTGGGATTGAGGAAACGTGTTTTTGAACTTTGTTGATGAAAGCGACGTCGTCGTTATGGTAGAGGAGACGTGGGAGCTCGACCTTAACCCACCTGATAACTTGATGAGACATATTTTTTATTAGGGTACCCAAAGGGTAAAAACGGGACCCTATTACTAAGACTTCGCTGTCAGTCCGTCCGTCTGTCACCAGGCTGTATCTCAAGAACGGTGATAGGTAGACAGTTGAAATTTTCACACATGATATATTTCTGTTGCTGCTGTAACAACAAATACAAAAAGTTGTCCAAGTGCGTGTAGGACTCGCGCACGTTTATACAAAAAAGGTTAAAATATGAAGTCTAATGTTGTATAGCTAATGGTACAGTACCCTTCGTGCACGAGTCCGACTCGCACTTGGCCGATTTTTATCAAATATAATTTATTAACAAACTTGCCTATCGAAAGTTTTCATAGCGATTTTTTATTGTATTAATTTTAATCAAGTTTCTTTCATCACCTTTACAATATATCTGATGGGTGAAGGACGATCTTCACCGGCTCTTAGACTATTTCAAAAACCCTACCTTCTTTTTCCTTTATTATATATGTCGAGTCGGCAAAACATTTATTTTTTTCATGCATTCTGTTGTATTGTTTATCCTTCCACAAGTCACATCTATGTATTCTTTTTAACATGTATCACATGGACTATGTGAAAGAGACCAAGTCAAAGTAATTTTTTTTTTAAACAAAGAATGCAACCGACTTCTACACCCAAAAGTGTGAAATAACTTGTTAAAGTCGGTGCTATGATAGTTCAAAAGTACCTATTATCAAATTATTGTGCGCATGGTACTGACTTCGACAAGTTATTTCACACTTTAAGGTATTGAAGTCGGTTGCATTTTTTGTTTAAAAAGTTTTTTGACTAAAATATTTAGTGAAAAAACCTTGCTACTTACGGGATTCATTGTCAATCATTGTCAACGACTATATCATCAAGATAGGAAAATATTTTTCAATTATTGGAGTGTAACTCAAAAACGACTTGACCGATTTTGATATAACTTATACGGGACCAAACGACAAGCATCAGTTTTCAAACAAAAAATAATTTTCATAATCAATTTAACCAGTCAAAAGTTCTGAGGTATCAAACTAAAAAAAAAACATACAGACGAATTGAGAACCTCCTCCTTTTTTAGAAGTCAGTTAAAATGACCAAGCCTTCAAAAAAATCGGCCAAAAAATACAAAAATTTTGTAAAGTGCGAGTCTGACTCGCACTTGGCAAAATTTTTGTATTTGTTGTTATAGCAGCAATAGAAATACATCATCTGTGAAAATTTCAACTCTCTAGCTATCACCTTTCTTGAGATACAGCCTGGTGACAGACGGACGGACGGACGGACAGTGAAGTCTCAGTAATAGGGTCTCGCAATTACCCTTTGGGTACGGAACCCTTAAAAGCAAGGCTGAACAAAACAGTAAGTAAAGTTATTTATTATTGTAGTAAAGTAAATAGTATTATATATAATGAAAGTACTTTAGAAGGGTACTGAGATGTTATTCCATTTTGATATCTGTATCATTCAGATTTGCTTAAATCTGCAACCAGTTATAGGTATTATAGAATATCTTTTGGCTGACATGAAAAAATATAAACGAAACAAGAATTAAACTTTAAACAAAACAGGTTTTCACCAGTTGAAGGACACGTTTATTGATTAGTATCCCATTTATATCAAATAAAATAATTATTTTTTATATAACTGATAGGCTAGCTGTGCCTAGGCTAGCTTTTGACTACTATCTCACCTGGTGTAAGTGCTGGTGTGGTTGAAGATGTTATTCAGGCTAACCTGGAATGACTAGCTCTCAAGAACTGCTCCGGAACACACCATTAAGTACTTAGCGACAAATTTTCTAAATGAGGTAAACTGTTATATGGAAACGACTAAGCAAAGTACGTTATGACGGTAAGAGTGCCTAAAAAAGTGACTGTATTTTTTATATAGTATATATACATTTATGCAAACATTATACTGCATAATATTAGTGATAGATACAGTCTCGCTTAAACTTGGCAGTACGATAATGTTGGGTTGTCTTGGTGAAAAGAATTTACATCAAAATAAAAGGAAGCCGCACAGCGCGGGCTAGAGACTGATTTAGATAGAAGTTTATAGTAATTGAAGCTTTGTGTAGGGGTCCTATACAAAGAGTTTCCCAAACACAAAGGAGGTTCTAAATTGAGGATACTTAAATGTATGTGTACATACCATAGCTTTCTCTAATATCTCCCATAGATAGTCTCACCCTTACAGAGGCCACGGCGTGGTTACCTTTCACGCACGTCAAAAATTTCACCTAGTAGAAAACAGTAGTTAATTCAAAAAGTCCACAATTCAAGGAAGATATGATTATGGACTTCTTAATCTATTATCGAGAACACGGTGCGGTGATAAGACAGTATTTGTAGGTACTTATTTTAATTAGCAATGCGACACCGTCTCTGTGTGTGGCGCGCGACGCGGTCCAACGACGACTCTCAATGGTACTGGCTAGCCGCGGCGAAGCGAATCATCAATCGCGGCTAATTGCGGGTAGCAGAAAAAAACTACGCATGCTTTGACATATACATAGTAACCGAAAAAAAACAACCAATCATTCTGTGCAGGAGATATCGGAACAATCCTGAAATTGGAATGGCGTTTTTTGTTGATTAACATTGTATTCTACAAATTTTAATAAACAATTAAGCCTAAGCCTAGGTGTTTTGGAATATAAAGAAAATCCCCGGGTGACTTAAGATTTTCGTTTGTACTCTCAAAAGACAGGTTTGTTGTCGTCGATTACAAAATTAGTTTAGGTTTCAATTAAAGCAAGGAAAGTAAATAACACCTATTCCCGATATTCACGTCACAATAATAGTTGAAGCGGTTAAACCTTTTTGGTAGCGCTGAAGAACTGTTATATTATAATGTGATCCCCAAGACGTCTGCCAAAAGTGGGGATTATGGCAATCCCCCTTGATGTGTGTGTTCAGCAATGAACAATCCGGATTGTTCATTGCAAGTTTATGGGAATACAACTGAGTGAAAAATTAGTATCACAGGATTTCACTCAGTTTTAGGGCTTACCTAGAACTATTACTGACTTTCAAGAACAGCTGCTGGACACACTGTAAGGTACTTGGCAACGATTTTTCTACTTGAAGCTTGCTAGCTACCCAACCAGTTGGGCAATCATTCCGACCTGTGCCGCCACGCCGTGCACACCTGTCTACAGCTCCGCCAGTATCTCCCAGTGAGACCGCAATAGTCCCCGCACTATTGCCGTCTCACTCGGGTCATCGTTCCGACGCTAGTTGCAGACCAGTGCCTTGGAATACGCAGTCCTGACGAAGTTTTTGTTTTGTGTGCAGAAGCTGAGCAGCCGCCGAACGCCGAGCAACGCGAGCTACGAGCTCGCCGTGCCGTCGCGCAGAGGCGCTCTAAGACGTCAGGCATTACCACCTACCCAAGTCCCTTGTTTCGGACGAACAACATCATATCGGGCTGGTGGTCTTGTTTTGACCGCACTTTTTGGTGCGCATTTCACCACTTTACTACCCGACACAACATAGTAACAGTCGCGTAACAACACACTTTGTGCTGTTAAGCGACGTCGTTCAGGCGTGGGGTAGCGTCAGCCAAACCCGTCTGAACGATCAAATCCGCCATTTGCTGCGGTCGCAGTGTGACACCCTACGGTGACAACGGCCACTGTTGTTGTTTTGGTTTAACCTTGCACCGTGGCCTTTCCCGCTTCACGGGTCAGCCGAAGCAAGCTGGGCTCCGGGATTACTGGCCTTGGGGTCGCCCCTAGTCAACCCCGGAGTAGCGCTTAGGAGCACCCCTCTCCGCCGAGAAAAAAGCTCGGAGAGGGTACACAACTAGGGCACACCCTAGGTACACACTCCCTCTCACACAGTGAGCTCACAAGGTGTGTGAGGGAATTCAAACCCTTGATAGGGCGTCCTGAGTATTCCCCTCAGGATGCAGTCCCGTCCCTCTAACGGTGAGGTGCAGGTCCTTCAGACCTTCGCCCTCCGCCACCCCGATCTGTATGTTGCTCATATGCAACTCCTAGAAGAGGAAGCGAGTGCCCGCCTCACGGACACTCTTATTGCTCCCTCCGGGACTTCAATCCCGGAGGCCAACGTCCCTCCTCTGACCCGGTCCTTCTCAGAGGACAGCCCGCTTTCGCCCGCCCCGGGCCCGGACAATAGACGCACGGTGGCAGCCCCTCCCCGTGAGAGGTCTCGCTCGCGCTCACCGATCGGGAGGCCAGCGAGCACCCGTCCCTCCATCGCCGTTGTCGAGCCCACTTCGGACTCCGAAGCGGAGATGGATGTAGATCCGAGTCGTGCCTTACGCACTGACTCGGACTCCGATAACGACGGCTATACCGTCGTAGACAGAAAACGCAAGCGTGCTCCTAAAGCCGCTAGTTGCGCAACTTCCGCCCCTCCCGCCAAGGCACCCGCTAAGGCCCCCGCCTCCGGCAAGAAGCCGACCCCCGCCCCGCGCCCCGCGTCTCCTCCCTCCGCTCCGGCCACCACTGCCGCGTCCCCTCAGGACGCGAGCGCGCGCCGCGAAAAACCGCCTCCGCCCCTGTTCATTCAGGACAAAACCAAATGGGACATGCTGTCCCGTTTAGTTTCGGATCGTGGGATCCACTACACTAATGCCCGCTCCACGCAGCAGGGCATTAAAGTTCAAGTGTCCACCATTAGCGACCACAGAGCGCTAACAAAGCTCCTCCGTAAAGAGAGCATAAGTTTTCACACTTATGCGCTCGAAGAGGAGAAAGTCCTCCGAGTGGTCATCCGCGGTGTGCCCAAGGAGGTACATACCGATTCGGTATGTGCCGACCTGAAGGCACAAGACTTCCCCGTACATGCAGTTCACCGCATGTACAGCGGGAAGGACCGCAGTCCCTACGATCTAGTACTCGTAGTACTAGATCGTACACCTGAAGGCAAGGCCATTTTTAATTTAAAAAAGGTCTGTGGCCTCTCAGGACTCGATGTCCAAGCCCCATACAAAAATGGGAGTCCCTCGCAGTGCCATAACTGCCAACTATACGGGCACGCCTCCCGTTTCTGCTTCGCTCGCGCTAGGTGCGTTAAGTGCCTAGGCGATCACGCGACAGCAGCGTGCACTCGCACCCGGGATTCACCGGACCCACCCAGCTGTGTTTTATGCGGTGCTCAAGGGCATACCGCGAATTACCGTGGTTGCCCTAAAGCACCACGAGTGAACCACAGGGTGGCAAGGCATAGGCCGACCCGTCCCTCTTACGACCGTTACCAACGGGTAAGCCCTAAACTAACGGTAGTACCTGCCTCACAGGTAATACCCGCGCCGCTCCCAGCCCGTAACGCATGGTCTAAACCACCCAGTATGGTTAAGACCGTCGCTACCGCCCGCGCCCCGGCCCGCGCGCCCGCACCCGCGCCCGCACCCGCACCCGCCCGCGCCGCGGCCCCTGCCCGCGCACCGGCCCCGGCTCGCCCCGCACTCCCGGCACCCGTCGCCAACACCATTCGCGCGCCACCCCGCGCCGCTTCCCGGCCACAAGCTCCACCTATGCCATTGATGGCTGCCCCTCTTCAAGAGGCAATCAACCTAGTCAGCGATCTGGCTATGTCGGTTGACATCAATGAGGTACAAGAGCTATTCCACAAGATGCAATACGCTCAATCCCCAGCGGACGTGATCCAATACACATTGGAACACGCGAACTTACTAAGCGCCCTTAAGCGCTTCGCTCCCCAGGCCCCTCCCCAGTACAACCACTATGGGTAGTACAACCGCACGCACGAAACCGCGCTCAGTTTCGTTAGCGTCATTCAACGCTAACGGTTTCTTTAGACAACGTGACCTTGTCCACGACTTTTGTTGCACCCACCTTATCGACATTATATGCGTGCAGGAAACCCTTCTAAAACCGGGGAAGGCGAACCCTAGGTTTGCCAATTACAGAACGGTACGTGATGATAGAGTGAACTCCCGTGGGGGAGGCACTCTTATCTATTACAAAAGGTCCCTGCACTGCATCCCCTTACCTACCCCGACTCTTGTTAATATGGAAGCATCTTGTTGCCTTCTAGCTATGACTGGTCATCAACCCATAGTCATAGCGTCCTGTTACCAAGCTTGTCAAAAGCCGATCGTCCGAGCTGACTTAGAAGCATTGTTCTCATTAGGAAGCGCCGTCCTTCTGATTGGCGACTTCAATAGTAAGCACATCCTATGGAATTGTAACGTCAACAATCCCAGAGGTATTGCACTTGAAAAACTAGTCGCAGAACTTAATTTTGACATAATTGCGCCCACTGAGCCCACTCACTACCCTCACACGGAAGACTTTCGACCTGACTTGCTTGACATGGCACTACTCAGAGGCGTAACACTCCAGTTACGCTCCATAGAAGTGGTTCACGAGCTTCACTCTGACCACCGACCCATTATACTGCGACTAGGTCCCGACCCAACAACAGACCTCCCCCGCCCCACTAAGACGATAGTGAACTGGAAGCAATTAGGCGTTGCCCTAAAAGCTATCAGTTCACCGGACCTTGACAAGATCCCTGACGACATCCTGACTAAAGATGACGTAACTCTTGCGATCGATTCGTTCACTAATCACCTCTCCACCGTAGTAGGTGCATCCGCAAAGGAGGTCATGGTGCCGGACGACCGGCGCCTTGTCATTCCAGCGGATGTGAGACGATTAGTGACGGAAAGTAAAGCAGTGACCCGACATTACGACTCTTACCCCAGTAAAGAGAACAAAACTAAGAAACGCCACTTTGAACGCATGGTTCAAAGTCGCATGTCTGAGTTGCGTGATCAACAATGGGGTGACAAACTTTCAAACCTCGTGCCAAGCCACCAGGCTTACTGGGACTTGGCGCGAGGTATGAAAGGAAGTAACTACAACGACATGCCTCCCTTATACAGACCAGTCCCACTAGTCCCAGCGTTCTTTGACGAAGACAAAGCTGAGTGCCTAGCTGATAGCCTAGAGGCTCAGTGTTCCCCTAACGTAGATCACGTTGACCAAGCTCACCTCGATTCGGTGGATGCTGAAGTCGAACGTAAAAGCTCTGTGGTCACCTCTGAACTCCCACCAATCACCTTAGCGACTTACGCTGAGGTGGCGAGTCTGATCAAGGCCCTCCGACCGCGCAAATCCCCCGGTGCCGATGGCATCTCCAACAGGGTTCTTAAAACCCTCTCTCCTCCTCTCATCCATCTCCTAGTCAGCATCTTCAATGCTGCTATGAGCCACTGCTTATTCCCAGACACCTGGAAATGTGCAAATGTCATTGGCATTCACAAACCAGGCAAAAGCTCATCTGACCCCACCAGTTACCGCCCCATCAGCCTCCTCAGTGCCTTAGGCAAACTTTACGAGCGGTTACTTGCAAACCGTCTCCAGTCCCATGCTAAGGAACACCACCTTATCCCAGATGAGCAGTTTGGCTTCAGACCCGGACACTCATGCGTCCAACAGGTGCACCGCCTCACGGAGCACATCATTGAGGGCTTTAACAAGTACCCCAAACCCCAGACAACGCTAGCAGTCTTCCTCGACGTAGCGAAAGCTTTTGACAAAGTCTGGCACAATGGCTTGATTTACAAGCTATACCAATTTGGCGTGCCAGAACGTCTTGTGCTCATCCTACAAGACTTCCTTAAAGCCAGAAGCTTTCGCTATCGCGTGGAAGGCACCCTCTCCTCCCCCCACCCAGTCAGAGCCGGAGTCCCTCAGGGCTCCGTGCTATCACCCATTCTTTTCGCGCTGTATACCAGCGACATCCCACGCTCTCAGCCTAACGTCCTATTAGCCCAATACGCGGATGATACCGCTATTTATACCACTGGGTGGCATATCAGTAGAAAGTCCATTCCCGCCCTCCAACGGGCCATCACCGAGATCGGTGACTGGTTCCGTAAATGGCGCATCGCGGTCAACCCAGTTAAAAGTGCAGCTATGTACTTTACTGAGAAGGGCCGCCCCCGTTACCCGCAACCTATAACTTTGTTCGACCAACCCATCCCCTGGGTTAGTAAAACAAAATATCTCGGAGTCACCCTTGATCGGAATCTCACCTTTAGCGATCATATAACAACCGTCCGTAACAGAGCGGCCTTTGTAATGGGTCGCCTTGGTCCCCTACTTCGCAAAGAGAGTAAAATGTCTCTTAGTAATAAGAAGACACTTTACACTGCCTGCATCCGCCCCATCATGACTTACGCATCAGTAGTGTTTAGTCATGCTAGTGAGGCCCACCTTCATAAACTTCAAGTCATCCAAAACCGTTTTCTTCGTAATGCAACCGGCGCCCCGTGGTATATCCGGAACACCGAGTTGCATTGCGACTTAAACCTTCCCTCTTTAGCGCAGTTCAATAAGGACTGCGCCCGCCGATACTTTGATCGAGCGCCCCACCACCCGAACCCATTGGTTGTCCAGGCATCGAACTACTCGACTGCCTCTTCTATCCCATTTTTCAAACCCCCCCGTCGCCGACCACGGCAGGTATTAGACGACCCGGATGACCCCATCGCAGCCATTACGTTGGCAGCTTTAGCGTTATCCGCAAGTCGTCGAGGTAAAATCCCCAGGTGTGAGGTAATCAGAGGTCACACAATCAAACACCGAGCTCGCCGGCGAGCTCGAGGCAAAAACAAGGTCACGATAAATTGCTCTCCAAATAGTCAAAGAGTATTATTCAGTAGGGCCCAATTGTGCAACACTGCAGTTGCACAGAGGCATTTTGCTCCGATCCCCCCCATGTCTCTCGGCAGCGAGACAAGCCGAGGTCCGAACCACAGTGGTGCCCTTGAGCTCGCTGTCAACCCCTCCTATAGTAGCGGTACGTTTTCGGCGTCCGCAGGAGACGGAGGTAGAAAGCGCTTTTCGCCTTCTACGCCCGTCTCGGGAGAAGTGCCTTCGGCACTTCTCCCTCCCGGGCTATTGTAGGGCCAGGCCCTCGCCCAAAACCCGGTGGAGCTGGACGACCGCACAGGCGGTAGCCAGCATCTATGTCCTCCCTAAATAACAATAACCAACCAGTTGGGCATTCGCAAAATGCCCTACTATCGTGTGAAAAATAACAGAATATATATAGTAACTAGACATAGGCTGCGGTTAAAGCGTACTCATATATTACAATTCATTGTAAGAAATTGGATCATATTTTTTCTTAAACTGGTAGTGTAAGCCTTCGGTCACTTTCTAACCTCTCGAAGTAATAATGTGGTCAGTTTTTCCTTTCGCTATAATTTCGTAAGCCTCTGTAACATTTTTTGTTTTGCCTTCATACTCTATTTAAACAGCTTGTGTACTAGATACGAAGTACTAGTTCCTCCTAAAATTAATATTGTAGACTTCCTAGCTGACTTTGTAGGTGCCGGTCTTCTTCATTAAACCTCGACCGCAGCTTGGTGTAAATATTATTTTTAATAAAGTTCTGTAATATCTTGTTGCTCGAGTAGCGTGGATAATTACATAATAAGAATGTTATAACTATGAACGATGCAACTTTATGTAAGCCTCGAGGTGGTTTAGGTTTATACTAATAAAAGCTTGAGACAAAATATTTGAAATTAAATTCAAAGCATGAAAGCATTAAAAAAGAAGATAATTGTATCTTGCTCTGTATGTGGGCTCATCCTGTACAGTTTACAAATTTGATTTTGGTAAAAGTTACTATGGGATAACTTTGTGTTGGAAATGTTTCCGCTGGTAAATGGCTAGATAACGACTTATCTAGCCATTAACTAAGGTTTTTTGTACTTTTTACAGGCCTTTTGGTTCGTTTCATCAAAGTAGAAAGTTATATAAAAATAATAAACAATGCGGTCACAATCTGCAAACTGCGAAAACTATTTTTTTAGTAATAATCACGGAGAAAAATATTTCTCACTTTCAGAGATATTATTAATTTTTTTTTTTAAGTCATTTTATATTTTTGTCTCAGACATTGATATGAAGAATAATGTTTGATCCTGCTTGCTCCTCCCAGATATCCACCGACCAACTAACCTGAGATACCTTGTATCACTTGATTTTACTCCTTTGATTAACTTTTCATTTAAATGAATAGCTATCATAATTAAGTTGTTGAGTTACATTTCTACATGATAAGATGTATTTATAGTATACAGGGTTATTGGAAAAATACTAACAACCATTTATGGGCTACTTCAGTTTAATGAAATAAACAACTTTAAATCTAACACGCTTTATTCAAAATCTAACACATTCGTCTACGAAAAATCATCAAGTTATTCTAGTTCTGTTTGTAAATTTTTAGGACTGTATTGTGGTAAACGAAATAGCACCAATGCCTCACGCAAACTACGTAGCTTCTAGTAATCAAGACTACGGTACTGTGCGTAGCGCTCCTACCCACTGTACATCAGGTGTTATTACTTTGTGCGCTGTACATGTTTACTGAGTCAACAGTTGCTTGAAAATTTAACCAGGCTTAGGACTGGATACATTAAAAAATATGGTTGTAATATTAAAAACTTACCTAAATCAAACACAGCGATCTCTAATTAGTATTTAGGAAGTCGCGCACCAGTTTTTGCACAATCTGTGCAGTCTGTGCACAAACATGACTCCCAGACGAAGAACTTCAAATAATTGCCGGTTACTAAATAATAATTATGGACATAACTCGAACAGTTATTTATCTCAGAGTGATCTCCACGCGGAAGAACTACTCCTACTCCTTTTATAATCTTGATGTATGATATGTGATATCACGCTCAAGTAAGAACATTTTACCAAGCACTGAACGTTATGTACCAGCAAGTGAACGTCATATATACTTCAAATCAAATCCTCGACAACTTCACAATTTTGTTATAAAAAGATTAATATTTCATGAGTGTACGAAACTAAAAATAACTTACAAGTAGACGAAGTTGGTAACTGTATCGAAATTTGAGCCGTCGAAAGTATATTCTTTACTTTTCCGTTACTTTTAGAAGAAAACTGAAATAAAGTAAGAGGTGTGATAGAGGTCTTAAAAGGTAAACTTGGCAGTTCTGTTAGAAGTTGTTCTAGTAACCGATTTGTTTCTGTTCAGAATACGACGGACGGGTCCGATGAGAAGATACTTGCATGGAATAAGTATTGATTGTGTGCTGAATCACTTATATGTTCCTATCAGTATTATAAATGTTATAATTAATTTATATTATAAATGCGAAAGTAACTGTGTCTGTTACGCTTTCACGCCAAAACTACTAGACCGATTTGAATGAAATTTGGTATGGAAATATTTTGAGACCCGGGAAAAAACATAGGATAGTTTTTATCCAATTGCGCAAAAAGAGGTTAATGCTTTTGCGCGCTAACCGACATACGCGCGGGCGGAGCCGCGCCCGGAAAGCTAGTTTAATATAATATTAATATTATCAATATATATTAATACTATTAATAATTTACGTATGCATTTCAGCAAACTTTGGCGTAGGATGCTCTACAAATGGGTAGATTTACTATGTGTTACATACAATGCAAAGTGGTTGGTAGATTCAGAATCTTTATTCAGTTCATAGCAATGACTTTATATTAGATATTCTTATTTACTATCTTTTATTATAAAGAAACAAAAACATCAATATTATAAACATACAAAAAAGTATGTTTTTGAATTCCATGATAATATATTTTTAAGACCAAGTGTAACTATTTCAAATAACTTCATAATACGTAATTATATAACTATTGTAATAAGAAACGTAATAAGTAGGTAAGTTATGATATATTGTAGTCAGTTTTAAATAAAGAAGATTCATTGGTTATCATAGAATTCATCCAAATTTTAGAATAGATTTATTTTAAGAAGATTGTAATGAGTAAGCACGTAGCCCACTTGATGTTATGACATGACACGACATAAGTCTATCTATATATAGCTATTATATAGATGTATTTCGTGACTTATTACGAGCTGTACTGCGTCCATCACTGAGGCATACAGTAATTAAGCCTCATGTGCCTGTAATTTTACTGGCTCTCAAAGATTGCTGCCGGAACTCACGTTAGGTGTTAGATTTCCAAATTGAAGGTGGTAAGCTAGCCAGACAAACATTTGCAAAATGCCCTTCCACTATGCAAGCTTAGTGAACCTTAAGCAGGCGCGGTGGAGATTGAACCCTGGACTTGGGGCACAGCAGGCTATAAGTAAAAATACAAATAATTAATTGATAAAAAAGGATTAATATGTCATAAGTAAAATTATATAGCATAAAATATATATTTCACCACGACAGGTAATGGAAAGGTCACATTTTAAAAATTCTCTGACTTCATAACAAGCCTTACTAATAAGTAGTATTTTTAGTTGCCGTTTAAATATATTTGCGGAAGCTGCACTTCTTATATCTATAGGTAGGTGGATGTATAAGTTCGGATCGCCTACATACACGGAATTCAAGAAATTTAGCGAGGGAGTGAGCAGGTGTCCGCAGTCTGTCCCTTGACCTCGTTTCATAGCTGTAGGAGACTACTAGTTGGCTGCAGTGTTTGGGGTTTTTCAGCACAAATAGACACGCCTGGTCTAAGTAGATGGACGGTACCAAGCAATTATGTGTGGTATGTCACGCAATAACGTCATAGACATATCATATCCACTAGTCTTTTTAGGTGCAGTTTTTACATTAATAATTTTCATTAATTCGTCATACAAGAAAGGTCTTTTTTATAGAACCCATATTATATACAACTGCACTGGACAGAACAGAAACGCTGTGATACATGCAGTAGGAGCACCGGCTCTGGTACCAGCTGTTAAGATGGCGTTAATAAAATCAACTGCGTCTTTATTGTCTGGAAAAGGCTGGCCGTTGTTGCCAACCAACTCAGTGAAGTCTGTTTTATCACGCACGGCACGACCTGTCACTTTATTTACTATGAACCACATTTTTCGGCACTTATTAGTAGGTACTATATTTTATTTGGTTCTCATAGAACTGTTTCTTTGTCAATGTTAATTTGCTATTATATGATTTTTTTTTTTATTAGACTTTAATATTTTAATGTCTTATTATCAGGAAATTGTATTGTCAGGGTATTAACGTCAGACAGAAAGTATTTTAGATTAATTAAATCATTCGTAATACAGTTGGATTCAGATTAGATTAGAAAAGGAACTTATTGCATAGGAAAGAATATAGAAAACTGTCCGGTTATGGTATTAATTGTTTTTTTCCACTAGTATATTACTATCTAGGTACTTGCGTACAATAGCTATCCAGTCAACATTGCCTAATGCATTAGCAAACCCCTGCTTACGAGAACGCGTCATGGCCCTGCGTTTAATGTGCTTAGGTTTGCAATGTTCCTGGAAATTAGATACACAAGCTCGCACAATTAGATACGCACTGAAGTGATTGATGGCTATGACTATTTCCGCTCGGATATCATTTCTCTTGAAATCATCTTTAATTTAGTCATAGTTCTGATCAGGACACAAGAGCCGAGGACTTGTAGTGACAGCTCTTCTGTCATAGACAAAACATTATTATCGGGAGTTGTGGACTAAATTTCAATGTTGTAATATTTAATAATAACAAGTATTTTTAATATTATTTATTTGATTCAATTACTTTATTGTTTATTTGAAGATACAGTAAATGAAAAAATGAACAGTGTTGGGATTAATTATAATAAAACGTATATCTTCATTCAGCCATCTTTATTACAGAGAGATAGTTCCATAGAGTACATAATGATACATTCCTAAGTCATAGATAAATTATGTTCAACACTCCCCCTCAATTTTAGCCTTTTACAAGTCAAAAGTCTCAAATTGACTATGCATTCTATTTATATCTTAAATCAGTTATTACTAAAATACACTAATACAATAAACTTGTCAGTACTATCAATTTATAACTCTATGTAGTTTTACACAATATTGGTAATTTTAGTTATTTAATAGTCTAAACTTGTTAAAATTTTGCTTCTTTACATGTTTTAAGGTATGAATACTATATTTGTTTAACAGTTTTAGCTTGCTATAACTTCTTTCGCTTCTTTACACATTTTTAATTATTAGTATTACATATAAATAATAGGTGTTAATTTTGTTATTTAAGGTAAGCAACTATTTTAAAATAAATTTAGTTTACTGACAAAATATTTATGTTTTAATTTGGGTACAGCCTTTGTGAATATATCTGAAACGTTTTGGTTAGTTGGAACATATTTAACAGTTATCAATTTTTTGTACACTATATCCTTTATGAAATGAACTTTTATGTCAATGTGCTTGGATCTTTTCCCATTTTCAAAACTTTTGATCATTTTTATAGCGCTCTGGTTATCTAATAACAAAATAGTTGGTAAGTCCGGGTTAGAAGTCAAGTCATAGAGTATTCCTTTCAAATAAATAAGCTCAGATACTGATTGGGCAGCTGCAACATATTCTGCTTCTGCAGTAGATAGAGACACAGAAGTTTGTTTCTTAGAAAACCAATGTATTAGGTTTCCGCTGTAAAATATAGCACATCCACTTGTGCTCTTTCTGTCAGATGGATCCGCGGCCCAGTCTGCATCTGCGTAAGAAGTCAATTTTCTTTCTTCTTCTGTTCTTCTGTATACTAAAGCTTTGTCCTGTGTACATTTTAAGTATCGCAGAATTCTTTTCCCTGCCTTCCATAAGGATTCTGATGGTTTATCCAGGAATCTACTTAAGTAAGCAACTGAATAACATATATCTGGTCTGCTGTTCATCGATATGAATAGTAAAGATCCTATTAATTCTTTAAATGGAACATCAATGGTTTCTACATTTTCTGCATGGTAATTTGCTTCCATAGGTGTGTTTATTCCTTTACTTTCTTGCATGTTAAACCTTTCTAAAATTCTTTTTATCATCTCAGTCTGTTTTATTTCCATTTTATCATTTTTCCTTGTAATTTCCAATCCTAAGTAATTTTGTACTTCTCCTAAATCCTTGATTTTAAATTCTTCTTGTAGCTTTTTTAATATATTCTCATTTCCAAGTAATAAAATATCATCCACAAATATCAATATCCATGTATGTTCATTTTTATATAAACAAAAGTCATATTTTGATTGTGTAAATCCATTGCTTGTCATAAAATGATGAAACTTTTCATTCCAACATTTTGGTGCTTCTTTGAGTCCATAAAGTGTCAAAGTCAAAGTCAAAGTCAAAATCATTTATTCAATTTAGGCGTCTACGACGCTCTTATGAAGGTCAATTACAAATTTTAATATTGAAATATACTACATTGTACTGCCACGTTCAGCAAACAAAAATTATAGAGCCACTGCGAGAAGAACGGGCAAGAAACTCGGGGCCATTCTTTTAAACGTTTTTTAAGAATGTGTTTGGTACATACTATATAATAAAATTATTACAATACTTAATTTACATTACGTAGGTGTTAGGCGCTAGCTTGGTAGAGGCGAACCAGTCCAAGCATTTTTGTCGTTTAAGTAATCACAAACTGTGTAGTAAGATTTCTTTATCAAAATATTCTTCACATGCAACTTGAATTTTCTTTCTGTGAGCGTTGTAATATGTTTGGGCAATTTATTATAAAACCGCACACAATTTCCTAAGAAGGACCTTTTATTTGTCTTTGCTAATCTAAAACCTGGCACCGCTATTTTATCTTTATTCCTAGTGTTATAATCGTGAGTGTCACTGTTTGATTTAAATTTGCTCAAATTTTTACGAACATACATAATATTTTCAAATATATACAGACTTGGTAAAGTTAAAATATCAATTTCTTTAAAAATATCTCTCAGGGATTCCCTAGGATCCATTTCATATATGGCTCGAATTGCACGCTTTTGTAAGATAAAGATTGTCTCTATCTCAGCAGCAGCTCCCCACAGCAATATACCATAAGACATAATACTGTGGAAATACGCGAAATAAACGAGCCTAGCAGTAGCTACGTCTGTTAGCTGTCTTATCTTACGAACTGCATATGCAGCAGAACTAAGTCTTCCAGATAGATCATGTATATGTGGATTCCACTGTAAAGTTGAATCCATTTTAATTCCCAGGAAGACTGTCGCATTGTCAAAAGAGAGTTTTTCTAGGCCAAACTTAATGTTTGGTTCAACATAAGTAACATTTGGTAAAGAAAACTTTAAACATTTGGTCTTTTTTGAATTTAAGAGAAGATTATTAGCCGCGAACCACTTAGAGATCATAGATAACACATTATTTACATGAATAAGTTCACTATCCCTCCTATCTACTTTAAAAATTAGGGAGGTATCATCTGCGAATAAAACTATATCGCAGAAATTTTTAACCATGCAAGGCAGATCAATTATATATGCTAGAAACAGAAAAGGTCCTAAAATTGATACTTGCGGTACGCCTTTTCTTACCAAAGACCCGGAAGAAGTATTGCCATTTATTCTAACCTTCTGTAGCCTGTCTGACAGATATGACTTTATAAGATCCAGAGCTTTTCCACGAATACCATAATGTGAAAGTTTTCGAATCAGAGTGCAGTGCTCTACACAGTCAAATGCCTTAGAAAGGTCACAGAATACGGCAATAGCATCCTGTGAACTCTCCCAGGCTTCAAGTATAAGTGACATCAATTGAGCACCTGCATCTGTTGTGGATCTGCTCTTTGTGAAACCAAACTGATTCTCATTCAATATATTATGCTCATTAAAATGGGATAGAAGTTGTTTGAGCATAATTTTTTCGAATACTTTACTCAGAACAGGTAAGATAGAAATAGGTCTGTAATTGCAAGGGTCAGATGTAGCCCCTGACTTCAAAATTGGAGTGATTTTACTTTGTTTCATTAAGTCGGGGAAGTTTCCTTTATCAATACAAAGATTGAATATTGTTTTTAAATATGGTGCAATAATGCATATTATAGACTCTGCCACTTTAACTGACATACCCCACAAGTCTTCGGTGCTCTTAATATTTAAATTTTTAAATGTCTTTATAATTTCAAATATTGTTGTGTGTCTGAAAGAAAAGTCCGGCGATTTGCAGGGGAAATTATGTATTAGCAGAGTTTCTGCTACATCGGGACATGCATCCAATGACTTAGTGACTTCTAGGGGTAAGTTAGAAAAAAAATTGTCAAATATATTTGCCACTTGTATTGGATCAGATATTTGATTTTTATCAACATTTAAGACATATGTAGAATCTCTAGGTTTATTTTTTCCGGTCTCAGTATTTATAGTATTCCAAATGGTTTTTATTTTATTTTTAGACTTGCTAATTTTATTTCTAATAAAAAGAGATTTAGCACACAAGCAAACAGACTTAAACATTTTTGAATAGTTCCTAACATAATCACAAAACTGCTTGCAGGATGTCAAATTCTTCCTGCGATACAGATCATACAAATAATCTCTACTTTTTCGAATACCTGTAGTTGCCCAATCACCGAACTTCAACTTTCCATTTACTTGTTTCTTTATTTTTGGACAAACTTTTTGAAACTCAGTATTTACTAGAGAGAATAAACTATTATAAATGTCATTCGGGTCACTATGAGAAAAACTTGTAATGGCAAGCTTAGCTTCTATATTGGTACTGAGTATTTCTAGCCTACTGGTTGTTAACGGCCTATGTTCAATTTCATACCTTGCTGTTTCTCTGCTTCCATCAAATCTAATTGCCAGGCCCTCATGATCAGATCTAACACCCTTCATTATTGACTTTTGTTTAGTCTTACAGTTCGAGTATATATTGTCTATACAGGTAGCTGAAGTATCTGTTATTCTAGTGGGCTCACAGAATAGAAATTTCAAATTAAATGACTTAAACAATGAAATAAGATCAGTCTTATTTTTAGATTTCAATAAAATATCGACATTAAAATCACCACATACAAATATGGGTTTTTTACATTTAGAAATTTTTAGTAGTATACTTTCCAGAGTGGCTAAGAATTCTGTAAAATTTTGAGCACGACCTTCATCTGTTGGTGGTCGATATACACACAACACAAGATGCCTGTCCACCTCCGCACAAGCAACTTCACAGAGTGTCTTTTTAAGCTTCAGTACTTTGCCATCTGTTTCTACACCTTTTGGGCATTTTATGTAAATGTCATCCTTTAATTCTCCATTTAAAAATGCAGTCGGTACGTCCAGTTGTTTGATTGTCAATCCTTCTTGTACTGCATGACTAAGCATGGTTCGAATAGTCGGCATTCTTGCTACTGGAGCATAGTATACTTCGCATGTTTGTTGTTGAAAGCCTTTAGCAACCAATCTTGCTTTTTTTGTTCCATCTTGTTTCTGCCTAAATATCCACTTAGTGTCTATTGCCTTGCATCCTTGCGGTAACTCTGTTTCTTCCCATGTTTTTAATTTGTAAAGCGAGTCTAGTTCTTTCTTGATAGCTTTTTTTCAGTCCTTATCATGTATTGCTTCTTCGTAATCCATAGGTTCACCAGCACATAAGCAGTAAGCTATGTTTAAGTCATATTCTTCTAGGTTTTTAGATTTAATTACTTGTCTTCCCGATCTTGTCTTATATACATTTCTTTCGTCCTTTTTATCTTCTTTATCCTTATCTTCAGATTTTTCACCTTTTTTATAAATATTTTGATCATCTTTTTCATCATATGATTCTATATCTTCTTCTTCTTTGTATATAATTTCTTCATCATTCTTCTTTTCTTTGTAATTTTCATTATATTTTATGTCATTTTCGTCGAATCTTGCATCTCTTGTACATACTATTTTATTTTCTTCAGGATCCCACAACCTCCATCCATTCATTGTGTATCCAACCATTCTCATTTCTTTTGCTCTCTTATCAAATTTTCCTTGTTTTGGTACAGTTGTAGCCCATGCTTTTGCTCCAAATGTTCTCAGTTTTGACAGATCTAGATGTCCAAACATAATAGCTGCAGGTACTCTGTTGTTTATCGCTGAAGATGGGCACCTATTTATCTGATATACTGCACATCTTACGGCTTCTCCCCACAGATGTTTTGGAAGTTCACTTTCGTTTAGTATTGTCCTTGCTTTATTATATATAGTGCGGTTCATTCTTTCCGCTACCCCATTAGACTGTGGTGAGTATGGTTGAGTGAATTGAAGTATTATGCCCTTATTTTTGCAGTACTCAATCATTTAATCATTCTTAAATTCACCTCCATTATCACATCTTAATTTTTTAACTTTATTTCCTGTCTGTGTTTCTATTCTCTGTATATATTCTATCAAATTTTTTGTAGCTTCTTTTTTTTTCTTCATTAAATATACTCTTGTAAAGTGTGAGTAGTCGTCTATTATTGAGTGGTAATAAATCTCACCGTTTGATGTGGGAGTATTCACTGGTCCTGATAAATCTGTATGTATAATCTCACCAATATAGCTTGATCTTGGTTTTTGTATAGGAACAAATGGGAGCCTTGTTGCTTTGCCTTCGATGCATGATCCACACTGTTTGTCTGAGCTGGGAAGTTGTAAAATACCTAAATGTTTTCGGTTAGCATGACCTAAACGCAAATGCCATAGTTCTTTTTTATTATTTACTGAGCAACAATTATCATAATTTAGTTTCAGATGTATTCCGTACAGCCTACCTATCATTTTTCCATACATAGTAATATTTTCATTAGTAATCGACACTGAATCTTTCTGAAATTTAACAGACTTTCCATTTTGTAACAATTTTTGAACCGATAACAAATTATGGGATAGGCCCTTAACTATTAGTGCCTTAACTTTTATGGGTATGTTATTGTACATGACATTGAGTGTCCCTTCCTTGCTGGCAGTTAAATGTTGACCATTTGCTACAAATATTTTTATTTCGCTTTTTAAATACTGAATGTTTGTCATATATTTCTCAAAATAGTCCTTGATTAAATTTTGAGTAGCCCCTGAATCAATTACAAACTCAATGTTATCATAAAAATGATTTGCTGTTTATATCCCCTCGCTAGCAACAAAAGATACCTGTCCATGATACTGTTCACTTTGTTCAGTCACTGCACTTGCTCATAGCTCTCGTACTTGTGATGGTTCATTGGTCTTGTAACCTCTACCATATCCTCTTTGTCCTTGTCCTCTTGAAAATCCTGGTCCTCTTGAATAACTATATCCTCTTCCTCTGGTATTTACTTGATTTCTACCTCGTCCTCTGCAATGCATGGCCTTGTGCCCTTGCTTGCCACATCGAAAACAGGTTAGGAACGCCGCCTGAGGCTGATGCTCATCATTAACATTTTTTTCTTTAACTTCCGCATCAAGCAGTCTGCTTTTGACAAATTCAATATTGATGTTCTTTTCCGTGGTCATTGTTTCGATACTTGTAATCACATTATCATAATTTGGTGGCATAGATGTTAGTAAATAACATATCTGGTCCATTTCATCAACTGTGCAGCCTGCAGCTTTCAATTCACTCAGAATACTGTCGAATTTACAAAAAAAATCCTGAAGATTTTCATTTGGTGCACATTTTAACACAATTAGTTTTCTCTTTAAGTGTAACTTATTGTAGACACTCTTTCGTTCGAAGGTATTTTCCAGTTGTATGAGCATTTCCTTTGCTGTTTGACATTTTTTCACAATTTCTAGATGTTTATCTGATAAGCACTGAACGATGATGTTTTTTGCTTTTGCGTCTAACTTTGAATAATCCAGTTGGGATTTTTCGTCTTTTTCCATAACACACCATACCTGCTTCTCTTCCAACGTTAATTTAAGTCGGAATTTCCAATTATTAAAATTTTGTTCATTAAGACGCGGTAAAATTTCTCCTTTGTCCACCATTTTTCTTTCCTTCTTCACATAATAATTTCACGTATAGTGAGTTTATAGATTCTTTCTTCACAAGATTTTTACTTAAATATGTTGTTTACATTGTTATTTTTCAACTTTTGGTAACCTTTTTGACCGTAGCGCAGTGGAAGCGTTTGTTGGGATTAATTATAATAAAACGTATATCTTCATTCAGCCATCTTTATTACAGAGAGATAGTTCCATAGAGTACATAATGATACATTCCTAAGTCATAGATAAATTATGTTCAACAAACAGTACATATATGAATACAAAAATAAATAAATAATTTAACTATATCTACTTATGACCTAAAAATATTACACTTAAAAATTCTGAGCTCTGTTTTCTACCAGGAGGCAATCATAAGTAGAAAACAGAGCTCAGGTCACTGTCCACGGGTAGAGTACCTAAAAGGTTGGCAGCATTACCCCGTTGTATGGCAAGACTAATTCTCTGGCCGAGGTAAGCGCCAGCCCTTTGGTCGTTTGTCTTTTCTATCAGCCGCTTTGATAAATCTTTATATAAAGTCCATGCGCTTGGACCCCACGGACCTAATGTTTCTACTCCAAAGGGCAGAAATATATAATTATCGCCGAGACTCTCGTATTTTCGCCCTTTGGAGCCTTCTGCTGCCACTGCCGCTGCTCCCGCCGTCTTGGAAGTGGATGGTAAATGAGACGCCGCAAGTGTGTCAACGCAAGTGGCATCCCAAACTAGCGGCCTTCCACGACTCCAGGGAGTTAAGGTCATTCCGTCAGGTCTCTTGCCATCGTCACGTGCGATACCGTTCGGCTCAAGAATAGCCGGCACGTTTACGGTAGCAAGAGCCCTGCGGATGACATCATTCAAAGAGGCGTGGCGAGAAAGGCGGCCAGCACTTCGACGGCAGGAGAGGCCGTGGTGTCCTTGGCGATCTACTGGAACTCCGCAGAAGCAGTTATGTGGTTCGACTGTGTTTGACCCAATTCGCAGGCTGATAGAAAGGGCAAACGACTTACTGTCTAGTAGCGTCCCAATGTTGACAGATGGTAAAGCCTGAAGCCAGAAACCTGATTCTCGCTTCGCAGAGGCAAGAAGACGAGCCCGATCTCCTGGAGAAACTTGTGTTATTTAAAAGGTCAGTTGAGATCTTTTTATTTATAGGCTCATCCCAATGTCTCTGCGAATGGAGTTTGTTAGGAAGGCTTTCACCTGGACAGGCTAAAGTCCAAGCATTTGTAGCATCTTGCATACAATTAATTTGTACATTTCCTAAAGAATTTTCAACAATTTTTAAAAAAGGGCTCAAGTACTATGAACTGAGGATAGAAACGCCGGGAGTGAAACACTGGAAATTTTGCGGATACCCAAACCACCAAATCTGATCGGAAGGGAGGTTTGACACCAAGAAATATCTGATATTGGACAATTTAGAATTTTGACTAAGGTATTTTTAATACAATCATCTAAAGTTGACAAAAAGTCACTAAAAATCCAAAACGGACTGCATCTTAAAACATATGTTAATTTAGGTACAAAAAGACAATAACGGATGATATGAAAAGCTATCTGTGCGTGGATGTTTGAAAGACGGTCAGAACATTCTTCAAACTTTAGTTTTTGTTCTGTAATGAACGTAGGGAATGCGTCAGTGAATATCGGAGCCCCTAATAAACGAAAAGATTGTCTGTTAAGAATTTTGATGTTAGGAGCCAAAACGTTAAATTTTTCAATTATAGCATTCCTTTCAGAGGATGCGACTGATTCAGGAATAAAAAGCTCACATTTGGATAAATTTAGTTCTAAGCCAATAAAACTAAATTTTTCAATGATAACTTTAAGGTCTTCCAAGACTGTCTCTGAGTCGCCTCCAAGAGTGCCATCGTCTAAATACCACATGTTTAATTTTGATGTGAGGGATGAAATGATCGGATGAATTGCAAGGCTGAATATAGCAGGGCCAAGAGGATCACCTTGTTGGCAACCAGTCGATGAAAGTATATGGTGACTTTTATACAGAAGTGAAGAGTCCGAGCCGTAGCATTGAAATAAATAATCAAATATTTCTGGTGTATGATTTTGAATTTCGTCAAGCAGAGCAGATCTAGAAACAGTGTTTAAAGCATTTTTAACGTCGACCTTAACAACCACCTGACCTACATCTGTTTGAAGGTAAGTTCTTAAGGCGTGTACGGCTGCTTCGCTATTTAGATATTTAGATATTTTTAAAAGTATCTTAAAAATACATAAAATAATATATAAATAAAACACTTAAAAAGTATAAAATTATATATCTAGTGACAATTCCGCCTAATTTTCCTGTTATCTACGTGACGTCACAAACATCACGCAGCCTAACCGGAAGAATATCCGACTGGTTTCGCTTCTAAACGAACCATCTTCAGGAGGTCACTCACCGATCGCACGATCGAGACTAAACGGCCAGCTTTAATTTTTTAATTGGGAGGACATAGATGCTGGCTACCGACTGTTCGGTCATCCAGCTTCACCGAATTTTGGGCGAGGGAAGGCCCTACAATAGCCCGGGAGGAAGAAGTGCCGAAGGCACTTCTCTCGAGACGGGCGTAGAAGGCGAAAAGCGCCTTATACCTCCGTCTCCTGCGGACGCCGAAAACGTGCCGCTACTATAGGAGGGGTTGACAGCGAGCTCAAGGGCACCACTGTGGTTTGGACCTCGGCTTGTCTCGCTGTTGAGAGATATGGGGGGAATCGGAACTAATTGCCTCTGTGCAACTGCAGTGTTGCACAATTGGGCCCTACTGAATAAATCTCTATGACTATTTGGAGAGACCCTAATCGCGACTTTATTTTTGCCTCTAGCTCGCCGGCGAGCTCAGTGTCTGACTGTGGAACGGCCAACGGTTAAACACGCCTTTATATAGGCCCAATCGTGACTCACTGCTCTTTGTTGTAGCTTACAATTGGTTGTAATATTTCTCGATTCGTAGTCATTTACAATTATATCATTTTCGTAAGCTTTTAAAGGACTTTGATCTGGTTATAGCTTTGTTTCCAACGGTTCTACGGCCTTTTTAGTCAACATCTGATGCAATTTACTAGTCCTCAACAATCTACGGATTAGATTATATCAGCCAAAAGCGATTACAAAACGTGTACTTCTGATAAAATACCCGTACACGATATTGTTTTGATATCATCAAGTCAGACTTGGCCTACTGAAATTACAATATACTACTTAGTTATTTATTACGTGCGTTACTACTTAGATAGTGAACTATAATATAACAATATTATAATAGTACCAGTACGTATACTCCTATTAGTATAGGCACACCCTTTGGCGTTTATACCTAAACGGCATCTTTAGGCCAAAGGTGTAGACAAAGGTGCCTAAGACTTATATTGTTACTAATTATTTAACAGAGACCCACGTAGACATTAGATAGGCTATCCTTTGATTATGATGATGACCACATGTGGTTTTATGTCAATACTGTTTTAACCTTGTATAGTTTTGTATAAATGACCAGGCGCCTTATAATTTAATTCTAATGAGAATGAAAATGATTTTCATTTTGTAATTCGAACTTAATGGGCATATTTTTTTAAGGAAAATGTCAAAAATATGTACTTATTTGTTAATATATAATTCCATTTTAATTACACAAGGCCTTTGATTGTTTTACTTTTTAATAAATTACTTTCTTGTTACGTAAATTTACCTCTAAAGTCTCATAAAACACAATTTATCCTCCGGTTTAGTTACAAAAGCTTCTAACAACGTGAAAATAATTGTTAATGTTTAATTTTATTTTAAAAACTAACGTGGTTTTCACTCATTTTGGTACATAATACGGGATAACTCACGTGATCAGTCAAATAGCTCCGACTATAGTTCAACCATATTCCGCTTTGACGTCTCGCTCGTATTATTTACAAAAAAAAAGTAAAATGAGAAAAGTTTAAGTTATTAAATGAGAGCACGACGAAATACGAATCGTAAGTCTTATGTAGATAGCAGTCATTATTTTAATTCGAATACTAGTAGGTAAAATACATTATTGGAACAAAAATGTATTGAACATAAATAATAGTTGAGGGAACCTTAAGAGTGTAAAAGTCAGAGTCTTATAAACAGCAATATATTAAATTATTTACATTACAACAGTTGTAATAACAGTCCACAGCGTCACTATCAGTGTTAATAATAAACTTATAAAGACAAAAAGCTGGCCAATATCTTCTTATAAAGAAAAACATACCTTCACACATAAACACATATCTGCAACTAATTGTTCTCGTAGGTCCGAGTCTATTGTACTTAATGTCTACAGATCTGATATACAGCCTTCATGAAAACCGTAATAAAATAACAAATGTTTGTGTTCACTTATTTATTGCCTTCAAGAAGCAATCAGAGTTGTAATATGTACCGCTGCAAATTTGTACTAAATGAAGTTACTCAATTAGTATAAATTTGCTGTGGTACATTTTACAGCGTTAGCAAACTTCAAACAACTCATTTAACTTAAATAGGCATTAAGTTTGGTAGTGGGCTGGAACATTTGGATTGCCTGTGAGACTGTAATGACTTGCAGGTTGTCTAAATACTAACAATGTAGTAGCTGTAGTGTTGTATTTAGTTTGATAAAAACTCATAGGAATTACTCCCGTCCCATGTTTGTCTCTGTCTTGTTGGGTGCCGGGATAGAATAACATCTCCCATTTCTCTCCGTGGGTGTCGTAAGAGGCTACTAAGGGAAAAATACCAGAAACGGGTAGCGGTGAATTCTGAAAAACTGACAACTTCTACTGCAATCTCCAGGACACCTGCCTAGCGTGGGGATTATGGCAGTTCACCTATTGGGTGTTTAATGGTTGATGTCCCAGTCGATATGATGATGATAATACAAACCTTCGATAAATAGCTGCAATAGGAAGCTTTTCATTAGGGATGAGACGGACTTTCAGTGCAAAATATAGGGCATTCAAATAGGTTCTCACACTGAAATTTATAGCTATAACATGAAACGGACTTTAAATTTTACTAATAAAAGGAAGATTCGTAAGTCGCAATGATCACATTTACAATTATTGGAGCATATTTCTTTTTCGTCATCGTGTCGTCGTCAGCATGCTGGGCACGCTCCAACTGGTATTGAGCTGGAGCGACTGCCTATGAATCTTCAATTACTTGTAAGCTGTCTAAATGCTTACCTTGCAGTAGTTGTAGTGTTGTTTATAGTTTGTAGTATTTTGTTAATAATAACATAACGTCGGTTTAAAAATAAGACAGATTTTTAACTACACTAATTCATTCATACATTCCTTTCATTCCTTCCCCGTCATTATTCCTTGTGATGCTTCGTCGCGAAGAGGTACCAACTTGTGCCACAAAATAAAACTTTATTCAACGAAAAGGCAACCACCACATGATTTGAGACGAAATCGCCTACAGAAAGACTGTATAAATTGAGAGCATATTAACTGTCGCAGCTAACCCATGATGTATACTGTGAATACATCGTCATCTTAATTTCCCTACCTCTCAAATACGTTATCATACTAAGCAATCTTTTTGCCTTCAAAGGAGGCAATGAGAAACAAATTGTTAGTCCAAGATTCCCTGTTCTTTTGATCTTTTGTACACATTGTTAGTATAAACAATTACCTTATTTTTAGTACATAAAGAGGCGACGTAAACATCACATTGTTATTCTTAACAAATTAACTGGGCAACTTGGTACAAACTACAAAATTGACTGACGGTTAGTAGTGAATTGAGTTTCTTAAAAAACAGTGGTTTAGGAAAGACACAGTTATAGGAGTTTTCAAAAAATATAATATTTATACTTAAAGACTAACATATGGTCACAAAAATACCCAATTCGAAAGATACTGAAAGTCAAGCAAATAAAAATGACTTTAAATGTAGGTAAAGTAATCAATTAAAAAGTTTTCAATGTACAATTTGGAGCAATTACTGCTGAACACTCGTGCTTCGGAGGGTCCTTTGAGCTGTTTAAGGTCCCATTTGATGCTTATAATACTAATTCGGTCGGTCACTAATTCTTTGGCATACGAGAAAACGAGAACTATAGTATTTCATAAATAAATGGACGATATTGGCCACGCGGATGTCAGAGAGATTCAGGCAATTTAAAAACTCAGTAGTATGGTGGTAGGGCATTTTATGAATTCTGCCGCATTGGCCACCACCGAAATATTATGTTCGCAAACTGAGTCGTGTGACTAATTTTTAATCGATAAGGATATGTAGTTTACAAACTTTCCAGGTGATGGTATCCTGTACAAAACATTAGTAATGTCTTTTAAAGTTGAAACACTTCTATGGCGGAAAATTTAAACAAATTTAATATATTTAGCTTTGGTCACCACTCTATATGATCATCGTACACGAGTTTAAAATATGTAGTTATTGTTCCGATTATGTTGTTATTTATTAACTAGTTTTCAGAGCGGAATCACTGCCGTGCCGCAGGAACATGGTTCGAACCCCACCGCCCCGGCTTGAACTTACCCGGATGGTGGAAGGGCAATTTGTTAATACTGGCCTGGCTTACCACCATCAAGTAGACAGTCTGTTGCCAAGCACCTGGTAGTTTGCTTCGGCAACAGTCCTTGAGAGCTAGTAAGTAATTATGAAATAGCAAGCACATGAGATTAAAAAACTGTATGTCTCATAGCAATGAGCGCTGTGAAGCTCGTCACTTGCGACTCATCTGTTATAGGCAGCGGTAACCGCATAAAGTGACGCAACATAAAGCCTTATGTTTAACACCCTCATCACACTAATGTGAAAAGTGCCATGCTGCCCATTAGGAAAATTTTCATTCGTTGCTGCTTACGTGTCGCAAACGAAGAGATGGAGGGATGCCATTATATATCAAATAACTCATTTGCAGGCGACTCCATTTGGCCTATAAATTATTAGTATCTTTAACCGTTGGATAGGCTAAATCGTTGACAGTGAAACGCAAACATAGTGCTTATTCAACAAATTAGTAGTAGTACTGGATAGTATAACTGGAATTTACTCGATTATTCTGAAACAGGCCCTTAGCGTCATCGACTTGGACTGAATCTATGCTAGTTTACATCCTATTTCATAGGAATCGGTCAAGCCGTATCGGAGGAGTTTTGTAACAAACACTGTGACACGAGAATTTTGTATATTGGATTATAAGTAAGACCTACTACACATAGATTTATTTAAGGGGTATTTTTTTGGAAACTGGAATATATATTAGAATAAAACAGTCGGTTACTAAGGATAAACAGCCCTTTTGCACGCAGATTTTACATGATAAGAATAAAACTTTACAAACTAACTTATTTCTTCGTATCTTAACGAGATAGTGAGGTGCAAAATGTTACTCGGTTAGATACACGTTGCCTTTTTATAAGATGTTAACTATGTTAACCAAGTTTTAATCTTGAAATGAAATCCAAAGAAACCTCACTACATACAATACGTTCAATTCTAATTGATTAAAATTAAATACAAACTGAAATTTACAGCAACACTAGATTTAAATTATGCTTTCAATGCATTGTCGTTGGAAAACAACAATCGATACTATCATTCCCATACAGGAAGTTATCAGTATGGGAGCAGAACTTTGCAATGTATATCAATAATAAGCACACTGCCAGTTCTAACCCATGGCAATAAAGAAGTCTGTGTGGGTATCACCGCCAGTATCAATAATTTTGTGACCAAGTACCAATGTTCACAATGCTATGAAGACTGGCAGTATAACAAATTGAACCATATGGCACACACACATGACATGTAAGATCTACCATATCGGTGGGCAAAAGTATTGCAGTAACCATTAGAACATTAACTTGCCCGGATAGTTCTCAATTACTTTTAGGCGAGAGAAGTAGCTAAACATCAATCGATCTTGCCCTCTGGAATGTACAAATACAAAACAATATTTTAAGAATACAAAACAATATGGTACATATCCATGTGTGTAATGTGACATGCAAATTTATTTGGACGTAAATATCTGATATTGTGTTTTTACCTACCAAGACGGTCTCATGCTCGAGAGATTCTAGTTTGTACACTTTCAGGTAATGGAGTTGAGCAGAATTATTTTAAAATTTATTTTATATTTGAACATTCAAAAATGTATCTGTACCTGGAATTTCGTCTAGAGAAGTAGAACAATTTAAACTTCGTAATTCATTAAAAGTTTTTCTTGTTTTGCCTTCTCTAACGATTACGACAAGGGTTAATATCGACGTGAAATTATATTGTTTGGAACTTTTAGCATAAATAATTTACTTCTTGAGTTTAAAAGCTTAAAAAAAGCTAAGTCAATAGACTATTAGAATATCAGAAAATAATAAAGTGAGATTGAAAAGCTTTGGGTGATAACGGATTTTAAAATACATTAAGTTTATTAAGTTAAGGGTTAAATTTAATGTTTTTAAGTGCCTTAGGAAGCCTCGGCAAGAATAAAGGCATATTTTTAAAATTGTGTAAACCCTAGAATACTAGTTATTTTGGAATAGCCGAGATGCATCAAAAAACTTAGTATAGCCGGTGACGCAGCGGGTAGAGAGACGAGCATCGAGAAAGGACTTTCCGTTTTCGAGAAATAAACATTACAATCGCCTGGGAGGCGATCATCAGTATTACAGGCAAGTTTTATTACAGTTACTTATGGTATATTATTGAATTTATCTGCGTTTATTTACGTTTATAAGTTAAAAAATTCATATTTAATTTATAGATGAATTTTAACGAACACCAGAATGTTGATTTTATACAAAACGATTCCTCTGACAGTGTTATCCAGGATAAAGTAGAAGCCAATAATTTCGAGTCTTTATAACTATAAAGGAAAGCAAAGTATGTGCACCAATTTCCCCGCCAAATAAAAAGACGTATAAGTGTTTTATGTAAAGAAAAATAATTGTTCGGAAAATCGATCTCTAAATAGCTATTCCTGTGATAAAAAATAAGTCTAAATTTGGTTTCTTTTGTACTAAAAACGTGATCACAACAATAGTTCTGAAATTTGCTAATCACAGTTCATCTACATTTATTTATAATTTTGACACTTAAACAGATTTAAAAGATTTAGTAAATACTATAATATAAAAAATATATAAATTTATATTGTAAGGGCTATGTTACCAAACAAGCAATCTATAATGTTAATAAGCAAGATGTTACTGAAAAAAGGAATAAATATTACTTTGTATTATTATTTAGAAAACATAAAGGATTGCCTATTAGGTGTAACATTTTAATTAAAGATAAAGTACTTTTTTGTTTTATTCCAAAAGTAGCCTGTCCAGTGATCATTAGTAGTAAGTGGTAATAAATTTATATAAGTACTTACTCTAGGGTTAAAGGGATATAGATTAAAACTATTATACAATCTCTATTATCACACTATGTGGCCTGCTCATATTGACCTTAACTGAACATTCCGAATCTATTATTGGAAGCTGGTTCTGTGACTTTGGTTCTCCAACAAACTTCCACATTTTGTCACAAAACTAAATGTCTTAGGTATGGCTAGTCGTGTGAGTAACAGTATTAGATCCAAAGTATTACCCTCTTGGTTGAAATAAGCTACTAGCTCAGAAAAGAGAATAACGATTTTGATTTTGTATACCAATATTTCGCAAGATATGATTCATTATTCAAAAGTAATCGTCAAACAAAACGTATCTACGTAAAAAAGAATCATACCCGCATGGATGAGACGTTCGGCTCGGTTTCTCAGAACTCACTTAGCTAGATTAGCAAAGACTTGCGTTGTTTGCCGATACCTATATTGTGTAAACCTTTAGATACATGGATGCCTTTGGTGCTTTGACAGTCTACGCTTTGATGCGGGTCCAATTCCAATTATACATTCGGTACAACAAGCGCAATGCTTCACAGAGACAAAATGTTTGAATTGTATTAGGTCCGTAGATTTATATAAAAGTCTCAAGTTATTTGAATGCTAGAATAGGTACTACGGCCAATTTCGTCAGTTCTCAATGTCAAAGCTCAAGTTGTTATTATTTCAGATCAAAAGTTAAGTTTTAGAAATATCCTCTTAAAAATCAAAATGAGTTACCGAGTGCTATGATAATTATAATAACTTATGTCTATTATAATTTAAAGTTATTATAATAAGTGAAAATAAATAAAACAACCAGATATATGCATAGCTCGTGGTGCATTTTGTATGCATTCATAGTTATTTTACAAGTATATAAACATATAAAAAGCGATACCATGTATAAGATATTATGTAATTTAATATGTTGATTTGAATTACCAATAAGTATGTGATATTGTCATATTATGAAGAGTGAAAAATCTTTGCAATTTTTTTATTTCAATTGCAGTATAATATTTAATTTATACCATGGGAAAGTTTTAGTTTTACTCGTATTAAAACTACACAAATTAAACTATTTTGTTCTGTATTTTAAAGTACTCCTCATAGAACAATATTCTGATTAGATTGAGTCTTAAAATTAAATCAATTGAACTAATTTTACTTATATAATTGTTTAATAACCCTGATTTATAGACGGTGTTAATTAAAGCATATTTGAATGTAATTGAGAACGCAGATTATCAAAGAACATTCATAATAATGCTATAAATTGTATAAAAGAAGTTATGCGAATCCTTGACAATGTTCAAAGGCTTTAACTGAAATTTCCAAATATTTTTGAAGGTCCGGAGGGTTTTCTGTCCCAGGTACATTCCTTGCAGAAACATTTAAGATTTATTAGCGAATAATGTAATATTATCAATTAAAAAACTGCTCATTATATCGTCAAATACCTTGCTTACTTTAATTATTTTACTCAAATAGATTAACGTTAGTACACATTCTATTTTAATTAAATAAATCTATTTTAGTTAAAATTTTCTTTGTAAGAGTGATTAAAGTGATAGTGCTCCTTTGTAACAAAATAACGAACAAGGGTTTCAGATCGCCAATTATATCCAATTATAATCCAAAATACTTCGTAAATATTTCATTATAAGTTTTGGGTAGATAGAGAAAAGAAAGTATTTTTGAGATATTGTTATTAATTCGGAATCCCGAGGTTTCTCAGAAATCAGCATAGCCACGTGTGTGTTTTTGGCCGCACAATATTTGTACAAGGTGCCCGCAACCGCAGTCACTAGCTTAATACTTTTAAATATGTCAACCAGACTTGTCTAAATTGGCAGGTTGTTCGAAGAAAGGATAAGGTTTTTTGAACCCAGCAGCATACAAAATTCTTTAGTGAATAATACGGAATAACTCACGTGAATCAGATAGTTTCGACTATAGTTTATACAAAAAGTTATAGGCCAAAACCAATTCCTCTATCAATAATCTCCAAATATCTCTAAAAAGGTATCTATTAATATTTACTTACTCACATTAGGTTACGTTATTATATATACGTTATAAATTTCAAAACCACCAACAAAAATATTTCAATGTTTTATACAATATATTGTACAGTTTTTAGGGAATAAAATCGTTCTTATTTCACCAAGCCGCGTCGTTTTATCCAATTACCTCTTTACAAGCAGTCGCGAAAATGTATACGAAACTAGTCCAATTTTTACCTTAGGTATGATTATGCGGATCGTTTACTCAAAGAAGGGGGCTCCCTTTCATATCTCACATTGTTTTGAGTTGTTTCCTCTTGTGGTACGAGTATGTCGGTACTTACTGTTTGTCTCTTCTTTCATATGCCGCTCATTTTAAGCTTTTTTGAATATCTGAAGCAGTTTGCTTTCAAACATTCTTGTTTCATTATGTTGATAAGCATCCAAATCTCGTGCAAGTTTTTTATGGCTGGTCTAATGTGTACATTGCCCCGTGGGGTGCCACGTTAGAATTTCACCTCCCCATATCATCCCGTGGGTGTCGTAAGAGGTGACTAAGGGAAAAATACTGGAAGGTGGGCAGAAGCGTCTTATAAAGAATTGCCAACTTACACTGCGATCCCCAAGACACCTGCTAAGAGTGGGGATTATGGCAAATACCCCCTTAATAGGGGAGGCTGTGTTCAGCAGTGGACGATCCGGATGTCACAGTAATGTGTACATTGATTATTGTATTAATTTTTTGTGTAATATCAACAAAATCAAAATAAAATGTCAAATTGTAAGCCATCATAGGAGATTGTGCAGCTCCCCTCAGACTATGCCTGAAAATATTATTTAGAAACCTGTTCTTGTATTTAATACAATTTAATACGAAATAATTTGATGCATCTTGTTAATTTACAATATTTTAACATTTTCATAAAAATAAAATGCAATCACTTTCTGAAAATCCATTTTCATTAAACATCATTTATTTAGTTTAAGTGTCTACAAAGCTCTGACGTAAAAAAGTAAATAAATAAATTAATAATTGAAATATTTTACATTCTACTGCCACGTTCAGCAAAATAATGTTGTAGAGCCATTGTGCGAAGCACGGGCAATCTCGGGTCATTCTTGTTAAATTTAACTGTATCAGCCGGATCGTCCACTGCTGAACACAACTTCCCCTATTAAGGGGGTATTTGCCATAATCCCCACACTTGGCAGGCGGCTTGGGAATCGCAGTGCAAGATAGCAGTTCTTTAGAAGGCGCTGCTGCCCACCTCCCAGTATAATTATTCCATTAGTCGCCTTTTACGACACCCACAGGATGATATGGGGAGGTGCAATTCTAACCCGGCACCCGACGGGGTACCCGGCACCCCACGGGCTTAACCTCTTATTAAAAATTTAAAAAAAAAATAACAGTATTTAAACTTTAGAAGTGGCCAAGGATTTTTGTCGTTTAAATAACCACAATCTGCAAGTAGGCTTACTGTAATGTATCAGCTCGATTGTCCACTGCTCATCACAGCCACCCCCGAGGAGGAGGGAGGGAGGGTTTGCCATCGCCATGCTTGGCAGGTGTCTTGAAGATCTGAAGACTGGTTCGCCTCTGCCAAGCTAGCGCCTGTCACCTACGTAATGTAAATAAATATTGTAATAATTTTACTATATAGTATTGTAACAAAAATGGCCCTAAATAAACCTTTAAAAAATGGCCCCGAGTTTCTTGCAGTGGCTCTATAATTTTTGTTTGCTGAACGTGGCAGTACAATGTAGTATATTTTTATATTATAATTTGTAATTGACCTTCATAAGAATAATAATTGAATAAATGATTTTGACTTTGACTTTGATCGCAGTTTTGGATATCAGTTTCTCAGAAGGTACTGCTGCCTACCTTCTGGTATTTTCCGCGGCAGGTAGGCTTAACTAATAAAAATGAAAGTTATTCACATACAACTTAAATTTTCTTTTTGTGCATTGTATTGCAATCTGTGATTTGTAAATCTTTAGAATTTTTTTACAACATTGTCTTTGCTAAATTAAAACCTGGCTCCGCTATTTATCTTTATTCCTAGTATCATCATCGTAATTATTTTATTAAATAGTGATTTGATTTAAATATAGGTACCTACTCAAGTTTTTATGAGGATATTTTCAATAATATAGAATAACATAACACATATATTAAATCAAGTGCAAAAATACTACACGTACATAGAGTGCACAATACAGACGTGTAGCAAAATTGTGAATCTACACTTCAGTGCCTCACAGACTAATTTTCCGCACCTTACACAATCATGCCAGCCAAAACGTGACGATTTTATTTAATTATGATAGAAGTGTTTAATTCTTTGTATTTGTGACTTAACAATATCTATAATTACATTTTAAACTGTGTTTGTTTTTCATTTAGTTTAAAGAAAAATGGGATTTGATATGTACTAGGTATATTTATGTGACATGGCTGAAACGATGATGGCCTAATGGCAGTGAGAGCGCAAGGGTTTGTTTATCGAATCCTGCTGTGATGATGAGTTTCTCCTCTTAGGGTCTCTGGTGGGGCATTAAATTAATACTAACCTAATTACCTCCGTCAAGAAGAAACTCTTTTTACTATAGTACTGTATTGCCTCTGAGCTTCTAAACTTCGTTTTTATAAACTTTGTGCAATGCATCAGAAAAAACGTCAAATCCTGTCTTGTATATAAGATTGTTCTTTAACTTAGCACAGAAATATATGAACAAAACAAAAACTAAGCCCTGACTGGAGCAGGCATTTGCCAGTTTAAGAAAAAGAGTAAATAAACCAATTCCGTACATTAGTTTTACAACAGATACTTCCTAGAACTGGATAAATTAAGAAATCATTTTTCTAGTTAAGAAGCTCAAATAATTATTAGAATGGTATGACAGAACTGGTTGTAAATTATGTCAGAAAAGAAAACATCTTTTTAACTTACTATCGTGAATGTGGTGTGGGGAGTACGGGTGTTGCGGCCATGGCGAAATATATGGTGTAGATCTGCTGCACCGGAGTAACTTTGGAAGTAATGTTTCACGATTTATAACAAAATATTTATGCAATTTTCAGCATATTGCGTATAATATTGACATATCCGAACGGTATCGCACGTGACGATGGCAAGAGACCTGACGGAATGACCTTAACTCCCTGGTTTCGTGGAAGGCCGTTAGTTTGGGATGCCACTTGCGTTGACACGCTTGCGGCGTCTCATTTACCATCCACCTCCAAGACGGCAGGAGCAGCGGCAGTGGCAGCAGAAGGCTCCAAAGGGCGAAAATACGAGAGTCTCGGCGATAGTTATATATTTCTGCCTTTTGGAGTAGAAACATTAGGTCCGTGGGGTCCAAGCGCATGGACTTTATATAAAGATTTATCAAAGCGGCTGATAGAAAAGACAAACGACCAAAGGGCTGGCGCTTACCTCGGCCAGAGAATTAGTCTTGCCATACAACGGGGTAATGCTGCCAGCCTTTTAGGCACTCTACCCGTGGACAGTGACCTGAGTTCTGTTTTCTATTTATGATTGCCTCCTGGTAGAAAACAGAGCTCAGAATTTTTAAGCTTAATATTTTTAGGTCATAAGTAGATATAGTTAAATTATTTATTTATTTTTGTATCAGTATATGTACTGTTAATTTTTTCTTATTTTAACTTGTTCACACAATGTTTGTGATTGATCTCTGTGTTGATTGAAACGTTATAACGAAAAAGATATTACAATATATTAAAGTAATGTTTCATATTGACATTGTCATATTTAGGTTTTGTTTATAAGATGTGTAATTAAGAATAACGATACGTACGTTATCACCTTTATATAAATAAACACCGGAGACAAACTTTCAGCTTCAAGGTCATTTTTATACGATTGCACACACACTAACTCACCTTAACAGATATTAATACCTATTTACCTTTTTTTTATGCTTGATAGGTTAGCCTTTGACCACTATCTCACCTGATGGTAAGTGATGATGTGATCGAAGATGTTATTCAGGATAACCTAGAATTACTGGCTCTCAAGGACAGCTGCCGGAACACACCGTTAGGTGCTTGGCGACAGATTTTCAACTTGAGGGTGGTAGCTAGCCAGGTGGGCATTTGCAAAGTGCCCTACCACCATGCTATAACGACTGCCATCCTAAGACAACAACCGGGACCGACGGCTTAACGTGCCCTCCGAAGCACGGAAGCGCTCAGTAGTAATGTCACCAGCGGTCACCCATCCGTCATGACCGAGGCGGACGTTGCTTAACTTTGCTGATCGATTCAGAACGGCTAAGTAAACTTAGCTACGAGCGCTTCAAAAAACGCACACTACAAATAAAATACGCACCGGTCTCTTCCTTATCATTCACAATATATTATAAAATGTCAATACTATCTAATTTAATGTTATAATTTATTACAAAACATGGGCTATACTTACATATATTGTAAACTAGCTTTCCGGGCGCGGCTCTACCCGCGCGTATGTCGGTTATCGCGCAAAAACATTAACCTCTTTTTGCGCATTTAGATAAAAACAATCCTTTGTTTTTTCCCGGGTCTCAAACTATTTCCATACCAAATTTCATTCAAATCGGTCTAGTAGTTTTGGCGTGAAAGCGTTACAGACAGACAGACAGACAGAGTTACTTTCGCATTTATAATATTAGTAGTGATTATTGGTATAACTAATGGAAATGTAGCTTGTTGCAAATTACACGCGTAAATATGTATACACAAGTATCCCTGAATCCCATACTAGGGTGCAATGTTAACATCATTTTTCACCGCTGCATGAAATAAGGTGACGTAAATATTATAAGTTCCAAAATTAATTATGTAAACTAACTGTAAACCTATTACACTGGTAGGTAATATAAGTTCGAGATAAAGAAATTTTCACACTCAGATGTAATTTTGAAGTAAACATCTGTTATTCAAATCTTAAGGCATACAGGGCACGTGTTAAGAGTCAAGTATTGATTTTGGGGGGAAATCAAAATGCAATTTCATGTGATTCGCCAAATAGTAACAGAAATTGCTTAGATATATTTGTAATCAGTTGGCAACGAATTGTCGTTTTGGTTCTGTCGTAGAACATAAAAAGGGCCTGAAGAATCAATAAATAAGCATTGACCTATATATATACTTGACTAGATGCGACGAACGAGGAGGCTGGCCGGCATACTCTCCCCCACACGCAGTTGGGCACTCGTAGAGATTACACGCGCTTTACGTTCGAAAATTGTGTATTCAAAATACACAATTGATAATACAGAATATTCGAACGTAAAGTGCGTGTAATTTTTACGAGTGCCCAGCTACATGTGGGGGAGCATACTTGCACCAGTCGACTTTCCTCGTTTGAGATGTCGCGTCTAGTATATACAGGTCAATGTTAGTAAGTAACTCAAGTAATAAAGTGCACTTCAGCTTGCAAAGCTCGAAGTTCCTAATATTTATATTCAACAACAAGGCGTTTCTCTTTTTATCGCATAGCCACACTTAGCTCTGATCTCTTCTGACGCGGCACGCACTTAAATATTAATGTTAAAATTTATTGTCAAATTTTTATCAATAATCAAATCACCAATCTACGCACTACTTGATGAGGTACTTGTCACAGCAAAATCATATCTTTTATTAATCGTTCTCTCGTTCTTCCAATCTTAGCCAAGACTTCCTTAAACAATGAAAAACATTAAATTTACACCCGAAGCTTGTTTTTACACGCAACTACATAACACAGACTGTTATTTTCAGCTGTCAAGTGCCTTTTTTGACTCTTCGAAAGTTAAGAAGTTCCATTTATATGCTATCTGTACTGTGACATTTAAGCTGAAAATTACAAACACATTAACATTTCTTCATCAATCACGCCGATATTAAAATCCCGTCGTGGTCGCTTGAAAAGCAAAACAAGAAAAACTTTTAATGAAACCGAAGTTTAAATCGTTCGGCTTCCTTCAGACGTGTTATGATTCCGAAATGATCCAAGGCGAGATACGTTTTCAAATTCAAAAGAAAATTGTTTTAAAATAGTTGCATTTACTAAAGCTGTACTTACAAATCTGAATATTTACCTGTGGTGGGTTTTTGCCCCGAGAGGTGCCAGGTTAGAATTGCACCGCCCCATATCATCCTGTGGGTGTCGTAAGAGGCGACTAAGGAAAAAATACTGGAAGGTGGGCAGCAGTGCCTTCTAAAGAACTGCCAACTTAAACTGTGATCCCCAAGACGCCTGCCAAGCGTGAGGATTATGGCAAATACACTCTTTATAGGGGAGTCTGTGTTCAGCAGTGCGGCTGTTACAGTACAGTACAGTAAAGTACCTGTGGTGGAGGCCTCTTGAATAAAAGTCTGTATTGGTGATTAATACTACTGTCTCATATATTCTGTGTCTATGCATGCATATATTCATGTTTGAATGATATAAAATCGTTAAAGTCGCGAAGGGAACTTTATTGCAGCTGCGTACTAGGTAAAATTTAAATCGTAAGGATAAAATATCGCGGCCATGCATTCTTCGCTGAGTAAGCCATGCATCTGTGCCTTTTTTGTTTTTATTGGCTCAAATTTTTGCTTCATACAAAATCTACTGTGGTCATGGCTTTCTAGGCTTTTTCTAGTGAAAATATAATTTTATTTACATTTTCAAAACTGTTGAGAATATAATGATATTTTTGGTTGAAAGTTCCCGTGAGTATAAGACATATTAATGTTTTAAATAACTGGCTGTACTCACGCGTATTGGTCGAGATTGTCGACCTAGGTTTCAGGCATATCCGTTGCCCTTCATCAGGTGAGTTCACGTGTGTAAATCGCGGCGACGACTCCTCAATCTCTACCAATACGCGCGAGTACAGCTGGTTATATACATATACGTTTTAGTTTTGGTACGTTTTCAGCATGATTGTAAATAAATTCAATTTTAAGTTTATGTCTTGTGTGTTCTCGTATAGGTAAGTTAAATTATTAAAAATTGAATAAATAACCAAATATAAAAAAGCAATAAATAAAAAAAAGCTGGAGGCAACTTTAATATCCACGAAGTCAACCCGGGCTCCATTTCAACGATGTCGTTAAATTGCCAAAACAATAATAAAAGAAATTAGATGTCATGACACTGAAAATATTGACACGACATAGAGGCTATAAGTATAGATATTTTCAACAATAACAATAAAATTATTTTTAATAGATTTATACAGTACAAACTTAATAATATTATTGAATTTCACGTTGAAATGAATAAGAATATCAGTGGATCTCAAACTAGGCAGGGTATAATGTCTTGGGTACCCTTGTTTACCATTTATACATTTGAACAATTAGCGTCTTGCGCAAATTTAATAAAAAAAGTAAAAGTTACTTTAATTTGACACTTTATATAAGTGCCTACGTACTTTTATTAAAAAAAAATTTAAACAATATGTTTAAATTATTTTTACTAAACAAAGAGATAAAATATGATGTAAATAAACCAGGAATTAGCCTACAATGTAACATAACGTAACATAATCGAGCACCTGCCTCAAAAGAGTGCTGCAATACTTCGGCCACATAAAAAAAACCCTCCGACAACTTGGAAAAACTAATGGTCACAGGGAAGATGGAAGGAAAACAACCCAGGGGACGTAGTCCACCACGATGGTCCGATCAAATAGCTTAAATCCTGAACACTACGATCGCAGATGCTCTGAGCCATGCCAAAGAGCGAGGGAGGTGGAAACAGCTCTGTAGTGAAGAAACAGATAGTCGGGGACATCATGACGTTCAGCAGTTAGCTACGACTCGAGGAGGAGCCTACAATGTAATGATAGTGAGTCGAACAGTGTGTGATTAATGCTTTGGCACAAAAAAAATGTATTCGGAAAAGTTGTATTCGGTGGTGTGTGCGCAAATCTTGTGCAGGTATCTATGGGGGAAAGAAAGATTTTTGAATAGTAGGTAGAATTATACATTAAGGGTTCCGTAAGAGATTATGAAAACATATCATTAAGCCGAAGCCTCCTGCTGCGTGGCGTGAGTTATAATCTACTTCACTGAGTTCTCAGCGGCAAGAAATTTGACAGCCTTTTTTTATGACTTTCATTTGACATAGTTTTATTCAAAGGTGGCTTGTTTGTTTCGCCACCGCAAATATCCCGTTATCAGTGAATTTAGATAATGAAGAGTTTTGTCAGCTATTCGCTTCCCCTGTCATTGTTTTTTTTTTACAGGGTGTATGGTTACACACCATACCACCACTAGCACTCACGTACTAAATAGATTGTATAGTCTAGAAATTATTATTTTAAATTAGAGGTGATGAACCTCAGAACAATAATACCTTCACTTTTTTAATATACTGTTAATAATCGAGATAGACGCGCAATAAATTAATCAAAGTTTTAATCGGTAAAATCCTACGCGATTGAACTCATTCCATTAAAACCAATTTTATCGTACTTTAGACTTGGGTACTTAAAGCTTCTTAACAATCAAGGCCTGAACGCGTAAGTAACTTTCCTAGTAACTAACACATTTTTAGATGAAATGTAATACAAAAATTGATCAATAGCTCTGAACTACCGCGCAGATAGTTAATAATTTGAATCCAGCCGTAACATTTAACATCATCTCAAGCAGGGCTTACTAACATTATGTATGTGATAAAAAGTGTAGTTAAACATCAATAAAAAAATACAAGACTCTCCAAAAGTTCTGTTGACAAATTTGATCAATCACACTGAATGTCAATGTAAGCAGCTCATAGCATAATGTTGTCTTAGGTTTTCGCGATTGTTACACATAGTAATTAAACATCTTTAAACGGATTAAATCGCGTATATTTATCATCATAGCATAATGATTGAAAAACTTAGTTTGAAATTCAAGAAATATCTATTTGTTCATAAAGAACTAACTGTATAGTGGGATATAAATGCCGAAGACCGTTCAACATTGCCGTGATATCTATTTTAAATTAGAATTCCCGCATTTCAAATCCATCTCTGGAATTACAATTTACATTCCAAGATTGGACTATGGTAGAACTATTTGATATGACGCTAAATTGAAATATTTGTAAGTATATTTTTATCGTTATGAAAGCGTTGTGTACTGGATTGCACTGCGGTAGGTATTTATGAAGACAGAAGGGAGAGAGGGTTACCAAGTAAAGCGAAAGTACTCAATGAAGTGTGGCATTCTATGTTCGCATCTTTGTACATAAGTCTTGTTGGCTAACACTGTGCACGCTTATTTTAAGAATTTAAGCAAAAATATCATTATTGTCTTTGTCGGATCGATTCGATATGTCTTCTCTTAAAACAAAAATCCATAACAGAAACATATTAAGAGTATAATTTCGCTAACCACTTGCCTAACTCCAATCCTCCGGGATAATGCTTTTCTTGATGTTACACATATCACTTTCTTTTCGGGTAATTAGGGCGTTAAGATAACAAGAAGCTCTATTCATCGCCTTTTGTAAAGAAATTCACATCCATTGACGTGAGTAACGTTGGCATTATTTCCTTTGGTTGCTTTTTACGTAATCCAAAAAAAGGTTTCAAAACAGTCTTTATATTCTGAATAGAACATATATTCTTTTGTGAGTGTTAATTGTGCTATAAGATTGAGTTTTAAAAGAATCGTAAAGAAGTGTCGGTTTGTTTGGTTATGCCAAAATGTGTAAACTATTTTCCTTCCATTATGTAATCCATTTTATTACATCTAACAATTCAGGTCAACTGACGTGCAGTATACTGACCGTGCGGAAATTAAATATGTCAGAGTTCGTGACACTTGAGTATTGATGGAGTTGGATTTGGGAATGTTTATAGTAAGTTTTACAAGAAGAAAAATAGAAAAAATAACATACTCTCTGCTCTGTAATATTACAGTACATTATTATTATTGTTATTAATGTGGTGATATGTTTAAAAAAATTCTGCGTGAGAGATTAACAAATATGAAACATTTGAAAATTACCTAGTTAGAATAAAAATTAAGGCAGGTAAAACCTAAAATAAAAATATTTTCCTGAATCAAAATAACGAATTATAAAATTTATTTATATATATCACTTAAATACTAGGATACTACGGCGCAGGCGTGGCGTCTACCGGTCGTAGAGCGGCGGCTACGCGGTTGTAGCGCTACGACCGCAAAACCGCCATCAAACCAGTGATGGCTCAGTGGCATTTACTATGGACGCAGCAGGTCCATGTTTCGAAATCTGCTGCGGGCTTGAGCTTCGCCGCATGGTGGAAGGAGGCGTTTTGCAAATGTCCGCCTGGCTAGCGACCACCCTCAAGTACAAAATCTGTTGCCAAGTACCTAACGGTGTGTTCCGGCAGCTGTCTTATAGAGAGCCAGTGAAATTACAGGCATATGAGACTTAACAACTATGTCGCAAGGTAACGGGCGCAGTGCAATTCGTGACTTGTGACGAAATGCATCTGTTATAGGCAGAGGTTAGTCCTCTTAACATCAGGTGGGCCTCGAGCTTGTTCCGTCACAATAACATAAAATAAAATTTAAAAAATAAAAAAAATTTAAATCCCTGACTAAGTTATGACAGCAAAACTATTTCATACGCAATACGAGTAAATGTATAGACAACATAAACAACCAATATAAAATTATCCTTGGTAGGTACGAATATGTTTTATAAGAGCGAGTATCTCTAACACATAACCTTTATTGTTTTATTACCTAAGTAAATATTCAAATATAAATTAATATTCGAAACAAAACTCGTTTATCCAAAACACTGAAAATAAAAAATGTAATCATAATGTCAGTGGGTACAATTTTAACAACACTCGTATGCTCAATGAGCTGAATATATTGTGAAGATAATTTTATTCAGAATCTTCTGAATGAACTGATATATTGAAGCAGACATAAAGAATACTTTTTGCGGCAAAAAACTTATTCATCAAGGATTTATTATGATTACAGTCAGAATTATGTTGACAATGTGGCTTAGATGAATTTTGTGTAAGTAAATATTTTACAAATCGCCTTAGAAGCAAACATATTTTTCTGCCGATATGTTAGCCTCTACCCACAGTCTCACCTGAGGGCATGTAATGATGTCATCGTAGATGCTAAATAGGGAGAGAGCCAGTTTTCCAGTATAAAAACTTGTTCTCAAGGACATCTGCCAGAACTGGTGCTTGGCGACAGATTTTCTACATTTTTTTTGTGATGGAGTGGCAAACAAGCATACGGCCCACCTGATGGTAAGCGGTTACCGTCGTCGCCTATGGACATTTGCAACACCAGGGGCGTTACCAATGCGTTGCCGACCCTGTAAGACTCTTTTAACACCCTTTTTGAAGGAATCCATATTGTAGCTCTGCGGGAAAATGCTAGCTGGAAGATCATTCCACATTTTGCAAGTATGCGGTAGGAAGGAATGCATAAATTGATAAATTGGGCTGTGTGAGACTTCCAGGACTCGATTATGTGAGGATGAGCTTTCAAACGGTGACGCGAGGTGCGATGATAGAATAAACCGATATAAGATCAAACAGCTCCTGAGAACATTCTCCGTTATAGAGCCTGTAGAATACACAGAGCGAACCGATGTCTCTACGGAGGCTCAGTGGCTCAAGGTGGTCAGAGAGCTCGGGGTCGTCGACAATTCAGACCGCTCGACGCTGAATAGCATCGAGAGACTGAAGTTGGTACTTTGGTGTGCCATTCCAGAGGTGAGAGCAGTACTCCATGTGAGGGCGAACTTGTGCTTTATAAAGCAAAAGTCGCTGGCTCGACGCAAAGTACCGCTTTGCCTTATTAAGCACACCAAGTTTCCTGGATGCCGATCCAGCCTTACTCGCGATGTGATAGCGGAACTGGACATCTTTGGAAATGTCGACGCCAAGAACTCCAATACTCTCTGAAATTTCTAGGGGAACACCCTGAAATTGCGGAGCGATGATGAAGAGGGTCTTTTTCGCGGTGAAAACAAATGTCTGAGTTTTTTTGTGGTTGAATTGGACAAGGTTCTTCTGTCCCCAATGTGAGACGAGTTCCAATAAACCCTCGACTTCAGACACAAGACCAGTTCTGCTTCCTTCTACTTCATCGCTAGGGGCACTAACACGGCCAGAAGATTGCGCATCGCCCGTGCTATCGTCCGCATAGCAATGCATGTTACAAACTCGTAACATATCATTGATATGCAGAATAAATAGCGTAGGCGATAACGCTGATCCCTGAGGGACGCCAGCATTAATCGGCATGGGATCGGAGCAAGCTCCGTCGACAACGACACGTATGCTCCGTCCAGATAAAAAACTGGCGACCCAGGTGCTTGGAAGCTAGCTAGGCGGGCATTTTCAATAGCGAAATAGCTTTTATGTAAACGGCTTCGGGACGTTTACTATTTTATTGGATGTCAGGAGGGGCCCTATTCTCTGAGAAAAAGATTTTTCTTAGTTCTGAGGGTAGTGTTTCTTAACGGCGGTTGGTGGGGCTTGCGTGCTGGAGCATATTTGTGCCCTTCATCACGTACTTACCTTGTACCTACACATGTTTATTGTTGTTCTTATTCATAGTACTATGTATATATTATGTATTAATTACCGCGACGACATGTAAGAAGCTTTTTTAAAATAAAAAAATATTATATTGTTATTATTATAGCTCAAGTCTACGGCAGTATTCATACCATTAATTCAATAGGTCATTGCCAGTAGGCTATCACTGCATCAAAATCCAATAATGCATTAAACTCAAACCTTGCCAATATTTCAGATAAATATGTACTGGAATGTAGCGTAACTACCAGCGTCTTGAGATCGGGCTTTTTGAAAGAAAATATTGTTTACCTCTATTTACTCTATAACGCGATTTTCCATGCAGGTAAACTGAAGCAGAAGCAGAAGATATAATGCTGAATATTTTAAGGTTATTTACGAATAAACTAATGACCTTAGAAATTCAGAGAGCTCAACGTTCACATTGGGTACCCTGATATATGAATGGTTTTCATAACTTACACAGAATTATATTTATAGTGAATATAATAATTATTCATTTTCAAAAAGGTCTATTATATATTTATATATGCACGAACCGTTTTGAAAACAGTAAACTATTTTTTGTAATTGCTCTTACTTTGGTTGTAAGCCATAAATGAGTAATCTGGCTTCCCAATGAAAATTCTTAATCAATTTTGATTTTTGACAAAAAAGGAAATACAACGTAGATTGATCTGAGCAGAGAGCAGGATGTATTATAATGATAAGCCCAAAAAATTCCAAAGATAAAAGTCCCACGTTTGTGAATACATCGGTGTAAGAAGGAGCCGTATCGAGGTAAAACGGAACCTACTTCTTGGTGATTTGTAGCTTAGTTTGTCGTAGTTTTCACGAACATAAATAAAGGAAATGATTGAAAAGCACTCATAATTCATTATTTTGTGTTCTTTTACTAGGAGTTAATCACCTACTCTATAATCAGTTTTGGAAAAACCTGTTAGCCCACATTTATTGCTTGTCGCAATTTGTTGGCCTTCCTTCGAAAACTCATTCATATGGACTGTTGCTTTTCTTCCGGAGCATAAAAATAAACATTTTTTTCTTTTTCTGCTACAACGTGATGTGTGCAACGTTAATTTAACACTATAGTTATTATTAGAAACGGGATATTTATCGTGTTTGCAATGGAATATCTTCCATATGTACCTTCTGTAAGCCATATAGTTTTCGTGGTTGTCTACGATTATTTGTTCGTAGGTGGTTGTACATTTCGAGGACGTAGTAGTTACTTGGCTGAATCTTGTCCAACTGCGTGTGAACAATCTTTTATAACTTTTTGAGTACTGCTATTAGTTCTTACAGTAGGGTTATAGCCCACTTTTTGTAGATATTTAGGATCATGGCGCTTGCAACAGTGCCGAAATATTGAGAGCTCAATCAAATTTACGGTAAATATCCCGTGTCTAATAATAACTGGAGTATTTAAACATTCCTGTTTAAACTTAATTAACAATTATTTGTACCAACTGACACGTACTTTTTTCTAGACTGACATGAGGTGTTATGATTGCATTAGTTCTATTATACGTCATATGGGTTAGAAGGCTTATGAACTTTGAACGCTTCTGGCTTGATTTCACTTCTTTTAGAGATAATGACAATGAGTTAATAAAAGTACTTAAATTCTTGGTACCTACACACATAAGTCAAAATCTTGCTATTAATGTGAAGGCTTGCAACTTTTGTCGACTTCCAACTGTCCGTATGCAATGCCTTGGTTGTCGCTCTTACAGTATCAGGAGTACGATAGTTTGTGTATAGTACTACCGACCTCCATAATGCCACCTTCAATATCAATCCATGGCTGCAGTCTGCAATTAATTATTTGCGTGTTGATGTTTTATAAACAGAATAGAAGCTAGTTATGTACCCATAACAGGCTCTTTTCTGCGCAGTAGATAATCACGCCACCGTCCCAGACGCATGGTCAGCATTATCTTATCGCATCCGTTGCTGGGACTGTGAGTGATGGCTAGTTTTAGAGTAGTCGTTAAGTATCAAGCTCTACGAACGGTCGTAATTTTAATTAACTATTTGAATATTAATAAATTCGTAAAATCCGAATTAATAGTTTTTAAAAACCTCCTGAAGCGCTCCCGAAACCTATCTAGCTATTGTTAGAAAATACTGATGTGGCAGAAGCAGTAGCTTAATATTCTGAAACCGAGTGGGCAACCGGAGCTAATTGGTCACCGTATAGGTTATGTTAGGGGATAATGTTGAGGTATAGGAAATAATGATTATGTTTCATACAAATTCCTTTCTATGAACGTATGCCTCTACTACAATTGAACGAAGTCTTGTTTTTCTTATTTTTCGCGTTACTAGTGCACATCAATATTTATTTATACGTGTGCTTTAGACAACGACATAAGTAGCAATGCGGAATCAAAGGAGGTCCCCCGTGGGGTGTGATATTAGAATGTGACAATTTCTTCCCGTGGGTGTCGTAAGCGATCGTAAGCGATGACTAAAATAACAATGTCAAAAACGCCAATAATCAGAAGCGCAACATGACGTGTAACATAAAACCCTCTGGCACCATACTTAAAACTGTAATGCATTGCAAATAACATCTTTATCGTACCGGAAACCAAGGTCAGTTCTGAAAACTGTTAGTGCAAAGCCATCCACTAGATAATTTTAAAGATATTAAATTATAAATTATAGCCAATAAAATTTGTTTACGGATGAAAGAACGTATAAAAATTTCGTACCTAATTTTTATTAAATCATAAAAATTAATTTACGATAGCATAATTTTGTGTTAGTATATGAGGTGTTGACAGATGATATCATTTTGCACTTGCTATTAAAAATAGCCAATGAGTCATGTTATAACGTGTTTTGATTCTATACTAACTTCGACTTACACAGTTAATCTGAGCTTGCATTTTAAGGCCTTACTGTATCAGCCGGATCGTCCACTGCTGAACACAGCCTCCCCTATCTCCCCCTACATGTACTGTTTGTCATAATCCCCACGCTTGGCAGGCGGCTTGGGGATTGCAGTGCCAGATACCATAGTTCTTAAGAAGGCGCTGCTGCCCACCTTCTAATAGTATTTTTCCCTTAGTCAACTTTTACGACACCTATACGGGTTGAAATGGGGAGGTGCATTTCTAACCCGGCATCCCACGGGGGGTCTTAAGGCCTTATAAGTTCCAAATTACCAACTTGTTGCAGGCTAGTACGAAAATCAAACTAGTGGCGCAGTGTAGCGCGGTACATTTATGCAGGACGGTGCCACGTCTTAAACTTTCATGGCACCATGCCGTGAAAACGTCCGGCGAGTCACTGTGCCGTTTTACTATTAAGTTTCTTATACCGTTATCGTATACTTTCCTTCAGTAATATACGTTTATCATTATCGTCGTAGTATCAGTTTTGATAGTTTGTCTAAGTTTTTCATGTTCAAGAATAGTATATTATGATACAAGTGCGCTATGTTCGTCATTACACACAAGGCGGGATTGCATTAGAGCCAAGAGTGTTATGACCCATATGCTCGCGAGTAACTTACGACGTTTTTCAACACAAAGGCGAGGATACGAAAATTTCGTTTAATATGGCATTTTCACAATTTAATACGCCGTGAATATTGGATAACATTGTGTACTTTTTCATTTGTTTATGTAAGAAGCAATAAACATTATTGTCATAGGAAGAAGAAGGCCGCGGTTCCGGCCAATACTTAGCTGTGGCTCCGAATTGATTGTCTTTGTTATCTTTGCGCTTATTTTTGCCGTTTTTTAAATCGAATCTTCATTTGTGTCGGTTTATTGACCTCCATGCGTCATCGCTTGAAGGTCATATTGGCTCTTGAATCAGCCAGTATTGTAACTAAAGTTCTTTTAAAACTGTGCCAAGAAGTCAGTATGTATTGATTCAAAAAATTTAGTGATTACTTTTGGCATGATGCCAAAATTTGTTCACTCCGATATGATAGCACGTACATTTCAAGTAAATTTAAAAATATGTATGTATCGTAGTGAGAAAAAAATCGGCCAAGCGCGAGTCCGACTCGCGCACGAAGAGTTCCGTACCATTAGCTATACAACATTAGACTTCATATTTTAACCTTTTTAGGGTGCCGTACCTAAAGGGTAAAACGGGACCCTATTACTGAAACTTCGCTGTCCGTCCGTCCGTCCGTCTGTCACCAGGCTGTATCTCAAGAACGGTGATAGCTAGACAGTTGAAATTTTCACAGAGGATGTATTTCTACTGCCGCTATAACAACAAATACAAAAAGTTGGCCAAGTGTGAGGCGTCAAGAGTTTATCCTGCATGCTAGGGTTAGAACCATGCCTATTAGTTACTTAGAAATCAAAAGCTTGGCCAATACTTTAGGAGGTTCACTAGTGGACTAGCTGATTTTTATACATAGATCATCCCAATATACATAATTGATACAAAATCTCCTTATAAACGAAAAAACTCTTATGCTCACATACATTCTACTATAAACTACGCCATCAGAAATTGGAGCAATACGAAGAATATATATCCTTACTCTATTTAACTAGATAATACTAAATACGCCGACTCATAATGTAGATTAGAAGCTGCGATCATAACTAATAAACTTATAGAAGTTAAAGTCGACCGACCAAAGTACTTGACCAGTCTATCTATAAATTATGAATATTAGTTTACAAATAAAGAAGCTTTATTCTAACTCCTATCTCATATGGTTTTTTTTATTGACGTCACCACGAAAATGATTTAGGCGATACGTTTTTAAAAGTTTTTTTGTCAAAAAAAATTTAACAAACTTACGTATACTTTTTTAAAATATTGTTTTACCTCGGGTAGGTTAACCTTTGACCACTACCTCACCTGATGGTAAGTGATGATGCGGTCGAAGATGTTATTCAGGCTAACCTAAAATTAATCAACAATGCGGTAAATCTAAATCAATATGTATAAAACTAGTTACTAAACAGTCGTACCTACTTGGTAGGAACTCCTTTGTATCCATTTGAAGTAAACACACCATTCACGTAGTCATATTATGCGACAGAGGCATGCCGCTTTATACTGTTCTCACTGAAAACAGGAAGGAAATTCTGACCTTTATGTCAATTGATACAAGTGCTGGCACATATATGGAACATTGACCATAAATATCTATTTAATGGCACTGATTATTTTACTCAATATCTACATTGTAATTATAGCGTATTTACCTACCATTTCTTGGAAAAAAATTAAAAATTAATTTTGTAGCTGATAGATCTTTTTTCTTCTTCTCATTCGTCTTTGATCTTTATCTCACCTGTTATTTGGTCATTAATTTTTAATAAAAATATTAAGTCTATTAGCTCCATATATTTCACGGAAAACATGTTTAAAATAAACATTTGACATTATGTTTATAGCTCATTATTATAAGGACCTGTTTCAGAATGTTCGAGTAAGTTCCGGGTTTACTATCCATAACATATTTAATAAATAAAACACTATCTTTGCGTTTCACAGTCATCCATTTAGCCTATCCATCGGTTAAAGCTTGAAACGCGCTGCATGTTAGCTGTCATTTTTATCATTCAGTTATTTATGTGTTGCATAGCAACCCGAAACTTTATAAGGATATTCTGAAACGGGCCCTAAGTATTATTTTAACGAAGAATTTGTTTGTAGCAGCTGTAATGTTGTCAGTATTTATACCCTATTTTTGAAGAAAGGACCTAAAAGGCTTAGATCATATCATATATAGTAATATTGAAGGGTGTGACATCACTGCGAAGTGTTTGAAAAATAACTTCTTTCGCTCAGACGCAGTCTAGTAATCTGATTGATGACCACGCACCGTCCCCTTCGTCGGTTAAAGTAATTCAGTTGGAGCACAAAGTTTTGGCTAGAGTAACTTAGTCCTTCTGGTGGACGAGTGGAATAGGCAGCCGGTGCGAAATAGCTTTTGCGTTGAATTTTTGATGAAAGGAATCTGGATTTTAAATAAAATCACCAAATCATCTTGTATTTAGAATATTTTTTTTATAAAACAACTCGGTTATTTCCTATGTCACTATTTGTGGTGACTAAGCCTTCATTCTAATATACATTGCTGGTTTTAATCACTCGTATATTACTTTAATAGTGATAATGTATATCACTATCAAAGTAATATTCTAAATGCCAGTGAAGTCTGACGCTTATCCCGTATTATGTTCACATAAAACAATTACAATTTTTATCATAAAAATGCAGCCTGCGATCCACATTGTGTAAAGTGCGTGGGATATTTAACATATTATTGCTTCATTAATAGCTGCACCCATTTGTGTATATAACAATAAAAACCCGACAAAGGCGAATTGGGCCGAGGGGTGCATATCAACACATAATGTACCAAAAAAAACGTTTCTTGTCCATATGGAAAGTTTGACCCTCACTTGACTGGTTTATACATATTATTTGCTGTTAAATTTTGGAGTATAATATCAATGAATTTGATGCTTGTGTGTTATAGTTTTAACGGGCCATCAATAACAAGTAAAATGAAACATATTTTGTATTTTTTTTTGTATTAATTATAGTTCTACATTTGAATTATTTGTCATTATTATTATGTTAGCCAATCTGCGGCAATAGCCATCACATATTCTGTGAATATTTCAACGTTTCTATTACATTTCCAAATTTACAGTATAAATACAAGTATAAATGTCGGTCTTTTGAAAGTACACAAGAACTGGACGACTTAGTTCCGCCCTCCCCCTTCTTCCATCGGACGTCCAAACAAAAGGAGAGGCGCCATCTGTACATGGTTGATATTCCCAGAACTCGTACAAAGCGCTTCGCTTCCACTTTCCTCTTGCGTACTGCGAAAGAGTGGTACTCCTTACCGTGGTAAATTTTTCCCGATGAATACAACATGGGTGTTTTCAAATCGAGAATATGTAGGTTTCTTCTAGGTAAGCGTGCTCCATCTTAGACCGCATCAAAGCTTAACATCAGGCTGAGTGAAGTGAACCTATACTGAATTAAAGTAAAGAAAAAAGTATTGAAGGATGAATAGACGGACAACAGATACTGTGAGTCATTAGGTTCCATTATTTAATTACGGAATTAAGTTTTAGAATTCCAGTTTATCATATAACGAAAAACTACCAAACTATTTAATAATTTACAAACACGTTACACGATATCACTTAATTATGACCCAGAAAATGTTACTTTTAATGACAAAATGACGAACTTCAAGCGATGGAAACTCGTACCAAAATCAATTAAATTTTAGATGGCATTATCCTAATAGGTATTCGTAACTAAACTTCATTTAAATTAAAATATTGCCTTTGAATAACTTCATCCCATTACAGAAAGGGTTCGGTGCTGGGCTAGAATGTCGACTCATTATAGCTACCTAGGGTTGTCGTAAGAGGTCACTATATCTTAAACTGTGGTCCCAAGACGCCTGCCAAGCGTGGGAATTATGTCAAATCCTCTCTTTTAGTGTAGAAGACTGTGTTCAGCAGTGGTCAATTCAGCTGATACAATTTGTTCCTACAGGAACTAATAACTTTTACTAACATTCGTAACTTCTTTAATTATAATAAACTTAATTTAAATTCAAATCTTTCTTTAGAATATTTTCATTCCATTATAGAAAGTGTTAGACTATACGCATAGTCTTAGTTAGTACAAGATTAAGCCTTTGTAATAATTACGATACTTACTAAAAAATGTACAGCTTTACACCCATTCTTCAACATACCAATAAACACAGCATCCCATTATTCCTTGTCGGTATTGTAACGTACAACATATACTCTTCTCATAAGGAAATGAATGACGCAATGGAAGGACCACAAGAGCGTGGAGTGTGCCATAACTTCCTTGTGTCATGTTACGATTGTAGGAGACGAACTGTGATTAATATGTCAAAGCATTTGCTCAAAACTTTGTCCTTACTATAAGGCTTTTGGGTTCACATTATATATAATTTACATAACCGTAGCAGAATTTGACAAATGTTATAATTTCAGATTTAAATTTTGCCAAGAGACTTTTACGTTCCGATTGATGGATTTTTCAGCACTTTCTTTTCCACCTGGATGAATCAATTTGCTCATAAGCAGGCCTGGTTCACTCCGCACTTTAGTTACAAAGCAACAGGTACATCGGGCAATCCGTTCGGACGGGATTATTCTATATTATGTGCCGCGGCAGAAGGTGTCAGAGCTATGCGATAGAAAGAGAGATGCCTTGTAGGTGAATATAATATTAGCTACTCCGACCTTTGCGAGCTGAAGTGTACTTTATTACTTCATAGCTAAGGTCGCTTATTTATTGGAATGGCTTTGCCGAGTGATCCTTTTGTTATTTTTTATTCTGTGCCTTAAGATCTATTTTTCCTACATCGTATGAAACGCATGCAAATCCATGTTGTGCTCATTACACTCTAACCTTCATCAATTCATGCAGCCTATATTTAAGTAATTTTAGGAGGCACTAATTAAAGCTTCCTTAACTTTTTGAAACTCGTAGCATAGCTTGCTTCGCCATTCTTAACCGATCAACTAAGTTCATGATTTGGATGGGTGACCGCCAAAGGCATTACATACGGTTCACTTCCATGCTTTAGAAGGCAAGGTGAGCCGTCGTTTCGGGTTGTTATCTTAAAATTGCAGTCGTTATAGCACGGTGGTAGATTATTCTGTATGTGGGCACATGCAAAATAATTTACCACCCTAGTCTAGCTAGTTACCACCCTCAAGTAGAAAAGCTGTCGCTAAACAATTAGTGGTGTAATTTGGCAGCTGCATTTGGGAGCAAGTAAATCTAGATATGTTGGCTACATACTTATAGGTTGGTTGAATAAAATTTTTAAGACTACATTATCACTACGCATCAGATGAGACAGTGTTCAAAAGCTAGCCTCTCATCTAGAAATAAAATAAATTAACCGACACTTTGGGAGGAATAGTGGTTTTATTTCTAGCAACTTCACCAGAACTCTACCGGTGATTAGAAAAGAATACTGATAAGGTAGGAGGTATGCCTTCATTAAACAAAATACTACGAACTATATACAACACTACAGCTACCACAATAAAAGCATTTAGACAACCTATAAGTCATAGCAGACTCACAGGCAGTCTAAATGCTCCAGCCCAGTACCAGTTGGCAGCTTACCCAGCATGCTTGCCAGCATTTCGATCACGCGTCGCATCGACCAAGCGCTCAGATAAGTTTTATTATAAGTTTTTCAGATAATTCAAATATAATGTAGAACTAGCATAAATACAATACAATTGGCAAAAAATTTAGTTTGCTCAAATTTTAAAATATTTTTCTCTACACACAATACGGGTGAGAACGGCATGTAGAGAAATAATATTTTAAATTTCATACAAAATGTTTATTTTTTTGGGCGTGAAACCCTTCGAATCTTTAGAAATGTTTGACCATTACATTCAGACCATCCTTTTGGTCCAACAACTGTATTTCTCTAGAAAGGGTTTTATAAAACCCAATTCTGGGAATTTTTGCAATTTAAAGTGGTCTTACCGACGTAAAGGCCTAACATTTGATATAAAAAACTCCTAACAATTTAATTGAACTAGTGCCATTGAATTTCGAATATTTCTTTATTGTTCTCTAATATCAACAAAAAAAAATGTAAATTATACGCGATATTCTTTAATGATATATAAGGCAATAAACAGCCAGACATTTATTAATAAGGTGCAAAGTACACCTTGAAAGGTGTCTCATTAAACATTAAAATACGTTGAATTGATATTAGATTTCTACTTAATCATTAGTGTTAAGTTAAATTCTTTTAAAATAAAATAGTTTCCAAGAACGCAAGTATAACTAAAGAATAAATACTTTCACTATGGCAGATTCTCTATTACTGTGATAAAACCTTTTTTGTTAGGTATTTGAATCATTTTAACTTGTACCTCGTTTTTGTCCTGTTAACAAATTCTTGAGATTTTGGCACGTATACTACACTACGTATACAGGCAGACCATTTTAATAAGTCCTTGGCCACAGTTGAAATCAGTTCCATTTTTAGGTAGTTTAAACAGTCTGTATGTTTAATCCATTGTGAACGGTTTGAGTATATAGAGTTTTTCTTCGATTTCAAATTCAACATGCGTAAATTATATAATTATTATTAAAAAAATGTTATATTATATGTTATTTAATATTGTAATTTATAATCTGTCGACCGAATGATCTAATTTATAATGTATGTAATTTAATTTTGTGACCATGTAAAGTTTGATTATGATTAATTACTGTAAATGCTATGTCCGCGGTTATAATGAATAAATAAATAAATTATGATCATCATCAGCCGGATGATGTCCACTGTTAAACAAAAGCCTCATCCATAGAACGCCACAAAGAACGGTGGCCCACCTAGTGGGGGCCTACTAACTCTACGTCTTCCGGTGTAATGTGGTAACCATCTCGAGAGCTTTTTAGCCCTTTCAGTTATCTGTTTTTCAAGTAATAAGGCTAGACCATTGCCACTTTTTACTTGCAATTTCTCAAAGCTATGTCGGTGACTTTGGTTTAGTGGCGAATATCCAAGTTCCGGATTTTATTGTGCAAAGAAACTTCGAGCATTACTATCTCCATAGCTCGATGAGTGACTCTGAGTTGGTCCATAAGGGCAACATAAGGACCACGTCTCAGTGCCATATAGCGTCACTGGCAACACACACTGTTTTGAAGACTTTGGTCTTCCAGCAATATTCAATAATAATAAATCGCGGTTTTCTCATTACCGTAGGATCGATCTCGCCATAAATAACTTGCTCTTATATAAAATCTTCCAAGCTAGATTATTTTCATCGCCGCCACCATCTCAATAGTCAAGTGAGTTATGCCACATAGTAACCTTTCATGCAAGATTAGTATATAATTTAGTAGTTTTATATACAAAATATTACAATAAGATACGGCTTTATGCACAATTTTCCTAAACCACTTTCTGATGCTCAATGAACTGAATATATTCTTAGTCAAGATAAATCTATCGTCTGAGTGAACTGTGATATTGAGACAGTGTATTGCGGCAAAACATTTTTTTTATTCAAGGTTTTATTATGATTACAGTCAGTATTCCATAGATAAGTGGCTTAGATAAAATTTGCGTAAGTGTCTTCTTGACACATAACTTGCTTATATTTAAACATGTATAAGAAACCGAGCCGTAATAAGAAAGAGAATCCTCTCATCTCTTTCTTTGGTTGAAACACAACCAACTAAATGAAACCGCAAACGGCGTTCGTCGTAAACTTATCGTTACTACACTGTAACCCACAAAAAAGACAACTCATTTACAAGATTTAGTAGATATAAGTAACTAGCTTTCCGAGCGCGGCTCCGGTTATCGCGCAAAAACATTAACCTCTTTTTGCGCAGTTGGATAAAAACTATCCTATGTTTTTTCCAGGGTCTCAAACTATCTCCATACCAAATTTCATTAAAATTGGTCTAGTAGTTTTGGCGTGAAAGCGTAACAGACAGACAGACAGACAGAGTTACTTTCGCATTTATAATATTAGTACTGATTTAATTCCATCACAGAAAGGGTTAGACTATACGCAAAGCCTTAGCTTGAACAAAGTCAAGCCTTTTGTAATCATTATTATACCAATACGTGTTACAGCGACCCATTTTTCCTTGCCGGTAATGTAACGTACAACGTATGAACTTTAACTTCTCATAAGGAAATGAATGACGCAAGCGAAGGACCACAGAGCGTAGAGTGTACCAGAACTTCCTTGTGCTATGTTACGATTTTTGAAGCGCTCGTAGCCAAGTTTGCATAGCCATTCTGATTCGATCAGCAGAGTTAAGCAACGTCCGCCGCGGTCATGACTTGGATGGGTGACCGCTGGTGACATTACTACTGAGCGCTTCCGTGCTTCGGAGGGCACGTTAAGCCGTCGGTCCTGGTTGTTGTCTTAGGATAGCAGTCGTTAAAACATGGTGGTAGGGCACTTTGCAAATGCCCGCCTGGCTAGCTACCACCCTCAAGTTGAAAATCTGTCGCCAAGCACCTAAAGGTGTGTTCCAGCAGCTGTCCTTGAGAGCCAGTAACACTAGGTTAGTCTGAACAGCATCCTCGACCACATCATCACCTATCATCAGGTGAGATAGTGGTCAAAGGCTAACCTATCAGGCATTAAAAAAAAAACGATTGTGGCAGACGAAGCTTGATTAATATGTCAAAACGTTGACACGTAAAGTGGCCTTACCACAATGCATTTAGGTTCATATTGCTTTTACCTTGAAACGTGGTTTTTAGGGTTCCGTACCCAAAGGGTAAAAACGGGACTCTACTACTAAGACTTCACTGTCCGTCCGTCTGTCACCAGGCTGTATCTCAAGAACGGTAATAGCTAGACAGTTGAAATTTTCGCAGATTATGTATTTCTATTTTCGCTATAACAACAAATACTAAAAATAAAATAAAATAAATATTTAAGGGGGGCGCCTATACAACTTGATTTTTGTACCGTTTCTTGCTCGATACTAATAACGGCGACAGGTAGACGCTTCGACTATTCATAGAATATTTAGTTTTATGTTCCCTTTATTTATAATTAATTAAAATAAAATAAATAATTAGGGGGGCAATAAAATTACAGATAATAAGTATATATATATATATATATATATATATATATATATATATATATATATATATATATAATACAGTAAGGAACCCTTCGTGCGCGTGTCCTACTCGCACTTGGTTGGTTTTTATTTACATACGTAAGTAGAGTTTGATAAAAATTTGTTTTCGAATTAAATTTTGCCAAAGAATTTTATGTCCCGGTAGACAGATTCGTCAGCACCTCCTCTTCCAGCAGCATTTATTTTTTTATTATTCAGATGGTTTACTAGTCAGATGGATGAACTTTATCCTATATCGCATAAAACGTATGAACAATAGTGGTGTGCTCATGGGAGTAAATTTTAGTGTTCCAAGCTCATGCTTAATTACTACTTACAGCCTATATTTTTGTTTCTAATTGCGAAAATTACACTTTGTCTTATTTGTAATGGCTCCCGACAGAAGGTCCATGGTATGAATATCGCTGCGGGTATAAGTTTCACAGCATGGTGGTACGCTATTTTTCAAATACTCGCATGGGTAGTTATAAAAGTTCTCTGACAAACTAATTACTCTGAGCCGCAGCTACCCCTAATATACATATATATAAGCTAAGGTGAAAATCTGTCATCGAACACCTAACGATGTGTTCCAGCAGCTGTTCTATAGAGCCGGGCCCCATTCTAGGCTTTACCTGTTTACCTCTTTGACTACATTATTATTGACCAGCGAGTAATATTTTGATCTATATCAAGTCAAACTAAAATTTACAAAAATCACACACGAATAATATTGCAAAAAATATCAATATAGAAAATATGTAAGCCTGTGGCGCATATAAATATGTTTTTGTATCTATCAAACAGATTTGATATCATGACACAAGCTTATCAATTCTTTAAAATTCACTTAACTTACAACGAGATACATTAATTATAACATACATTTAGTTTGTGAAAGTTTAAAAAAAAAAAATATGGAGATTTTTACATACTTTTCAAAAGGAAGATAAACCCCTATGACTTTTTAACTGGTACTGGACGTATACGTAAAGAGAGGAAATAACTCGAATAAAAATGTGAGGTGCGAAAACGAGTCCCTTCCTGCAGTAAACGATGCGCATTATCATACCTTAGGCTTCCGGTAAAAATTGGGGTAGTTTTTTCGACATTTTTGCGACAGCTCGTAATTACTTGGAAATGCAGAAGTAATTGGACAAAACGAAGCGGCTGGGTGAAAAAAGGAATATTTGTCCGTTTGGTAGCTACGGTATAATTTACCGTATAAAAATAAAATGTTTGTTTTTTTCAGTGCTATTATTTTTCCAGCTTTTTGCCTTTAATAACAAAGTACTACGAACTATAAATAACACTACAGTTAATACTCGTACAATGTAAGCATTCAGACAACCTACAAGTATTTAATCATCCGTGGCATTGACCAAACGCTCTGATATGTTTTGGATAATACGAAATGCTCCCCACGGACCCAATTTCTGCACACCAAACGGCTCAAATATATAACCATACAAGGTTAGCATCCTTGCGCCACCTGAGTTGCTTTGCCGAAGTAGCCGCGGCGCCAGCCTTAACGTTGGTTTCAGAAAGATGAAGTGAAAGTCTGAAGTGTCCAAGCATGTAGTGTCCCACATTAAAGGCTAACTTTACTTCCACAGAACAAGAGTCATGCCGTTAGGTCTTTAACCATAGAATAGCTGCAAAATTGGCTAAGAACCAAGTTGATAAATTGTAGTACCACACTGGCAGTGATGTGAAACACAAGACCTTGCACCCAAGCATAAGCTAGCATAAGTTCGCATTTGGCAAAACAATTCAAGGCAATTGTTATTGGCCCATAAAAAATATATTTTTCCTGTTTTTTGTCTTTTGGATACCGTCTAAAAGTATTCGCAATTAATTCAATACAGTATTCGCATCGCCTCCTAAGGTTCCGTTATCCGAACGTTAAGTTTTGATTGGAGACGTTGAATTATTGATTGGATGGCTGGTCCCAGAGGAGCACACTGTTGATATCCTACGGAAAATATTATAACGTTGCTATGGTATGTACTATTTGACGGTTTGCCGTAGCAATAATAAAATTAAAATTACTGGTTAAATATTGGGAGTATAATTATTACACAATTAATAAGTATATTTTCCTCTCTTACAAAGAAGAAATGTACTAGTATAATTAGTATTATACATGAAAACGAAAAAAAAAGGGAAAACTGTTGGCAGGCAATCCCATCTCTAATCTATTTTATAACTTGTTCGCAGGTTAGAGATGGGATTAGGAGAGCTAACTTCGGGGTATTATATAAAATAAAGATCTATATATCTGAATATCATGATCAAGAATTTTTGTGACAACCTTCAAGACATAAAATAAAAAGTGTATGTTAAGTAGTTAGTACTGTTTGTTAAGTAAATTGTGTGTATTTTATAATAGGGAATCAAGCTATATAGTAAGAGAAGACATTAAATGTTTATATGAATCTGGTATATTAAAACTAAAATTTTGCATCTTCATATATTATAGAGTTTAAACATCAAATAGTGCCAAGAAATAATGTTTAATGATTATGTCTGTTGAAGAAATGGGTTGCCATATTTAGGTTTAGTTCCTAAAATCGTGTCTATGTTTAATTGTGTTATTACAAAACTAATAGACACAGGTAGATTATTTCATAAGAATTATGACGATGTATAGGTGTTTATATGTGTAGAAATTAATAAATTAATTGTTGAAATTGCACTTTGGAAAAAAATTAAAAAAATTAGCAGCCATGTTTATTTTGACAATTTGAGGTCATGTCAAATAAAAGCTTGGCAGCTGAAGGGCTATAGGAGAACTGAGAAGATTAAGTGTAGAAGTACACATACACATACAAAGGAGTAAGGGTGGGGGTGAAATCCCCAACACTACTTATCTTATAGCGGTGAAATACATCATTAGGATAGTTCATAGGTAGTGAACATCAGGGTTGTTATTTAGGGAAATAGAATTTAGAAAATTGTATTTTCCTAAGAAAGGAGACAAAATGGGGCTTAAAGTATAAATGAAAATCCTGTTTTTGAAAATTAGCATGAAATTTATTAATATATACGGTCTGTGTTGTAAATCCACAGAAACCACATTAAACAAAACAGAAATGTACTTGCGATAAGGTAAGGTGATGTTTAGACGATTAGCATAAAAAATACAAAAAGGGATTAAACAATATTCTTAGAAAAGGCAGGATTAAGGGGTGTGAAATATCGGTTGCTATATGCGACTTGTAGATGAGAACGACCGGACTTATGAAAGCATTTTTGTGTAAGCTGAAGCAGAGACGCTTCGCTCGCATGACGAGCTTGCCCGTACAATAAGATAGGCAACAAAGAACGCGATTATAGCTAAAGAATAATTATATTCTTTTTTTTCTTGTTGCTGATAGGTAAGCCTTTGACCTCAATCTCACCTGATGGTAAGTGATGATGTGGTCGAAGGTGTTAACAGGATTAACCTAGAAATACTGGCTCTTAAGGACAGCTGCCGGAACACACCGTTAGGTGCTTGGCGACAGATTTTCTACTTGAGGTTGGTCGCTAGCCAGGCGGGTATTCGCAAAAATGCCCTTCCACCATGCGGTGAAGCTCAAGCCCGCGGCGGGATTTGAACCATGGACTTGCTGCACGGCAGTCCATAGCCAAAGCCACTGAGCTATCATTGCTTCAATACTATTCACGATACTATTCAGACACGTATAGAAATAAATTATTTGAAATAATTTATTTCTATACTTTTTTTAACCTATTAACAAATTCCTGAAATTTTGTCAAGTACGATAAAGACATACCATTTTGATAAGTCCTCGCCCACGGGTGACAGGCTGTGGGTGTATGATATATGGAAGATACAAATGAAATAACAATTTAAATATTGTTGAGGGATGTTTTGTAATAATAAAAATGTTGTATACTTTGTTTTTGGTTAAGAGTTATGTCATGTCAAAAAGTGAAGTTCTCTCTCTAGGAAAAATATTGGTTTCTTTACAAAATAAAATGTGTCAAAATCATAAGAATAAGACTGTGTTACGTTTTTGAAATTGCACAAAATTATACGTGTGTACGTTAGTACGTAATGTATCATACAAAATTACGAGAGAAAAAATTATGTACATAAAAGTTACCCCATCAAGTTCCGACTTGCTGAAGGATGTTGTCAAACGTATTAGCAGGGAGGGCAATAAGCCCGGAAGTAATAAAATCTGGGGCTATACACCATGAAATCTTTAATTGAAACACCGGGGTTCTGTATTAGGCTAAGCTGGACTTAGTTATTCTAAGCTGGGTCTCTTTCTAAGCTTAGTTATAAAGGCATTCCTTAATGTAATACTTTGTGTATACAAAATATTACCTTGTACAATTTTCCTAAAACACTATTCTGATGCTCAATGAGCTGAATATATTCCTTGTTAAGATAATTCTCTTTTGTCTGAATGAACTGAGATATTGAGGCAAATATTTTTTTATTCATGGTTTTATTATGATTACAGTCAGAATTCTGTTGGCAAGTGGCTTAGATAAAAGTTTAGTAAGTGCCTACTTGACAGATAACTTGCTTAGAATTAAACATATATAAGAAACCGAGCCGTAATAGAATCTTGTTATCTTTTTCCGAGGATGAAATAAAACCAACTATGGGAAAACTATAACTATATACTATTTGGCTCAACGAATAAGCATTGCAATTCAACGGGGCAATGCTGCCAGCATGCTGGGCACGCTGCCAACTGGGAGTGGGCTGGAGCATTTGGACTGCCTATGAGTTTGCTATGACTTATAGGTGTCTAAATGCTTTTATTGTAGTAGCTGTAGTGTTGTATATAGTTCATAGTATTTTGTTTAATAAAGGCATACCGCCGGTAAAAAAAAAATGGGAAATAATATACCTCTACCGTAAACTTAGCATTGTAATCCACAAAAGAAACTACTCACTTATAAGGTTCTGTGTCATTCATTATCTTTTATTTTCAATAACAAATTATTAAATTTTATCATATTTGCTACACAAAATTAATTTTCTATTTAAATATCAATTCTATTTTGCATAGTGTTAAAAAGTTATATGTACATAGAACCATGCAGTACTGATTATTTATTCAGAAATACTAATTTTAAATTTTCAAATATATTCGTGATATTGACAGAAAAAGTACAATAACAGTAGTGTGCTTTGATATGAAGATTTTTTTATCCTATCCCAAGGAAGAAGTAAGCAGTTTTTAAAAATATAGTTTGCACAAACAACTATCTTGAGCATCTTTCTCCTGATAAAAAGTGCATTATAAGACTGCCATAATCCTCACGCTTGGCAGGCGTCTTGTGGATCGCAGTTTAAGATATAAGTTCCTCAGAAGGCGCTGCTGCCCACCTTCCAGTATTTTAACTCTAGTCGCTTCATACGACACCCTCAGGTAGGAATGGGTACTGCTCCGGTTGTGCAACCGTAGTTGTTTGATGATAAAGGGCCTTGTTTAATCTGGTTCTCAAGAAAGCCCGGCATGATTCTCAGGGCAAGATTCAATCAACACCCACAACATATTAGTCAAATCATGAAGCACCCATTTTTTACTGCACCCATACCGTTTTGCTGCAAACTTACAATATTATCAGAATGTTAAACCATGCAGTTAATTCATTGGTACTTCGACACACAGATCAGTGGACACTGATCATCGCCATGTACCCTAATGGCAGATTTTCCTCGTGGTCCATTCTTTAGATCAAAGTTTCTACGAAAGCGATTAGACCACTGTATAATAATTAGCCTATCTTCTCCAAACGAAGCACTCAAATTACAAATAATGTTAAATGTTTATTTAAGGTGGCTAGTGCGTTACAACGGCAACTTCACACCTATATCCCTGTTGCTTATAAAACTTTTCTTTTTAATGATCTCTGTTATATAAAAAATACTTAGTTCTATATTTATCGCCTTTCCGTCGAAAATAGATAGGTTTTATAAATAAGAAATATATAAATTAAAAGCACATTCCCCGAGTTTCTTTTCAAGTATAAATTTGTTAGTGGCAAAAATATTTCCTTCTAACGTATGTCACGCCGACATTGGATTGCTTATTTCTTTGTGAAGGACATTTTTGTTTTAAGGAAAATATTTACAACCTAATAGCTTACTTATAAAATATATGTTTTTTTTTTGTTATAATTGGCAAGACAAATTGGTGCGTTGAGCTGCATCTTTGGTCTTTTTTTCACAAGTTATCTAGTGTTTAATTGCAGTAAAACATTATTTGCTAGTAGAGGCATACATTTTAAACTTAAAAACAATCATTAGCGAATCCTATTGTATATAGTGTAGGTTTTTTTTTCTCTCTACTCTTGTTTGAGCTCATTTAATTTGACATTGGATTTTTATTGATCTTCATTTCAAATGACAGCTGTCAAATTCAAAAGGGTCTTAGAGAAAACTTCATAGTTTTTGTAAAGAAGATAAATATCATAATTATTGCCATTTTTACGGCGGTTGACAGCTATTGAAATCTCAAAAGATCTACGGCATTATAGCTCTTCTTTCAAGTTATAAACGATGACTAAAACTATTTAATAAACTAAAACTTTTAGGTTTTTGATTTACTCATTCATTTTTGATATTGAATTATTTAAATAACACTTACAGGAACAATTGCAACATGGCTCACCTCAAAGTTGGTGTATACATTTTCAATGGCGCCGGGTGAACAAAGAACAAGGTAAACAAGGCAAAACTTGGTAATAATTAGATAGATAAATTATTAACCTTTGTAGAACCTGCCATAACGGTATTGTTCAAAATATCCAAAGTTCGTAATGGAATTTAATAATGAATATTTTAAACAGGCTTTGTTTAAATCCTAAGTTTACTTAAAACTGCAAACTTTTCTCGTATTGGAGTTAGAACTAAGTAATTGCAGCTTTAATAGTCTTAGCAAAGACAAATTTTACATCATTGTTTAAAAATATATACCTAAATTACGTTTGCTGTTGAAGATGGCGATCCACAAGCTGATTTAAGAGTATTCCATATGATACATGGATTCGTATACATATTAGGCAATACAAGCAAGTTACTACTTGCTTTTGTCCAGGGTGGCGTCGCGTTATATTCATTTTCTTCCAATTTGCACATAATCATTTCTTCATCTAATACAGTTAAAATAAAATGTAAGAAAAAAATATTGTATTCCAACAAATGTTATTATATTTTTGAGATAAAGGTCAAAATTTACTTATCTTACCATCGGTACGAAAATTAACGTCAACTGTGTCTTTCAAATATGTATATTCGGAATGATTTATAAAGCCTTCTTACTCCTCCTTGCTGCAGATGATACTTTAGTCATTGAAAGCCTTCTTAGCTCTTGGTAAGGGATGTTGTCAGCAGCTCTTAAGGACACAGTAATAAGAATAATAGAAAAAACAAATTAGATAATATTTACACACCATTGAATTTTTCATGAGGTATTGTTGGTCAAGGCAGTCGTACCTATTCAAACACTCTCTTTATTATCTCTATTCTTTCTCACTAGGAACAGCCACGAGTTCAGCAAGTTGTTATTTTGTCAAAGAACGGCGAATTAATGACCTGTCACAACTTGAACAGTTTAACCATTAGTTTTATTGTAAATCAGTGGTTTAACGACGTATAGAGCTCAGTTCCTCTAACAATATGTACTAAACGACATTTTGCATGGCTTAGTGATTTTAGATTAGGTCAGTAAGTGTGCTTACGACGTTGTTGCCAATTTCAAGCTATTACAACTCCGTCCTAAACAATTTTTCAAGGGTCATAACCATGATTTGTAATGTCATAAAAAGCTAAAAGAGAGTGATTCTCATAAACTCAACATCTGGCTCGTTAAACTGCGATTGAAAAACAGTTTTTGATCAAAGTAACTGCTACAAAGGTAAATAAACAAGTTTCTGAAGCTGGTTTTTGTGAGTAGAGTCGTGATAAATTTATACTTGTATAGACATGTCATGTTTTTAGTTCATGGCGTTATGAATTTTGCCAAATTCCTTAGTACCTTACAAAGTTTTTAATAGTGTTAGTTCCTATAGAAAACACAACATCAACATAAAAGAGTGAAATATATATTTCCGCCGCGTCTTTAACTTTCGCATTTACTCGTCGTAAAACCAAGATATAAAAATATAACTATTTTTATTTACTTTTCATATATTTGTTAGCTAGCTCTTTTTACCAAAAACTAACATCGCGAATAAAGTCTGGTTTATACGTTTTGTAGTACGAGTATGTTTAAAATGTACTACAACAATATAACTAAATATTGAAAAAAAAACAGATACCCAAACACAATATATATACTCTTTTGATATCTATCTTATGATTGCCCTGTGCTTATTATAGGGCGATGTATATACAGACAATGTTTATTTTTAATTATGGTACTAGTACTTACTTATTTGTATATATGTCGGGGAACCAAACTTATTAGAGTCCACGTGTTCGTTGTCGGCGTCCGCCATATTGGGAAAATTATAAGTCATTGGTGTGGTTTGGTGTGCGCACCCCCGGCGCAGGCGCTGTCTCGAAGGCAAGTAAAGTGATCATGATCATTCACTTTACTTGTCACCTTGAAGTTCAAGGTGACAAGTAAATAGTCATATCTGTCAGTAGTGCGTTCGTTCAAGCTTTGAACGAACGAGATATGACGCTGACACTGTCAGCCCTGTGACAAAGACAGTCAACAACTAGTGTTGTCTGTGACATTAGCTCGGTGTTTCCATTTAAATAAATAAAAGAAATACTGAAATAACTAACGTCGTACCTTCTTGAGAAATATTATCTCTGACATATATATACTGAAAGTATTGTTTATGAAACTTAAGGTAGAACCAAAACGCCTGAAGTAAAGATTCTTTACCATTGTTGTTTAATATTGATACTAAACCTAAAGTTTTTGCCGAGTGACGAGAGCCGGCCGCTAGATAAACTCGTGCCAGATGTTGAAAACATACAACCGCTGAAATGTGACCGCGTAGAATGGCGGTGAGATAATAGAACGCATTCAATCCAAGTTTGTCAGAGCGCTAAATTACCGTACTCGAAACAAAACTAGCAATTATGAACAAGCCTGCGACTTCCATTGTTTAATGACACTTAGAGATCGTCGTACTTTATTGCAGATTTTGTTCCTCCACGATGTTTGCAGTAACAGACTAGACTGCCCAGAATTGACTCATCTCTTCTTACAACTCAGAGTTCCCACTAAACGAACTAGACATACAGTCTTATTTCATGTCCCAGCGAGTCGCACAAACTATGCGCATAATTCCATCATAAGCCGAACGCTCGACAGCTATAATAAATGTTTCTCAGCAGTCGATATATTTCACCTTCATAAATTAGGTTTTAAGAAACAAATTACTCAAATAATTAACAACAAAGCATGTTGTTAATACCTTAATTTTTGATGCTACATACACATTACACACTGTGTCTTCTGGTATCCTTACCCTTAGAGCCTTGGTACTCCAGAAGAACGCTCACATTCACCTTGCACACCATTCACCTTACACTACATTCACACACTTAACTAACACATAATAACTCTTTCACATAATTAGGTACACCTCCCTATCTAAGTCCTATTCTTGGTGCGTGTCAAATACTGTTAATAGTAGGTAGTATGTTTCTTTTAGTTGTTGATAACTTTAAGCGATATATAAATATTAATATTATTTTGTATAAAAAGTAAGAACCTGTCATTGGCAGTAAGTATTAATAAAAATAATTATAATGTAATTTTGTTAAGTGCTGTGGGTTCTATGATAATAAATAAAAAAAAAAAAAATTTTTTTTGAAATTTTACTTTCAAGAAAGATCTATGAATATAAGTTCAGTATAAGCAAAGTAAAAGAGCACTTACTTTATTACTCATTAAACTTCCAGTACACAAAATATATTTCAATTTAAATAAAAACGTTCGATTTGAATATAAACGACAAAAAATGTCTCAAAACGTTGCTGCGGTGACATCAAAGCGCACAGAACCTATATGATTTACTTTTCCATTGGAGTACGGTAAGCCTCAGCACAGTTCAACAAACAGTTACTACGAAGCAAAACGATGTATTAATCTTTTCTCTGAAGTGGTGAATGCTTTTTTGATGTTGAAGTGCTGTTTAAAAGTCGAGTTTGTTTTAATGTGTTCTTGGTAATTGCAAAACGAGTGTTGTTGAATATGCTTTGATAAACTAAACTGTCCAAACCAAATGTTTTGAGAGATCTGAGGTGTAAATAATAAAAAATTAAACATATAATAATGTGGTGTTTATTCAATTTAGAGGGTACAACTACAAACCAACCACATTCATTTTCATATAGATTTTTATCCACACGTAACATTTTTTTTTTCTTGAAACGGTTTTTATTTTGAGGTGTTAATATTTACTCGTATAAGGTGTCTAGTAACATTAAGGGTTTTTTAAAATAGAACTTATAGAATATAGTAAAAATTATTTTTAACAGAAAATATAGTATTTATACTAGGTTTTTTCTTAAATTTTATTATGACGCGATGTCCTCTGCCTATCACAGATGCATTTCGTCACAAGCACCTATCACGTTACGTAGACATCCTGAACTGGAATCTATTGGCGGTGGTGAGGATCTATGGGCGAGCTTTGACTGGCACCGACATAAAGTTTATGTGTGTGTTTTTATATTAAATCCAATGGACCTGACGATTTTTATATGAAGTGGTATTGTAAGGTAGAAAATTTTATTAATAATTTAAAAGGGACTATACTCATTCTTGGTGATTTAAATCTACATACAGCTTCAAATAGTGTGAAAAATTATTATCATTACTTTATGACTTATTGTAGTTTAATAGAGAATAATTGTATATTTAATTGTAATAATAGGATGTTAGATGTAGTAATGACCCGAAATAATGCAGCTACTGAAGTTATGTCAAACAAATTATTGGAGTACAAAATTTTATGCCCAAGGCGGGAATCGAACCCGCTTCCTCCGATATCGCGTCGGATGCTTAACACCATTTTAGCCACCTGGACATTGGCATTTCTGCCGAAACTTTGTGCTCCAATTGTATTACTTTAACCGTCATAGGGGACGGTGCGCGGCCATCAACCTGACTACTAGACTTCATCTGATCGAAAGAAGTGTTTTTTCAAACACTTAACTCTCGGTATGATGTCGCTACCCTTCTATATTTCTAAATATGATTACAAGCACTATCGCGTGCTAAGCGAAAATCATATCGCGAGGGCAAATTGTCGCACCAAAACAACCAGCTTTGTCATTTTTTCGTCCCCGACAATTACAATCGGGGCAGGATGCATAAACTGCTGACTGTGCCGAAGTGTAGAACTGTAGCACACGCATTTTCCCCGATACCGCGATCCCTTGCTGCGCTCAATGCTCTTGTCGAAGCAAAACCTGAATTTGATCTCTTTGACAGCAAGTGGCAAGATATCTTGATGGAGAGTTTAAGTTACTGTGAGACTACTTCGAAAAAGAAAAGACAATTTCGTTTATTCTCTGACGTGAATATTTATTTTGATTGTGTATTCTCAGTTGATTATTTATTTTGTATAATATTTCATTTAAATATTTTTGACATCTGTTTATAATTATTTTTTATTTTCGACATTTTATTATTATATTATATCTATATATCATTAGTGTGAGTCGTGTGCAAATGCGGTTCTAATTTGAAATAAATAAATAAACAAGTTACGAATTGCACTGCGCCCGTCACCTTGAGACAAGTATTAAGATATTGTTAAGTCTCATGTGCCTGTAATTTCACTGGCTCTCAAGGACTGCTGCCGGAACACACCGTTAAGTGCTTGGCGACAGATTTTCTACTTGAGGGTGGTCACTAGCCAGGCGGGCACTCGTAAATTGCCCTTCCACCATGCGGTGAAACTTAAGCCCGCGGCGGGATTCAAACCATAATTATGTTTAACCTGATGTACCTATTATTAGGTACAATATCTAAATACATTTAGCTACATGGTCTAATTCCCTGCAATGATGCTGCCAACTAGTGATCTTCCGTTGGAACAGGCGGTGACGTCATATTTTTAGTATTAAATATTAAATTTCGATGCAATATCTCAAATTTTACATTGATATCAAATTTATTTTTCACGATTTTTCCTTAATATGTAGCTTAAGACAAGAAGATAACTATCTATTGGGTGCAAAAAATCCAGCGGTAGTCCCAGTATCTTCTAGGATTTCTCGTAGAAAGTGCCAATAACACTTGTCGAACCCGGAATCTCGCCATTCAGTTTTGAAACTCACTGAAAAAATATCAGGTCTTTGTTTGGTTTTTAAGTCCTTTAGTAGACCCTTAGAAAAAAAAAAATATAAAAGCGGTTGTATGATGATTTATCACTAAAAATATTTTTTTTATATTTATAAGAAATATATATATATAAAAACGTATGTATTATGATTTTTCACCAAAATATATATATTTTGGTAACCGCTTTTATATATTTTTTATTGTGGTATTGTGACGCAACAAGCTTGAGGCCCACCTGATGTTAAGCGGACTTACCTCTGCCTATTACAGATGCATTTCATCACTTGTCACGAATTGCACTGCGCCCGTCACATTGAGACATAGTTTTTAAGTCTCATGTGCCTGTAATTTCACTGGCTCTTAAGGACTGCTATCGAAACACACCGTTGGGTGCTTGGCGACAGATTTTCTACTTGGTGCCAACCAGGCATTCGTAAAATGCCCTAAAAAAACCTTGCGGTGAAGCTCAAGCCCGCGGCAGGATTCACGGGACCATGGAACTGCTGCGCTGCAGTCCATCAGTCCGTAGCCAATGCCACTGAGCCATCACTGCTTCGAATATTGTTCACGATGTAGATCAAGGTAAATTTATCCTTTGGACCTTTATCTTTTTTACATGACACCCCCCTTATGATAATAATAAGAAGAACTAGGCCCCAGGGGCTACGCTATTGGTGGCCATGGTTTTAGCCACGATAATGTCGGAGCAATGGCGCTAAGAAACCCCGGCAGATGCACGGCTATCATCCCTTACGACGACGATTGGCCCTGTTAACACTCCACATCCACACCATGAGAACTGACGAAAAAATAGCTGAGCTGTAAAAGGAAATTTGTAGGTTACGATGAAATATTATGGGGTTATGCAAAGTCCGTAGAGAGGGTGAGGACAATTTAATCCTAAAATCCGGTAATCTACTCGACGTACCGGGCCGACCAAAAGTTAAAAACCAATTTCCCGTCCGCAGGTCCCTTATTACTAACCATCGACAGTGTTTCGAGCAAGGTGCTATACCTAGTACTCCGAGTGTCTGAAAAATATTCGCTGAAGGTTGTTCAAGAATGCCCACCCAGATAAAGAGGTAAAGGCTTTTACTTATAACGAAAGCAATAATTCGATTCATAAGAGGGGTCAAACCCACGACTTATCGGTCCTTCGGTATAAACCTTCGGGCCAGGTCATACTGTACTAATTAATGAGCTATATATTTGGTGATCGAGGGTTTATTCCAATTCTTATATCACCATTATACCTATGTTACGTAATATAATTGTAATATATTTTACGTATAATTGGAAGCTACTTATATTATAACGCTATTTTACCATGAAATCTTACTCGGATTACTCGCTTATTAGATAAATTATTTTTAAAAGAGTATACTCATTTCTATTAAGCTAAGCTGGGCACACGGAATAGCGATGAATTGAGAGTGGGGCCATTTGGATATGGGCAGTGGAACCAGAGGGGCCAGCGGTTGGTCGACTTCATGGAGAAGGAGGGACTCTATGCGATGAACTCCTTCTTCAAGAAGCGACCATCCAGGAAGTGGACGTGGATAAGCCCCGATGGTTCAACAAAAAATGAGATCGAGTTTATCATGACGACCAGGAAGCAAATATTCAATGATGTCTCTGTGATCCATAAGGTGGAAACCGGTAGCGATCACCGTATCGTTAGAGGCACATTGAATATCAATGTAAAGCTTGAGAGGTGTCGTCTGATAAACTCCACGCTCCATCCTAGCGCTGCCCAAATTCAAAACCCCGAGAGCTTTCAACTTGAACTACATAACCGCTTCCAGTGCCTAGCTGAAGGCGAAACAGTGGACGAGATTAACAACGGGTTGTTGGAAACTGTCCAAGCGGTGGGGTCTCAGTTCTGTAAGACCCCCTGCCGAAATAAACCGAAGAAACTCTCAGAGGAAACCATAAAGTTGATGGAAGACCGGAATGAGATGAGACTGCAATCTTCAGCTGATATGTCGAACTACAGCAAGCTTAATAGACAAATTTCAAAGGCACTGCGACACGATTTGCGCACCTTCAATACTAATCGTATAAAGGTCGCAATCGAGCGTAACCAAGGCTCCAAAGTGTTCGCAAAACATTCGTCTATAGGGCAAAGCCAAATGACCAAGCTGAAGATCGACGATGGCAGAATCATCTCATCAAAACCAGAGATTCTGAGAGAGCTTGAAAGGTTTTATGGACAGCTATACACCTCAACACAAGAACTCGTTGTCAGTGCGGCTCAGGACAAGAGAGCTAAACTGACCCGACACTATACCGAAGACATCCTGGACATCAGCCTATACGAGATTAGAATGGCTCTCAAACAGCTTAAGAAAAACAAGGCGCCAGGTGATGACGGAATCACGACATAACTTCTGAGAGCGGGTGGAAAACCAGTACTCTCAGTCCTCCAGAAATTATTTAATTGCGTCATCCTTGAAGGTAAAACACCAAAAGGGTTGAGCAGAAGTGTAGTAGTACTGTTCTTCAAAAAAGGTAACAAGACTTTGCTGAAGAACTACAGGCCCATTTCACTTCTGAGCCATGTTTATAAGCTGTTCTCGAGAGTCATTACGAATCGTCTTGCTCGTAGGTTTGATGACTTCCAGCCTCCCGAACAAGCCGGGTTCCGAAAAGGCTTTAGCACCATAGACCACATCCATACGCTCCACCAGATTATACAGAAGACTGAGGAGTATAATCGGCCATTATGTTTAGCGTTTGTGGACTATGAAAAAGCCTTCGATTCCATCGAAACCTGGGCGGTACTGCAGTCTCTTCCGCGATGCCAAATTGACTATAGGTACATCAAAGCGCTGAAGTGTTTGTATAGGAACGCCACCATGTCGATTCGATTACAGGACAAGAGCACGCAACCAATCCAACTGCAACGAGGCGTAAGACAGGGAGACGTTATTTCTCCGAAACTGTTCACAAATGCGTTGTAGGACGTTTTTAAGCTGTTGGACTGGAGAGAATTCGGCATCAACATCTATGGCGAATACATCACTCACCTTCGTTTCGCCGATGACATAGTCATAATGGCAGAGTCGCTTGAGGAACTCAGTAGTCAGTTTCCCAGCAGGTGGGTCTTAAAATGAACATGGACAAGACGAAAATTATGTCGAATGTCCATGTTGCACCCGTTCCAGTAGTTCTTGGAAACGATACGCTCGAAGTTGTTGACCATTACATATACCTGAGACAGACTGTCCAGTTAGGTAAGTCCAGGAAGATATCGCGAAGCTTCCCGAACGCTGCCCATCCGAGTTGGATTCTTCTTCGCGGGCAGCGTTCGGGAAGCTTCGCGATATCTTCTCGTCCAACATCCCGCAGAGCCTAAAGACCAAAGTCTTCAACCAGTGTGTGTTGCCAGGGATGACTTATGGCACTGAAACGTGGTCCTTAACTGTGGCCCTTATGGATAAGCTAAGTCGCTCAACGAGCTATGGGGAGAGCTATGCTCGGAGTTTGCTTGCGCGATAAAATCCGAAACGTGAATATTCGCCAAAGAACCAAAGTCACCGACATAGCTCTCAGAATTTGCAAGTTGAAGTGGCAATGGGCGGGCCACATTGCTCGACGAACCGATAACCGATGGGAAAGAAAGGTTCTCGAGTGGTTACCACACTACACTGGAAGTGCTCGTAGCGAAGTTTGCTTGGCCATTCTGAATCGATCAGCAAAGTTAAGCAACGTCCGCCGCGGTCAGGAGTTGGATGGGTGACCGCTGGTGACATTACTACTGAGCGCTTCCGTGCTTCGGAGGGCACGTTAAGCCGTCGGTCCCGGTTGTTGTCTTAGGATGGCAGTCGTTACAGCATGGTGGTAGGGCACTTTGCGAATGCCCGCCTGGCTAGCTACCACCCTCAAGTTGAAAATCTGTCGCCAAGCACCTAACGGTGTGTTCCGGCAGCTGGCCTTGAGAGCCAGTAATTGTAGGTTAGCCTGTACAAAATCTTCGACCACATCATCACTTACCATCAGGTGAGATAGTGGTCAAAGGCTAACCTATCAGGCATAAAAAAAAAAAAAAAAAAAGAAGATGTAGAATTGGTAGACCCCCTACTAGGTGGACTGACGATATTGTGGAAGTCACGGGTAGCCAATGGCTACAAGCGGCTAATAGCCGTTCTTTGTGGCAATCTATGGGGGAGGCCTTTGTTCAGCAGTGGACGTCTTCCGGCTGATGATGATGATGATGATACTCATTTCTAAAACATTTACTTCAAAAGAAGGTATATAAGCTCAATGCCACCTTGAAAAGCGTTGATGTAATGGATAAATTTGCCTAACTTGATCTCTATAAGGCTTTCTTTAAGAAGTTTTCAAGTAAAACTTCTAAAACGATGCTGCTTAAAAATAGTATTCGGTTTCTGTAATATAATAATAGCTGGTCAAAACATCATCAAATTTCTTACATTTGGAGCCAGTTACCAGGCAGAATACTGGTAATTTACTAGACCTTGAGTAAGGAACTGTCATTATCTGTTCGTGTACACTTTAACTTACAAATGTATACTGAAACAGGAATACAGCTTGAAGCTTATGTCTTTGCGTATTCTTTCGCATTTTATTTTATGTACTCGCGGTTTTATGTATGTCGGAACACACCGTTAGGTGCTTGGCGACAGATTTTCTACTTGAGGGTGGTAGCTAGCCAGGCGGGCATTCGCAAAATGCCCTACCAACATGCAAAAATATAAAATTATAATTACAACAGAAGTAGCTTCCGCTCGCAGCTTTCTCTGCGGGAAAATTAGTAGTTTCTGAAAGAGCACGATATATCGTGCTCATTAAAACTACTCAGTGAAAAGGTATAACACACACACACCCTCCTTCACACACATACTCTCCCCACTTATACACCCATCCTTTCACATATATACATACACACACACGCAAATACACACACACGCACATACCTACACACAGACTCAAACACATTCACAGATAAGGTATATATGAGGACTGTCACGACATCCACTAATGTGCGGTCCCACCTTTCCTTTTGACTTAAACGAGTGTGAGTAACTAAGCAAGATAAACTTCTATCATTCCAGTACATATAGCTATCTATTTAAGTAAGTATACCACACAACTGAGAAAGATATAGAAACGATAAAAGTTTGAAACAAATATTTGGCTTGTGCGCCGCGCTCAGTATTTGGGTAAATTCAAAATAAATTCATGAAAATCGGCCAAGTGCGAGTCGGACTCGTGCACGAAGTGTTTCGTACCATTAGCTAAGAGCAACATTAGACTACATATTTTAACCTTTTTTGTTTTAATTAATGTGCGCGAGTCCGACTCGCACTTGGCCAACTTTTTGTATGTGTTGTTATAGCGGCAACAGAAATACATCATCTGTGAAAATTTCAACTGTCTATCTATCACCGTTCTTGAGACAGACGGACGGACGGGAGGGCACCGAAATCTCTCTAATAGGGTCCCGTTTTTACCCTTTGAGTACGGAACCCTAAAAAAGAGACTGTATTTTTATATTGGGGCCAAAAATTTTCGGAATTACCTCGACCCATATTTATAAATGAATAAAATTGTATTTGCAGTACCTTACGCTACTCAAACAACAATCAGTCAACTATTCGATGATACCTTGAAAACGCTTGAAACTTCTCCACGCATCGGAGTTGAATTTAGTTGAACTTGAGTTATTGGTTCTCAAGAACCCAACTTATACAAAATATTTACATAGGATAGAATTATAATGGTTCCATCTTAAGATTAAACAACGTAATGTATACTTTGTTTGTATTGTTCGCTTCAATTTTGTATCAACTGCGAATAAAACAATATCGCAGAAATCTTTGACCCTGTAAGTAGAAATAAAATGGTTCCATCTTACGATTAAACAACGTGTACTTTATTTGTATTATAATACAATCCTTTCCAATTATTTCAACAAAATAGAACACAGGTTGCGTTCCGAACATAAGACAAAATAAATTGTTACCATTATTATGGATATCACTTTTAAAATTTAAAATTCGAAATGACACAAATAAGTAAAGCATAATCACTTTGTTGAAGAACAAAGAACATTATATAAGACAAGAGTGAATACACTATCCACGTTGTCATACAATGGGATAGAGGCATGCCGATAGTACTGTTCTTACTGGCAACCGAATGAAATTATGACGTAGATCTCAATTTCTCCAATGCGCAATGGTCCATAACTTTGGACTTACAAAATAACTACCTATATAAAATAACTTACCACACTACACCGGAAGACGTAAAGTTGTTAGGCCAGGTGGACCAGGTGGACTGGCGACTGTTAAAGTCGCGGGTAGGTACAAGCAGCTCATAGGCGTTCTTTGTGGCGTTCTATGGGGAGTCCTTTTTTCAACAGTGGACGTCTTCCGGCTGATGATGTTACGTTACGTTAAAATGTCAATGTTTTTTTGAATTCAGAAACAAAATTTATCGTTTCAGAACATCACATAAGAACAACAAACAAAACACATATCATAGTTTTGAAACTAACGCCTGATTTCAACTTACCAACTTATGTATGTGATTTTTTAATGGCAGTGATGGAACCTGCGCTCCATTTGATGCTAAGTGGTATCCAATGCATGCAATAGATGCATTTCATCGCAAGTGACGAATTTCACTGCGCCCATCAACCTGAGACATACAGTTGTTAAGGACATATACCCGCCAGCCAAAGCGTGAAATTTTATGTAAACTCAACTTGTTATTTTAAACAAAACTCGCATGTAAATATAATGTATTATTAGACCTATCGTTTCTGGCTTAAATAATTTTTCTTTTGGACTAAAAATTTTTTTTTTATTATATAGCGTTTAGTATATAGCACTCGTTTTTATGATTCTGATCCAGTTATTCGTAGCTCCAGATTTATTTAATAAGTATAGTACACATGTATAAATAAATCCCAATATAGAAAGTTCATTATATTCCCCATGTTTGTGGTGCAATAGAAATATTAAAAACATGATTATTTTTCTTGAAATAGATGCTTAAAGCTAGGTCTTTCTTTTATTTTAGATAATTACGAGTTTTTGAGCTAGTGTAATTTCAAAACTGTATAATTTAATGAAAATCTGATGCACCACAAACCTGTATATTAGGGTAGTGATTACGTAGGTAAAAAATCGTTGAGTTTTATTCGCTATTATCAAAATGAGATTGCAGCTGCGTTTTGTATGGGGGCGTTCGTCTAAAATATACCCTTAAGTCTCATGTGCCTGTAGTTTCATACTGGCTCTCAAGAAATGCTGCCAGAAGGCAAAATTCGGTTCTTGGCGACAGATTTCCTACTTGAGGGTGGTAGCTAGACACTAGTGAATTCGCAAAATGCCTTCAACTATGCGGTGAAGCTCAAGCCAGTATTAGAGATTGAATAGACCTGCAGCATGGCAGTCCGTAGTTATTAGCGCTCGTAAATACTCTAAAATGAATAAATATCCTAGAAAATATCACTTAAACGACAAAATGACGTAAATTTTAGTACCACGTAATAGGCGTTCGTAACTAAACTTCGTTCAAGTTGAAGTATTGCCTCAAAATTATTGCAATCCATTACAGGAGGGGTGCGTAGTTTATGCGCGACCGAGCCTTTGTAATAATTATGATGATAATGTATGTACTTTACGGCGTGCCATTATTTCTTGTCGGTGATGTAATATTCAGAACCAAGTTTAACTTTCCTCGTAAAGAAATGAATGACACAAATGAGGGATCACAGGATTGTGGAGTGTGTGGGAACTTTCTTGTATTATGTTAAAATTGAAGGAGGTGATAGTTCACCTGTTACAAATTTACGAGGAAAAATTTAAGTCATGTGCGGGATATTAAATTCGTTAAAAATTAATTATAAAATTTTTCGTCTCGTAAATTTGTAATATAGTAATGTAATCCACAGAGCATGCGTTAAGGTGAACTATACCTTATTGGGCAACGAATTTGCGAGTGAATTGGCCCTTACTACGCTACGTTAAGGTTTTTGTCGCTTATAAAACTGCCTTCAATACATGACGAAACAGTACTAGTGTCCGTTTTAGCAAAGAGTTCTATGTCCTGATTACTTCGACATTGACAGCGACCACAAAGCTGACTGTGCAAAGTTTAAAAAAAAACGGCCAAGTGCGAGTCGGACTCGCGCACGAAGGGTTCCGTACCATTAGCTATACCTACAACATTAGACTTCATATTTTAACCTTTTTTTGTTTTAAGGTACGCGAGTCCAACTTGCACTTGGCCAACTTTTTGTATTTGTTGTTATAGCAGCAACAGAAATACACCATCTGTGAAAATTTCAACTGTCTAGCTATCACCGTTCTTGAGATACAGCCTGGTGACAGACGGACGGACGGACGGACAACGAATGCCCAGTAGTAGGGTCCCGTTTTTATCCTTTGGGTACGGAACCCCAAAAACGATTGCACATAATAACTTTAATATTGTTTTCCTCGCAAATGTAATAACGTCGTACGAATTTCGTAAGCTTCTGAAATTACTCGAGAGACATTTAATAAATTTCAAACAATAAGTAAGAATGATTGTATTGAGCTACATTAAATTCAACTATATTTTTTATTGAGAAAAAAAAATTATTATAAAAAACCGGTCAAGTGCGAGTCGGGTCTCAGATAGGTCTTAGAAGCCTCAGAACGGACGAAGATGGCCAGAAGGAGGACAGCGTAGTTTTATTAATAAGACTTCCTATTTCCATATTGATACGGAACCCTGTAAAATAAATTCTGAAGCAATGATGGCCGAGCGGAAATAGCTGGCTTAAGGTGGAAGGTTATTGTGATGTTTTGCGAATGTCCGCCTGGCTAGCTACCACCGTCAAGTAGAAAGTGTGTCGCCAAGCACCTAACAGTGTAGTCCAGCAGCAGTCCTTGAGAGCCAACCTAATTTGCTGCTTATAAAATAATTCGGCTTATAACAATGAAGCAGTTTATTTCATTAGGTTCGAACTTTACCTTCACCTTGACGTATATTGGCGGTGAAAATGGACTGAGTTGGCCTATCAGCATAAAATTACGCTATAAACGACTCCTTTATGGAGTGCAAAACATAAGTATAAGAACAAACAGTACGCAAGAAATACTACTGATGTGTACTGTTTTAGTATTCATGGAATCTAGAATGTGGAAATGTTGTAGACAAAAAATAATCAGGTCTAGGTTCAGAGGGGTTGGATTATGTGTTCCTATAGAACTTTCAGAATTGTTTATTCTAAACACATGTTAATAAAGACTTAAGGCCCTTTTTTAGTCAATAAGTAGGCAAATTTAGCGTGCGAGAGTTGCGGGCTATTGACACTACACAGCGCTGCGCTCTAGTCGCACAGCGCGCGTCAGGTCGCTCGTCCCCAGCCGCACGCTATTAGCGTCACAGTGTAACTAAAATAGTTGATCAACAGATACCTAAACAGAATACCTAAGTATCTGCTAAAGCAGATACCTAAAGATCTGCTACTAAATCCAGAACTGCATCTAAATAAATATTTTGTTCTTGTTATCATTTTTATTCGCTGTTGGAATAAAATTATGCGTTTCTATGTACCTATTTTTATTAGATTTTGTTCGGATACATTGTTTTAGGGTTCTCAACCCAAAACGCAAAACGGAGACGTATTTATGAGTGTCCGATGTCTGTCTGTATGTCCGTCCGTAAGTCATTGGTCTTTAGCTCGTAAACGATATAAGTAACAAACCTGAAATTTTGATATTATATTGTGTAGAACGTTTACCGAAACAACAGACGAATAATGGGCTAGACTTTATTTATTTTATTATTTTTACTACCAATACGTAGTAAGGTAGCTGAGACATTGCATACTGGCATGTGGTCATCTGTAGAGTAAATTAGTATTAGTTAGTATGAAATAACTTGCGGAAGTTGAAAATAGAATATGTTAGATGAGCATGGTACCGACTTTAACAAGTTATTGCATACTTTTCAATGATTTGTAACTTTAGTTCGGCATAGATATTCTGAAATACAACAAACTAATCGATGCTAATATTATAAAAAGGAATTATTTTATTTTGTTATTGTATATAATTGATAAATGGGTTAAAAAAATCAACACTGTGCCCGTAGAAATACGATTCTGGAATGTTGGGTGAGCACATGTAAGGAGCCATGTAGACCTCTCAGCGCTGTCAAAGTCAAAGTTTTATAGAGGACTAGCTTTCCGGGCGCGTATGTCGGTTATCGCCCAAAAACAGTTACCTCTTTTGCGCAGTTGGATAAAAACTATCCTTTTTTTTCCCGGGTCCCAAACTATTTCCATACCAAATTTCATTGTAATCGGTCCAGTAGTTTTGGCGTGAAAGCGTAACAGAGAGACAGACAGAGTTATTTTCGCATTTTTAATATAAATACTGATTTCGAGTTTTTATCTCGTACTTGCTGTAGCTAATACATGATTTTTGACTTATGTCAAAGAAAATTAATGACACGTGGGCCCCAGATAAGGCTAGTTGTATCAGAAATATGTAGGTAAGTAGTAAATATACAATAATTTTACATACTTGCTAATGTATTTATCTCGAATTAATACACTGGCTACAAAAACATGGAAGGTTAAATTAAAGTTAAAATTTAGTTAATAATTGATTATACGAGATAGAAATCCTATCACTTTTAGGCTATCGTGCGTATCAAGACATTGCCATTAAATTAAGGCGTATTGAGTCGCCAATGACCTTGAGCATCTGGGCCTAATCGAGCTCACTTTACCAGCGCATCGCCGCTGGAAATCAACAAACGTTAAGCGCCCACTGCACAAATATATCGGTCAAAGAATATGCAGATGCGCGATACGCTCCGGTAACATGTCACTTTATATGCCTACCGTACGATTCTAGTGTATACGCAGTTGCAACTGCGACTGAGATCAGTACGAAAATTCAAACCTACCTAGGTTTTTCTGGACTTCTTTATTCCTGGAATTAATTTTTCGACGACGTCATCCAAGTGAATAAAGTTACTCCGATTTGACTGAAATTCAAAATCTAGGTTGTTCTTGAAGTCTTTATTCCGAATTTGGAATTTATTTATCGATGTCGTCTGCCAAGTGAAGAAAATTACTCTGACTTGGCTGAAATTCATAATCTAGGTTGTTCTTGACGTAATTATTCCGAATTAGTAATTTATTTTTCGATGTAATCTGCCAAAAGAAGAAAGTTACTTTCTTCACTAGGCAGGTGTCATCGAAATATTATTTCCTAATTTAGAATACAGACGTCCAGAAAAACCTAGATATCGATTTTCAGCCAAATCGGAGTAACTTTTTTCACTTGGCAGATGGTATTCAAAATATAAGTTCATTTTGGGAATAATGACGCCCAGTACAACCTTGATATCAAGTTTCAGCCGAATCAGAGTAACTTTCTTCTTTTGGCAGATTACATCGAAAAATAAATTACTAATTCGGAATAATTACGTCAAGAACAACCTAGATTATGAATTTCAGCCAAGTCAGAGTAATTTTCTTCACTTGGCAGACGACATCGAAAAATAAATTCCAAATAATTCGGAATAAAGACGTCAAGAACAACCTAGATTATGAATTTCAGACAAATCGGAGTAACATTCTTCACTTGGCAGGCGTCATCGAAATATTAATTCCAAATTTAGAATACAGACGTCATAAGAACTTCCAGAAAAACCTAAGTATCAATTTTCAGCCAAATTAGAGTAACTTTCTTCACTTGGCAGATGTCATCGAAAAATAAATTCCAAATTCGGAATAAAGACGTCAAGAACAACCTAGATAATGTTGTCTTAATGTTGTCTTAGGTTTTCGCGATTGTTACACATAGTAATTAAACAACTATAAACGGTTTAAATCGTTTTAATCTAGGTTGTTATTATTATATATATAATAATAACAACCTAGATTATGAATTTCAGCCAAATCGGAGTAACTTTCTTCACTTGGCAGGCGTCATCGAAAAATTTATTCCAAATTTGGAGTTTAGTCGTCCAGAAAAACCTATACATCGATTTTCAGCCAAATCGAAGTAACTTGCTTCACTTGGCAGACGTCATCGAGAAATAAATTCCAAATTTGGCATAAGAACTTCCAGAAAAACCTAGGTATAATTTTTCAGCCAAATCGGAGTAACTTTATTGACTTGGCAGATGGTATTGAAAATATAAGTTCATTTTGGGAATAATGACGCCCAGTACAACCTTGATATCAAGTTTCAGCTGAATCGGAGCAACATTCTTCACTTGGCAGGCGTCATCGAAATATTTATTCCAAATTTAGAATACAGACGTCCAGAAAAACCTAGGTATCATTTTTCAGCCAAATCGGAGTAACTTTATTCACTTGGCAGATGGTATTGAAAATTTAAGTTCATTTTGGGAATAATGACGCCCAGTACAACCTTGATATCAAGTTTCAGCTGAATCGGAGTAACATTCTTCACTTGGCAGGCGTCATCGAAATATTTATTCCAAATTTAGAATACAGACGTCCAGAAAAACCTATACATTGATTTTCAGCCAAAACGGAGTAATATTCACTTGGCAGACGTCATCGAAAAATGAATTCCAAATTTGGCATAAAGACTTCCAGAAAAACCTATGTATAAATTTTCAGCCAAATCAGAGTAACTTTCTTCACTTGGCAGATGACATCGGAAAATAAATTCCAAATTCGGAATAAAGACGTCAAGAACAACCTAGATTATGAATTTCAGCCAAATCGGAGTAACTTTCTTCACTTGGCAGGCGTCATCGAAAAATGTATTCCAAATTTGGAATAAAGTCGTCCAGAAAAACCTAGACATCGATTTTCAGCCAAATCAGAGTAACTTTCTTAACAAAACTTCTGGTTCTCAAGGACACATAGCGGTACACACTGATAAGTGCTTGGCGACAGAGTTTCAACTTGAGCGTGGTAGATAGCCAGGCGCTCATTCGCAAGATGCCCTGCCACAATGCAAAATTAAAGGTTTTTAAGGACACATAGCGGTACACACTGAAAAGTGCTTGGCGACAGATTTTCTTCTCGAGGGTGGTAGCTAGCTAGGCGCGCATTCGCAAAATGCCCTATAAGTGCTACCGATATATTATAAACTTTAGTTTATAAAGTTTAGTTTATAATAGGATATTTTGATTGAAATAATATTTCAAATTACAAAAATACCCAAACTTATCGGTAGTTGCATCGGTTAATTTTATTATATGGGTAACCAAGCGGTAACCTTTATCAAGCGGCCTTCTAATGCTCTCGTGATCTCCCGATTCAGACAGCTATAATCTGTTTCCAAAACCATACTATACTTTTTTACTATGGCGCGTGAAAACAATGCCATCGAGAAAGTATTTTTTTTATTTAGGGAGAACATACATGTTGACTGCCGCTGTTGGCTGTTCAACTCCATCGTACTTTGCATTTTTAATTAATTGTTTTAACTTATTTCTAGCACGTAATTGACCGGCAGAATTTTGTTGGAGAAAACGACACGCGTCCTACCTCGATGGCGCCTAGGCGGGTACTAAACGGAGTGAGTGAGAGCTTGAATCGTTAGATTTGTAGTTTTTTTTTCTTGTTAAAAAACTATAGCTGAATTAGAAAATGTACAAGCTCTATCTTTTGGTATAACTTCCACATGGTTTGATGATAGCATCTTTTAGTTCTAGTCATTTTAAAACCGAAATGGTGTCATGTTTGATAATTTTTTTTATCGAAGAAATTATTCAAAATCACGTTTTCGGCTTCATACGTTCCTGGGGAGTATGTTCAACTTTATGTAAATGATTTTATTTATTCTAAATGTTCAGTGTTATTTGAGTTACAGATTTAAAAAAAATAGTAAATAACTACAATAGGGCCTTAAGTAATCATCAAAATAACTTTTCACGTCTATAGGGCCATAGACGAGAAAAGGTATTTTCGTTGTTTTATCTCTAATGAATGACAATATAATTGTTATTCTTGGTGTGATTATGGAATCAACTCTAAATATATAACAACAAAGAACTGTTAGTGCCAGTTGAATTCGAGCTTTAAAACTAAGTTAAGTAGTCTAAGTTTTAAAACCAATTTTGAAGCAGTGATAGCTCAGTGGCTTTGGGTATGGACTGCCGCGCAGCAGGTCCATGGTTCAAATCCCGCCGCGGGCTTGAGCTTCACCGCATGGTGGAAGGGCATATTTGCTCAAGTAGAAAATCTGTCGCCATGCACCTAACGGTGTATTCCGGCAGCTGTCCTTGAGAGCCAGTCATACTAGGTTAAGCCTGTTAACACCTTCGATCACATCATCGCTTACCTTCAGGTGAGATTGTGGTCAAAGGCTTACCTATCAGCAATAAAAAAAAAAATGGCTCCTGTGGAGTGTTAGAGGACGTACATCACGTACTCGTGGAATGTGTGCGTAGCCAATCTGTGAGAGCGCATATACTAAGTGAATACGGATCCAATCTTCTTGAGGTAGGAGCTATTCAAGTTATCCTATCCGCGCTATTAAGTGCCGCGGCAAAGTCTCTGTTGGTTTTAATGTACACGATTTTAAAGTAGATTTGAAATCAATGTACATAACGGAGCTGGCATAGTAGTACCACGACTAAAGCTCCTAATAAAATTAAGATTAAAAAAATCAATAAAAAAACAGGATTATTGGTAAAATGCTAACAACCTCTTAGGGTTGACTTATGCTAGTCCTAACAAACATTTTGAGATGTTTTTTTTTATGTTTTTCTGACGGTATAAGAACGACGACCACCGGATGTTAAAAGTCTCTTGTGCCTGTAAAGTATTATTTCATATTTTTTATTTCTTTGCTCGATGTAAATATTCTAAACTCTATTTAAAGGAAGCACGACGCGGTCTAGTGTTGCCGTGGCACTCATTGCTCGAAGTAGGCATTAAAATACAAAAAAAAAACTAAACAAAAAAAACAACTCAAAATGTTTATTAAGAGTAGCAGAAGTCAATCCTAAGAGCTTGTTAGCATTTAAAGCCTAGCGCACACTGCTGAAGAGAAAGCAAATTTATTTGCCTCTCTGTTTGCAGAATCTTCACGTTTAGATTCTGGCAATGCTGTACCTTCTAGTCTGCCAAACTGCGGGACGTTAATGTCAGAAATCCGCATTCGACAATCTGAAGTACGCAAAGCGTTGCGCGATCTGGACGTGAATAAAGCTTGTGGTCCAGACGGTATACCAGCTGTAGTCTTGAGGATGTGTGCGCCTGAGTTGACTCCAACATTGACTCGCCTCTTTCGCTTGTCTATGACGACTGGTCAAGTGCCGAAGTCCTCGAAGCTTGCAAACGTGCAGCCCGTGCCCAATAAGTGTAGTCGCGCAGACCCTGCCAATTACAGGCCTATTTCAGTCACTTCCATACTGTGTAAAACGATGGCACGTGTACTGAACCACAGGCTCCTGGCATACCTAGAAGATAATGATCTCTTCAGTGACCGACAATACGGGTTTCGCCGAAACCGGTCTACTGGGGATCTTCTTGTGTATGCCACTCACATCTGGAGCGAAGCCATCGAGAACCACGGAGAGGCGCTTGCTGTTTCTGTCGATATCTTTTGACAGGGTTTGGCACGATAGCCTTATTAGCAAGCTTCCTTCATACGGCCTTCCCACTGGTTTATTTGTTTGGATTTCAGATTTTTTGAGGGATCGGTCGATTCGAGTAGTCATCGATGGCTGTTCTTCTGACCAATTGGCTATTAACGCCGGAGTCCCTCAAGGATCAGTACTCTCCGCAACGCTTTTTCTGCTACATATTAATGATCTGCTTAAGCCCGGTATTTTTGGGTACGCAGACGACAGCACCGTTGTGGAGAGTTATACATCTAACGCACGAACCAGTGCATTACAAATCCAGTCTCATAGGGAAGCGATGGTTCAGCGCTTGAACTTTTCTCTGAAGGCAGTCTCCGATTGGGGCGATGCCAATCTGGTTAAGTTCAATGCTGCTAAAATCCAGGCGTGTCTTTTCTCCGCCAAACGGAGCCCTTTTCTGCTGGCTCCTACTTTCAGGGATGTGTCCGTGCCGATAAGTAACCATCTCGAGCTTCTTGGCATCTCATTAACACCGACTCTCAATTTCGGCTCCTATATTGAGTCTAAAGCCCAGCTAGCCTCAAAAAAGCTTGGTGTTTTGGCGAAGGTGAGACAATACTTCACACCGGGACAGCTGCTCAATCTTTATCAAGCGCAAGTCCGGTCGTGTATGGAGTACTGTTCTCACCTTTGGGATGGTTCTGCCAAATACCAGCTGGAGACACTGGAAGCTATTGAGAGGAGAGCCAAGAGACTCATTAACGACGACCAACTTGTAAGCAAGAGACTCCAAAGTCTCGAGCATCGCCACAAAGTCGCTTGCTTATCGGTTTTTTATCGGATACATTTCGGGGAGTGTGCCACAGAACTACAAGATCTGATTCCGCCATCCCCATTCTATAACCGGACATCCAGGGATACTCAGAAGTACCACCGCTATATGGTGGATATTCCATTTACTCGAACGAAGCGATTTGCATCTTCTTTCATCATGCGAACCGCCAGGGTATGGAATACTCTGCCTGAGTCTGTGTTTCCGGTTAAGTACAATTTGGGGGTCTTCAAGAAGTGAGTGAATAGGTATCTCCTGGGTAAGCGCGCTCCATCATCGATCGCATCATCACTTAACATCAGGTGAGATGGTGGTCAAGTGCTACCCAGTTCGGAGTAAAAAAAAAAAATATTTTACCAATAACCCTCTATAGGTATAGCCCGATTCGCACATAGTCAGTTTTATTCTATAGTGCTCTAGTACCTACCTACATATAATTATCGAAAACGTTATCATTTGAAAAGCTCACTTTCAGTACATACTATGAGCTAATCTGTGACCCGCACTAACATAAGATTAATGATACGTTCACATTTATATGTGCTATGAGTAGAGTAGTTAGAGAGATTGATTAATCCGATCCGCGTATCAGTCGACCGAGCGAATCGATTGCCTCAGCCACACGGCGCTACGATCCGACGCAGTTATGACAAATGACGACTCTATGACTTTTATTGAAGCCCTCGTAGCAAATTTTGCTTAACCGTTCTGACCCGATCAGCAAAGTTAAGCAACGTCTGCCGCGGTCATGAGTTGTATGGGTGACCACAATTGGCATTACTACTAAGCGCTTCCGTGCTTCGGAGGGCACGTTAAGCCGTAGGTTTCGGTTGCTGTCTCAGGATGACAGTCGTTATAGCATGGTGGTAGGGGATTTTTGCAAATGCCCGCCTGGCTAGCTACATCCAGAATTCTATATACAAAAAAGCGTCTATGTAGTAGGTAAACATAATTTCTTGTGAACAAGAACAAATAATCTACATATCATTAACCAATGCTTATATTGGCCATTCAAACCTTTTTCATTTGGGCAGTAAATTAATTCATACCATAGTGTACAACAAAATCCATAATAAATTGCATCGTGTACCTAATATTGTAAATGAATAAGTATATAACCTATAACTTTAGTTGGAGTCATGTTGAATCTTTTTTGTTTTTTTTTATTCCTGATAGGTTAGCATTTGACCACTATTTCACGGTAAGTGATGATGTGGTCGAAGATGTTGTTCAGGCTAATCTAGAATTACTGGCTCTCAAGGACAGCTGCCGGAACACACCGTAAGGTGCTTGGCGACAGATTTTCTACTTGAGGGACCACCCTCAGGCTAGGCGGGCATTCGCAAAATGCCTTACCAACATGCCACGGCAATGTTATCTATACAGTATTTCAACTTCATAGAAACGGACGTAACACGAGTTTTACCTACGCGCCTCGATCTCGGCCTGCGTTCGGCACTGCAGACAGTCACAAGTGTCGCGATGCGACTGTGCCGCAGTGACGACCGAATGGTTTGTTGTTTTTTAACAATAACCGCGCGAATTTTTCACCAAAAATAAGTTCAAGTACATATTTACATATAAAACAGCACAATATATCTTACTCGTCATATTTTTTTTCCGTCCCAGCTCTCGCGCTGTACAGACGTGTCCACGCACATAAATATTTATAAATAGTTTAACAAACCTGTTTAGCTGTGAAAACCGACCTTATTGTCTATGTGTTTGAGTTGTGTTTAGCAAAGTAAAACGAGTGTTCCGTCTACCTACTTTGGAATTTAACTTGTGTGAGTGAACTAAGCCGTACCGTTTAACTAGGCACTGACCGGTTGTGTGTTTACTTTCGGTATATCCAATAACTAGGCCTACGATTGAGATTTTTCTATCAAAGTAATCATGCCTAAGATGATGAGATCCCCAACGCAAACGGATTCACCTGAGATAGCAACAGGCAAGGCTAGCAAAGAAGAAACTTTAACGCGCCGAGAGAAACGACGAAACGCGCTAGCTGATGATGTTGAACGCCGAACCGGTTCCGGGCGATCCTGTGAGGTAGGCCAGCGAAATTTACCATCTGAAGAAAACTATGTTCTCACATCTTTGCGGAATGAGGTAATGGAAATGTTTAAATCGTTCAGAACAGAGCAGATGGAGAAGCTAGACTCAATGGAGCAAAATATTCTGACCGATCTTACACTAAAAATTACCAATGTGCAAGACTCAACAGATGAGTTGGGTAAGTCTGTTGATTTAATATCCAATAAACTGTCGATAATGCAGATTTCAATTAACAACCTTGATAAAAACTGCAAAGAACTTTCGTCCCAGATCTCCGTATTGGATGACAGATGTGAGCTTATTGAGTTTAATAGTAGAAAAACTTGTTTAGAGATTCGTAATGTACCTAAAAAAATTAAGGAAAGGAAAGAAGACCTCTTTAATACGATGCAGTGTCTTGCGAAAACGCTCAACTTGAAGTTCCAGCCCTCTGACATAAGGGATGTTTACCGTATTGCTACCCGACATTCTAAAGAGTGTTCCTCTATTATTTTAGAACTGAGTAACACTCTTACTAAGACCCAGGTACTGGATTCGGCAAAAAAATTCAATAAAACTCACCAAGGAGCACAGCTAAATTCAACGTGTCTGGGCTTCGATGGCACTGCAACTACTACTATTTACATCTCTGAATACCTGACTCCTAAAGCCAAAAAGTTGCACTACTTAGCGAGAGAGTTTGCAAAAGAAAACAACTATCGTTATTGCTGGACCTCTAACGGTAAAATATACGTACGCAAACAAGATGGGGATCCCTTCATTAGAGTAAACAATGAAGAACAGCTGTCGAGTCTCAAAAAAGGAAATTGACTATTTCGTGTTGTTTTTACATTTTTACCTAGGTTAAGAATTTACGCCTCATCGTACAAAATATGCGATATTTTTTTGGTAATTAGAAAAATCTCATTATTGTCTATTACTATTTTTTTTCGAAAGCATAATGTTTTCAACGAACACAACCAAATGTACTCAATACACAACATAAATACTTTTTATTTCATGTTACACACAAATAAAAATATAGCTATTTTAGATATATTTTTCATACCTTTGTCTCATTTTAACGAGCTGTTAACACATTACACACTATTTGCATACTTACAGAATTTCCACATTTTACTTTCCTATGACAATATCATCAACTTATATTTCTTATCTAAAAGCAGGGACACACTGCAATTATTTAATTACACACTATTTGCATACTTACAGAATTTCAACATTTTACTTGCCTACGACAATATCATCAACTTCTATTTCTTATCTAAAGGCAGTGACACACTGCAATTATTTAAATTAATTTCAAGACTTTGTACATATATTTCGAATTCAATCAATACCATTACATTTAATGTTATTATAGCCTCTTTGTATAAAACGAATATAATTTGATACACAAAGGATTTGTGACGAGCTAGATGAATCTAGCTTCGTACCCAATTGCCACGTGTTTTCACTTAACATGTGCAAAAATGAAATGGGCGATCCGAATAAACAATTTACTATTGTAACGCAAAACATACGTAGCATTCGCAAAAATTTTGACAATTTCACTATTTTCTTATCTAGACTCGATTTTTTACCTGATGTGCTTATTTTAACGGAATGTTGGCTTAATAATTTTACGCCTGAAATATATCTGAAGAACTATAAATTTTACAAGTCGTCTATATACTTTAATAAATGCGATGGCATAGTTATATATGCGAAGGATGGACTTAACGTTACCGTTAGTGAACCTCAATTTAATGATGCAAACTGTCTTATCATATCTATTAATTCTATTTTTACTATTGTTTCGATATACAGATCCCCTTCGATATATAACATTGACAATTTTTTACTTTCCTTGGAAGATACACTGAAAAACATAAAATCCGATACATTGATTGTGACAGGAGACGTAAATATTGATATAAGCGATAACTCTACAGATACGAGGTCAGAAAAATACCTAGATGTAATATCGCACTATGGCTTGACAACTGGACACACATTACATACTCACAATTCCACTTGCCTTGACCATGCATTGATTAAAAGTACCTACGCTGCTAGAGTTGTGGTATGTGGTGCGGGTGTTACGGACCATGATGCGGTTATCATTGGTGTTGATAGTAATCTTAAAAAATCCACATGTAGCTTAAGACCTGTTATAAAAATTAACTATTCAGAAGTGGAAAGATTATTAAGTGCAACGGACTGGTCCACTATACTTGAACTCGATGATATAAACCTTGCCTATGAGTCTTTTATGAAAACCCTTTCAAATATCATTGACAACAATAAATCCGTGGATATAGTACCTAATTCAAAGTTCATTCGTAAATCTTGGATAACGAAAGGACTTAAAAGATCTATAGACCGCAGAGATATACTTCACATGAAATCCAGGAAAAACCCTAAAGACCTAGAACTACAAGCTGAGTATAAAAAGTATCGTAATACTTGTAATAATATTCTCCAAAATCTCAAAACTTTACACGATAGATCGTCTCTGCAAAAATGTAAGGGGGACACTAAAAAAACCTGGAAATCGGTGAAAGAAATTTGTAACATAAACTCAAGTAACTCAAACAACTTAGCATTGCTTGATTCATCTGATTCTCCTTCTAAATCTTTGGAAAATGTAAACAAGTTTTTTACTTCTGTAGGCTACTCATTATCTAATAGTATATTAAGCAGTTTAAAGAAAACTGAAGATGAACTAGCTCAAATTTATAAATGTACCAAACCAACTCCTGTCACATCATTTTTCCTGACCCCGACTGACCATGTAGAAGTGTCTAGTATGATAGCTGGACTTAAATCTGGATCTGCTCCTGGTCACGATGGCTTAACTAACGATCTGTTAAAAGTTTGTCGAAAATCCTTAGCTATTCCTATTACACACATATGTAACCTCAGTTTATATTCTGGAACTGTTCCTGACTGCTTAAAAGTAGCGAATGTCATCCCTATTCACAAAGATGGAGATCCACTAAGGTGTAATAATTATCGCCCCATATCTTTGTTAACTGCTATTACAAAAATTTTAGAAAAGGTTGTAAATAAGAGACTGGTTTCCTACCTTGAAACGAATAACCTTTTGTCTGAAAATCAGTTCGGATTTCGCAGAGGCAGATCAACAGAAGACGCCATAGTCCATATGGTAGACCACCTGGTAGATAACCTTGATAAGGGACAAAAATGTATTGGTGTCTTCCTTGATCTTGCCAAAGCTTTCGACACAGTCTCTCGCCCGATACTGCTACAGAAAATGGAATCCTTGGGCATACGAGGTTCAGCTCTAAACTGGTTCAGCTCTTACTTTATGAACCGCAAACAAAGGGTTTGTATTGGCTGGTTGTCCAGTAGCTTAACTGATGTCTCTTTTGGTGTCCCACAAGATAGCGTCCTCGGGCCCACGTTATTCCTCATTTATTTAAACGACCTATGCCAACTTAACTTAAATCAGGCAGAAATTATTTCATTTGCAGACGATACAGCGTTGATTTTTCATGCAGACAGCTGGTCCTCGGTTTCCAAAACAGCTCAAAGTGGTTTAGAGGTGGTCTCAACTTGGTTGCGAAATAATCTATTAACCTTAAACACGTCCAAAACTAAGTTTTTAACCTTTAGTATTTCACAAAGATCGGCCCCTGATAATCCCATAAGTATTAAAATACATACTTGCGCCAACAACAGTGAGTATGACAAAGAGTGTAACTGTAAGGCTATTGATCATATCAATTCAGTCAAATACCTCGGTGTTGTCCTAGATGATAAGCTGAAATGGGACAGGCAAACTGATTTAATCAATACTAGAATCCGAAAGCTTAAGTACATTTTCAAGCGCCTTAGTAATATAGGTGATAAAGACTTGATAAAATTAGTTTACTCAGCACTTTGTAATTCCGTATTATCCTACTGTATAGTGGTTTGGGGTTCAGCCTTAGGATGGTATTTGCTAAAGTTGGAACGAGCCCAAAGAGCTATTCTAAAAATAGCCTTCAAAAAACCCTGGTGATATAGTACAGATGATTTATACTCAGAGTGTCAAGTTTTAAGAGTCCGCCAGATATTTATATCAAACATAATTTTGCGTTTTCACAAAACATCTAAGCAGAATACAAAAAAATCGCACAGATCAATTCGTGTGACATCTTGGAGTACTCCTTATTTTAACACAAAATTTGCTAAGAGGTCTCCATCTTTCCTTGGGCCGCATCTATATAAACTAGCGAACAAAGAGCTTAATATCGTCAATTGTCTCAAGTTTTCATGTAAGAAAAAAATCAAAGCATGGCTCTCTCAGATGAACTATTGAAATACGGAAAAACTTATGCAAGTCAAACAATAACATAGATAATTTTTTAGACGAAATAAATATAATGTAACACAATTGCATTTTCACAGTCTTTTATTATTTAGTTTACGTATTTATACAATTAATGATGTTTTTAAATATATAATTTTTTATGGATAAATATATGTGTGTGTATATGCATGTGTTTGTGTATATATATATATATATATATGTATATAAATGCATGTATGTATGTGTATATATCTATAATTAATCAAAATCGTTAAGTAAATATAAATACTTAAACTATACTTCATTGAATTTATGTATTTTACGAAAACTAAATTACATTAATATGGGTACTATACTTTTACCTAAAATTACATATAAATTAATAAACTCGGTGTGTCGCTGGCTTAATTCCCGCTGCAACATAATATCTCTTTGGCTCGTATAGACGCACCGGCCGCTGATAAGCAGTCGCTCGCACGCCCGGCAACGGCGGGGCCCGGCTAGAAGGCTTGGACTGAAGTACGCTCATAAAAATGGGGGTACTTTCGTGATGTATATGCACATATGAATTTTATGATGCTGTAATATTATTGATGTTGTGTTGTGAAATGTGCCTTTGGTTGTGTTCTTGGCCTTGTATGTTATATAATTCATTCTCAAGTATATTATGTAAACAAGTCACCAGTGTTTGTGAGGTTGTCATATAGATCTCTGATTATATATTTTTTCTTGGAAAGTAACCTTAACGTACGTAAGTAACTTATTTCTGTACGTAGGAACGTAGTTGTACTGACAATGTAAACATAATATGTAGGTACCACAGGAAGAGACTAGACTCCCACAACACAGGGAATCCTAGTGTGGGAGCTAGTGATCATAGTTGTAGTTTAATATTACGATTAATTAATTTTATATAATATGTTCCTTAGTAATTATAAGTAGATTGTTACCAAAAGTTCTGGCAAATAAACGATATTTATATTTATATGTTTTTGGTTACATGGATTCGTTAAAAACGCATCCAGAGATAACTTTTTTAGATTACCTGGAAACTGAAAGTTAATACTATAAAATAATTTTACTTACTAGTACGTAAAATTATTTTAGAGTTATTTTATAAAATAGTTTTACTTACTAGTAAGTAAAATTATTTTATAGTCTACATCTCTGACAAAATCTATTTCATTTCTCTGAGAGTCTATACATATAGTTGACTGTACGTAATGTTTGTCTTTTTAATGGTCAAGTATTTCCTTTTATCCCCGAAGAAAAATTTCTAAATTAATAAAAAAAAGTGAATAGAGTAAAGGAAAGTGACTGACACGAGTGAAATAGGTACTTATAATAATAAAATAGGTAGCTATTAGAATGCGGATTTTTAATACTTTTAAATTTAATAATAAAGCATCTCGTACGTCTCACAAATATTTTTTGGTCGCAAATTTTTAAGAATGATTTCTTACACAAACATAAACATGTTTTTTTAATTAAATCTACCTACTAGTCAACAACACGCATTTTTTGTGAACACTTCCTGTTCAATTCACAAAGTATTTTATTTATTTATATAAAAAAAGTATATTTACAATCACAAAAATAAATGGAAGCACACAGGAGGCAAATGCAATAAATAAAGAAATGTAATTCAACCTCATTTAGAACTGAACCTTACCGCGGTGGGCGTTGCTTAAAAACTGTACCGTGCGGCGCTGACAGTTCGCCTTGACATGTCGACTTGAGCCATGCGGTTGTGCCGCGAAAAGTTTTAATTGTATATATTATTATGTTCTTGCGTTTAGTAAAGCAATAAAATGGCGTCGTGTGTTGTAAAGTGGTGTAGAAGCCATTCAGATACGCCATTCAGCAATGAAGAACTCGGCAATTACTTTTCATATGTGAGTGAATAGACATTTTGGTAACCTATAATTGATGACTCTACGGTACTTTTCAGCATTCCTACGGTCTCTACGTCATCGGTTGGCAGTGACAGCATAAAATTGAAGCCACCAATCAAATGCGATCATTTTTGAGCGCCAAATATATTAGCCAATGCAATTGAAGGTGAAAGATAGTGCGTGGTTTGTTATTTGTGACCTAGATGAGTCCGAAATCAAAACGATCACAGTATAAGAGTTACACTTCTTTATATTGTTATTCGTAGAGAATTAAAATGCTACAGGCGGGCAGACCTATTGCATGTTTACGTACCACGCGGCTGCAGGTAGTTATTTCAAAGACAGAGCCGAGTTAAAATACTGTATAAATAATATTACCGTGACCATGCTATAACGACTGCCATCCTAAGACAACAACCGGGACCGACGGCTTAACGTGCCCTCCGAAGCACGGAAGCACTCAGTCACCAGCGGTCATCCATCCAAGTCATGACCGAGGTGAACGTTGCTTAACTTTGCTGATCGGTTCAGTATGGCTAAACCAACTTCGTTACGAGCGCTTGTTACGAGAGCTTCGAGTCAACATTATTCTTGAATTTTTAGACTTATAAAATCAGATTAGATACTTATGACATAAATTAATTGATGATATGACAACTACTTGATCATTCAAATCCAAGACTCACGTCCTCTGCCGAAGGCAGACTTCACTTCCAAATCACCACTAATAACCACAAGTACGAAGAAATAAACAAATCCTTAACCAATTAAGCAAATCATGCCCGACGGTGGACACTGGTTTTTTTATGTTATTGTGACGGAACAAGCTCGAGGCCCACCTGATGTTAAGCGGACCAACCTCTGCCTATAATATAACAAATGCATTTCGTCACAAGTCACGAATTGCACTGCGCCCGTCACCTTGAGACATAGTTATATATTAGTCTCATGTGCCTGTAATTTCACTGGCTCTAAAGGACTGCTGCGGAACACATCATTAGATGCTTGGCGACAGATTTTCTACTTGAGGGTCGTCGAAAACGTTTTCCACCATGCGGTGAAGCTCAAGCTTGCGACGGGATTCGAATCATGGGCCTACTGCGAGGCAGTCCATAGCCAGTGCCACTGAGCCATCACTGCTCCAAGACAATCCGGTTAAAGTTGTAAAAACCGAATGAAACTACATCGGTTATAACGAGGGATTGGTTATTACGACCGAATGGCAAGGTCCCGGCCGAATCCCTAATAAACAATTAAGTAAATATACCGCATATAACGACTATCGGATACAGCGACATATCACTTAGAACGACGAAACTTGTCGATATTCATCGGCTATAATGACCAACTGTTGTGCTTGTACCAGCAAAATAAAACAATACGAACAATTTTCAAACTAATTCTAATTTATGAAGGAATGTTTTGACTTATTGTTATCTACGCCCTTTTTCCCACCACATCTTGCATGTTTCACGACTTATTATGTACAATAGTTAATTAATGAAAGGTTGAAATAATAAGTTTCGGTTTTGATAGTGTTTTCGCTTTACCATGTCTCAGAAAATATGAAAGTGTTTAAAATTGGAAATAAATCACGTATTATATGGAGATTACAAAATGGCGAGTCGTATAGTGAACTTGCAAAGGAATATGGAGTCGTACACTCTACAATATCAACGATTTGAAGAATAGGGAAAAAATAAAAGCTCTTTTCGATTACAATTCTTTGACAATTAAATTGTTGGTACTGCAAGTTTTTCACAATAAACACTATTAAAAATTCTAAACATACATATGACTATTAATATGAGTACTTGTATATATTGCTTATAACAACTATCGGATATAACTTCTGAAGTTATATAGTCCTCTCAAGGTCGTTATATCCGGTTTTGACTGTATTTTTCTCGAGATATTATTATGGATATGTACATTGACCTACTGGTCTGTAGGTGAGTGCAAATCGGTTTTGTAAGCAGTATATATTATTCCCCGTGGGGTGCTGGGTTAGAATTGCACCTCTCCATATCATCCCGTGGGTGTCGTAAGAGGCGACTAAGGGAAAACTACTGGAAGGTGGGCAGCAGCGCCTTCTAAAGAACTGCCAACTTACATTGCGATCCCCAAGACGCCTGCCAAGCGTGGGGATTATGGCAAATACCTCTTAAATATAGGAGGCTGTGTTCAGCAGTGGACGATCCAGCTGTTACACTACAGTATATATTATTGAGCATAGTGAAAAAAAAATTACAGTTCTTCAGAAGGCTTCCCAACTTCTGGTATTTCTTCCTTAGTTGCCTTTAACGACACTAAAGCGAAGAAATGAGGGGTGACCTTCTAACGCGGCATTATATTAGTTATTATACTATAAACAGGGTTTTTGATAAAATGCCAACAATCTCTTACGGTGGACTTCTGCTAGTCCTAACAAACATTATGAGATAATTTATTTTGTTTAAAAAAAATCATTTTTTTTTTTGTGTTTTTTTTATGTGTGTTTGACCGAATAAGGACGACTAATTTTAAAAATGTATTTTGCCTCTAATATATTATTTCATATATTTTTTATTACTTTGCTCGATATAAATAATTAAAACTATTCAAAGGGAGCTCGGCGCGGTCCAGTGTTGCCGCGGCGGGCGCTTTTGGCTCGGAGTAGGCATAATAACACAAAAAATTACACATTTTTGTTTTTTTTTTTTTAAAAAAATAAATATTATACCTCAAAATGTTTGTAAGGACCAGCAGAAGTCAACTCTGAGAGGTTGTTAGCATTTAACCAATAACCCTGTATACTAAACATTAAATGAAGTTAATACCGCTTTAAAAAAGATACTATGAAATTGCATTAGAAAATTACCACATACCATTTCAACTTTCAGCATGTTTCGTCATCAATATGAATAACAACTAATACATGAGATAAATCATCTCTCATGTGACTAAATAAATAAACAATGTTTACAATGCTACTTTAAAATTACCACACTCTCCATTAGCAGAGTGGATCTCTCAGCACTTCATTTGTGGGTAGGAAAAACGTACTCAGTCATTTATTTTAAGACTTTTATATGCTATTCTTGATAGCCTTGACGGTCAATTGGCACAAATGTTTCGTCGCACAATATCCTGGGTTCAAACCCGCTCCGGACACGTGATGTAATTTTGGTTTCACAAATATCAATTACAGTCTGAGTTATATTTTTAACCCACTTCAAAAAAGGAGGTTGTTAATTCGTATGCATTTTTTAGGGTTCCGTGGTCCTAACAAGGAACCCTTATAATTTCGTCATGTCCGTCTGTTCGAGGTTTTGCTAACACACCTTTAGTGCTAGAGAACTGAAATTTTGTATGAGTATGTAAATCAATCACGCCGACAAAGTGGTAAAATAAAATTTTGAAAAATATATTTTTTTAGGGTTTCTACCCTACAGGTGTACAGTACCCTACAGTGGAGATGATTTTTTTTGTCGTCTAACCCGACGTGTATGTTATCGTTGAATAGGTCCTTTGAAATTACTTAGAGGTTGCTGTACTGTTTATCATACTGTTTTTCGATTTAATGCTCCATCAACGAAATATGTATTAAACTTTAAAGAGCAAATTTTAGTTCCAGCAGAGCGTACCCCCTCTAAAAGCTAAACTCCTGGCTTGAAATTTTGCGAGAATTCAAATTTAAAAAGGAAATTCATGAACTTTTAAGGAAAACTATAGAGGTTGAGATTACTTTATTACTTTAGCAGTAATAGTCGTTGAACTTGGGTGTTGAATAATTTTGAAGTTATAAAATAAAAAATCCTTTGAAAAGACTTAGATTCAGTAGTTGGTTGTTTTTCAAGAGTAAAGATTTGCATTGAACATTTTATCTATAGTTAAATATCTTAAAGTATGACCTATGTCATATATAAGTAGATTCGACTTCGGTACAAAGTACTTTTTGGACGATACAAAGGATATACTTTTTAATACAAAGGACTTTGTACTTTTTGTACTCATCGTCACCGTAAAAAGAAGTGTTTGCTGTACCCACCTTTCGTACCAAGACTGGTCATCGATTACTTCTGTGTTGTAGGCAGAATCTTATAATACTCTTTTCAATTGCAGAGATATATTTCACGAGCGGGTAAGTTGTTTTGGGAGGTCTTTGTTTTATCTGCTCGAAGGTAGCGTCAATGATCACTCGTGATGATCCTTCCTTGTTGTGCCTTGTAAATTAACTCAACCCTACCCTACTCGTGTAACACTAAGACTGAAATCCATATAATAAATACTGCTATCCTATACCGAGTCCGGCCATAAGTTTATTATGAAGTTATGAAATGTTACTTAAACTGATGTGTTCATATATATTAAAGTCTCAGCAAAAAAATAAAACAATGTTCTATTTGAAATGGCCACCTTTCTTGTGTAGCCATAAATATATGGGTTATCGCACTGTTTTCATAGTAAATTTCGGCACTGCTTGCTCTAAAGATTTTTTAAGGGATTCAATGTCGGCGTGAAGTTTAGAACAAGCCATGTACTCTAAAGCTGGCCTTTATTTGTAGTCTAAAGGGTTGAGAACTAGGCTTATAAAAGCTGAAGGCCAGTCGTCAGCTCTTATAAGGGCTGGAACATTGGCTTCAAGCCAGGCTTGGATAGTTCATGCCTTGCGACCAGGTGCAGAGTCCTACTGGAAAGTCCAAGGTAAAATTTTTAAAAGTGTGTCCTTCGACCTAGACAATCTGTTGCTGAATTTAAACTGGTCCGCAATACACAGATATAAAAATAAAACGAAGACATATAACTTACATGAGTTCTGTCCTTTTAATGCTTGCACCCTCACGCTTACTTAATAATATTATTTGGCCAAATTACATTAATTTAGTACTCACGCGTTGGGGTTGAAGAGATGGTGAAGAGTCAACTTCTCTGCAAGGTTCTTCAAAGGTCCCTGCCCTGGACAGTAACCACGGCAAAACAAACAATTATCAACATTTATGCACAACACTTCAATTCAACCAATTGTTTTAATAAGGCAGCACCAGCTACACTTCTTCAAATCAAGTTATATTAAACAATCCAAATTAAGAACAAAAATCGAAAAGTAAAAATGACTTTTTGTAGAATTACTTGCATTTTTCTCTTCAACCCCAACGCGTGAGTACTAAATTAATGTAATTAATAAATTCAACATAAAGTCATTTTTACACATAAGGTATAACCACATACAAAAGTTTCGCTCCAAAGAGTTGAGCATCAAGTCACAGATCATAACAAGTAGATGGCGCCACGGCTTTGTGGTTCCGAATAATAATGCATACATAAAAGTGTGCGTGTTTGTTATGTAAGTTTATTGATTGTGCTGTCCAAGCGAGCCGCTTTGATTGATCATTTATAAGTGTAAATTATGGCAAGCTTGTATAGAGCACTGCGTTCAATGTGTGATTTTTAGTTTTGCTAGACGGTGAAAGGAATTGCATTTCTTGTATATTTCCCTCCGAAAAAAGCGGTCTCCCCTCGCCTGTTGCTTTTTTATGGTAAAAATCGATTCATATAAAAAATATTGAGCAGCATTTTTTTGTTGCTGATAGGATACGCTTTGACCATAATCTCATCTGATAGAAAGTGATTGACGCCTGATGATGATGTAGTCAGCGAGAAGAATAGGCAGTTCCTAGCAGAACAGCCGTGGTAACATATCATTAGATGCTTGGTACATTTTGTATTTGTGAGCCAATAACTATCAAGCCACGCATTCTAAAAACTCCCGCCCTCGCACCATGCAGTGAAGTGTAAATCCGCGGTGAAATTGTAACCATGGACCTCCTGCGCATCAATATAAAATAATATTACTTCTCACATCAACGTGAATGCGCTGTATCCGCACATGAGGTGTACAACAGAGCTTTATTAAACCATATATTAACGCCCTTAGCCGAAAGGTATTTTCTCAAAGAGGGTAGGGGTCTGCAATTCGAGCCATATAATTATGAAATGGATCCTAGGGAATCCCTGAGAGATCATTTTAAAGAAATTGATATTTTAACTTTACCAAATATTATGTATGTTCGTAAAAATTTGAGCAAATTTAAATCAAACAGTGACAATCACGATTATAACACTAGGAATAAAGATAAAATAGCGGTGCCAGGTTTTAGATTAGCAAAGACAAATAAAATGTCCTTCTTAGGAAATTGTGTGCGGTTTTTTAACAAATTGCCCAAACATATTACAACGCTCACAGAAAGAAAATTCAAGTTGCATGTGAAGAATATTTTTATAAAGAAATCTTACTACACAGTTTGTGATTACTTAAACGACAAAAATGCTTGGACTGGTTCGCCTCTGCCAAGCTAGCGCCTGTCACCTACGTAATGTAAATTAAGTAATGTAATAATTTTACTATATAGTATGTACTTAACACATTGTCAAAAACGTTTAAAAGAATGGCCCCGAGTTTCTTACCAATTCTTCTCGCAGTGGCTCTATAATTGGCAGTACAATGTAGTATAATTCAATATTAAAATTTGTAATTCCTTCATAAGAGCGTCGTAGACGCCTAAATTGAATAAATGATTTTAACATTGACTTTTTGACTTTGAAGGTCCATAACCTTTCTTGGGAATGCTTTTGTTGGTACTAGTATCTACCCAGTTGCGGTTTGTTCAAGGGCGGCTATGGTTATGTTATAGCACCCTGTTAAGCAACTAATGAGCAGCAACACTATAATCATGTAGTTTTTAGTAATATATTTACGTAATTCTCTAATCGGACTCTAGTTCTATGCTCGTTCATCATGCACACCACTAGGGAATGGAACACACTGCCTGAGTCTGTGTTTTCCGTTAAGTACTGGGGTCTTCAAAACAGGAGTGAATAGGTATCTTCTGGGTATGCGCGCTCCATCATCGATTGTATCATCAGCTAACGTCAGGTGAGAAGTGCTACCCAGTACGGTATAAAAAAATAGCCATATGTGTTTTTAGAGTAATCATATTTGATATAATTATGTTCTTAATCTTTCTTATCAGTTATTAGAGAAAACGTTTTAGGTAGGTACGTCTAAAACTTTAAAGCCATATTTTGTATATTTTTACGATATTAAGAGGTTAATCTTCGAATAGTTGGTCGATTTTGGGCAATTAGGATTATCCAGTTTGACAAACCGTTAACATACGAAAAAGCTTTTCAGAAACCCAAAATTGCTATAATTGGCGAGTAATTGGAGATTCGACATTAGTGTTGACAAACAGTCACTTGAAGTTTTCAGCAACCCAATCTGCGTTTGACAACGGATTAACAGGCATTAAACATAATTTATCGCTAATTTGCGTTTCAGTAACTGGGTGTCAATGTCGCAGATGCCATGTGCTCTCTGTAACATAGATTTGCCTATAGTAGCCAACTGAAATGGATGGTGATGGGAGATGGGAGATAGACATATTTATTTTAATCCAATTCTACACTCAACTTGTTTGCAAAAACGATTTGCACAATGCAACATTCAAATATCAAATCTTTTTACCTACATCACGAATTGTAACCGCTATTAGTCAAAACGCGTCAAAACAACTACGTTATAGTAGCAGAAGTAACGGTTAAAGTTTTATTATTATGTAGTATTTTACTGCACATTCGTGACGAGTCGCGTAATCATGTCACTCGAACTGCGAAAAGGTCAAAGGGACGCGAAAAGTCATAAGTTCAATCATTTGTTAGTCGGCATAGCTTCGTCGTGGTATGCTAGGTATTCTAACTCTAAAAATTCGATTTATAACCGCACTTAAATATGCAGAGTACTTTGCTAGGTACTGATATTGTTAAAGCGAATTTCTTTTTTCTAAATTTAATTGGTTTTAGTCTGTTAGTACATTGCCCATTCGTAAAGTTATATTATGGGAAGTAGGTTTTTTTATTGCTGATAGGTAAACCTTTGACCACAATCTCACCTGATGGTAAGTGATGATGTGGTTTAAGGTGTAAACAGGCTTAAAATAGAATTACTCACTCTCAAGGACAGCTGCCGGAACACACCGTTAGGTGCTTGGTGCCAGATTTTCTACTTGAGGGTGGTCGCTAGCCAGGCGAGCATTCGCAAAAATACCCTACCACCATGCGATGAAGCACAAGCGCCCTCGGCGGGATTCGAACCATCGACCTGCTGCGCGGCAGATTATAGTCAATGCCACTGAGCCATCATTGCTGCATAACATTTGTAAATTGCAGGTACATAATATTCAAAATGCGGTATGCCTTTAGTAACAAAATAATATGAACTATATACAACACTACAGCTACTACAATAAAAGCAGTTAGACAACCTACAAGTGCTATAAGTCATTGCAGACTCACAGGCAGTCCAAATGCTCCAGCCACCACCAGTTGGTAGCGTTCCCAGCATGCTGGTAGCATTGCCCCGTTGAATAGCAAAGCTTATTCTAATTAAGTACTGTATCAGCTGCTTGAGGGTTTTGCTATAATCACACGCTTGGCAGGTTGGTCTTGGGGATCGCAATTTAAGATAACAATTCCTCAAATAACGCTGCTGCCCACCTTTTGGTATTTTAATTTTAGTCGCCTCTTATGACACCCACAGATAGGAAGTTGGTGGTGATATTCTAGCCGACACTCCACAGGGCAAAGCAAGTACATGAGTACATAACTTAGTTAATTATAATGATCAAATAATGGAGTTAAGTTTCAGTATCAGAATTAAGCAGTAATGGCTCGGTAGCTCTGTGTACTACAACGCCGAAAAAGCATACTTAAAAAAAATTACCTATAAATGGAACCGACTTCAACACCTACAAGTGTGAAGTAACTTGTTGAAGTCGGTACCATGATAGTTCAAAAGTACCTATTATCGCAATATTGTGCGCATGGTATCGACTTCGACAAGTTATTTCACACTTTTGGGTGTTGAAGTCGGTTCCATTTTGAGGTAAAAAAAAATTGTTCACACTTTTTACTGAACTTTGCTACTTACGGGATCGATGGTCATTAATTGTCAACGATTATATCATCAAGATAGGTGAATATTTTTCAGTTATTGGAGTGTAACTCAAAAACGACTTGACCGATTTTGAAGTATCAGCTTTCAAACAATAAATTAATTTTCAAAATCGGTTCACCCGGTCACGAGTTCTGAGGTAACAAACATAAAAAAAAACCTACCTGAATAATTGAGAACCTGCTCCTTTTTTGGAAGTCGATTAAAAACCAATAAATAACAATAAAACTCGCTAAACGTAAATGGAATGGTCTCATGGTGAGTTAACTTATTCTAGAATTCGTTTAATTTGATTATATTTTTTAACCAAATCGTCACATCTTATGAGATTGCAGTGAAAATGGTATACTCAATCAAAAAACAAAATTATGCAGAAATTGGAAACATTAACCGGAGCGTCCTTTAAAAGGTATCCTCCATTTGGGGCATTTTCCATAATCCCCATGCTTGGCAGGCGTCTTGGGGACCGCAGTAGTATTTGTCAGTTCTTTAGAAAACGCTGCTGCGTCTTCTAGATTGTTTCCCTTAGTCGCCTCTTACGACATCCAGGCGAAGACATGGGTAGGTGTAATTCTAACCCGGCACCCTGTTTAGAATTTAGGAATTTACACATCATCACAGATAATATTTATATTAATTTTTCCGGAGCGTGTTATATCGATATGAAAAATACAAACACTAAGTTTCAACTATTACTTCAATGGACAGATGTAGTTAGTAAACATATAAAACACAAATAATTTTGGACTCATTGGATGGCTCACAAAAATACTATTTAAACCCTTAAACCTAACCACGTCATGTCTGAATAGTGTTTGAAACAGCGGGCTAGAACAAAATAATATGAGGCATAATATTGTGTTTATAGTTATTGTATTGATGATTCGAGAAATTACGATTATTCAACATTTTAAATTTGCAATAACGCCTATTAAAAAAATAAGCCAACAAAATTACAGGGAAAGAAAAAATTTAACACCGAAACATACTTGATACAGTGATGGCTAAGTGGCGTTGCCTATGGACTGCTGCGTAGCAGGTCCATGGTTTGAACTCCACCGTGGGCTTGAGCTTCACCGCTTTTGAAAGAGCATTTTGCGAATGCCCGCTTGGCTAGCGACCACCCTCAAATTGAAAATTTGTCGCCAAGCACCTAACGGTGTGTTTCGGCAGCAGTCCTTGATTTCCAGTTAAATTACAGGCACATGAGACTTGACAACTATGTCTCAATGTGACGGGCGCTGTGCAATTCGTGACTTGTGACGGAATGCATCTGTTTTAGGCAGAGGTTAGTTCGCTTAACATCAGGTGGGCCTTGAGCTTGATCTGTCAAAATAACATTAAAAAAAAACTTATAATTTTTATAAAATTTAGCTTTAAAGTAACAATTACGTTCGATTTTGACATTGATATTATTAATTTAGCATAGTAAAACTTTAGTGTTATGTACAGAACTGCATTTAATACCTATAATAATATTCGTCAAGCCAGAAAACAGTACACCCTAGATAAAATTACTGGGAGTGTTGAATATATTACTTCTGAAAATTGGACGAGACAATGTCAAAATTAATACCTCGGGGAGTTGAGAGCTCTCAAAGCAGCGCGACAGAACATAATGTAGGTAAAGCTATGAATATCACTTCGCGTTACAAATGGGGAGCCAAGCTTGCATTTTAGCCTTTTATTTCTTGCTGATAGGGTAGCCTTTGGCTAACGGATATTCAGTGAAGAAATGGTCAAAGATGTTCAGGTTAACCTAGTATTACTGGCCGTTCAGGACAGCTGCCGGAACACACCGTTACGTGCTCGGAGACAGATTTTCAATTTGAGGGTGGTCGCTAGCCAGTCGGGCATTCGCAAAAAGCGAATGCCCAACCGACGAAAAGCTAGCGACCACCCTCAAGTTGAAAATCTGTCGCCAAGCACCTAACGGTGTATTCCGGCAGCTGTCCTTGAGAGCCAGTCATTCTAGGTTAAGCCTGTTAACACCTTCGACCACATCATCACTTACCATCACGTGAGATTGTGGTTAAAGGTTATCAACAATAAAGAAAAGAAAAAAAAAAGTTCTTCCACCATGCGTTGAAGCTCAAGCCCACGGTGGGATTCGAACCATGGACCTGCTGCGTGGCAGTCCATAGCCAATCCCACTGAGCCATCACTACTTCAATATCAGCATTACATCCGTGCGGGGGGGTCGCTAGTGAAGTATAAGTTTGACCATAGAGATATAACATACTATTTTCTCTTTTACAGAAAAGAGAAAATAGTAACAGCCAGATATTCGTCAAACTCAACACAGGAGTTTGACGAATATCTGGCAAATACACGTGTGACTGAGGATAGAAATTCGCGTCGTTCCACTTAGAGAAGATATTACAACTTGTTCTCGCATATTTTGTATCCTAAGATATCTTGTGATGTTTCGTATCTTAATAAAAAATCCAATATAACTCAGTACCTTAGCATCTTGTAAGATGATATTATTTGAATTATTTTTATATCTCTACTCGCTCTAAAAATTTGAGCAAATTTAAATCAAACAGTGACAATCACGATTATAACACTAGGAATAAAGATAAAATAGCGGTGCCAGGTTTTATATTAGCAAAAACAAATAAAATGTCTTTCTTAGGCAATTGTGTGCGGTTTTATAACAAATTGCCCAAACATATTACAACGCTCACAGAAAGAAAATTCAAGTTGCATGTGAAGAATATTTTTATAAAGAAATCTTACTACACAGTTTGTGATTACTTTAACGACAAAAATGCTTGGACTGGTTCGCCTCTGCCAAACTAGCGCCTGTCACCATATAGTATGTACTTAACACATTGTTAAAAAACGTTTAAAAGAATGGCCCCGAGTTTCTTGCCCGTTCTTCTCGCAGTGGCTCTATAATTTTTGTTTGCTGAACGTGGCAGTACAATGTAATATATTTCAATATTAAAATTTGTAATTGACCTTCATAAGAGCGTCGTAGACGCCTCAATTGAATAAATGATTTTGACTTTGACTTTTGACTTTTACTCTAACGTTATTTTAACGCAATATGGTGATTTATGATTTAAGGTTCGTTTTCCAGGTAGGGCAAATTTTACTAGGTTAATAATTAATTCTTAGTATAAGTATGAAACTTAAAACTGTGCCCGGTAGAAGCTTCCCCTCATTGTGCCTCTCTACGGGCATAATGTACTAATATTATTTAAAAAGTGTTGGGTAAAATAATACGAGTATATGTCACCATAACAATGGCGATCTAAATTAATTCTAATTTATATATAAAAATAATAATCTTGAAGCATGCAAATTATTCTATATCTGAGAATATTCAATTTTTATATTAGTAACTACGAGTAACTAAATTATTCATAGGTATTTTTTCATGCGGTTGAATGGAAATATCACCCACAGAGGCAGGAGCCGCGGTAAAGCGATCCGGCGTCAAGCGGCCGCGTACCGGACCATGTCCCACAGGGCTACCGTCCGCAAGCCGCGGCGACGAGGCGACCGTTGTGACACCAGAAGCAAAAAGAACTCCTGCTTTTATTAGCATTCAGGCAAAAGAAACAACGCAAACCCAAAAGGATTTAGGCACGACGTAAATACAAAAGATATGTTTGGAGAGTTGGATTTAGTTCTTTTGATATCTTTTCTCAAGGTATTTATTTTATTATTATGTTTTTGTAGTTCATATGTTTAATATAATATTGACACTGGTGTTGTCTATTTTGATTAGTGTTTTTAGTCGGATGCATGGTTTAAATCGCATTAAAGTTTTAAAAAATACAACTGATTCACCCACTCTCAGATTGCTCCGCGACCTCTTCACTCTTTGTGACAGCTTTTACTGACTACCGTATCCGGGTAGAATACAGCGCCCGCACCCACTGCCCGTCCCACCTACCACCACGTCCTCCCGCGGCGCTATCTCCTGTTTGTCGTAGCGATGGTTCTGCGCCAGGGATCGCGTCCGCTTGCTATGTGTTAGGTTCCATAAAAATACGAACATTACAAAAAATCCGGATCGCGACCGCTTTCCCACGGCTCCCGTCTCTGTGGGTGTCAAGCTTAAGGGACTGAATGTGTCCGAGACCAAGCTGAGACGTTTCGCCCACGTTGTATTGACTTTATCAGAAAAACCGGGAAGTGACCATTAAAATAAATTTACTTCGATAGCTTCGAATTTATATACCTATTTCTTTTTTATATTGAGCGAAGTATAAGTGTCTATGTGAGTTATTTCATCACGGCCCTTCTTTGACATTTAACTATAATAGCACTATCTTTACATATTTCTCAAGTTGTTGAGGGGAAGTCAAGAGATATATAGTGGAAATCATTTGATGAAAATAACTAAACATAACCGGTTCTTAAGTAGTATAAATTATTGACCTCCGACCGCAAATTATAATTAACGTTAAACGTTTTATCTTTCCATTGACACTAAAACTGCAAGATATATATGTACTTATATTTATCAAAAGTTTTTGTAAGCCTTTCATTTTGATATTCCACTCGATGGGTTTGGAAGAAAAAAGAGTTTTAATCACGTTATGGCGTCTAAAATCGGTGCCAGTTATTTTTTTATGTACTTAGTGTAATTATCACTATCAAGGCGATTCTAACAATATCTCAAACAATAAAATCGATTAAGTCATGGTGGAATAAAGAAAATCACATACATGAACCCTGAAAACAGCACACACTTTTTTAGACAGTCGTGTGTATTGTCTCATTAGGGACTCAGCACAAATTCTTCAGTAGCCTCTAAAAATTTCGCAACAGTCAAATTCTCTCAAAGAGAATCGAAATTGATTCTCTTTTTCTTTTGCAAAATCTATATTATGAAAATGCGTTTAGTTTTTCCTCGAAATCATTTTTCAATCCAATGGCTTATCAATTTCCATTATTGTTTGAAATTTTGATTGATTGTTTAACTAGCCGTGGAGGATCCAGTGACATGTAAATAACATCTCTTTATTTGGTTAGATAGGTAGCATTACATTTATTGTTTGAAATGGAATATAATGAATGGAAATTTCATTTGACCGCCTCGATGGTCATTAGTTTTAAATAGTCGTTTTATTGCTTGAAGATTTGAGTTCGGTCCCTGAGCTGGAAAGTTCAAATGCATATGAGAATGAATCTATCATTAGAAGCCTTTTCGTTTGTAAGTCTGCAGTTATTCCCAACACACGGAAATAGGCGTATCCTTTGTTACGTAGGGCCAAACAAAACTACCAAAATTTCGGTGGTATAGAAATTTTTATTTTACGCCTAAACTGTGAGATTAGCTTTTTTACAGGAAAACTTTAAGGGTTATAACTTAAGTAAGTAAGAAAAAAAACAGAACTCTTAGATTACACATTACTAACCATCCTTCTGTATGTCAATCTGTCAAGATTCTTATTCCCTGAGAAAAAGAATATTGGATGAAATGGATTGAGTTCATCATCATCGTCAACTATGACGACCATTCGTTGAACAAATACCTTCACATTAGGAGTTCGGCAAAATTTCCGCGCTTGGCAGGCTTTATAACGTATACCCTGTAGTCAGCCGTATCTTCCACTGCAATCACAGCTCCCGTATTAAAGGCTATTTTGGTATAATCCCTACCAAAACTTCCTTTGTCGAGCGCAGTGCATTGTCACACATAATGATGACACTGTAACTGTAATGGACAGACGTGATGCTTACCATCAGCCGGCATGTCCGTCTCGCTCCTTTATAACTAAAAAAAAATGAGGGCCTGTTTCAGAATGTTTGAGTAAGTTCCGGTTATACTACTCAGAACAAATTTATTAAACAAAAAACTATCTTTGCGTTTCACAGTCATCGATTTAGCCTTTCCATCAGTTAAAGCTTGAAACGCGCTGCATATTATCTTTCATTTATGTGTTGATCAGCAAAGCTAAGCAACGTCTGCCTCGGTCATGAGTTGGATGGGTGACCGCTGGTGACATTACTGCTGAGCGCTTCCGTGCTTCTGAGGGTGATAGCTAGCCAGGCGGAGCTATCACCCTCAAGTAGAAAATCTGTCATCAAGCAACTAACGGTGAGTTCCGGCAGCTGTCCTTGAGAGCCAGTTATTCAAGGCTAGTCTGAACAACGTCTTCGACCACATCATAACTTACCATCAGGGGAGATAGTGGTCAAAGGTTAGCCTTTCAGCAATAATATATATATATATATATATATATATATATATATATTATATTCGATAATAGTTAGAATATGAAAATGTGCGCCGTTTCTGAGGTCTGCGACAGACGCACGCGGCCAACGACTGACGCAGGCTGCTAGTGGCCATGCGTGTTACAACAGGCTAATGTCGCATCAGCCACGTGCGTCCTCCGCACGCGATCAATCGTGCTCGCCTGCGATCGGTCGCGATGCACGACAATGAACCTTAAGGTTTGTTTAAAATGATATTTTGACACAAAGCGTTTTCTTATAAATACTTCTCTTACAACACAAAGAAAGAACATATTTAAAATATAACGTGTTCGCTAACAATACAGAATAATAACTAAAATGTTAATATAAAAACGTCAATCTATACGAATTATGAGGGATATCTCAAATAATACTCGTCCGTCAGATCTCACTCAAATCTAAATATAACCAAACGACAAACACCTGTTTTCGATATTGAAAAATAACATCTAATACACCCTGTTAAGACCATGTTACAAAAAAAACAGTTGAATTAAGAACCTCCTTTTTTTGAAGTTGATTAACAAAAGAACTGGATTAGGCGTGCCTCTTACAACATTAAGCGGAGAGTAGTCCGTCTAATCACTTACTTTTTCTCAAATCGGCGGTATGCCTTTATTACCAAAATAATCACTTAGATTCTTACACAAAAAATACTCACATCGACACGAGTGGTGGCATGCTGCTTATTAGGCGCATTTTCCCTTAGCACCCTCTATGACTTCCCACAGGAGAATATAAGGGAAATCCCCAATATCCTTTAGACGGGAAAAGTACAGCTACTGATCTTACACACGATATTACGTCATCTATTATCTAAAAAAACAGAAAGTAGGTGTTCCGTACAATGGGCCCTTCAACTCATAACATGATACCCAACCAAGGACATTGTTATAATAGCACTGAAAACTAAAACGAGCTAACACCCCATATCCTTCCATTAAGAGTAAATGGCACTACACCACAGTATAAATAATAGTTGCTGGGTAGAGTGTGCTATCTACAAAAATGCACAAAGTATGGAAAAGCTTCGTGGCTCCGATATGGCAGTGAACTTTCGTAGACGACTACATCAGTACAGTCGAATTGAAGCTACCGCGGTCGCCGGTCGGCTGGGCGGTCTACGCGGAGCGCTACGGATTTTATCGCGTGAAATTGGTTCTCGGTACTATTAAAGTATTCTTTATGAAGTTTTGCAGTGGTTTTAACTGTTTTAATGTTGTTTTTTTTATGTTTATAAATGCAAAGTTTTAATTATTTATAGAAACTTTCTTATCACAAAGTTTGTTAGACACATAACATTCTGCCATGAAAAAGTTTGCGGAAAATTACCTACGCTCTTTTTACATTCAATGAAACTTTTGCTCTAGTTTTTTTTTTTTACTTTAGCGCAATATATTTTATGACAGTTTTAATGACAGTGTGTAAGTGAAAAAATCATGTGAAATAAGTGAAAATAATTATTTCAGTGAGTGAAAGTGATTGGCAGTCTGATTGACTTTTCAAACCTTCGATGAATAAGTAAGTAATAATTTTAGTTACAAATTTCAAAATGTAAGTTTTCTGGATAACTTTAAGCCTTCACGTAAAGCGGATTAGAAGGCGTTACAACTTTGCTTTCATTTTATACAATGAAGGTAAGACTGGATGAATGAAATTGAAATGAACTGTACGGAATTGAAATGACTTATTAATAAGTTTAGTAACGAATCGGATTAGTTCAAACATTTTAGGCAGGCTTAATTTAAACTTGTAATAAATTTCCCATCGTTCATATTAGTTGACAAACAAGGAAGCCTACTAAAAATTATATAGGAATGCATCGTAATAATATTTTAAAAAAATAAAATAAAAAACATCATAACAATTTTTAATTTTACTTACATACTTTTCTAAAGCGTTATGAAAGTGTTTACTTATTTTAATTTTAAATGTATACCTATACCCTATATATGTAACTATATATTTTAAAATATGTATAAACTTTACCGACTCAAGATTAAACGTATCCTAAATTACTAAAAATAAACATATTCTTGATTTTGCGGTCAAATTCATAAATCATTGTGTTTATGAATTTTCGTAGTTTTTTAACTCGCAACCAAAGTATGCAATGAGCAAAAAACGCTTAAAAAAAAAATCATATGCAAAAATTTAAAAATAACCTTCTTTTTTACCTTTGAGTATGACTGATCTAAATTAATATTATAAAGAGGAAAGATTTGATTGTTTGTTTGTATTGAATAAGCTCTGACTCCTGGACAGGTTTGAAAAAAAATTTCACTGACCCTACTTTATCCCTGATGTAATTAAGCGATAGAACAATCTCAAGTAAGTTGTTTTTTTTTAGTTTTGTTAAATACCCGTGCGAAGCCGGGTTAGACCGCTAGTGTGATATAACTTCACTAAAAGATAAGTGGTGATGTGGTCATCGATGATAACACGCTGAATGTAAAAATCCTGGCTCTCAAGGACAGCTGCCGCAATACCCCGATAAGTACTTTGCGACAGATTTCTATAACCAGGCAATCGCAAAATGCCCTACGTAGACAAAAAGTGAAATCGAATAAAATACGTTCTACATATTTCAGTCCGGGATAGCCATTGCCACGGGGCCATTATTCCTTTAAACCATATACAAATATTATAACCATATAATTTGAATTTTTAAATTGTTTATACTTGCGACCAAGCAAACCAAAATAAACTCAAATCACGCATGTACATATCTTCTTTTGCTGTATTCATATTATCTGTATATAATGCTAGGTAGGTGAAATTAATCTAGCTTATAAAGCTAGATTATTTTCAGGACATTTATTTATTTGAAATACTGCTAGATTTTAATATTGTTAAGTTTGCAATAACGCCTGCTAGGCGAATTACATTACAAAATTACAAATTTACCAGAGAAAAATTTATAGTAATGTGCGGGATTTGAACCCGCGTCCATCCACCCCTTTAGGCGGGGTATGCTCTTACCAATTGAGCTAACATGAAACAATGACTCATAACTTTAATTCTTACTCTCGTTCTTCAACCATCGTATCGTGATGGAGTTTGTAGTACAACGCAAGTTGAACTATAGGTTTCGATCCTTCTATCACAATCGTACTCCGTAGGAGTGAAAGAGAAATGGTAAAATCACTGTCAGTTTGGGTATAAAGTGAAAGAAAGCTTATGAACACAAAACTTAGAAATTAAATTGAACATTTAACATAACTTGCCGCTTTTCATATTTTTTTATTTTATTTTATTGTTATATTTTTATACACATATGTACAAGAATAATGAAGATATTACTAGCGGCCCGCCCCAGCTTCGCACGGGTAATTAAGATTATAAATTGAGATGTAAGCTAACCTATCTTTCAATTGATATCGAATTGCACACGGTATGCAAATCAAATTTAAAATTGGTTTAGTAGTTTAGGAGTCCATCGCGGACGAACAACGTGACACGAAAATGCGAAAGTAACTCTGTCTGTCTGTCTGTCTGTTACGCTTTCACGCCAAAACTACTGGATCGATTTGAATGAAATTTGGTATGGAGATAGTTTGAGACCCGGGAAAAAAAATAGGATAGTTTTTATCCGACTGGGCAAAAAGAGGTTAATGTTTTCGCACGATAACCGACATACGCGCGGGTGGAGCCGCGCCCGGATAGCTAGTATAAAGATAAAATAATTTAGAGTCAACATTGCAATTTTATTCTACGGAGAAAATTTACCGGAAACCTGTTTCTGAATAAATTAACCTTGGAAAATATGATCAAGATTAACATATAGTTTACTTAGGGCGATTTTTAGAATGTCCTAACAAAGTTTCAGGTTGCTAACCAACACATAAAATAACTAAATGATAAAAATGACAGTTAACATGCATCGCGTTTCAAGCTTTAACCGATAGATAAACTAAATCGATGACTGTGAAACGCAAATATAGCGTTTTGTTTCATAAATATGTTCTGGGTAGTATAACCGGAACATAATCGAACATTCTGAAACAGGCCCTTACTGAAACAAATAAAATATATTATGGTAAAAATCTGTTCAAGTTAAGCGTCTTAGCACTTGTCATCGCGCCTTAATAAAAAAACAAACTAACATTAATTTAATGGTTATTTATTTTACTAGGATTAGGGTTACTAGGATAGGAAACCAAGGATTCTATTGTAGAATCAAGCATAGCTGAGGATTCTAAAGTAGAATTTTGAGTGAGAGAAAAATGCAATATACGCCGCCTGAAAGCACAATATTTGTTGACCCGAGTTGAATAAATCCAATATTTGCAGACACTATTTTTCATAAAGTACCCGAGAGATAAAGAAAAAACGTGTATAAATTAATTAAAAAGTAAAAACCCCGACTCTAAATCATTTAATTTCTATAAACGTTTTACATTTCATTGAAATGATTAAATCACAAAACTTCTGTGTGTGTTAGTGTAAAGACATCAAGTCAATAATAGCACAAAAATAAATTTAAAGGATAATGGATAAAAATTTAATGTTTTTTGTAAAGATGTACACCTAATTCGTCCTATCATAGTAATAAAATTGAAAATATTTATTTAGATATTTTTAAGTACATACATTATTTTCTAAATATTTATTAGATTCGCATGGTGGTAGGGCATTTTGCGAATGCCCGCCTGGCTAGCTACCACCCTCAAGTTGAAAATCTGTCGCCAAGCACCTAACGGTGTGTTCCGTCAGCTATCCTTGAGAGCCAGTAATTCTAGGCTAGTCTGAACAACATCTTCGACCACATCATCACTTACCATCAGGTGAGATAGTGGTCAAAGGCTAGCCTACCTGCAATAAAAAAAAAAGAAAAAAAAAAAAGATAACATTTACCGGAAATAAATTATATCTTTTATCACATATAGGAAAACAATATGACGGAAAAATCAGATTTGACCTATTGCCAGTTCACAATCGATATGCTTATAGATAAAGTGCCGATGTAGTAGGCAGTTTGATTCATGAGCTGAGGCAAGAAGCCACTAATTCATAAATCAGGCCAGCCTCACTCGACAATATATCAAACAATGAACCGATATTTGACTCACAATTTCTAAAAATACTCTACGCCTGTCAGTCTGATTCCGGACACACTCCATCGAAATGTCGTAAACATTACAAAATAACAAATTGACGAGAGGAAAAAAATATAGTCATGTGCGGGATTCGAACCCGCGTCGTCATCCCTACAGCCGGGGTATTCTCGGCTCGACTAAGCTTACATGACTCATAACTCTAAAACAACTTTAAAAGGTTAAAATCAAATTATAGTTGTAAGGGTTCCGTACCCAAAGGGTAAAATTGGGACCCTGTTACTGAGACTTCGCTGTCCATCCGTCCGTCCGACTGTCACCAGGCTGTATCTCAATACCGGTAATAGTTAGACAGTTGAAATTTGCACAGATGATGTATTTCTATTGCCGCTATAACAATTTTGCGCTCATAGCGACGTTTGCTTGGCTGTTCTTAACCGATCAGCAAAGTTCAGCAACGTCCGCCGCGGTCATGAGTTGGATGGGTAGTGGACCGATGGTGACATTACTACTAAGCGCTTCCGTGCTTCGGAGGACACGTTAAGCCGTCGGGCCCGGTTGTTGTCTCAGGATGGCAGTCATTATAGCATGGTGGTAGGGCATTTTGCGAATGCCCGCCTGGCTAGCTACCACCCTCAAGTAGAAAATCTGTCGCCAAGCACCTAATAGTGTGTTCCGGCAGCTGTCCTTGAGAGCCAGTAATTCTTGGTTAGCCTGAACAACATATTCAACCACATTATCACTTACCATCAGGTGAGATAGTGGTCAAAGGCCTACCCTATAATGAAGTAAAAAAAAAATTTAATCCCATACTACAAAACTTGATATTATTACCATTTCTCGCTCGTTACTAATAACGGTGACAGGTGTCGTTGCTTTGACTATTCACAGAATATTTACTTTTATGTTCTCTTTAAATATAATTAGTTAAAATAAAATGAATAATTAATCCAATACAATAAAAGAGGTTTTCGCCGTTTGTTTGCTAAAAAATAATAATAATGAAAACAGGTAGAAACTTTAAATATTCACCGAATATTTAGTTGTATATTTAATTTAAAAATAAACAATAGTGAGATCACTATTTAGGGTTCGTACCTACCTAGGATAGGAACGTACCCACCCAGCTCAATCGGACACTGCGAAAGGTGTCTGTAACTTGCAAGATTAGGTTACAGATAATGGTACTGAACCCTTCGTGCGCGAGTACCACTCGGACTTGGCCGTTTTTTTTTAAATAATGATGTGTCATAATCGCGACAACCTAAGAGAACATTATTTCGTAAACATATTTAGGTTTATCACACACCCCAAATTTAAGTGAATTTATTCAACAGTAATATGAATTTCCTGAGAGGAATGAATCCAGATCGTAGTCTGTGCGCTGTGACAATGACTTTCTTTCCTACATATACGTTTACAGTCCAAGCATTTAGACGGGCACAGCAATAAATTCGTATGGTGGTAGGGCATTTTGCGAATGCCTGCCTGGCTAGCTACCACCCTCTAGTAGAAAATCTGCCACCAAGCACCTAACGGTGTGTTCGGCAGCTGTCCTTGAGAGTCAGTAATTCTAGGTTAGCCTGAACAACATCTGCGACCACATCATCACTTACCATCAGGTGAGATAGTGGTCAAAGGCTAACCTATCAGGTATAAACACAAAAAAAACAGTCATGCCCTGTTTATAAAAATCAAGTACAAAATTTGTACTTCTTGCTGAATTGTCCGTCTCCTATGTTCATTGATTGATTTTAATATTTTATTTTTGTAATAACGCAAACTCTGCAGATTATATTACAAAATTACAAAAGGAAAAATTACATACATGTGCGATATTATACTAACTGCCTACTGTCCTGGAGAGCAAGTAATTCTAATCTAGCCTGAATAACAATTTCGACCACATCATCACTTACCATCAGCTGGGATAGTGGTCAAAGGCAAGCCTATAAGAAAAAATTCCTTTTTGGGCCCTAATTGATTCAAGATGACCGTGCTGTCGGAACACACCGTTAGGTGCTTGGCGACAGATTTTCTACTTGAGGTTGGTTGCTAGTCTGGCGGGCATTCGCAAAAAGCCCCTCCACCAAGCTATAACGACTGCCATCCGATGACAACAACCGGGACCGATGGCTTAACGTGCCCTCTGAAGCACGGAAGCGTTCAGTAGTAATGCTACTAGCGGTCAACCATCCAAGTCATGACTGCGGCGGACGTTGCTTAACTTTGCTGATGAATTCAGAATGGCTAAGCAAACATCGCTACGAGCGCTTCAGAATTCTCTGTGTATTCTCTCATGCTGTGTGTGTTTTCTCATATATAAGAGAAACAAGATAGCTACTTATAAATTCAACAACTTCTTTAATAGACACACTTTATGCTTTTATTGGTGCTAAACGGACATTAATTGTGACCAAAATACTACACGTCACCAGGGCTGTAGCTAGAGTCAAATTTGAGGTAGGGCAGCATTAGTTACAGGTAGGGCGGAAGTAATAAAAATTCCTTATTCGACCTGCCCTCGAAGCACGGGCTCCTAAATCAATCACCATGTATATCACTGACCTCAGGTCAGTGATGTGAATTCAGTAACTATCTTTAGATAAGTAATTTCAAGTAGGGCATTGGGATTTCAAGGTAGGGCATTGCCCCACAATGCCCCCCCCCCCCTGGCTACGGCCATGCACGTCACTGCTAATTGGGTAATTTTATTTTATATAGCAATCTTATGACACGTTTTGTTAACGGAAATTTTTTATGCGTCAAATAACGCTATGGAAAGAAAGTGTTTTTTAAATCTACAATAGACAAATATAAATTACAAATTTTACAACAGGAAAAAATTAAATCATGGGTAGGATTCGAACCCGCTTCCATTTACCCCTTTAGCAGGGCTATGCTCTAATCCAATTGAAGTAACTTGACAATGAGTCACAATACTCAAATTTTTCCTATAGTTCTTTATAACCATCGTATTGGGAATTTTTCCTTATGATGTCGTGTCAAAATTCTTACCTACCCGACCCACTATGATATTGTATGTATAATATCTCATTTAATATATATTAGATTGTTTCATATATTTGGTATGATAAAACTACAGGGTGATTTTATTCTCGTATAACGGGTTCGATTCCCAGTTCAACCATGTAATTATTGAAATATCTGTGAATGCAGTTTAAATTGTTTTTTGAATTCAAATAATATCTTTTTTCAGTAAAATGTTCCATCTACAATATTTAGAGTACTTTCCTTCCATGTGGCATCGCCGTGGGACGCCCTGTATAGCCTGGAACCATATAGTTCATCCTAATAATAAATTAAAATTAACAATTGTAAACATTTTAGTAAGCAAAATTTTTTTTGCAAAAAATGGAACCTACACCCAAAAGTGTGAAATAACTTGTTGAAGTCGGTACCATGACAGTTCAAAAGTACCTATTATCACAAAACTTTGCGCATGGTACCGACTTCGACAAGTTATTTCACACTTGTGGGTGTTGAAGTCGGTACCATTTTTTGCAAAAAAAAAATTTCACACTTTTTAGTGACCCTTGCTACTTACTGGATCGAATATCATACATTTTTAACAACTATATCATCAAGATAGGTTAATATTTTTCAGGTATTTTTGTGTAACTCAAAAATGCCTTGACCGATTTTGATGAAATTTAAAATGGGACCAAACGACAAGCATCACCTTTCAAATAAAGAAGAATTTTCAAAATCGCCACCAGTCCAGAGATCTGAGGTAACAAACATAAAAAAAAAGGTTTGAGAACCTCCTCTTTGTTTAGAAGTCGTTTAAAATTCTAATCAACTCATAATATTACAGTTCCAACATTTGCAATAAAAAAAAAACTCAAGTTTAAACCAGTCTCCTAGTAACCACGGTCAATGAAATTTGATTGAACCGTCAAGATTAGTCAAAATACTTTGAGGTTAATTCGTGCGTGAATAGACCCTTTAGTTCGTTCAAGGTAATTTTTTAGGGTCTGTTTCAGAATGTCCAGATAAAGTTTCGGGTTGCTAACCAACACACAAAATAACTGAATGATAAAAATGACAGTTAACATGCAGCGCGTTTCAAGCTTTAACCGATGGATAGGCTAAATCGATGACTGTGAAACGCAAAGATAGTGTTTTGTTTAATAAATATGTTCTGGGTAGTATAAACGGAATTTACTCGAACATTTTGACACAGGCCCTTAGTCTAATATTTTTTATATTAATTAATTTATGGACCCGTAAGTTTGTAGTAATTTTCGCTCAAATTTCTTTACTTGGTAGAGGTCTATGTAGATACAACTTATAAGAAAACCCTACAGAAAAGAACCCAATAGCAATGAATAGCATTATCTTGGAGGCTAGTTGACGTCACCGTGGTGTGAAGTAATAGGTCTTCTAAACTTTTCACGCAAAACATCTACCGTTTCTTACGATTTGTGCCTTATTCCGACGTCATGTGTAGAAGGTGAAATTTAAATGCCATAGTCGGTTTTCTTGTTAGTAGTAGATTTAAAAATAGTAATTTTAGTCGTTTAACATCCCGATCTAAGGGCGAGAGTTGGCATTGAGTGCGAGAAAATATAAAATGGTTTATGAACATATACACCCAGATTTTCACTTCAATTGTGAAGAAATTAAATAATGATATTATTAGTAAAACATATACTAATATATTTTACTAAAATTTAAACTAATATGTGACAAATGTTCTATTTTGAGTGTCATTGTTTAAGAGTCTTCAGTAATTGCCCTTATCTCTAGGGGTATTCTCGTATATTATTAAATACCTAGGCAAACCTCCTACAAAAAATATAACTAATTGAACCTCTTCCAACGGTTATTTTTATATATATATAACTGCACTTGTGTTGAAAACGATCTTTTATGCACTAGGCCCAAAAAGTTGATTTAGTCCGCTTACACCAAGCATAAACAAGAATTTTACGAGCATGAGCAAGTAAAAGGATATTTTGCAATACATTTTATTTTTATAAATCGTTACCCAAGGATTTCGTCCTATAATATAACATTTTTTTCGAAACCTAGCATAAATATAAAAAATAACATACAAACATTACCTCGTACGCAGTCTGTCCATCGAAAGGTCTTTAAAAGTCTTTATCGTGATAACAATTAAGTAGTGAGAAGCAGCGCCTTCTGAAGATATGTCTGATATTTTACCCCTAGTCACCTTTTATGACATCCATAGGTAGCAATGGGTGAGTGACATTCTAACCCGGCACCTGACGGGGATCGGGTGCAATACATAATAATTTTATCAATATATTTTTTTTTGTAAATATTATATTCAAAGCTTTAGACACATACTTAATTAATACTGAGACCTGTATCACTGTCCCAAAAAGTAAGGTTAAAGTATTTTTCTCTCAACATTGTTTCAAATGACGAAGAAGTCAATGTCAAAAAACATTTGGGAGTAGGGCAAATTGCGGTCAAATTTAAATTACGAACATCAAATCAATTCACGGGTCAGAAACTCTTTCACGATAGCATGTACGGTCAGTCAAAAGAATCTGATAAATTCGTTTTTAGAAATACACTTAGGAGTGTTTGGAAGCAATGATGGCTAAGTGGTAAAAGCGGTGGACTGTTGTGCCGCAGGTACAGGGTTCGATCCCCACCGCCGGCTTGAGCTTCACCACACGATATAAGGGCATTTTATGAATGTTTATCTAGCTAGCTGCTCAAGTAGAAAATCTTTCATCAAGCTCTTAACAGTGTGTTCCGGCAGCAGTTCTTGAGGGCCAGTAAAATTACAGGCACACGAGACGCTGACAGTGCAAAAAAACTTTGCTGGAACATATTTTTGCAAAACGTATGTAGTTTGTAGCAATGAGCAAATTATATGTTAATTTTGGTCACATTTTCTAAGGCCAATTTCGAAACAAGTTTCATAATAATTTTCTCAATTGAATAAAATTGCAAAAATGCCTTTAAACTACATACAATTTTAAAAGTATATATCATAATTATTTATGTGATATTTTGTGAAGATTTATATGATATAATATAGATATGACAGTAAAATAGCAAATTCTTATCAATAGAGACAAGTTAAGATACATGTTCAATTAATTTTGAGGCAGTGATGGCTCAGTGGCATTGACTATGTACTGCCGCGCAGCAGGTCCATAGTTCGAATCCCGCCGTGGGCTTGAGCTTCACCGCACCGGTGGACATTTTGCGAATGCCCGCCTGGCTTGCGACCAACCTCAAGTAGAAAATCTGTGGACAGGCACCTTACGGTGTGTTTCGGCAACAATCCTTGAGAGCCAGTGAAATAACAGGTATACAATGAGACTTAACAACTATGTCTCGAGGTGACGGACGCAGGTGAAATTCGTGACTTGTGACGAAATGCATCTGTTATAGGCAGAGGTTAGTCCGCTTAACATCGGGTGAGCCTCGAGCTTGTTCCGTCACAATAACATTAAAAGAAGATATTCCTCCTCATAATTTCTGGGGTCAACGTTTTTAACAAAATATTAATATTAAGTCATAACTAATGCCATTTACGAACTAGATACTCGACACATAAGAACATACCGATGGACAGAGAGAGAGAATTTGTTTTAATTTTGTACCTTAAAAACAAGTTTCAATAATATAACAAATCAACGTATACAAAAGGAGGTCTTATTGCAAGCAATGGCTTCCAGACAACCAAACTGAAATCTTGCAAAATATTTTTTGGCTCTTTAAATGCACTGATTTAGTGTCATAATACGAGTATAGTCTTACGCACTCGTGCTTTTTGTTAAATTTATCGCACAAGTGTTTTATGTAGAAAAAAAACCAACGTTTTCACACTTCTCACCAAGGAGATTGTAGTTTGTTTCGTTCTGTTACACTTAATATATTGCTGACTTAGGCCTGAACCCCTCACAAACCTATTTACGCGTTGTCAGCAGTATTTTTTTCTATAAAAACGGTGGCTTCCAAAATTAAGTGCTCAGATTTATTGTTATAACTCCAGGAGTCACCAGACTCAGTACCAGTATACCCTTCAGGTGGAACCTCTGCCCAAATTAGTACCAAAAGTGAGTTGCGGGAACTTTTAAGTCAATGTAAATTAATAATTTTATTTTTCAAATAAATAAATGTGTGTGTGTCCATAAGTTGTTTTTTTTTAAGACAACTGAATAGGTCCACACAACAATTCGTTTTTCATATAAAAACAAACCAAAGAGTTTTTTACCTACTGAAGTAGAACTTTAGAAGATTTAACTATAAACTTAATCAGATTATCAAGAATATATTATCGCATTGAAATTTCCGTATTCGTTCCTTGCAAGTGTGTTGAAAAACGTCGTATGAAACTCGTGCGCGTTGTTTATTACAATCTCTACTCCATTTAGGCATTTGATCTTCAATCTCAGGCATAAAACCCGTCTCGATTGTAATTAACAACTTCGCGCACTTAGCATAATATACTAGGTATACTGCCAGGTTGGCAGTTGACTAGTTAAACATTACTAATATAATGGTTACCTAACTTAGTCGCACTTCGTCGCACACACACCTATTTAAATAGACACATATTAAACAATAATAATGTTTGTTTATTGACAACATTCATACATTTACATTTACATCATCACTACAAATTATAAGACAAATTCGCTTTTCGTATGTAAGCTTAGATCTTGAAATCGCGCAACGGATTTAGATGCAGTTTTTTAAATAGTGTGTGTGAGTGATTCAAGAGGTTTATAAGTGTAATAGGAGTACATGCATAATGTACCTACTATATTTACTACTTAGGGTCACGGACTTTAAGTCTTATACCCTTCAGGTCCCAGCAGCTCAATCCAAGATGTTCCTGACACCGGACTTTTGGCCTGCAGGGGTGGTATACCGGTTGTTCAGGGAGAGGAAGCAGAGGTGCGGGAGGCTGTGGAGGCAGGGGACGGGGTTTTGGCTGTGTCATTTGACATAGCCAACGCCTTCAACTCCGTCGCCCACTCGACAATTTTGGAGGCACTCCGCTACCACGGAGTGCCTCAGTACCTGCGAAGTCTCCTAGCCGACTATCTGGTAGACCGAGCTGTCCACTTCGTGAACCGCACTGGCCAACTTTGCCGGTACGACGCGGGATCCGGTGTTCCACAGGGGTCAGTCCTGGGACCGCTCCTGTGGAACATTGGATTCGATTGGCTCCTGCGGGGAACTCTTCTCCGTGGCACGAGTGTCATCTGCTATGCAGGTAAAAGCGGTGGACTGTTGTGTGAGTATTATGACACTCTTCTCACCGCACGGGGAAGGGACCTAAGAGAGGCGGCAAGTTTGGCCTCTGCCGGTGGATCCCTGGTTGCGGGAAGGATCCGCCGACTAGGTTTGAAGGTGGCGCTGCCAAAGACCGAGGCCGTGTTTTTCCACGGGCCTAGGCAGCGCATTCCTCTTGAGGCCCACATTGTCGTAGAGGGCGTCAAGATTGAGGTGAAGGCCCAGATGAAATATCTGGGCCTAGTACTCGACAGCAGGTGGCGCTTCGGGCCGCACTTTAGCGGGCTGTCGGCGCGCTTACTAAAGGTTGCGGGCGCCCTCTCGTGGCTCCTCCCAAATATAGGGGGGCCCAAAGGACGTTGCCGGCGCTTGTATGCCGGCATCCTGAAAAGTATGGCCCTTTACGGGGCTCCTATCTGGGCTGACTCCCTCCAAAGGAGGGAGAATGCCACTGCACTTCGTAGGCCCCAAAGGGCCATTGCACTGCGGGTGGCAAGAGGCTACCGGTCCATAAGTTTCGCAGCAGCGTGCGCCCTGGCGGGCACCCCTCCTTGGGAGCTCGAGGCGAGAGTGCTCGCCAGAGTGTACGAATGGGCGGCGGGGCGTAAGGCGCTCGGGGAACGCCTCGCCCCGGAGGTGCGGAAGATGGTAAGGTGTGAGGCGAGGGACGCGGTTGTCCAACATTGGATGGAGGACCTCGCCACCGCCACTTTGGGCCGCCGTACGTTAGACGCTCTTGGGCCAGTCCTGCAAGACTGGCTCGAGCGGTCCTACGGTTTCCTCTCATTCCGTCTAGTGCAAGTGTTATCCGGGCATGGATGCTTCGGATCATACCTGCACCGGATCGGAAGGGAGGAAACACCGGCGTGCCACCATTGTGGCGCAGCGGACGATACGGCGCAGCACACCTCGAGGTGTGTCCGTCATGGTCCGAGCTGCGCCGCAGCTTGGTCGCTACAGTCGGGCCGGACCTCTCGCTCCCCAGCGTAGTCAACGTCATGTTGGAGGGCGAGGGGGCCTGGGCAGCGGTCGCCTCCTTTTGCGAAGACGTAATGTCCCAAAAGGAGGCGGCAGAACGCGCAAGGGAGGTAAACCCTCTTGCTGCGCCACTGCGTAGACGCAGAAGGGGTGGGAGAAGGCGACTGAACCTTCCCCCTCCCGGTGGTGAGTAGCGAGAGACAGGTGCGGGGGTTCCTTCTCTCGCATTGCACGTGCTCACCACCTCCGTTGGGCGGGAATGGTCGAGCATTCCTGGTCATTCCCGGGCCCCTCCTGTCGGGAGGGGCGTGTAGGCCCCGCTGTAAAGGCGGGCGGTCGTCGGCGAGAGACTGGACGTAAAGGCTCTGCCAGTCTCCCAGTCCTTCTCCAAACAGACGATGCCGGAATGCCGCTGGGTTGTTTAGTGGGTATACCGGTCTTCTACTGGGGAGTCCCACATACCCCCTCCATCCCTCGATGGGGGGGCATGCGTAACGCATTTTTCTCAGCGTAAAAAAAAAAAAAAAAAAAAAGGGAGAGGAAGCAGAGTCAACCTGTTTTGTAGTGTCACGGTTTTTTTTTTTTTTTAATATATATATTTTAGATTAAGGTATTTATGTTCTATGGGTGCGTACATTTTTAAATTTATTTATTATGTCTGTTACCTGAAATAAAGATTTATTATTATTATTATTATAGAAACACCAATAATTTTAGACGTTTCTAATGTGATGTCAAGAACCTTAACCTCTAAAGAAAAGTAAGCTAAGCTAAGTTTGTAATGTAATGACTAAAAAAGCTTTGAACATTCTATATAAAAACATTCTGTGGTAGGTATATTTAGTATCAGCATTGCATCCGTGCGAAGCCGGGGCGGGTCGCTAGTGATATAATGATTGTAAAACATTCCCTTTGCACTGCACCCTATTTAATTATGGCTAAAACATAACTAGGAAGCGTGGATATTTAGACTAGTCAGCCTATCCCTTAAAAGGTCCGAGGCGTAGTAGATAACATAATATGTGTATCCGAGATATCAAGGTGAATATGCCTTTGTTCTTAAAAATCAAGCTACTACACGCTCGCATAAGATAAAACGAGTGTAGGTACATTTTAGAGTTTTAATATTTAAAGTCGAGAAAAACAGATGCCCTAGTAGATATCCATTCCTTGCAGATATAATAAATTATATAAGATCTTCACTTCAGAATATCGAATCAATAGTTTGTATATCTAGAAAAATAAACATGACAGGTAAATTATGTTTTTATAATCAATGGGAATGTTTTTAGAAGTAAGATGAAACAGAATGCTCAATGGATCTGTTGGTTTCTATTTTCAAGGTTGGGTTTGCTTGATTTAATTCTGAAGTGATGTTGCCCTTCTAGGAGTCAGTGCGCGTCTAGCAGCTTTTGCAGCTGCCCGCATTCCTTGAGAATAAGCATCTTTACTGCTCGAACACCGGTCGGAGATTATGACTTAACACCGTGAGTGCTAGCTGGTGTATGAAGTAATGTTGCCCATTACAAATTTTAAGTCTGAAAAGGTAAATATTAAATTTAAGGAACATTCTACTACCTTGAGATTTTTAAGTGTTTTATTCAATGTTCTATGGATATTTTTTTATAAAGTTAGTGTAATTTGGTCAATTTGGTTTGGCCACCAAGCAAAAAGAAATGCAAAAAGGTAATTGCCGTATGCCTTTATTCCAGCTTCATCATGCGTACAGTGGATGTATGGAGCACACTATATCAGTGACTCTCTTCTTCCTCTCTGCGCTCATCACACTGAGACATAGAGTAGTTGTGTAATGTTTCTGGTTCTAAAAGACTGCTACCGGAACACATTGTTAGGTGCTTGGCAACAGATTTTCTACCTGAAGGTGGTAGCTAGCCAGGCGGGCATGCGGTGAAGCTCAAGTTATTTTTCGAAAGTCAGACTTCCCGTATTGTTTCGTAACATTCTAACATTGCTTATTGTTTAATTATATATTTATCAGATGGTAAGCCTCTTTCCTCTTGGAAAGAGGCTTACCACCTGATAAGCCGTCTAGGTAGGTAGTATCACATATTCTACCTCCAAGCAGAAGTGTATGAGTATTAAAGGGCATTGTAGCTAGTGAAGTTTCTTGGTAATCGAGACCTAATACGCTGTCAGATGCAGAAATTTTGTCAATATCGGACTGCGTAGGAGTGAAAGAGAGACAGCGATGGTGAAATCGCGATCAGTTTAGGTAAAGTCCGTAAGTTTTTGAAGCGCTCGTAGCGAAGTTTGATTAGCCATTCTGAACCGATCAGGAAAGTTAAGCAACGTCCGCCTCGGTCATGACTTGGATGGGTGACCGCTGGTGACATTACTACTGAGCGCTTCCGTGCTTCGGAGGGCACGGTAAGCCGTTGGTCCCGGTTGCTGTCTTAGGATGGCATTCTCCGTCAGTATAGTACCATCAAAAGATAATTTACTTTCTCAGAGGGCAGACATTACGAAATATTTAGGATACAATGTAACTACTGCGTGTATTATCATATTATAGCATATATGACAACATATCTAGTGCATGGGAATACAAAGTATTTAGTTTTGTTCATATACTTAAAATTTGCTTGCGCCTTGTACTGAAAGTTCGATTCAATGCAGGTTTAATACATATCTTTATTAAAAGATGTCTTCCCAGCAGAAACATCTTTTATATTCAGGCCGCGTCATCTTTAAACAAAGGTCAATATAAATCTCAAAAGTAGGTGTTTCTAAGTTGACGTCGCAGTTTAATATAAAAGTCAACGAAACGTAATTAATCAGTCATTAACTGTAGAAGAAGCGTGTTCAGACACACTTTTCTCAGTCTGAGGCCATTAAATTAAATTTTCTTAACTCAAATAGATAAAGGTGTTGATTTACTCATTTATTTTCGGTTATTCACTTAAGTGTAAGCGATTTACTTTCAGTACCTTAATTGCTTTTAAAAGTGCGTTTGTACTGTAAATAAAAATGAATTGTCTAGACATTTACTCGTCATTATTAAATAAATGTTTTAGAAATGTAAAAAGAAAGAATATTGAAAATTTCGTAAAGAATAATGAACTTAAAAATAAATACAAGAGACTGAGCATGTCTAATGGTAATATGATAATGTTTGTTTAAACTCCAAAACAACTCACTTTACTCTATTAATATAAATAAGATTTTGTTTGCATGAAGCAAACCTTATCAAAGGTGAATTATACCAATATTTCTTGCATTAAAAGGAGAGGGAATAAGAATGGTAGATAGATAGATACTAAACTTAACTCGGCCTGATATCCAATCTTCTAGATCCCTTTTCGATGGTCAATTCTTTGCTGACACTGATATTAGGTAGGTATAGTATTTGTTATTATTTTGATTGAAATGTATTTTGTTATTTTTGGTGATATAGGAGTACAGTATTTTCTCGTTCGTAGACAAGTGGCGGAAGATAGCGGCGACCGCACCACGCAAAGATCCTTTCGTTGAGATTATCTATGGACGATTTTCCATTGCGCTATTTGTTTATTGAATTAATAACAGTTTCAGAAAATAAGCAGTGATGGATTTTTAACCATTCAAATATCATGCTTTTATGAACGATTAAACATTCTTGCCGTTCTCGATACTTCATTTGGAATAAGGATGGTTTTATGATTAAAACCTCAAATTAACTGTTGAAGTGACTTTCAAACGAATGATAATGGAAATGGAATCGGGTCAGATGGACTGTCAGATAAAACAACGATGCATGGCATCAAATTCCGGTGCCACACTTAGTTTTTTTTTTTATATGTGGACACTGGAAAATTAACCTTAATTAACAAAATACTACGAACTATATACACCACTACAGCTGCTACAATAAAAGCATTATGACAAACTACAAGTCATTGCAGACTCACAGGCAGTCCAAACGCTCCACTACTAGTTGCTCAGCACGCTGGCAGCATTTCCCCGTTAAATTGCAATGCTTATGCGTTTAGCTAAATAGGTGCCAGCATTTTGATGACGCGTCGCTCTAATATTTTTGGAAAATACGTCGAGCTCCCGGTCCCCACGGACCCAACGTCTCTATACCAAACGACTCACATATGTGATTACTACCGAGGTTAACATTTTAACGCCGCTTATGTTGCTACGCCGATGTAGCCACAGTGCCAGAAATTGGCAAATTATAATTAATATCGTAATAATTTGTCACTATAGCATGCTTAAAACATGTGACAATTGAGAGAAGACTTCAGTAATAACCCAATAAACTGATAGTTAAATTACTGTAATTTACGGGCTAAAATGTACTAATTATAAGTCCCCGTTGTTTTACCACTGCAGTCACAACCACAATGATTGCTTTACGAATAGGGAATGCGGCTGAACTATCAATTATGCATTCAAACTGACAATAGTTTTGTGGCTATTTTTGCTTCCACAATTTGTAAAATATATACAAGTTTGTTGGCCATAGGTATCATTCTCGAAGGAGTCACGTGTATATCTGGGTTTTATGTCTAAGGATATATTTAAACGAATGAATTCAATATAAATTCTATGCGACATACAAAATTCGGGTAAAGATGAAATTTTTCCAACCATGCCAAGTTTCAATATTGAATTCTAAATTGTCGAAAAACGATCACAAAAGAGCTCACTTCGGCGAAATGGCGCACGGGTCAGAAATACCACTTTTCGATGTCAATTTAAATTGTTTTTAAAACTCCCCGGAAGGTGTACATCTATGAGAACGCTATTTCATCAATAGCGTTCAATTAATAAAAAAGCGTATATTAATAGCAGATATATCCGACTCTATACGATACTTCTCCCTTGTCCCCATGATTAGGTAGTTATTTATTTTCTTTAAATTTAATTTAACTTAAAATTGATTTAATCTTTGCATGGTGGTAGGGCATTATGCGAGTGCCCACCTGGCTAGGTACCACCCTCAAGTAGAAAATCTCTGGCCAAGCACCAAACAGAGTGTTCCGGTAGGTGTCCTTGAGATTCAATAACTCTAGGTAAGCCTGAACAACATCTTCGACTACATCATCACTTACCATCAGGTGAGAAAGTGGTCAAAGGCTAGCCTAGCAGCTATAAATAAAAAAAACCTGTTCATGACAGTACCAATTTCCTGCATTACCGTGGAAGCATTTTAGATTCATTAAAATTGTTTTCTCAATCTCAAGACTGATTTCCATGTGCTAGACAATATTAAGTCATCTGACTACGGATCACGGTTGAAAGTTCTGTATTTAGCGATTTTAATCGCTTCTTTGACCTGCCTTGAAGTACAGTAGCGATATGTCGATAAAATACCTACGCCTATAAAACTGATACAAGCAGATGTTCGGCGGGATTACTGATCGGGAGCTCATAATAACTAAACACCACAGATTTTATATTGTATAGCTAGATACACTAAGAAGATGAATTTCTACTTTAGAAAATTCAAACACTTAATATATTAGTAACTGAACTGGCCGCTATCGTCACGCAACCTGCACGTTATAGATACGTGAAAGTCTCGCACTACCCGATTTAATCGTCTGTTTCTGCCACGTACTTGTAAATTGTGTAATGCTCTTCCACCTGAGGTGTTTCCTCAGGTCTAGATAGATCGATAACACTTTATTGACAACCTTTATAAGAAACTAAAATAAACTTATCACTAAAACATATAACCAAGTGTATCAATGGGCGGTCTTATCGCTCAGAGCTATCTCTTCCTGACAACCCAAGGTCTACAATCTAAACCGCTTCAAAAGAGGCGTGAATAGAGTCCCTTCTCTTAATGGTAGGCAACGCACCAGTAATGTTGCGGATATTACAGGTGTTCATAGGCGGCGGTGACCACTTACCATAAAGTGGCCGTCTGCTTGTTTATCACTATCTAAAAAAAAAAGTAACCATAGTGACCCTTCCCGGCTTAGCACGCACGGTACCTTTTTTGTACTAAATGTTCTACAATATGTCTTTACATACAACTTTCACACCTTATTTTTTGTCGTTAGATAATACAAACATGTTTTCTTTCTTGAAAGAATACCATTGACATCACATTAGAAACCTATAAAATTATCAGTGTTACTCTAGTATATCATAATATACTATATATAACATAACATAACATGCATACATGTTTTATACTACACATAAACCTTTCTTTTGAATCACTCTATATATCAAAAAAAAATTAATCAAAATCTGTTGCGAAGTTTCAAAGATCTAAGCATACATAGGGACAGACGGCAGGAAGCGAATTTGTTTTATACTATGTAGTGATGAAAACGAAAAATATCAGACGCAATCTGTGTCTTCGCGCAAATAACGTTCCTTGCTTCACATTCCATTAATATAATAAATGTCGGATTTAAAATTAAATAGACAAGTGAGGCAATAAACTCGGGGAACGCAAACCAACCACGGCATGAGGTGAGACCTTGAAAGCATTCGTACAGAAATTGTACTAACATCTGGTTGAAAGTGGGAAACGATTAGATTTTGGATCGTTCGTACATCTGCTTGTAAGTGGTGATCGTTTCGTGGGCGTTAACTATTCTGTTTAGATTTCACGAGTATTCAGGAAATTGTTATGATGAATGAATGAGTCAAGTAAGATTTTTCGTAAGTATTGAAATTCTTATCTACGCAAGAGTTTTAGTAGGAAAATTGAAATGTGACTTTTTTCATGGGATAGGAGTGCTAACGGTGGTAAGTGATCACGAACATCTACAAAACCAAAGGTCTCGAGGATGCGTTGTCGGCCATTGATAAGGGAATATGCTCTCTTCTGGAAGGCTCATAAGTTTTTTTTTATTTTTATGCATTTTATCTTTTAGTGATAGAACAATATTTTCGCAAACGCACAATGTGACACGAAAGATAACTTTATTATTTTAGAAATCAATATCGCGCAAAAGATAACGCGCAATATTTTTTTTATGATCAATTAATTAGAGACATCATTAGTCTCTGAGGTGGTTCGGCTCTTGCAAAGACTTTTTGTCATGGGGCTCGTTGACGTTTTGTCATTTTTGTTGGACTTTTTGTCATAAGCTTTCATGAATCTAAAACACCAATTCTTCAAGCTGTCTGACGTGACTAAAAGCGACATAAACTTGGCCCCTGGCAAAAATTTTTGCGTCTAGATCCACGACTGCTCTGTCCAGTATCGTTCCTTGCAGTTTGTCAGAGCCCAACATAATATCAGTGGTAGCATGTGCCACTTGACTTTACCTTGACCCAGTAACGCTCCAAATTCAACAGTGCTAGGCTCAATTTTGACACCCAAACTGACTGTGTTGCCACGTATCGTTTTGTAATTGAACTTAACGAAGACGGCTTGCGGCAACTCTCCCGGTTCAAGTTGGTCACGACGTAGCGCTGTCTTACCTACCCTAATACCTCCTCCTTTATTGCGGTTTTGGCTTCTACGGATGTATTTAATGCTACCACGTCATACATCCGGCACTTTTTCAGATTGCCACACGTTTTCATTCCGACCTGTGCCGCCACGCCGTGCACACCTGTCTACAGCTCCGCCAGTATCTCCCAGTGAGACCGCAATAGTCCCCGCACTATTGCCGTCTCACTCGGGTCATCGTTCCGACGCTAGTTGCAGACCAGTGCCTTGGAATACGCAGTCCTGACGAAGTTTTGTTTTGTGTGCAGAAGCTGAGCAGCCGCCGACCGCCATGCAACGTGAGCTACGAGCTCGCCGTGCCGGCGCGCAGAGACGCTCTAAGACGTCAGGCATTACCACCTACCCAAGTCCCTTGTTTCGGAACAACATCATACCGGGCTGGTGGTCTTGTTTTGACCGCACTTTTCGGTGCGCACTTCACAACTTTACTACTCGACACAACATTGTAACAGTGCGCATAACAACACACTTTGTGCTGTTAAGCGACGTCGTTCAGGCGTGGGGTAGCGTCAGCCAAACCCGTCTGAACGATCAAATCCGCCATTTGCTGCGGTCGCAGTGTGACACCCTACGGTGACAACGGCCACTGTCGAACTTTTGGTTTAACCTTGCACCGTGGCCTTTCCCGCTTCACGGGTCAGCCGAAGCAAGCTGGGCTCCGGGATAACTGGCCTTGGGGTCGCCCCTAGTCAACCCCGGAGTAGCGCTTAGGAGCACCCCTCTCCGCCGAGAAAAAAGCTCGGAGAGGGTACACAACTAGGGCACACCCTAGGTACACACTCCCTCTCACACAGTGAGCTCACAAGGTGTGTGAGGGAATTCAAACCCTTGATAGGGCGTCCTGAGTATTCCCCTCAGGATGCAGTCCCGTCCCTCTAACGGTGAGGTGCAGGTCCTTCAGACCTTCGCCCTCCGCCACCCCGATCTATACGTTGCACATATGCAACTCCTTGAAGAGGAAGAGAATGCCCGCCTCACGGACACTCTCATCGCTCCCTCCGGGACTTCAAACCCGGAGGCCAACGTTCCTCCCTTGACCCGATCCTATTCAGAGGATAGTCCTACTTCGCCCGCTCCCGGGCCCGACAATAGACGCACGGTGGCAGCCCCTCCCCGTGAACGGTCTCGCTCTCGCTCACCGATCGGGAGGTCAGCGAGTACCCGTCCCTCCTTCGCCATTGTCGAGACCGTTTCGGAATCCGTAACGGACATGGAGGTAGATCAGGCCGGCGCTTCACGCACGGACTCTGATTCCGATAACGACGGTTACACCGTCGTAGATCGCAAACGCAAGCGCGCGCCCAAAGCCGCTAGTTGCGCTACTTCCGCCCCTCCCGCCAAGGCACCCGCAAAGGCCCCCGCCTCCGGCAAAAAACCGACCCCCGCCCCGCGCCCCGCGTCTCCTCCCTCCGCTCCGGTTTCAACCGCCGCGTCCCCTCAGGACGCGAGCGCACGTCGCGAAAAACCGCCTCCGCCTTTGTTCATTCAGGACAAAAGCAAATGGGACATGCTGTCCCGTTTAGTTTCGGATCGTGGGATCCATTATACTAATGCCCGCTCCACGCAGCAGGGCATTAAAGTCCAAGTGCCCACCAGTAGCGACCACAGAGCGCTAACAAAGCTCCTCCGTAAAGAGAGCATAAGTTTTCACACTTATGCGCTCGAAGAGGAGAAAGTCCTTCGCGTTGTGATTCGCGGTGTGCCTAAGGAGATACATACCGATGCGGTATGTGACGACCTTAAAGCACAAGACTTCCCAGTGCATGCGGTTCACCGCATGTACAGCGGGAAGGACCGCAGTCCATATGACCTAGTACTCGTAGTACTAGACCGTACACCAGAGGGCAAGGCCATTTTTAATTTAAAAAAGGTCTGCGGCCTCTCTGGGTTAGACGTACAAGCCCCATTTAAAAATGGAAGTCCCTCGCAGTGTCACAACTGCCAATTATACGGTCACGCCTCCCGCTTCTGTTTCGCTCGCGCTAGGTGCGTCAAGTGCCTAGGCGAACACGCGACAGCGGCGTGCACTCGCACTCGGGACTCGCCGGACCCACCCAGCTGCGTTCTATGCGGTGCTCAAGGACATACCGCGAATTACCGCGGCTGCCCAAAAGCACCACGCATAAACCACAGGGTGGCAAGGCATAGGCCGACCCGTCCCTCATATGACCGTTACCAACGGGTCAGCCCTAAGCTGTCGGTAATACCTGCTTCACAGGTAATACCCGCGCCGCTCCCCGCCCGTAACGCATGGTCTAAACCACCCAGTATGGTAAAGACCATCACTCCCGCCCGCGCCCCGGCCCGCGCGCCCGCACCCGCTCCCGCCCGCGCCCCGGCCCCTGCCCGCGCACCGGCCCCGGCTCGCCCCGCGCTCCCGGCACCCGTTGCCAACTCCGTTCGCGCCCCTCCTCCCCGCGCCATTTCTCGGCCACAAGCCCCACCCATGCCGCTGATGGATGCCTCTCTCCAAGAGGACATCAAACTAGTCAGCGACCTGGCGATGTCTATTGACATCAACGAAGTCCGCGAGCTAGCGCACAAGATGCACTTCGCTCAATCCCCAGCGGACGTGATCCAATATACATTGGAACACGCGAATTTACTTAGCGCCCTTAAGCGCTTCGTTCCCCAGGCCCCTCCCCAGTACAACCACTATGGGTAGTACAACCGCACGCACGAAACCGCGCTCAGTTTCGTTAGCGTCATTCAACGCTAACGGTTTCTTTAGACAACGTGACCTTGTCCACGACTTTTGTTGCACCCACCTTATCGACATTATATGCATGCAGGAAACCCTTCTAAAACCGGGGAAGGCGAACCCTAGGTTTGCCAATTACAGAACGGTACGTGATGATAGAGTGAACTCCCGTGGGGGAGGCACTCTTATCTATTACAAAAGGTCCCTGCACTGCATCCCCCTACCTACCCCGACTCTTGTTAATATGGAAGCATCTTGTTGCCTCCTAGCTATGACTGGTCATCAACCTATAGTCATAGCGTCCTGTTACCAAGCTTGTCAAAAGCCGATCGTCCGAGCTGACTTAGAAGCATTGTTCTCATTAGGAAGCGCCGTCCTTCTGATTGGCGACTTCAATAGTAAGCACATCCTATGGAATTGTAACGTCAACAATCCCAGAGGCATTGCACTTGAAAAACTAGTCGCAGAAGTTAATTTTGACATAATTGCGCCCACTGAGCCCACTCACTACCCTCATACGGAAGACTTTCGACCTGACTTGCTTGACATGGCACTACTCAGAGGCGTAACACTCCAGTTACGCTCCATAGAAGTGGTTCACGAGCTTCACTCTGACCACCGACCCATTATACTGCGACTAGGTCCCGACCCAACAACAGACCTCCCCCGCCCCACTAAGACGATAGTGAACTGGAAGCAATTAGGCGTTGCCCTAAAGGCTATCAGTTCACCGGACCTTGACAAGATCCGTGACGACATCCTGACTAAAGATGACGTAACCCTTGCGATCGATTCGTTCACTAATCACCTCTCCACCGTAGAAGGTGCATCCGCAAAGGAGGTCATGGTGCCGGACGACCGGCGCCTTGTCATTCCAGCGGATGTGAGACGATTAGTGACGGAAAGTAAAGCAGTGACCCGACATTACGACTCTTACCCCAGTAAAGAGAACAAAACTAAGAAACGCCACTTTGAACGCATGGTTCAAAGTCGCATGTCTGAGTTGCGTGATCAACAATGGGGTGACAAACTTTCAAACCTCGTGCCAAGCCACCATGCTTATTGGGACTTGGCGCGAGGTTTGAAAGGAAGTAATCATAACGACATGCCTCCCTTATACAGACCAGTCCCACTAGTCCCAGCGTTCTTTGACGAAGACAAAGCTGAGTGCCTAGCTGATAGCCTAGAGGCTCAGTGTTCCCCTAACGTAGATCACGTTGACCAAGCTCACCTCGATTCGGTGGATGCTGAAGTCGAACGTAAAAGCTCTGTGGTCACCTCTGAACTCCCACCAATCACCTTAGCGACTTACGCTGAGGTGGCGAGACTGATCAAGGCCCTCCGACCGCGCAAATCCCCCGGTGCCGATGGCATCTCCAACAGGGTTCTTAAAACCCTCTCTCCTCCTCTCATCCATCTCCTAGTCAGCATCTTCAATGCTGCTATGAGCCACTGCTTATTCCCAGACACCTGGAAATGTGCAAATGTCATTGGCATTCACAAACCAGGCAAAAGCTCATCTGACCCCACCAGTTACCGCCCCATCAGCCTCCTCAGTGCCTTAGGCAAACTTTACGAGCGGTTACTTGCAAACCGTCTCCAGTCCCATGCTAAGGAACACCACCTTATCCCAGATGAGCAGTTTGACTTCAGACCCGGACACTCATGCGTCCAACAGGTGCACCGCCTCACGGAGCACATCATTGAGGGCTTTAACAAGTACCCCAAACCCCAGACAACGCTAGCAGTCTTCCTCGACGTAGCGAAAGCTTTTGACAAAGTCTGGCACAATGGCTTGATTTACAAGCTATACCAATTTGGCGTGCCAGAACGTCTTGTGCTCATCCTACAAGACTTCCTTAAAGCCAGAAGCTTTCGCTATCGCGTGGAAGGCACCCTCTCCTCCCCCCACCCAGTCAGAGCCGGAGTCCCTCAGGGCTCCGTGCTATCACCCATTCTTTTCGCGCTGTATACCAGTGACATCCCACGCTCTCAGCCTAACGTCCTACTAGCCCAATACGCGGATGATACCGCTATTTATACCACTGGGTGGCATATCAGTAGAAAGTCCATTCCCGCCCTCCAACGGGCCATCACCGAGATCGGTGACTGGTTCCGTAAATGGCGCATCGCGGTCAACCCAGTTAAAAGTGCAGCTATGTACTTTACTGAGAAGGGCCGCCCCCGTTACCCGCAACCTTTAACTTTGTTCGACCAACCCATCCCCTGGGTTAGTAAAACAAAATATCTCGGAGTCACCCTTGATCGGAATCTCACCTTTAGCGATCATATAACAACCGTCCGTAACAGAGCGGCCTTTGTAATGGGTCGCCTTGGTCCCCTGATTCGCAAAGAGAGTAAAATGTCTCTTAGAAATAAGAAGACACTTTACACTGCCTGCATCCGCCCCATCATGACTTACGCATCAGTAGTGTTTAGTCATGCTAGTGAGGCCCATCTCCATAAGCTTCAAGTCATTCAAAACCGTTTTCTTCGTAGTGCAACCGGCGCTCCGTGGTATATCCGGAACACCGAGTTGCATTGCGACTTAAACCTTCCCTCTTTAGCGCAGTTCAATAAGGACTGCGCCCGCCGATACTTTGATCGAGCGCCCCACCACTCGAACCCTTTGGTTGTCCAGGCATCGAACTACTCGACCGCCTCTTCTATCCCATTTTTCAAACCCCCCCGTCGCCGACCACGGCAGGTATTAGACGACCCGGATGACCCCATCGCAGTCATTACATTGGCAGCTTTAGCGTTATCCGCAAGTCGTCGAGGTAAAATCCCCAGGTGTGAGGTAATTAGAGGTCACACAATCAAACACCGAGCTCGCCGGCGAGCTCGAGGCAAAAACAAGGTCACGATAAATTGCTCTCCAAATAGTCAAAGAGTATTATTCAGTAGGGCCCAATTGTGCAACACTGCAGTTGCACAGAGGCATTTTGCTCCGATCCCCCCCATGTCTCTCGACAGCGAGACAAGCCGAGGTCCGAACCACAGTGGTGCCCTTGAGCTCGCTGTCAACCCCTCCTATAATAGCGGTACGTTTTCGGCGTCCGCAGGAGACGGAGGTAGAAAGCGCTTTTCGCCTTCTACGCCCGTCTCGGGAGAAGTGCCTTCGGCAGGCAGGACATAGATGCAGGCGGTAGCCAGCATCTATGTCCTCCCTAAAAAAAAAAAAAAAAAACATCCGGCAAATTTTGGTGAGTTTGGTGGTCATCGTTTGATTCTATTCATCCACCTGTCTGGTCGAGGGGAAATTTTCGCACACACTCGCCATCTGCGAATGGTCCCAGTAAATGGTGTTCTACGATGATCAAGAATTGAAATCCTGGATCATCGCAGAGTACCATTTTCTTACCAGTTCCTGCATGGTGAGGTGACCAACCCGTAACCTATTCAAAATATCTTATTTGATATGAGTGAACCAATGTTTATTGAATACTACTGTTATATATTTTTGTTATGTACTAAGCAAGCTCTAGACGGTGAAAGTACAAGTTGTTAAATTTTCACGATTTTTGTTTCTTTCATATTCATGATCTATGGCTCCCTCTTTAAGTTTTTTAATACGTTCTGGCCTATGTTACCCGGAATAACTCAACACTTCTAATGATATCACAAACATCAAAAATTGTTAAGCCGTTACGAAGTTATGGTGGAATAAAGAAACTCACAAACATACATATCAAATCAAATCAAATCAAATCATTTATTGACAAGAATGTTGTACAGATACGGCAAATGTAATGCTTTACAAAAAAATGTCCTTAACATTCTACCAACAAGACAACGGTGTGCAAATGTGTATATAAACAATATAAGTCATTACATACGAGTACATTTAGTTTGAAAGTAGATATAATTGATAATGAAATATTAATATTGCCTATGCCAATAACTATCAAATAAAATACGTCAAAATTTTAATATATAATCAAACTAAAACTAAAATGTAATTCTATTAAGAATATTATAATATAGTGTTTATTACCTTAGAAACTTTGAATGTCATAAAATCATTTAGGGTGTTGTCAAGTAACCATAATGTAATCTTTTTTTTGAAAATATTTAATGTCATGTCTTTAAATGAATTAGGCAATTTATTGTAAAATTTAATTGCATTTATAAACACATTCCTTTTACACATAACTAACTGGCATTTAAGTTGGTAGAGTTTAAATTTATCTCTCACATTTATACTTGATATACTAAGTTTAATCCAATGTAAAATATTTTGGATGTTCCTTTACAAAAACACAAATATCTATAATATACATGCAAACCATGGTAAGCTACGAAAATGTTTGAAAATTGGTTTGCAACTATACTGCAGGCATACATGAACCCTGAAAACATAACTCTCCTTTTTTTGGGCAGTAGCGTTAAAATAGGTGCAACATGTGACGGTAATATTATTATTACCGTGATAAAGTACACACCTAGTGGCATGTGGTCTCAGAGCAATTAGGTAAGAAAGAGGGAATCCTAAAAAAATCAAAAGTGAAGCACAAAGTTCTGCCAATTTTATGTAAGACTCAACTCACTCACACAAACATATCTCAATTCATCCAAATTTTTCCTCATTCACGATAGACCGTCACACATAACGGAATGGCGTATCAAAACACACATATGTATTGAATTTTATGTAATATTAAAATATTAATATTAAGACGCAATTTAGGTTATAATTTCAAATAAAAATGTAAACAGTGCTATCTTGAAGTATCGCCAGATATAAATTTTTAGGTTGTTTCCAAAAGTATGCAGTTTTTAAAAGACGGTCTGCGTACCACTAACGTTATATACTTTAACTAAATATGCTTAACAGAAAAATCTAAGAGCTTGTATTATATAGCAAAAATAACTAGTAAAGACTATTTTACCTAGGTACGTAAACCTACCATTTTTTGAGGTCGGTGTCAGGCCCTTACTTAGTGTGTCTATCATCAGTAAGTCCTATATAGAACGACCTCAAAATTAGTTGCTTTATGTACCTTCTTGGCCCAGTTTCGATGTTTTTCGTGTTTTCACCCTTTTTAGTAAATTAGATTGTTTTGAAGGACATTCTGCTATGCTAGAATGTCCTAATAAAGTTTCGGGTTGCTATGCAACACATAAAATAACTGAATGATAAAAATGACAGTTGACATGCAGCGCGTTTCAAGCTTTAACCGATGGATAGGCTAAATCAATAATTGTGAAACGCAAAGATAGTGTTTTATTTATTGAATATGTACTGGGTAGTAAAACCGGAACTTACTCGAACATTCTGAAACAGGCCCTTGGTGTTATGCGATTTCTAGTTTCTGTTAGTTCAATTATAAAGCAATTTCTAAGGTAACGCCAGCTTTTTGCATTTCCAAATTACTGGAGCCATCGAACATTCGATATAGAAAATGCGGAACGGTACAATTCATCCTCTCACCGCATTGAATGATATCAAATTGAAATTGTGATCGCGATTGACGCGGTTGTATTGAGAATAGAGAATTCAAATTAATTTTACAAATTGCTATAACAATGAAAAGTAAAGGCAAAATCAGTTACATTGACCGTTTTTTATTTTAAAACATTACTAGCAATATTTCATATTTAAATGGGATGCCCTGTGATCGTCCATGATCCATAGGTTGAAGTCTGAAATTTATTATAAAGATAAAATTGAAGATCATTTATGGTAAGTAATAAAACTTTAGCGTCTGCTTCAATTTATTAAAATTTTATCAAGGGTCCGTTTCAGAATGTCCTAATAACGTTTCGAGTTGCTAATCAACACATAAAATAACTGAATGATAAAAATGTCAGTTAACATGCAGCGCGTTTCAAGCTTTAACAGATGGATAGGCTAAATCGATGACTGTGAAACGCAAAGATAGTGTTTTGTTTAATAAATATGTTCTAGGTAGTATAACCGGAACTTACTCGAACATTCTGAAACAGGCCCTTACGTTTTAGGCACTTAAGTTACTAATTAGTATACACTAATTGGCCCTGATTTCGGGCTGTGGCAGGCCTATTTTTGGTATTACTAAATTTTCATTATGACGTACGTAGTACGTAATCACATTTTTCTTTCTTAGTATTTTTTTCTTATCTGTGAGTATTTTTAATAAGCTATTTGTTGTAAACGTTAAGAGAAATCACTGTCATTATTTTGTTTCTTTTTAAGTGTTTTTTGCTGGAGTACGTATTTTTAAACCATTTATTAATCTTGATACCTTTTTATGACATTTAAACGCTTTAGCGTTGGACTAATGCCACCGTAATGGACATGGTGGAGATGGTAGGGCTGACAATATCTTCAGAGTCACGGGGAGCCTGTGGCTACAAGTGGCTAGTATATTTCCATAAATGGTGTTGAATCTGAGGGCGTAAGTTAAACAATGGACGTCTCCTGCTGATGATAATGAAGGGACATGGACTTTATATTTACTTGAGGCCAACAACACGTACTAGTAAAACCAAGTATACAAAGACACAAAGGATGCACCAATGGTCCATACCATTGATGCACATAACTTACTTCAGTCTTACATATGTTATATTTCTTTATAATTGTAGTTTTTCCATTGAACATTGAAAAATTTATAAAAAAAACAGGAGAAATGCACTCGTACCTCGAACTTGGCATTTTCAAATTAAGCGACGGCTCCTGATTGAGACTCAACAGTGTGCGTATACTACGTACATACGTCTATGCTGTCTTCCTGTCTTTGTCATTCAATAAAACATATCATATACAATGGAAATGTAGCTTAGTAACAATAAAGCAGGGTACACTCTATTGTCACAAAGCTACCCTACCATTTTTAGCTGAATGAGTTTAACAATATATAGATTTCTATTGGAAAACAATGGTCAGTCTTTAAATGGCATGGTTGAGTTTGTACAGACTATTTACACGAACTTTATACAATACTATAATAATAATAATAATATATATTTGCTTAAAAAATATTAACATAGCATATTTTTTGCCATTACAGCATGCAAATTATTAGGATTTTGCAAGAAAACTAATAATCATTAAACAATATTATATAAGTATAAAATCAATTGATGTGAAAATAAATGAATGTCAATGAAATTTTATTAAGATTATGTTGCAATATTTCTATTATTAAAGAATTCGTTCACTGAATAAAAACACATCTCGACCAACCACTTATGCAATCTGCTTATAGTATTACTATACTGCTACTACAATAAAAGCATTTAGAAAACCTAACCTGTAAGTCGTTCCAGACTCACACGCAGTCCAAATTTTCCAGCCAACTACCAGTTGGCAGCGTGCCCAGCATGCTGGTAGCAATACCCCATTGAATTGCAATGCGTATTTGTTGAGCCAATAAGGTGCCAGCATTTTGATCACGCGTCGCATCGACCAAGCGCTCCGATAAGTTTTGGCAAATACGAGGAGGTCCTGGCCTTCACGGACTCAACGATCCTACACAAAACGCCTTAAATATGTAACTACTACGAAGGTTAGCAAATGTTTAATAAATGTTGCCTAAGCTAATGTTAAGCGAACCTTCGATAGCTGATGCAAATTGTTTAAAAGTCGAAATAGAAAATCATACTGCTGTTTTGGGAATCTACAGGCCGCCATGTTACAGTTCAGCAGAGAATTTTCTTTTATCACTAGACAGCATTATATCCCAGCTTAAGGACTATAATGATATAATTTTAGTAGGAGATATCAATATCGATATTAAACCTGGAAACAATGACCCTAAATCTATGGAATACCTAAACATGCTAGCCATAAATGGTCTGATGCCTACTCATTTGCTTCCAACAAGGTTAAATAATTGCTTGGATCATTCTTTTATTAAAACAAAAAGAGTAGTCAATACTATTGTTTGCTTATCTACGGTGACAGACCACTATACTGTTATAACATCTATTGAAAACAACGTTATCAATAAAAGAAGGGATTCCACAAAAACAATTAAAAAAGTGGATTACACTTCAGTCATTAACGAACTAAAAGCTATTGACTGGCAAAAAACATTTTCTACTCTCTCAGGTATAAATGAAAGAACTCATGTATTTTTAAAAATAATTGAACAAATAATTACCAAGCACACTCGCTTAGATACTGTACCCAAGCGGAAGAGAATCATTAAACCATGGGTAACATCAGGTATATTGCGATGTATGAAATTCCGGGATATATTGCATCTAAGATCTAAGAAAAAATCTTGTGACGAATTATTGAAAATAACATACTTTAGATACAGAAACTACTGTAATAAAATATTGAAAAAATTAAAGCAACAATACGAGAGAAAAATAATAAATGATAGCAAAGGGGATATAAAAAAGACTTGGAAGATAATTAAAAATATTTGTAATATGGATCAGACCTCTAAATCACCAACTGAACTTCTTACTACATCAACTGACTCTCAAAGTGCAATCCTACAGGTTAATAATCATTTTGCTACTGTAGGCCAAAACTTAGCTGCCCAAATATTGGAACGTTTAAAAACTACTGAACAAGATCTGACTACGCTCGATGATGTTAAGCCTATTCCACTAAATTCTTTAGTATTGATACCAACAGATGAAACCGAGATTAAAAAACATATTATATCACTACGTAATACAACATCTTCTGGATGGGATGGTATCTCATCAAATGTCTTTAAGCAAGGCATTAATATCCTATCTGCACCAATATCATATCTTTGCAATGAATCTATGAATACTGGTGTTTTCCCAACCGAACTTAAGAAATCTATTGTGATTCCAATCCATAAAGCGGGGAATAGAGACAGTGTCAATAACTACCGACCAATATCGATACTACCTACACATTCAAAAATTTTCGAGAAGGTATTAAACAATAGATTACTGAACTTTTTAGAAAAATATGAACTAATTTCCTCAAATCAATTTGGATTTAGAGCTAAAAAGTCTACCTCAGAAGCTATTAATAAATTAGTTACTCACGCTATTAAGCAATTAGATAATTCCAAAAAGTGTGTAGGTGTATTTCTTGATTTGACGAAGGCATTCGACACTGTTTCTATTCCACTGCTTTTAAAAAAGATGGAGCAGAAAGGAGTAAGGGGAACTCCACATGAGCTATTCCGGAGTTATTTACAAAATAGAAAGCAGGTTACAAGGATAGAAACTTCACTTAGTAATGAAGAAGATGTACCTTATGGAGTCCCGCAAGGAAGCGTTCTTGGGCCAACGTTATTTCTAATATATATAGATGGACTGTGCCGGAAAAAGCTTGAAAATGCCGAAATTATAACATTTGCAGATGATACAGTAGTTTTATTTAATGGTGACACTTGGGATGAAGCCAAATATTTTGCCGAAAAGGGGTTTGCACAAATTATAAAGTGGTTAGATTTTAATTTATTAACACTGAACTTAGATAAGACAAAATACTTGACATTTAGTATCAAAGAAAACTTACAACCAGGTGGTAAATTTGAGTTAAGGGCTCATTCCTGCAATAATCCTGATAAATGTAATTGCTATGTTTTGACTTCTACAGACGAAACTAAGTATTTAGGCGTAATAATAGATAAATACCTAAGATGGGAGTCTCAAATACGGTTATTTGCGGGAAGAACCCGAAAGCTAATTTATGTATTTAAAAACTTAAGGCATATAGGTGATATCTCTACCTTAAAGAATGTATATTTTGGTTTGTGTCAATCTGTCTTGTCCTATGGTATTCTCGCTTGGGGAGGAGCGAACAAAACGTTATTTTTACAACTAGAGAGAGCCCAGCGGGCTGTATTGAAAGTAATGTTTTATAAGCCATACCAATATCCCACTCAACAATTATATATCGACACAGATGTCCTTAGCGTTCGTCAACTATTTATAAAAGCACTGATTATTAATCAACATAAATATCCTATGATAATAGCCCACCAGTATAAACGTAGAAGTGATAAAGTATATGAAACTATAAAATGCAATACACAATTCATAAAAAAATTCTCGCATTGGTTGGGTCCCCATGTATATAACAAAATTAATTATCACGTGAAAATATCTGACGCAAATATATACAACTGCAAAAAAAAGCTTGACACCTATCTAAAATCTCTAAGTTATGATAACACTGAAGCACTTTTGAGAGTAATATCGTAATAATAAAATCAATATATCTGACTGACACATATAAAATAATAACACATTTATAAATTTATAAGCGTACAAAGGGATTTCATACACAATATGCTTTCTATATAACAATTTAAAATTTTAGTGAGTACTTATCTACTTGCTTACAAATTAATTTGCGCCCATTCTCAGTTCTAACATAACATAAACCAATACAACCTACACTTCATCATACTCAAAATTCAGAAACACAACCTATACATGTATACATTACTCAACACAAAATACTATCCATATATAAAAGTACATAACATATTAACTTTAAGTAATAATACACATAACAATACTTAACATATTAAAAAGAAAAAAAAACTAATGTAAGTATAAATAAATATATATTTTTAAATGTATAAGCTAATATTGTATAATAAAGTAGTTAAAAATGTCTCATTACCGTATACTATATAAATATATACCAGTTGTTATTGGTATTACTAATAACTACCATACTCATAATATGTCAATAATTGCAATAATGTTTAATCTGTAAACCGTGCATATACTGTGTGTGAACAATAACATGTTTGTGTGTGGATGAGGAATGCTCTGCCCTGCCGTCGTACAGTGCAAACTAGTGCGGAGGGTAGATGTGAATCTTTCATTCAAATTCATTTTAAAAAGCACAATATAAAGAAACGAAACGATACATACTCGTAACTACTTAATACCCTTATGGTGGCATCTACAAAGTTGCAACAATGTATTTTGTTACTATGATATGAAGTTTACATTTATTTTTGGTTAATAAGAAAATAAAAATGTATGGTTATGTAGGTACTTATTCCTATACACTTTGTAGATAATACCTATTGTAAGATCTTAGTATTTTGCAATAAATACTAAGATATTACAATAGCATACCTAGACAATATTGACGAGTTGGTCTTATATAATGTTATCTCTTTATATATATTTTAACGAAAGTGCATATTTTATTAGTGTAAATAAAGTTATTATTATTATTATCATTATTAAATATTTGGAATACCTAGAATTAAAAAGTTCAGGTGGAAACTGACATCTGAGCGGAAAATGCAACGTTTGAACAGTTTTTCACTTTTGTGGCTTAGTTTTGTAGGTATTCTAAAAGATCGTGGTACCACGAGTTTAAAATCATATTGTTCGTCTTATCGTTAGCAGTTTAGACAACAATGGACATGATTACCATAATTTACCCAAAAAAAATTGTCACGTTTGCATGTAACAAATGTACCAATGGGTATTCTTCCGGTTAGGCTGCGTGATGTTTGTGACGTCACGTAGATAACAGGAAAATTAGGCGGAATTGTCACTAGATATATAATTTTATGCTTTTTTAAGTGTTTTATCTAAATATTATTTAATGTTTTTTTAAGATACTTTTGAAAGTATTTGTTATTATTAAACATAAATTTCCGCAAAGTAACGCCTTAATCTATTCATTACGTAAATACTTCAGTAAGTAATATAAAAATATATTAGATTTTGTAAAAAGAAATCTCCAAATCTCGCATTCGTGATCTTGAACAATAGCATAGATCAAATATTAACAATAGTTAGACAATCTAGCAATATAACCAAAATGTTAATAAATTTATAAAATTATTAACATTTTGGTCCTTTCATCGATCACCTTGATTCTATTAACTTTTTGAAGTAGAAACTAAAGCACTTATAAAATTATTTCCACCTTTAAGAATACCTACTCAGATAAGTACACATATAAATCATACTTACATACAAAAAATATGTTTTTATATTAGTTTCTGTATAAAGTCAGAGATCAACAAAGTATAATTTACGTGATAATTCGTACATTCCTTTGACATAAGCTGCGAAGCCTTTCCCTTTTTAATTTTCCTTCAGTTTTATCGTGTCAAAGAAGGTAATAGAAAAACAAATTTCTGTAACTGAAGGATTAAACTTCCTAACTTTGGCCCGTGGACTGCCGTTATTAATTAGGACCGTAGATTTTTGTAACAAACTTAATTTTGCAGTTTCCTTAAAGCTTCAAAACAGTTAATTTAATAAGTATGATAACGATATTGTTTGAGCTCAAACATTCTTATACTTTTTTTTTCTATAGCTTTTACCTTTGGTTGCTCCAATCAATAGTTCAAAATGTTTATATCCTTTTGTCCACGTTCGTAACTGATTTTTGATAACCAGATACGAACATTGGCTCTCAACACGCTGTCAGGTGATTGGCGACAGACTTTCTACTTGAGGGTGGTAGCTAGCCAGGCGGGCACTCGCAAAATATATAATACCACCATGCTATAACGACTGCCTTCCTAAGACAACAACCGCGACTGACGGCTTAACGTGCCCTTCGGAGCAGAAAGCACTCACTAGTAATGTCACCAGCGGTCACGCATCCGACGTTGCTTAACTTTGCTGATCGGTTCAGAATGGCTAAGCAAACTTTGCTTCGAGCGCTTCAAAACTGAATGATTATACTGTGATAAGATAAGGTACATAGTAACTGTAAAATAACCACGTAGTAGCCAGTATACTCTACCGGAGCATTACTCCGTTCCGTCAATAGAGGCTGCGATGAGAGTCGTAGGGCGCTGTAGTGGCTCCTCGACGCCTCTTGCTGTGCTAGTTTTTGCTCGCATTTTCCCACTTTTTCAGAATACTGTTAGCTTATTTTTTACAGCTGCGAGAACGACAAGTGTTGGGTTTTGTAAGTAAGATATACCTTCCTCAATGTTGTTTATTTATGTACAATGTTTCTGAAGAATTATTCAGTCCACTTTTCTCCAAATTTCTGCTATTATGATTAAATTTTCCTTTTTCCATACTAATCAATACCATGTTATATATGTTACTATGATAAATACTATATATGTTACTAGCGGCCGGCCCGGGGTAATTACGACTATAAATTGAGATGTAAGCTATCCTATCTTTCAATTTGAATTTGAATTTGATTTGCACACGGGGTGCAAATCAAATTTAAAATTGGTTCAGTAGTTCAGGAGGCCATCGTGGTCAAACAACGTGACACGTTATTTTTATATATATAAAGGAATTATGTTTGTATTATTATGACTGAAAAGCTAAACAGGTCATATTAATATGTGATATAGGGATTATGTTTATGCTCATGTGCCATACTAAGATACCTATTCCACAAACACGTAAGGGCTTTATTGGTTCTATGCTAATTCAGAAAAATACTTTTCTCAAACATGCTTGGAAATGTGAGCATTATTTTGACAACCTTCTTCGAGATAAATCGAAATTGCTGTACTGGCCAAATACATGCGCTCAGCGGCCGGCAAAAAATGTATGAAAATCTATATCTGTCGTGTAATTTAAAAATAGAACGACCTTTTACTTCGAAGCATGGCAAACAAGGAGGTAACTTATCAAAGGTTTTATTTAAATTTCGATCTGGCTTGCAACTAGAACGCTGTCTATTGAAAATTGTAAATTTAACAACTGTATCTTTAAATAAAAAAATCTGCCTAGGTACTACTTTGTTTTAATTTTCGTGCATTATTTGAGAAAAGCACTATACAAGCCTTGGCCACAACAAGGCATTGATGGACTTACGTGTGTGTGCCTCGACTTCGCCTCGGCCCACATTTACACGGTTGTCCATCAATGCCTCCTTTGCTGGCCGCTGCAGTAATGTACTAATAATATGTCGAGGGTATTGAAGGTATTGTTAGCGCTATCTATACAAAGGTAGTTTCGTAATATTTTAATTACCAAGTCTTCAAACTTGGTCAATTTGCAGGCATGTCTTTGAGCTGACAGCTAAGAATATTTATGCTTTTAACCTACTATTTATAACAGACTAAAAAAAGGAGAATTTTCTTAATTCAACTGTATCTTTTTGTAAGTATCCTCAAAGGTCTTTTCAGGGTGTACCGGTTTTGATGATTTTTACAGTCGAAAACTTGTGCTTGTTATGCAGTCCCATATAATTTGATCTGACGAAAAGTATTTGAGTTATTCCTAATGGTGCGTATTTTATGTTCAGAGTTGTTTTTTTTTGTTAAAGTTTTATATATTTAATTACTATGCGTTTAAATTTGGTAAATTTTCACGCATGTTCGTGAGTTGAGTCTATGGCCAATAATATCTATGCATTTAGTCTGCTAGTTTTTTGTTTTAGTATTTAATTTATTTCTCAATATTATAATAAGAATTACACACCATACAAACAATTACCATACAAACGATATTTTGCATACTTTTTATTTACTCAAATTTACGAAAATCTGGCACAACAGAAGCATACTTTGTATGGAAAGTGATATGAATATACTTCCCGTAATAATAAAAGTGAAATTCGCTCTAATTTAGTTGTTTAATACAGAATTTGAGGGAAATATATTATCTTCAGAATATTTATAGATCGTATCTATTCAAAGAAAATTCTTGTATATTAGTGTTTTAAGTAGCTTAAGGTTATTTGTTTTCATTCATTCAAGTAGTTTTTTCAAGTTATTGTGACAGATCAAGCACGAGACCCACCTGATGTTAAGCGGACTAACCTCTGCCTATAACAGAAAATTTTGTCACAAGTCACGAATTTCACTGCGCCCTTCACAAAAACAAATATAGTTGTTAAGTCTCATTTGCCTGTAATTTTACTGGCTCTCAAATACTGCTACCGTAACATACTATTAAATACTTGGCGACAGATTTTCTACTCTAGGGTGGTAGCTAGCCAGGAGATCAATCGCAAAATGACCATCCTGCGAAGCTCACTTTCTCTCTTGTAGCTCTTTAGTTCCCTCCTAAAATGCTTTAATGCATTTTATTATATAACCTCTCAGTCCAGTCTAAAAAAATTGCCAACGATATTCTTAGTTTTTCTTAGGGACTTCGACTGCACACGCTGACGTATCGGCGAGCCGTGTCGCCACTCCCCTGTTGCAAAAAATGTTTTCCAATGAGAATTTGAGGCAAAGGGAATTCAACGCGGAGAGAATACCCGTGATTTCTTGAAGTGCTTTTTGGTTCACGAGGATTACGCTGACATTCAATTTTGTTCACTATAATTTTAGTTAGTTGCTGCATTTTAATATTTGTACATTACAAAAAATAATCAGGTCAAAACTAGCCTCAAGTTAATTATGTTTCTTAAAAACTTATTGATTGTCATTTTAAAAAGCTATACAAATTTCGATTTTTGTATAAACATAATAATTAGAAGTATTCTACTTTATTTCAGGGAGTTCGATGTGCGTAGCCAAATTATTGCCTGTATTTCTAAATTCAATTTTAATGATTTGTTAGTACTTATTAATATATGATCATATTAGCGAATATATTACTTACAGCTCTCCGTCTATTGAGGCTACGAATTTGGAGACTGTAATGGCTCCTCGACGCCTTGTGCCAGTTTTTTGGCGCGTTTTCCCACTTTGTCAGAATTCTGTAAGCATAGTTTTTTCGGTTACGACGACAAAACATCAGGATAATTTTTCCAAAATTATAGTTCGTTCGATGTAGAATTTAATTATGCATATTCCAAAATTATTTATGCTTTTGGACTTTTAATAAGTATAATTGCAGTAATAAGCTTTTATTTTAAGAATGTAGTTACTAGTTTTTTGAATCCATCATGATCATCAGCATCATAAGGGCAAGTTAAGGACCACGTCTCAGTGCCATAAGTCATCACTGGCAACACACACTGGTTGAAGACTTTGGTCTTCAGGCTCTGAGGGATGTCCGACGAAAAGACGTCGCGTAACTTCCCGAACGCCATCTGAGTTGGATTGTTTGGGCGACCTCTTTGTCGAAGTTGGATCTACCTAACTGGAGACTCCGTCCCAGGTAAATGTTATAGTCAACACTTCGAGCGTATCGTTCCTAACAACTACTGATACGGGTGCATCATGGACATTAGACATAATTTTCGTATTGTCCGTGTTCATTTTAAGACCCAGCTGCTGGGAAACTCTACTGAGGTCGCTTAGCATTGTCCATCCTCAGCGCCCTCAAGCGATTCTGCCATTATGACTATGTCATCGGTGGAACTAAGGTGGGTAATGTATTCGCCATAAATATAGATGCCGAATTCTTTCCAGTCCAAGAACTTAAAAACGTACTGCAACGCATTCGTGAACAGTTTCGGAGAAATAACGTCTCTCTGTCTCACGCCTTGTTGCAATTGGACTGGTTCCGCGCATTTGTCTTGTAGTCGAATCGACATGGTGGCGTTTCTATACAAACACTTCAGCGCTTCGATGTACCTATAATCGATTTGGCAACGCTGAAGAGACTGCAGTACGGCCCAGGTTTCGATTGAATCGAAGGCTTTTTACATAGTCCACAAACTGTAGACGACTTAACATTAACGACTACCAATAAATTTATTCCCTAATTAAGATAAGTTTTTTTTTATTGCTGAGAGCTTCTGACCACTATCTCACGTGATGTGATGTACGGTCGAAGATGTTGTTTAAGGTAATCTAGAATTACTGGCTCTCTAAAAAAGCTGCCAGTAGGTTCTGTTAGGTGCTTGGTGGCAGATTATTGATTTGAGGGTGGTAAATAGCCAGGTGAGCATTCCCAAAATGTCCTACCATCGTGCTGTAACGACTGGGGTGCCATCCTGAGAAAACAATCGAGTCCGCAGACGGCTTACGTTGCCCACCAAAACACCTAAGCGGCACTCAGTAGTAATTGCCACTAGCGGTCACCCATCCAAGTCATGACCGCACGTTGACCGCACGGCATTGGACCTTGCTTAACAGAGTGATCGGTTAATTCAGAAGTATTCGTTATTTTACTATATTGCCGATCAAAATCTATTCAAGCTTAGCATTAAAGTAGGTGAGTAGATTCACTTTTCAGAATTTTTAAACAAAGCACTCCGACCTTACTGAAGCTCAGCCTTTTTTGTGTGGGCTTTTCTTTCAAACAAAGTATACATTCTTTAAAATTATGGTAAAAATATTCAAAAAATATAAACATTTTCAAAGAATATCACAAAAATTCTAAGCCCATAATATTCAAAAGATATTTTAAAATTCGCTACTAAATCAGATTAAACTACGAAGTAAACTGACGTTTTTAAGATAATAGACTAAGGCTGTACCTAAACGAATAGTTAAGCTGTTATAAGACGTAATAAAAATGTACAAAATCTTAATGAGAAGTTAATTCATCGGCATAAGTTCCTTATAATACATTTTCAATAATTCCAAGTACGAAATTATCGCCAAGCATACAAATAAGAATAGTTTTTACTGCCTGAAGTTATAAAGGTACAGAGTAAATATGAATCCATAGGTTCCCGAACTAGCGTAACCTGTATTTCAGGTACCATAGGCTTCTCCCATAATAGTTATGCCACTGGCACTTACGTCTTATATTAACTATCCGGTGCTTGCAATGTGTACTTAGAGCTTAAGAAACGTATTGTGTGTGTGTTTTTTTATGTTATTGTGACGGAACAAGCTCGAGGCTCGCCTGATGTAAAGCAGACTAACCTCTGCCTATAACAGATGCATTTCATCACAAGACACGAATTGCACTGCGCTCGTCACCTTGAGACATAGTTTTTAAGTCTCTTGTGCCTGTAGTTTCACTGGTTCTCAAGGATTGCTGCCGGAACACACCGTTAGGTGTTTAGGTGCTTGGCAACAGATTTCCTACTTGAGTGTGTGTGTGTGTGTAAGTGTATGAGTGTAAGTGAATTTGTAGTTTATATTGTTTGTTAACCTAATTGGTCGGTTGAAAACGTCTGGGCAAGCTCTACTATGAGTGCTCAACATAGCAAATAACAGTTCACCAATGACTAAACGATTACTAATTACTTTAGTTCTAAATAAAACCGGCAAAAACTAGCTAACTAGCTAGCTAACTACCGCAGACGCAGCTGTGCACTCGCCCTGATGATGAGTATCTGATATACTCGAAACCCGGGTCGACGTATTCGATCCCCAACGTGAGTGTTTTTGCCGGTTTTATTTATAATATTTAAATATGTGTGAAACTCACGAGAATTTCATTTCAAAAATACTTTAGTTCTCTTCTAACGTGACACAATACATGTTTTTTTTTTTTTTTTTTTTTATGTTATTGTGACGGAACAAGCTCGAGGACCACCTGATGTTAAGTGGTTTCCTCTGCCTATAACAGATGCATTTCGTCACAGGTGAAGAATTGCACTGCGCCCTTCACCTTGAGACATAGTTGTTATGTCTCATGTGCCTGTAATTTCACTGGCTCTCAAGGACTGCTGCCGGAACACACCGTTAGGTGCTTGGCGACAGATTTTCAACTTGAGGGTGGTCGCTAGCCAGGCGGGCATTCGCAAAAAGCCCTTCCACCATGCGGTGAAGCTCAAGCCCGCGGCGGGATTCGAACCATGGACCTGCTGCGCGGCAGTCCATAGCCAATGCCACTGAGCTATCACTGCTTCAACATAACATGTGTCGAATCATTGACAGACATATTTCAAAACGTTGTTATCCCGCATATTGTTCACTGAATTACAAAGGACGGTGGATATTGATATTAATCTTTAGTCTAAACTAATATTATAGAGAGGAAATATTTTATTGTTTGTTTGCGTTGAATAGGCTCTAAAACTAATGGACCGAATTGAGGAATTCTTTCTCCATTAGAATCTTAAGTTATCCCTCATGATTAAGGCTATATAATATTCTCAAAAAGTTAGGGTACCGTATGAAAATTTTTGATCATGTAAACAAAAGTATTATATACCAAAAAAAATAATAATAATAAAACATTTATTTTAGACTTAAGTCCATAGTGTTAGTAACATTTAATATATATTGCTATGTTAGCTAAATATTTATATCATAATAGTTACAATTTACATAACAATCAAGCTTGTTGACCACCTGATGTTAAGTGGAGTAACCTCTGCCTATAACAGATGCATTTCGTCACAAGGCACGAATTGCACTGCGCCCGTCACATTGAGACATAGTTGTTAACTCTCATGTGCCTGTGATTTCACTGGCTCTCAAGGACTGCTCCCGGAACACACCGTTAGGTGCTTGGCGACAGATTTTCTACTTGAGGGTGATCACTAGCCTGGCGGGCATTCGTAAAACCTCTTCCACCATGCGGTGAAGCTCAAGCCCGTGGCGGGATTCGAACCATGGACCTGCGACTATGTCCATAGCGAATGCCACTGAGCTATCATTGGTTCAGGGTGGTAACTTCACTTGTGGGAATATGTGTTATATAGGTCATTGTTTTCTATAGAAACGTCCAACAACTTTATGTTTAGAGTTACATTATTATAACTATTGTAAGAAAAGTGGCCATTAAAACTTTTCGCTGTTAAATTTATTTTCCGAACAGTGTCGATTTGCCAGAACATGTCTCATGTCGCTAACTTTAGTCTATATATCATGGAATACTACCTTCTTCCGACCGTGCAAGACGTGACATCACGTCATAAATAAGTTCAGACCCATATAAGTTCTGAGTAAGAGTTATGACAGCTACGTAGGTAAGTACTCCATAAAAAATTTTGGGCATAATTTAAGTCGAAATTAACTTCTTTTTGCCAAAGCCTAAGCCAACCGTACTTTTAAAGTACTGATTTTTAGGGTTCCGTACCCAAAGGGTAAAATCGGGACCCTATTACTGAGACTTCGCTGTTCGTCCGTCCGTCCGTCCGCCCGTCACCAGGCAGTATCTCAAGAACGGTTATAGCTAGACAGTTCAAATTTTCACAGATGATGTATTTTTTTTGCTTCTGTAACAACAAATACAAAAAATTGGCCATGTGCGAGTCGGACTTGCACACGTAAAAACACAAAAAAAATAAAATATGAAGTCTAATGTTGTACAGCTAATGGTACGGAACCCTTCGTGCGCGAGTCCGACTCGCACTTGGCAGATTTTTATAATTAAAATCAATTTTAACCTATAGAAATTTCTACTTGAAGTTTCGAAATTTGAACTTTGTATAATATTTGGTATATTTATTGAATAGTTATTACAGTTCTATGACGTACGTAATCATTCGAAAACAGCAATACATTTTCAGGGATATAATCTCACCTATTGATCATAGGATTACAGGGGACGGGATGGATATACGAGTAACTCCATCATATAATTTTAGTACCGTCAATCCCTCAAGATAACGTCGTTATATATACAACTCAAATTTGATTTCTATACAAATCATCACGGCTTTATCGACTGAACGAGGTCTTTCTGGCATATTAAAGTTCAGAGCATTTGTAGAATTGTTTGTTTATGTAGATGAATGTTTTGCTATCGATATATCGAATCACCAGATTTTATATTCTTGAAATTTGCTAGTTTATTATAAAAGGAAAAATTCGTATATGAACTAAATTGTTTTTTTTTTATAGCTCATAGGCTAGCCTTTGATCACTATCCCACCTGATGAAAAGTGATGATGTGGTTGAAGATGTTGCTAACCAATGAAGCTAACCTAGAATTACTGACTCTCGGAACATAGGTGTTTGGCAACAGATTTTCTATTTGAGGGTGCCTACCACCATGCTATGACGACTGCCATCCTAAGACAACAACTGGGACCGACGGCGTAACATGCCTTCCGAAGCACGTAAGCGCTCAGTATAGACATATTTTAGAATTGGAAATATATCTTCCTGTTGGCGTCATAAGAGGCGATGAAAACAAAAAAAACATTGCCTTCTGAAGACTGCCAAGCGTTATAGATTCAGGATTCAAGATATTTATTTGTAAGCGTGGGGATTATGGCTAACTCCCGTAATTGGGCAGGTCTTTGTTCAACTGTGTTGTTGTTGTACATTATGATATAATATATGAGGTTGTTTTGTTGATTTTTAAAACTAAGCATGAAGTAGGTATTTATATACATTTTAAATTTTGTATCAGGTATATAAATTTAAACCTCTTATTTTAGTATTTTAATGCAACTAGAAAATATTTTTTTTTTTTTCACATTTAGGTTATAACGTATAAGCAACGAATAAGCATTACAATTCAACGGGGCAATGCTGCCAGCATGCTGGGCACGCTGCCAACTGGTAGTGGGCTGGAGCACTTTGACTGCCTGTGTGTCTGCTATGACTTATAGGTTGTCTAAATGCTTTTATTTTAGTAGTTATATTGTTCGTAATATTTCGTTCAATAAAAGCATACCGCCGGTTTTCTAACGTATTGTCTCCTCACAAATGCATATACGCATATCAAATCCACAGATTACTTCGAATGATTTAACGACAGATTTTTTTAAATTTACCGAACACGACGAGGTTTCTTTGGCAAGATTTTGTTTTGTTTGACATGTTTGCTTCAAATTCGATACCAACCTTAATGAAATTTGGGAAAAAAATAATCTAAAAGTATATATCTAAATGTGTCTATCAATTAAGGGTTTTCTGATTATACACGTATTTATGATCACAGAATAGTTTGAAAATTTTAAAAAACGGTTTTTTTTTATAAAAAACCTTAAAAACTTTGTTGTTACGTCTATTTATAAGATAATATGTTGCAATTTCAGCATAAGTTATGGATGGAGGAACAGGGCTTAAACTGCGTTTCAGTAAAAAAAATGTTTTGGGATCCTAAGGAGTAACACTCGATCGAGTAACAGTAATAATTGTTGGGAGAATACTTCCATGTTAGTTACTTAGGTACAAAAAAATATTTTTCATTCCTAACGAGTCACCAACATCACTTAGTACCTCGTTTTTCATAGTAACCGAGCCAACGGCCGTGGTCCCAAGCTCTCAGTTCATCGTTCCACGTTCACTGTGCTTCAAAGCGAGCGGTCGAGTTATTCAGTTCAATCAGTTTCTTATACATATTATACATATGGAAGGCGTGAGGGATAGCAAACCTTCGCTCGGTAACAACATTGTCAATGACAGCGGCTAGTTCTTTTTACCAAAAAGATTCTACAATGCAACAGACTCGAACAGAACTCCGATAAAACATGCGTTCTTTTCGACCGCCGCGTTTTGACAGCAGCTGTTGTTCGTGCATTCATCTAAGCAATATCAGACTTCACAGTGAACTGCAGAACTCGGTACTTAGAACTCTAGAACGTTCTGCTGCAGCTTCTCAAGATTCTAACTTGTAACCCTATTTGGTTTATAATACATTTTCAACATAAATACGTATAAAATCAGTACTAATATTATAAATGTGAAAGTAACTCTGTCTGTCTGTCTGTTACCGATTTGAATGAAATTTGGTATGGAAATAGTTTGAGACCCAGGAAAAGCGCGTTTGTTTTTGAAGCGCTCGTAGCCAAGTTTGCTTAGCCATTCTGAATCGATCAGCAAAGTTAAGCAACGTCCGCCGCGGTCATGACTTGGATGGGTGACCGCTGGTTGGGCATTACTACTGAGCGCTTCCGTGCTTCGGCGGGCACGTTAAGCCGTCGGTCCCGGTTGTTGTCTTAGGATAGCAGTCGTTACAGCATGGTGGTAGGGCACTTTGCAAATGCCCACCTGGCTAGCTACCACCCTCAAGTTGAAAAATCTGTCGCCAAGCACCTAACGGTGCGTTCCGGCAGCTGTCCTTGAGAGCCAGTAACTCTAGGTTAGTCTGAACAACATCCTCGACCACATCATCACTTACCATCAGGTGAGATAGTGGTCAAAGACTAACCTATCAGGCATAAAAAAAAAAAAAAAAACATAGGAAAGTTTTTATCCAACTGCGCAATTTTTCGCGATAACCGACATACGCGCGGGCGGAGCCGCGCCCGGAAAGCTAGTCTTCCATAAAAACATTGTCACTATTCGCAGTTTATCTTCCCCAACCTGTAATGCCATCAAATAATATTATGTCTAGCACTTATTTTTTATCCAACAAGCAATAAAATAGATAAGTATCTATTTATGCAAATAAAAATATCTTATCAACAACTACTCCAGTTTTATCCATTCAATGAAGTAAAATCATATATATACCTACTTAATTAAATAATATCAGATATGGAAACAATATATTGATTGATAAACTACTTTACTAGGTTTTATATATGTACCTTCATATTTACTATTAGTTTACGCAGAACTGAACACTGGCGATGTACCTACTGATTTTAAATATGGGTTTACTCACAGAAAAGAGAATTTATATCTCTACTATGGGTTTACTACTTGGTTTCGAATGTCATGTGCCTGATGGCTGATTGAAGTTTATATTCCATATCATCGATGTACCACAATTTCGACTAGCCAAGTTCGAGCATCCGTTTCACCGAAAAGCCATTGCAACGATAGTTCTATCTTTCAAATTTATATTGGCTCAACGTGCTAGTAACTCGAAAACTATTCAACATACATAAAATATTCAAGAAGGAACATATTCGTTAAGGGTGAAAGAAGGAATGTGATAAAATAATTGTTATGTTATAAACGATGACGCCTAAATCTATGGGCCATGGTGACACAAACGTATCGCCTCAACATCATACAAACTTCAGATCAGAAAACATGGGAAATAGGTATTGGCACATGTGAATGCATTCGTTGAGTCCGTTTTCTTCTTACGGAACTCTAAAACAGGTAGTTTTATAAAACAAAATCCAGAAGCTGAGCACGTTACCGTTAGTTTGTTATTGAGATTACAAAACTATGATAATTGATTAACGTATATGTGTTACTTACGCATAGTTCGTGGAACTTTTTGAGGTTATGTACATGCCTAGTTGGTATGAGAATAGGTGTGAATAATTATATGTTAAGGAGATTTTTGATAGTATCAATCCGGTGATACAGGTTTATTTTTTAAATTTGTTTTGATTTGTCATTTATTTAAATTTGAAGGAAATACTCAAATTCACGCATGTTCCGCCTATTTTAGTCAGAGCCGCGATGCTTTGTCCCTATCCGCTTTAGTAATTCTTCGGCCGTCGAACGGGGACAGATGCTGCTGGCATGCCTTACTTACGCACACATACGCAGCGCGCCTAAAAAGCTCGGTGCGCCCTTAAACATTATATTCACTTAATTCGCGAAAAACCTTTAAAATTATAATTCGCGCGAAATGACGAAACAAATCATCAACCTATGGTATAATATTAATTAGAAAGCGAACAGACATCTCAATTGCCAATGTTTTAAAAACTCTGCGTACATTTATATATAAGGTGGATATTAATATAATTAATATAAGCAATACTGCGGAGGGTGGTGTGGAACCGATAACTGTATGTGTTCCACTAATATTTAATTTTCACATACAAATCAGTACTAACTATTACCTGAGCGGTGGCGCGTTGCCTTTGGGCATATAACATATTATATACCACGCCTTGGGCATGATAGCGTGAAACGTGTTTTTAACCTTATTTCTGTTTGCCTTATCATTAATATGGTTATTTGTATAAGCGTCATATTTGGTATACCTATTATCCAATATGGTTGCGCCAATCAATAGTCTAGCTTTTGAATTTAGCGCGCAGTTTCATTGCATTTAGTTTGACAGTCAATGGAAGATGTTATCTTTTCTATTGGCACTTCTGCATAGTTCCTATTCCCTTTCCCTTCAAACCATCAGTTGTGATAGTTTTCAAAGGTTAGCCTATCAGCTACATATAAAAAAAAATCTATCGTTTAACTACAAATAATAAAAATTGGCCCTTGTGGGGGTCGGATCCCTGGTAAGGGTTAATCATTTTATAGTTCATTCTGTATTAGTACGCAACCCTTGGTACATGAGTCCGCCTCGCACTTGTTTGGTTTTTTATTTAGTGCTTATTGGTTCATATAGGATATAGAACATAACATACCAAAATTTGGAACTCAGCCGGATTGTCCACTGCTAGACACAGCCTCCCTCATTAAGGGGGTTTGCCATAATCCCCACGCTTGGCAGGCGTCTCGGGGATCGCAGTTTAAGATCCTCAGAAAGGCGCTGCCGGACACCTTCCGATGGGAATCCTAACGGGTTTAGTTTCAGAAATTATAATTTTAAATTTGTCCTCAAAATTAACTCAAATCCAACGTCATCCTACATGCCAGGAAGATGTTTTTTGCACACTTCTAATGTGATCTTCTGATTAGATCTCCTTGAATTTTTAGTTCACTTCACCTTCGGGTCAACGTTTTACACAAAACATCTAATTTTCAGGTTTGTAACTGTTTCCATCTATATACAGGGTTATTGGTAATATGCTAACAACCTCTTAGGGTTGACATCTGCTAGTCCTAACAAACACTTTGAGATTTTTTTTTGTGTTTTAATGCCTACTCCGAGCCAAGAGCGTTCACCCTGGCAACACTGGACCTCACCGTGCTCCCTTTGAATAGAGTTTTGAATATTTACATCGAGCAAAACTATAAAAAATATGATAAAATACATTACAGGCACAAGATACTTTAGATGGGCTTCGTACTTATTCCTTGAAAAACACATAAAAAACAAGTTTTTTTTTTATATTTTTTTTTTTTTTTTGGAAACGTAATTTGTTTTATCATAAAATGTTTGTTAGGACTAGCAGATGTCAACCCTAAGAGGTTGTTAGCATATTAACAATAACCCTGTATAACTAGAGTCCTGTAGCATCGGACAACAGACAGCAATAATATGGCTCCGTTTAGCTCTTTGGTTACCTAAACCTCAAAAGTACGTGTATTTTATTTCAATATTATATCATTTATGTCCTTTTCATTTTGATCATTAACAATTTGCTCGTTGCAGAAAATAAGTTGTGATAAAAGTAAGAATGTTGTGATAAAACAATATCAAACACAAGCGACACTATAAATTGTCTATATATACAACGTTCACAGCTTTTTGTCATTAGACAATACAAACATGTTTTCTTTAGAGGTTACTCTTTTTTTTGGGTTTGGAGGGCAAACGAGGAGGCGGCTCACCTGGTGGTAAGTGATCACCGTCGCCCACGAACATCCGCAACACCAGAGGTCTCGAGGATGCGTTGCCGGGAATATGCTCTCTATTATAAGGCTTCTATGTCGTATCTGTTTGGTAATACTTCACCTGGCAGCTGGTACTATAAGTGTGAGGTAGAAAATGTCGTGAAAATTGCAAGGTTGTGGACTTCCAGACGTCGCCACGTCAATATGAAATTGATGAGAAATCTTGAAAGAGCGACATAATTGGTTATGTGAAAAACACTCAATCCTCAAATTTATGCTTGCAAAATTTAAAGTTTGACCCTGCGATTTATTGATGGTCATTGCAAAAGATATTGGTACCTTTTTTAAATTGGAACGGTAAATCGCTAATTATAGGAACGCGCCGCAGGCCCCCCGGCGGTACCACCGCAACCGCTAAGTCCGTCCATTTTTAATCTGTAACATCTCCGAAAATATTCATTAAAATGACATGCTGTAAGGGCCACATTAATATATTAAATGCACAATGTATTTAAAGTACTCAATCAGATAATGATTAATTCTGTATTGATTAAAATTGCTTCGTAAATAAGACATTATTGCACGTTAAAAGTCAAGGATTAGAAGTGTTTATTGCGGGTTATCCCTAAGAGGTAGATATATACTATTGCGGAGTTTTTTAAAGACCTTTTTAAGGTGTTCAATACTATGGTACATTATTTTGACCTATCGCAAAAAATATGTGTTTATTTACTACAACACATTAAAAAACCTCAAAATTTATCATTGTTTCTCTACTATATTATACATATATTATACATATAAACTTTTTTTTTTTCATTTTTCTATCTATAAAAAAAATGCATCAAAATCCGTTGCGTAGTTTAAAGATCTAAGCATATATAGGAACAGATAGACAGCGGAAAGTAGCTTTGTTTTATACTATGTAGTGATAGTGATATATTACTTTAACAAAACCTTGAAACAGTATAAATAAACAACAATTCAGTAAGTTTGCTATTTAAACATTGACAAGCATTTCATTAAAACCAGCTGCGGGTTACGAATCTACAAAGAAACGATACTTCCACCAAAAACATTCCAACTTTTAATTACGAACGCGACCCGAGCCAAATTGTCATTTTGGCACCACAACGGATGCCAAAGCGTAATTACAATTGTTCTTCGTTGGAAACCTTGGACTGTCTCTATGATGTTGTTTGTTTGTGTTGTCTATAAGCTGTCTTTTCTTTGACAATATTAACTGATTACCGTGGTTTTAATAGCTTATATTGAAGCTTTAGCTTTTTGTCGTCACAATGAGTTTCTGGGACAAATGCTAGAGCTGGCGTCGTGGCTTCTTTGGTAGACACAAAAGGTGCTTACCTGATGTTAAACGAACTAACCTCTGCCTATAACACATGCACTTTGTCACAGGTCACGAATTGCACTGCGTCCGTCACCCAGGGTTATGTCTCTGTGTTAAGTCTTGTGTGCATGTAATTTGACTGGCTCTCAAGGCTAACCTTTAAAAAAAATATTTTTTTACATGGCTTTCCTTTCGTTGTTGATGGCACTAATTAGTACTTCCTACTTTCCCGACACAGGCTAGTTCTTTGCACAAAAAATAAATTAGTCTATGGTAACTTAGAAGTATAACTGGGTGAACTAGTCACATAAGATACTATATTTGAAATATGAATAATACCACCAATTTGTTTGTAGCTTTCTAAAAATTTACGATTGTAAGACTAAGACGAAGATGTTGGTGTGTGATTGAATTCTTGGCTACAAGTTTTCCACTCAAGGATAATAGGTATATAAGCCACGCGGGCCTTTGAAAAATACCCTACCTTGTGGAGAAACTGAAGTCTGCCGCGGTTATAACATTTATACATTATCTTAGATACCAGGCAATCAGAAAACAATAGTTTAGTGGTAAAGCATGTAAAATGATAGATTATATGTACGTCTTGAGTGCGTCGAGAATACCTTCTCGCATTGTATGCAATCCTGGTACTCCCTCCTTGCTCTTGTATTGTACATGAAAATATAGTACAATATACCTCATACCGTATGAATATTATTTATCAACTTGGTAGGATTGAATGCACGTACAAAATTAAATTCAACTTAGTGCCATTAGTAGGGATAAGTAGCAATAAAATTATAGTTAGACGCCTCAGTAGCGACAACTAATGGGGCTGGGTTTACTAGTAAATTGACAAAATAATATATATACGCTACCAGAAAAACAACTATAATAACTTCTAACCAAATAATCTCACTTTAATTCGAGATTAAAAATCCTTAATATTATTTATCTATTTTTATTTTGCACTACCCTAAAGCAGAAAATCTATCGTCAAGCACCTAACGGTGTGTTCCGGCAGCCGTCCTTGAGAGCCAGTAACTCTAAAGTTATATTTGCCTAAACAACATATTCGACCATCATTTACCTTCAGATGAGATTGGGGTCAAAGTCCAGCACATTATCTTAAAAAAAACACACCTATTGTACAAGTAACTTTAAATTATAAACATACGTAATATAAAGATTAGCACGTATATGATAATTGACAACAGTTATAAAAATTAACTAAAAAAACGATAGAGTATTTTAAGTTAAACTATTCCTTGTCATTATAAAAACATTGCTTTTGTTTGTAATAATTAACGAGATATCAGAATTATTGATTGTGGCAAAGTTATATGGTTATAGGTATCTGTGATGTGTTTTTGAGAAGTCATTTCATGCCGGATTTCACGTTTGCAAGCTTCTCGTAATATTTATAAGATTAATTCCTGGTAATATTTTATAATAATTTATTCTGATACAAACATTTTGACATTGGCTATTACGATCAAAAGATACACCAAGTAGACTTATTTAAATTCTTAGGAATACCTATATTTACATCATCCTCAATGGAATATACACGTAAATACTGCTCTATTTTATTGATAAACAATCGCTGTAATTGTTTGTGACAATAGGCTTAATTTATTTTACATGAGACCAAAACAGAACGGGCAAAACGCAGACGGCGTGAGCATAAACACCTGCCTTACTCTCTTTCAGGATACAAAAGCCTACAAAAGCCTAAGATGATTATGGTAATAAGTACTTTCATGGTCTAAACATTGATTTTTTATATCATAATATCTACTAAATACATGGAAAACTTGCGAATTCAAAACATAAATCTATAAAAATATCGCAAACTATAACGTATCGACGTCCCGCTTAATACTAGTAGTGCTAATCACTCAGACGCAAGTACGACATCCACAATAATAATAAATATTAATAATTAATATATTGTATATTATATATAACATATTATAATATATATATTATACCCTACTATGTACCTAGTAAATCACATTAGCTTTTCTCATAAAAAAATAATAACGATCAAATTAATGACAAAAATATAACTTCTACTTATTTCTGATCATGTCGCTGTAGACAGAAAAAATACAGGGTATCGAATATAATGTCATGATTTCCGATATTTTCTACTCTGTGCCAAGGTTTTAAAAGAAAATATTTTGACTTCCTTATTTTGCCCTTCTCTTTTTTAAATAAAAATGGCCACCGGAAACACGTTTTCTCTCGGTATTCCCGCCAACTGCTGAAAGGGAGAAATGTGTGATGAGGAGATGGCGGGCTAGCAGCGCTTCTTGTTCAGACGTGGGGTAGTGAAGTCGATTTTATAACACAGGTATCAAGAAATAAGTTTTTGAAGCGCTCGTAGCCAAGTTTGCTTAGCCATTCTGAATCGATCAGCAAAGTTAAGCAACGCCGCCGCGGTCATGACTTGGATGGGTGACCGCTGGTGACATTACTACTGAGCGCTTCCGTGCTTCGGAGGGCACGTTAAGCCGTCGGTCCCGGTTGTTGTCTTAGGATAGCAGTCGTTACAGCATGGTGGTAGGGCACTTTGCAAATGCCCGCCTGGCTAGCTACCACCCTCAAGTTGAAAATCTATCGCCAAGCACCTAACAGTGTGTTCCGGCAGCTGTCCTTGAGAGCCAGTAACTCTAGGTTAGTCTGAACCACATCCTCGATCACATCATCACTTACCATCAGGGGAGATAGTGGTCAAAAGGCTACTGTTATATAATCTATTAAGTAAAATTAGTCTATGGTTTTCTAGGGTTTGGAACGTAACTTCCGTCTTCCATGTTCTTGAATATGTTAATAAAGTGTGTGGTTTTGTTTCATAAGAGTATTAATTAATTACTCCCAAATAATTGCCTCAATCACAGATATAACAGCTACCTATCAGTAATAAAAAAAAAAAGTGTCTCCATTAGAGTCTTGTGGTGTAACGACGTTACTGTAATTAATACGCAAAGTGCAATGTATAATATACGATAGTACTACAGATTGTTTGACTTAAGCTTAACCAAACTGTGGAATAGAAGAAAGTACGAAATATAGCAACTGGAACATGGTAATACCGAGTTTTTATTACAATAGGTACCAACTTACTCATAAAGTGTTCTTCAAAATGCAAAGGAATTTAATTTCTATGAAATAAAATTCTTGTCGCGTATGCTTATCTCAATAATATAAAAAAGTAAATAATTCATAAAAATGTAATTGTGAATGTCAAAGAAAATTTAACAAAGGAAGCGTTTCGCTTGTTGCATTGGTAATAAGACGAGCACAATCACGATTTTATTAGTTGGACTTTCAAATTGAGTTATGTTGGAGTTTTTTTTCTTATATAAGTAAAGTCGGGACAGGCAGTTTAAAATGCGATCTAAATGACTGAAGCGCTCAGTATCAATGTCACTAGAAGTCACCCATCTAAATCAATACCGCCGCGGACGTTGCTTAATTTGACTGATCTATTAAGAACGGCTAAGTAAACTACGCTACGAGTTTCAATTTCAATATAAAAACAAAATACCGATAAATAATACTCAGGTATCGCAAAACCTGATAGTCTCATACCCATATATTTTTCTGATAGCTAAGCCTTTGACCGCAATCTCACCTGATGGTAAGTGCTGATGTGGACGAAGATGTTGTCAGGCTAACCTTGAATTACTGGCTCTCAAGGACAGCTGCCGGAACCCGCCGTAAGGTGCGACAGTTTTTATACTTGAGGGTGGTAACTAGCCAGGCGGGCATTCGCAAAATGCCCTACCACTTTCCTATAACAACAACTGGTCAGTAGTAATGTCACTAGCGGTCACCCATCCAAATCAAGAACGCAGCGGACGTTGCTAAACTAACGTGATCGATTAAGAACGGCTAAGCAAACTACGCTAGAAGAGCTTCAAATTCAAATACTGGTAAATAATACTTTGGTATCGCATAACCTGATTGCCCCATCCCCTATTAAATGAATGCTGTATGGTACCATTCTTTCCGATCCACACTAATGAGCAATTAAGAGATAGGATCAATACCTTCAGTATTCTACCCTTACCTCTCTCTCCTTTACACCTTTACCTACACTCATGCAGGCCTACTCATGTCGTCTAATTAAAGTTTACTGCCAATTCGAGGTGCCATAACTTCTGCCTACGATGGCTTTGTTTCGCTGGCGGTATAATTCACTACTTAGTCCTCCAATCGACTATATCACCTGCAAACAAATTCATTATGGTTACAGTACACTACTGAAATTTCACAACATTGGCTGCATTTTTTTCAAAGACATTAAGCCCACTATATTAAATGATTATTATAAGCGCCATAAAACTACCCAGCTAGCATAATATTGTCTTACAATTATCCTTCATTACTTTTACAATGTAGTTTGTTACTTTTGTAAGTGCGGAATAGGGCGCACTTTATAAGATCATTTGTTCTTACACATTTATTTTTTATTTATTAACATAATTAGTACGGCTATTGCCAACATGTTTTGGTATTTTTTTGATGAGATCACGACGGAAAATCCCGAATGCCATCTGATGTTGAACGGTTACCTTTGCCTATAACAGATGTATTTTTTTTTCAATGTTTTTTGTCAATGGGAATGTTTTTAGAAGTAAGATGAAACAGAATGCTCAATGGATCTGTTGGTTTCTATTTTCAAGGTTGGGTTTGCTTGATTTAATGCTGAAGTGATGTTGCCCTTCTAGCAGTCCGTGCGCGTCTAGCAGCTTTCGCAGCTGCCCGCATTCCTTGAGAATGAGCATCTTTACTGCTCAAACTCGAGATTATGAGTGCTAGCCGGTGTATGAAATAATGTTGCCCATTACAAATTCTAAGTCTGAAATCTGAATACGTAGATATTAAATTAACGAATATTCTGATACCTCGAGATTTTCAGTTCTTGTTATATATAAGCCTTCGAAGCTGCCCGCATTCCTTGAGAATGAGCATCATTACTGCCCGAACACCGGTCGGAGATTATGACTTAACACCGTGAGTGCTTGCCGTTGTATGAAGTAATGTTGCCCATTACAAATTTTTAAGTCTGAATAGGTAAATATTAAATTTAATGAACATTCTAATACCTCAAGATTTTCAGTTGTTTTAACCAATGTTCTAGGGATATTTTTTTATAAAGTAAGTGTAATTTGGTCCATTTGGTTTGGCCACCAAGTAAAAACAAGTTCAAAAAGGTAATTTCCATGCCTTTATGTGTACAGCTGATGTATGGAACACACTATATCAGCGACTCTTCCTCCTCTCTGCGTTCGTCACTCTGAGACATACAGTAGTTAAGTCTCATGTGCCTGTAATTTACAGGCTCTCAAGGACTGCTACCGGAATACACTGTCAAGTGCTCGACGATAGATTTTCTACTTGCTACTCGAACGTACCCGGATTTATTGTAATGATCTTGAGCTAAGTAGCTCTTTAATGTTTCAACAATATTGAAAGAATTATTAATTATTGGAATAAAAAAAATATTTATAAGATAAGTCTTGTATTTTGATCTCTTATACCCAACACTTACTAGAAATATTGACCAATTTAATGTAAATGAGTTTGAAATCCATACTTACATCACCAGAAGTGATTTAATAAATTTTTACGCACTCCGTTTTCAAAGGAAATATATTAGCAACACATGTTTGGTTCGAAACTTATGGACCTATGAATTATTTGAGCACAGTCAACTGATATTACAATAGAATAGAAATATACAAATCAGTATAATAATAATAATAGTTTATTGTACAAGAAAAAACGTAGTTTACAATATTTCTTATTTTGTACAAATAACCATTCCACTAGGATTCCCTGTGCATAAAACAATACTCAATGTTAGTCCGTATATACAAAGAAATTAATAAGGTTTAAACATTAAAAATCATTATTTTTTGAGTAGTACTATGAAGGTATGTGCTGACTATGTAAGTATAAAATGTGGGGATAGCTTAATATATATTTAGTACCTACTATGATACCTAATCTTACATAAACCTAAGAGTATACCAATTCTCCTGTGTACACTATGTGGAAGTCTCAAAAACATGAAGGTTTTTTTCAAGAGAAATTATTGATACGATATTCTTAAAAAGTACCTACGATGCAAAACCCTGGATTCTCTAGAGTACAAAATGTCCCCGGACGTGACGTGCAATACAGAGTCTACGTGACGTGGCAACTTCGCGCTTTGTCTCACAACGAAGTCGAGAGCACGTTGGCACGCCATATTTACGTGTGGCCGGGACATGTGGCCTTCGCTCGCTCGATGCAAGCGGGGGTAAGTTCGTGTCAAATATTGGCTTCGTTAGCGTGCGTGCAATGCTCGCTCAAGATGTCAGCAGTGTGAGAAAAGATGATTAACTCCTCAGGCATTTTAGTTTCCGTAACACTGACCGCAGCCTTTTCTGTATTGTGGTTTATTTGTAGGTATGACGGAATACACACGAAGTACAAACAGTCCTAATGTTAAGCGAGAACCTCTGCCCATAGGAGACGCATTTAATCACGACGAACGGTGCTGCTCTGGTCACCCTGAAATATACAGTTTGAGTTTGGAGTTTGGAGTTTGGAGTTTGGAGTTTGGAGTTTGGAGTTTGGAGTTTGGAGTTTGGAGTTTGGAGTTTGGAGTTTGGAGTTTGGAGTTTGGAGTTTGGAGTTTGGAGTTTGGAGTTTGGAGTTTGGAGTTTGGAGTTTGGAGTTTGGAGTTTGGAGTTTGGAGTTTGGAGTTTGGAGTTTGGAGTTTGGAGTTTGGAGTTTGGAGTTTGGAGTTTGGAGTTTGGAGTTTGGAGTTTGGAGTTTGGAGTTTGGAGTTTGGAGTTTGGAGTTTGGAGTTTGGAGTTTGGAGTTTGGAGTTTGGAGTTTGGAGTTTGGAGTTTGGAGTTTGGAGTTTGGAGTTTGGAGTTTGGAGTTTGGAGTTTGGAGTTTGGAGTTTGGAGTTTGGAGTTTGGAGTTTGGAGTTTGGAGTTTGGAGTTTGGAGTTTGGAGTTTGGAGTTTGGAGTTTGGAGTTTGGAGTTTGGAGTTTGGAGTTTGGAGTTTGGACTTGGACTTGGACTTGGACTTGGACTTGGACTTGGACTTGGACTTGGACTTGGACTTGGACTTGGACTTGGACTTGGACTTGGACTTGGACTTGGACTTGGACTTGGACTTGGACTTGGACTTGGACTTGGACTTGGACTTGGACTTGGACTTGGACTTGGACTTGGACTTGGACTTGGACTTGGACTTGGACTTGGACTTGGACTTGGACTTGGACTTGGACTTGGACTTGGACTTGGACTTGGACTTGGACTTGGACTTGGACTTGGACTTGGACTTGGACTTGGACTTGGACTTGGACTTGGACTTGGACTTGGACTTGGACTTGGACTTGGACTTGGACTTGGACTTGGACTTGGACTTGGACTTGGACTTGGACTTGGACTTGGACTTGGACTTGGACTTGGACTTGGACTTGGACTTGGACTTGGACTTGGACTTGGACTTGGACTTGGACTTGGACTTGGACTTGGACTTGGACTTGGACTTGGACTTGGACTTGGACTTGGACTTGGACTTGGACTTGGACTTGGACTTGGACTTGGACTTGGACTTGGACTTGGACTTGGACTTGGACTTGGACTTGGACTTGGACTTGGACTTGGACTTGGACTTGGACTTGGACTTGGACTTGGACTTGGACTTGGACTTGGACTTGGACTTGGACTTGGACTTGGACTTGGACTTGGACTTGGACTTGGACTTGGACTTGGACTTGGACTTGGACTTGGACTTGGACTTGGACTTGGACTTGGACTTGGACTTGGACTTGGACTTGGACTTGGACTTGGACTTGGACTTGGACTTGGACTTGGACTTGGACTTGGACTTGGACTTGGACTTGGACTTGGACTTGGACTTGGACTTGGACTTGGACTTGGACTTGGACTTGGACTTGGACTTGGACTTGGACTTGGACTTGGACTTGGACTTGGACTTGGACTTGGACTTGGACTTGGACTTGGACTTGGACTTGGACTTGGACTTGGACTTGGACTTGGACTTGGACTTGGACTTGGACTTGGACTTGGACTTGGACTTGGACTTGGACTTGGACTTGGACTTGGACTTGGACTTGGACTTGGACTTGGACTTGGACTTGGACTTGGACTTGGACTTGGACTTGGACTTGGACTTGGACTTGGACTTGGACTTGGACTTGGACTTGGACTTGGACTTGGACTTGGACTTGGACTTGGACTTGGACTTGGACTTGGACTTTGTAGGTGTTGGCGACAATTTTTTACTTAAACATGGTATACTATGTTCGCCAGCATTCGTCAAATGCCTTTCCACTACGAGTATAGCTCAAGGGAAGCTCAAGCCGGTGCTAAGGATCGTAGCATTGACTTGCGGCACGACAGTATTACCGCTTAGCTATCATTGCTTCAATAGCTATTTTGCCTCTGGGATTAAACTATCCTTTATTTGAAAAAGTAATATTTTTGACAAACTTCAGCAGCTCACGGTTCAATTTTAATTTAATTTTCTTAGTATTAACGAATGTTTTACACTTGGTCAAAGGTAAGCTTTGTATGCCAATATTATTTTGGTATAAGATGAAAATTCGTAAATCTACTTTCCTACATCTCCTCTTTTGTATATCACTCACTAAACTGCTCTAGTCATTAAATTCTGCTGATTAACCCAACATGTCTTTGTTTACAAATAGGGATACAATAAAATGTAGATAATGGTAGGTACGTGTGATGATTTTGTAAATTATGTTCAGTATTTTTATTGTATTTTTATAATTATTTCTATTATTTTAAGATTTACAAATATTAAGTTGCTGATTTGTCTTTTACCGAATGTGTCAATTACCAGTTGTAACTCGACCAGGAATCCTTACATTTTTTTTTATTCAAATAAATAACCCATATTTAATGAAAAAAAAAACATTTTAAAATTAATTAATAAATGAACCAAAGCAACATTAATATAATAATATAACTAACTAAAACCACCTACCTTAAACTGACTTAAACTGGTCCCAAACTGATAAATAAACTGATCCTATTTTTGCTTCAACTCTACGTAATGATCGTGCTTGACTAAAAATTCTGATCCCAAATTTTCAAATTAGTAAAGAAGCCTAAAATAACATTGAATATTTTTCTTTAATCTACAATTATTGTGATTTGAAATATGGCATGTGAATCGTCTAGTATAATGGTAGGACCTCAAGAAGTGACGTATTGTAGTAATCCATTTTCTTTTAAGGTAATTAAGAAAGAACTTGTTTAACCTAACAGATAATACTTCTAAATAGAATCTTCTTAACCTAAAACTTAAATCTATCAATTTATAATTTAAATAAGAATCATAAAGATACCTATATGAACCTATTATACAAGTTATTATATTATACTATACTATTCTTATAGTGAAATATTTGTAAATCACTTTAATATGTTTAATCTATATTAAATCTAATATAATTATCTATAATCTAAATTAATTATCTATAATATGTGTAATTTACGTCATCAATTAAAAAAATAATATTCTAAAAATATTTTTTTTTTGATATAGGTCAATCATTGTAAGAGATGTTACATGAAATATATGTTTCTAGATCATAATTCAAGGCAAAGCAATTATAAATGAAGTACCATGAGAGTATTGAATCGTTAAAAATTAATTAAATCGTTAGGGTATTAAATCATTAAATGTCTAAATAATCTTTGTATGGGAGCAAATAATTGTTTCTTAGAACAAAATAGAAATTACGGGAAATTGAAATGAAAAACAAATAATATATTTTACAATTAGATAAAAGCAGATATATGAATCCTAAAGTAATTTGTACAGAACCCAAATCTAATAATACGTGTATAAATTATTATTGTAGATAGTCTCAAATTAAAAATAGGTACCGGGAAAACCTGACATAAAATATAGTTAAAATAAGTAATATAGAATTTGGCTTAAAATAGCATGAGTATAAATAACTATAAATTAGGTATGTATTGGCTATTGTAAGGAAAACCATATGAAAATAGAATTTACTTGAATGATGTACTCATATTAATGTATTGTCATGACTCCTAAGACTTCCTGAGATTTCCTCAAAAATTGCAAAACATATTAAAGCTTAACAATAAGAACCTAAGATGCATAACTGCTTATCTAGTATAGTAAGTGAATTATATTAGAAAATATTTTCTCTAAAGTACCTAACATAGTAACCTAGACCTCTAGGAAACTAAGACTAAACTATATTTTATTATGTTTTGTGAGAGACTGATAAAGGAAATATACTAAAAATGGATATTCAATGAATTTCGTAATCACATTATATTTTAGGCGACTTCAATCATTTTGAAGATCTAAATAGGAAAGGAGAGATTAAAATTAATTTAGATTATATACAATAAAATCCGTATTATGTATTTCTAAACGAACTTAAATCTATCGGAAATTATAAAGGAAAGTATGAGATATTGAATATTGTATTCTAAAATACAAATTGACAATTTACTTCCTCAACTTATATTCACAGCGTCATATAGTAAAATGGATATTAATATAAGATTATATTAGAGTAAGAATTGCACAAAATTGTTTGATGAAATTTGATTAAGTAAATTGAATTATTAAAATTGGTCTAATTAAAAAGTAGGAGAATGGACTAGACTGATAGTTCATAGATTATTTTGACTCTGACTTCGACACTATTAAATTTTGAAAGTTTAACGTTTATTGGAAGTAAACTGGCAAATAGGCATTTTATAATATATTGTTATTATAAAATTTGATTATTTGTTAAGTCACAACTTTGATAATTAGATGGATCCAGCAGTTTTAAGGAAAAGTTCAAAAGCTGAAGTGCCAGGGACTTGCAACCCCTGGAGTACGTTTCAGAAGGCCTTCTTTACGGCGCACGACGCCAATGCTCATCAGTTCACTTAGGTAAAGCCTTCTCCTTAAATCAAATACTGCTTTACTTCCTAATTTGAACACATTATTGGATAATTCATAATATCCATATAATGAGTGTCATTGATTGAGTATTTCTCAATTTACTTTTACATATTTCGTACTCGACATCATGCCTAATTAGTTAATATCATTGATATGATATCTTTCGGTTTGAAATAGAATGTTATTTAATGTATTGTGGTTCATTCCATATTATTATTTGATTTCAATGAAAAATTTGGTTATTTAGTTTAGGACTTACTTTGCCTAAGTTTTGTAAAATCATGTGTTTGTGATAACAATAGTGAATTATAATTAAACTCTGACTCAAGTACTCAAATATGAATATATAAGGTTTAGAGGAGTTATTTATTTTCCCTCTGATTTTCTCATGTCGAATAGAACATCTTTCATCCTTACAGCAGAAAGACTTATTGAGAATGTGGTCGCATTTACACCAATATTCAACAATGTATCATCATGGTTGAATAGAATTTATATTTCGTATTGTTGTATACATATATAAGAGGACTTATATACCTCATTCTTGTCGTAAAAATGTCAATCCATATTAGTTGAACAAACTGAAAGCATTAGTAACATCAACTTAAATACTTGAGTAGAATAATCATACACATTTATAAGTAAGCATTATAATAGTACTTAGGCAAAATAAATTCTCTCGAATAATGTTCATAAAACATTGGAAAAGATTTGAACTCAAAATTAATATAATTTACTATAGTATTAGATTAGAACTGAAGGCTCATAACATTGGCATTCATTTGCATATTTGGTTTTATTTATCGGCTTGAATAATTTTATGATAATTTTAAAGCGTTGGTATTATTTATGAATATAATTTTGTCAGGATAACTTTATTCTGGTAATTTCTCCTCTGTAATTTGACATAGGAATGTGAATTTATGTAAGGAAAAGTATAGAATAATTCTAAGATACATACTCATTTTTAAAAAGAATTTAATACCTTTTATAAGATCAATTTCCCATGACAAATTTTCTACAAAATATCAATATTGAAAGGGCCTCTCGACCATGCAAAGGAAATTAAGTATCCGCATATAATATGAAAACACAAATTTCCGAACATGTTGTTTCTTGTTTCCCAAACAAAAAGATATAATTACGCTTTGCTTTGCTATATTCTATTCCATGCATATTACTAATCTACTCATCTTAATTAATAAATCTTATAAAGGACATCTCAACCATATAAAGGAAGTTAGATATTCGCTCAAATATCAATTTCCGAATATGTCGCTTTCAAACAATATCAGGGTCGCTTTGCAGTTTTCTACGCTTTCTACTCATCTTCATATTGAAAGGACATTTCAACCATGTAATGGAAGGTAATTATCCGCACGGAAATATTAACTTCCGACCATGTCAATTTCCAAACAATATCAGGGTTGCTTTGCATTTGGCATGGAATGCAGAAGAAAAATTATGAGAACAAGTTATCCTTTAAAACGTATTATTTGATTTATTGTGTTTTACGTTTTAACCTATTACATGTACCTAATAAACATGAATATCCCTGTCTCAATTATTACTACTAAATTCCTGATTCCTAAATGGATTCCTAGTCTTCTAAAATGTGTTTTATTCAAAACTAGAGACGTATCTCACATTTACATTTAAAAGTGCATGAAATAAATCAGTAGTGCAATGACTCTTTCAAGGAGGTTTTCCTGACTAATCTGGAATCGTTCAGGTCATCATCCTGATGTTGCCTATGATTGCCCTACACAACACTCCAGACAAATAATCCGAAGATTTCAACGCTGGGGACGTCCAGAGTGCTGTAGCCCTAGTATGTAAAGGAAATAAATACTTGTAAGTATAGACCAACTCTATAGAACTTGCAAATAGAGATTCTGGTGCAATGGCATGGTCCGCACGTGAGACCCCAGTCCTCCAATTTACAAGATATACAAAGATGGGAGGCTTGGCCGTCCCTCAATGCAAAAGGTATAAACGGCTCTGGGCTCGTCTCAACAATCCCAGCCTAACAAGGGGAAAGGTCCCTATCAGATGGTTCTCAGTTGGCACCGTTAGATTTACCAAACCATCTCCAATACCATGATTGGTCCTATCGGGAAATTTCGGTGATCTTTATTGCAAAGAATTATGATGTTGAGATGTAAATGTAAATACTCTCCTATTACAGATGATAGTCTTTCCTTATCAGAAAGAATCTTGCTAGAGCAATCTATAATCTGCATAAGATTTCATACTAAGTACTATTTCAACACCAGACTTACGTTAAAATCTAAGAAGTATAATGTTGTAACGTAAATGAAAATATTCTCCTACTACAGGTTATAGTCTTTCCTTATCGGAAGGAATCTTGCTTAAGCAATCTATAAACTGCATAAGATTTCATTTCAGGTACTCCACAAACACTTCACCTAGGTTATAATGCAATAAGTAAAATGCTGTATCGTAAATGAAAATACTCTCCTACTACAGGTTATAGTCTTTCCTTGTCGGAAAGAATCTTGCTTAACCAATCTATAACCTGCATAAGATTTCATTTCAGGTACTCTCCCAACATTTCACTTACATTGTATCCATGAAGCTATTCTCCCATCACGATCAAATGCTTTTCCTAAGAAAAGGTCTTGCAATTTCACAATCACTTGATCGCAATAAAGATATTCACTTCACTTTGCAATGTTTCACATAAGATAACCGTAGTAAAAATTTTAGCAAAATAAGGATCACCTTAGCTGTAAGACACGAGAATTTACAAAGACGAATTTTTCTTTTGAACCTTCCATTGTTGACAGATTCTCTAAATTGAATTTTATTTGTATTTTTTTTTTCTTCAAAATATCCATTGCCAGTTACTTTTTAAACATAAAATGAGTTCCTGGATCTCTTTATTGATTGAAGAAGTTTGTATTCGCATATATTGTCTACTAGCTTTCCGGGCGCGGCTCCGCCCGCGCGTATGTCGGTTATCGCGCAAAAACATTAACCTCTTTTGGCACAGTTGGATAAAAACTATCCTATGTTTTTTCCCGGGTCTCAAACTATTTCCATACCAAATTTCATTCAAATCGGTTTAGTAGTTTTGGCGTGAAAGCGTAACAGACAGACAGACAGACAGACAGACAGAGTTACTTTCGCATTTATAATATTAGTACTGATTATGGAGGTTTTCAAGTTTTATTAAAAGTTTTTACCAAGAATGAATATTTATTTCTGTTCTTTAGATTCTTTACCTATATTTTTCGTCTTCTCGGCAGATAAATAAATAAACGACGAAGTGCGAGTCGGACTCGCGCACGAATGGTTCCGTACCATTAGTTATACAACACTAGACTTCATATTTTAAGTGTCGGAACTTCCTTTCCAAGGTATGTTCCGTTACACTTTGACTTTGACTTTGACTTTGACTTTGACTTTGACTTTGACTTTGACTTTGACTTTGACTTTGACTTTGACTTTGACTTTGACTTTGACTTTGACTTTGACTTTGACTTTGTAGGTGTTGGCGACAATTTTTTACTTAAACATGGTATACTATGTTCGCCAGCATTCGTCAAATGCCTTTCCACTACGAGTATAGCTCAAGGGAAGCTCAAGCCGGTGCTAAGGATCGTAGCATTGACCTGCGGCACGACAGTATTACCGCTTGGCTATCATTGCTTCAATAGCTATTTTGCCTCTGGGATTAAACTATCCTACGAGTATATTTGAAAAAGTAATAATATTTTTGACAAACTTCAGCAGCTCACGGTTAAATTTTAATTTAATTTTCTTAGTATTAACGAATGTTTTACACTTGGTCAAAGAGTAAGCTTTGTATGCCAATATTATTTTTGTATAAGATGAAAATTCGTAAATCTACTTTCCTACATCTCCTCTTTTGTATATCACTCACTAAACTGCTCTAGTCATTAAATTCTGCTGATTAACCCAACATGTCTTTGTTTACAAATAGGGATACAATAAAATGTAGATAATGTACGTGTGATGATTTTTATATATATAAACGTATATATACATTTTTAATTTTTAATATTGAAATATATATGGCCAGACTAGTTACATATATAGTAAGATAGCCCTTTTATAAGCTTACTTGCATATATATTCTTTACTTCTTTCATATATGTATATATCAACTATTTTAGAATTTCATTGAATAATTATTTATTGCTACACAAAATAAATTAAATGACATACAACTTGTTACAAACAATATACAACTTATAGCAATCAGTTCGAGTTATGGGCACACCTGTTAAGGTGCAACCATAAACTGATTTTCAGTGAATTCCTGAACTCGGGCGAAGATGTTCGCCGAGAATAGAGTTAACTAGAAATAAAAGCGAGTTCAAGAACTACGAATAAACACTTATATATCTAGGCACAGACAAAACAGCAATCTATGAATAGGACTTATTTAAATGGTTAAATAACTTGTACATTCAAACTATGCCTTACTCACAATTTTTTTTTTACATAATTAGTGGTCAATGAAGTTGTTAATAATTACTATAAATAAGAATACTTATCAGGTCCATGATTCGAATCCTGCCGCGGGCTTGAGCTTATTCGCATGGTGGAAGGGCATTTTGCGAATGCCCGCCTGGCTAGCAACCACCTTCAAGTAGAAAATCTATCGCCAAGCACCTAACAGTGTGTTTGCGGCAGCAGTCCTTGAGAGCCAGTATAATTACAAGCACATGAAACATAATAATTATGTCTCAAAGTGACGGGCGCATTATATTCTTCGTGAAACACGTGGAGGAGATTAAAGAACTACAGAATCATTCTATATTATGATAACGGGCTACTACGGAACCCTACATTGTGCGTGGCCCGACACGCATTTGACCGTTTATTACTTACTCACTTGACACTTATCGTTATATTTTCGACAATTCACACAATATCTTTACAAATTATAGCGTATGTGTTAATCTGATGTCTAAGCTATATTATTGTAAAGTTTCATTAAAATCCATTCAGTAGTTTTTGCGTGAAAGAGTAACAAACATCCCTACATCCATACACACTCACAAACTTTCGCATTTATAATATTAGTAGGATAGCGTATGTGTTATTCTGATGTATAAGCTATATTATTGTAAAGTTTCATTCAAATCCGTTCAGTAGTTTTTAATATTTATAAAATATTAAAACTACTGAACGGATTTCATTTTTTAATATTTATAGATATATGTATATATAAATTTCTATTTTTATTTTAGCACTAGCTTTCCGGGCGCGGCTCCGCCCGCGCGTATGTCGGTTATCGCGCGAAAACATGAACCTCTTTTTGCGCAGTCGGATAAAAACTATCCTATGTTTTTTCCCGGGTCTCAAACTATCTCCATACCAAATTTCATTCAAATCGGTCCATTAGTTTTGGCGTGAAAGCGTAACAGACAGACAGACAGACATACAGAGTTACTTTCGCATTTATAATATTAAGTACTGATGATTACAGAAATGTATTACTATTCTGCTACTCAATCAAATCTCAATCAAGTTTAAGTCTACTTAATGCGTGTTTTGTCATTGTTAGCATTAATCAATTATTCTATTTCTACTTTAAAAAGTTTAAATATAACGTTTTTAAAGAAGAATTATATCAGAACTTTTTAAAATTTCTGATATAATTTTTACTTCAGAAATGTATAATTTGTATTAAGGTAAGTCATTGTAAGAGCGGCTCATGTGAACACGTCACTTTGATGTTCCTCAGTGACGCTTTCACGTGGCACACTCCCCACAGAAGACCTGCTATTAATTTTGCATGTTTTTTTTATATTTATTTATGTTATTGTGACGGAACAAGCTCGAGGCCCACCTGATGTTAAGCGGTTACCTCTGCCTATAATAGATGCACTGCGCCCGTCACCTTGAGACATAGTTGTTAAGTCTCAAGTGCCTGTAATTTCACTGGCTCTCAAGGACTGCTGCCGGAACGCACCGTTAGGTGCTTGGCGACAGATTTTCAACTTGAGGGTGATCGCTAGCCAGGCGGGCATTCGCAAAAAGCCCTTCCACCATGCGGTGAAGCTCAAGCCTGCGGCGGGATTCGAACCATGGACCTGCTGCGTGGCAGTCCATAGCTAATGCTACTGAGCCATCACTGCTTCAAGTTGTGTTTTCCTGTTAGTGGATTTATACTATGATTTTAATTTTTATATGTTTATTTACTCATGTGTTTGTGTTAAGTCTGTTGAATATTAATATTATTATACTAATCTACATCTCTTCAACTTTTCTCTTTATCTTACTTTATGCTTCTGTTACACTCATTTTTCATCTTGTACATTTTAATTACACCACAAATCCATCATAACGTTCACGCCTCTGCCACACACACTCCTATATTTTATTCGTCTCTTTTGCTTCGTACCATGAAGATCCGTAAATTGCGGCAGGTGTTCCGAATGGTCACATGTGGTCCCAAAAATGTAGTATTATGGTTTGAATAAATCATCACAAAATCTCCTGAAAAATACCAGGTATTTATTCAAGAATAATGTCTGTTTTATTTAATATCATCCAGGATGATCGAGATATTATTTTTCTAAGTTAAGATAGATGTGAGCAAATATTACGTACTACTTGCCAATTGATTGAGCTGGATTGTCCACTGCTTAGTACAGCCTTCCCCATTAAGTTAAAGATATCAGTTCCTCAGAAGGCGCTGCTGAATCCAATTCCGGTAGATATATTATCCTTAGTCACCTCTTACGACACCAACAGGTAGCAATGGGGGGTGTGACATTCTAAACCGGCACTCCACGGAAAATTATAATTAGGTAGTATATAAAAATAATTTTACCTGACTTGACCAATAAATCAGGTGCCCCGGGGGGTGCCGGGTTAGGATTGTACCTCCCCATATCATCCCGTGGGTGTTGTAAGAGGCGACTAAGGGAGAAATACTGGATGGTGGGCAGCAACGCCTTCTAAAGACCTGCCAACTGACACTGCGATTGCCAAGACGCCTGCCAAGCGTGGGGATTAATAGCAGAGGCTCTGTTCAACACTGGATGATCAGGCTGTTACAGACCAATGAATATAAGCAGTGTATTATTATGAATTAAATACCACTGGATTCTTGGAACTTGGGGCTATGTATGTACTGTTTTGATTTTACAAATGCTAGATTTGCTTGATACGTGATTTGCTACAATATTCAACGAGATTATTCAAGAAATAGATGCAGGTCTATAAATTTAGTAAATGTGAACAATTGTTTGCATGAGATGTTATTCAATTTTGCAACTAAAGGGCTTAAAACTATAAGATATTACATATAATATCTATATATATATTATTACCTGCTGCGTCATCGTGGGACTAAAAATGTACCAGGTTGGTACCAAAATTTGCTTATAGTTTTAGATTGTCGTACCAAATTGAAACTTATTCACACGCTCAATTTTTAGAGGTTGATTATAATTTATCGTGCTAATTTTTAAATTACTGTATAACATCTAATGTCAACAAAATTGATCTAGCCGGTATATTTCGAAAATATACATACATAAAAGAGACAGACTTCGGAAAATCTTACATTAACTCGTTCAGTCATGTTTCACTTTTACATGTAAAATCTTTACTTATTAATTTTACATTCTGATTAAAAAACCGCAAATTTACGTCAGAAAAAATTAATACATAATACATTTTGATTGTATTGATAGAACAGATTTGAATCAAATAGCCTAAAATTATATTTACCTAATAATAATGGATATGTTACAACACAACTCATATTTTTGCAAGAAAAACAATTAGGATACGAAGGTCGTCTGAATGATCATTTTCTTCATTCTTTCTTAAGATCACATGGGCTGTCCAAAAAATAATAATACATTCCAAAGATAATGCCTTTACCTTATAATATTATCTTGAATAACCGTATTAGGAACTCCAACCGAAAGAAGGGTACAATATACTTGACTTACGAGTTGGGGTCGCTACCCTTCTAACCACAAATATCTAAATAATTTCAGCTAAAAGACGCGGATCAAAAGACATAACTTGGTATTTGATCTTCGAGGATTTATTTTAGTCTGAAATTTTATACAGTTAAGAATGCTATGAAGTTAGGGATTATTTATGGTATCTAATAATTCTTGAGATACTTCACTGCTACTCAGTCATTGTATGTCTTGTTGCGAACAAAGAAAAGACACAGTAAAAAAAATGCGTTAACTGATATTCGGTAGGAGAATCAAATGGCTAAATATTCCAAGTTTGGCCACGCAGTCTATATGTCTAAGCCAAATAGGTAACTATGTAACTTTTTATATGTGAAATCTTAATTACTGTGTAGTGAAAATTTCAACAGTCTAGCTATCACTGCTCTTTAGATACAGCCTGGTTACAGTCGGACGGACGGACACAAAGTCTCAGTAATAGGGTCCCGTTTTTACCCTTTGGGTACGGAACCCTAAAAACCCAATTCTACCATAGCCTTATAGGTTGCCGTTAAGCAACCGTACAAGGTGAACCTGTAAATTATGGGCTAATCCCCACTTAATGGGGGGAGGCTTTGTTAAGTAGTCAACGATCTCGGTGATACATTACAGTACATTAAAACGTAATAAAAAGTAGTTAAAGCTACCTGCAGATATTTGTATGATTGTTAAAGATTATTTTCTATATTAAATAATCAATTTTTATGTCGGCCGTGGGTACTAGTCTACGACCCGGTAAAAGTTTTCAGCTTTACATTTATTATAATTCGAAACGCACAATAACATAGTAAAATACTATTTTTGGTTCCATTATAACAAGATATTATTGTAACTTTGTAAGGTACGAATGTATTAGTATTCTCTCGGTATGCCTTTATTAATAAATTATATACAATACTACAGCTACTACAATAAAAACATTTAGACAACCTTGAAGTCAATTCTGACTCACAGGCAGTCCAAATACTCCAGCCTACTACCAGATGGCAGCGTATCCAGAATGGAGGCAGCATTGTCCCGTCGCATTGCAAATTAATTAATAATTGATTAACTCAAATCAATATTAAACTACCAATTTTGTAAGCTGCAAATATATACCAATATATATGCTTGGATAGAGATGCTCATTTAGAGAGACTTCATCCTATTTGCGTTAAAATTCATCCTATTTGTTAGCTAGTCGTAGTGATCTAGCAAGAAGGTGTAGTAGGGTTATTAGGTAACCGATGATGTCATGGAATCACCAGATTCTGTTTGGTGTCAGTAATAACACGTAATAGATTAGAATGTTCAACTATTTTTTTCTGACACTTCGCGGGCATACTCCTTTTGCTCTGTAAAAATGGATATACGAAGATTCGAAGCGGGTGCGGTGAGCGGTACAGGGCTACGTTCCGAGCCTTGGTGTAATTTTTGGTTGTTTTCCAACCTACTCGAAGGTACGGAACGACTCAGTTGTTTTATAACCAAATCGACATTGATAAAATTATTTTTGATATGTCATTAGTTGTGTTTTCCTCTAGGTGGGTATCTAGCAAAAAATATACACGTGTTATAGTATTTGTAAAGCATAATACCATTAAATACACATAATGCCCACAATTCCATCATCAACAAAACGTCGAAGTCATACCAGTTAAGGTTGCAACCTTTTAACGATCTAACGCTCTACTCTAAGGTTGTGAACGACGTAAGATTGAAAAGTTGCACTCCAAGTGCGCTCTAACCAAGGTTCGGAACGCGGCCCAGGTCGGTGCGGTGAGTGTGTGACGTAGTGTGGTATTGACTAGCACAGGCTTGGCAGACTAGATATTTGCCATAATGTGCATGCTGTGGAGCGTACGGGCCCGCACAACATACAAACAGACCACGTTTGGTACCGCTCTATATAGATAAACTACTTTTCTGGTATTACTGTGCCAAAGATCAAAGCAGAAAGTTGGGTAACCCGATTTTTTGTGTTCGTAATTATAATATATGCCAAACTAAGATATTTTACCTGTATTTGTATGCCCTCCATATTTACTAGACAAATGCAGGGTAATTTACCTGAGTACCTACCACCTACTACTTGCACTTCCGAGCGTCCGGTGAATACATCGCCGCTAATCGTGTTTTTTAGAAATAATCTGTAGACAATATGCCTTGCTTGTGTCTTTAGACTCTGCACCAATTATACAGACACTGTGAGAGATAAGAAAACTGTTTCACTTCACACGTAATTATTGCTTTTATTAATGAAATAGAAAATATCTTTATTTTGTTTAATCTTAGGAACTAATCTCAATGATATGGATGAGCGATATATGTGTATCGTTTGCTGTAAGAGAGTGAAAGAGATCGAAGCATAATGGTGATCGGAACGTCTCGTGGCAGTTCGGTGGTAACACGAATTGCTTTTGTTTATCTCTTTCTTACAACAGATATGACACATAATATTTGAACGTTCTTTCCTTGTCATTACAAACTGCATATACATGTGCGTAGGTATGTATATAGGTAAATTCTAGTTAGATTTTATTGCAGTGGGGTTCGGTAATAAATACTCTATGTATTTCAACTCTCTGATGCCAAATGATTCGGTTATTGATCCTATCTAATAAGCCCTCAACCAATTTAGGTAATATCCCAACAACGTACATAATTACTAATTGCTGCCCGTGGCTTAACCCGCCAGGATCTTGGTTTTATAATACTCCCTCGGGGTTTATCCTCCAATACTGGGATAAATGGTATTTAATATTTTAATTTAGGACACCAAAAATCTATAACCGATTAGAATCCGTACGTTGTTTTGACATATTGATATACAAGACACGGTACCTGTCTTACATTAGAGGCATATAATAACAGTAATTACCCAAAAGGTTCCCCGTAGGTTACAGGCTAGAATTGCCTTCCATATTTTTCTGTCAGAGACTTATGAGGCGAATGAACTATGAAGCGCTCGTAGCGTAGATTGCTCGGCTGTTCTTAACCGATTAGCAAAGTTAAGCAACGTCCGCCTCGGTCATGAGTTGGATGGGTGACTGCTATTGACATTACTACTGAGCACTTCCGTGCTTCGGTGGTAGGGCATTTTGCGAATGCCCATCTGGCTAGCTACCACCCTCAAGTAGAAATTCTGTCGCCAAGCACCTAACGGTGTGTTCCGGCAGCTGTCCTTGAGAGCCAGTAATTCTAGGTTAGTCTCAACAACATCTTCGACCACATCATCTCTTACTATCAGGTGAGATAGTGGTCAAAGGCTAGCCTATCAGCTATAAAAATAACTAAAGAAACTCTGGCCTTTGGATATTCTTTATTTAGTTATTCGAATAAGAATAATATTTTTCTGATATCTATTTTGTTTCTATAGTCTGATTGTGATAAAAATAAATATATTTTCACCCAAAGATTATATACTTAAAAATTTAAAAAGCGTCCAACTGTTCGGCTTAGATCAATTATAAGGATACCATGTAAATATTATTATAAATATTTTCATTGTTTATAACGGTGAATCTCTACTTTTATAAACATTAAATTTATTTCAAATGATTCACGTATATACTTACCGGCATTCTTTACAATCACGTTAACATATATCGAGTATCATAGATAATAATTTATAGTCAACATTATGAAAAAGGGCTGAAATAAATATGACATTGCTTTAGTTACTCAATCGAAACATTAATTTTAAAATCAATATTTTATCATGGAAATTTCCGGAATATGTTATTTCTAAAATCCTCACTGCGATTGTAAGTGGGTATGGTTAGGGATTTTGGGAATAATCCCTGAAGCTTATTGACCAGCCAGTCAATCCAAAAATCTTAACCTACTACCCATTTATCCAATACCTTGGTATTGACTAGTCCTGACAAGAGTGAAAAGGATTTATTGGACCAGAGGGTCCGTTGTCGCCCGTAAGATAGATTAAGGTGTGTGATACACATCACGTCATTCGTCCAACTCTAATCTTCGAACATTTTCCTTTTTTTTGTTATGGGACTTAAATGTTGTACAATTTGTTCGTTTTTTATATGCAGCAGTAAAGCCTACATTTACTTTATTATTTGATTGTAAAAGACCTAGGCCGAGGCCCATCTGGTATTGAGAGGTAACCTCATAACAGATGAATTTTGTCGCAAGTAATGTACTCCAATTTTACCGGAAATTATAATATTTGAAGGGTGTAAAATATTTTTGCCCAGTACCGAAACAGTAATGACGATAGAAATAGGTATGGTCAGTAAAAGTTATTCTACCTGGTACTAATATTAATATTTTGATCATATTAAACCCATATGATATGGTCGTAGATATGCATATAAGCTGAAGCAACAGTACTATATAGTACATAATATTATAAATGCGAAAGTAACTTTGTCTGTCTGTCTGTCTGTTACGCTTTCACGCCAAAACTACTGGACCGATTTGAATGAAATTTGGTATGGAAAAAGTTTGAGACCCGGGAAAAAACATAGGATAGTTTTTTGCGCGATAACCGACATACGCGCGGGCGGACCCGCACCCGGAAAGCTAGTAGCATATAAGCCGTAATTATTCCAAGGATAAGTTTTTAACCGCCATAAGTCGAAGGTTTCTTAATATTGGGTATTGTTTGACTATAAAAAGGGCTGTTTTGGTCAACAGCTGGAAGAAGTTCACCGCCGAATAAACTCCTCTCCTATTAAGAGGGGTTATTAGAACGCAAAAGAGATATTAAATACTGCGGTCGTGGCTTGAGCACTGTGGCTTTCTTCGCGGCTAATTGTACAATGTACATCATACTGCTCTGCCTCACTGGCCTGCGCACTGAGAAGCGTTACTGTCATGATTCATGATAATTTTAAGGGAATTTGGAAATATATATAATTTCCAACAAAAACGGACCATGAGTACCTATGTAAATCACAAGAATTTGCCTTGAATAAATATCACGATAAAAAATTAGAAGAGTACAAAATTACTTAGCGCAAAAACGTCAAAGTCATAATCATTTATTCAATTTAGGAGTACGACGCTCTCTTATGAAGGTCAATTTAAAATGTTAACATTGAAATATTCTAAATTGTACTGCCACGTTCAGCAAAAAAAAATATAGAGTCACTGCGAGAAGAACGGGCAAGAAACTCGGGGCCATTCTTTTAAACGTTTTTTAACAATGTGTTACATACTAAATAGTAAAATTATTACTATATTTATTTACATTACGACAGGTGCTAGTTTGGCAGAGGCGAACCAGTCCGAGCATTTTTGTCGTTTAAGTAACCACAAACTGTGTAGTAAGATTTCTTAATCAAAATGTTCTTCATGTGCATCTTGAATTTTCTTTCTGTGAGTGTTGTAATATGTTTGGGCACTTTATTATAAAACCGCACACAATTGCCTAAGAAGGATCTTTTATTTGTCTTTGCTAATCTTAAACCTGGCACCGCTATTTTATCTTTATTCCTAGTGTTATAATCGTGATTGTCACTGTTAGATTTAAATTTGCTCATTTTTTACGAACATACATAATATTTTCAAATATATACAGACTTGGTAAAGTTAAAATACCCTAAAGCTAGAATAGACACAATGGATGTTATCGTCAACGCAACGTACATTAATGAACTTAATTCCCACTACATAGCTCCACGCCCGAACTCTACTCCCCGCTTACTTACTGATCCCAAAAATTCGCTGTCAAAACAAGAAAGAAAATTTACAATTCAACTACTAGGATATCATAATAAAACTGAATGCTGAGCAACTGTTTGGTTTGTCTCAAGATCTTAGAATCGATGAATTCACGCTACACTTAACTCACACAGCGCGATCTACTTTCCAGGCGACCATAATCTAGAAGAGATTGATACTAATAAAATGTCTATTCACCAAAAAGTTATTTAAATTAATCTAGTAATGCCCTGCCACCGTACTGAGGATGACGCGGCGATGACTTCCCGGTTACGAATGTTGAACGTTACATAATTAACTTTTATTTTTTCTAAGTAATTATTTCAGAATTGATAAATAAAGTTACATCACGGTTAAAAAAATATTTATATAATCTCATTCGGTAATATTCTAATTATGAAATTAAATACAGACTTTTATTGGCATATTTTATGTACATACTTCTTTAAGAAAATTAAAAAGTTAAATTAAAGCATTGTTCTCCTAACAAAACAATGCTTTAAAACAATTTTTTAATTATTAAAGTACAATGTGTCCCGACCAAGGAGGTTTCAATTCAATTTAAGTACACATTATCTATGGTGAGCGAGATGCGCGCGCAACGCGCTGCGCTGGTTCCGAGCCAATAGACCAATAACAGACTTTTTCCATTTTGGCGCTATTTCGTACATATGAATTTGAGTAATATTTTGTTGGATAAAACTTTAGTGGCAAAAATGTCCAGCAACACCCACGATACTGATGATTTAACTCCACCTGACATTCTAGAAACAGCTACGAAAGTGGCGAATAGTCTTTTGCCAGAAAAATCAAGAAAAGCGTATAACCACAGAGAGTTGAAATACAGGTAAAAAAAATAATAATATAGCTATGAGATTAAATAAAGTAGTGTATGCAACTGCATATAATTAGGTATTAAAACACTCGTGTAATCTTATTTTGAAACTCGCCTGCGGTTCGTTTCAAAAAACTACACTCATGTTTTAATACCCTCTATTATATGACAGTTACATAAACTACTATAATATAAATCATCGTGTTTTGTTCGTAGAAAATAATATAAATAGACGTCAGCATTTTTTTTATTTTGCATGTCAATATGTAATGAAGAACGGAAGTCATTTTTCTCAGTGCGGTTACGAAGAACATTTCCTGACCTACACATTAATATCAAGTTAACTTACATAAATTCAATTTTGAAACGCTTAGTGTTTCAATCGTTCACATCAATTAATTACTACGGGTGAAAGCTACTACATTCACCGTCATCGCCTGTACCTATTCGTAGTTTTATCATTTTACATTCTAAAGTACCAGGAATCCAGAAATACTGAAATGGTGAGGGTTATATTCTTAACATCTTATCACAACGCAGCTTACCGATTTATTATACCTGCTAATCAGGTACTTTGTATCAATGAATTATACTCAATATGCATTTACATTGGAAGCACCTTCCAGACGGAGCACTGGTCCCATTTTAAAAGTTACATATGTATAAAAAACATTTCCAAATCGCAATGATGTAAGCACAAGAACGGTTACATTCTAGCTAATTATGGAATTTACTACGTTTGGAAATAAATTTCCTTACATATACTCTGATATATAAATAGTATTAAAGTTAGATTTCATTTCCCAACCATGACTCCAGTGTGACATAGCAATGTGAAGGCTAGTTTGCCGCGCTTTTATTTGAACAAAATAATAAACACAATCATAAATGCCTTACAGTAGCAATTACCTATAAAGAACTTATTAAAACGAATGAACATAAAGCTAACTCTATTACCATCGTGCTACCTTGAACGTATTTAATTACATCATTTTATTTGTGTTTTGGCGAACCTGACATCTTTGGCGGCAAATACATTATTTTAGTTTTTGTTGCAAGATTACCTAAGCTTTCGTTAGAAGGTTTTTGCACAATATTTTATAGGTTATATTTATAATATTTATATTTTATACTTGGTTTTTGAACTCATTGACATTATCACATATGTTACGGATATTTTTTTTTTGTATTTCTGATGGTGTTTGAGGTAATTTACGGAATCATCCATAGTTGTACAATAACTGATAAAAATAATACCATGATCTTGGTTATGAAACCAAGGTGGATTTTTTTATAGAATTTGAAAACATACTTTTTCCGTAGCAGTTTCATGCTTAATCCACAAATACTCCATCAAAATTAACTAAACATCTATAATAACCGCTCACTCAGAAAAACTTGGAGATTCTACTTCCAAAATGATGCCTGCGAGCTCAAGGCAAACACAAAGTCCCGGTTAGAATCTCTCAAAGAACTCACTTGGCAAAATATGTACTTACATTATCTCTTCAAAATAGACCTTATTTCCTTTACCAAGGCCTTGGTTTCTATTTCACCCACAAATAAATATAATTCCTCGCAGGTTTTATGAAGTAGTGTCTTTGAGCATACTATAGCCAACAATTCAACGTAGTTTAATAGAGTAACTCTAGTTTTAAGCGCGTTGAAATTTATAAAATAGTATTCTGTCAGGCTGGATTTGTCACTTAATTATTTTGCGTTGCGTCACATCTCAATTCACACCAGCGAAGTGGCAGTCGCTGACTTTACAATTGCATTTACAATTATATTGCGTTGCTATGGCAAATTAATACTAATTTTTTTTCGCCCTAATTGTATGAATAACCAATGTTTCTTAAGTGGATTATTGTTGTGATTGTTTAGTGTGAGTAAATAAATAAGAATGGTGGCTATTTTTCTGTATAAAGGTTTATTGTCCAAATGTCAAAAGTAAGAACTTCATCTTTTTTGGGAGAACTGTTGAATTCGGTAGCAGTCGGCCAGTAGGGTGAGAGAGCGTTCGAAGTAGAGAGCGAAAAAAGGTGTAGGAGGATAAACTCATACGCTTCATATAGATACGGCGGCATTTGGGTTTTTTATAAAAAAAAAAATCGTTTCTATACTTTTTTATCTCTTCTTTGACGTTTTAGTGCCTTCAGCACTCGATTCTCTGGGCTATTTAGTGCCTTTCAAACAGTGTCCTAACATCCATTGAAAAAGCAAATAGGTGCTTTACTGCTCAAAAATAGTAGAAAAGACTTCAATTGTTAAATGGAAACAAAAAAAAGCACATTAATATCATGAATTTTCGAAGTTTTATCACAATTGAATACGTTAGTTGTCAAAACCTTTTTTTCTGCCAAAATTTAGTTCCTTTTACGCACTGTAGAGGCGCTGATCAAATATAGTATCACCGCTGTGCCGGTCGGAGTGGGGGGTATTAGGTTATTTTCGTTACGGAATTTCTGGATTCGGTCTCCACGCTCAAGGCCCGCAACAGAAGCTATGCAATAGCTTAAAATAAAGTATGTAACCTCTAAGTTGGAATAAACGTGAATAAAGAAACGAGATAAACGAGATTAAATTATATACGGCAAAACCCAAGTCGTTCCCCAACAATCACTGCCTTGATTATTTGTTCCTGCTGAATTTATTATTTACCCGGCTTCAGCGGTTAATATTAAATTCACGCTCTGAAGTCTGTGAACTTTTGTTCATTAAATAATTACATATCCGCAGTATTGTTCTGATTGTATCATTGCAAACAATTTATATGGTAAACCTACTCGTTTTTTTTTTTTTTTTTTTTTTTTTTATTCCTGATAGGTTAGCCTTTGACCACTATCTCACCTGATGGTAAGTGATGATGTGGTCGAGGATGTTGTTCAGACTAATCTAGAGTTACTGGCTCTCAAGGACAGCTGCCGGAACACACCGTTAGGTGCTTGGCGCCAGATTTTCAACTTGAGGGTGGTAGCTAGCCAGGCGGGCATTTGCAAAGTGCCCTACCACCATGCTGTAACGACTGCTATCCTAAGACAACAACCGGGACCGACGGCTTAACGTGCCCTCCGAAGCACGGAAGCACTCAGTAGTAATGTCACCAGCGGTCACCCATCCAAGTCATGACCGCGGCGGACGTTGCTTAACTTTGCTGATCGATTCAGAATGGCTAAGCAAACTTCGCTACGAGCGCTTCAATATATTCCTTATAATTTAAATATGTATTAAATACGTACTCTAAGGTTTTTATGGCTGATAGGCTAGCCTTTGACTACTTTTTCACTACTTTGTAAGAAATTATGCAGTAGAAAACGTTGTTTAAGCTAATCTTACTATTGATACAAGCTCTCAATTTCAGCTGCTTGAACACATCGTTAGGTACTTGGTAACATAATTTTCTAGAATTACTTAATTAATCAATAATTATAACATATAACAATTTCTGGACTCACCGAGCGAATATTATCCGAGTTTGAATATGTAAATGTCTAGAATCCTAGAAATCAGAATTATTTTTTTTGTGGCGGGTATGGTGCACTTCAAGCATGGGTATTAGCAGATAATGGCGTGAAAGATAGGAGTGAGGACTTTTATTTGTGAACTCAGAATTCATTGTCAAAAGTCCATATAATATGCTCCACATCTTTTAAAATGACTACAACCCGATACGGTAGTGCACACAAATACAGCTTTAAAACCATTTAAGGTAAAACCCTTAGACAAAACTTATATTCATATATACCTTTTATACGAATGATTTAAAATTTTATCTAAGAAATGATAGGTATTACACCTACTTTGAATTGTTCTATCGTCATAATATTGCATATCGCGTGGAGCTCTGATACAACACAATATTTAAAATAACTAATTATGAACCGACTAGGACCCGCGTTATATATATTTCGGAATGATTCCGACCAGTTTCGGACTGTTTTGAAGTCCTTCGTCTGGGAGTCACGATTGCGCGAAGCGATGAGCACGGGTCTCAGCGCGAATCTTTACGGTAATTATAACGCGGGTCCTAGTCGGTTCCTAATAAGTTAATATGGATAGAACTCGTGACAGTTTTCAAAGTCAATATTATGATGTCGTCATGTTGTCTGATAATGGAACGGGAGGATTTTTAATGGACTTTTCCCTCAGGGCGGGTAGTTGTGACAACACTTTTTCAAAATAGCTCCAATATTATTTTGTGATTAAAAATATAAATAGTGTTATTTAGCGGCAATTTTATGCAATATATTGTAATTTAGTGAGGATACTTCACCTGCCAAGTAGATAAATCCTTTACAAGCACAACAACAGCAACTTTGAAACTTCACTTCATTATCACAAAGGAACATAACCTACAACAATGGAATCAACACAGCAACAGACATTCATAGAGATGATGGATGCTCTCAATAGGCGTATGGATCAATTTGAAGGTGAGCTTCAGAAGACCCCTTCGTCTGGTAACACTACAAGTAGCCTAGCTGCCGAATTTGGAGCCTTCAAAGTATTTACTGCTGAAATCTTCCGTGGTTTCCAACAGCAACTGGGAATTCTTGCACAGAATCTTGACAATCTAGAGATGAATAGTCGTCGAAAAATCTTGTTATTTCATGGTGTGAAGGAAGAGGAGAAGCAAGATTTGGCTGCACATATAGTCAATATTGTCTGCAAGCAAATTAAATTGCCACATTTTGCAGTCAGCTCAATAAGTCGCTGTCAGAGAATGGGCCGCGCCACCAGCGATAAGCCAAGGCCTATTTTAGTGAAATTAAAGAACTTTGATGAGCGTAATAAGATATGGTTGGCTAAGTCATCGCTTAAGGGGACTTCGATCACTCTGTCTGAATTTTTGACAAGAACTAGGCATCAGGCGTTCATGGAGGCGAGGCAACGCTTCGGTATTAACAAGTGCTGGACCAGAGACGGGTTTGTACACATCATTGGACCTGACGGCAAGCGCCACCGCATCAGCAGTGTTTGTGAGCTGCTAAAGATTGCTCCAGAAGTCTCAAATCCGTTGCCTCCCACGTCTCCCAAAGAAGTTGCAGCTGCGACTAAATCACGGCGAGCCGCAGGAACATCCCGAAAATAGGTTATAAGTATAATTATTGTAGTACATTACAGAGTACATTATTTCATGTTTGTACCTCCATTTGCATTTGTTTATTTGCTTGCGTATTTATATTATATTTTGCAGAATAGTGGGTAGCGTATAATAGTACAATCACTGTATGTACTATATTTATGCAAATACCCAATAATTGTATATTATTGTGTTATTTTTGTTGCTTGCTTGTTCCATTTCAGTTTTCACTCTGTTGACATGACGCATGACAGATAAATTGACGTTGCGAAACTGACGTTTGTTATTTGTTTGACGGCTCGGGGTACGTTTCCAGAGCCGGGTGTGTTCCGGAAACGAAAGTTGAATTATTTCTAATTGATAATTGGCTTCTATGTTTAAAATTGTCATGTTTCAATACAAAATTGCATACTGTTTTTCTTTACTCTGCTCTGTTTGTAAATTCATGCGATTGATGATTACTTTGTTAGTTTTATGTGCACTTTCTCTTACTATACAACCGGCAGATGAAGTATTGTTTTTGTTTCTATATTTTTTTTATTTTTTTTTTATATTAATATTAAACCTTTTTATTCATATTTTTATTATTATAAAAATATATTTATTTATTATTATTTATGGTATATTATACTTATTTGAAAGATGATTTCTGATGAAGATTTTAGTGATACAGAACAATTTGTATCTTTTTCATCTAGTAATGATCTTAGCGATGACGATAGTTTTGCCAGTATCCCAACATTGAGTGATAATTTAGTCAGTGAATTTTCAGATGTGCCCAAAAATTTCAATGTTATTCATATAAATGCCCAAAGTATTCCGAAACATTATCCCGATATGTTGGCGTCATTTGACAACAAAAACTTACATGCTATTCTAGTCTCCGAAACATGGTTAAAACCATGTCTTCCTTCTACTTCTTACTCTCTTCCTGGCTTCATCCTCATCCGGAATGACAGAACTGACCGTAGTGGCGGCGGCGTGGCCATTTATTTACGCGCACATATCCCTTACTCTATTGTGAATGTGTCCACGCAGCCTTCTCCAATTAATACCGGTGAGCATTTATTTGTTGAAGTCGTACTTTCTCACTCCAAAATTCTTCTCGGAGTCTATTATAGCCCTTCCATGCGAGTCAATTATTTCTCATCATTTGAAAAAATATTAGACGATCTTACCCCTGCTTATAGCCATGCTATCATAATGGGGGACTTTAACACGTGCCTCTTAAAAAATGACTCTCGTTCTTCTTGTTTAGAATCCATTGTCAAATCCAGCAACATGCACATCTTGCCCCTCAATGCAACTCATAACTGTCCAAATTATTCTCCATCTCTTCTTGACCTAATGTTTGTATCATCACTCCAGCATGTTGCTAAGCATGGTCAATGTTCAGCAGATGGTTTTTCATACCACGATCTCATTTTCCTTTCTTATAAAATTCGTCCTCCTAAAGCCAAACCTAAAATCATTCTGCAACGTAGTTTTGGTAATATGGACGTGGAAAAACTTCGCGATGATGCTAGTAGGGTTGACTGGTCTGATGTTTTAGGGTGTGACAATATTGATGATAAAATCACAATATTTAATGCAAAGATTATTCAGCTCTATGATATCCACGCTCCTTTGCGGGCTATAAAAATAAAACATCTTCCTGCACCATGGCTCACTGATACATTAAAAAAAATTATGCATAAAAAAATACAGCCAAAGCACAGCTCAAGACTCGCCTTAACGATACAAATAAGGAGAAATTTAAGCAAGCCAGGAATCGCTGCAATAGGATGTGTAGGGATGCACAACGTCGACATATCCATGAGTCTATAGAAAATAAAGATCCAGCACAAGTCTGGAAATTTCTCCGTTCATTAGGTGTTGGCAAATCCCGACAAGATTCCATTCCACACAATTTAGACCTAAACTGTTTAAACCAGCACATCTTTCTGGTCTGCCAACACCTACCTGACTATTCTCAATTTGTCATAAGTCAATTTGCCTCATGTGATGTTAAAAAGAGTATCCTGTCTATTTCTTCTAGTGCAGTGGGTGGCGACGGTATTAGTCGTAATATGATTGTTCCTATATTGTATGAAATCCTCCCCATAATATGCCATATATTGAACAGTTCTGTTTTGAAGAGTGCCGTACCCACCTGCTGGAAAGAAGCCCATATCATCCCGTTGCCTAAAAAGTAACCCTAAAACCTTCTCTGAATATCGTCCTATCTCGATCCTTCCCTTTTTATCCAAAGTTCTCGAGCGTTTGATACATAGCCAGCTGAACTCTTTTATTAATTCAAATAATCTTTTTAGTCCGCAGCAGTCTGGTTTCCGTCCCGGTCATAGTACTGTCACTGCTCTTATTAAAATTACTGATGATATAAGACTTGGAATGGATAACCAAGAGCTAACGATCCTAACCCTGTTAGATTTCAGCAATGCTTTTAATAATGTTGATTTTGATATCCTCCTTGCATTACTCCGCTCTATTAACATATCTCCATCGGCAATTGACTGGTTTCACAGTTACTTGTTTGGGCGTCGGCAGCGTATTCACCTTGGAGAAATTTTCTCGCCTTGGTGTGATGCGAATGCCGGAGTCCCACAAGGCGGCGTTCTCTCTCCTCTTCTCTTTGCAGTATTTATTAATTCTATTTCATTATCTCTTACTTCCTCCTACCATCTCTATGCAGACGATCTCCAAATTTACTCGCAGGCTCCACCTGACCGTTTAAATCAAGCTATTGATATAGTTAATGCTGACTTACATCGCATTGAAAACTGGAGTAAGTCCTATGGTCTCAAAATTAATCCTTCTAAGACTCAGGCCATAGTAATAGGCAGTTCCAGGATGGTTTCACGAGTGGATTTCTCAACTTTGCCAAGAATAGTTCTTGCGAACGTTTCCATTCCATATAGCTCACAAGTGAAAAACCTTGGGATAATAATTGACAGTTGTCTATCGTGGGAACCACAGCTACAATCGTTGAGGCAAAGAATATTTGATTCAGGGTCATCCCTTAACCGAATACGTAACTTCCTGCCCACTGCTACCAAAACTACTCTTGCACAATCTCTCCTTCTTCCAATACTTGACTATGCTGACGCCAGCTATCCTGATCTCTCCGAGGACCAGCTTAATAGACTTGAGCGACTTCAAAACTATTGTATTCGTTTTATTTTCGGCCTACGAAAATATGACCATGTTTCCCAATTTCGATCTAAGCTCAAGTGGCTCCCGATACGTCTTCGTCGGAATACTCGTATACTTTTCTTTGTAACATATTGTTTAATCCTTCTACCCCTCTTTATTTAAAGGCATGTTTTAAGTTTCTACACTCTACCCATTCTCTTTCCCTTAGGTCTTCACATAACCTACTTCTTCACTCACCGGCGCATAATACAGTATTTTATAAATCGTCCTTCGTTACAAGCTGTGCGCCTATGGAACGCACTCCCTGTTACAATCAGAAGTGCTCAATCACTCAATATTTTTAGAACGCAGGTCAATAATTACTACCTCTCTACCGTTAATAATGCTCTCTGACATATGTATTTTCTCACTTTATATATATATAATTTTTATTTTTATTTATTTAAATGAGTATATGTTTATTGTGTACTTATGTGAGTATATATTATAATATATATATGTATATATATATATTATCATATTTTAATTTGATATTTATGTAAGTAATATACGTAGTTTATTTATATCGTAATTCGTAATACAGCAATTTATATTATTACAGATTTGCACCACCCTACCTGTTCAAAAAATGTATTCTCTATCCATCCAAAGGTTGTCTGGACGAGATCGCTTTTAGCGATAAGACCGCCCTTTGTGCCTATATATTGTTATTATTTCTTTGTAATGTCCTGTTTTTGGTGTCAATAAAGAGTTATCGTATCGTATCGTATCGGGAGGATGTTAATTTCAATATTATGTTGACAACTACAATAGCACTACCGTGACTTCAACAATTAAATAATAACAGGCATGATATGGAATTACTGGCTCTCAAAGACAGCTGCAAGAACACAGAATTAGGTGATTATAGCGTATGATTTTCGAATTGAAGGTGGTTACTAGCTAGGGCATTCATAAAATTCCGTACGACTATGTGATAAAGCTTGAAGCAAAACCCACGGTAAAATTTAAATACTTCCTATCCTTCCATCCGTAGAACTTTCTGCGCGGTTTGAATCTTTATCTATTGCCACTGGGACCCCACTTCTTCAAAGGACTACCTTTTGAAATGTACAGGGTTATTGGAAAAATGCTAACTACCTCTTGGGGTTGACTTCTGCTAGTCCTAACAAACATTTTGAGATGTTTTTTTTGTTTAAAAAACAAAATATATTTATTTTTTTATATTTTGTTGTGTTATTTATGTTTTTTTGACTGAATGAGTACGAGGACCACCAGATGTTAAAAGGCTCTTGTACCTGTAATGTATTATTTCATACTTTTTATTACTTTGCTCGATGTAAATATTCAAAACTCTATTCAGAGGAAGCACGGTGCGGTCCAGTGTTGCCGCGGCGGGCGCTCTTGGCACAGAGTAGGCTTTAAAAAAATTTTTTTTTCATTCAAAACAAAAAAAACTTATCCCAAAATGTTTGTTAGGACTAGCAGAAGTCAACCCTAAGACGTTGTTAGCATTTTACCAATAACCCTGTCCATGTTTTAGTTATACTTGTATAATATTTTTTTTACTCTTTTCAATCCCATGATATATACACGTGCAGATTTTATAGCTTGGTACAAATCCTAACTAAAGTTTAAGCAATAAATTTTAACAGAATGCCAGTGGGAAGTCTGCAGATATTTCAATAAGAAGGTAAAAATCTAGGTAAAAATATATTCCGATTTTACGATCTTTTTATTTCCTTCGGTATGAGCTAAGGTCGACTTCAGACTGAAATAGATTTACGTTTGCGTTTAGAAATATTGCCCATAAAGGTTCCTCTGAATCGATTCATATTTTTATGGGTTCTTACGTCTAAAACTAGCATTTGACTTTATCTTGAGATTGCCTTTTTACACGACTGCTCAAGAAAAGGAGTGTTATTTTTTCAAGGTTCACGTATGTGTGTATGTTTATTTGTGAGTTTCTTAATTCCACCATAACTTCTAACCAACTCAACAGATTTTAATGGTTTATATATCATTAGAGTCATCTCGATATCGCAAGTGATACAGGCACATACAAAACAGTAAAAAAACAAACCGGTGGTTTTTAGAAGCTATATTGTAAGATATTTTTCTCCCAAACTCATCGAGTTGATTTAAATGCAGGGCCTTAAGAAACGATTCTATTAATATATAACTTGCACTTTTAATTTCAATGGAACTATAAAACGCTTAACGAAAATTAATGATTTGCAGAAGGGTTTTTTTATTTTATTAATTTATACTTGTTCTGGAGGCATTTAATAAGGCAAATAGGTGAATGGCTAAGGCAAATAGGTGAAACATTATTTTACCATCAGGCGAGATAGTGATCAAAGACTAGCATATCAGCTGTAAATAAAATTAAAATTAACACCATAGGTAATATTGGATCGAGCGCTTAAACTGTGATACAAAGTCTGCTACGTATAAAATTCTGTGAAAAACATTTGTAAGCATAAGAAAATTTAATTCTTAGGAAAATGCAAGAACAGTGATATTATTTTCGGAAAATGTGTTGTAGCCGATTTTTAAGATTAAGCCATCATCTTGAGTATATGTTCCATATTCACTTACTTAAAAAGTAGACTCAGTCGTAAACATTTTTCTTACGAATTTAATCTGTGAATCCTCCACTGCAATGTGGTGAATACAAATAACGCCTTCACCGTTTAAAATGGCCCCTTGTGAGTACCTATTAATGAAATCCGTAAAGAAATTATGCTTCACTTATAATAAAAACTAGGTATCATAATTTATGTATAATACCGCATCATATACTTATATATAATATATAATACCGCATCATATCAGATGTAAGCAGTAACTTTATAGATCTATAACATGCACGTTTACGCAACGTTAGACGTGTGAAATAGAGGATGAAGGAGTATTCGTGTGTGAGACAGAGTGCACAGAAAATCATGTACACACATTCTAAGGATCATGTAGGTATGTATTGAACTATAAATGACTTGTTTGGCAGAAAAACGACAAAAATATAGGATTTTTGCTATGTTTATTGTAAAATTATACTAATTGATAATCTGTGTTTCTACCGTTTACCCTGTGGGGTTGCCGGCTCCGTGGGGTGCCGGGTTAGAATTGCACCTCCCCATATCATCTCGTGGGTGTTGTAAGAGGCAACTAAGGGAAAAGTACTGAAAGGTGGACAGCAGCGCCTTCTAAAGAACTGCCAACTTACACTGCGATCCCCAAGACACCTGCCAAGCGAGAGGATTATGGCCCCTTAATAGGGAAGGTTGTGTTCAGCACTGGACGATCAGGCTGTTACAGTTTCTACCATTTACACTAACGTAAGGAATCACATGAATGAGATGTATACATAAATATAAGATAGGTAGGTAAGAAAGAGAAAAACGCTATTCTATCTTCCCCGGCGAAAATTTTTGAAAGAATTTTGCATAAGTATATTTACGCGCAAGTGGATAGGTTCTTTTGCAGTGAGCAGCACGGATTCCGGTCCAAAAAGTCTGTCAAAACAAATTTATTGTGCTTGGTGGAGTACATAGCCAAAAGTATGGACAGTGGCCTCCAGGTGGACGTTTTATACTTTGATTTCTGGAGGGCGTTTGATAGGGTCAATAATGACATTCTGCTGGCCAAGCTAGAGCTAATTGGTTTTGCACCAGGTCTCCTCCGACTACTTGCGGATTATCTTCGAGACCGCCAGCAGTTTGTTAGACTTGCAATATATGAATCCCAGCCCTATCACACGCGTTCCGGAGTCAGTCAGGGCTCTATCTTGGGACCTTTACTTTTCTTGCTTATGGTTAATGACTTGCCGAGCGTCGTCAGCCATGGAAAGTGCCTACTTTATGCAGACGATCTAAAATTATACTCAGAGATTAGGTCTGCATCAGATTGTCAGCTTTTATAGAGGGATGTGGATGCAATATCTAGGTGGAGCGTCACAAACAAGATGGAGTTTAATCTCTCTAAGTGCAACGTGCTGACTTTCGGTCAAATGTGGCGCCCTCTCATTTTCCCATAGAAAATTAACGATGAGGAACTAGTCAGGGTAAAAGATTTGGGGGTCACATTTGATAGAAAGCTCACGTTTCATGATCATTTTTGTGCGCTTGTGAAGGAGTCGTTCAGGAGACTAGGTTTTGCCCTTAGAAATGCAAGTGATTTCAAACACAACAATGTCGTCAAACTGTTGTTCAGTACGCTTGTCAGGTCGAAGCTGGAGTCTAGTACCTGCATCTGGAACCCATATGAGCTTATATATCACAAAGCTCTTGAGAAGGTCCAGAAAGCATACCTGAGGTTCCTTTACAAGCGCCAGTATGGACATTATCCATATATGTACCCTACAAATTCTATTTATGGATGTTTAGGGTATCATTCGTTACAGGTACGCCGCCTTAACGATCAGATTGTCACTGGCCTTAAGATTCTTCGGGGTACTATTGACTGTCCAGAGTTGGTCCAGGGATTGTGTAGGTTTTATGTTCCGGATAAATACATTAGAGGCCGACATCACTTGCTGTTCGCAGAGCCTCGTCACCTCACAGTCGCGCGTGCTAATTCTCCACTACCACGTATCCTAGCCGCGTTCAACGCTATCCTGGATCAAAATCCTAATTGTGATTTGTTTGTAGATGGATGGATGGAACTGTTGTCTGTTAGTTTAATCTATTGTGAACGGTCTGAGTATGTTGAGTCTACGATTCCAAATTAAACGTGTATAAATTGTATAATTATTATTGACAAATGTTTTATTATATGTTTATTTAATATTGTAATTTATAATCTGTTGACTGAATGACTTAATTTATAATTTATGTAATTTATTTTTAGGACCATGTGAATTTGATTTTGATTAATTATTGTAAATGGTATGTCCGTAATAATTAATAAATAAATAAAAATAATTAAAAAGTCAGTTGAAATTAACGACCTCGTTTTGATTCATTCTTTACATTGATATACTAAAAACTCGCTTGTTAAAAGAATTCATATTTTTTGTTAACAATTTAAGATTTAATAGAAAATAAACTGACAAAAATTTATAAGTGGCTGAAATTGGTTCTTCCATTATACGTTTAAACCAACTGAAGTATGGCTTTCTCGTAGCCAGAGGGTGAAATTTTACACTCTAATTATTTTAACCATCACAGGGTGGGTGCGGCCATCCATCAGACAACTTCCTTTGATCATAGTTTAGCAAGTTTATGTTCCTATATTCCAATATGTAACTCATGCAAATAACACATTTCAGACCCGAAAACAATAGTGTGTAACGAAATGGGCCGTCCTCACGTTATGTTCCACTGACTGTTCCAGTGTGAACCCTCGTTATAAGTACTACCCCGCGGCAATGGCTTTTTCTTTATTGCAAAAATTTATGGGAGAGATAAGCCCCGCCTCATGGTAATTTTCACGCCGCCTGTCCATTACAGCTGCAGTGTCGGCGTCCTCCACAGAAGAAAAACAAGCTGCAAGTAATAAAATGAATGAATAATGCTTTTGCAATAAGCAATAAACGCATTATAAAATAATTATTTAGAAATCAAAAATGCTTGGGATATTCAACCTCTGCCAAACAACCGCCAATCACATGTGTTATAAATATTGTAATAATTTTATAATAGACTGACAAATCGTAAAAGAGTAAAAACAATGGTCCCGAGTTTCTTGCCCGGTCTTCCCGAAATGGCCCTGTACCAATTCGCTGAAAGCGTTTGTTAAGAAAAAACCGGCCAAGTGCAGAAATAAAATAGTTTTGGCATATTTTTTTACGTATAATGCTTTTATTTTTGATGGTTTTCTTAGAGCCTTCAATTTACAAATAAGTAGCTACCGAATTGCAAGGGGTCAATAACATAAAACTGCCACTCGGCGCGCAGTCAATAGCCTCTGTTATTCAGTTGATTCAAATTACCTATCCAGAAATAAGACAAAAGTGCTAATAAATAATTGTGTTACTCTATTTGTTTCAGGTAAATACAATAGCAAAATTAGTAAGTTTTCTAGTGGTAGTACCACTTGCTGTAATCTCAGCTGTACTGTGAGGTTATGTACGAGTATAACTGGATGCGCCGGGACAAATGGGACAGTACCACTTATTGTTTTTTACGGCGACTAATCACAGTAAGGCATTTCAAGGCATTATCTAAACATATTGCTTTTGTGTAAAATATGCACTTTTTCACACAGAAATATTTCAGGTAAAAAAATAATCAATGTATTCTTGAGTTTATAATTGATTAAAACTAACGTAAGTTTGACACATACTAAAATACATTTTGAACCAAATTAAACTTACGGTATTTTTACGTCGAGAAGGCGTCTCGACCAGTTTCACGACTTCCAGAGTCGCTTCGTCACGGAGTGCGTGCGCTCACGACTGCGCCCACGCATGCACTGGTTCCGACTCCTGGCTGGCGCGCTGCGACAACGTCAGCCGTGACGTCGGAGCACGCGGGGAGGGCAGCAACGGCCGCCGCCGGCGCCACCACCAGTGCATGCGTGGGCGCAGTCGTGAGCGCACGCACTCCGTGACGAAGCGACTCTGGAAGTCGTGAAACTGGTCGAGACGCCTTCTCGACGTAAAAATACCGTAACTTTAATTCGGTTCAAAATGTCTTTTAGTATATTCTTGAGTTTAAGTATAAATTTTAAGAAGATTACTTAAATAAATCCCCCGTGGTTTGCCGGGATTGCAGTCATCCCCCATCTCTTCCTGTGGGCGTCGTTAGAGGCGACTAAGAAAAATACCGAAATACTGACTAAGAAAGAAAATATCAAAAGTAGTGGCGAGAAACAACGCTTTCTGAAGAACTGAAGTATTGCTTAAATCTTATACTGCTATTCACATGACGTCTGCCAAGTGTGGAGATTTTGGCTAAACCCCCTTTTGATGGGGGAGGATGTTTTACTTAAATAAATGTAAAATTAACAGGTACCTGAATAAAACTTGCTGTTCTTTCTGTTGGGTAAAAGCAACAGTTTTATCCATGACTCAGCTTTTCTCACGCTCGCCAAATTCACACACATTTTTAAGCCAAAATTTTCATTTTCGTCAAAAATAACAAGTTTTAACTATTTGCACGACTAATGTCAAAAAAGAAAAATGTCCAAAGCCAATGATCAAAAATAAAATTCTTCATTAATAAAAAAGTCTGATGATAAAAATATCCCACAAGAAAAATTACCAATAATAAAAATGCCCAACAAGAGTAATGATAATAAAAATATCCCTCAATAAAATTGCCCAATAATAAAAATATCCAACAACAAAAATGTACAAAACTAAAAATGTTTTATGAAGAGAACAACCAATTTAAATACTCGTAAATATATACAGAGGTTTATTTAAAAGGCTTCTTATTGTTTTGGGGATATTAAATATATTCTAGTGTTACTTCGCGTAGGCGGGCCGACACAGATTGGACAATAGCTACTCAGATCAGCCGCAATGGACGCGGGCGATGACGTCGGTGAACCTATGCGGTGAACTGACAAAGAGACGTGCGATGAGAGAAGCGTGGGTGTTCGGCCCGACAACAACTGTGACCTTTCTCGACGTGAACCCAATGAACTTAAGAAGGAACAATACGCTTCCTTAAGCGTATTGTTACTTCTGCTTAGATGCATTTCATCCAGCGCCGAAATGCACTGCGCCCGTCACCCTGAGACATCATTTTTTTCTTCCTAATCATAGGAGATCTCCTATGAATAGGAAGAAAAAAATTCATACGAGACCTCCTATGATTAGGAAGAAAAAAATGATGTATCAGGGTGACGGGCGCAGTGCAGTTTGGCGCTGGATGAAATGCATCTAAGCAGAGTTTACCGCTTAACATCAGGTGGCTCTCGTGCTAGTTCCGTCTCAATCTCATAAAAAAAAAGTTATCTATTTTTTTTGTATTGTAACAGGCGGATTGTCCACTGCTGAACACAGCCTCTCCTATCAAGGGGGTATTTGCCATAATCCCCAAGCTTGGCAGGCGTCTTGGGGAACGCAGTGTAAGTTGGCAGTTCTTAAGAAGGCGCTGCTGCCACCTTCCAGTACTTATTATTACCTTAGTCACCTCTTACGACACCCACGGGATGAATACGGGACAGAATTGCACCTCCCCATAGGGAGGTGCAATTGTAACCCTATTTACCCTACCAAATTTGTTAGCTTAATAATATTTCACTATTTGGTAGTATTTAATACAAATTATTTTTTCGGGAACTATTTATAGAGGTTAAGATTTCAAAACTTTTTCACGATAGCGGTTAAAAAAGCCTTTTCCATGCAAATTTTAAATGATAAACATATTTCCGACCGAGGTGAAAAATGTATTATTATGGGATAAAAATAACAAATTTATTTGCTATAGACAGCATGGATATTGGCACTTGGTCAAGGGAATCAATAAAATTGATATAGTGATAAATTTGATTGCCTGGCAACGAAGCAACTATTTGCCAACCTGTGACAGGCCAGTAGGTGAGAAAGACGAATTGATCAATGTTATTACTTTGACGTATCAGGTTTCCGCGTCAATAAGGAGAGTATGTAGTCCTCCCGACCCTTCTTAGCGCGAAGCTTTTGATAGCTTTTGTGGTCACTGACAAAGATATATGTTAGAGCAAATACATTTATACTGTATAGGCCCTATAGACCTTTATGAAAAGCGTAAATTGTTACGTGAAAGTTTTTGATTCAAACATTTTATGCGCTGCGCTGGTAGCGAAGTTTGCTTTGCCATTCTTTACTTATCAGCTATTTATTAAGCAACGTCCGCCACGGTCATGAGTTGGGTGGGTGACCGCTAAAGACATACAATTGAGTGCTTCCGTGCTTCAGAGGGCACGTTAAGCCGTCGGTCTCACTCGGTTATAAGCATGGCGGTAGGATAGTTTTGGAATGCCCGCCTGGCTAGCGGTAGATAACCCTCAAGTAGAAAATCTGTCATCAAGCACCTAACGGTGTGTCCTTGAGAGCCAGTAATTCTAGGTTAGCCTGAACAACATCTACCACATCATCACTTACCTTTAGGTGAGATAGTGGTCAAAAGCTAAACTATCAGGCATAAAAAAAGACCAGAAACAATGCTTCTGGAGTCCGCGTAGCGAGTTCTTGGATTAAACCCTTTAGCTGGCTTGAACATTACCGTATTTTGGTTGGGCATTTTGTTAGTGCTGTCTTGCTACTATAGGTGAATAATCGCATGCTAGCCAATTTAGTAATGATAGCCCAGCAGTAATAGCCATGCTGTAGCTCCATGGTAACATCCACACCGCCGGCTTCAGCTGCACCGCATGGTGAAAGGGCATTTTAGAAATGCTCGCCTGGGTAGCTATCACATTCAAGAAGATAATCTGTTGTCAAGCTCCTAACAATTTGTTCCAGCAGCAGTCCTTGGGTGCCAGTAAATTTATAATTTGTGTCTCAGGGTGATAGGCGCAGTGCAGTTCGTAACTCGTAACGGAATGCATCTGTTATAGGCTGAGGTTATGCTTAACATCAGGCGAGTCTAGTGCTTGTTCCGTTTTAATGACATTAAAAAAGTGCTAGCTGCTACAGCTGAAGTACTAAGTAATTTGAAAAAATATATTCTGTCGTATCGTGTGGTTCGTGGAGTGAATTAAGCGATACTTACGACAAATATTTATTATAATAAGGTGTCCTGGATAGTCAGCGGGCAGCATGTGAAGACCTTGTGACCAGGCCGTCTTTGTGCTGATGGTGGCTAGTACCTATTCGAGAGGAATGCTTCGCTAGGGGGCATGGCTGATGGAAACAATCTTTACACTTTACAAAAATATTATTTATTATACCAAAAATTACAATGTCTAACTCTATAGTCCTTTTAAGCCGAGCACTGCCGCTTACTACTACGCGCGGGGAAAATACGGAAGTTTGTCGCGCACATGGGGGTCTAAATTTGATTATTTTGGTACCTTAGGTTATGACGAAGGGAGGTCCCGTCCTTTATACATGCCGTTCGTTGTTTCCCAAAAATATGTTCTCTTTTGCTCCGTTTAATTCCTCATGGATTCGTGTCGCCTCGTGGCGGCCATTTTGGTGAGCAGCGTCCGTTCCTCAAAGTTCAGCGAAGGAAGCTGTGTGGCGCCAACGGCACACGTTTCCTCAACGCCTCTTAAATTTTCCTCGTATATTATTTGTAATGAAAATTAATCTTCAATATGCCTTGACTTGGCACTTAATTTCTGGAACGCGAAATGTGTATACGCACGTACATTCGTGCAAGAAGTAACGAGGTCTCTGCTTGTCATCGGCGGATGAGGGGTATATATACCAGCTTGCGGGAGGCAGGGTAACACCCGTTAGTTTGATCTTCCTTCTCGCTTGCTCGCATGTGCTACCTCTTTCCTTTTTTCATAACCTCACTTTATTATTGAGTATTCTTTGTAATATTAAATTCTAAAGCCTAATCTGAGTATACAATTCAAAAGAGGAAAATGCCAATACTAATCTATTCAATTTTCATATACAATAGCCCTTGCAATTTTGACAATTATCATCATGTGGTCGACCCAGCTTTTCAAATGACTACAACTTTTAAACGAGGATTATTCTTAAATTAATTTATATTGTTACCTGACCAGGAACAGGTGTTAAATATAATTTCATAATGAGCCTGGACGGTAAAAAGGAAATATCTTGAAAACCAGAGACTGTTTCCAAGTTCATTGACAAAACTTGTTATTGTTCTCAAATGGTCAATAATCTGTTAGACATGCAATAATTATATATTAGGGGTAATCATGGGTTATTGAGAGATCGCCTCGTGATCTTTTCCAGCTTCCAGAATGCCGGGAAAAGCAGGACTTTATTATTAAACATTTTGATTTTATTATTTACTTTTCGCGAGCAATATATTTTCGAGGCGACTATTCCATCGCATTTTTATCAGGCGCTTGTGGGATCTCAGACCATTCTTCACATTCAAAACGTTAGAATATCTTTGCCGTGACATTCTCTCAATATTCCTAACTAATCAAAACATACCAGGTTTGGTCTTTCATACGTACATTCCGCAAACAAAACATTTAAGAGGCTTCGGTTTATTTATATTTCAATACATCTCCCAGATTTACCTAGGTTTGAGGTGCTATCTAAATAGTATGCTTTGCTCGCCTGTTTATTTAGGCGTTCTCACCACCGACTAGATAATTCTTATTGGAAATATAATGCAATAGGATAATAACACTACAATACCCCCTTTCCCAGGAAAAGCGGAAAACTCAGTTTGACGCTACAGCCACGGCAGTCCTAAACAAAAACTTTCCCAGGTCCACTTAATAGACTCCATACGTACCTTTCTTTCATCATTACATTTTAAGATTCCTAGCATACTTGACTCTAAACTCCATATTTCTACTATACATGCATCATTGTCCATACCTCACCTTTCAAAAGCTTTGCCTTACGTACCTACTCCTTATTCACTTGCATACATATCATACTTCCATATTAATACCTAACTTTGCTTCACTCATATATACACTATATGTTAACCTTGCATTCTCAGTCCATCATGTGCTCCTGTCCATTATTCAACCAATCCAAAGAAAAATCAGTACTATTTGATTATAAAACGTTGTATATAGAAATACTATTAGCCTTTATCACTATTTACTATTATACTTCAATCTGATATGCAAATATTAATCCTAAAATCCTTACTTTGAGGAGGTAAAAAAACTAGTTGTTATTTAATTATAAACCTAAGTTAGAAATTATGCCTGTATAAGACTTATTTAATCTAGAGTAGGTATGCATATTAATGACTACCTATAATCTATATATATTATAAAATGACCAATTGTTTTGGTAACATTTTTATAGATCAAACCTTACTTTTCTATTTTTATATGTTTATGTTATTAATACAGAACTAAAGACTTTGTTATGTCTATTATTTCCTTAACTAAAGGTTGTACTTTAAATGTATCTAACCTTGTTCATATATGAACATTATTTACAAGGACACGATGGTACTACTTGAATAACACATCGGAAACAAAGAAAAACTTATTCAAAGACATGGCCTTGAGTGAATGTCGTATCAGTGCACTATTCTATTTTACAAAGAAATAAAGAGTATAATATATTGCTTCAGCTATCTAAGAGCTTGTTAAAAACGTATGATGGTACTTCGCGAGTAACACATCTAAAACAAAGAGAAAATTAATTCAAGTATATGTTCTTGAATGTCATATCAGAATCCATTTTTTAGTTCGCTTATCACTAGTTAATATTCTAGTGTTTACACTAAGTGAACTTTGTTAATTGTCATGAATAATCAGTATCTGCTTGCTTGGTTTGCTGACCGCAGCATACTTTCAACATCTACATCAGAATACGTTGATAAATACTTTGTTCGTGGTCATTCTACTGGCCAGAGTATTTATTTACCTTTTATAAATATAGCTAAGAACATTTTAAGGAAGAAAATTAAAAAGTAGGTAGTTCATATTGTTACCTACCTTACTTACAACTAAAGAGAACACTGAGTATGGTGCGTAAATATTTTATTGAATATTTACTTATTCCACTACTACACAAGTAGTTATACCTAACTAAACAGAAAACGAATTTAACATCATGTGCTTATATAGTACATGCATATTGATCGTCTAGAGAATTTAAAGAATGGGGTGAAGCTATTGAGATATGCTTCATAACAGTAAGACATTGCTTACCTAAAGTGCTATTCACACTTCATTAAATCTTATGTAGATTTTAGTAGATAATGCAGGTTCATAGTTATATACCTATATAGGTATATCACTTGGCTGTGTGGTTTTTTTAATATAGGAAAACCTTCCTTAAATAGTGCTAGATGAGCACTAAGAAAAAAACTAGCAATTTTGTGGTTGGTGGACTACCTAGATTAACATTCTGCCATAACATAATACAACTCCTGCAATGTCTTTCTAAGTATCGCCAGTTCTTTCAAAAAATTTCCCTACACAAGCTCGGAACGCTTGCTTTGTTCCCTACCTTGCCTAATTGGCATTAAAATTTGACTTACCCCCCAACATAGAAAGTTGTGGTTTATACAGTACTAAGTTATTCAATTTACTTTAAATATAGTTCTATTAAGTTATTCCTAGCTGCTTCTTGGACGTGTATTTTCGGCAAAACGCCTACTGTGTGGTTTTTGAAACTTCAAAATGATTTAGTATGGCAAGTTATTAAAAAAATATGAGGTACCCTTATGAGAAACTATACTGATTTGTTTTGAATTATGCTAATTTTTTGATAAGATTGGATTGATATAGTGAATTTTAGAACTTATTTAGTGTAAGAACAAGAATTTGAATTTAAAATTGTGATGAAATTTGTTGCAAAAAAAACTTAATTTTCTTAATTATTCAAAAAGTAGAAGTCCTAGATCAAAAATTCAAACGGTTCTAGACTCGCCTAATGGTCTAGATACTAAAAAGTTATGCAAATTTTAAAATTTCTGACATGTGAAAAAATTTTGTTCTTCGGGATGAAATAATTGTGACTTGTTTTTTTACTTGCATTACTGGTTTTTTTAATATTTAACATATGTGATTTTACTGAGTACCTTGTCCTACAGTGATAATATACAGAGTGGTGGTGTATACCTAGACAGATTCCTAATGAATCCTATCATCTAGGGTAATAATTTAACGACGTTTTCTCGTCGCAGCACAGTTTAACGACATGTCGGGGTCGGCACGACATGTAGGTACCATGCCCTACGGTGATAAAAAAACATGGTGGTGGTACACACCCAGACAGATTACTAATGAATCCTACCACCTTAGGTAACTATTTAACGACGTTTTCTCGTCGCAGCACAGTTTAACGACATGTTGGGGTCGGTTGACTTTATAACTTGCCTACTTTTATTATATCTTTCACATGATATTTGCCTTTGCTTGGAGTTTCAATATCCCCTAATATATATACGTTGTTTGAGATTTTTTCCAAAACTTTACATTTCACGAATCGAGGAGCTAACTTACTCGAAAAAAAATTTCCTGCGTTTGATTGCACAAAATTCTTGCGCCATACTATGTCACCTGTTGAGAATACAACGTGCTTTCGCCTCGTGTTTTATCTCGACGCGTTTTGCTTATATGCTTCAGTAAGCGCATTTTGAACCTGTATAAAGATTTTGGACATTTCATCAAGTGCTTTTGCGGATGATGTCCTGTCGGCCATATTTAAATTATTGAGATCATTGGGTAGCTTTGAATTTAATACATGTAACTTCCCATCTATTAGAATTTCTCGCCCCGTGGTTAAAAAATAGGGTGTAAATCCCGTTGCTATATTTACGGAGCTGTTAAGAGCTAACTGTATTCTAGGTAAATGACATGACCATGTTCGTTGATCTTGTCCTACCAGGATAGCTAAGCATGTTTCGATAGTTTGATTGTATCTTTCCACCGTATTTGATTGCGGTGTATAAAAGGCGTTATAAAAAATTTTTGGGATACTGTATTTGTCGGTAAAATTTTTAAATTCTTTACTTCTAAAAACTGTAGCGTTATCGCATATTATTATACACGGGGTACCGTGTTTAAATATTATTTCAGATTCTATATATGATGTGATTGTCTTGGCCGTAGCCGTACGGAGAGGATGTAACCAACAGAACTTGGTAAAGATATCTACTATGGAAAGGATGTATATATGGCCTGAATTAGATTTAGGTAGTGGCCCTATTATATCAATGGACAGAGTGTGCATTGGGTAATTTACAATTTTTTTGTTTTTCATTAGACCTTGGGGGGCTTTGTTTGAATGTTTATATGCTTTGCATATATCACATCCTTCTAGGTACGTTACAACATTTTTGTGCATATTAGGCCAATAGTATAGTAGTTTTAATTTGTGGTATGTCTTATATACACCAGGGTGGACGGAGTCTATACCTTCATGCGCCTCTTTGATACAATCGTTAATTAGTTCACATGGGATAACTATTTTCCAGTGATTACGGTCTAGATTATTTTTGGGTTTGCTATATCTATATAATACTTTTCCGTCTAAATAAAAGTTTTTATATTTGTGGGGTTGATTTTTACATCCATTATAAATTTTATTATACCATGGGTCTGTACTGTTCTCTGCTTCTGATGTATACGAAATAAGGTTCACCTCTATCCTAGAAAGAAAATCTGGTACTGTATGTTGTGTGCCTTTCCTATGACAAATTTCAAAGTTATATTGTGATATCTGCATTGCCCATCTTGCTAATCGGCCAGAAGGGTTATTTAATGATTTTAACCATTTTAGGCTCATGTGGTCGGTTACTACTGTAAATTTAAACCCGTCAAGGTACGGTCTGAAATGGTTAATTGAATCTACTACGGCTAATAATTCCCTTTCCGTTGTACTGTAGTTTTTTTCGGTTCGGGATAGGAGTCGAGAGTGATAGGCTACAGGATGCTCTTTATCCTCGAAGTCTTGGGTTAGCACGCTACCTATTCCCACTGAGGAGGCATCACAATGCAGTACAAATGGCTTGTTAAAGTCGGGGCACGCCAGAACAGGCGCTGATAGCATCGCTCGTTTCAGTTCGGTGAACGAGTTTTCGGCCTCGGCATTCCACTCGATAGCCTCTTTGCCTTTTCGTTTACCGATGAGTGCCGTCATAGGTGCTATTATGGTAGAAAAATTGTCCACAAAACGTCTGTAGTAGGAACAGAGCCCTATAAAGCCACGCAGCTGCTTGGCACTAGTTGGGCGTGGGAATTTTCCTATGCTGTCTAGCTTACTGGGATCGGTTCTCAAACCTTTGGCATCAATAATGAACCCCAAATACTTTAATTCTGGTCTACAGAAGTGACATTTATCGAGGTTTATGGTTAGGCCTGCCTCTTTTAATGCCAACCATACCTTATTGAGTATTTCTACGTGGAGAGAAAAGTCTTCGGTGGCGATGAGTAGGTCATCGAGAAATGTAAACACTTTCTCTCCAAACTGGTGGGAGAATAGCCTATCGACCAAACGCTGCATCTCCGCTCCAGCGTTGGATAACCCAAAAGGGACGCGAGTAAATTGGCAAGATCCTCTGTTTTGGACTATAAAACTGCTTTTTTGCCGCGAATTGCTGGTGTCAGCTTCAAGCGGTGAATTGGGGTAGGTTGGGGTTGTACCGTCTTTATCATCCAGTTCTATTTGCCAGAAAGCACTAGAAAGGTCTAAGGAGGTCAGATATCGTGCGCCGCGTAAGTTGTCTAGTATAGAACTTATGTAGGGGATAGGATATGAGTCCTTTACTGTTACATCGTTCAGTTTTCTCGCGTCTAAGCAGAATCGCAAAGTGCCGTCTTTTTTTGTAGCCATCACGACGGGATTGGCCCATGGGGATCTTGAGGGTTCGATTACACCGAGTGCTAACATTCTGTCTACTTCATCATTTAATGCTTTAAGCTTTACCGGAGAGAGTGGGTAGTACCTTTGTTTTATTGGTGGGCCCATCGTGATTATTCTATGTTTTACTAAGCTAGTTTTTCCTAAACCTACCTTCTCGGTGGATATATCTTTAAATTTTTCCGTAATTATAGCTATTTCCTTTTTTTGTTGGGGGGTGAGTTCATCATGTGATATAACTGCTTTTATCTCATTTAATTCCTGTTGATTTAGTGCGCCTGTTTGGGAATCATTTATGACGCTGCCTTTGGTAATATTGAATATGTTAAGAAGGCCATAAATGCTCACAAAGTCCATACCCAATATTATATTAGTTTTGATATTGGGCATTACCAAGAAATCATTTTTTTTTTATTACCGTCAAAAGATATTGGTAACGTCATTTAGCCTAAGATATAAACCGCTGAACCGTCCGCAGTACGAGCACTAATGTAGGTCCTTTCTAATTGAACTGAATTTGTGAAATTATCGTGGAAGTTATTCCCGATTACTGAAAAGTTTGCGCCTGTGTCCAACAGGCCTATAAATTCTCTATTATTTATACAAAATTTCAAATATATCCTATTATCATCCGACATTGTTAAAACCTCAGGGGATATCAGGTCACATTTATAAGTGGCCGGATTCCTTTGCCCAACATCCCCTAATGCTAGTTTTTTTGTTGTAGCATACTGTTGCAGTTGGGACAAGTCCTAGTTATAACGTCTTTCATTCCACATCTAAAACATATGATACCTTGTATCCTTCGACATTCAGAATAATGGTGTCCTACTCTTCTACATTTTAGGCAGGTTATCACTTGCTGGAAGTTACTGTTCCTTGTACGGTTTGTGTCAACAATGTTTAGATTCGTGGGGGGAGGTTGGCTGAACCGAGTTGCCGGCTGGTAATTATTAAATTTGTTGTTTGCTGCGCTCGGAGGTTGTGTCCTTGGACTCAAGGTTGGAGTTGTTGACGTTGTTTTATTGAGGCTGGGCAGACCCAAATGTCCTGAGTAGGCCTCATAGTTCCTACTTAATGAGATTAATTGATCGAAGGATCCTACCGTATTATTTGCTAAAAGTTGTGCATAAGTTGGCAACAGGTTATTTTTAACAATTTCTAGTAATGAGTCTTCAGGTATTGGGCGTGAAAGTTTACCATTCAGATCTCTTATTTCTATTATAAAGCATAGTACGGATTGATTTACTTTTTGCTTCATATCTCTTATAACTTTTTCGGTTGTATAATTATAATCTATTGGTAGGAAATTTTGGTTGAATATTGTACATAAGTCATTCCAACTGTGAATTGTGTGTCTTATTGACCTATAAAATTTAAGCGCAGATCCTTGTAGCAATTCAGAAAAGCCTCTTAATACCAACGATACATCCATATCCCTCGCAGCCCTTATTTCTTCCACCTGATTTAAGAAATCATTCACACACGTCTCTCCGTTGAACTTTACATTCCACGATTTTAAATTGTTACTATTATTGTACACATTATAAATAACCGAGGGTACCGGCTTGTCCGTATTTGGTTCGAATTTATGGTATACGGTGGAATTGTTACCAAAACGGGGTTGAAACTCGCCTTGATCTAGGATGCTAGATCTAGGGTTATGCGTAGTTGTAAACGTTACATTCGTAGATGCGTGAAGCGCCTCAACTGGTCCGGCAGCCAGATCATGTCGGCGTGTGTTCGTGTTAACGAACATGTTGCCTTCCGTCTCTAAATCTAACAAACTGTGTGCTGCCGCTGATACTAAAGGTATTGGTGATGAAGTTAGGTCGCCTATGTTTAGGGCCATGTTTATGATTATCTTAGATTTATTATATAGTTTCTATATAAATAGTACACTTAAATGCTATTGTAATAAAAAAAACTTTGCTCAAAGTTACCAACAATAAAATTCTTGCATAATGATAATAAATAAAATTTAAATTGAAAGCATTTGTTTCAAAGTTAAACGTAAACAAGAAATAAACAAACGTTAAATTATACAATTAGTACCTAACCCATACTAGTAGAATTGAATAAATTATTGGCTGAAATGTGCATTTTCCTCGGCTATCTAATATTTAAAGCTATTCCATCAGTAATACACCTAACGAAGCATTCGTAAAAAAATTTTAGTGCCACCCTATCAAAAAATTTACTGCTAAAAATTAACAAAAAAGTTCGGGCGCCATTTGTCGTATCGTGTGGTTCGTGGAGTGAATTAAGCGATACTTACGACAAATATTTATTATAATAAGGTGTCCTGGATAGTCAGCGGACAGCATGTGAAGACCTTGTGACCAGGCCGTCTTTGTGCTGATGGTGGCTAGTACCTATTCGAGAGGAATGCTTCGCTAGGGGGCATGGCTGATGGAAACAATCTTTACACTTTACAAAAATATTATTTATTATACCAAAAATTACAATGTCTAACTCTATAGTCCTTTTAAGCCGAGCACTGCTGCTTACTACTACGCGCGGGGAAAATACGGAAGTTTGTCGCGCACATGGGGGTCTAAATTTGATTATTTTGGTACCTTAGGTTATGACGAAGGGAGGTCCCGTCCTTTATACATGCCGTTCGTTGTTTCCCAAAAATATGTTCTCTTTTGCTCCGTTTAATTCCTCATGGATTCGTGTCGCCTCGTGGCGGCCATTTTGGTGAACAGCGTCCGTTCCTCAAAGTTCAGCGAAGGAAGCTGTGTGGCGCCAACGGCACACGTTTCCTAAACGCCTCTTAAATTTTCCTCATATATAATTTGTAATGAAAATTAATCTTCAATATGCCTTGACTTGGCACTTAATTTCTGGAACGCGAAATGTGTATACGCACGTACATTCGTGCAAGAAGTAACGAGGTCTCTGCTTGTCATCGGCGGATGAGGGGTATATATACCAGCTTGCGGGAGGCAGGGTAACACCCGTTAGTTTGATCTTCCTTCTCGCTTGCTCGCATGTGCTACCTCTTTCCTTTTTTCATAACCTCACTTTATTATTGAGTATTCTTTGTAATATTAAATTCTAAAGCCTAATCTGAGTATACAATTCAAAAGAGGAAAATGCCAATACTAATCTATTCAATTTTCATATACAATAGCCCTTGCAATTTTGACAATTATCATCATGTGGTCGACCCAGCTTTTCAAATGACTACAACTTTTAAACGAGGATTATTCTTAAATTAATTTATATTGTTACCTGACCAGGAACAGGTGTTAAATATAATTTCATAATGAGCCTGGACGGTAAAAAGGAAATATCTTGAAAACCAGAGACTGTTTCCAAGTTCATTGACAAAACTTGTTATTGTTCTCAAATGGTCAATAATCTGTTAGACATGCAATAATTATATATTAGGGGTAATCATGGGTTATTGAGAGATCGCCTCGTGATCTTTTCCAGCTTCTAGAATGCCGGGAAAAGCAGGACTTTATTATTAAACATTTTGATTTTATTATTTACTTTTCGCGAGCAATATATTTTCGAGGCGACTATTCCATCGCATTTTTATCAGGCGCTTGTGGGATCTCAGACCATTCTTCACATTCAAAACGTTAGAATATCTTTGCCGTGACATTCTCTCAATATTCCTAACTAATCAAAACATACCAGGTTTGGTCTTTCATACGTACATTCCGCAAACAAAACATTTAAGAGGCTTCGGTTTATTTATATTTCAATACATCTCCCAGATTTACCTAGGTTTGAGGTGCTATCTAAATAGTATGCTTTGCTCGCCTGTTTATTTAGGCGTTCTCACCACCGACTAGATAATTCTTATTGGAAATATAATGCAATAGGATAATAACACTACAATTTTTAATACACTTCGAAGCATTTAATGGAAGTACGATCCGCACTTGGCCGTCTTTTTTATTATTATAATCATACAATACTTAAAGGATGCATTTATTACCAATATTCGAAAATAGCCAAAACAACAAAAAAATGCTTAACTTGTAAGTAAGGCTCCCTTTTAAACCCACTTCCAAAAAAGGGGGAAGTTCTCAGTTCGTTGTATTTTTTTTTTATGTTTGTTACCTCAGAACTTCTCACTGGGTGAACAGATTTTGAAAAATTCTTTTTTTGTGATGTCGTTTGGTCCCATTTCAAATTTCATCAGAATCGGTCAAGCCGTTGTTTTGAGTAACACTAATAACTGAGAAATATTCACCTATCTTCATGATATAGTCGTTGATAATCGATGACAATGGATCCCGTAAATAGCAATGGTCACTGAAAAGAGTGAAAAGATTTTTTTACCAAAAAATGGAACCGACTTCAACATCCAAAAGTGTTGAAGGCTCCCTTTAATATTTCACTTTTTGTAATTATTGTAATAATATATTGCAATCTATCATATCGATTAAATGCCACTTCTCAAATGGATATGAGTAGGGTATTGTGTGCATTAGCCGCACAACAGGGCTGTTTACCATCTAAGTGCCCTACCAGGGTTTCATACGACATATACTTGTATTACCTGCCTTATATGTCGTTAGCGTAAACATATTATTTGTCTATTTTATTTCGTTCAGTATGTTAGAGAAAACATTTTGTATGACCCTGAAACTATGCCCGGTGAATGGTAATAGGCCCACCCCCTGTTACATTGGACCAAAAGCAATTGGCGAAACGTGCGTGTTTGCAAACCTCTGCCCATCCCTTTAGGGAATACAGGCGTAATTATATGTATGTATTCAATTCAACCGGTTGTAATATAGTTACGTTTCGAAGATACAGCCCTATTTAGAGGTTGAATATATGGATAGACAGATTCACGAACAGTCGAAGCTTAGTTATAAGGACTCGTTTTCTATTATGGAACCCTTAAACGTTCAATAACTATTCTTAACCACAAAACAAAGCAATAAACTGTACCCATATCATTGGACATGTTTTTGTATCATGTAGTAGAGACAAGCTTGATGCCTTCAGCTGCTTATCGCCTTTATTCTGTGCCATAACTACATAAAACACATTATACAATTCAAAGATATATTTTTTTTATGCCTGATAGGTTAGCCTTGGACCACTATCTCACCTGATGGTAAGTGATGATATGGTCGAAGATGTCGTTCAGGCTAACCTAGAATTACTGGCTCTCAAGGACAGCTGCCGGAACACACCGTTATGTGCTTGGCGACAGATTTTCTACTTAAGGGTGGTAGGTAGCCAGGCGGGCATTCCCAAAATGCCCTACCACCATGCTATAACGCTGCTATCCTAAGATAACAACCGCGGACCGACGGCTTAACGTGCCCTCCGAAGCACGGAAGCGTTCAGTAGTAATGTCACCAGCGGTCACCCATTCAAGTCATGACCGAGGCGGACGTTGCTTAACTTTGCTGATCGGGTCTGAATGGCTAAGCAAACTTCGCTACGAGCGCTTGATAGATGCAAACAGTATGGATACATATGGGACTCTTTAGAACCCTTGTATATGATAGGCATATCAATAATATAGACATATAAAGTCTAAATATCGTCTGAAATATCTCACAAGGGGTGACAAGATATTAAATTTTAATCCCCCAAGAAGTAGCTTTGATGAAATTGATTTGGGTTTGACATCAAACAGTTCTAGTAGTATTCATACTACCTATTTATATAAAATCAACAGAACCGCAAATGAAACGAATTCTTAAGCGTTTCCGAGGAATTTCTGATTTCTATCCGATTTGGGTTTGGCATAGGCTGTGACTTTAGGTCAAATTCCTTTAGACCGAATTCCGGAACGACATTTATCCGATTATCATGATAATGTTACGAGTTGCGAGTTTGGGATAATTAATTCAGTACTTTTATAACGAAAAGATTTATTTATTGCGACATTTCCACAGTTACTTAAAATACACTTGACTAATAGTTTGAAAGACTAGGTATAATGATTTTGTTTAACGCTTGGAAAATACTGTCCGAAAATTATCGCATTATATCTCGATTGAAACTTAATTTTGCTGCAGATGTTTACATAGTTTTAAATATCTATTTATTACAAAATAGTATATATTTTTGAAATATTTTCTTTATTGGATCCAAATTTATATATTAGTACAATGTCAATAAAATAATATTAAATCTAAAAAGATAACGTCATAATATTATTCCCTCGCCCAAACGTGCCCATTAGGCCAGCCGCATTCCCCCGCTGTATTGCGAGGGAAATCCGTTGAAAGAGGTATTCTCCTGACCGTGGGTCTCGCGTCCTATTTATTATAATTATTTATAACCCTGAATCTGAGACAGATGCAGGATGCGTGATGCGCTTTCTTTGTCCGCCCCTTACAGGCGCTGAAAATGCACCGCTACAGAAAGAGTAGTCGATAATGGGCTCAAAGGCAACACTGTGGAACGGACCACTGCTTGATTTGTTTCCGAGATTATTTGGGGAGATCGGGACTAGTGGCTGTTTGTACCTTATAAGTATAGAAGGGTACAAAAATACTACCTAATACTAATATAATAGCAGTCGTCAATTTTGCCGTCACGTACACAGATACTTTTTAGCTTTAGTTTGCTTCTTTAATTGAAAATAAACAAATAATTATGAAATATTCGAAGTATAAAAGTGATAGTGATTTTTTTTTAAATTGACAACAGGTGTACCATTCTATACTCTAGTCAAAAACCGGAAATGTAAAATATAAGTACGCCAACAAAAAAAAATTGCCTGAAGCAATAATAATTGTTTACGTAAAGAGAATGATTTATGGCCTTTACGAAGATATTTTTTTAACATTCCTACGTAAAACGATCACCTCCTTATTCTAAAACGAATTCGGCAGCAGCTGTTTCAGACTATGATCCACTTTTTTAAGGATTGAGAGCTCGTAGCTGGTACATGCTCGAACTCTGAATCTTGTTTCTCAATGTTTTTTTAGAAATAGAAATACTCTTTATTTATGACAAAAAACTGACAGAAACATAACAAAAACAAACCAATTTAAGAACAAAATATAAAACAAAAACAAATTCTTCTAGTCTATTGTCACAAAACTGCCTCAACTCAAACATAATGCTAGTCGTAAACGACTAGCGTTGGTCTTCCGTTGGGACCGGTTTTCGATAATTTGAGTCCTAGCGTTGTTACAACAATATATCTTGTTATGATTCATTTAACCTATTTACGTTTTCGATAACTGGATAAGATATGAGCACTAAAATATCACTTCAGATATTGGGATCAAGGGCTTATAATAATAATAAAACAGCTACGTGTAATAAATATAGTTTCCATACCAAGGATATTAGAAAAAAAAACACAAAAATGAAACCAACTTCAACATTGAAAAGACATGAAATAAGTAGTTAAGGTCAGCCCGTGAGGAATCGATATCTAAATGTGCTCATATTATATTATTTTGATACTTTTATTTTCTAAGATACTATATTTTAATGTTCAAGGATACGATATTCCAATAAAAAAAAAAAAATGTTGTTCTATATTTCATGTTGTTTTGTGCAGTTCTGTCTTGAATAAATAATTTTTCTTTTCATTTTCATTTTAATGTGTTCCACTGATGTTTAATTTTCAGATACACAAAATCAGTACTAACTATTACCTAAGCCGTGGCACGTTGGCTTGGAGAATGAAAGCAACGAGCAACGACATCCGCGGTTCACACACGAACTTACGAACTTTATATTATACTATGTCAATAAATATAATTAGGTAGGTACTTACTTCCCGATCGTAAGTACCAAACAATCTATCCAATCTATGTACGACTAGCTTTCCGGGCGCGGCTCCGCCCGCGCGTATGTCGGTTATCGCGCAAAAACATTAACCTCTTTTTACGCAGTTGGATAAAAACTATCCTATGTTTTTTCCCGGGTAGCAAACTATTTCCATACCAAATTTCAGACAAGACAGAGTTACTTTCACATTTCTAATATTAGTACTGATGAAGAATTTTTTGTATTTTATTTGTCTCCAAAGAACTCTTTGAGCGAATAAAATGCTTTGTAAACTAGTATGTTTTTTAATTGTTTTTTATTACGAGATAAAATATGCACGATGCCTACATGGTGTTATGCAGTAATCTCTGTCCATAATAGATATTTTCGTTATAAGTGGCGAACAGCACTGCGCCTATCACCCAAAAACATAAAGTTTTTAAGTCTCAGTTACGTGTAATTTCTCCGACATCTTTTATACTAGACCACACTAATGGGAACATTACTGCCGAGCGGTAGAAATTGGTATAGACTTACCAGTACTTCCCCGGACAACTTCCCTGAAAGAGTTTTACTGCTGCTGTGATTTTTTGAAGTGCTCGTAGCAAAGTTTGCTTAGCCATTCTTAACCGATCAGTACGGGTCAAGAGTTGGATGGGTGACCGCTAGTGACTACTGAGCGTTCACGTGCTTCGGAGGGCACGTTAAGCCGTCGGACCTGGTTGTTGTTTTAGGATGACAGTTGCATCACTGGGGCATTTTGCGAATGGCCGCCTGTCTTGCTACCACCCACAAGTAGAAAATCTGTCGCCAACCACCAAATGGTGTGTTCCGGCAGCTGTCCTTGAGAGCCAGTAACTGTAGGTTAGCCTGAACAACATCTTCGATCACATCATCACTTACCATCAGGTGAGATAGTAGTTAAAGGATAACATATAAAGCATAAAAAAAACGGTTAAATTTTAAGTTATTGTTTTATTCAAATTACTAGCTTTCCGGCCGCTCCACCCGCGCGTATATCGGTTATCGCGCAAAAACATTAGCCTCTTATTGCGTAGTTGGATTAAAACTATCCCGTGTCCTTCCCCGCGTCTCAAACTATTTCCATACCAAATTTCATGCGAGACAGACATACAGATAGATAGACAGACAGACAGAGTTACTTTCGCATTAAAATATTAGTATAGATTGTTATTTTAATTACATTCTGGACTTCAATGTCTAATAGCTAGCTATAGACTCACCTCCTATGACTTATTAGGTAAATATAACATTTATGGCTAAACGTGGATACTTAAACACCTATGTCATCTCTTCTTTGAATAAAGGCATGACAATATTATATACAAAGAAAACCTTTTCTTTAGTACCTCCAGACGCGTTCTAAGGGAATAAATATACCTAAATCTATGTAATAAATGATCCATTTTCCGGTAAATGTGACTACATAATCCTACCTGCCTTAAGGAATGCGTTTACCAGCCCGTGGTCAATAGACAAACCATTATAATGTGAAGAATAAAGGAGTTATTTGGGATCCCGTCGGCACAAAAGGATAAAGTGGTGAACGGGTCTCGAAATATGATACCCTAGTCATGATGGTATGTTAAAAATATTATAATTATGTCGATGTCATAGCATATTGTTTACAAAGAAGAAAAAAAAAATTTTAACAAAAAATGGAACCGACTTCAACACCCAAAAGTGTGAAATAACTTGTTGAAGTCGGTACCATGATGGTTCAAAAGTACCTATTATCACAATATTGTGCGCATGGTACCGACTTCGACAAGTTATTTCACACTTTTGGGTGTTGAAGTCGGTTCCATTTTTTGTTAAAAATTTTTTTTCAATCTTTTTAGTGTAACTCAAAAACTGATTGATCGATTTTGATGAAATTTAAAATGGGACCAAACGACAAGCATCAGCTTTCAAACAAAAAAAGAATTTTCAAAATCGGTTCACCCAGTCAAGAGATCTGAGGTAACATACAGACGAATTGAGAACCTCCTCCTTTTTTGGAAGTCGGTTAAAAAGCGACAAACAACGCAGTTCAAAAACAATTCAGAAGAGATCTATACTGATATTTGCGACTTGAACTTAAACTTATCAGTTATAATTCAAGGTAAATAATATAAATTTTTACCTGACACGCTTTGAAATGTTTTGTTTATCATTCGAAATCTGTGCATAGTGATTTATACCCGCGCTTGACGTAAAAGTTTGTTGTTGCATCGACCAAGCGCTCAGATAAGTTTTGGAAAATATGATTAGCTCCCGGTCCCCACGGACCCAACGTCTCTACACCAAACGGCTCAAATATGTAACCCATACCGAGGTAAGCATATTTGCGCCGCTTGAGTTGCTCCGCCGAAGTAGCTTTACCAAATTGATATTTAAATTTGTTTGGCATATGGAACATGAACGTTAAAACATTGCGTTCAGTTAAGTATCAGCATTGTGTTTCTATTTAAAACAATGCAATTTACATAAAACTGTCTGTTTAATGGACGACCGACAAGAACTAACTGACACGGGGCAAAAAATACAGACACAGAAACGCTCCAGTCGTGGAAAACAGCTCACGCACGCTTTATGTTAACATATGGATCTGTAAAAACCTTCAGATAAAAATATGGGAATTTTAGCGACCCTGTGTACGGTTATGGTTAATTTAATTTACTAAAATTTTAATTTAACTTCATAGTAATTTCTGTAGAATTCCGTACAGTGCATAAAATTAAGAAACAAAGTTTTTACCATGTGCAGAATTTTATATATTACTGTCGAAAAATCGTCCAACCAATTTTGACGTAAGATAAAAACTCTAGAATATAATGATTTTGATATCAAAATGATTATGCTCTTTCATGCGTTTTTACTGAAGAATACGGGATTACGCACGTAGATAGGTCATATAAATTCAACTATTTCAAGGAGTTGTCGAGACGATCACGTTAATATCTGGCACTACAAATCCATAGGTTGGTGCGGGGGTAGTATCGAGCGTCGATCAAAGTGTGAGTTCTCTTTCTTCATTGACTTAGAATCTTATTCATCAATGGTGGTACACTGCCCAGCAAAGGGGCGTCCAAGCAAAAGGAGCTCACTACATCGTCATTGGACATAATATCTTACGCGTTAGAACAAGCACCAATTAGATGGCAAGAACCAAATCAAATCAATATTTTATATGCAAGAATGCTGTACAATATCATACATAAACAAGATTTTACAATTTGTCAAGTAGGCACAGCATTCAGTCTGCAAGCAGACGTGCTAATATTAAACATCATTGCCGAAGTTATAATTTAAATACTCCTTAAACTATAAAAACTTTTGGTTAAGAGCCAATCACATAATTGTTTTTTAAAATTATTTCTTTCTTACATTTTTATTGCGTTCGGTAAATTATTATAAATTGATATACAAATATTATTAACATTTTTCTTATAAATGACTGTGGAACGAATGTTGGTATAGAAAATTTTCATACTGTGATCTTTTTGTCTAGGAATAACGTATTAACTTATTAGGAACCGGCTAGAGCCCGCGTTACATTTACCGAAAAGATTCCGACTAGTTTCAGACTGTTTTGAAGCTTCGTCTGGGAGTCACGGTTGCGCGATGCGACGAGCACGGGCCTCAGCGCACGACTGACGTTGCGACGATGCTGTCTGCCCCGGCTCTTTTTTTTTTTTTTTTTTTTTTTTTTATTGTTGATAGGTAAACCTTTGACCACAATCTCACGTGATGGTAAGTGATGATGTTGTCCAAGGTGTTAACAGGCTTAACCTAGAATTACTGGCTCTCAAGGACAGCTGCCGGAACACACCGTTAGGTGCTTGGCGACAGATTTTCAACTTGAGGGTGGTCGCTAGCCAGGCGGGCATTCGCAAAAATGCCCTTCCACCATGCGGTGAAGCTCAAGCCCGCGGCGGGATTCGAACCTTGGACCTGCTGCGCGGCAGTCCATAGCCAAAGCCACTGAGCCATCACTGCTTCAAAAGGCTCAGCTGCTTTTGTCAAGTCGCTGTCAGAACTGTCACTTGTCTCACTGTCAATGTCACTTTTATTGGTAAAACAGAGTTGATGACACACCACACTAACTGTTTCAGTCTCACGATCCAGGCGCACAGTATTGGAGTCACAGATGTTCAAAACAAAAACTGGTCGGAATCTTTCTGGTAAATACAACGCGGGTCCTGGCCCTAATAAGTTAATATGGATAAAACTCGCTATAGTTTTCATAGTAATGACGTAGCTACGTTTAATAAAATAATCTGGATTCCTTCGTCTCTATTGAAATTGGGACGTTTAATAATCTCAATATACTCTCAGATCTTCCAGGGCTTAAAGAATTAATCACTCGCAAGAACCCGAGCTCCAACATGACGTAACTGTTGTTGTTTTGTTTTTTCATGGAACGTATAGTCCGTCAACCTAATGAAAACGTTTCTTTACCTTTCTCCGACGAACATTTACCGCAGGGAATCGTATAGACCCGGGAATCTCCATAGTTCTTTATCTTTTCAAAAGCGAAGAAGTTGTCTTAGTTGATGCAGATAAATAGAACCTTCAGAATATCAGGTTTCCAATTCTGTTCGCTTACAAACAAAATCGGTTGTTAAACGTTGCCTAGAAAAGCCTCAGTACCGTATTTCAGAAACCACTCCAACTGTAATTACATCGCTAGGCCAAGTTCTAACAAGTTACGCTAGTTATTTAGGAGAGTGACAAATTATGTAGTAATTATGGTATTGTAATTAAGTCGAGTCGATATAATTTAATTCTGTTTTTGGTGAATGTGGTTGATTATTGAAAGTTTTATCGCAGATGATGCGGTGTTTGTATTCTGGCAGAAGTCTAGCTTACAAACTAATCATATTTTTTTTCTGTATTTAGAAACAACAGTTTTGAAGTTTCCTAGTGAGATCACTAGGAAACTTCAAAAAAGCATGTCATTGTCTAAACGACGACTAAAAACGAAGTCGAAGCGTTTGAAGTTTCGAAGCATTCGTAGCGTAGTATGCTAAGCCGTTCTTAATTCTTCAGCTAAATAATGCAACGTCCGCCTCGGTCATGACTTGGATGGGTGACTGCTAGTGGCATTACTACTGAGCGCTTCCGTACTTCGAAGGGAACCTTAAGCCCTCGGTCCAGGTTGTTTAACCGACTTCAAAAAAAGAAGGAGGTTCTCAATTGGTTAATTTGTAAGCCAAAGTCGGTGCCATATATTACCATATAATATTGTGATAATAGGTACTTTTGAACTACCATATTTCAACAAATTAGTTCACAATTTTGAGTGTTGAAGTCGGTTTAATTTTTTGATTAAAACTTTTTGTCTTAAGATGGCTGTCGTTTCAGTGTGGCGGTAGGGTATTTTGCAACTGCCCGCCTGGCTAGCTATGACTAGAAAATAAATCTATCGACAAACTCAAATTTGACGATTCAGAACTTGGTTTCTGTTTGGCACGCGATAGTGCTTGTAATGATATTTAGAAACTATAGAGAAACGTTTTACCCATCGTGTTTCTGGCTTAAAATTAACTAGATGAATTTAATTATTATTTAGTATATAATTAAAATATGATATATTAGTAAATAGATACGTAAAATTAATCCTTAAGTTAACTTAGTTATAAAAATCAAAACTGTATGTTTTGTGACCTACCTGATATTAAAAGATTATTTTAGTAAAGCTCTTAGTATATCAAATATTTTTAGGGATTTTACATACCCTATATTTCAAGATTGCTCAGGAATTTGAAAACTTTTAGATTTTCAAGTCAAGACAGAAAACTTTGTTTTTTTTACTGATGGGTTAGTCTTTCGCCACTATCTAACCTGATGGTATTGCATGTGTTCAAAACAGTTTAAAATTATATGTTTCATAGAGTAAACTCTTGGCCGCCGAAAACTGTTGAATCACCGAAATATTTATAACATGAGCTCCGGTAAAATGTTAATTTCCCACTTTATAAAAATAAACACGTCAAGCCATCTGTGTATGTTGTACTAGAAAAATAATGCTATAATCTGTTTTCCAATTCAATTCTTCCTTGTCATTATAATTCTCTCTAAATATCGATCTAGCGTAATGGGTTTGCTTCTCAAGTCAACATATATTTTTTATACGACACCCACACAGAAAGTGTCTCATTGCTCGTACATAAACGGGTTATAAGGATCGTGATTTCTCTTTTATAAATGTGTGGCGGGAAAATTTACATGGAATTTCATTCAAAGGAGGTTGACAGCCTATTTCTGCACTATGAAAAAAGCACTGTTTTTTTAATGTTATTGTGACGGCACAAGCTCGAGGCCCACCTGATGTTAAGTGGACTAACCTCTGTCTATAACAGATGCATTTTGACACAAGTTACGAAATGCACTGCCACCGTCACTTTGAGACATAATTGTTAAGTCTGACTTTGGCGACTGATTTTGTACTTGAGGATGGTTGCTAGTTGAAGCTCAAGCCTGCGGCGGGATTAGAAACATGGACCTGCTGCGCGGCAGTCCATAGCCAATGCCACTGAGCCATCACTGCTTCAAAATTAGTATTGGCGTATCTTTAGTAAAGAAAGTTAACGTCCGCTGGCGTCATTACGTGGTTAGGTAACCGTAAGTGGCATTTACGTATGCATGGTGGTAGGGCATTTTGCGAATGCCCACCTGGCTAGCTACCACCCTCAAGTAGAAAATCTGTCACCAAGCACCTAACGGTGTGGTGAGATAGTGGTCAAAGGTTCACCTATCAAGCATAAAAAAACTACTAATTTCCTTTATATTTGTTTATATTCTTCTGAAGCAGTGATATCCGAGCGGTAATAGCTTGCATTACTGCAGGTTCGTGAATCGATCCCCACAGCCACCTTGAGCTTCATAGTGGAAGGACATTTTGCGAATGCTAGCTACCCTCAAGTAGATAATCTGTCGCAAAGCAATAAGCAGTGTGTTCCGGCAGTAGTCTTTGAGAGCCAGTAATTCCACTTACTCGATGTGAGATAGATTTCAAAGGCAGCAAACATCCATGCTTTGGATGGCACAATAAATCATCGGTTCATTTTGCTTTATATATAATAATATATTATAAGCAGAGTCAGTGTAAACATTATACAAGCTGTCTGGAGTTCTGATACGATTTAAATCAAATTTATACAACTAAGAGGCATTTGACGGCAAATCTAGATATTGTAGCTAATAAATAACTCTTGAGATATCTGAAATCAGTACACAGATATTTTTTTCTCCGGTTTATCAATAACGTCACGATTTTTTACGTAGGCAATCCAATATATCAAATCTTTGAATTATAGCTGGCATGTATAAGTCATGAAAAAGTGTAGTAAATCCTTCTTCCCAGCTTATCAATAAAAAGATGGCAAAGTTATTAAATACCCACATCCGATGAGTTTCTGTAAAAAACATTTTAGCAAAGTCTCTTTTGGTTAGCCCTTAGTTATAATTTGTCACCTTGCTTATATTTACTTACTGACACGTCCTGTCAGCCTATTATTGACCGATTGGGAAATAGTAACAAAAGATTTTTATATCCCTCCTCTATTTTAAATGCACAAATATAACATTTATACTTCATATAATCAAATAAACCCCTACAATAAACAAGTACTAACACCTTATAACGAAATGATAAAACACATCAAGCCATTTAAGCTACAGAGCGTGCCAAAGAAACCTTCTTTAACTACGTTACACTCCTCTGAGGAATGTCTGTTAAACATGCTACACCAACTGATAGTTTGACAAGTGTCAAAAAAGTTATATATAACTTTATAAACAGCACATTTTTATGATAGCTGTCAAATTCAAGCCCTTGATACTTTTCCCGGTTCAACAATATAGTAAAAATAGGTAAAATATAGGTGCTTTTTTACACTTTAACACTTAGTTCTCATGAATCATATATGCCTCACGAATAGAGCGATGTATGTAAACCAGAACGGTACATAGGTAAATAATTGTAATTGCAATTACGTTAATGACTTCTTTAATTTCGCCAAGAAACCGTTTGTGGTTACTTTGTACGTATAAGGGCGGCGACTTTGTATTTACTTCCATTAATTGCTTCAGAAATTGGACTCCGCTATATCAGAGAAAGCAATTGTTGATTGTCTGCCCTACCTGAGTTTACATTTGGGGCACGCCGCACGGTCGAGTACCACTTAAGAACTTGGTGTATTTAGTTAGCTCTTTTATTCGAAGACGGTGGTCATTGGCGGAAAATCTAATTATTTATATGTTATTCACAATTCTTTCGGGCAGAGGAAGGTCAGTCGAGTCTTGCTTTATGTCACTAATGAAGGTTACAAATCGCAGCTACATTATTTTTCTCAAAAAGACTGGTTTTATCAGTTGCAAATTTAACTTGGTTAAAGTCAACGTTTGGTTCTACATAAATATCATTCAATTATTATTTTTACTAGCTTTCCGGGCGCGGCTCCGCCCCCGCGTATGTCGATATCACGCAAATACATTAACCTCTTTTTGCGCAGTTGGATAAAAACTATTCTTTGTTTTTACCCGGATTCAAATCGGTCCAGTAGTTTTGGCGTGAAAGCGTAACAGACAGACAGACAGAGTTACTTTCGCATTTATAATATTAGTACTGATTTGGTGGTGTCAGTTCAAGCACGCTACACACCAGATGTTAAGCGATATCCTCAACTACAGATGTATTTCAAGCAAACTGCACTGCGTCCTTACCCTGAGGCATACAGTGGTTGTGTCTCATGTGCTTGTAATTTTACTTGCACTCAAGAATTGCTGCCAGAAGACAATGTTAGGTGACATACAGATTTTCTACTTGAGGGTGATAGCTGGCCAGGCGAAAATTCACAAAATGCCCTTCCAACATGAAGATCAGGCCACCGAGATCGAACCATGAACCTGCGCATGGCAGTCAATAGCCATTACCACTCAGCCATCGTTGGTTGAAACGCTAAAGAAAACCTTAAACACTTTGCCCTTATCAATATAAAACAATATCGCCGAGATTTTTGATCGTGTATGAGAAATTGTTAATATACGCAAAAAATAAAAAAGTTCCTATACTGATCTTTGCAAAACTCCAATTGATATTGGACACCCGGAAGATGAAACGCCTTTTTCATTCCAAATTTCTGTTACCGGTCTGACAATTATGGTTCTATATAATTCAGAGTTGTCCCTTGAATTCCATATCGTGAAAGTCAACGAATCAAGTTGCAGTGCTCTTATACAGTCAAATGCCTTGGAAAGATCTTAAAATACGCCGAAAGCGTCACGGTGGCGTAATCATTATATCTTTGGAAAGTTTTATATACCCTTAGTGACTCGGAAGGTTAGTATACAGGGTGGGCCATGAATTCGTTAACATTTAAATCTAACACCCCACGCTAATGCAACGTTCGGGGTGCGGGGAGGTCTGAGAAACGAGCTTACTGTCTTACCGCATACTAATTTAGTCTCAGAAATTTAGTCGCAATGGACTTCACGGGACCACGGCGTGTTTTATGTGTGAAACAATTTTATTTCAACAATAGTTCGCTCATTACTGTGAGACGCTTCTTTCGCGTTGAATATGATTTTCACGACGATGTATTTATAACAAATTGTGTCTCATTTTGCACTTGTGCGTTATTGTTATGTTAAAAGCACGGTTTATCAAGATGCACCGTAAAAACGAACGGTACTTTTTAAAATCTTAGCAAAGAGGTTTAAGTCAGAATAGAGGACAACATTTCATGAATAAAATTAACTTTGGGAGATAAAATATAATAAATAAACATGCAATGCTCTGCCACTTCTCATATTTATTTATCCCAAAAGTGCTTACAAAACTTGAAAGGTTGAACCTGTCACAAAATAAAACGAAATGATGTATCTATGCACTTTTTGAAACGAAACTGACCCGATACTTAATAGTAATGAGATAATTTTGAGGATGACGAGTTACTCCATTTCAAAGTCTAATAATTTTATAAAATGTATTTACAACATCAAACTGGAATAAAATTACTTAAACAATTAAGGGACTGATGGTCTTTTGCATTATTTTGATATAGTTATAACTTTAAAAGCGTTTAGTGAATGTTGGATGAGAAAAGTTGTAACTAATAGATTTTACCCGAAGGCGATGTACAGTTCTAAGTTGTTGATAACTTAATATTAAGTATCCAGTATATAACGGCCTAGAAACGGTTTTGCCTGGAAGTTTAGAGGCCCAAAAGTATAAGTAGTAAGTAAATAACGTGATTTTAAAAATGCAGGCAAAGTTTCGCAAAATTTGTTTCCACCACCTTGTGTGAAGGCCAAACTATAGAAAATTAAAACCAGCTACTGGTTGAATTATACGGTGATTCCCTTAACAAAAAAAAAATATCATGCCAGTATTCTCCGAAGAGTAGGCAGTGGTGTCTAAGCCCCACGTTTAGTCAGATATATTTCTGTCCTGAGAAATAGTGAGCGAGATTATTGACATGTAATTGCCGGACACAGTTCTAGATTCTCGACTTTTACTGAGTACTTATTTTTTCTCTCGAAAATCCTTTTCAGAGTTGTTCCTTGAATTCGATAATGTGAAAGTTAACGAATCAAGTTGCAGTGCTCTTACACAGTCAAATGCCTTGGAAAGATCTTAAAATACGCCGATAGCGTCACGGTGGCGTAATCATTATATCTTTGGAAAGTTTTCTATACCCTTAGTGACTCGGAAGGTTAGTATACAGGTTGGGCCATGAATTCGTTAACATTTAAATCTAACACCCCACGCTAATGCAAGCCGTTCGGGGTGCGGGGAGGTCTGAGAAACGAGCTTACTGTCTTACCGCATGCTAATTTAGTTTCAGAAATTTAGTCGCAATGGACTTCATGGGATCACAGCGTGCTTTATATGTAAAACAATTTTATTTCAACAATAGTTCGCTCATTACTGTAATATGTTTGATGGAACCCCTAATTCCAAAGCAACGATTTCAAACATACACCAACGAGAAAATCACTATATAATCACTGCCAAAATATTCCATTCAAAGAAAAGTAGAGACTGTGAGTCGTTTACAATTTACCATTTCCTAACAACATTCAAAAGGGCTCCTAACTTCGAATCAACCCAAAATCAAATGGACTATATCGAAGTTTGATGCGTATTTGACCGCTATAAAACTTTACTGCTACTTGGTCACTCTGAAATGGCTAATCGATTTTTATACACAATGGTTTACTTGATAGTTTCTGTCTATACTGTTAAGAATTTGTATAAGTTTTAGGTCTGGGATAGAAGGCATATAAACTATGCATAACAAAATACTTAGGTTCATGCCGATGACTTTTGAACTGATTGTATAAGCGAGTGCAGGACGTTGTAGATAAGATTTTGAGTAAAAGACGCATTTTTTTTTTTATGCTTGATAGTTTAGCCTTTGACCACTATCTCACCTGATGGTAAGTGATGATGTGGTCGAAGATGTTGTTCAGGCTAACCTAGAATTACTGGCTCTCAAAGGCTGCCGGAACACACCGTTAGGTGCTTGGCGACAGATTTTCAACTTGAGGGTGGTAGCTAGCCAGGCGGGCATTCGCAAAGTGCCCTACCACCATGCTGTAACGACTGCCATCCTAAGACAACAACCGGGACCGACGGCTTAACGTGCCCTCCGAAGCACGGAAGCGCTCAGTAGTAATGTCACCAGCGGTCACCCATCCAACTCATGACCGCGGCGGACGTTGCTTAACTTTGCTGATCGATTCAGAATGGTTAAGCAAACTTCGCTACGAGCGCTTCAGTAAACATTTTTATTTTGTTCTAATTTTTAAATAAAGATCTATGCTTTGTCGATAAGTCAACATTTTTTCTTGATCATTTGTTAGAAACTCAAATACTCGCATGGTTGCTGTTGTTTAAATTGAAGGTAGGAGTAGTATAGTAATAGTTTATAGTTGTACTATTACTGCTAATAGTAGTACACTAGATCTAATAACAGTAAAAATTTGTATACAAAAATTAAATAACTTCCACGTTTTCCATAAAAAAATTACGTTGAGAGGCCACTCTTTGGGGCCAAGGAAGACAAAAATAATATTTCAGAAATCCTTACAATACAATGCAAATTAGGTATAGGTACTTTACCTACACAATTTTTTTTTTGCCGGTGGTATGCCTTTATTAAATAAAATACTACGAACTATATACAATACTACAGCTACTACAATAAAAGCATTTAGACAACCTATAAGTCATAACAGACTAGTACCAGTTGGCAGCTTGCCCAGCATGCTGGTAGCATTGCCTCGTTGAATTGCAATGCTTATTCGTTGAGCCAAATATGTTCCAGCATTTTCTCAATAAATAGTTATGTTCTGTTTTACATGTTTGGATTTTACTGACGAAACTTTATACAGTACTACAGCTATGAAAGCATTTAGACAACCTCAAGCTCCTATAGCATACCAGTCCAAATGCTGCACAATATGTTCTTGTGTTACGTTTTGTTTCAGAAAACATCAGTTCTCTGATTTTATATTAATGGAAAAAGAATAGGAACTAGATTACACATTTTTTTATTATTTTTGTAACGTGACGTGTTTTTATGACATAAAATAAAAAAACCTATACACATTAAAATTATGTAATTTATTTATTTGTTGAAGTCGGTGTTTTATTCAAACCTTTATAGCTTTGTTACTGTATCAGCCGGATTGTCCACTGCAGAATAAAGCCTCTCCCATTGAAGGTGGGGTTTGAAATAATCTTGACGATCGGCAGGCGTCTTGGAGATCGCACTGTAAGATTGCAGCTCCTTGTAAGGCGCTGCTGCCTTCCATACTTTCCGGTATTTTACGATTAGACGCCTCTTAAAATACCTCCCGGAAGAGATGAGGGCGTGACAATCTAACTAGTTAATTTAATGCATTGAAATTGAATTTCGGGCAAGATTCACGACGTGGCGACACGCAAGGCGCTTATTGCTTGCAAAAGGATTTGAAAACGTAGAAATAAAGTATATTTTCCAGTGAAAATCTATATTTTCCAGTAAAACTACCTTGCAAATAATGCATATTTTGTATCAGATACCTTACAAAAAAATAGCACTGTACTGTTTCAGCCGTATTGTCCACTGCTGTACACAGCCTCTCCCATTAAAGGAGTTTGCCATAATCAACGAGTCAATAAAAAAGGAAAAAGGAAGTCAATGTCATGTTTTTTTGAATTTTTTTTGTTTATAAAGGCTCAACTAGTCAACATATTATAATAATCTACTCTATATACCGCATCTATATTATAGCTCTATTTACCGCAAATTTGGAGTCTTATAGTAATTATGTAGCAAAAGTACAATAAAAATTTACTGAGAAGTGAAATGTAACAACAAATTATTGTATGTTTGATATCATTAGAAAAGAAAACTAAGTACTTCGGCATTTTATTGATGCAGTAGCGTACACTTACACGACTAAACTAGGTCTGCATAAAGATCTATACTAATTAAGACTACTTTTATTGACTGCCTATGCCCACTTGGGCTTGTAGTTTGACGGAGAGGAACGCTGCAAATGGCTACTCCCCTTCATGTACAGAGGTCCGAGTTGTTCTATGTTCATAAATAACGATAAACTAATGACTTGTTCAGAAACCGCTTTGTGGTACTTAAAAACTTACTATCTCCCGCTAATAAACAAAAAATATTACAGCAAAAAACACCCTTTATTTTTTTTTTTTTGAGGGGGGAAATGCCTTCACACTTCCCTTCCACCATGGGGGCGGTGAAAGGGGATGTGTGGGACTTGAACCCACTAAAACCCCCCCGTGAGCAGCTTCCGCCGAGGTGGGGCAAGATAGGGTCACGTTAGCAGTCACTATCTTGCCCCGGAACAAACACCCATACTGCAATGTATAAATTAATGCATAAATAAATATAAACTAATCAAAATTATATAATAAATTACGCACTTGTGATTTTGTTAAGATATCAAATGCTTCCTTAACTCCGAATGCTTATCCTATAATTCCGCCCTGTAATTGTTACTGATATCGTATATTGTTCCAAAAATATGTAGGATAGACTATACCTATACGAGTTTTAGTGACAGTTGCTGATCGCTTTTTTTGTCTGTAGTTCCTTCACCTGCAAATGTTCTTATACGTCGGCACTACCTTTATCTACGAAAACGATTGGAATTAATATATATTGTTCTATTCAAACCAAAATATTTGTAAGGAAATTATTACAAATAAATAAAAAAACTAAATTTTCCTGTTTGTCAAATCATTAATTTTGTATCGAGATGTTGAGATACAGCCTAAAAATATAATTAGAATTCTTTAAGTGAGTTCTTCGATCAAACACTCAAAGTTTCATTGCTTTAAAATTAACCCTCAAGTTATGCCGTGCTAATTATGAAGATTCTTTTAAAACTTCGCTTTTAGAAGGTCTTCAGAAGAAAATCAGACTTTTAGTTACGAATGCATGTTTTCAGAAAGTTTGGCCAATATTGTCCCAATTAAAAAGATATAACTTTGACATTCTGGCAAACTTTTTTAAAGAAACCAGATGAAGTTGAGTAATCTTTTTCCTTAATAAAACAACTAAAAGTAGGTCACGAGGCAAGCGACCCAGTTTTTTTATTAGCTTTGCACAGTGTTTATTTAGAATTGTAGTGAAATAAAAATGAACGTTGTGGAGTTTTATTGGAAGTGACATATACATTGCGCACTTGCCTACGCTGCACCGGTAGCCAGCGCGCTGCCAAGAAAGCGACTAGCTATTGACTATTTTTACGCCCATAACACGACAAGAAATATGTATCGAATGTAAACAAAAGAGATACCTACATAATATAGTCAATATATAGGGTTATTGGAAAAATGCTAACAACCTCTTTGGGTTGACTTCTGCTAGTCCTAACAAAGATTTTGAGGTGATTTTTGTTTTGTTGTGAAAAAATAAAAAATTAATAAGTACGAGGACCACCTGATGTTAAAAGGCTCTTGTGCCTGTAGTGTATTATTTCATATTTTTTATTACTTTGCTCGATGTAAATATTCAGAACTCTCTTCAAAGGGAGCAAGGCGCGGTCCAGTGTGGTGGCTTAGAGTAAGCAATAAAACACAAAAAAACAATATAAATGTTTTTTCTTTCGCCAAGACTACTACTCCCGCGTAGTATATAAACATATCAGCGGTAATTGAGACGAGTAATCGCCCGTCACACTTTTCACGCTTTTAGCCCAGCGATATAACTATCGAAGCTACCGAGAGCTACATGCTTATCACTACTCGCCAGCCTGTTTCTAGTTGTAATTGCTTTTCGATCACCACTGGGACAAGTGCCAGGTATTTAAGTATCTTAATAATAAAAAAATATTTAAAAAATTCTTTAGAAATATGTCTAGTGACAATTCCTCCCAATTTTCCTGCTAAGCCGACGTGACGTCACAAACACCACGCTGTCAAACCGGCAGAGTTTGCGATGCGTTCGCTTCTACACGAAGCGTCATCAAAAGGTCTTGACTCTTCGAGCGCACGATCTTATTATTTTAATTTTAAAAAGTTCTAAATTTGCATGAGATTTCGGGTGGTCATTCAAAAATTCCACATTGTAATATGTCTGGAACTGTAGTTTTGCATGTATAACTAAATTTCATATCTGTCCGCATATACTTAGAATGGCTGTTTTCATAATTTTTTTTTGTCAAGGATTCTGTTACGCAGTACAGTTATTCTCTCTACAATACTTTGTATTGAGATGGGAAGTTGTCTGTCACAAATAGCAATATGAAAATTTGATATTAAATAATGTTAATTATAATGTAGTTAAAAATGTTTTGCATTGCTTAATCTATCTCATGTTTGACTTCTCTCTTGTCACCTAAAATACAAGTTAAAACTGTGAATTTGAAGAGCAAGAATAAACATGTATATACCTATATATCCTACCTATAAACTAATAATAACACAAATTAATTCTTAGTGTAGACCAAACTAGTATTTTATTTAAAACAACAAAATCTAAACATTAATCTTAACTATAGGTTACAAAATTACAAATTTACGAGAAGAAAAATTTAAGTCATGTGCGGGATTCGACATGAAAATTGTCATGTTAGCTTAATTGGATTAGAGCATACCCCAGCTAAAGGAGTGGATGAACGCGGATTCGAATCCCGCACATGACTCAAATTTTTCCTCTCGTAAATTTGTAATTTTGTTATGTGGATTACACACATTTGCCGAGCATGCGTTATTGCAAACATATACTCGTATATTAAAAATTAACTATAGGTTACTGGTATTTTTTTGGAAATAAATTTTATTTTAAAAAGTTTATTATTGTATACTTTTAAATTAAGAGAGCTGGGGCCCAACTCCCACCTTTTATAAACTATTATGGAATGCAAAGGTCATTGTTTCAAGTTTAAATTATTGATACTAAGGTTAGTACCGTGGCCGTCACGAAACAATAATGTTCATATAGTGCTACCTCTGTCGCACAAATGACTTGATTCGATCCATGCATCCCGCTCTCACGTCGAAGTTTTTTATGTAAGTATACTATAGTGATATGTGGCGGTGCGAATTAAAATTGTAAATTTAATGTTAAAATAAGACTGAATAAAGAGATGGGAGTTGGCCCCCTGTATCGTAATATTGAAATAACATTTACACATTACACAATCTTATTTCCTAAATATCTTCGGTATGCATGTGACACGACGCTTATGTAATTCCTTAAACAGATTAGCATAGAATGTCATGAATAATTCAGCAGAATTTAATACCGAAAACATATAATTTGTTCACGAAACGCTTGAGGCATGAAAACATCCTTTAGTTGGATGGATTCAGAAGTATTGTACGCAAGTAAGGAACTCTTTCCTTACCTAAGTGTTATACGAGTATATATAAAAAGAAAAGTGTAATTTCGAACACAGATTAAAATTCTGTCAAGAATCAAAGACTTATATTTATCATATTTTCATTGAGTACAATATTTGAAGTGTACTTAGCCGTTCTTAACCGATCAGTTAAGTTAAGCAACGTCCGCCTCGCCGCGGTCATGAGTTGGATGGGTGACCGCTAGTTACATTACTACTGAACGCTTCCGTGCTTCGGAAGGCACATTAAGCCGTCGGTGTCGGTTCTTGTCTTAGGATGGCAGTTGTTAAAGCATGATGGCAGAGCATTTTGCGAATGCCTGTCTAGCTACCACCCTCAAGTAAAAAATCTGTCCCCAAGCAATAAACTCTGTGTGCCGGCACACGGAGCCGGCAGCTGTCCTTGAGAGCCAGTAATTCTAGGTAAGCTTAAACAACAGCTTCGACCACACAGAAGAAATTGGTCTTGAAAGCCTAACAGATATAAAAAAAAATCTGCCGTAGTAAATAACACATGCAATCAGCAATAGTCGCAATAAATAACGCGGTTTTAAAATTGACCTTTTGATCATAAAACTTATAAAAACTGGATAAATGGCACCCGTACTTCGAATATGGCAATGTCAAATCAGGCAACGTCTCCTGATTGAGCCTCAGTAGTGTGCGTATGTGCGTCTACTGCAAGCTTGTCTCCTGTCTTTGTCATTCATAACAACGTATATAATATACAATGGTATACAATGGAAGTGTAGCTGTGTGCATCATATGCTTGTGTTAAATTTTCTCCACATTACGTTGTCGTTGTTTTAGAGCGTACCTTATCCTCCCATTTTATTTAAATCGATACTTTTGATATATACTTTTTATTGAAAAAAATTGCTTGACCAAATATAATATGAATTTAGTACACGAGTTGTACCAAAGTTTTAGAACATAATCCATAAAATAATCTAATTGAAGTCACCAACAAATTTCTTATTTCATATGTATAATAATATGGAAATATGAAATACGAAAATTTATTTATAGTTTGGTATGCAAGAACGGAAGTTCGACGCTAGGGGATTAACAACCAACTAAATTCTATCCATCTAAATGTCAATGTCCTAATCTAGAAAGAGTTACTTCTATTAAATATCTCGGGGTCATCATCGATCATAGACTGTCATATGTACCTCACATAACTGAAATCAAAACTATAGTCAGAAAATTAACAGCCATTTTCAAATCAATTCGTGATAGTGCGGATTGGGATATCATAAAGCTTATGTATTTTTCACTATGCCAATCTATCATAACTTATTGTATAGTGTCATGGGGAGGAACTTATAAGACTCACCTCCTACCACTTGAAAGAGCTCAAAGAGGACTTCTGAAATGTAGCACGAAACGACCATATAGATACCCTACTGCAGATCTTCATAGAGAATGTCAAGTGCTGACTGTACGACAACTTTTTGTGCAACAAGCTGTACTACGTCAACACAAATCAACCAAATTTGATAAAAAGATTGCTACAAAACGTGCTTCCCACAATGTTGTTACAGTACCAATAGTGAGCACTACATTCGCTAAGAAATCTATTACCTTTCTGGGACCTTACCTATATAATGAGACTCACAAAAGTGATAAAATATAATCAAAATCAGAATATCAACTCAAAAAACTTCTGTTTAATAAACTAATCGATATGAATTATGAACAAACGGAACAGTGGATCACACCAGTGCTTTGAATATCACACACACTCATACACCCCACACTTCCCCCGCAAACACACACATACACACACCACACACACACACACACACACACCCTCACACACAACAGTGTTTTGAATTTATAATTATAATAATATTATGAAATTGCTATTCTAAAATGATTTTTGTACTTTATATAAATATTTCTTATGAATGTACTATATACATATAATATTGTATGAATACTGCTAAGGCAAACAACAAATCTGTACTCGGACGAAAGAGGTCCTGGTACCTATTTTACGGGTTCTCAAGAACCTAGTTTAGGAATCAGGAGTTTGTATTATAACATATTTTGTAAACTTGCCTTTTTAAGAAATAAATTATTATTATTATTTTCTTATATGTTATTTCTTGAAATATTGAACATATTTCGGTTTTATGCATTACACGGGATTAAGCCAAGTGTGATACATTTTATGTGTTAGCGTGATTGACTGAATCTTCCTGTAAAAATTTTCTAACAATACGGCAGGTGTTTAAAATTGCTACTTTCTGCATTGTTATATAGGTATTTTCCGGTAAAGATATTATATTGAGAGAATGCAGCAACTGTTTCGGGATCAAACCAGTGCTCGAAATTACTAACGGTACTATGTAAACACTCCTCATTTTCAAAATTCTGTGAATTTCTTCTTTTAAAAAAAACGCGGGTAGGCGTTTGAACAGTCAACACCTTATAAAAATAGCTCTGTACTATTTTAATTATTTTAATAGTTTATATTGATAAATAATATTCAATGATATAGTGTACTTATGCACTAACCTGCAAGTTATTATTCTTTGATTGATTTGCTACCCAAATCTCAGTATGGCAACAGTGCAAGAAATGTTTGAAAATCAAAGACGTGTGGAAGAAACACTAGCTTCAAAAATGGCGGAAATAGAAATGGCATTGACAGCAGCCACTTCCCAAAGCAAACATAGCTGTGATGGATTGGCTCAGGAGTTGAGGGCATTTAAAGATATTGTCCTAACTACAATGCAACTGTTAAGGGCCCAGGTGCAATCATTGTGTGTAAGAGTTGAAGAAATTGATTGCTTTAATAGACGTAATGCTCTCTTATTTAATGGTATTAAAGAGCAGGACAGTGAAGATTGCTCTGCAATCATTTTAAGTGTCATAAATTCCACTATGCATTTTCCTGAAGTAAAGGCGTCAGCTTTCTATCTGTGCCATCGTTTGGGTGCTAAGAATAACAATCGCACTCGCCCTATACTTGTCCGTTTCACCGATATCTACACTAGAAATCTTATTTGGAGAGAAAAAAAACGTTTAAAGTCAACATCAACTGTTCTCAGTGAGTTCCTGACAAAATCTCGACAAGACATATTTATCACAGCACGTAAGCACTTCGGGATTGATCGATGTTGGACTCGTGATGGAGCCATAATGGTTGTGGTACCGAAATACAACCGTAAGCGGATAGTGGCTATAGAGGATCTTAGTCAGTCTTAGTCAGTTGATGATGATTTATCCTTCAAAGAACGCCAGTGAAGGAATGGAGCCGGTAACTATGTCACCACGGCCTCCTTCTGGGTCCATTTCAGCTCCGAAAGTCTTAGGTGAACAACGTACAACTAGGAGAAATGCAACATCTAAGAGCAAATCATACAAGTAAATTTTTGTTTACATCACATATCTATCACTCACAGTCTGCGAGCAGTGTACGAATTTATATGTACTTTCAATATCAACCCTAACCACCCACTATTATATTAATTGCTTTAAATTTAATTTTATACTTAATCAACCATACAACGCAATTTTGATTTCATAATTAATATATGTACCTACCTACATAAACAGCATAGATATTTTATTGAATGAACTATTTGTAATGTCTTTGTGAATGACTGACATGACAGCGCATTCACCTGTGGTGTGTCAATGTCAATTTAACCTCATGCCGTCATTCGTTTGAACTGTCAAATACACTGTTTCCTTTGGGCTGCGTTTGAGCACACCATTTTAAAATATAATTATTAGCAGATATATTTTGTGTCAATTAGGTGGATTTGGGTTTTTTAATTATAGTGAAATGTAAGCTTGTCAGTTAGTATTTATCTGCCATTTTAGTATTAATTTGTGTTTATTTAATTTTTTTATAGTTCATTTGAACAAGCAGATTATTAAAATTTTTAATGGATTGATAATATGTAAACTCTTAAAAAAACTACATTATATGGCTTGCAGGGGGTGCTAAGTGGAAAAAATCTTCTTTTTATATTAGGTTTAAGGCATATTTAATAGGTTCTTAAGCAGGATAGGATATCTATATATTTATATTAATCAATGGATATCATATTATTTATATAATATATTTGTTTATGCAATTATAGGTATTTATATACTATCACGTAAGTATTAATAAATTTAGGTATTATTGTCTATATATTTTATAAATAATAATATAAAAATTATAATTATTTATTTTAAATTAATGCATGATATTATAGCGCATTAATAAGATGGTTCGTAAGAATCTTTTACGTATTGGTTTATTTAACGCAGGATCGTTGAATACAAATCATGAGGATTTCATTGTCAGTATAGTTAAGCACGATGTGGATATAATGGCTCTGAACGAGACTTGGATTCGAGCCGGTGAAGGCGAATGTGCACCTTGCGTCCCTGGTTATCGTCTGCGTTACATAGCTAGATCAACAGAACTTCGACGAGGTGTTGGTGAGGTGTCGGATTTTACATCAAGCTTGGAGTCAATGTGCGAAATTACCTACACCCTGTTGACCCTGAACATAAGTCTGTTGAACAAATGTGGCTCACGCTTTCAATAAATGGCAAAAAAATTGCTATAGGTACTGCCTATCGAGCCCAGTGGGTAAACGTGGACCTATTTCTGGATGCATTGACAGATTCTATTAACTCTGTCTCATGCTGTGATAATACTATACTTTTAGGTGATTTCAATATTAACATGCTCAACATGAGTGACAGTATAACTAAAAGACTTGTTACTACGTTATCTTGCGTAAACTTATCACAAATAGTTACTTCACCAACGCACTTTACAGACCACAGTCAAACGCTTATTGACCTTGTGTGTACAGATTTGCACCATAAAAGTGTTTCTGTTGAACCAGCAGGATCATTAAACGGACATTCATTTGTGATTTGTGAATTTAATATTAAAAAAGAAAAAACGCTTCCATTTACCCTGTTGTATAGGCCATTAAAAGATATATGCCCAAAATATTTTGACATGGGCGTCATTACAATTCAATGGGATTTCATTTCAAATCTCAACGATGTTAACGAAATGGTTCGTATATTTAACAGTAGCGTAACAAATTTGTTCGACATTCACGCTCCTCTAAAGTTGTTACCTATAAAAGAACGAAGTTACCCTTGGAATACAGACAATATCAAATTGATGATGCATCTGAGAAATGAAGCACTGGTGGCGCATAGGCAAACTAAATCAGATTCCAAATTACAGTATTACAAGAGTCTCAAGAGATTGGTAAACAAGTCGATGTTTTACGAAAAGTCAGCTTATTATAAGTTCAATATTAATAATAAAATCAACGAACCTAAAACGCTATGGAAAAATATCAAATCAACCTTAATACCAAACAATACTGACTCCGAACTTCCTTCTTGTTTTAATAACGTAGATGCTATTAATAAACACTTTCTTAATGTACCCGGTGAGACTGAGGTTACTTTATCACATCTGACCTACTTTGAATTTCATCGATTTTCCTTTGACCACACATTCAGTATTAAAACCACAAACTCAAATAATATATACAAAATCATTAAACATTTGAAATCAAATGCTGAAGGTATCGACAAAATTTCCCTTAAGATGCTAATAATGACATTGGCGCATTCATTGGAAGCCATCACCGCGATCGTAAATTCCTCTATTAACAGTTCTATCTTTCCAGACCTTTGGAAAATAGCAGTTATACGTTCATTGCCTAAAACTAAAAACCCTTCCAAAGTTAAAGATCTCAGACCCATTAGTATTCTTCCGTGTCTCTCGAAAATTTTAGAAAAAGTGGTGGGTCAACAGTTGACGGAGTATCTCGAAAAGAACAATGTACTACCTGAATTACAATCCGACTTCAGAAAATTTCGAAGCACAACCTCGGCTTTGCTTGATGTTACAGATAACATTATCAAGGCCCAGGATGAAGGTATGTGCACGGTATTGGTTTTATTGGATTTTTCTCGGGCTTTTAACTCAATCAATATTGCTCTACTCCTTTCCAAACTTAGCTACTATGGATTCGATCCTGCGGCACTAAAGTGGTTCAGTAGTTACCTAATTAAACGATACCAATATGTTGAGCTATGTCAAACTACAAGTGTTTCACATACTTCATGCCTAGAGGAAGTTACAAGAGGTGTGCCTCAAGGTTCTATTTTGGGCCCTATTTTGTTTATTCTTTATACTGCTGATATTATAAAACAAATTAAAAATTGTAATTATCACATTTATGCGGATGACATACAAATATATATACATTTCCTCCCGGAGGAACTAAATCATGCTATAAACAAAATTAACGATGACATAGCTAGAATTACTTCTTGGTCTAACGCTAACTGTCTTGTGCTTAACCCACTTAAAACCAAGTTTATGATATTTGGCAGTAGGCAGCGACTTGTCACACTGCCTGATATTGTAAATATTTCGATTATGGGTGAGCCAATCGAGCGAGTGCACGAAGCACGTAATCTCGGTATTATCATAGACGTTGAACTAAGGTTCGAGAAGCACGTGGCAGCTGCAGTGCAAAACTGCTTTTATAGACTTAAGACATTGTACAAAATGCGACCTTATCTTAATGAAGAACTACGTATCCAGTTAGTTGAAACTCTTGTACTGTCCAAACTTAACTACGCAGATACTGTTTTTGGATCTAGGCTGCTTTCTCGGACTAAACGCTTAATTCAACGGGTTCAAAATGCGTGCGCTAGGTTTTGTTTTTCTATTCCTTCTCGTAGCCATGTGACACCATTTTTGAACAGACATTACACCTTGAAGATGAAGTCTCGTCGAAAACTTCATCTAGCGTGCCTTCTTTTCGGGGTTCTTAACTACAAAAATCCTCTTTATCTATTTAATAAGCTCGAATTTGTCTGCGACGATAACCAGCGCTCACGTAGACATGGATATCTTCAACTGTCTATACCACGTCATCGCACAACGAGTTTCAAAGGTGGATTCCGTTATGCAGCGACAAAATGCTGGAATAACCTCCCACCACCAGTAAAAACCCAGAAAACTGTACAAACATTTAGGCTAAAGTTAAAAAAATATCTAATAGATGAGCAGGTTAAACACGGTAATATTAATATAGATTTTTCTTTTATTTGGTTGCCATCACCAAACAGTCACCAAATTAATTTCAGTATGGATTTATTATTTTTACAGTTTTACCACAAACAAGTTGACAAATGTTGCTATCTGTTCTATTGCACTTTTCTTAATAGTAATTTGCTTACCCCAGAAAGTTATCTATCGCTAAAAATAATTGTATGTAAATTTTTATTTCATTTGACGAAAAATATTTTCTATTTCTATACCTAGTATCGATACTGCCACAACGATTCAAGCTATAGTTAGTAAATATATACTTAAATAATGACATTGTTATATCCTCATTTATACCAATGTTTATATCCTATTTATTTTAATATATTTATTTGTTTGATATGTATATTTATATATATATATATATATATATATATATATAATATATATATATTTACATCCTAGAAGCTTTTTGGCGTCATGCACGTGGTGCATTATTACGACGTCCTCCAGTTCCCATTGCTTTTTTTAACATGTCTTAATGAATATTGCTTAGCTCTTCGATTGCCAGCTCCGTGAGATACGTCATTTTCCGATAATTTTATTTTTCGCGATATTCTTCTTGCGTTCGTGCCGCAACATTTTTGAACCCCGAACCATGGTCATAAATTATAAGCGTCCTGGATATATTGATCGTGATTTACCTATGGCATCGACTATTTAGCGTCCTCATAGGATGAACGACATTTGTGAGTGCGACGTTGCCATCTTTATGTTTACTTTCTCTTTCTTTGACAATCGCTTGTATGTACATTTATAACAATTTGGTCAAATCTATATATATACGGATGCACGATATTTTTATATAATTTATTATTATCTATCTACACGTAGGAACAATGGATTTTGATAAAGTTAAGTACACAAATAGTTTATAATAAGAAAAAGAAAATTTAGCTCCTGTTTCTGAGATTTTTGCACAATAAATCGCATGTAGCTACTACTAAAGAATAACACTTACGGGAACGATTGTTATTCACTGCCAATTACCTAATCATCAAGATAGAATAAAACTTTACATATAGTCTAAGCAGCAATATAGCTACCTTTGAGAAAGTACCTAACACAAAGTATTAAAGAGTTAAAAGCTCTATCTACGATATAATTATCATTTATCATATAGGCCTGCCTAGGTACGCAACTGTCAGCGATGTCAAATCGACATTGCGCATTGCATTGCATACCTATCTACCTACATAGCTATAAGATCACAACAAATAATAAAGTTAGTACTATGTATCTACCTACGTAAATTCATAGAATGAGTGTAGGTATATATTTGTAGTAGGTATAAGGTAGTACGAAAGTTTATATGGTAAACTTAGCGATGATTGTAGGCACTTACCTAATCAAAAATAACCTATGATTAGTTTTTGAATTTTATTGAAAATAATTTAAATCTTACCTACCTACCCAGTCCGAAATTTTTGGGCCTTTTTTTCATATATGTTCTACCAGAATTGGTAGATCCACGATGACATCGTGATTACCGCTTAGAGACAGATTTTGAAACCCTTCCACCATGCGATGAAGTTCATGCACGCGGCGGGATTTGAACCATAGACCTGCTGCGCGGCAGTCCATAGCTATGAGCCATCACTGCTTCCCGTTAAGTGTTAAGTGACAGAATTTCTACTTCAGGGTGGTAGCTAGCCAAGCGAGCATTCGCATAATGCCCTTCTACCCAGTGGTGAAGCTCAAGCCCGCGGCGGGATTCGAACCATAGACCTGCTGCCCGGCAGTCCATAGCTAATGCCACTGAGCCGTCACTGTTTTACAAAATATGTTGTAGTAAATTCGGTAAGTTACAAATTATGTAATAAATAATTATTGTAAATATTAAGTAAAATTATTTGTTCGTAGTAAATGTAGTAGTTTGTTCTTTTCATATTGATGCCATAAACATACCTATATGTTTCAGAGATAAAACACAATTTTATAAGAAATGTAATCAATGACAATCATGTCACTTGCAATATTGAAACAGTATCTACCTACTAATGTTATTATAAAACGAAAGATGACTAAAAACAAAGAACAACAGAAGGATCGCCCTAAATAGGTAGGTATGTAATATATTACATATTTATTTAGGGCGATCATATATTGTAATCTATTCATCATATTATCTCACACGAGCAGCGTACCTAACGTATATATAGGTACTACAGGTAACAGGTACCTACTCTCCGCGAAAATTTATTGCTCTGTGAATTTAAAATATTATTTTATCTGAAGAACCTACACACATCGTGACGTAGCTTGAGACACTATCTCCGTCCGTCGTCAAACATAGTAATTCGTTCGGCATGGTTCGGCTTTCATTGATATATCGCAAACAAAAATATTTTAAATAGGTAGGTATGTGTCGAAAGTTTGTGGGTATGTGTGTTACTTCTTCACGCCTAAACGGCTGGATGGATTTGGATGAAATTTGGTATGGAGATAGCTTATACCCTGGATTAACATAAAGACTACTGTTCATCATCACCATCATCACCCTTTTTCATCAGCGCGCGGGTAAAACTGTGGGGCGCAGGTAGTTGGTAGGTACAAATAAATCATGCAGGACAAGATGTTGTACAGAAGTACAGAACGGACCTGTGACACTTCACCACAAACGGCACATATGATTAAACTGTGGCTAGTTTGTTGCAGAATCAATATAGAAAGTGTGATAATTTGACTATTTAGTGTAATAGGTGGGTTTTTGTAGTAGGTAGTTTATGTGTAGGTAAAGTAAAGAATAAGTTAGTTTGCATAGTGTACCTATATGTTATATTTATATTTCAGGGTAACCCATATTAGGTAAATAAATAAAAACAAAAAACATGTAGATGTATCACTTTTATTCCGTGTTTTAGAGAGAGAGAGTAGACTTATAATACGCTAAGACGCAAGAGCTAGAAATAAGAAGACAAACGTTGATTAATTTTGTCAACAACACCAACAACACAACGTTTATTATGTAGGTACAACTATGGCACTTCGTGCTAGACACACAACTTAGCTAAGCACTTAGAAGGCTAATACGCAAGAGCTAGAAATAAGAAAACAAGCGTTGATTAATTTTATCAACAAAAAATTAACAACACAACTTTTATTATATAAGGTTGACATTAATTCATCAACAATACTGCGGGGGATGGTGTAGAATCGATAACGGCATGTGTTCCACTCATGTTTAATTTTCACATACAAAAAAATCAGTATAACTATTTTCTAAGCGCGGCGCGTTGCCTTTTAGTATGATATCGAGAACCGCGGTTTACTCCATTCTGACATGTACGAACGCTACCCGATGTCAATTAGACGCTATCATTATGGCAAAACAGCTGTTTTGCCCTAGTGATAGACTAAGCTGTTTCACGTACCTATTCTGACGAACGCGAAGGCCTTACCGGCCAATCAAGCTAGACTGTCGAATGCTTTGCATAATCGCCAATCGATTAAACTCATCTAAATGATAAAAAAAATTTACTTACCTACATTCTTTTTAATTTCAAGTTTACGTAGGTACGTACTGTATTGTGTTGCAGCTACTTAGGTATGCCATATTGTGATAAACCGCTACCGCGTCGCGCGTTCTTTTGTCGCAAGCCGCCAAAGACCGACTAGGCAGAATAGGTACACAAAACAGCTGTCTATTGTGCCTAGTATAGCAGTTCATTGACTTCGCGTAGCAATCGTGCGTGTGTGTGAATAGAGTAGATACACCGTGTTCGTAGACCGCGGTTGTCTTTGCTAGTATTCCCAAAGCCAACGTGCCATAGCTTAAGCAATAGTACAGACTTTTTGTGTATGTGAATATTAAAAAAGAGTGGAACACATTCCGTTATCAATTCTACACCATCCCCCGCAGTATTGTTGATAAATTAATATCCACATTATATAGGTACAACTTTGGCACTTCGTGCTAGATACACAAACGTAGGTAAGTACTTAGATACTGTAATTCTAAAACATCTTAGATTTAGAGTAAGGTTGAGACAATTAACGCATTATTGTTAAAAGTTTATGCCCTTAACAATTTGTCAACTTCGCCGTATATTGTTAACAAAAGTTATTTTCACAACAGATTATCAACTACTATAACTAATCAATGTCACAAATATTAATAAAATCACCTTATATGTCAGCACATAGTGCTGGACGTGAAAATTACTTTAAGAACTAGTAAAGCAGAATTTTCAGACTTTAATTGTTATAATTACGATCACAACAATTACAAATTGGTAATAAAATAACTTTATAATATTTTTATTCAAATTCTCTTGACTATCCCACTATAGTCTGTTTTTTTTTAACAAACGAGTACTGAGTATGTCTCTCGCACATTTCTGATATTGACAGAGTGGGATGGGTAATTGCCGTCATTGGTCAATGTCTTTGTTCTTGTTTTGAAATTGTCAAAGCCCGATCATATTGAATACTTCTAAAATTTACCGTAGAAAAAATAACGTTATTATTTTACGATTTAAATTTGCATGCTGAGTATATTCGTAACGAAATTTTCTGTTCGCGTTCGTGATATAAAACAATATTGTAATAGTATATATATTATGCAATTCAACATATAAATCAAATAATTCTACTACAATTCTTGTAATCTTAAAAATTTTCGTCATCCTTCTGATGAACTTTCTGCAGATACGTCAATAATAAATTGTTCAACATATTTTGTACATGATTGTCGGTTCCGTACATTTTTGTTTCTATCTTAGTTATTACATGATTGAGACAAGAGCACCATTTTTATCTATTCCCTTTATCTACTCCTTGTAACAAAAGAGTTCAGACTTCATAAATTTTATAACTTTTGTCATATCCTGCCATAGCCCTTCACTTGAAACCAAACGAGTGCAATTGGGTTGAGCTCACAGTGATACGTCGGCAAACGTATGACGAGACGATTTGTTGACTTAGCAACAACATTTTTTCCGAAACGATCTTTGTTTTGCTTACCCTAATTCAAAAGTTGCCACTTTAATATTGATTCGTTACAAGCAATATTTTTCGAATTGCATATACCTACATGTAACTACAGAGTTCGTGTGGAACGAATTTTATGTTGATTACGCGGGCCAATAGCAACGCAGTAAAATTTTCGGTACTCGTTTGCTAAAAAAATAGACTATAGATTTGAATTAGACATCCGTATATAGCAATTGAGCGTCCGTATAAAGCTATTGGTAACAAGCATATAATATGTACATGTTTGTCTAGTCTATTTTTTTTATGAATTTAAGAAGAATATTGCTTAATTAGGTACGTAATAACTTCATTTGTGGGTTAAATATAAATATAGGTATGATAAAATCGGAATTGTATCGTACCATGGCCTGAACCAATATTATATATGGACGTCCAATATTATATATGGACGTCCAATATTATATATGGAAGTCCAATATTATATATGGACGTCCAATATTATATATGGACGTCCAATATTATATACGGACGCCTAATAGCTGTATACGGACGTCCAATAACCTGGCTACTTTTATTATAAAAATACGGCACTATGTGAGGCAGTACTGTTTGGCTACAAGTTACTGTATGGTGGAAATTTTGTTGCCAATTATGTTGCACCATATTGGATTATTCCCATTTGTCCCCACAGATTTCCCCGGGACAAATGGAAATTATTGGCAGTAGGAAGAAATATGTTTAATCAACTTCTCTTGACGATCCCACTAGATTTGAATTAGACTTCCGTATATAGCAATTGAGCGTCCATATATAGCTACTGGTCGTCCGTATAAAGCTAATGGATGTCCGATTTCTCCTTTATATAATGAATTTACTAAACATATTTAGCAGCTTTTCTGTCGCCAAGCCCCTAACGGTGTGTTCCGACAGCTGTCCTTGAGAGCCAGTAACTCTAGGTTAGTCTGAACAACATCCTCGACCACATCATCACTTACCATCAGGTGAGATAGAGGTCAAAGGCTTAAAGGCAAAAACCTATCAGGCTTAAAAAAATAAATTTAAGCCTGAACCACCGTTTTTCATTCGCGTCTGGTGTTGCGGACTTTTGTAGGCGACGGTAATCACTTACCATCAGGTGAGCCGCCTGGTAGTTTGCCCTACTATCCCACAAAAAAAATACCTTTAGTGGCCTCTTATGACACCCACAGGTAGCAATCGGGGGGTGACATTCTAGCTCGGCACCCCACGGGGCACAAAACGTATTAATATTATTTATGTATTATTTTTCTACAAACAGCTAAACATTGCTATTTCTAAAAATATCAACACATAAAGATTCATAAAGATTTCTACCAAACAAAATAATACATGAATAAAAATAACTTTCTTTTATAAGGGTAGCTACTGACTTTAAGCTATTGCAAGTCTAGGCAGCGGAGTAAAAAGGTCTTTCGGATTCCACACTGGTGGGTGGTATCGTCATTACATATTTAAGTCTAGTCTAAATGTAAATATGTTGATTAAATTTCAAAATTGAGGAAATTTATAAGTCGTAAATTTTGTAACTAAAATATCGAAAAATCGATATTAGATTATATAGATTATATATTAGATATTATATTAGGAAGAAATATTGAATTAATTAACTTCTCTTGACTATCCCACTAAATTTGAATTGGACATCCGTATATAGCAATTGAGCTTCCGTATATAGCTATTGGTCGTCCGTATAAAGCTATTGGGTGTCTATTTCTCCTTTATTTAAAGAATTTACTAAAAATATTTTGCAGCTTTATCATCGTGTTTTAATTTACACTACATATAGGCACGACTCGGGAAGCGAGTCATGGGTACATGAACAAATTACTCTCGTACTCGGGAGCTGGGTGGCGGGCCCTCAAATTGTTAGAACGTATGTATTTAATGTACAGTTTATTTATACATATTATATATATATATATATATATATGGGCATTTTGTGAATTCTCGAAGTGGCAAGGGTCACTAAAAAGGGGAAGGTTTTTTACCAAAAAATGGAACCGACTTCAACACTCCAAACAGTGAAATAATTGGTTGAAGTCGGTGCCATGCTAGTTTGAATGAACCAATTGTCATATTATTGTGCGCATGGTACCGACGTCGACAAGTTATTTTACACTTTTGAGTGTTGAAGTCAGTTAATTTTTTTGTAAAAATCCTTCCCCCGTTTTAGTGATTCTTGCCACTTACGGAAACTATTGTTATTCACTGCCAACTACCTAATCATCAAGATAGAATAACACTTTACATATAGTCTTAGCAGTAATATAGCTACCTTCGATAAAGTAAACCTACCACAAAGTAGTAAAGGGTTAGAAGCTCTATCTACGATATAATTATCATTTATCATATAGGCCTGCCTAGGTACGCAACTGTCAGCGATGTCAAATCGACATTGCGCATTGCATTGCATACCTATCTACCTACATAGCTATAAGATCACAACAAATAATAAAGTTAGTACTATGTATCTACCTACGTAAATTCATAGAATAAGTATAGGTATATATTTGTAGTAGGTAGGTATGAGGTAGTACGAAATTTTATCTGGTAAACTTAGCAATGATTGTAGGCACTTACCTAATCAAAAATAACCTATGATTAGTTATTGATTTTTATTGGAAATAATTTAATTTTAAGTTTATTACTATAAATAAAAATCTTTGTAATCACACTAATAAAAAATAGGTAGGTATGTGTCGAAAGTCTGTGAGTATGTGTGTTACTTCTTCACACCTAAACGGCTGGATGGATTTGGATGAAATTTGGTATGGAGATAGCTTTTACCCTGGATTAACATATAGACTACTGTTCATCATCACCATCATCACCGTTTTTCATCAGCGCGCGGGTAAAACTGGCTATATGAAATAATTATATTTCAATAGTTTTTATATCATGCTCATTCATACAAAAACGTGGCTAGGTGATAATGTAATTGCTATCATTAACTTATACATAGTTATTATTACTTATACTATATAGGGATAAGTGAACTTAAGTTTACATCTGTCACAACCGGTAAATTCAAGTGGAAACCTTGGTAGGGATAGGTGTACAAGCCGAGTATATTGTAGAGATTTCATATTTCAGTAAGGTAAAACCAATATCTTGGAGTGACGAGCAGGGATTTTACGGTAGAGGTATTTACAGATACGTAATCTATTATATTATTATTATTTATTATTATTATAATAACAATATTGAGGTGAATTCACATTTCATGTTCTCCTATTGGATGTTGAAATGATGTGAGTGGAGTGTTGTTCCACATAGGGTCATAGGGTGCATGACATGGCTTCTTATAACCTTCATGCCTAGTTCACGCTAAAAGTTGCGGGTATAGGTTGCTACCTACGAAATGATTTCAAAAGATAGCTCGCTATTTAGAACCTGGGCAAAGTTGTTATTTTTATGCTACCAAGTAAGTAAGTACCTACTTAGTAATTAACGTTCACGACGAATTAATACCTACGATTCAGTCTAATAGCAATAGAAAAATTAGCTACAAAAATTACTTATTCAGTCTTGATGATGTATAATATTTTTTTGGAAAACAATAATTCAACAACAATAAGTTGATTCAATTTTGCTATCATTACTAATGTCTTAGAAATAGCAACCTTTACGACGTTGGTACCTACCTACCTCAAGCAAATATTCTAGAGGTTAGCATCTCAGCTCAGTCCTTGAGAGCCAGTGAATCATTCATTACAAAGACATATTAATGATCGAAGATTATAAATTACAGGCAAATGAGGCTGACTGTACGTAACATTTACTGACTTTTTAAAAGTTTAAATGAACTCGGGCTCCTAATGATACGCAACGCGTACACCACCTGAGGCGAATATATTGTTTTGCTTAAATATCGTGTGATAATTGTGATTTATTGTTGGATTGTTGCAAACGAGCTGGCAACGTCGCAGTTGTGGACGCCAAATACGCGGATCCATAGTCAGGAACTCTCCGCGATATGCGGCTTTCAATATACGCAAGACAGCAGCGCCACACCTGCGCTAAGATTTCGTCGCGAACTTTTTAATATATTGTTGCAGCTATTTAAGTGATATTTTGGCTTCTATCGATATTTGTCCTATGGCTAGTCAGGACCAATGGGACGTAAGTGCCACTGGCCAACAAAGTGGCGTCCAGTATGCGGACGCCAAAAGCAGGTGGACGTCAGTTTAAATGCACTTTTCTCTTCAGAGGACGTCTAATTGTTTGCGGGATGTATATATATATATATATATATATATATATATATATATACATCCCGCAAACATATAAACTATAGAATATAAATTACTCTATATTCTATCTATGTATTCCATATTATTATATTATTTATATAAATAATCTTTATGTAAGGAACTTACTAAGTACTATTGTTAGTGATATAATATTTAGTGTACATTTATTATTTTTGTTTGTTTGTATACTATTTAAGAAAATATTAATGTACACTTATTGTGAACGTCACTCGCGAGGTTTTGCCTGAAAATCAGCGTCGGGTGTCTTTAGACATCTGACACATTTGCTGAGGCAAGGCCTTTTTGACCACTTTGTTTTTATTATTATGTACGTTTTATTTGTTATAATGTTGTGTCAAATAAATGGTTTTCTTTCTTTCTAAATCTGTATATTTTTGAATTTTTTCTGTTATGGTTTTTTGTACATTATGTGTATTTGGGACTGCTACATCTATTATATATGCTTCTTTTTTCTCTTTATCTATAACTGTGATATCAGGTCTGTTGTTGTGTATTGTTCTATCGGTAAGTATGGCACGGTCAAAATACATCCTGTGGTTCGTATTCTCCAGCACTGGTTGTGGTGTATATTGGTAATAAGGTATCGTTTTTTCAGGAATTAGTTTATGTTTTATGGCTAGTTTTTGATGTATAATGTGTACTATTTGGTTGTGTCGATGGGTGTAATCAGTTTGTGTTAGAGTCGGACATGCACTTGTGATGTGTTGAATAGTTTCAGGTTGTCTATGGCATTTTCTACATTTATCATTCTGTACATTTGGATCCTTTATAATATGTTTTTTTAAGTTTTTGGTGTTTATTATCTGGTCCTGTATAGCGATCATAAAACCCTCCGTTTCCGGGAATAAAGATCCAAATTTTAACCACTTATTTGAGGCTTCAAGGTCTATGTGGGACTGTTCGAGATCATGAAGGTGCCTTCCGTGTAATTCCTTCCTAGGCCATGTATTTATTTATTACATTCTGTGTTTTGAGGATTTGTCTTCCTACTCAATGAATACGAGAGTTTGTACGAAAAGAGTGTAGAATGAAATAATTTACACAAATCGTTTTCGTTTCGGCGTTACGTTTTAGTAGGTAAGTACTATTATTATTATTATTATATAAATTGAAATAATCGACACGTGGAAAATATAAGGGCCTTGTCTCTTCAGGAACATTTATTGTGCCTTTGAAGTGGCATCATTATGTATATTGTAAGGCAATACAATTTCATTTTCCACAGTCAAATGCAAAAAATATTACAATAAAACACCATAATACATTTATAGAACAGGTAAAAGAGATAAGATTTCTAGGATTAATGGTTGACTGTCACGGAAATTGGAAGAGTCACACTGATTACATACGTTAAAAAATTTGTAGATTTGTTTATGCATTGAAGAGACTAACTAAAGTAGCATCACAGAGAGCAGCAATTTGTGCTTATCATGGAAATGTATCTTCCAATTTACGTTACGGATTATAACTTTGGGCATACTCTGTGAACGCTAGAAAAGTATATTTTGTAATGCAAAAAAAAAGTTTAAATGCAGTAACTGGAGCCAGACAAAGACAAAGTTGTGTACCAATATTTAAAAGGCTTAAATTACTTCCCTTAGCATCATTGATGTAGGATATGATTAATAAAGGATTTGACGAATCGTGAAAATGTAAAATTAAGCTTTTGAATTTCGTGGTATATGATTATTAAAGGATTTGACAAATTGCGAAAATTACAAACTAAGCTTTTGATTGATGTAGGATATGATTATTGAAGGATCTGAAGAATTGCGATAAGGACAAATTAAATGTTGACCTGCGTGATATATTATATTATGATAAATAAAGATTTGTCCAATTGCGAAAATGACATATTAAGCTTTGGACTGATGTATGATTATTAAAAGATCTGATGAATTGCGAAAAGATCAAATTAAAATTTTACATGCGTAATATATTATATGATAAACAGAGATTTGACGAATTGCGAAAATGAAATATTAAGCTTTTGACTGAACGACTATTGTAGGAAATTAATAGTAAAAGATTTGAAAAATCATGAAAATGACCAATTAAGCTTTTGACTTGCGTAGGCTATGATTAAAAAAGAATTTAAAGGCTAAAGATACTGACAAATTAGGTTTTTAAATTTCATAGGAAATTATTTATAACTAGCTTTCCGGGCGCGGCTCCGCCCGCGCGTATGTCGGTTATCGCGCGAAAACATGAACCTCTTTTTGCGCAGTTGGATAAAAACTATTGTTTTTTCCCGGGTCTCAAACTATTTCCATACCAAATTTCATTCAAATCGGTCCAGTAGTTTTGGCGTGAAAGCGTAACAGACAGACAGACAGACAGAGTTACTTTCGCATTTATAATATTAGTACTGATGGATTTGACGAATTGCGAAATTAACAAATTAAGCTTATGACTTGTATAGTTACGGCTAACCAAGGATTTGACGTGTATCTGCAAAATCGCAGCGAGTGTGTTCCGCAAACACATGCATGGTATGACTATGAAACTTGATCCTTTGAAAAATGGAGTACTTACCTACTAAAACGTAACGCCGAAGCGAAAACGATTTGTGTAAATTATTTCATTCTACACTCTTTTCGTACAAACTCTCGTATTCATTGAGTAGGAAGACAAATCCCCTCATTTGTCTAGCCGTGGAAATAGGTCCTACGAATAAATAATGTAAATTCGTATTAGTAGAGGAGACGTGAAAGATCGACCTTCCCCATACCAGATGACATATTTTTTATCAAATATAATTTTTTAACAATATGCCTATGATAACTTGCCTATCGAAAAGTTTTCATAGCTGTTTTTAATTACTGAATTATTGTAATCAATTATCTTTCATCACCTTCACTCTTTTCATAACCGAATGAATTTCTCAACGAATAGTCTTAAACACAGATAATATGTCTAGATACTTAGAATATTATATATGTGCATGGCTACCTGGCAAGCAGATGTGAACAGGTAAGTCAATATAGGTAACTAAACCGATCTGTTAACCAATCGAAATGGATATCATGAGTAAGATATTTTAATTACAAAATCCATAGTTCTAGACTTGCCAGTAAAATCAATAAAAATAATCAAATAAAATTAATTCAATTAAAATAGCTATGAAAACTTTTCGATAGGCTAGTTATCATAGGCATGTTTGTTGATATATTATATTTGATAAAAATATGTCTCATCAAGTTATCTTATTGGTGAAGGTAGATCTTTACTGGCTTTTAGACCATAGGTATTTACGTCATATATCACGAGTCTAACAAGTGTAGACTTAAGCTTTTATTAAATTTTTTTTGAGTTTCCGTACGGTACCCTACTTTTAAGACTCGATTATCTTTTTTTTATATGTGATTGTGATAAAACAAGAACGAGTATGAGAAACATTTCATCCGAACGAATTGCATTGCGCCCGTCACACTAAGACTTACACTTGTTAAGTCTCATGTGCCAGTAGTTTTTAAGGCTCTCAAGGGCTGCTGCTGGGAAACACTGCTTGGCGACAGATTTTCTGTTTGAGGGTGGTAGCTAGGCGAGCATTTGCGAAATACCCTTCCACCTTGCAGTGAAGCTCAATCTGGCGGTGGGGATCGAACAATGGACATGCGGCACGGCAGTCCATAGCTGCTATTACCGCTCCGCTATCATAGCTTTATAAACGATGGCCTGTAGTTAAGTCTCATATGCCTGTAATTTACTGACTCTCAAGGACTGCTGCTGGAACACATTGTAAGGTGTTTGGCGAAAGATTTTCTGTTTGACGGTGGTAGCTAGCTAGGCGAGCATTTGCAAAATGCCCTTCCACCATGCAGTCAAGATCAAGCCGGTGCGGCAAGAGATCGAACCATGGAGCTGCAGCAGGGTCGTTCAAAGCTATTACCGCCCGGCATCACTGCTTCATAAACGGTGGCCTTAATCTCTCCATCTATCTAACCTTTGAAGAGCTATATCTTTATAGCGGTAATGGGTAGCTAGTTGGAATTTTCACAGAATATGTGTTGCCTAACAACTTGTAAAAATAACTACGAAAAAAACATAAAAGGCAATTATACAAACAAGGTGTGTTTGTTTAACTTTTTGTCTATAGTGTCATGAAATGACTCATGATCTTCAATGGATTTCTAGATTATATTATTTGAACGCATATTTTTTTAAAAAGTAGTTACAAACACAGCATCATGTGGTCGGTTGTTCCGTAAATGTCGAAAAAATATTTTCAATAAACTGCACGAATGGTTACTTTGTGTTAAAGTTATCGTAGCCATATTTGCTTAACCATAAATAAAATACTTAATAAATAAAATACTTTTAATAGTAAATAGGATTTAAATATATTAACAATAATATGATATATCGTTGAAAAACCCTTTGATTTATTAAGAATCATAAATATGTCGCAGCGCAGGCAACCAAGACGCTGCGCAGCCGGTTACAGCAGACCAGCCCCACCTTTTACGAAACCATCATTGAAAGGGAGCGTTTTGTTTCATGCTTGAAATAATCATACTTAGAAACGAACTATCACTGACACTCAATCGCTTCAAACAGTATTGGTTTAATCCTACATAGCAAGGAGAAAGAACGAATGAAACATATATTTCGGATGTTCCAACGAGATACAAGAGGTGTATTATATAGCGTTATCCCTCTCGCACTGTTCCGAACAACGATGTTGTGGACGTGTTTTACGAAAGTTTTAGTTTAGTCTGCTGCACGACAGCAGCCTGTTAGTTTTTAGGGTTCCGTTCCCAAAGGGTAACAACGGGACCCTATTACTGAGACTTCGCTGTCCGTGCGTCCGTCCGTCCGTCACCAGCCTGAATCTCAAGAACGGTGATAGCTAGACAGTTGAAATATTCACAGATTATGTATTTGTATTGCCGCTACAACAACAAATACGAAAAATAAAATAGGTATTTAAGGGGGGCTCCCATACAACACACTCATTCCGACCTGTGCCGCCACGCCGTGCACACCTGTCTACAGCTCCGCCAGTATCTCCCAGTGAGACCGCAATAGTCCCCGCACTATTGCCGTCTCACTCGGGTCATCGTTCCGACGCTAGTTGCAGACCAGTGCCTTGGAATACGCAGTCCTGACGAAGTTTTGTTTTGTGTGCAGAAGCTGAGCAGCCGCCGAACGCCGTGCAACGTGAGCTACGAGCTCGCCGTGCCGGCGCGCAGAGGCGCTCTAAGACGTCAGGCATTACCACCTACCCAAGTCCCTTGTTTCGTTACAACATCATACCGGGCTGGTGGTCTTGTTTTGACCGCACTTTTCGGTGCGCACTTCACAACTTTACTACTCGAGACAACATTGTACCAGTGCGCGTAACAACACACTTTGTGCTGTTAAGCGACGTCGTTCAGGCGTGGGGTAGCGTCAGCCAAACCCGTCTGAACGATCAAATCCGCCATTTGCTGCGGTCGCAGTGTGACACCCTACGGTGACAACGGCCACTGTTGTTGTTTTTGGTTTAACCTTGCACCGTGGCCTTTCCCGCTTCACGGGTCAGCCGAAGCAAGCTGGGCTCCGGGATAACTGGCCTTGGGGTCGCCCCTAGTCAACCCCGGAGCAGCATTAGGATCACCCCTCTCCGCCGAGAAAAAAGCTCGGAGAGGGTACACAACTAGGGAGAGAGAGATTTATTTGCGTAAAATATGGTGTTACAAGTTGTTGTACAAGTCATAATAATAAGGAGTATCACATATTTAGTCAGAAAACATAACTGACATGCATATTAAAATGACCAAATTAATTACAATTGAACATACGAGTATAAAATATAATAATACAAATACACATTTTTTAAGATACAATGTCAAAGAAAATTTAATTACAATAAAAATAAGCAGTATGTCATTACATTATATAATTAGATATTTTAAGATGTCCATTGTTTGTTTAATAATTCGGTTACATTGTAGAAATTTTTGTCATGAAGCCATTGGAAAAGTTTATGTTTAAATTTTCTTAGTGTCAATTGTCGTATGTCTCTGGGTATTTTATTAAATATTCTCATTGACATGATATGACTATTTTTTGAAAATAACGCAGATTTATTAACAGGCATAATAATAAGAGTAGGATCTCTTTTTTTCAATCTAGAATTGAGCTTATCTTTAAAAAAATTAAACAAAACCTCATGCTCTTTTACAAAAGTACACACTTGGAAAATATACATGCCCGGTAGTGATAGTAAATTCAGTCTCTTGAATAGAGGTTTACAGGAGCTCAGTGGCCCGACATTACACACAGCTCGGATACACTTTTTTTGAGCAATAAAAACCTTATTAATATTTGTGCAATTTCCCCACAAAATGAGACCATATCTCAATATTGATGCAACAAACCCGTGATAGGCAGTAAGAGCAGTTTTCTGATTTGATAATCTCCTAAGCCTTCTAAGTGCAAAAACAAAACGGTTTATTTTATTACATACATAATCTATATGTGCCTTCCAGTTACACTGTGCGTCTAGCATTAACCCTAAAAATTTAATGATGTCAACTTGTTCAATTTTCTCATTACGGCATGTCAGATTAAGAGATAAATTATTTTTATTATTATAATTACAAAATTGTATGAATTTAGTCTTAGAATAATTGGCATTTAAATTGTTACGTTCCAACCAATTATTTATAGAGTTAATTTGCAGATTAATTGTATTTTCATAGTCGGTATTACTATCATGTTTATCGTTTGCTACAACAATCGAAATGTCATCGGCAAATAGGACACATTTGTGCTCTGTGACATTGGGCAAATCATTGATATAGAGCAGAAAAAGCAATGGCCCGAGGATACTCCCTTGGGGTACTCCATAATTGTTGCATAGTGAACTTGATTGGTAAGTGGTATAAATCAGATTATCATCAACATTTTTTAGCTCTACATATTGTGTTCGTTCTCTAAGATAGCTGGATAGCCATCGTGAAGCTGGACCTCGTATCCCATACCGTTCGCATTTTTCAATAAGTATGTCGTGATCTACAAAATCAAACGCCCTGCTCATATCGAAAAACACTACGCAGACAGGAATGCGCTTGTCTATATTTTCAGTAATAATTTTCATAAGATTAAATGTAGCTAGGGTGGTTGATTTTTTCTTCTGGAAGCCATTTTGTTCCTCTTTTAAAATGTTACACTTAATTAGAAATTGACTTATACGACAATGCATAGCCTTCTCAAAAATCTTCGCAAATATAGGGATGAGGGTTATTGGCCGATAATTCTTGATGTCAGTTTTAATGTCCTTTTTATGTAAAGGTTTCACAACAGAGAGTTTCAATCTCTGTGGAAAAACACCTTCTTCAAGAGAGAAATTCAAGAGATACCTAAGAATAAACACTAATTTAGTGGTACATTCCTTTAAAATATGTGTGGATATTCCATCAAAACCCACTGATTTTGTATTATTTAGTGATAGCATTATTTTGACTACTTCAGCTTCACTTAATGGCCGTAGAAAGAGACTTGAACAAGTATTTTCTATAGACTTAAAGTTACCAACATTGTTTCCATATGTTGGAGAACTTTTATTATTTAAACCTATGAAGAACTTATTAAAGGCCTCCGCTATTTCTGATGTGGTGGTCAAATTACGACCTTCATAGACAATAGATTTAATACTTTCACAAGACTGTGTTTGTTGTACTTTATCTTGTATAATATGCCATGTTGCCCTACATTTGTTTTTAGCCACAGATAAGTATTGTTGATTTCTATTTTTTTTTGATAAAATAATGCATTTTCTTAATATACAACTATATTTTTTAAATTTTGATTTAGCGCTGTGTGTTTTGTATTTGTAATAATAAAATCTTAGTTCTCTCTTTCGTATAGCAGATTTTTTAATACCTTTGGATATCCAATTGGCCGATGACTTATCGGGACAAATTTTAACCTTTTCTATTGGAAAACATAATTTATACAATAAGCAAAAAAAGTCATGAAAATTATTGAACGCTCTATTAATGTCAGGTTGCTCTAGAACCTCAGTCCAAGTCAAAGATGATATGTGAGCTTTAAACTTCTCTATGTTATCTCTACTATAGTTTCTTTTCTCTATGTACCAGTATTTTAATTTATTAGGTTTTTTATCAACCGGGAAACACAGCGATTGACCTGTGTTATGGTCTGAAAGACAAAGCTGATGGGTTTCCCCTATAGCATCCTGTATATTGCTTATTATATGGTCAATACAGCTCATCTGACGTGTAGGTTCCTGAATATGTAATTTAAGATTATAATTTAATAAGAGATCTTTCAAACGAGATGTTGGTGCACTATTTTTGAGAATGTCAATATTTAGGTCACCCGCTACTATTATTTTTTTTGAGTGTTTAAGAAATAAATTATGCAATAATATTTCAAATTTGTTGAAAAATCTATTAATATCACTGGTCGGGGTACGGTAAACACATACAATAATTATATTGAGGGCAGGTATTTCTATGCCACAGCATTCAAAAATTCGTTCTACCGACATATTTTTGCAGAGGGCCAGAACTTTAAATTCTATACATTTGCGTACCATTATGCAAACACCTCCGCGTTTTTCATTTTTTCTAGAGTAGAAAGAAGCAATTTCAAAATCTTTTAAACGGATGTTTGTTTCACTGCCCGATTTAACAAAAGTTTCTGATATGCAAATAATGTCAATTTCGTAACGCTTTTGAGAGAATTCATCAATACACAATTCTAGAAAATCTAATTTGTTCAGAAGGCCTGCAATATTTTGGTGAAATAAAGTTATTTTATCTACGAAAAAACTGCTCGGAACCACGGTGATCCCCTAATATGGGAAAATAATATGGAATGGTTCCTTTTTTAACCACAACATTTCCTGACTCTATCGGGGCTTCTTGTAATGAGTATTTCATAGTTTTTATTGCTCATCTTTTGAAAGTAGTAAGGAATAGTTCCTTTTTTCGGTAGTGCATTAGTTGTGATTCTGGCTTTCAAATTTTTAATATTTAAAAAATTATCTTTATAATACCTGTAGTCCAATACATATGAGATCCTATTACTAAGTTCAGTTAGATATTGGAGATGGCTTGAGCGCGATGAATTATTTATGCTCACAGAAAGGAAATCGCAGTTTGACCACTTATCACATATTGAGCTAATACACTCATTCAATTTAAAAGTATTAATATATTTGTTGTGGTTTACGCTTACTACAATAACGTGACATAATTTATGCACATTTTTAATTTTAGTTGTAACTTCATTTAGTACTTTGATGGGATTTTTGTCGTTTTCTCCCACACACAGAACAATCTGATCCTTCTCAGTGAGTTCCATGGAGTTGCAGGCACGCAGGACCTCTTCGCTTGCAGCAGATGGCTTGATAATGGAGGAAATATCATATTTTTCAAAATTTCCATTCAAAGTTTTCCTTGAGCTAATAAGTTTAGATGCAAGTCCTCTACATTGTTGAGTACCAAATATTAGTAGACGAGGCTTCTTGGACACCTCCATTATATCAACATTATTTTCTCTTTGCCGTACTTGTTTTGAGTTTTCTAAACCACCAATGTTGCACCCTATTAAAGGATGAGAATTTAGTTGACAGGTTTCTTGTCGTAAGGATAAATTACTCACGTTCTCCTCTGGTTGCTTCATAATACTCTGGTTATTTTTTTTTAACGTTCATCTCCTAATTCTAAGTCAAAACTGCTTGAATTTATAGTTTTCGTTGTTATTGTATTGGGAAATTCAATCTGTTTCTTAGTATTTTTTTTCCGAGGTGTTTGTTTAAATTTAGCAGGGCTATTAGTTATTTTCCCAAGTAATTCATTTTTCATTAATAATTCGTCATTTTCGAGTTTTAAATTTTTGTTTTCCAAACATAATATTTCGATCTCATTATGAGCACTTTTTAATTCTAATTCAAGTGCTTCGATGCGCTCATTCAATTTTCTGTTTCTATCCAAATCTTCATCCGACATATTAGGTAAGCTAGTACATGTTGTGTCTAAAGTTTCTAAAGAATCATTGACACCTGTTTGACTGTATGAATCGGAATGATTCCTTTTTCTTCGAAATGTGATATTCTCAAGGAAGTTCATTTTATTTAGTGTTAAAATTAAAAAATCACAAAATAATTTGCAGCCCGCAAGATTTCGATACTTGAACCTTCTGATCGTGATCCTATATATAGAACCACTACACCACTGGTACGATACAACGTTTGACGAAAAAAACTGTGTGGTTCGCTCAGAGGGATTATGTATAGGCACTTAATTAAACATACGCTAGATGGCACCAAAGTCAATTGGAAAAGATTATTTAGAATGGTAACACCGATGAAATAGTGTCGTAGTAATTACAGTTCGAATTTAAATATCAATATTATTGTTACCATAATTTGTTGATTTCAATAATTGTATCATATTACACTGAATTTAAAAGCACAAGAAACATTTCCATCTAAATATCACTGATAAGTCACTTTGTAAGTATTTGCAACTGAGATTTGATTTATTTTTTCAATGTCACGTTATTTTTTGTTTGTTTTCATATTTTTTATTTCACTGCATGGACGTAGCCACAAACACTCTCACTTAATATTCATACATTGATCTTCACTTTTAATGGTAATTGAGCACTCAAAACACATTTAAAATATTTTTAACAATTATTTATTGACAAGCAACTTGTTTACGTGACGGCAGCGCCATCTGAGTCCTGTTATGCACACCATAGGTACTCACTCCCTCTCACACAAGTGAGCTCACGAGTTGCGAGAGGGAGACAGAACCCGTTAGGCCATCCTGAGTATTCCCCTCAGGATGCAACGTCCCTCTAACGGTGAGGTGGAGGTCCTTCAGACCTTCGCCCTCCGCTACCCCGAACTCTACGCTGATCATCAGCAATCGCTTAACGATGCAGAGAGTGCCCGCCTCACGGACACTCTCATCGCTCCCTCCGGAACTCCGATTCCGGAGGCCATCGTCCCTCCTCTGACCCGGTCCTTCTCAGAGGACAGCCCGACTTTGCCCGCTCCGGGCCCTGACAACAGACGCACGGTGGCAGCCCCTCCCCGTGAGAGGTCTCGCTCGCGCTCACCGATCGGGAGGCCAGCGAGCACCCGTCCCTCCATCGCCGTTGTCGAGCCCACTTCGGACTCCGAAACGGAGATGGATGTAGATCCGAGTCGTGCCTTACGCACTGACTCGGACTCCGATAACGACGGCTATACCGTCGTAGATAGAAAACGCAAGCGTGCTCCTAAAGCCGCTAGTTGCGCAACTTCCGCCCCTCCCGCCAAGGCACCCGCTAAGGCCCCCGCCTCCGGCAAGAAGCCGACCCCCGCCCCGCGCCCCGCGTCTCCTCCCTCCGCTCCGGCCACCACTGCCGCGTCCCCTCAGGACGCGAGCGTGCGCCGCGAAAAACCGCCTCCGCCCCTGTTCATTCAGGACAAAACCAAATGGGACATGCTGTCCCGTTTAGTTTCGGATCGTGGGATCCACTACACTAATGCCCGCTCCACGCAGCAGGGCATTAAAGTTCAAGTGTCCACCATTAGCGACCACAGAGCGCTAACAAAGCTCCTCCGTAAAGAGAGCATAAGTTTTCACACTTATGCGCTCGAAGAGGAGAAAGTCCTCCGAGTTGTCATCCGCGGTGTGCCCAAGGAGGTACATACCGATTCGGTATGTGCCGACCTGAAAGCACAAGACTTCCCCGTACATGCAGTTCACCGCATGTACAGCGGGAAGGACCGCAGTTCCTACGATCTAGTACTCGTAGTACTAGATCGTACACCTGAAGGCAAGGCCATTTTTAATTTAAAAAAGGTCTGTGGCCTCTCAGAACTCGATGTCCAAGCCCCATACAAAAATGGGAGTCCCTCGCAGTGCCATAACTGCCAACTATACGGGCACGCCTCCCGTTTCTGCTTCGCTCGCGCTAGGTGCGTTAAGTGCCTAGGCGATCACGCGACAGCAGCGTGCACTCGCACCCGGGATTCGCTGGACCTACCCAGTTGTGTTCTATGCGGTGCTCAAGGGCATACCGCGAATTACCGTGGTTGCCCTAAAGCACCACGAGTGAACCACAGGGTGGCAAGGCATAGGCCGACCCATCCCTCTTACGACCGTTACCAACGGGTAAGCCCTAAACTAACGGTAGTACCTGCCTCACAGGTAATACCCGCGCCGCTCCCAGCCCGTAACGCATGGTCTAAACCACCCAGTATGGTTAAGACCGTCGCTACCGCCCGCACCCCGGCCCGCGCGCCCGCACCCGCAACCGCCCGCGCCGCGGCCCCTGCCCGCGCACCGGCCCCGGCTCGCCCCGCGCTCCCGGCACCCGTTGCCAACACCATTCGCGCGCCTCCCCGCGCCGCTTCCCGGCCACAAGCTCCCCCTATGCCATTGATGGCTGCCCCTCTTCAAGAGGCAATCAACCTAGTCAGCGATCTGGCTATGTCGGTTGACATCAATGAGGTACAAGAGCTATTTCACAAGATGCAATACGCTCAATCCCCAGCGGACGTGATCCAATACACATTGGAACACGCAAACTTACTAAGCGCCCTTAAGCGCTTCGTTCCCCAGGCCCCTCCCCAGTACAACCACTATGGGTAGTACAACCGAACGCACGAAACCGCACTCAGTTTCGTTAGCGTCATTTAACGCTAACGGCCTTTTCAGACAACGTGACCTCGTCCACGACTTTTGTTGTACCCACCTTATCGATATCATATGCGTGCAGGAGACCCTTCTAAAACCGGGGAAGGCGAACCCTAGGTTTGCCAATTACAGAACGGTACGTGATGATAGAGTGAACTCCCGTGGGGGAGGCACTCTTATCTATTACAAAAGGTCCCTGCACTGCATTTCCCTACCTACCCCGACTCTTGTTAATATGGAAGCATCTTGTTGCCTCCTAGCTATGACTGGTCATCAACCTATAGTCATAGCGTCCTGTTACCAAGCTTGCTCCAAGCCGATCGTCCGAGCTGACTTAGAAGCCTTGTTCTCATTAGGAAGCGCCGTCCTTCTGATTGGCGACTTCAACAGTAAGCACATCCTATGGAATTGTAACGTCAACAATCCCAAAGGTATTGCACTTGAAAACCTAATCGCAGAACTTAACTTTGACATAATTGCGCCCACTGAGCCCACTCACTACCCTTATATGGAAGACCATCGACCTGACTTGCTTGACATGGCACTACTCAGAGGCGTAACACTCCGGTTACGCTCCATAGAAGTGGTTCACGAGCTTCACTCTGACCACCGACCCATTATACTGCGACTAGGTCCCGACCCAACGACTGACCTCCCCCGCCCCACTAAGACGATAGTGAACTGGAAGCAAGTAGGCGATGCCCTAAAGGCTATCAGTTCACCGGACCTTGACAAGATCCCTGACGACATCCTGACAAAAGATGACGTAACCCTTGCGATCGATTCGTTCACCAATCACCTCTCCACCGTAGTAGGTGCATCCGCAAAGGAGGTCATAGTGCCGGACGACCGGCGCCTTGTCATTCCAGCGGATGTGAGACGATTGGTGACGGAGAGTATTGCAGTGACCCGACATTACGACTCTTACCCCAGTAAAGAGAACAAAACTAAGAAACGCCACTTTGAACGCATGGTTCAAAGTCGCATGTCTGAGTTGCGTGATCAACAATGGGGGATAAACTTTCAAACCTCGTGCCAAGCCACCATGCTTACTGGGACTTGGCGCGAGGTTTGAAAGGAAGTAACCATAACGACATGCCTCCCTTATACAGACCAGTCCCACTAGTCCCAGCGTTCTTTGACGAAGACAAAGCTGAGTGCCTAGCTGATAGCCTAGAGGCTCAGTGTTCCCCTAACGTAGATCACGTTGACCAAGCTCACCTCGATTCGGTGGATGCTGAAGTCGAACGTAAAAGCTCTGTGGTCACCTCTGAACTCCCACCAATCACTTTAGCGACTTACGTTGAGGTGGCGAGACTGATCAAGGCCCTCCGACCGCGTAAATCCCCCGGTGCCGATGGCATCTCCAACAGGGTTCTTAAAACCCTCTCTCCTCCTCTCATCCATCTCTTAGTCAGCATCTTCAATGCTGCTATGAGCCACTGCCTATTCCCAGACACCTGGAAATGTGCAAATGTCATTGGCATTCACAAACCAGGCAAAAGCTCATCTGACCCCACCAGCTACCGCCCCATCAGCCTCCTCAGTGCCTTAGGCAAACTTTACGAGCGGTTACTTGCAAACCGTCTCCAGTCCCATGCTTAGGAACACCACCTTATCCCAGATGAGCAGTTTGGCTTCAGACCCGGACACTCATGCGTCCAACAGGTGCACCGCCTCACGGAGCACATCATTGAGGGCTTCAATAAGTACCCCAAACCCCAGACTACGCTAGCAGTCTTCCTCGACGTAGCGAAAGCTTTTGACAAAGTCTGGCACAATGGCTTGATCTACAAGCTATACCAATTTGGCGTGCCAGAACGTCTTGTGCTCATCCTACAAGACTTCCTTAAAGCCAGAAGCTTTCGCTATCGCGTGGAAGGCACCCTCTCCTCCCCCCACCCAGTCAGAGCCGGAGTCCCTCAGGGCTCCGTACTATCACCTATTCTCTTTGCACTGTATACCAGTGACATCCCACGCTCTCAGCCCAAAGTATTCCTAGCCCAATATACCGCCATTTACACCACTGGGTGGCATATCAACAGACAGTCCTATTTCGTCATTCAACGGGCCGTCACCGAGATCGGTGACTGGTTCCGAAAATGGCGCATCGCGGTCAACCCAGCTAAAAGCACAGCTATGTGCTTTACTGAGAAGACACGCTCCCCTTACCCGAAACCACTTATTTTGTTCGACGAACCCATTCCCTGGGTTCCTAGAACAAAATACCTCGGAATCACCCTTGATCGTCATCTCACCTTTAACGATCACATAACAACCGTCCGTAACAGAGCGGCCTTCGTAATGGGTCGCCTTGGTCCCCTACTTCGCAAAGAGAGTAAAATGTCTCTTAGTAATAAGAAGACACTTTACACTGCCTGCATCCGCCCCATCATGACTTACGCATCAGTAGTGTTTAGTCATGCTAGTGAGGCCCACCTTCATAAACTTCAAGTCATCCAAAACCGTTTTCTTCGTAATGCAACCGGCGCCCCGTGGTTTATCCGGAACACCGAGTTGCATTGCGACTTAAACCTTCCCTCTCTAGCGCAGTTCAATAAGGACTGCGCCCGCCGATACTTTGATCGAGCGCCCCACCACCCGAACCCATTGGTTGTCCAGGCATTGAACTACTCGACCGCCTCTTCTATCCCATTTTTCAAACCCCCCCGTCGCCGACCACGGCAGGTATTAGACGACCCGGATGACCCCATCGCAGCCATTACATTGGCAGCTTTAGCGTTATCCGCAAGTCGTCGAGGTAAAATCCCCAGGTGTGAGGTAATTAGAGGTCACACAATCAAACACCGAGCCCGCCGGCGAGCTCTAGGCAAAAACAAGGTCACGATAAATTGCTCTCCAAATAGTCAAAGAGTATTATTCAGTAGGGCCCATTTGTGCAACACTGCAGTTGCACAGAGGCATTTTGCTCCGATCCCCCCCATGTCTCTCGACAGCGAGACAAGCCGAGGTCCGAACCACAGTGGTGCCCTTGAGCTCGCTGTCAACCCCTCCTATAGTAGCGGCACGTTTTCGGCGTCCGCAGGAGACGGAGGTAGAAAGCGCTTTTCGCCTTCTACGCCCGTCTCGGGAGAAGTGCCTTCGGCACGGGAGAAGTGCCCCGGGAGGGAGAAGTGCCTTCGGCACTTCTCCCTCCCGGGCTATTGTAGGGCCAGGCCCTCGCCCAAAACCCGGTGGAGCTGGACGGCCGCACAGGCGGTAGCCAGCATCTCTGTCCTCCCTAAACAAACAAACAACACACTTGATTTTTTTACCGTTTCTTGCTCGATACTAATAACGGTGCTAACTGTCACCGTTTAACTTTTCACAGAATATTGAGTTTTATTTTCTCTTTCAAAATAATTAATTAAAATAAATATAAATTAAGAGGGCTCCCATACAATAAAAGAGGTTTTCGTCGTTTATTTGTAATGGTACGGAACCCTTCGTGCGTGAGTCTCACTCGCACTTGGCCGGTTTTTTTTAAATGCAAATAATACTCGTACAGTTAGTAGGTACATTAACTGCCGTTTGTCAAATAGTATACATAGATATAAAAGGAGAACTCACCTTCATGAAAATAACCACAGTTGATTTTTAGGAAAGCGGTGATACAACAATTACAAACGATTCATAGGAAAAATGATTGAGAACATACAAAGTAACAGTAACCCTCGGTAAGGAATTTGTAAGTAAATAAATAAGAAGAGTTTTAATTAAATAGATCAAGTATAATACTACAATAATACCACGATACGAATCAAATGTCACGCCAGAGTAAGTGAATAGAGTGAACAATTTGTTATGACGTCATCATAACGCCAAACGTTTACATTACCGTTTGCAAGCTTGCTTTATTGAAGTGGGGCTATAAAAGTGAACAGTAAGATTAAGTTATTACAACTATATGAGGTGATATATGAGTTGGCCTCCAGGACCTGATCGGGCTACCGGTTAGACAGATCACGGGGTTCATACTTTATCTAATATAATACATCCCATGGTAGAAATAGTATGCCGTTTTAAATCCGATATAGTATAAAACCATGACTGTACCGTGTATACGGTCGCACAAAGTTTTCTCACAACAACATAGATCGCATTTTATCGTGTGGCAATGAGAACATAAATATATGATAAAGACTTGAGAATGTTCATCATTATCATTTCAACCGAACCGTGCACCTTTGAAGAAAGACTACCCCATCTAGGAGTATTTCCCATAATCACCACGCTTGGCATGCGTCCTGGGGATTGCAGCAAAAGTTGTCAGTTCTTCAAAAGGTGCCTTACTTTTCGATATTTTTCTCTTAGTCGACTCTTACAACTCCCACGGGAAAAAATGGGAGAGGGATAATATTTTAACCCAGCACCCTACGGAGAGTAAATAACTTTAAATATACATTGTATTTACTAATAAAAATATCTAAAAACACAGGGTGTACTAAAACTGATTCATGTAAAAGATAGAAGAATTAAGTTTATGTAAGAAGACCAATTTTACGTCATATATAAAATAATTACCTCCACGTTTGTTACCCAGTATGTTACCGCAAATGTTCACAGTTTGAGTTGTTTAGTGAAACTAATTTGTAACCGGGAAACTTGACTAATATTAGTTTAGTTACATTAATTAAAGAGGTAAGATTACCGTCATGTTCCTTTTGATCAGACAAACTGATACATACGGGGCTTAATTGAAACAATTGGTTCTACAACTAGATGTTTTCTACAATTAATGCAGGTACCCACATTTCAAATTACAAAGCTAAATTTGCATTCCAGCCTAAAACGAGTCTACGTCAAAATCATTTCTTCCATTTAGGCGTCTACGACGATTTTTTGAAGGTCAATTACATGTTTTAATATTGAAATATTCTACATTGTAGGTACTGCCACGTTCAGCTAACAAAAATTGTATGCAAAAAAAACGGGCAAGAAACTCGGGGCCATTATTTTAAATATCCTTTAACAATGTGTGACATACAATATTATAAAATTATTACAATATTTGTTATTACGAAGGTGACAGGCGATAGCTTGGCAGTGGCGGAATTGTCGAGCCATTTTTGTCATTTAAGTAATCACAAACTGTGTACTTAGTAGGATTTCTTAATCAATATGTTTTTCACGTGCAACTTGATTTCCCTTCTGTGAGCGTTGTAATATGTTTGGGAACTTTAATGTAAAACCTTACACAATTATAAAGACACCTATCTAATTACTGAGACGGTCATTTGATAGGTTATTAAGCTTAATTATAATATGTTAAAAAAATCTTTATATACCATGATCACGGTAACCTTATTCATCATTATCTTTGAAGATGCCACTATCCCTTGTATTCGTGGGGTCAGGGCAATATGTATTGTCTAACAAAGCAAATACATAATTGTGTAAAATTTTGGCTTTAATTTTATGGCAGGCACCTGCCTGATAAAACCCTTGGGAATACTCTTTCGGAAGTAGATATATCCGCTGCCTTTCAGTATATAATGAGAGGTTTAATATTAAAGCAGCACCTTACTCCTGTCAACGTGAGTAGTGGTGTGCTGCGATTTTTTTCATATTATGTCTATTCAAAGTCAAAGTCAAAATAATTTATTCAATTTAGGCGTCTACGACGCTCTTATGAAGGTCAATTACAAATTTTAATATTGAAATATACTACATTGTACTGCCACGTTCAGCAAACAAAAATTATAGAGCCACTGTGAGAAAAACGGGCAAGAAACTCGGGGCCATTCTTTTAAACGTTTTTTAAAAATGTGTTAAGTACATACTATATAGTAAAATTATTACAATACTTAATTTACATTACGTAGGTGTTAGGCGCTAGCTTGGCAGAGGCGAACCAGTCCAAGCATTTTTGTCGTTTAAGTAATCACAAACTGTGTAGTAAGATTTCTTTATCAAAATATTCTTCACATGCAACTTGAATTTTCTTTCTGTGAGCGTTGTAATATGTTTGGACAATTTATTATAAAACCGCACACCATTTCTTAAGAAGGACCTTTTATTTGTCTTTGCTAATCTAAAACCTGGCACCGCTATTTTATCTTTATTCCTAGTGTTATAATCGTGAGTGTCACTGTTTGATTTAAATTTGCTCAAATTTTTACGAACATACATAATATTTTTAAATATATACAGACATGGTAAAGTTAAAATATCAATTTCTTTAAAAATATCTCTCAGGGATTCCCTAGGATCCATTTCATATATGGCTATGAAAACTAATTATTGTGAAGTTTTTTGTCAAGACTTCTTACTATAGCAGTTAATGTTATTGTCTAGGATCAGAATGAGTATATGAAGATATTTTACCTTCACTGGGTTTGTGTCAAGAACAAGTTTTTTATAACACGGTAATCTGACGTACATTTTATTTTAAGATACTAGCGACGCGCCCCGGCTTTGCACAGGTTCAATGCTGATAGTAAATAATCTGTTTTATCTTCGAAAATATTCATTTCAATAAAATATTGTACAGTCATATTGATCTATATTAAATGCACTATGTATTTAAAGTACTAAATTGGATAAAGATTAATGCTGTATTGCTTAAAATCGCTTCGTAAATAAGCAATTATTTCTCGTAAAAAGTAAAGGATACCAAATGGTTATTGTGGTTTATCCCTAAGAGATATACATATACCATCGCCGACTTTTTTGTAGCCCTGTTTAAGGTGTATAATACTGTAGTATGTTATTTTGATCTCTCTCGTTGGCTTTAGGCAGCGTTTGTAATGTTAGCGCAAAAAATTAGTTTATTTACGACATCACATTAGAAATCTCGGAAATTATCAGTTTCTGTATTATGTTATGCATGTTTTATACATATAGACCTTTCTCTTGAATTACTCTATCTACTACAAAAATACATCAATATGTGTGCGTAGTTTTAAAGATCTAAGCATACATAGGGACAGACAGCGGGAAGTGACTTTGTTTTATATTTACTATGCAGTGATAAATTCATATTCAAACCATGACTTGTGTCGTTAAGTCCCATCATATTTCAACCTCTTTCAGGGCACGCCACACCATACAGTATTTCAACTTCATAGAAACTGACGAAACGCGAGCTATACCTACGCGCCTCTATCTCGGCATGCAGACAGTTGCGTCTGTGCTGCAGCGCAGTGACGAACGCACGGTGTGTTGTTTTTTTAACAATAACCGCGCGATTTTATCACTAGTTTGCTAGTTCAAGTACATATTTAATATGACAAGTAGGATATATTGTGCTGTTTTTGGTTGCATGAATTCGTCAATAACGCATCCAGAGATAACTTTTTACATTGCCTATTATTGAATAGAGTAAAGGAAAGTGATTGACAAAAGTCGAAATAGGTAGTTATAGGCGGTTTATTAATCATGATAATGGTAGGTACGCCTGTATTAAAACTTCGGGGCATGTCATTGACCTCTAATTTATCTCGATGGGATGGACACACATGTCATTGTTTTATAAGTTTGTATAATTCAAAGTAATGACGTGGTATTTTATTTTTAATAATAGTTGTTTATTGTACTGTATGTATGTATGTATACATAAATAAATTTGACTATTATAAAATATATAAAATTTGCTCAAACTAATTTTTTCACATGGTCTAAATGATCGGCAGGTAAGCTCAAAGTCCTTCGAATGTACTAACGTTGACTTTGTTGTTGTTAGTACACCGGCTAACTTTCGCTTTATAAAAGACAGTAAAGAGTCCTGGGGGCCAACTCCCACTTTTTATAAAACCATCATAAAAAACTAGCGTTTTGTTTCATGCTTAAAATAATAATTCGCAGACACAAACTATCACCGACCCACAATGGCGTCAAGCAATATTGGTTTGATCCTACTTAAGGAACGAATGAAATATGTATCATACGGTTGTGCAAGCGAGATACAAGATGATTATAATATAGCGTTATTCCGCTCGCACTGTTCCGAACTACGATGTCATGGAACGGTTTTAACATAGTTTTAAGACATTTTTTTTGTATGCTTCACAAAAACTATATGTAACTTTTATACTTTCAATCATCAAATAATTTTGCTGCATTTAATTTAAAGTATAATAGAAATAAAAACATTGTACGCAATTTACACATTAATTAAACCCATTTTTATCGTAAAATAATCAAAATCAAGTTTAAATCCGCTGCTAGAAAGTAACTTTTTTAAGATGGATAAACATGACGGAATTGTCGTTGGAACAGTATTAAATGTCACGTCAGAGTTCGCGAAATGAGTGAACTATTTGTCGTGAAGTCATCAAAGCGCCGAGTGATTTCTTTACCGCTTGTAAGCCTGCTTAATTGACGTGGAGGTATACAATTTCGCAGTAAGATCACGTTATTATTACTTTAAGAGGTGAGAGTTGGCTCCCTGTTTTGCAATAACATTCTTCTTATGCACCACATTAACGGAAGAGAAGTCTCGACGTGGAACACTTATTTAGCGCTTGCTTTCTTGTTTACATTATAAAGAATATCAAATAGAGTGATATGAACTTCCAGAGGTGTTAAGATATGAAACAGTTCATAGAGAATTTAGTCTTTCTCTTGCTCTACTAATACCATGCCCCGCTCAGTGGGATCGACACAATATATATTTCCACTATGTTCAATTGCTTGTTATCTCGCTCACTTTTTTTGCAAAGATATCTTTATTCCCGCTGTTGATCTATGCATATTTACATCTACCCATATGTTCATGTACAAGCATACTGAGTACTCTTCTCGTTATGTGATTTACGTTCCTTCTCATGCCAGAATATAAAATCATAACGGTCTTTAAGTGTTCATTGAATACATGTCTGCACGAGACAGTAATTCCAAGAAATGCCTACTTAATTAGAAGATGAAAGATATTGAATGTTATTCATGAAGAAAATTTGTAAATTTACTTTGATGATGTCTACCAAGTGACTTGTCTGTGTTAATATTTGTATTGATCTTAATCTCCACGAGTTAAACAAAGGGTTTATTGCTGTTGAAATTAAATATTTAGTCAAATATATATTTCAGCAAGAATCTATGATCTAAGTAACATGAATTGTTTATACACAAATAAGTTGTAGGCGAAAGCATAAACATATTTAATCAGCCCCGATGTCGCAGTTTTAGTTTACCCAATACAAGAAGTATGAAACCAAAATACATACTGGACTTACCATCTTCACTCACCTTCGTAGACGTTGTCCTGTCGTCTAATACAGAATTAGTCAATAATATAAAAAATTAAGTAGTTGTACTATTTTGCGATAAATATCGCAGAAAATATATTAATGGAAGCGTTTCCCTTATTGGAATTCTTGTACGTTTTATGGATTAGCAAAAAGGCGAGCACAATCACAGTCGCTTTACTTATTTGACTTTCAAATAAGTTAAACCCTAAGCTATTCCTTTACAGTACTAAGAGTTTCCTTGTTATATTACAGTATTAGAGGTTGGTTAAATCAAAACATATATTTTTAATGCTAGTGCACTAGTCGTAGTATTTTTCGAGCTCGAAACTATAAAAAATCATGATGTGACTGTATAAACTGAGAAATGTGTTTAGCTAGTGCTAGCATTCGATGTATGATTGCGATTGGGTGGTTTGTTTGTTTGTTCTAAACAATATTTGAAAAATATACATTTTTAAAATTTTTTATTGCATAAATTTTTGTTCTATAAAAAGTGGTATATTATTAATATATTATATCTTTTCGTCTGTATGCATTTATTGAAAAATACTTCATCTACTACAACAACCGTATTTATGCAAACTAAAGTACCTTAGATAGTCCAAATTGATCAAGCCAATTTCTACGTGTTTTTGGCATTCGCCGAAAATGCTACATCAAAAGTACCTAAAGATGCTGCGAGAACTTATATGAACTGATAATAAAAGACAAAAATGCTGGTAATGCCACACTAGAAATATTGCGTATCCTTATGACTCCCAACCTCACAGGGAAGAAGTTTTGCAACCGAGACCTATCATCCATCTCGACATTTAAAACTGACACTGGCGTTTCTTTTACTAAATTGTCTAGGCTCAAAACAAGCTCACTGTGTTTCCACAGCTAACAACTTCTAAAATTATACGTAAAATTCCCATGACAAGACAAGTGGATGACTAAAATGAAACGATGACCACCCAATTCGCCAAAACTTGCTGAATGTATGTAGTGGTAGCGTCAAATACATCCGTAGAATCCTAAACCTACGGACAGCGACCAAAACCCGAATTTATACCTTCTGACCCCAATAATTGGTTCTAGACTAATGTTGCGGAACTGTGCAATTAAAATAGCATTGTGGCCAAAAATGGAAACTCATAACCAGTCTCTTCATTGCAGTCGGGGGACGGTTCCTTGGAATAGTTCTTTACAGGGACTTCAATGAAAAGATTGGTTATGAGTTTTCCATTTTTGGGCACAATGGTGTTTTAAATGCACAGTAAATATAATCTATGTAGTACCTACCTTGTGGCCATTCAACATTAAAATGTTGTAACTTGTTTGTAATTTTTTAGTTCAATTTTCGGTATGGCAGGCGTGTTTTTTTTTTAATTATTTTTTTTAATATCATAATCTTCGACAAAGACAATAACGCACCGCTCCGGAATCGAAAATTCGACGCTAATATTTGTTACTAATTTTATATAATGCGTAGGGGAATTGAATTTGTCCATAATCAAAACATTATCCGTCCGAGTCTTATAAAAAAATGTTCATATTTGGAATAATTTTATTCAAGGCCAATAAGACGAAAATTGTTAAATACACACAAATTATCCAATACAGTGTTCGCATCAAATCTTAATGTTCCGTAATTCAAACACCAAACGTTAAGTTTAGATTGTAGACGATGAATAATTGAGTAGATCGACAGGCTAAAGATAACTGGACTATACTCTCCATTCTACAGAAGATAGTTAATCGATATTTTGGTATGTTAATTTTGACAGTTTGCTATAGCTTTGCCAAAGGGTATTTAATCCGATATTTTATCCTTCACTTTAGTAAAATTGGTGCATTGGACGATGTGCTTGATTATGATTACTAACTAATTTATTTGCGACATTAGAACAATATGTAATTTTGTGCCCATAGACGTTTAGGCTGGCTGAAGAAATCAAAACCCTGATATAACTATATAGAGCGCTGAATACGCGAGAATGCTGTTGCTGTAGTTCCGGCTTTATCTAGGTGCAAGGGATTTTGAAGTGATTGCCTTCCAGTGTCGTGGTAATGCTTCCAGTGCAATGGGTACTAGGTTATTGGACTAGGTTTTTATACATTTATATAAATAATAGCTTTCCGGGCGCGGCTCCACCCGCGCATTTGTCGGTTATCGCGCAAAAACATAAGCCTCTTTTTGCGAATATAGTATAGATTAAATTGGTAATATCCTAAGACGAGCTTCAATAAAAACTTACTTCAAGCCACACAAGAAGATCAACCAATTTTTAAGACCTCTTAGGTGCAATATTCCACTACAAGATGCAGATGTTTACAAACTACATTGTGAATGTGGGCTGTGAACGTTGGTATCCGGGTAAAAGAACACATTGCTTACATGAGGAACAGACACTCGACCAAGTCTGCGGTTTTTGAACATGTCCAGGACAAACCCAACCACTACATTCGGTTCAACAAATCTGCAAGACCTCTGGACACTGTGAGCGAATACTGCGTGAATAGGGAACGTTATGATTATACAAAAAATTCTGACAGTAGACCAAATAATTTCTAGTCACCCCGTGACCACGATCACTGCAAAGTGTTTGAAAGGTCGGGACAAAATAATGAAAAATATACGCGATTTAAACCGTTTAAAGTTGTTTAATTACTGTAAGTAACAATCGCGAAAACCTAAGACAACATTACTTATAGAATAGACTATGCACTAACTGTAGAACTCCGTCACATTAAATAAAGGTCAAAGGTTTATATATAAAAATTGAAATCCTCATTACAATATTTATCAAGCATAAAATGCAAGATATAACATCCCCACATTAGTATAACTGTTAGACTATTCTATCTAGTTCTGTACGTAATCTGTATTTCTGGTTGGATGTACCTTTCAATTCCTAGCGAGCTCAGTATTGTGAGTCAACACGATATCTTGTTAATTAAGGAACCTAATTGTGCGGAAAATTAACTGTATCTGGTTTTCTAAAACGGAATTGGAAATAGGAAACAACTGACTTGCGACTAAATGAATGACTGAGACATACATCCGTATATATATAAAAATAGTAATATTTATTTATATAAACTTATTGGTCGAGCAAACCTAGGTCTTTGCGACAGTTGAGGGCCTGATAAGTCGCGTTTGTGTTTCTATTCGACAATAACATCTTAATACCGATTTTATTGGAACTTGGTAGAACGGTAGTAGCATTTTATCTTCAATTTTCTTTCGTTATAGGCACCAGGTCATTGACGACATTATATATAAAATTCCGTAAAAAGCAAGGCCTAGAAAGGCAAAGAAGTATGATCGGAGTGCAAAATGCTATTAATTTAGTTGATTAGGTCAAAATTACTAGCCAAGCAATGGGCGCTTTAAAATCATACAGCTTTAAAGTTATAGGCTTTGGTTAGATTTAAATCGGACCTACAACCGGCTGATATGGTGGTCGATCTTTCTACTAGTTTGCTATATACAATCTCAGCTAAAAAAAATAATTCATATTCGTTACTCCATCGCTTATCATCAATTAGTTCCTCTTCAATTCGTTAGGTAAATAATACCGCTTCGTTTAATCGTTCCCTTCCCTATTAGAGTAATGCTGAATCGTACCTTTCTTTCTGAACCGCACTAATGAGTACTTGAACGACGGGATCAATACCTCCAAGTACCTTACCTCCCCTTCCTTTACACCTTTACCTACCTACCTTACTCATGTCGTCTAAGTAAAGTTTACTGCCAATATCAGGTACCATCACTTCTGCCTACAACGAGCTTTGTTTTTCAGGCGGTATATTCAACTGCAGAATATTGTGGTGGATATTAGACTATAACGCAGAGTAATGGTAAATTGCATTGATATTACTATGAAAAATTTTGAAGCGAAGATATGAATTTGATAATGATGTAACTTGATGTTATTAATTTCAAATTGATATCTTTTATAAGTGCTAGGGTAGCAGCAAATAGAAGAAAAAAATTTACCACAAAATGGAACTGACTTCAACACCCAATAGTATGAAATAACTTGTTGAAGTCGGTATCATGATAGCTCAAAAGTATCACGATATTGTGCGGATGGAACAGACTTCGACAAGTAATTTCATACATTTAGGTGTTGAAGTCTGTTCCATATTTTGGTAAAAAAAATTTTTTTACTCATTTTAGTGACCCGTGCTACTTACGGGATCGATTGTCATTCATTGTCAACAACTACTTATATCATCAAGATAGGTCAATTATTTTTCAGTTATTGGAGTGTAACTCAAAAAGGGCTTGACCGATTTTGATATAATTTAAATGGGACCAAACGACAAGCATCAGCTTTCAAACAAAAAATAATTGTTGAAATCGGTTCACCCAGTCAAGAGTTTAAGGGTAACAAACATAATAAAACAGATGAAATCAGAACCTCCTCCTTTTTTGGAAGTCGGTAAAAAAAGGCTTATATTACCAAGATAAAAAACATCTTACCGTCTCCGTATGCTCCGCAGATCACATTACGATCCCCATACGATGGTTTAGAATGAGAAGAAATTAGAGTTATTAGTCATATGCCATGTTAGCTTAGTGGTCAGAGCATACCCCGGCTATAGGCGTGGATACGAATTCCGCACATGACTATAATTTTTTTTCTCGTTGTAATTTTATTATTATCAAGATGTTGTTCTTAAGCCTGCACCGAGGCAGCGATACGTAATTGTGGTTCGTTCGATCCCTTGCTGTATCTTTATTTCATAATTTTGAGTTATGTAATTAATATATATTATATTTAAGGATTCATTCTATAAATCATACACTTTGGAAACACGATAACTTAAAATTTTCTCGATGGAAAAAAATCCAAAGGTACATCTAAAAAACTCAATAAACCCTTAGTATGGCGTAAATACTCAACGGAGAGTCATCCGTATTTGAAAAATAAAATTACAACATGTTTTTACTCATAACATTTTTCAAATACTTATTTGTTTTTACTATACGAAGGAAATACTCAAATTCACGCATGTTCCGCCCATTTTAGTCAGAGCCGCGATGCTCTGTCCCTATCCGCTTTAGTCATTCTTTGGCCGTCGGACGGGGACGGATGCTGTTAGCGTGCCTTACTTACGCACACATACGCGGAGCGCCTAAAAAGCTCGGTGCGCCCTTAATACCTACCACGGTTTAAAACCCTGGATTTAGGTACACTAGGAAAACATTTCCTTGGTGCAAGTATGCTAATCTCAGTATTTGGTTATACACATTGGGTCAATAAAGGCCGGAAGCTCAAACGTATACTCCAAAATTTACCAGAGTTCGGCGGATGCGCCGCGAATTGAAAATGTTGGCACAAGTTGGCTCAAAGAATAGGAATTACAATCCACCCGGACAATGCTGCCAGCTTACTGGGAATGCTGCCAACTGGGAGGGGACTAGAGCATTTGCACTGTCTTTGGGCCTGAAATGGCCTTTGGAATGCCTAAATGATTTCGTTTTTATACGGTACGATGACAATATTCAGGCCCCAACAAAATATATAAAACACCAATCAACGACCTAATATGTTTGATTTTATTTTGAGAAGGTTTTAGGTTGTTGTTTTACGCCCAAGTGAATTTATTTAATAATATTTTATGTAAATTTCAAATGCAAAGAGCCTATGAATATGACATATTTTAAAAATTTTATTCATAAAGTTGCAAAGTTGTATATCATACCAAAGGTGCCCGGAACTGCCGCCGTTAAGGAAGAAGTCTCATTTCCCAAAATCTATGGACTTACATATATTTTCTGTTTAAGTTGGTTAGACTTTAAGGAAGGTTAAAGTAGACATCAAAAAGGCATTTTATTACTTTTATTTACTTCGAAATTGCGCCATTTATCATTCAAAACTTTTTAAACTTTGCAAAAATACCGTAGCACCGGCCACATCTCTTAAACTACTTATTACTGTATCAGCCAGATTGTCCACTGCTGAACATAGCCTCCCACAAGAAGAGGGGTTTGCCATAATCCCCATGCTTGGCATGCGTCTTAGGGGACGAGTATCAGATAACAGTTCCTCAAAGGGCGCTGCTGTCCACCTTCCGGTATTTTACCTCTTAGACGCCTCTTTGCACACCCACGGGTAGAGATGGGAAGGGGGTGATATTCTGTCCCAGCACCTCACGGGGGTTACTACCATTTAACTACTACTTATTACTTTGTAACATTTAACGACAAAAATTGGCAAACACAACACATAAAATCTGTGTTATTTTTAGATATAAGAAAGTGTCGGGTCTCAATTATCGAAATATTGGAAGCAACTGGTATCGTTCTACAGGGAATGGCTCACATATTTTTTTTACAAGATTGCATGACTATTTATTTATTTAGAATGTAATACATTTTCGAGAACAGATGTGACCAACGAAAGCCCGTGACGGGAAAAAATATAAGCCATGATCTGTCGTGATGTTGGGCAACAGAAAGGTGTATTAAAGATATAGAAGGCCGGAATGTAATGAATGCGTAGCGTAACAAAAACGGACAAGAATAGGAATGAGTATATCAGTGGAGTATAGCCTCGTCGGGTGCCGGGCTAGAATGTCAATCCCCCATCCCTTCCCTTGGATGTAGTTGTACTTGAATTCCAGTATTTTTCCCTTAGTCGCCTCTTACGACCCCACGGGATGATATGGGGAGGTGCAATTCTAACCCGGCACTCCACGGCGCTACTAAGTTCTTACTCAGTCAATAATCAATTGATGGTAAAACCTATGAAAACAACTTTAGAAATTATAGCTAACTGTATGATCAAGTGTAGATTACCCCTGGACAATGAATACCCTGGACAATGACCTTTATCTTTTTTTATGTTATTGTGACGGAACAAGCTCGAGGTTCACCTGATGTTAAGCGGAATAACCTGCCTATAATAGAGCATTACGTCACAAGTCACGAATTGCACTGCACCCGTCACCTGGAGACATAGTTTTTAGGGTTCCGTACCCAAAGGGTAAGAACGGGACCCTGTAAGTGAGACTTCGCTGTCCATCCGTCCGTCTGTCACCAGGCTGTATCTCAAGAACGGTGATAGCTAGAAATGTTGAAATTTTCACAGATGATGTATTTCTGTTGCCGCTATAACAAATACAAAATGTTGGCCAAGTGTGAGTCTCGCGCACGTTAAAACGAAAAAGGTGAAAATATGAAGTCTAATGAAGGCCGGTAGCTATACAAATAGTTAATGGTACGGAACCCTTCGTGCGCGAGTCCGAATCGCACTTGGCCGATTTTTAATTCTCATGTACCTGTAATTTCACTGGCTCTCAAGTAATGCTGCCGGAACACACTGTTAGGTGCTTGGCGATAGATTTTCACCTTGAGGGTGGTCGCTATAACTAGCGACCACCCTATATATATTTCGCTATAGCTGCGGGCATTCGCAAAATGCCCTACCACCATGCGGTGAAGCTCAAACCCGCGACGGGATTCAAACCATGAACCTGCTGCGCAGCAATCCATATCCAATGCCACTGAGCCATCCTTGCTTCTACTGAACCTTCTGGAAAAATGTGAATGAACGATATTTGAAACCATTCGCGGTTTTAAAAAACGTTTAACTGATAAAAAAAATCGAAGCACTCGTAGCGAAGTTTGCTTAGCCGTACTGAACCGATCAGAAAATTTAAGCAACGTCTGCCTCGGTCATGAGTTGGATAGGTGAGCGCTCATGACATTATTACTGAGCGCTTCCATGCTTCGGAGGGCACGTTAAGCCGTTGGTCCCGGTTGTTGTCTTTGGATGGAAGTCGTTATAGCATGGTGGTAGGGCATTTTGCGAATGCCCGCCTGGCTAACTACCACCCGCAAGTAGAAAATCTGGAATTAGAAATAGAAGAATTAGAATAGAAAATCTGACGCCAAGCACATAACGGTGTGTTCCGGCAGTTGTCCTTGTGAGCCAGTAATTCTAGGTTAGCCTGAACAACATCTTCGACCACATCATCACTTACCATCAGGTGCGATTGTGGTCAAAGGCTAGCTATCGAGTATAAAAAAATAAAAATAATAATAATAAATACATTTTAGTAAATAATACGGGATAACTCACGTGAATCAGTCAGATAGCTCCGACTATAGTTTCAACCACATTCAGTGGTCTTTTTCAAGGAGAGCTCGGGACGCCCGCGTTGACGTCTCGCTTAGCTCTGCTAAGCGAGACGTCAACGCGGGCGTCCATATTTACTAAAATGAGTGAAAACCACGTTAGTTTTTATAATAATAAATACACGTTGAAAATAATAACAAAGCGATCACAATGTCATCAATCATTGAACATACGTAACCTTATATATTTTGAAATAGTTTATTAATAAGGATCTTATGTTTATGTGTATATACCTTAGTAATGCTTGGGGAGGACTAGACTTCACTTAGAAAACTAACGCGAGTTTTGTCCATTATAACTAAATAGGCACCCGGCTGGGACTCACGTAATATGTACTGGATAGATTCGCTTCGCGCAACCATGACTCCCAGACGAAGGGCTACAATATAGCCCGAAACTGGTCGGAATCTATCCGGTAAATATTACGTGAGTCCCAGCCGGGTGCCTATTTAGTTATAGAGGACTAGACTATTTATAATTAAGGTAGTCTATACAGTTATAAAGTTTGTTAATATCAACATTTTCTGATAACCTACTATCTAGGTATTTAATCACTACGCGTGATCAAAATGCTGGCACCTATTTGGCTCAACGATTTTGCATTGCAATTCAAGGGATATGCTGCCAACATACTGGGCTCACTGCTACCTGGTATTGGGCAGGAGCATTTGGACTGCCTGTGAGTCTGCAATGACTTGTAGGTTGTCTAAATGCTTTTATTTTAATAGCCGTAGTGTTGTATAATTATAGTTTGTAGTATATTTACACGACTGCCCAAAAAAGGAAGAGTTATGTTTTCAGGGTTCATGTATGTATGTAAGTTTGTGAGTTTCTTTATTCCACCATAGCTTCTTAAGGCTTTACCGAATTTGATGTAAGAGATATCGTTAGATTCGTCTTGATAACCCAAGTGACGCTGGGTACATAAAAAATAGAAAAACATGATAGCGGATTTTAGACCCCATATTGTAAGGTAAAAAAATATATTTTTCTTCCAAACCCATCGAGTGGGGTATCAAAATAAAGAACTTTAAAAAACGATTCCATAAATATATATAATTTGCACTTTTAATTTCAATGGAACGATAAATAGCTTAACGAAAATAAATAATTTGCAGTCAAAGTTTTACTTATTTAATTAATGTATACTTGTATTAATAAAAACATATCGTGGGTTTAAAAAAAAATAAGCAGGTATGCAACATTAAAATGCCCACGTTTTCGTTCTTTCTCTGATCCAAATTTACTTTAGGATACATTTCAGTTATTGATTACCTACCACCTAGCATACATATTCTCACAGGCCGGTGGTACTTTCAAGCTAGCAGTCGTAACGTCACGAGCCGTAGTGATCAAGCGTTCTTCCCTCCGAAGCACGGTAGTACTTAGTAGTAATGTCACTAACGGTTACTTATCCAAGTCATGACAGCACTGGCCGTTTCTTAACTTAGTTCATCGGTTAAAACAACTTACCAAACTTCGTTACTAACGCATCAATTAAAAATAGTAATTCAATATTTTAGCAATCGATCGTTAGGCTAACATAATATTTAAGTCTTGATTTATAGTATTATTCTGAATAGTTTACTTAAGATTCGTACGCTAGTTTCCAATAATATCTATTAAATTCGTAACTTGAGAACCCAGTTGGTATTTTCATAACATCAATGCTGATCGAAATTAATAGGAACTGATTGGGGTGCTTCATCCGAGAATCTTTGAAACCTTGTACAACTTCAATCAGAACTAGTCAGGTCTTATCAGTACTAATATTATAAATGCGAAAGTAACTCTGTCTGCTACGCTTTCACTCCAAATGATATTTGGTATGGAAATAGTTTGAGACCCAGGAAAAAACATAGGATAGTTTTTATCCAACTGCGCAAAAAGAGGTTAATGTTTTTGCGCGATAACCGACACGCGCGGGCGGAGCTCCGCCCGGAAAGCTAGTTATATATATATACTCAAACAAGTTCGTATAGGCATTTGTTATTATCCTACTAATATTATAAACGGGAATGTTTGTATGTATGGATTTATGGATGTATGTATGTTTGACGCAATAACCACTGAATGGATTTTAATGAAACTACAGTTATGTAGCTTAGACATCAGAATAACACATAGGCTAATTTATAAAGATATTATGTGAATTGTCGAAAATATATTGATAAGTGTCAAGTAAGTAAGAAAAAATCAGCCAGCCATATTTGACCTATTCTGGCGTGCGCTGCAAAAACCTTAAGCGTCACGCGCACATAATGTATAACGGAAATGTTTATCTTAAATTCACCTACAAAAAAGCTCGCGACATCATATATCTATATTTTATGTGTAAGCCATTATCGCCAAAATATTAAACCGTACTATACAATTTATTTCTAATGCATATTCGGTAGAAACAAATTGATCCTTTTCAAACCTTATCCTTAGTATCTATTTATATAATAGAAATTTTCAAACTAATATTATAAAGGCAAACGTTTGTGAGAGTGTTTGTATGTTCATTACTTTTTCAGCCTCAAACGACTGGACCGATTTTGATGAAATTAGGTATGATAGATAGCGAGATAGATAACACCTTATTGAAACCACCATAATAAAAACAATAAACTTATTAATAAAACATAAATTTAAACCGAGTGTATCAACGGGTGGTCTAATCACTCAAAGCGATCTCTTCCAGACAATCCATCAACAATAGATATGGTCAAAATATTAGGCGGGGTTTCTTATGGTCTTAATAATTGTAACTGCCGACAGAGAATGGTTAGAATGAAGAAATTTAAATTGTTCCTTGAACTTGGGTGTTGGATAATTTTGTTTAAAAATGACTAAGATGAAGTAGATGGTTGTTTTTCAAGGGTAAAGACTTGAATTGAAAATTTTATAAAAAAAAAAAACTTAAAACAATAAGTATGACCTATGTCATATATAAGTTGATTCGACTTCGGTACAACGTACTTTTTGGACGATACAAAGGGTATACTTTTCGATACAAAGAACTTTGTACTTTTTGTACTCATCCTCGCCGTACACAAGAAGTGTTCGCTGTTCCCACCTGTCGTACCGAGGCTGGTCATCGATCACATCTCTGTTTCATGACAGAATATTATAGTCCTCTTTTCAATTGTATAAACATATTTCACGAGCGGGTAAGTTGATTTGGGAGGTCTTTGTTGTATCTGCTCGAAGAAAGCTTCAATGATTACTCGTGATGATCCTCCATTGTTGTGCCTTGTAAATTTACTCAACTCTACCCTACTCTTGTAACACTAAGACTGAAAGTCATATAATATGTTTTATGGCTATCCTATACTGAGTCTGGGCATGTCGAATTAAAATAAAATTAAAAATAAATTATAAATTACAAATGAAAATGCATTGCTTTTAATGAAGTAATGTAATATTACTAAAACGAATATGTCCATATACTTATATAAAAGTCCCAGCAAAAACTAAAACAATATTCTATTCAAAATGGACACCTTTCCTGTCTGGCCATAAATCTATGGCTTAACGCACTGTTTCTATTGGACATTTCGCCACTGCTTGCTCTAGAGATTTTTTAAGAGTTTCAATGTCGGTGCGACGTTTAGAGCAGCCATGTACTCTTAAACTGGCCTTAATTTGTAGTCTAAAGGGTTGAGAACTAGGCTAGACAAAGGCCATTCTTCAGTTCTTATAAAGTCTGGAACATTGGCTTCAAGCCGGGGTTGGATAGTTTGTGCCTTGCGACCAGGTGCAGAGTCCTACTCAAAAGTCTGAGGTACAATTTTGAGAAGTGTATTGCTGAGAGGTGTGACCACGATCAATGACTGTGTCTTGATAGACTTTGGCTGAAATTATCACTCCTTTTTCATAAAAATGGAGCTTTGTGACGCCTTGATAAGACACGCCCCACCAAATGACCACATTGTACCTATCAAATCACTCGCACAGCTTCTTTAGAACTGTGAGCGTACACTTTATCATTTTGCTGGTTGTAGTGTTCTTCAATCGTGATTTTTTTTTTATCGGTAAAGAGAATATTTTTGTGGCCGTCACCTGCGCCCTTCACCTTCAATCAGCTCTTTACTTAAAAAGTTGAAAAATGACCAGTTATATAGTATGATAGCCTTTTTATAAGCTTACTTTCATTTATCGGTGTACTTTTTATTTTTCTTTCATATATATATCAACTAGTTTAGTATAGAATTGAATAATTATTTTTTGCTACAGAGAATAAATTAATGACAAACAATTTCTTTCAAACAATATACAACTTATAGCACTTAGTTTGAGTTATGGCCACGCCTGTTAAGGTGCAACTATATCACTAATTTGCAGTGATTCGTGCACTCTAGCTACGTCTTAATGTTAGCCGAGAAAAAGTTAGTTAGAAATAAAAGCAAGCATTTATAGATTGTCTGGATTTCGTATGGCTTGTTATGGATATGTTATGGATGTTATGGATATGTTATGAGCACTGTAGCGAGTGAAATTACTGGGCAAACGAATGTCTTGAAGTGACGAGCGCAGTGCAGTGTACAGATCATTGACACTGCAACTGTTTATGAGCAGACGTGATGCTTAGGTACCATTAAGCACGGTCTCGCTCGTCTCGTACCTAACTTCTTTACATAAAAAAAAGATAGGATGTAAGCTTTGCAACGCTTAGGTATTTGAATGAAAGTTCATGTATGGACTAGGGTAGCCTAAAGAAAAGATGGAGCGTGGGAAGTAAGAACACAACGACAGCGCGGGCGCAGTCATTGCTCCGCGCTGCGCTGCGAACCGGCCAGCGTCAAGCGGTGGCAGCCGTTTCAGTCACTAAGCGATCGAAGACGAGCGGGTTGGAGCGCGAACGTTTTTAATTCAAAACAGCTGATGCTTTTACTTTTATTGTTTTGTTAGTGAATCTAAACACCATACCGTATTGTGTATTACTTACTTAATATCTTATTGATAACTATCTGACCACTTTAAAAAAATCATCAAAAAATTTTTTTATTTTTTATTTTTTTTTAGTTTTTGTTATCGATATCCATCACGCCTGTCGAGTTTCGCCAGTTAATTAGCAGTAACATTGTATATTATGATAATGGACTGCTACAGAATTGTGCGTGGCCCGACACGCATTTGACCGTTTTTTTAATCATGGCTGTAATATATTTACTGAAATAAGATTGACTGACAGCTATTGCAGAGCAGAACAAAACTCTTGCTAAGAAAACTTCGACTTTCAAGTGTCCTTATGATTGCCATAATTTTGAACGAGCTTCTTGCTGTTTTTACCTGCCCAAAAAAAAAGGATTTAAGTTTTCAGGGTTATGTATATATGTATGTTTGTGAGTTTCTTTATTCCACCATAACTTCTTAATTGCCAAACCAATTTTTTATGTATAATGTCGTTAGATTCGTCCTGATAGCGCAAGTGACACTATGTATATAAAATAAATAATAAAAACAATAGAGCATAATAATTCCATTTCCTTTTACTCCGAGCAAAAAAATGTTTTTTTATAACTGATAACCTTGCGTTGCGCCACTATCTTACCTGATGGTAAGTAATGATGTGATCAAAGATTTTGTTCAGGCTAACCTATAATTACTGGCTCTGAAAGACAGCTGCCGGAACCCACCATTAGGTGCTCAGTGACATACTTTCTACTAGAGTAGCATTTGTAAAATGCCGTACTTTTGAAGCAGTGATGGCTCAGTGGCATTGACCATGGACTGCCACGCAGCAGGTCCATGGTTCGAATCCTGCCGCGGGCTTGAGCTTCACCGCATGGTGGAAGGGCTTTTTGCGAATGCCCGCCTGGCTAGCGACCACCCTCAAGTAGAAAATCTGTCACCAAGCACCTAACGGTGTGTTCCGGCAGCAGTCCTTGAGAGCCAGTGAAATTACAGGCACATGAGACTTACTACTGACTCAATGTGACAGGCGCAGTGCAATTCGTGACTTGTGACGAAATGCATCTGTTATAGGCAGAGGTTAGTCCGCTTAACATCAGGTGGGCCTCGAGCTTGTTCCGTCACAATAACATAAAAAAAAACTACCATGCTGTAACGGCAACCATCTTTCGGGACCGACAGTTTAGCGTGCCCTCCAAAGCGCGGAAACACTCAGTAGTAATGTCACTTATACAAGTCAAGACCGCGGCGGGTGTAGCTGATCGGTTAAGAAGGGCTATGAGGACTGAGAAATCGCGAGCAAAAAATAAAATTAAATAAAACAGACAGAAAAAGATTCATTACTCTTTTATTACAGAAACAGTGAAATATCCTGTTGCTGCAGTAATTGGCTGCAAAATGCTTCTTGAAGAAAATGTCAAGCTTGTTATCCGCCGCCGCCATATTAATAAAATAAGAGATCAGAACGTTTTCAACTTTGTGGCGAATATCCGCTAAGAAAACACAAAAGTTGGTCTCGTCTTGCCGTGTAATGAGCTACCACATTTTTAAGTCTTTTAAGGCAGCTGTTTTGTTATATTTAACCTTTGAACTTGTTGTATCTGTTTAATTTTTAAGCAGCTCATGATAACGTCTCTGTTATTCTGAAAGAAGAAATTAAGTGCATGTATTTTAGTATTTTACATATTCATACACTTAACCCTGACATTTTTCAAAATAAAAAATTGCTATAATACATAATTTGTAATTTTATCCGCAGAGCATGCGTTATTGCAAACATAAAATAATAAAATTGAAGGGTTGCCTCGTCTTTAACAAGTTTCATGCTAATTGCAAAATTAGTTGTTTGTAATACAGCGTAAGTTGAACCAAATAGGTGTCGCTCCGTCCTCACACGATGGTTAAAGAACGAAAAGAAAAACTCATTGTCATGTAAGCTCAGTTGTTGCTCTATAATTTTTCCACTCGTAAATTTTTAATTTTGTAATGTTAAGGTACATCGTTCAAATTTGCGGCTGTATCTACCAAACTAGGTATATAAACACCAGTACCTTGATTGGTAGTTCCTTCCCTGTTATATTATAGTTTTGTACGTATGAATGGATCTAGCTTTAATCTATGATTTTCATCATTGATATACATTACAGGCTCCTTTGAAACCTGAGCCCTGCGGTTTCGACCGCATAGACAATTAAGTATAAAAATTAATGATAAGATTAAATGTAAAATTTTTACCAGGGACTTTTTAACTACGGGTTCCATTTTTCCTGAAAATTGTTTAAGCCATTCAGCATGAGCAAGTAACAAACATACAAACTGACAAACTTTATATTTATAATGTTATGAATGTGATACTGACATATGGATATTAAATGGCAGTCTGGAGACTGCTCGGTAGACGGCAGAGGACATAGGACATGTACATATTATGTAGGTTCTAAGACACTGCTGCCTACCCACTTTAGGCTAATTGGCAAGCCTTTAACCACTATCTCACCAGATGGTAAAGAAAGATAGATAGATAACACCTTATTGACTCAATACAAATTTACAAACTTAGAACTTAAAAACAAAAAGTAAGAGTAGGTGTGGCAATGGGCGGTCTTATCGCTGAGAGCGATCTCTTCCAGACAACCCGTCACAAAGGGATAATTATAATTAGATATGGACTAAGGTCTAAGATGATGTGGTCGAAGATATAGTACGGGCTAACTTACAAATACTTCCATCAAAGACAGCGACCTTAACACGCCATTAGGTGCTTGGCGACAGTTTATCTACCTGAGCGTCGTAGCTAGCCAGTTGGGCATTCAAAAAATGGCATACTGTTACACCTAATATATTGCTGACCTAGGCCCGAATCCCTCACAAACCTATTTACGCGTTGTTAGCAGTATTTTTCTCTATATAAACGGTGGCTTCCAAAATTAAGTGCGCAGATTTATTGTGATAACTCCTGGAGTCACCAAACACAGTACCAGTATACACTTCAGGTGGAACCTCTGCCCAAATTAGTAGCAAAAGTGAGTTGCGGGAACTTTTAAGTAAAGTGTAAATTAATAATTTTAGTTTTTTTCAAATAAAATAAATGTTTGTGTGTCCATTTTGTGTTTTTTTTTTTAGGACAACTGATTAGGTCCACACAACAGTACCACCATACTATAAAGACTGCTAAATCTTAAGATAACTACCGAGAGCGACGCCTTAACGTGCGCCCAGAGGCACCGAAGTGCTCAATAGTAATGCCACTAGCGATCACCCATCCAAAACATTTCGCACTGGACGTTGTTAACTTAGTTGTTCGGTATTAGAATGACTGATCCAGCTTAAAAGCTTGGAAAATAATGTCCATTTAAACAAATTTGTGTTTATAGTCCCTCTAACTTTTGGACCTTGCTTTTGTCGCTTAAGTTTAAAATAATTTACATAAACAATATTTGGCAAAATGTATTGTGACAGATTCGTCGCTGAGAGTGAACACCTGCCAATTTATTCGGAGTTTTGTTTCTAGTTTCAGAGTTCCTATAATATGATAAATGTCATTTAATCTACAGAGTTTAAACAATATAAATTTTAGCTGTTTATATTTTATATTCTGTATCATCAAACTAAATGTTGCGCAGCACAGCACAGCACAACGAAGCGCAGTTTAAAACTTTGAAATTTATATAATTATGATATTATTAAAATGAAATACACAATATACGCGCAGCTATGCGCGTCACCGTTGTTTGCATTTTCCAGATTATTCTTTAAACTTAACTTAGCAAGATACTTTCATAGACTTTTTTTGCGTTGCATTTAGTTTGACTCTTTGGTGTCTTTAAGAAATAGAAACAAATCGAGTAAATTGTGAGTTGGTCTTCATTTTAACTTTTTTTTATATTGTTTTCATCCATAGTTGGTTGTGAGGATCTCACTCTGCAATTACCCGTAAAAGAAAACAATGTTTGTTTGTTTTCATCACAGTTTATAATAGTACATTATACATCAAGGGGAGAAAACGATCTATTTCTGTTCGAGAGTATGTTTGAGCCCGACGCGCAGTGGCCTCTTTTCATTGAACCTTCTTTCATTGAGAATCCAGTACCACTGCTCAAGAACCTGTCTCACGCGATTCATCTCAGCGTTTACGTACTTAGGGTCACATAAACTAAGCGCTCGGTTACATCAATTGAGATGGATGTTTTTTTTTTTTTATTGCTGATAGGTAAGCCTTTGACCACAATCTCACTTGATGGTAAGTGATGATGTGGTCGAAGGTGTTAACAGGCTTAACCTAGAATTACTGGCTCTCAAGGACAGCTGCTGGAACACACCGTTAGGTGCTTGGCAACAGATTTTCAACTTGAGGGTGGTGGCTAGCCAGGCGGGCATTCGCAAAAATGCCCTTCCACCATGCGGTGAAGCTCAAGCCCGCGGCGGGATTCGAACCATGGACCTGCTGCGCGGTAGTCCATAGCCAAAGCCACTGAGCTATCACTGCTTCACTGGTGATGAGAGTCTGCCCTCAGGTAGCGATCGGTGTGTGTGGGTTTCCAGTAAACCGAGTGGGTTACGGAACCGTCCGTTTTACTATATATCCACACATCTAAGAACGGCAAACAACCATCAAGCTCCTCCTTAACAGTAAACTGAATTTTCGGGTGCATTGAATTCAAATGGTCGATAAATTGCGGTAACGCGTCTTTGGAAATAATGGCGAAGACATCATCAACGTAACGCCACCAGTAACGTGGTTTTTCACTAACACTGTTCATCACCTCTTGCTCAAAATATTCCATGTAAATATTGGCCACAACTGGAGCTATAGGAGAGCCCATAGTGACTCCTTCCATCTGTAGGTAATGATTACCTCGCCAAAGGTAATAACTGTTTCTCAGACAACACTCAGAAACCGGTCGAGACGCCTTCTCGACCTTAACAAACCGTTAGTTAAATCGGCTAAAATAATCTTTAAAAATGTGTCAAACTTACGTTAATTTTAGTCCAACTTCTACTCATTGTTTATTTTCAGTAACAGAAGTTGGTAACGAATATAAAAAAAACCCTATTTTTTGTCATATATACTGCTTACAAAATAGATTTTCACTCACTCTCAATACTCAATATATGGGTACCATCGACAAGACTTGCAATTAACATGTCATCGAGGTATGGGCATATTGGTCAATACTTCATTCGGTTATTTGAATGTTACCTACATAAAAAGTTAACCGATATTGATGATAGTATATAAATTCCATATTTGAAGTATGCCTACCAAACAAAAAAATAATTACAATTCATTGGCGTAATAGTCTTGCACAAACATGGTCAAATTGAAAACCTCTTTCCTCTTCGAAATCGGTTTATATGCGTTTATTCCAGACAGAAGTTTGTTATACAGAGAAAAAGGGCAATCAACGAACCAAACAAAAACACCTAATAAAATTGAAGAGGTTTTTATTCCAGCATCAAATACGAAATGTTCTTGTATAAAAACTTTAATAAAATCTTGATAGAAGTAAATAAAATTGTACTCACGAAATACATTTATCTGAAAAAATATATTAAACGAAAAATGAAACCGAATCTTTTTATTGAAGTCTAAGTTCTACGGTCGGGAGATTCAAAAGCTTAAATTTTTGTGGTTTCCAGTTGTGTAGTTAAGTGGTAGAAGCAAGTTCTTTTGTTAAATAAAAACATTTATTTCACCAATCCCTTTCGGTGATACATACTGCCTACAAAATCTATTCACACTAACCTTGGTCGCTAAAAAACCCCCAATACTGGTCACCATTTAGAAGATTTGCTAATACCATGTCATCGAGGTCTATACCTCTAGAGAATATGGGCAAATACTTATTTCAATTATTTGAACGTCACATTAAACTAGATCACTAAGATGAAATTTTAATAAGACTACCTTAAAAACATAAAAATCAAATCATAATTGACAAAGTAATCGTGCAACAAACATAAAAGAAAACAAAGAGTCAAATTGAGAAGTTCCTCCTTTTTTGAAGTCGATTAAAAATGAACTGGCAGACTTACACTCAAACCTACCAAATTAGGTGAAAATTTAAATCTGGATTTTGATCCTAAATTAAAATATATAATAAACAAATAATGTAAACAAATATTGTAATAATTTTACTATATATAGTATGTAACACTTTGTTAAAAAACGTTTAAAAGAATGGCCCCGAGTTTCTTGCCCGTTCTTCTCGCAGTGGCTCTATAAAATTTTCTCTCTGAACGTGGCAGTACAATGTAGAATATTTAAAATTTGTAATTGACCTTCATAAGAGTGTCATAGATGCCTAAATTGAATAAATGATTTAGTCTTTGAAAAAAAAAACTTATATTATATAAAAAAAAAAAAATAATAATACGAATTATATATACATCAAAGTCTTTAAAATATCAATGTATATATATTATTTATTTCGATTTCGAAGCTATGATTATACCACCATTCTACACCATTCCGGTTTTAAATTAGACACCCGCGATATATCCGTTTATTACCTACAGACAATTTTACAGCAATATGAAATTAATAGGGATCATGACCATAAAATATAGTTACAATGATGCTCTAATTATAAGCGATGACTCATTATTCCGCTAAAGAAGGAAAGAAAGTCAACGAAAGCCTTTTAACTTGTTTACGCCATTAAATTTATTTTGTGGCCGCAACGCTATAACAACTTTTTTTGTTTACCTAGCGAAATACTATCATGGAAAGCTCTTTGATGATCTTATTTGCCTAACATTCAGAATCACTTTACGGGTCAATGTAATAATACTCGTATATTATAAGATATGTTTAGGTCAAAAGAATAAAGAGCCTTTATTATCTTGACGAAAGGTTAGACTTTGATTGCAGTGTCAAATAAATAATGTGATCGAAGTTGGTAAGAAGGCATAACCTAGAGTGAGAATCGGTTCTCAAGGACAGCTGCCGGAACATACTTTTAGGCGTTTGATAACATATTTCTACGTAAAGGTCACCTTCCAAGCTACCAAGCTAGACAGGTGGGCCTGCTATCATGCAATAACAACTGCTATCCTAAGACGCAGTTAAGTAATAACGGGGACGTGCCGTGAGCCGTCCAAGTCACGAAAGCGCTCAGTAGTCGATGCCATTGGCGGTCATCTATGGAAAAAAGGAGATCTGTTAAAAAGGGCAAAACAAGGCAGCCTACGAGTACTGCGTTAGCACACGGTCTCTGTGACATTTTATCTATTAAAATATGATATAGGTTATATCACGTACAAGTATATGTATGGAAAAGAAAAACGCTATTACACTCAGTTTTTCAAGGATTTTTGCCCATGTCTGTGTCAGAGATAACCACACAGTTTTTATTATCTGTGATTAAAAGTTACATGATATATATGATGTTATGTTTGTTAGAAAACTTATTTTGCTTAAGAACTGCTTACTGTGTGATTTTTCTATTCGAGATATTATGTGGACCAATCTGAAAAAGTTGGAGTGGTTGTCGATATCTTATAACTTTTACGTATTATTATTCGAATATATCGTTTTTAAATATTTTCTAAAACGCAATAATCAAATACGTTTATTAAATTAAACACTAAACTAAACTTATAATAGAGTGAGTTAGAAATGATAACGGCACGGAATATTAAGTTGAAAGTTTCACGAATAATTTGAATCGGTATGTCATTATTCACGAAACAACAGTTCCGTTTATCAGCCAACAAAATGGCGTCGCTGATCGACTTTACCAAATTTAAATGGAAAAAAACTAGAACAATGAAGTGAGATGCTGAATTGATAATATTGAGCAGTAATTAAGCAGTATATACTGCCTGCTATTTCAGAAACCGTAGTCAGTACAGTTGTGGAAACTGTTACTCCTGAAGAAGTTTTGACTGGGTCTAAGGAAGACATTAGTCATCTTTGAGTTTTTGGAAGCACAGTTTATGAGCATAAGAATACTCCGCAACAAAAGCGAACAAAACAAGTTCCCAAATACAAGCCCTATATTATTTTGGAATACTGTAAACATCAAAATTTACAGACTCAAATGCTGGCACAAAAATAATTAAAGTACATTCTACCGATTTTATTGAAACTTTTAAAGGCAGAAAACCTAGAAGGCAGAAAAAATATTAAAGAGTTAAAGATATAATATATATTGTGATTGTGATTGCTGCGAAACGCATGCTACGATATTTATCTTATACAAATTACTATGAACTTAATTTTATTATAAAAACTAACGTGGTCTTCACTATTTTTAGTAAATAATATGGGATAACTCACGTGAATCAATCAGATAGCTCCAACTATATGGACGTAATGTTTAACGATGCATACAAATTGAAATTTTTCCCGACGCAGGTTGAGCTAGGCCACGGGCCCAGGATCTGTTCATGCAGGTCCTTGCACAGTGGAAAATTGACGTAGCGAATATGGCGGAGCCGAACAATGCCATCCATACTGGGTCGGGGACCTGAACAGCTCCGGGCTATTGTGGCACGATCCGGTGGCGGCGCTCCCCTCTCTGTGGAAGAAAGGGTTGAGTGAACCGACGCAGGCTGAGCGGGGGACACAAACGACAAAAATCGTATTTAGGTTTTTTGAGTAGGTTTGGACTCTATGTTGTAAATTGACTATTTACAAAGAAGACAATGTACCATGTTCAAGTACCGAGGCCAAATTTTATGACCTCAACGACAGTAAGAGAGGCAACATTTTTAAACAATTTCATACCCAAACGAAAACCTTTTATTTTCCACATGAGCCTATTTTTATTTATAATGACAGTTTAAGTAGTCTGAAAATATTTGGAAGACCAATGCGAAAGTTAATTCATACACTTTGTTTCATAAAAACTTAGGTTTAACTTAAGTTTTCAGCTATACAAATAAATATACAATTGCTTTGATAATATGACTGAGGGACAGCGTTAGAAAACTAAGCTTTTCATTGTTTTTGTTATAAGAACTTTTTGCCTAATATTCTATCCCGTATATTCTATCTAAGTTATGAATTATAGTTTATTATTATTTCCTTTTGCTGGATTCACAAATTATAACAAGGTTTTACTTTTCATTTTCAAAAATTTAATTCATGTGCGGGATTTGAACCCGGGTCCATCGCGGGTATGCTCTGACCGACTGAGCTGGCATGACAACGAGTCATAACTAAATTTTTTCCTATCGTATTGGGATGGAAATAATGTAATCCGCATGAGAGCATGCGCTACTGCAAAATTGAAAATATTAAATTTCTTTTTTTTATGCTCTATAGGTTATCCTTTGACCACTATCTCACCTGGTGGTAAGTGATGATGTGGTCGAAGATGTTGTTCAGGCTAATCTAGAATTACTGGCTCTCAAGGATAGCTGCCGGAACACACCATTAGGTGCTTGGCGACAAATTTTCTACTTGAGGGTGGTAGCCAGCCATGCGGGCACTAGCAAAATGTCCTACCACCATGCTATAACGATTGCCATCCAAAGACAATAACCGGGACCGACGGCTTAACGTGCCCGCCGAAGCACCAAAGCGCTCAGTAGTAAAGTCACCAGCGGTCACCCATCTAGGTCATGACCGAGGCGGACGTTGTTTAACTTTGCTGATCGGTTCAGAACGGCTTAGCAAACTTCGCTACGAGCGATACGAATAAATTTCTACACAATACCTATATTTTATTTTATAATTTATACCTCATTCCATTCACGAGCTATTAAAGACATGACCCAAGGATGAAGACAGCAGAGTGACGTAATATAAATGGGGCGCCATTTTAACCTTTGGCTTTGAATCTCTTAATATTCTCAAGACGTTTAAAATGGTTTGAGAAAATACATTTGGGATCTGTGTTTGATTCCAAATCCCATGAAAACAAGACCGCCATTTTTTTGAAACACGAATGTTAATTTTTACTGCTCTGTATAAAAAGTCGTGCTAAAATAAATATTAACCCTATTTTTACATAATAATATCTACAGCTTAAATCTTAAAAGCTTAAATTAAATTCGTTATTAATATAGTTTTAAGTTTATTCCACTAAGAATGTCGTCCAAACACGATATGTAGAGCTGAACACCAGACATCTTATGCAAATTTAATGTAAATTGAAGCGTTCGCGAGTGAATAAAGGCGGTGGAAATAGACAACCCTGAGGAAATTCTTGATAGAACTATTCTTATGTATCAAGGTAACAAGGCAAGAATTCAGTAGTAACATTAAGACTTTCGCGACTTGAACACATAGTTATATGTATTTAATGATGAGTCCGCTCGTGACCACGACCAATGCAACTTGATCGAAACGTCGAGGTTAATAAATAAAAATATACACGTTTTATCGCAATTACTATAACAGCCGGATCGTCCACTGCTGAACACAGCCTCCGCTATTAAGGGGTTTTTTGCCATAATCTCCATGCTTGGCAGGCGTCTTAGGGATCGCAGTGTAAGTTGGCAATTCTTTTGGGCGCTGCTGCCCACCTTCCGGTATTTTTCCCTTAGTGGCCTCTTACATCACACACGCGTTGATATATGGAGGTGCAATTCTAACCCCGCACCCCACGGGGTGCCGTTATTGCGGTTATCGCGATTAAGTCCCGTTAAATACTTATAACTAAGAATTAAGTATAGTTACAAATCAAGGCTACTAAAAGATATTGTTCCCATTTGACCTCATTAAGGTCTTCGTAATAAAATTGTTTGCTCCTCCGAGATAGTAACAAATCTCATAATAATAAAGCTGCTCACAATTTTATTATAACTTTTTTATGCTAGGTGACCCATATTTGTCTTTTGCGTGAAATTAAGTTTCACTTTGTTAAAAAATACGAGAAAAATCATGAGAAACAGTCGAAATAATATATTGAATTAGGCCGTCTACGTTTTTGATGAAGGTTAATTCCGAAATTGACTGCGTTCGAACCAAATGTATGATCAGTCATCGACTGGGAGCAGGCTCATAGAAGCGCTCATAGCGTAGTTTGCTTAGCCGTTCTTAACTGATCAGCTATGTTAAGCAACATCCGCCGCGGTCATGACTTGGATGGGTACAGAAACGCTGCTTCTGTGCTTCGGAGCGCACGTTAAGCCGTCGGTCCCGGTTGTTGTCTTAGGATGGCAATCGTTATAGCATGGTGGTAGGGCATTTTGCGAATACCCGCATGGCCATACCACTCTCGAGTAGAAAATCTGTCACCAAGCACCTAACGGTGTGTTCCGGCAGGTGTCCTTGAGAGCCAGTAATTATAGGTAAGCTTGAACAACATCTTCTATCACATCATCACTTACCATCAGGTGATATAGTGGTCAAAAGTAAACCTATCAGGTATAAACAAAAGAAAGGCTTAGGGGGGCCCAGTTTGACGTGAAATATGACTGCGTATTGTCAGTTCAGTTGTCAGCGTGATTGAAGAGGTGATTGTGTACGATAAAAAAGTAAAACGAGGAAAAGGAATTGACTATATTTTATAACGCTTGCTCATACTCGGCGGCTGAAAATTTCGTTATTGACACTTTTCAATATAATATTGTTAATATTAGTTTTATGCTATCAGTACTATATCAGTACTAATATTATAAATGCGAAAGTAACTCTGTCTGTCTGTCTGTCTGTCTGTAACGCTTTCACGCCAAAACTACTGGACCGATTTGAATAATATTTGGTATGGAGATAGTTTGAGACCCGGGAAAAAACATAGGATAGTTTTTATCTGACTGCGCAAAAAGAGGTTAATGTTTTCGCGCGATAACCGACATACGCGCGGGCGGAGCTGCGCCCGGAAAGCTAGTAATATTATAAATGCGAAAGTAACTCTGTCTGTCTGTCTGTCTGTTACGCTTTCACGCCAAAACTACTGGACCGATTTGAATGAAATTTGGTATGGGTATAGTTTGAGACCCGGGAAAAAACATAGGATAATTTTTATCCAACTGCGCAAAAAGAGGTTGATGTTTTTGCGCGATAACCGACATACGCGCGGGCGGAGCCGCGCCCGGAAACCTAGTATTTCATAATTATCACAACAAGTAAATGAAATGTACGTTCTTAAATTCTTACTGAAGATCAAGTCAATCCTGACACCTTGGGAAAGCAAAAAAATTATTTATATCTTAAGAACCGTCAAGGAATGGAACACCCTGACTGAGTCTGTCCTACCAGTTAAGTACCTTATGAATTATTAGAATAAATACCTTCTGGGCTAGCGCGCTCCATCATCAATAGCATCATCACTTAACATCAGGTGAGATAGTGGACAAGTGCTACCCAGTACAGTGTAAAATAAAAAAATCTTATGAAGAGCTAAGATTGAAATATTATGATGTGTAAACGCGAACTGGTCACTCACCTGATAGTAAGCTTGTCCAGTACAGTTGCAGTATCAATATCCTCGTTCTGCATGACACTGCACTGCACTCGAAACTCCAAGACGTTAATTATTATGTTTTATTTGCCTTGCAATTCTAAGTAAAGCCTGTGAACATCTTCGACCACATCATCACTTACCATCACGTGAGGTTGTGGTCAAAGGGTTACTTTTCATCAATAAAAAAAAATACTTATCTTTTGTTTGCACAATATTTTACTGGGAATGTACCCATCTCGACGGATTCCTTCTGAAGATACTTACTACCTGGTGAAGATATACACCGACAGTTATATTCATAGTGTTACACGGTGCTTTTGTCAAGCATTGTATTTTTTTTACGTCTGATGGTCTAACCTTTGACCACTATCTCACCTGATGGTAAGTGATGATGTGGCCGAAGGTGTTGTTCAAGCTAGCCTAGAATAACTGGCTCCCAAGGACAGCTGCCGGAACACACTATTAGGTGCTTGGCGACATATTTTGTACTTGAGGGTGGTAGCTAGCCAGACGGGCATTCGTAAAATGCCCTACCACCATGCTGTAACGACTGCCATCCTAAGACAACAACCGGGACCGACGGCTTAACGTACCCTCCGAAGCACGGAAGCGCTCAGTAGTAATGTAACCAGAGGTCACCCATCCCCAAAATTAATGTTTGCTTTCGAAAAAAGAAATCCGAATGAAATTGGTTCAGCTGTTCGGGAGGTACGAAGGCACGATACACATATATATACACACCCTCAACATCACACACACTCATAAGATCAAAGAATAAGCTACAAACTACCGCTTAAGTCGTCGGAGTTGAGAATAGTTACCAAATTCTTTTGCATTCAAACCAAAAATTTAACTGAGATATTATATATTTATATATATGATTACAAGCATTATCGTATGCTGAATGAAAATTACACTTACATTCTTGGAGCCCTCTCTCTTATTCCTCTCGGCACCCGGCGCGAAATTGGAGGACGTGGGTTTGATTCCCGTCCAGAACAAATATAATGGTGCTCCGATAATTTGTAAATGTGTGATATTTTATATATTGATGTGAGAACACATCTTCAAGTAATTAATTTTATTGCAATAAAAATACGCGAAGTAGTTATGTACAAACATATACCTATATATTATAATATTAATGATTAGCACGTACATGATAATTGAAATCACCAATAAAAATAAGAGCCAAATAAAATGAATGTTACTTAACTATTCCTTGTCGTCGTAAATATATTGATATAACTTTTAGGGTTCCGTACCCAAGGGGTAAAAACGGGACCCTATTATTGAGACTTCGCTGTCCTTCCGTCCGTCCGTCCGTCCGTCTGTCACCAGGCTGTATCACAAGAACGGTGATAGCTAGACAGTTGAAATTTTCACAGATGATGTAACAACAAATACAAAAAGTTGGTCAAGTGCGAGTCGGACTCGCGCACGTTAAAACAAATAAGGTTAAAATATGAAGTCTAATGTTGTATAGCTAATGCGCGAGTCCAACTCGCACTTGGCTGATTTTTCTAAAATATTTTCAAATTATTTATTTCTTATTATGAAATATATTGCGGGTATCCACGCAATGTAACGCCTGAATCTAACAATTATTGTAAGAGGTTCATTTAATTTACTTCAATATAAATTTAATATACCCATATATCCTTACTATACATTTTACCATCGACACATATTGAACCAGATTGGCTATTACTTAGGTTAATTAAGGTAAAATGGACTAGTGCTTAGATTTCCATCAAACCCACATGTGACAGTGTTGCAACTCGGCCATACGTAATTCAATTACGAGTCTGTAGTGTGGTTAGCTCAAAGGTACTAGAGAACAAAGCTCTGCCGGTATATCTATTGTATTGTCCATGCATAGAGGATGTATTTCTACCCATTTTTGTCACTTTTCATAGTATCAAACAAATAACATAATTTAATTTACTTAAAACATTACAAAATTACAAACAGAAACCTATATAATTTTCAAAGAAAAGAGAAATTTTAACAAAGTACAGATACAAAATTTTTGAAAAATGGAAACAACAATTTAATGAAATATCACACGAAAAAGGAATTTGGTATAACATTTTACAACGTGAACCTCCTCGTATACCATGGTGCGTAAATATGAAATCTCATAGATGTTTAATTGTTTTGGCACATAGGCTGCGCTCCGGCCACATTCCACTTAACAAACACAAACATCTGATGAGGGTGGCTGACTCACCCAACTGTAATACTTGTGGAGTCACAGAGGATGTTCATCATCTACTGGTGGAATGTGTTGGGAGTCAGCCGATGAGATCTTTGATAAGGTCTGAATATGGACTCAATTTGAGTGACATAGGAGTAGTGCAGGGTATATTAGCTGATCCATTAAGTGATATGGCTAGTGTACTCTGCAAAATGTAGCTTGAAGTACTTAATTCAGTTTAGTGTTTAGTATTATATGTAACTTAACGGGGCTGACTTAGTCGCTATGCGACCAAAGGTCTCAAAAAAAATTTAGAATAAAAAAAAAAATTAAAAAAATTACGACAGGAAAAATTTTAGTCATGTGCGGGATTCTAACCCGTGTCCATCTACCCCTCTAGCCGGGTATGCTCTAACCAATTGAGCTAACATGACAAGTAGTCATAGCTCAAATTTTTATATACAACAGTTTGAATCTCTTTATTGGGCTTCAGATATGTTTCAACGTAAACAATACGAACGCTTGATATGAATAAACTTGATATGAAAAACGCCTGATAAGGTATAACGATTGTTGCTGCACTTTAAGGGCTTAACAGCTGCTTAATGCCAGCTTGCTGTCAGCGAGTACAAAAATTAAACAAATTACCATTGAAATAAGGATCATTTTAGCGCGCACCCCGACGTGGCAATTACGTTAATGTCTTCGTTTGAAATGCGCGAGAATCTCAAAAAGTATTTATAAACACAAGAACTACAGGAGAGAAAAAGTGATGTCTGTATTAAAATATTTTTAAATTTGCCATCTTTTGGTGTAAAGGCAAAAGGTGGTTGTGTAGGCATCTCACAAAAAAGGAAATATATCGTGTATGCGAAGAGAATGTCATTCTAATAAAATTCAAACTTTTTTTTATAGTTGATAGGCATTTTGAACACTTTCTCATCTGATGGTACTTGATGATGTGATCGAAGATGTTGTTCAGGCTAACCTGGAATTACTGGCTCTCAAGTTCAGCTGCCGAAACACACCGTTAGATAGCAGCGAGCCAGGCAGGCATTCGCAAAATGCCCTACCACCATCTTAAGACAACAACGGGACCGACAGTTTAACAAGCCCTCCGAAGCACGGAAGCGCGCAGTACTAATATCACTAGCAGTCACCCATAAAAGTCATGATCGCGGCGAACGTTGCTTAATTGAGCTGATTGGTTAAGAGCAGCTAACTATGCTAGAAGTGAAAATCTGTACACTTGATATTTCAGTTTCTGCGAAGACGGTTTTTTTGCAAAAACTTTTTGTTTTTTTATTCATAATAGGTTCGCGTTTGACCACACCTTGCCTGATGAAAACTATTCAATTCAGCACAAGTACAACGAAACGAACTTCAAGAAACCATATTATTCAGAAAAAAAAATTACATTATTTATGTCAATTACTCTGCTGGTCGAAAAAGGCGAAAGGAAAAGAGTCCTTTCAATAATTATGGTCTATTAGATGCTCCTATACTTAATGACTGCCAATTGATTATGCAAATGATTCAATGGCAAAGGCCGATTCATTAATTGGGTCAAAGAAACAGAAGAAACCCAGCAAATAAATTTTGCGTGTTCGCCGGCGTTTTGGGTATTAATGTCGATTAGAAGAATTTAGAAGCTCATTTTATGGAAATCAGTATTTTTATATTATTATGTCTCTTTTAGTATCAGCACTTATATATTCGTTTGAGAAAAACAATTCATCAAACTAAGATTTTAAATGTGTTAATATTTTTATTTTAACAATGACGCATGCTCTGCGGATAACGAGAGGAAAAATTCCATCCATCCCCATACGATGGTTAAAGAACGATAGGAAAAATTGGAGTTGTGACTCATTGTCATGTTAACTCAGTAGGTCAGAGCATTCCCCCGGCTAAAGGGGTGGATGACGCGGGTTCGAATCCAGCACATGCCTTTAATTTTTCCTCCCGTAAATTTGTAATTAGAAAACTGCTTACAGCGCTCATTGTTTTTATACGGCAAGCATTAATGTTTTCATTGCTATTCTGGATTTGACATTAAACATATTGCCGTATTTAGTGTAGTTAATACTGTGAGGGCTGGCGCTGCGGCTACTTCGGCGGAGCAACTTAGGCGGCGCAAATATGCTAACCTCGGTATGGGTTACATATTTGAGCCGTTTGGTGTAGAGACTTTGGGTCCGTGGGGACCGGGAGCTCATCGTATTTTCCAAAACCTATCTGAGCGCTTGGTCGATGCGACGCGTGATCAAAATGCTGGCACATATTTGGCTCAACGAATAAGCATTGCAATTCAACGGGGCAATGCTGCCAGCATACTGGGCACGCTGCCAACTGGGAGTGGGTTGGAGCATTTGGACTGCCTATGAGTCTGCTATGACTTATAGGTTGTCTAAATGCTTTTATTGTAGTAGCAGTAGTTTTGTATATGGTTCATAGTATTTTGTTTAATAAAGGCATACCGCCGGTAAAAAAAAATACTTTGAGTCTTGAAAACTATTTTGACATTGATACTAATTATATTTTACAGCACTGATAGCCCAGAGGCATTAATTATATGGAAATGTCTGTGGCGCAAGTCTAGCCACATGCTTAAGCTCCACCACATGGTGGTAAAGTATTTTGCAATTATTCACATGGCTAACATATCGGTATATAGAAAATCTGCCTATATAGCGCTCGTAGCGAAGTTTGCTTAGGCGTTCTTAATCGATCAGCTAAGTTAAGCAACGTCCGCCGCGGTCAGGAGTTGGATGAGTGACCGCTGGTGATATTACTACTGAGCACTTCCGTGCTTCGGAGGGCACGTTAAGCCATCGGTCCCGGTTGTTCTATTATGATGACAGACGTTACAGCATGGTGGTCAGGCATTTTGCGAATGCCCGCCTGGCTAGCTACCACCCTTAAGATGAAAATCTGTCGCCAAGCATCTAACTGTGTGTTCTGGCAGCTGTCCTTGAGAGCTAGTAACTCTAGGCTAGCCTGAACAATATCTTCGACCACATCATCACTTACCATCAGTAGATCATCAGTGGTCAAAGACTAGCATATCTGCTATAAAATAAAACATACCTAATGATGTATTCCGATGAAGTTTTTGAGAGTTAGATTCCAGAGAATAAAAAGTAGGTAGCTGTACATAACACCAATAAAAATAGGCCAAAACCTAATAAAATAATATTTTATTCATGCCATACAGTTGACAATGAATGTCATGAAATCTTACCTACTAATGCGTAGGGTATTACATTTCTACTCTTATAAATCATGAGGGAAATAAAAAACAAAGATGATTCTTCGGTTAGAAGTATTTTTGGATACAAGACGACGTGTTCAGAATATTGTGTGTGTACATCAGTTGGCCACACAGACGGTTGGACTATTCTCCAGATATCTTTGACTTGTTTCGAAATTGTACTATAAATAAGTATTAACGAATACGGAATATAAATGTGGATAGACAAACAAGCAAAAGAGAGTCAAGGAAGGTATAATAGACGTACTGCGTGAAGTATTATATGTGTGAAAAAGGCGTGGGTACCGAGATGACAAGTAATAGAACAGAGAAGTAGAAAAATACATGAACGTTGACCTCAGTTATATAGATAAGTACAGGAAGAAGAAAAAAAGTTTTATTGAGTAAAGAAACAATTTTGAGGTAATCCATGCAAAACTTTTTCCTGTATTGTTCACATTCAACAGGCATGGCATCTAGTTTTCTCGCACGAAATGTAATTATTATGCCAGCCAGGTTGTCCACTGCTGAAAATAGCCGCCCCATTTAGGTGTAATTTGCCATAATCCCCATGGGTAGAGATCTCAGTCACTTCTTACGACACCCATGGGTAGAGATGGGTAGGCAATATTCTAGCCCGCACCATATGGACGCAAATAAATGTAATTGCATCACAGTAAACGCATTTCAATCAAATTGATTTTACTCGTAATGTAATTAGGAACATCAGTAACCAGTATGACACTGAGCTGTACCCAGGTCAGCCTAAAGTCGTACTGTACGTCTTATTGTCTTATTTGAATGGTAATTGAAAACGGTCTTAATTTTGAAACAAAAACGTCATAACGGGCATCGTTTTAAATGGAAAATGTAAAAATTAAGTTCATCTCCATTAACATGTTGTTAGGCAATAAGACCCCTGCCCAGTAATTCAACTTAGGTACCATTAAGCTACCACAACTTAACTTACTTGGATTTTAGCGATGATGTGGTGAAGTGGTTAGCAAGTTAAGCCTAAGATGTGTCTGCTTGTAAGCTCTTGTTTAAATTACGCCTTCGGGTATATTCATGCTAAAATTAGGGTTAAATTGATTGTGCTCGATATATAAGGCTTAATTTTGATACTTACACATCAATCTTCGCCATTTTTTACACTTAATAATGCAAGCATCAAGTATGTAAGTACAAACATAATATTGAATTGCTGCATATTTGCTAAATTGTAGGTACAAAGTACATCCAATTCGATCAATGTTTCTGGATTAGATCTATTCGAACCAAGCATTGCCGTAAATCAGACAAATGGTAGTCCTTATGACCTACTCTATATCACTGTCCATGCTGACTGTGACGTGTTTCTAGGGTTGCCAATTATTCTCTTTGACCAGACTAAAAGTATAAAGAGACGTAACTGAATTATTTCCGAGTATTTGCTGTTGTTTTTTGCTGTAAAAAAATGTTGTCTTAACCCTGTATGAGATTGCGATATTCTATTTGAGTGAGGTAACTTCAGCTAGGTTTCCTGTACATTAAAAAATATCCTACTATGGTGTCGCTACACTACAATAACAAACGCCCACTTCTTAAGAGTTTTAATCCAGGAAGTAATGCATGGTTCTCCAGGCAAGCAGATATTCCCAATACGCTACTTCCGAAATAAGATCGGAACATAATAAGATTATCTTTTTTTTTATGTTATTGTGAGGAAACTAGCTCGAGACCCACCTGATGTTTAGCGGACTAACCTCTGCCTATAAAAGATGCATTTCGTCACATGCCACCAATTGCACTGCGCTCGTCACATTGGATATACTTAGTTTTTGAGTCTCATGTGCCTGTAATTTCACTGGCTCTCAAGGACTGCTGCCGGAACAAACCGTTAGGTGCGCGGCGACAGATTTTCTTATTTAGGGTCGTCGCTAGCCAGGCGGGCATTCGCAAAATGCCTTTCCACCATGCAGTGAAGCTCAACCCCGCGGCGGGATTCGAACCATGGACCTGCTGCGCGGCAGTCCATAGCCAATGCCATTGAGCCATCACTGCTTCGTGAGTTTTGCTGGTCTATTAAATAATCACGTCTGTACTCGGCAAAGGGGTAGGCAGAGGTATCTAAAAACTTAGGATTTGACAAACATGTTTCTTCCCATATAATAGAGCAAGCCTTCTACCAGGCCGAGTTTCAAACTCTAAACTGCTACCGTAAAATTTCTTTGTCAGATTAACCCAATCACTGTCCGGTCCGGGGATCGAAACCAGCACGTGATTCCAATGAAATGCTTCACCAATAAAATGTATCTACTAAAAAAAATATTACATAATATAAACAAAATAAAACTCCCGTGAGGATGATAGTTTTCAAACTCGTGTTCAGACTAATGATTGATAGACAGCCTTTACAGGTGTTCATGTAAAGGTTTTTACATCTATCTATCCTGATTACAAGAAATAAAAACACACTTTCACTACTACGAAATAAAATATTTATTGGGTCTTATTGCTAAAAGTGCTTTTCTTCTAGTTAAACTTCGTCTGTACCTAGGTTTATTGTGGATTAGCGAGATTTACAAGATCATAAAGAGTTGCATTTTACAAAATGCCGTTGTAAAATTGACTTTGTATATATTTTGTGATAAAATATAATTCGGTACCTACATCGTAAAATCTCACATCGTATCAAAATACTACTTCTAAGTTACCAATCCTTCTCACAACCAAATAATCATCCATACAATTCTAAGCAGCGAGCAAATATATCTAGTGCGTAAAAACCGTACGTGGAAATACATTTCAGCAATATGTGTAGAAATAGGTACTTAAGAGTGAGCTCTCCAATATACAAGAGATCTAAAAATGCCTGAAGATCCTAGGGCTTTGGACGAATGGCTGTAAAGGTGTTCTGATGTGAATGAGTCTATTGACGTTGATATACGTACAAGACTTTCTCTGTATTATTTTTCCCAGTTCAGTGTAATGCCTGAGAACTGACGGGACTTCGTTAGTTTAAATTTCAATTTGTTGTCTGAATTTATGTAGTAGTTTGTACATGGCTTAAGAAAATGATCTTCACGTATTCTTTTAGTACATAATCGTAACTATGACTATAGGCATATAATGAGCCAAATATGCAACATGCTACTCCTCAATTAGTAAGTATGGTATTTCTGCAAGGTAGGCAGAATTTTTAGTGCTGTAATTTCTGAGTCGCTATGACTGTGGACTGCTGAGCAGAAGTTCTGTGATTTCCGGTGGATACTTGATCTTCTGAGCATCTTTCAGAGCATGTTCTGATAGTTTTAGCCTTTACCGATACAATTACTTACGAATAATGAGATTGCTGTAAACAAAATTGGTTCCATATATTATTTTGAACAGGAACTGTTTAAAATAATATTTTTTTATCCAAAAATAAAACCGACTACAACTCTCATAAGTGTGAAATAACTTGTCGAAGTCGGTACCTTGCGTACAATATTGTGATAATAAGTCTTTAGACTATCATGGTACAGACTTTAATAAGTTATTATACACCTTTGAGAGTTGAAGTTGATTCCACTTTTAGGTAAAAAAAATGTTTTCAACCTTTTTAGTGATCCTTACTACTTACGGGATAGATTGTCATTCACTGTCAATGACTATATCATCGTCGAGATAGGAAAACACTTTTCAGTTACCCAGAGTGTAACTGAAAAACGGTGTGAAAAATGAAAAATGAACTTCTTTCTAATTTAACCTGCACCTTCAAACCGAATCACAGTAATGCGAACATTGTTAATTGGCGATAGAAATAGGTACAAAGGCAGTATTTAGCCAAACGAACTCGCAGAATGAGTTTAACTGCAACTTCATAAAAATCTGAATATTAAATTGAATATGACGATCCTAATTCAATCAATTTTGCCAACCCTGTTTTATCACAAAAGGTTAGCTGCGTGCAATCGGAGAACATCGCACACTGACTGAATTAGGATATTCTTTGTTAACCCATTGCATTGTCGTGTGAACAATGACCTTAAATATGGACTGGACAGGATGAGACGCGTTACAAGTTGGGACTTTCCGATGAACTCTTTTATGACTCTTTGAATAAGTAGGTCATGGCAATAATTGGGTTGTGAAGAACGGAAGTCTTTTGTGTTGCTCTGAATATGGATATCTGCTATGATAAGATCATAAGTAACATGTCATAAAGCCACCAATAAGGTTTTTTTTTTTTCAAAATAGCTTTTAAGAATAATATTTAATAATGATAATGTTTTTTGATAGAATGTCAGCGTTTTGATTAGTAATGCAGATCTCGGAACTACTTTTGCTATGAAAAGAGTCAACGAGTTTGATCATTTTTATTTTTTTTAATATTTGGATAGTAGTAAAAATATGCATTTATTCCACTCGATAAAATATTTATTTCGTTTAAGATCTAAGATCTAGCTAATTCAGAGTTAGTTTGAACTACATCTTCGATTCCTTACCATCAGGTGAGATGGGGTCGAAGGCCTATCAGCTAAACATAAATCAAAAAATCATAAACCTACTTAAATATAAAGAACTTGGGACATATCGAACAGAACTTTAATGTTGGTACACAACGGCAAAATACCCTTCCACCATGCGTTAAAGCTCAAACTGGTGGCGGGAGTGGCACCGCAGTCCATAGCTATAATCGGATATCATTGCTTCAAAATGATAATAGGATTTGAAAAATATTATACAAAAAAATGGGACCGACTTCAACACCCAAAAGTGTGAAATAACATTATCACAATATTGTACGCATGGTACCGACTTCGACAAGTAATTTCACACTTTTGGGTGTTGAAGTCGGTTCTATTTTATGGTAAAAAAAAATATTTCACTATTTTTAGTGACCCTTGCAACTTACGGGATCGATTGTCATTCATTGTCAACGACTATATTTCAGTTATTAGAGTGTAACTCAAAAACGGCTTGACTGAATTTGATGAAATTTAAAATGGGACCAAACGACAAGCATCAGCTTTCAAACAAAAAAATATTTTTTAAAATCGGTTCACCCACTCAAGAGTTCTGAGGTAACAAACATAAAAAAACAGACGAATTGAGAACCTCCTCCTTTTTGGATGTCGGTTTAAAATATTATTATTAAGTATTCTATCACCAAGGCCGGTGTGTTCTAACAGCTGTCCTAGACAGCTCAGTAATTTTTTGGGTGAAGCCCGTCAACAGCATCGACTATATATCACTTGCCATCTGGTGAGAATGGGGTCAAAGGCAGTAAAAATAACATATATTGTCTAGTTCAGACTTTTTTCAGACAGCAATTTGGTGACCGACTACAAATAGACGAAAAAGTGTTCGCACTGCAGCCGTATCGAGTACTGCAGTAGTTATTAGTATGTATAATTCAAGGTGCGAAAACGGCGTAAGCCGAGCACCGAGGCAGCGAAACGTAATTGTGGTTCGTTTGATCCTTTGCTGTATTTTCATTTCTTAATTTTGAGTTATACAATTAATACATATGATATTGAAGGATTCATTCTTTAAATCATAAGCTTCGGAAATAGGATTACTTTAAGTTTCCTCTATAGAAAAAAAAACAAAGTTATATCTAAAAAACTAAATAAATCCTTTGTACGACTTAAATACTTAAAGGAAAGTCATCAGTATTTGAATAATTTAAAAAAAAACTTGTTTTTTATAACGTATACACATTACATTTTTCAAATAGGTATTATTTTTTATCATACGAAGGAAATACTTAAATTCACGCACGTTCCACCCATTTTAGTCAGAGCCGCGATGCTTTGCCCCTCTCCGCTTTAGTAATTCTTCGGCCGTCGGACGGGGACGGATCCTGTTACCATGCTTTACTCACACACACATACGCGGCGCGCCTAAAAACCTCGGTGCGCTCTTAAGTATATATATTATATTTTAGCTAGAGTTCACTCAGCGCCTTCCATACAACCGTAGTTTCGTCATATTTAAATACAAAGTGTTCCAACTCGTTGAAATTTTGTACGTTTGTCCACAATGTAGGAAGCCTCAGTTGGTAAGCAGTGGACTGTAGGTAGGGTGCGTGGGTGAACGGAGATAGACAGCAGGTTTGGAGAATAAACTGTTTAATCTGATATAATAAAAAATTACAAGAGGTGTCGTGATGCGACTTATTTGGTAGCTAGTTGCTAACGTGAGCGGAAAAATTGAACGAACACTTTTTTAGGTGAGTTTAGAAAACAACATTATAAAACTTAAGTATTAAGAATTAATTACCACAACAAAAAACTTATGTTGGGTTGCCAACATGTTGGGGGGCTTAACAAACACCGGATAGACTCTTTATAATATATCGAACTTAAGTCAATTAAGAAACAGTTGTTATATGTTCATAATAAATTTTATGTTATTTACCTGTATTCTTTTATTTTAAATTGCCTACTAATAGAATTATAATTACATACTCTACAATTTCAATTTATTACCAAATAAATTTAAGTGACCGAGCTTCTTGCTCTTTGCGCTACCATGAATACATATCTACAATTATGAGCAATCGTATAGTTATGTAACATCTTAAAAAATACTTATATTATTCTTAGGAAGTAAATTTAACTTAACCAGTTATCTCTATGTACTATCACTAAGGCGTTAACACACCACTGCTACACAAGTAAATAATAAGTTAGCAGTTGTAACTAAGACATTATTTCAAAGTAGAAATAAAAATTGTACTTAACTAGGGAGCTTTAAGATTAATTACTGGGTATTGTAAGTACCATCTCTAAGGTAAATAAAATTTTATTCTAAAGGTAGTACAGACTCCTGATAATGAGCGAGTGTAGGTTTTTCCAGATGCAGTTTTTACTTCGAAAGCACGCACCTTTTGATCATTGCCTGGAAAAATCTTCACTACTCTTGCCATAGGCCAACACAATGGAGAAGTATTCTTATCTCTTAAAATAACAAGGGTACCTACTTTCAGATTGGGTAAGTCATCGCGCCACTTGGGATGAAATTGCAACTGATTTAGGTATTGTTAATGCCAAACTTTCCAAAAGCTTTGCTTCATACTTTCTACATTTTGCCAAAAGCTTAATCTATTAGAAGGTGTTTCAGAAATATCTTACTCTGGGTAAGAGGTCAGCGGACCACCTACTAGGAAATGACCTGGAATAACTAAAATCTGTAACATCCGAAGATATAGGCATCAATGGTCTAGAATTTAAAATTGCTTCTATTTGACACAAAACAGTATTTAGCTGCTCATATGTTAGAATACATTTTTGTACTGTCCGTTTCAAAATATGTTTCATACTCTTGACAGCAGCTTCTGCCAAACCAGCAAACACAGGTGAGTAGCTTGGTGTGAAATGAAATTGTATTTCTTGCTGAGCTGCAAAATGCTGCACTTGTGCTTGATGATTAGCAGAGCTATACAATTTATACAAATCAGCTAAGTGATTCCCTGCACCACGAAACGCCCCACCATTATCGCAGAATACCTCGGCAGGCAACCCTCGACGAGAAATAAATCGTTTCATGCAGGCTAGAAATGTACCGGTGGATATGTCTGACGCGATCTCTAAATGGATAGCCTTTGTCACGAAACAAACTATTACAAGTACATATCCTTTGCCAATAATAGAGCGTCGAACTCTAGAATTCTTTTCTTGAAAAGGACCAGCAAAATCGATTCCAATTTTGTTAAATACGCGGGAGGCTGTTACGCGTTGCCGTGGCAAGGAACCCATCAGCTGCTTTGCTGCTGTCGCCTTCATTCTGAAACAGGTTAAACAACGATGTGTTACTTTCTTTACTTGTCTCATACCATTTATAAGCCAAAATCTTTGATTTAAATTAGATAAGAGGCATCTAGGACCTGCATGCAGCAGTCTTAAGTGTTCATGCCTAATTATAAGCTCAGTATAGCGAGAACCCTTAGGTATAATAATTGGATGCTTCTGAGAGTATGGTAGTTGTGAATTTTGTAGTCGCCCACCTACTCGTAATAGCCCTGCTTTGTCTATAAATGGATGTAAAGGTTTTAAATTTCCTTTTACATTGCTATCTTTATGCAATGATAAAATCTCTTCCTTGAAGTGAATGTTTTGTTCATGTTTTATTATTAAAAATAATGCTCGTTCTAACTCGCTACTATTCAGATAGTTTGATTGAATTTTTGTACTTTTAGGATTAATATTGTTGCAGAAACGTAAGATATATGCCAAAATGCGTTTTATTTTGTTTATGTCAGAATATTTGTCTAGAAAATTCAAACAATTGGCATGCTTGAGACCAATAAGCACAACGTTGCCTGAGAGTACTGAGCTGGGCTTCAATTCAGGTAAGTTAGCAAGTGGTTGTATATTACTTTCAAAGCTATACTCACGGTTTTGTAGAAATGCTGGACCGTTCCACCATAGTGTGCAACTATCTAGCTCCTGTGGGCCCATGCCTCTGCTAATTATATCTGTGGGATTGCTCTGGCTTTGACAGTACAGCCATTGCCATTTATCAGTTAACTCCTGAATTACCCTGACTCTGTTCGCTACATAAGCTTGTAGTTTCATTATCTCTGTGTTTATCCATGCTAATACAATTTGAGAATCAGTGAACAAGAAAATGTTATTTACATGAACTTTTAAAGCAAGGGTGTCAGCCACTCTTGTCATGAGTTTAGCCAACAATAAAGCTGCATTCAGCTCCAGCCTGGGCACAGTTAATGGCTTTGATGTAGAATTGATTCGCGATTTCGAACAGAGTAAGAATAATTTTGCTTTACCTGTTGAATCAATAACTCTGCAGTATATGCAGCAACCTTGTCCTGTTGAACTGGAAGCGTCAGCAAACCCTATAAGCTGTAAGGCTTGAACATTGCTAGAAAAGGGAATATTTCTTTTTAATATTATGGTGTTCATATTGTTTATATCATCAGCAAATTGTAGCCATTCATTTGCAATTACCTCAGGCACATTTGAATCCCAATCAGATTTTTCAAGCCACAGCTTTTGCATGATTACTTTAGCCTTGACTACTATAGGACTTACAAAGCCAAGAGGGTCATAAATTTTAGAAATCTGACTTAGAATATCTCTTTTAGTAATTTTATTATTAATTAATTGTTTAGGGGCCTTGATTGTAAAGCAATCTTGTTTCGTATCTATCATAAGCCCAAGCGCCTTTATGCTATTATTCTCCTTCTGCAATTCAATGTTATCAAATTGCTGCTGGCTTGATGGAATGTCAGTGAAAGTTCTCTGATTGTTGGCAGACCACTTGTGAGTGGAGAAGCTCCCAAATTTAAGCAGCTGTTGCAACTGGCATTTTGCTTCAAGCAGAGTGCAAATATTGGAATTTGAGTACAAGATGCCATCGACATATGTGCGATTTTTCAATATAAAGGAAGCCAAAGGCAAGCTGCATTCATGCTGGTTGGCAAGCTCATCCAGACAGCGGGTAGCAAGATAAGTAGAACTTTTCAAACCATATGTGACAGTGTCTAGTCGCAGACATTGAATTGTGTCACCAAGATTATCGCGCCACAGTATATTCTGAAGCGAGGTCTGCTCTGGGTTTACTAGAATATTCCTAAACATTTTTCTAATGTCTGTGTTAAATGTGTAATCACCAAATCTATACAACAGTATTATATCAAAGAGATCCTTCTGGACCTTTGGTCCATTTAGAAGAATGTCATTGAGTGAGATCTTTTTCATTGAGCCATCAAATACAACTCTAGTGCGAGTAGTTTTACTACATTCGTTTACCACAGCATGATGTGGTAAAAAATACACTGGCTCTTTGTCTAAATTATATAATTTAAAGTCCACGACATGGGCGTGTCCTAGTTCAACATACTCATGTATAAACTTTCTATATTCATCAAGCATGTTGACATTTTTCTCTCAAGATTTAAAAATCTATAAAATGCCTGATCAAAGGAACTACCTAAACTATTATTGACCTGATCCATAGGCACCTTTAATGGCAAATCTACTTGAAATTTATTATTCTGCAATTTTATAGTTTATTGAAAAATATTTTCTGCTTCATTATGTTCAGAAGCTTGCTCTTGAAAGACCTCTGGTACCTTTTCAGCTTCCCAAAAGGTTTTGAGTGATTCATTAACCTCAGAGTCACATTTTGTACAATGCAGCCGCTGCATTGTATCAACATATTATATTATTATATTGCATCAACATTCAAACAAGGTGATAACGCTGCCAGCGTTATCACCTTGTTTGAATGTTGATGCACAGGCAGCGACCCTGCTATGATGTACCCGAAAGCAGTATTGATGAGACGTGGTGTTGCTCCCTTTATGTGATGCGATGACTTTTCTTGACTGCATGGCTCAGGTGGCTCCTGGCAGATGCCCAGCTGCAGCTGTGTGCAGGCCTTCATGTTGCTGCTCGGCGGCTCTGCCTAGAGTATCTGGAAAAACACGTCAGCTCCAATTAGCATGTTTATGTCAGAGGGAGTATTCCAGTCCTTGTCTGCTAGGTCAATACCTGGGGGAATGTGTATAGCCGAGAGGTCAATTTTTGTCTGCGGCATCTGACAGGTGATTTGATCTACTACATGACAATTTATAGAGGTTTTGTAAGAAGAGGTCAAGGAATACACCTCTAAAGGAATAGAATATTTGCAACTGTTAACTGAGTTTGCTATTCCAATAATAGTTGTGTTGTCGCGCACTGGTGTCAAGCCTAGTATGTCAACAACTTTGCCGGTGACCATCGATGCTTGGAAGGCAGAGTCCAGGATGGCTTTTACATGCACCTCTCTGTTGTCTCGACCTATGAGCTTGACTCTTGCTGTGGGGATTAACACATTGTTATAGTTTCCTGCCATCAAGGTGACAGGTGCAGACTTTTGTCTGTTTTCATCATTGAGATGGACCAAGGTATTGTGTGATTGCTTGCAATGGCCACATCTAAAATGATACTTGCACTTTCCTAAGTGATCATTTAAACAAACATTACATAATTTATTATTTTTTACAAATTGAACTCTTTCTTTGGCAGATAAAAGTTTAAAAGATTTACAATTAAACAATTTATGCTCACCTGAACAATAGCGACATCCTGTGTTGATTTCTTTTACCACAGTCGCTGTATGAACAACAGCAGCTACCTTTTTGAGAGATCCTAACTCAGCATTCTCTAGCGCCAAGGCTCGCTTGTCCAAGAAGTCCAGGAGTTGGATGATGGTGGGTTTCTCGGAGGCATCTCGCTCGAGCTGATAAGCTCTTGCAGTATGCATATCTAGTTTACGAGTGAGGATGCATCAATAAAATCAATCATTAAAAAATAAGGATCCCATGCATAAACTTTGGTATGGAGATTTTTAAGAGCGCTAAGATTTTGCTTAACTATAGAAACAAAATGCCTAATTTCGGATGGTACAGACCTAGCTATGGATCTTATTAATCTAACAATTGACACACATGGTCACTTACAATACGAAATTCATTGTAATACCTAGCTTGTAGTAGATCAAGAGCCTCTTTGTAACTGGAATTTGATATAGGCAAATGTTTGATTAAATCGAAAGGTTCGTCTTGCAAGAATGAGCGCAGGTAATGAAGCTTTTGAACATTATCAATTGCATTATCATTGTCAATGACAGATTTGAATATATTTATAAATGGTACATATTTGCTGCACTCACCTTTAAATGCATCGATGTTTATCACAGGCAAATTTATCTTTTTTGTAGGCATTGGAGAAGGAAGTTCTTCCAGCTCAGCATACACTTTAGTACGGTTTTCAATTTGATCGCTAAAAGCTGAGAATGCATTGAAATACTTCTCCTCAACATCACCGATTTCTTCGGCATCTTCGGATGTGAGAGACATAATGCATTTATTGTATTTATCGTAGTCAGCTAATAACGTTACTAGCCGATCTCTTCGCGATTTAATGGAACCTAAAGAGGCGGCTTGTAGTTCGGCATTATTCTGAGCAAACGTGGCTAGTCGAGTTATTGATGATTTTACATAACCGCGCTCTCTGATTAGCTGTTCTACTTGTAATTCTAATTTTTCCTTCTCCATTACCATATTTCACAATAATTTTCACTTGCTAATGCACAAATAAACTTGTACTTAAAACAAATTCTTCACCACAAAGCTTACAAAATGGCGTTGGTAAAACAAGTTCGAAATAATACAGACGCGTACGCAAACAGAAGCGTGGAACGAAGCGAACGAAGTTAGCCTTAACAAAGCGTCAGTGTATGACAACTTGACAAAACCAACGTCAAACCATAGATTATTCCCCAATATACAGGGATGGAATTTATAAAGTGTTGCTAGTATAAATGTTAAAAGGGTAGTCTAGTTCATCGTTGATTGATATGATAGGTGAATGAATGAACAAATCTGAGAAACGGATATAGATATAGACTAATTGACAAATTGAACAAATAAATATAAATGACTCAACAATACTTGATATTAAAATTAGAATACAATTAGTTGTACTTGCTGTCGTCGTCTTGTCTCTTGTCTTCAATACATCCTGAGTTTTGACGATTGTTGTTTGATGATAATGATGCAGTGTAGATTGCAGCACGATGTGGCTAGATATATAAATAATAAATACATTTGCCACTGCACGCACTGACACTGGTTATGTAATTTAACACTTTTCTCAGTGTTGATGAGCAGCACTATGTGACTGAGAAAGTTGCCGCCACACACGCTGACACTGATATTTTGCACGTCACCTCGCCGACGAGTCGAACTCTTGTATTACTGAAATCGCAGATTAACTGGCTTGCCTCACCAGAATTATCTTGCAGATTGATACTTTTCGCAATCCACCGTAGTGTAACAAGATTCTTCCAATTCGCGCTGTCATCAGCTCCACGTCGCAATTTGTGAGGTTATGGCCGCCAGTCTTCTTGGTGAGAAGGACCACAATGTAGGAAGCCTCAGTTGGTAAGCAGTGGACTGTAGGTAGGGTGCGTGGGTGAACGGAGATAGACAGCAGGTTTGGAGAATAAACTGTTTAATCTGATATAATAAAAAATTACAAGAGGTGTCGTGATGCGACTTATTTGGTAGCTAGTTGCTAACGTGAGCGGAAAAATTGAACGAACACTTTTTTAGGTGAGTTTAGAAAACAACATTATAAAACTTAAGTATTAAGAATTAATTACCACAACAAAAAACTTATGTTGGTTTGCCAACACATATATATGTTATGTTTTTTATTGCTGATAGCCTTTGACTACCATCTCACCTATAGTAACTTTAAGACCGCGACTTGAACACATAGTTATAAGTATTTAACGGGACACACGGGATCACCTGATGGTAAGTGATGATGTGGTCTAAGATGTTGTTCAGACTAACCTAGAATTACTGGCTCTCAAGAATACCTGCCGGAACACACCGCTAGGTGCTTGGCAACAGATATTCTACTTGAGCGTAGTAGCTAGCCAGGTCGGCATTCGCAAAATGCCCTACCACCATGCTATAACGACTGCCATCCGAAGACAATAACCGGGACCGACGGCTTTACGCGCCCTACGAAGCACGGAAGCGCGCAGTAGTAATGTCACCAGCGGTCACCCATCCAAATCATGACAGCGGGGGACGTTGCTTATCTTTGCTGATCAATTAAAATGGATTTTGAAGCGCTCGTAGCGAAGTTTGCTTAGCCATTCTGAAACGATCAGCAAAGTTAAGCAACGTCCGCCTCGATCAGGAGTTGGATGGGTGACCGCTGGTGACATCACTACAGAGCGCTTCCGTGCTTCGGAGGGCACGTTAAGCCGTCGGTCCCGGTTGTTGTCTTAGGATGGCAGTCGTTATAGCATGATGGTAGGGCATTTTGCGAATGCCCGCTTGGCTAGCTACCACCCTCATTTTGTCAGTACGTACAAATATTTCTAATTAATTCTGTATCTTATTATTGTTTTTTATGTGTACGTTTATCCGGTCTCGGACCCATCGTCAGCTTATATCGAAAACATGGAGGGCGGAAGCTACTTTTTGACTATATACTAAATAATTACTAAACAGACTATATACATAATATTATTTAACATAATAAATCATGTATGTCTCTTCGAGAGCATTATTAATATACCTTACAGTATTGTATTCTGGAGAAACTCCAAAGTACAGTGCGGCCGCTGCGAGAATGACAATTCATTTTATCAGAATTGTTTTCCAATTTCAAAGTAACGTAGACAATTTCATTCCGTAATTGTGTCTGTCGGGCATTTAAATGTATAAAATATTTCTTATTGTATATATAACTCCATTTACAAGCCATAACGGCAATACGAATACGTACCTACTATCAAACGCATTCTCTCGGTGACCGGACTATAATAGTACAATCTACAATGTTATCGTCTGAATAGATCTATCTGTAGCACCAAACAAGATGCCATACGCACTTTGCATCGTACAATATGTATCAAAATTGTTTTTCAACCGTCATCTTGAGCGTTTATTTTACGCGTGAATTCATATGTATATGGAATCTAGCAGCAACAAAGTTTTCTTACTTTTATATTTTGATGATTTTTTTTATTTGAATCGTACTTACATCCAAATGTCATCGAATCTCCTCATAGATGGACTGGTTATTTTTTATTTAGTAACTTGACATAATACCTTTAATACAGTAAATCAGCGTCCTTTTCTGCTAATTCAATTTTTAAGTAAATTCTAATAAGTAGGAGGTTTTCTATTCAACACGTATATATTTTATCACTTTTTGCTGAGTAGTCCGTTTTTTTTATTGAAACCTCTGAGATATTCCTATATAAATTTCGTCAAAATCGGTCAGGTAGTTTTAAGTTACACTCAACTAACTGAAAAGTGCTTGAGATACCTGGATGACTTGGTAGTCGCGAGTAGCGTAGTAGAGTTTTGTAGATGGTGACCAGTATTGTAGGTGAGTGAAAATCGATCGTTTAACCTGATATTTTAACATTGAAAAGGTTGTTTTTTTTTTACAAAAAATGGAACCGACTTTTTACTCTAAAATGTATGAAATAAGTTGTTAAAGTCAGACCATGAAAATATGATCTCAGAGTGTTTTAAACAAGCGTGTGGTCGACTCTATGAAGTTATTTTTTACTTTTCACAGTTTTAAGTCGGTTCAGTTTTTGTATAAAAATATTATTACGGAAGACGTACCTACTTCAACGTGATAAAAAAAAGCAACTTCCCTCGCAACTTCCCTCTAAAACTATTTTTATCAATGAACTAGCGACCCACCCCGGCTTAGCACGGGTTCATTGCTGATACTAAACATACTACAGAATGTCTTTATATACAATGTTCACATTGATCGATATTACATGCACAATATATTTATGGTACTTCATTATATAAGCATTAATGCTGTAGTGCTTAAAATTGCTTCGTAAATGTGCCATTTTTCTCGTAAAAAGTAAAGGAATAAAAATGGTTATTGTGGGTTACCCCTAAGAGATAGACTAATACCATTGCAGATTTTTCGTAAACCTTTTTAAGGTGTACGATATTTTGATCTATCTCGTAGGGTTCAGCCAGCGTTTGCAATGTAAGCGCAAAATGTGTTTATTTACGACATCACATTAGCAACCTCTAAAATATTAGTGTTTATCTATTATATTACGCATGTATTATACATATAAACCTTTCTCTTGAATTATTATATCTACGAAAAAAACATCAAAATCCGTAGTTTTAAAGATGAAAGCATGTATAGGGACAGACAGACAGCGGGAAGTGATTTTGTTTTTTTCTACTGAAATAAAAACTCTTACTTACCATTGGTATATTTATTTATCTTATACTCCACAATTCGGGTAAGATTAATATCAAACAATGTATGTATGTAGTACTGTCGTATATTATACATGACACTTCACCCTCAGGAGGTCTTGACTTTTCGAGCGCACGATTGAGACTAAAAACTGCTTCGTGTAGAATCGAAACGCGTAAACAGGGAAATTAGGCGTAATTGTCACTAGATATTTTTTATATATTTTTATATACTTTTTTATGTTTTATATTAATATTAATTTAATTTCGCGCAAACCCAAGACAACATTATATTTATAAAATATGTGTGTTATTATTATTAAATTTAAATATTTTTTAATATATTTACCCCTATAATACAGGTATCAAAGAAAGATTATCTTGTACTCAAATTTATGGGGCCCGCATTTTGCCCCCCTTAATTTTAAAATATATAAAAATTAAAATTTTACAATTATTTATCATTAGTTTTTAATTACATTTGTTTTTTTTTTAGTTTAATTTGTATAATTTTTTCAATTCAAACTGAGCTGGAATAGATCTATTCCAATACTGAGGTGGGAGGTACAGTAATACGAGACTAAACCACGACAATAGGCTGTAATAGTTCTGCACGGAACGAGCCTCCAAAACTGCCTCCACTTTCGAATGTCATCTTTCTTTGTGGAAATCAAATGAATTTATTAATTTATTCATAATGCCAGTCCAAACAGTCTCCGTCAATTGAACACCTTTTAAATGAATAGTATCGTTAAAATACTGAAATCATGACACTACGTAGCGATAAGTTAAACATTTACGAGCGATAACATATAATTCAAACAAGTATGAAAGGCCAGCAACGCAGAACTTTCAGTGCGTTATATGTACTTTGTATTGACGTAGACAAGTTCACTCTCGTCGCCCGCTATCATAAAAACTACTGGTGTACTGCCTCTGTCCATATAATTCCTATTTAGTTGGACACATTCTATGTGCTCTAAGTGAAATGTGTACAACGAGTCGCTATTTTCGGGCAGGGAATACTATTTATGAGGAAACCAACATTGTTGAAATCTACAGGGAAGAATTTTGTTTGATTTACTTAGCTTCTGACCAACATCTTTGTAGTTAAAATGTCGTGGATAATCTTTCGTTCATACCTGTATTATAGGGGTAAATATATTAAAATATATTTAAATTTAATAATAATAACACACATATTTTATAAATATAATGTTGTCTTGGGTTTGCGCGAAATTAAATTAATATTTATATAAAACATTTAAAATATATAAAAAATATCTAGTGACAATTACGCCTAATTTCCCTGTTTACGCGTTTCGATTCTACACGAAGCAGTTTTTAGTCAAAATCATGCGCTCGAAAAGTCAAGACCTCCTGAGTGTGATTCGTGTGGAAGCGAAAACCGTCAACAATTCTTCCGGATTGGTTGCGTGTGAACACGTCGGCTTAGCAGGAAAATTAGGCGGGATTCTCACTAGATACATAATTTTAAAGTGCTTTACTAAAATGTGTAGTCAATGTTTTCTTAAAATATTTTAAGATATTTGTTATTATTATGGATTTCCGCAAAATGACGCCTGAATAGTTTTAGTACCAGCTGGATTGTCAACTGCTGAACACAGCCTCCCCATTATGGGGGTGTTTGCCATAATCCCCACGCTTGATAGGCGTCTTGGGGATCGCAGTGTGAGATATCAGTTCTTCAGAAAGCGCTGCTCTCCACGGGCGGCTAGTTTGTAAATTTGTAAAATACCATTCTCATATTGTAAACTGTTTCAATTTCGACATTAATGTTACGCTAATTAATTAATTAATTACCCATTATTAATTAATTAATTTATTATTTAATTGCTAATTTTTAATTACTCTTGATGACTGTTGGTCGCTGTTGGTGGTGAAAATTAGCTCGGTTTACTCGTCATTGTATAATGTGAGTAGCGGGTGAGCCGAGTATGAGCTGGCTCCTCGCCTTCCAAGCATCTCTTTTGTCGACTTTTTTTTCCTACAAACTGAATGTGTAGAATAGGGCGGGTATAGTAAGATAAATAAACAAAGTACGTACTTGAAGCCTACAGCTATCAAAGAAATACTTTATTCTCGGCGAAGGTCCATTGAATAATTTATAAACGTTGAATTACTTAAAAACGTCCCTGAGCTTTTATACCAAATTTATTTTGTAAGAATCTGATATTATAAGACGAAAAATATAATCAGATATTTTAATAGCAGACTAGCAAAATAACAGAATTCGTACAGTGACGAACAATAATTTTATTTACTAAAACATTAGTTTTCGCAGATTATATAACATTTCATCATTATTATAATATTTTGCTACTGAACTTGGTTCAATATGATAAAACTTCAATAAACTATTGTTAAAAAAATACCCCTATGCTCCACTAGTTAGACCGACGACATCGTGAAAGTCGCGGGTAGTCAAAGGATACTGTAACAGCCGGATCGTCCACTGCTGAGCACAGCCTCCCCTTAAGGGGGTATCTGCCATATTCCTCACGTTGGCAGGCGTCTTGGGGATCGCAGTGTAAATTGGCAGTTCTTTAGAAGGCATTGCTGCCCACCTTCCAGTATTTTTCATTAGTCGCCACTTACGACACCCACGGGATGATATGGGGAGGTGAAATTCCATCCCAGCACCCCACCGGGCTAAAGATTACAAGCGGCTAACTGCCGTTCTATGGGAGAGGCATTTGTTCAGCAGTGGACGTCTTTCGGCTGATAATGATGATGAAAAAAAAATACCAATTTATTCTGAATACGTTAAATATACGTGTTTTCATATCTAACGCATATCCCTAATTAGTACTCCTTCCTCAACAGACTGTATATTAACAAAATACTACGAACTATGTACAACACTACAGCTACTACAATAAAAGCCATTTCAGACTCATAGGCAGTTCAAATGCTCTAGCCCACTACCAGATGGCACCGTTGTCCCCTTGAATTTCAATGCTTATTGGTTGAGCCAAATAGGTGCCAGCACTTTGATCACGGGTCACATCGAACAATCGTACATATTTTAAAAAGAAATTTGTCTATTACTAAATAAATTATGGTAAAATTACTAATAGTTAAAAAAAATGGAAATATATATTACAATGATTACCATAATCCCCATGCTTAACAGGCGTCTTGGGGATCGCAACGTAATGCAATTCTTTAGAAGGTGCTGTTGGCCACCCTTTGGTATTTTTCCTTCATCTCGACTTATGACTTTCCATAAGAAGATAATATGGGGGATCATATACGCGGCACTTCACCGTAGACCTTTAGCTACATAATAATAAAACTTCAGTCAATCTATTCGAAATATATAGGTGCTTCAACAAGCAAAAACCTTGTCACAGAAAAAGAACATAGATATGGTCAACTCCCGAGTTAAAACACTTAAATATACTTTCATTAAACTAAGGAGCATGGTTGATCACAAACTGATTCGCTTAGTTTTACACTCTGCCACTCTGCTTATCAAAGCAGAACGGCCACAGAGGGCTGTAAAAATAGCATATAAAATGGGTTTATTCCTAACCTGACCCGAAAACCTAACCCTGTCGGAGTTTAGGTTAGGAGCTTGAAAAAAATGTTATATATGTTCCTAACGTAACCCTCTTCCCAACCTGACGGTCAGGTCAGCGATACGTCGGTATTGTCTTATTCCGCAACCAAGTAAGGGGTGGTGATAATTCTTTAGGCGATATGAGAAAGGGGCACCGGTGTGTTCCACAGGAACCCTTGGACATATATCGAGGCTGCCCACTGGGGAGCTTTAATGGGTCCTTGGAGTCCCAAAGACCTCATATAACTCCGTTATAACCTAATTGCAACGGAGCATATTCTTAAAAAAAAAAGCGGAATAAACCATTAAATGCCAAATCGGTATTGTACCGATGGAATTAAGTTACTTGAGAGCCAGGATTTCACAAAATAGCTTAACTTTCATTTTAATTCATTCCTTTGCCCAAACTAATTTGGCTTAATTAGACCTACACCTGTATTCAATACAAAATTTGCTAAGAAATTACCTTCATTTTTAGGCTACGAATAAATATTCGTAGATTTTAGGTTTTATTTCAACACAGAAGCACAGAAAAAAATACATATTGTCAACTCTGAGATATGAAAGTGAAAGAGTTACAAGCAGCTACGAGTAGGTACAAAGTTAAAATTACATGGCGACAGAAAAAGTTTTGCAGATTAGTAGCGAACTTCTCTATTGATATCAATAAAATATATATATATCGTAATATCGAAGTAGAAACTGGACCGCTACTACAATTAAATGAAGTTTCGTTTTTCGTTTTACGAGCTACATTTTAGACAACGAAAATCGAATTGGCGATACGAAGTTCATTGTTTCATATAGTCTATGGTAGGACCACATCGTTCATCACAAATCTTGCCCTGCTATGGAATCTACCATACTACTCTGAGAACGCTATTATGCCTCAATCACTTATAAGTCTGAAGCGAGAGAAATTAAAGAACATTTTCACATGGTAAAAGTCTGAGAGTCCTAGTTATGGATCAGCGAGAGGTGTCGCTAGTACAGCGACATCCTCAGCGACAAACGAATTTACGTGGTCTTTGTTCTCCATAGGTATTTGTGTTCTTTCTGCATATTTAGGACTCGACTTGGACTTAATAAGTAAACGAATAAATAATAATTTTATATTTGGAAAATGTAAAAACCATACGAATCCGATTTAAAAAAAACAGAATATACACAGGCAAATGCTTGCTAGTCTATGCTTCGAACGTAGTTAAACAAAAGTAAGTCATTTCGATACGTGTTTTGCGGATATCTTTCGTTCGGACCCGAAGTTCGAAACTTCGATGAATTAGAGTAGGGGCCCATGTGGTTGTTTATTTATTATTTGTACTTTTATAAAACCTCCCAAGTATAACTTCGTCACATTGCTAGTCTATGCTTCGAACGTAGTTAAACAAAAGTAAGTCATTTCGATACGTGTTTTGCGGATACCTTTCGTTCGGACCCGAAGTTCAAAACTTCGATGAATTAGAGTAGGGGCCCATGTGGTTGTTTATTTATTATTTGTACTTTTATAAGACCTCCCAAGTATAACTTCGTCATATAATATTTCTTTTTATTACACTTTTTTCAATTTGTTTTAACTTTTGTGAGAAATGACTTTGATATTAATATATATTTAATTATCAAGTCAAATAAATTTATAATTAGATACATTTGCTGTTCTTTGCTAGAAATGGAATGAAAATGAGTGTAGTCCGTAGGTACATTATTTTAAACATTAGTGTTCTTATGAATAGTTAGTTTTTGAAGTACTTGTATTTATTTATTACGTAGTTACCTTTCAGACATCTTATAAAGTCTGCATGGCAAATAAATTGTAAGTATCTAGATTTGACCTACTAGTTATGTGAAAAGGTTGTTGTTGTTTACCATATTTTATACAACTACTAGCTTTTCGCGTATGTCGGTTATCGCGCAAAAACCTTAACCTCTTTTTGCGCAGTTAGATAAAAACTATCCTATGTTTTTCCCGGTCTCAAACTTACCCAATTTTATTCAAATCGGTCCAGTAGTTTTGGCGTGAAGGCGTAACAGACAGACAGACAGAGTTACTTTCGCATTTATAATAATAGGTAAGTTCTGATTAGGTATAGTACCGATTTAAGGTAATGAATAGATTCAGGCGTTACTTTGCGGAAATCCATATTTAATAATAACAAATACTTTTAAAAGTATCCTAAAAAACATTAAATAATATTTAAATAAAACACTTAAAAAAGCATAAAATTATATATCTAGTGACAATTCCGCCTAATTTTCCTGTTATCTACGTGACGTCATAAACATCACGCAGCCTAACCGGAAGAATACCCGACTAGTTTCGCTTCTAAACGAAGCATCTTCAGGAGGTCTTGACTTACCGAGCGCACGATCGAGACTTCAGTCTCAGGCGGAATTGTCACTAGATATATAATTTTATGCTTTTTTAAGTGTTTTATTTAAATATTATTTAATGTTTTTTAGGATACTTTTAAAAGTATTTGTTATTATATAGTACCGATATTATACACCATATTAATATTAAAAATATTTAAGGGTGTTTAAGTTAAATTATGAGCGGCAATGTAAATTCCACAGAAACTAGTCATCACAATGCCAAAACTAATTAACTAAATTTAGTACACGAAGGCACTCGTTACGACACGAACCTAACGCCTTCTCTGCTAATAATGGATATCACTCACACACATAGATCGAGGTAGCTCTTATCTATGCTACACAGAAAATTCACACACACAAATCACGCACATCATTCTCAAATTCTCAATAAACTATACAAAAACTCTATTATCTATGCGCTTACACATGTATCGTACTGCACAAAACAAATTATAAATTGTATTTTTCCTACCCCCATGATACTTTTTTATTTGAGTCATTCTAATTACGAACTTGTAATATACTGTATGTTTAATAGAACATGTAGGTAATAGAATCTGTAAAATCGATTATTGCTTAACTAATATTAAAAAAAACATAGTAATCATTTTGTAATGTGTTGATAAATCTACGTACGTATAACAACAATGTTGACAAGTTTTTGTGAGTTAAATTCGCATTACCTTTTCAAAAGAGTGATACGTGTGCATGTAAATTATAAAAGGTATGTTCTATTTTTTCTTTTATTATTTTCTTTTCTAATTCAAGTAAGCTTAAATTTTAACCAACTTCCGAAAAAGGAGGAGGTTCTCAATTCATCTGTTTTTTTTTAAATTTTATGCGTGTTATCTCAGAATTCTTGAATGGGTGAACCGATTTTAAAAACTCTTTTTTGTTTGAAAGATGATGCTTGTCGTTTGGTCCCATTTAAGTTTCATCGAAATCGGTCAATCCGTTTTAGAGCTACACTTAAATAACTGAAAAATATTTACTTATCTTGATGATATAGTCGTTGATTAATGAATGGCAATCGATCCCGTAAGTAGTAATGGTCACTAACAAGATTGTTTTTTTTTTAATTGGAAGTTATTTCACACTTTTGGGTGTTGAAGTCGGTTCCATTATTTGATAAAGAAATTATCCAAGAAAAGGGGCTTGTTCCGCTTTGTTAGAATGATTATTTTACAAATAGGATTCTATTGTTACAGTTTCTAGGTTAGCCTGAACAACATCTTCGAACACATCATCGCTCACCATCAGGTGAGATAGTGGTCAAAGGCTAACCTATCAGGCATAAAAAAAAAGTTTCTAACAATTACTTTAAATATTTGTAATGATGTCTTGTCCTTGAGTATGTTCTGTGGGAGAAACTAGTCCTCCCTCAACACATGGTATCCTAGTATGGGGGCTAGTGTGAAACTTTCATGTTAGATATATTTTCATCGTATTATATTACTTAGACAAATTCTACTCAGATAATGTTAAAATTTCATATATCTGTCTGATCTCTGAACCTGATTTTTGCACAATAAAACTTATTATTATTACTCGCATCTCAAGCACGATAATATTCTTTTTATTATCTGATAGGCTAGCCTTGGGCTACTATCTCAACTGATGGGAAGTGATGATGCGATTGAAGATGTTGTTCAGGCTAGCCTAGAATTACTGGCTCTCAAGGACGGCTGCCAGAACACACCGTTAAGAGCTTGGTGACAGATTTTCTACTTGAGGGTGGAAGCTAGCCAGGCGGGCATTCGCAAAATGCCCTTATACCATGCTGTAACGACTGCCATCCTGAGACAATAACCGGGACCGACGGCTTAACGTGCCCTCCGAAGCTCGGAAGCGCTCAGTAGTAATATCACCAACGGTCACCCATCCAACTCATGACCGTGGCGAACGTTGCTTAACTTAGCGAACGGCTAAGCTAACTTTGCTACGAGTGCTTCTGAAAACGTCTTGTGAACACAAAAACAAAGTTGCAACGTTCGATTGAAATGACGAACAAGATAAATGAGATGAACCTATTATGTGTCATCCTTTTTTACACACAAAAACGGATCCCGTACTGTCATTGAAATATATCAGCTTTCACCGCCTGCATTTTACTTTTATTTAGTGGGCGATTACGTTTTGGTAGGTGATCCCGGATATTTAGTAAATTTTGTGGTATTTATTTTCATGAAGATACTTATTTTGTAAGCATTATACTCGTATTTTCAAAGCCAGCGATTGAAATTATGTTTGAGTGGTGTTATTAATCGTCTTAAACCTGGATTTTCACCCGCTATTTTAGAGATTATCGCTGACAAAATAAGCTTATCTTCTTCGCCGTTGTGAATTTTCGCTCAACAAAAGGTGAATGATATTGATAACAACTTAAATTGATTATATCTTTTAAAACTCCGCTAACAATTCTGCCCGCGGTTTTGCGCTTGTAATTAGATTATAACCCATTCACTAGGGCACTCTTTGCGATGAAAAGGCAGCATTTTTCATCTAATCATCCATACTAATATTATAAATGCGAAAGTAACTCTGTCTATCTAGCTGTCTGTCTATCTCCATTTCATGCCAAAACTACTGGATCGATTTGGATGAAATTTGGTATGGAAATAGGTTGATACGCGGGAAAGACATAGGATAGTTTTGTCTAACTGCGAAAAAATTGGTTATTGTTTTCGCGTGATTACCAACATATGCGCGGGTGGAGCTGCGACCGGTAAGCTAGTAGAATAAATTCCTACTCAAAAATAAACTAGTGGCTCCTCGCGAGTCAGCCCTGCAAAGCTTACAATTGACTAAGAATCACTGCACATGCCAATGGGAGAATGGGTAAAGAAATCCAAAAATCTAGGTATGTAATGGAAATAATATACGGGACCTAGCGAAGGCTAGTTGTATCATAAATAGGTAGGTAAGTAGTAAATATACAATAATTTTACATACTTGGTACTCAAATTAATATACTGGCTAAAATACATGGAAAATATAATATATAAAATAAAATATATTGATTATACAAGAGGGAGAGTGTATCATGTGAGTGTATGTCATAATAGTAATCTTCATACCAATCAATTATTCTCAATCAGATTCCATTGCATTGCAAGTGTGTTGTTTGTTAAGTGATGGAAAATTCGACAAGCGCGATGGAAAGCGCAAGCAGGCTTCCTGGGGTGCCTAGGAACTACTTCTGGAGCTGCTTGGACAATACACTATAAAAATCGACTTGTTGAAAATATCGATTATTGCATAGCTATTACCGTTGTTAGTGCGTGTGCGCATCTCTAATGCAAAATGCACATCCCTATCTAAGTCAGTCTAAAAAACTCAAATTCAGAAGACGGACGCGTCAATTAAAATCTCCGCTTTAACATAGAAACTTAAGTGATTTAAATAAAAACAGCTGTGTTGTGTCATCTCCAAAAAGGATACTGTCGTTTGGGGACATATTTTGGTAAGTCTGCTTGTATTGTCTTTTTCCAGGATCTTACAAACAATAGCTCTCCGATCGCTTTGGAATCTAATTGATTTCATCCCTCAATGTTGTGTGACCTCCTACGGTTATGCAACAGAGAGCCTATCATTTTTAGGCAACTGACGTGCACATCAGGAAAATGCCATTAAATTAAGCGCAGGCGTTCATACTTTCAACATCTTATAATGTGTTTTTGTTTCTCCGTTATTTTGCAAAAAAATCCAAAAACTTAATCGCGAAAAATAAATTATGAACTTATCAAACCTGCTCACAAAATTTCGTGAGAATCCGTTGAGAAATGCGACTTGTAGAGGAGAACAACCGGACATACGAAAGCATTTTTGTCTAAGTTGACGCTTCGCTCGAACTAAGTTCTCGCTCGGTAAAAAATCCGAAATGAAACATGCCTGAGGGTCCCCATACTCAAATTATCTTTAAAATCGCATATGTGCTAAGATGTCGAATTGAATAAAAGAAAACCTAATGTGTGGTGTTGTGGAACGGAACTCTCCTCGGTGAGGGAGTCCAATACGGACGTGACTGGTTTCTAAATCCATTAAGTCTACCCAATCGATCTTTATGCTATATATACAGCTAGAACTCTCCACGCCACGTAGTCTCATATGAAGCTAGGGTCAAGATTGAATTTCAATCACGTACGAACGGCTTTGTAACACAGTGCGATACTGAAATTAAAATTGTCATTGTGCTTGTGATTATCGGTTGGTTTTATATTTATGGAGTGGAGATATGTACCTCATCTCCGAATCTAAAGCACTAACGATTAAACAGATTCACATTAATTGATAACATTAATCACTTCTTTATTATCTCCATAACCAAATTGACTCAGTTTAGGAGGCAGGGTGAATAACATATGGCGGCATTAATATGAATCTTTACTGTACCTCAGTATTATAAACAGCAAGTTTACTACATATAAACGACAGGGCTAAATCGGTGTTTCGAGCACACAGCTATACTCGTGTAAGCACGCACACATTTCGCATGACAGAATATTTAGGGGGTCCTCTGTCTGTCTAGGTCCACGGCGCCGCTTACATACTATTACATACTAGTATTCCGGGAGTCTAATCTTAGTTCTATTTGAAGGTTTTTTTTATGTTATTGTGACGGAACAAGCTCGAGGCCTACCTGGTGCTAAGCGGATTAACGTCTGCCTATAACAGATGCATTTCACCTTGATATTGAGACATAGTTGTTAAGTATCATGTGCCTGTAATTTTTAATAAGGTATATCAAAAGCACTTCCTGTCTCAGTAGTTCTTAAAAGCACTTGTAGCGTAGTTTGCTTAGCCGTTCTTAACCCATCAGCAAAGTTAAGCATCGTCCGCTGTGGACATGGCTTGGATGGGTGCTTGCCATTGCTTGCCATGCTTGCCATGCTTCGGAGGTCATGTCAAAATGTCGGTTCCGGTTGTTGTCTTAGTATAGCAGTCGTTAAAACTTGTAGGGCATATTGCAATGACGACCAGGCTCAAGTTGAATATCTGTCGCCAAGCACCTAACGGTGTGTTCTAGCAGCTGTCATTCAGAGCCAGTAATTCTAGGTATGCTTGAACAAAACCGACAACCATTTACCATCAGGTGAAATACTGGTCAAAGACTATCCAATCAGAGATAAAAAGAATGTAGGTATCTATCCTTCTCTATTTATTTTTACGCCATACGTAGCAAACAAGCAAACGGGGCGCCAGATGGAATGCAATCACCGTCGCTTATGGATATCTGTAACACCCGTTGTGATAAAAACGTTGACGACCTTTTAATTTAAAGGCTCAGTCGATTCACCTTTTGAAGAACACCATGTTGTAGCTGCTCGTAAAGACCGTGAGAGGAAGCTCAATACATAATTAGTCATAATAATCATTCTGCTTTGATTGGAAGGTAGTGTGATTGCACAGTAATCGGTGTAAATTTTTCTATGGCTAGGGCATTCTTATATACCATAGTACATTAATGGATAATCATTTTTAAGAATTGGAAATAATACTAATAATTTCAGATAGAATAAGATAACTTCCAGCAGGACTTTAATCCGCAACCCCCAGATTACCGTACTGGTGCATTACCAATTATGCTATGGAAGCTTGTCTGGACAGTCGAATCTTCTCCATCTGTGCACGTATTTTTAAAGTTGGCGACATCTATCCAAATAGCAGAAGACTATTTACTTAGGCTGGTAGGTTGATATACGATCAACACTGTCCCGCTGGAAGTTATCTTTTTCCATCCGAAATAATTTTTATGTTTTCGTTTAGCATGCGTCAATGCTCTTATAAAATAATACTAATTGAAAATAATGATTTGAATACTTATCATATTTTTTTTTTATTGCTGATAGGTAAGTAAGCCTTTGACCACAATCTCACCTGATGGTAAGTGATGATTTCGTCGAAGGTGTTAACAAGCTTAACCTAGAATTACTATAATTCCCATACTTGGCAGGCGTCTAGGGGATCGCAAGGTAGGTAAGGCAATTTTTCAAAAAGTACTGTTGGCCACCCTTTGGTATTTTCTATTCATCGCCACCTACGATTCCCGTAAGAAGATCGAGGTGAAATTCTAGCGTGACACTTCCCGGAACACCTTTAGCTCCACAATAATACTACTTCTATTAATCTTATCCCAAGCACAATCATAATTATAGGCATGTTAACTCAAAAATCCATTTTCAGTGTTCGATTCAAATGACAAATAAGATTAAATGAGATGAACCTATTCTGTGTAATCCTTATGTACATCCATTAATGGATCTCGTGTTGTCATTGAAATGTTTAATGTAGCTTCCACCGCCTACGTTTCTCTTTGGTAAACAATTATGTTTCGGCAGCTAATCCCGGATATTTTGTGGGAACTATTTTCACCTTTTTATTTTGTAAGTATTGAACCCTCATTACAAAGCCAGCTCTAAAAATTTTGTTACATAGGTGATTAAAGCTGAATTTTCACCACCTGTTTTGAAGATTATCTCTGACAAAATAATCTTTTCTTCTTCTGCGTTGTAAATTTTCGCTCAACAAAACCTGAATGATTTTGAAAACAAAACCTTCGTCAACATCTTGAATGTATTATATATTTTTTTATTTCACCAACGCTTCTGCCGGTGTCTCTGCGCGCTTGTAATAAGATTATATCCCTCTGTCTCGGGCACTGTTTAGAAGTTTAGAATAAACAGGATTATCAATTTTGAAGCAGTTCAATGACTATAGCTATAAATGCACCCCCCAAGTCTTCATGTAGGGGTTTTATTAGGCGAGGAAACGAAAAATGGCAGAAATAAGGCAGCAGTGCCCTTTGAAAGACTACAATCAACAAGTCGCCTGCCAAGCATAGATATTATGATATACCGCCCCCTCATGATGGTGGCTTCATTCAACCACTGAATTTTGGACGTTGGTGGTGTGCCAGTATTTCTTTTTATGTATATGTGCGGAGTTAATTCTTGATAAACAATCCAATTTTTGATCTTTTTGGTAAACAAAAAGTTAGGTGCGGCATTAAATTCCAAACATTTGTAATCTTTAAAATAAAATAACCAGCTATTCACGACTATTACTATTTTCGTTGTCGTTATTATTTTGATTATGACACTAACCAAGCTCGCACCAGGCACTCCGCTGAAATTGTAAAAAAATCTGTAGCGAAGCTCTGTTAAAATTGCACACTGCTGGAAAACAGTTTTCGTACATATTTAACCGTTAGTAACATTGGCTAATTCAATGGGGGTAAACTTACACGTTTCGCCAGATGTTTATAAGTCGTATGTAATTTAGGGCACGGTTATGGTTTTCTAGTACACAGAAAAGAGAAAGCAATTTTATTTCTCTATGTTCTAGTAGGCACATAGCCAGACACATTGCAATTTCTGAGTTATTTTTCATTTTGAGAAACTCAACTACAGTAATCATCCGAATTGGATTCTTCGGGCGACCTATTTGTCAAAATTAGACTTGCCTAACTGGAGTTTGTTCTATTACTTCAACAGCAGTAGTGTGTTTTGGTTTGTCCTGTTTGAGTTTTTCCAATTAGCAGTAGTGTGTTTTGGTATCTGTCTTTGAGACTCTGTTCCCATCCTAAAGTGTGCCAGTTGACCACCTTTGACCGCTTCATAATCAAGTGGCAAGAAAGCGAGCCTCGCAGAAGCAATAAAAATTATAAACGGCCAGTGTTATCTTGTAATAGAGTCTTGTTTTCTTGTACCAAACAAACATTAAATATGCTCACCTTAAAACCGAGTGAACAGTCGTTCAACGATATTTTTATTTGAACTCTAATCACATATAAGTGCTTCCGATCAATCAGCGTATCCTAATTACAGCTATCATTCAAGTCAAACAGACCGATAACAGTTGATCACTCGATGAGCAAGTTCAACAAAGGCTCAACAATGGATTAACAATGGATTCGGTTGTGATTGATGCTACGAACTAGCTAATACTGTATCAAACTAAACATTTTTCTGAGTTATTAAGGGAACATTGATTAATGGTGTAAATATTATATTACCTTTATAAAGCTAACATAAAGTAACGCTAGAATAAAATATAAAAGTAACCTTAAAATAAAATATATATATGTTGTTAGCAAAAAAATAAGCTTTTATTTGGTACACAACCCTACCATATAAAGAATTTTATTATTTGGGATCGGTACAGTACGATACAATAGGTTTTTTCTAACAATACATAGAATATTACTGTTGAAAGTTTTAGCATTTTTAAATCCTGAAAGTATGAGGAGGCCGTAAGAGGCTCAAATGCCTCTCGCCTGGTTAAAAAGGGTTGTTTAAATGCTTTTACCAAGCCTGGCACTCTGCACTTTAACAGCCTGGCCACGGGGATCAGCGGTGCGAACGTCGATGCGGAGGGCGAGGCGACCATTCGCGCGGCACCATTTGCAGGCCTCGGGCAGTCACGTTCGCCGCCGCGACCAGTAGGAATTTCGACAAAGAAATGTCTTTATCGAAATTACCTCGATATTACAAAATTACAAATTTACCAACCAGAATTGGAGAAAAAAGTTAATGCAAATAGGATTTTAAGTGCCGCTGAAAAATAAAATAAAAAATCTACATAAGTATTTAAATTTATGCTTTGGATGGCCAGACTTCCAAATAGCTGGTCTAGCTAGTATTTCAGCAATAAAAGTCTTGGTGTTCATTTTTCGCGGCGAAAACAACTAAACTTGTTTAATCACTGCACTATTCGCGGCAACTGCTGCTCGACTCCGTGGCTCGCACCGTACTGATTCATGCCTTTGTTTTGCTCGTCCGCCGCGTGGCAAGTCGCCCGCGCGGTTCGCTCGGTACATTGCGCCGGTCGCATCGCCAGTCGCCGTTGCGCGTCTTGATAAGTACATTGCTACGAGTTTATTTAATTCGCTAGACGCTTCACCATTGGCACCGCGCGCATATTCGCATCGGCGAATGTTCCGTGGTCAGGCTAGATAGTTCAATAATTAATAAAAACTTAAAAATACGCCTCGTTCAACATTGTTTGAATTGATCGCGACAAACATCAAAATAATACGCGAGTTGTCTCGCTGTTTCGAGCACAAGATAATTATTAATATTGTAGTACGTCTTAACCTTCCGTAAACCACGTGGGTAAAAGTTGCGCCCTGCACTATGTGGAGTTTCCTATACCCAACATCTTTCTATATATAGAGAATATCTATTTAAAGTTTATTTAATACTTATTTATATTGTTTTTGGACTATTAGGAGTTATAAATAAAATAAATTTGTTAAGTTTAACGTTTTTAATATCTATAGGCATTGTAACAAAAATAGTGCTTTTTTAATAACTAAGAGGAGACCATGTTATTTGGCTTACCCTTATAAAATAAAACTTAACTAAAAACTTCTTTTTGCCCCTTATTTCAGGGCCTGATGAGAGAAGAAACAATAATAAAAACTAATCAAAAATACAAGCCTCAAATGTGGTACAATGGAGATTATAACGAGTATTTTTGTATTCATATTCATATTCATTTATTGGTATTATTCTATACACGTACTTATATCCCGAACTACATAACCGCTTCCAGTGCCTAGCTGCAAAACTCATTTTAGCGTTGACTTAAATACTAGCCCTCGCCATTGGCTCAAGGTGCTAAGCGTCTCAGTTAAATTAACTTATTTTAAGCACCATCGTACAATCTACTCGATGAGCTCTGGACTATATCACCCCACATACTAGGGTGCAAAAACGTTTGTTTTCGGTTACCTTCTTTTACTAGAGCTCCTTTGAAAAATAATTTAGTTGAATTATTTCTACTCTCATATGCATGTTTGGGTCAACTTTCTCGACAAAAATGCAGCTTTCAGATCCTTATGAGCTACAAATGAGTAAATACGGACTGACGGACAAACAGACCGACGACGGTGGACGGAGTCTCATTAGGTGATCTCCAATTTTCCCTCTGGGTACCAAATCTTACAAAGTATTAACGTTTTATCCGAAACACTGCCCTGATTTGGAATCTTGAGATTTGTGGTTATATCCACACGTCAAAGAAATTTATGGTCTTTTACACGACTGCCCAAAAAGGAGTGTTATGTTTTCATGGTTCATATATGTGTGTTTGTGAATTTATTCCACCATAACTTCTAAACGACTTACCTGATTTTAATTTATGAGATATTGTTAGATACGTCTTGATAACGCAAGTGACGCCGGGTACATAAAAAAATAAAAAATATAAAACAAACTGGCGGATGTGTAACGCCATTTTGTAAGTTTTTTTTCTTGCAAACCCTTTGAGTGTGGTATCAAAATAAAGTTTTAATTTTAATGGAATGATAAAAACGTTTAATGAAAATAAATAATTTGCAATCGAGCTTATAACTTATTAAATTAATTTAAACTTGTTTGATCCAGTGGTTTTCGGTATCGTTGCGGAGCACAGAATTCAGTGTAGCCATAGACTACTAACCTATAAATTGACTAAAATATATGTATTGAAACAAGAGCTCCCTTTTAGGGATAAAATATATAAAATTATAAGGAACACAATATGGGTATACTAAAAGTCATTTGAAGGTGATTCAATTTACGGTTTTTTAGGTCGAGAAGGCGTCTTGATCGATTTCGCGACTTTCAGTGTCGCTTCGTCTTGTAGTGCGTGCGCTTACGACCGCGCCCACGCATGCACTTCATTATGTATACATAGTCTAACTCTGATCTCTTTTTTTCAGGTAATATGCACCATGGAGGAATTAAACGACACCATTCTTATAAACGGCACGAACATGTCGGAAACTTACCAGCCGTATTCTCAGCGGCCCGAGACATACATAGTACCGCTGCTGTTTGCGCTTATATTTATCATCGGCGTGGTCGGGAATGGGACGCTGGTGGCGGTTTTCGTCAGGCATAAGGCCATGAGGAATGTGCCTAATACGTAAGAACAAGACATTTTCCATATATTTCGGATGTTTATATCTTAATTATGTTATGTTAGAAAAGGCTTACGATAAGATGAGTACGCATGAACTGTGTTCAGCTTTGTTTATGCATGAACTGAAAAGTAACCTGTGCTGAAATCCCTCTATGAAGATTCCACTGCTTGTATTAGAATAAACGGAACATGAACTGAACTTTCCACCCATACGTACTTTCTTATTTATTTATTGTTGATAGGCTAGCCTTAGACCACTATCTCACCTAATGGTAAGTGATGATGTGGTCCAAGATGTTGTTCACGCTATACTTACTGGCTCTCAAGGACAGCTATCGTAACACACTAGTTAGGTGCTTGGCAACATTTTTTTTTAACTAGGGTGGTATCTAGCCAGGCGGGAATTCGCAAAATGCCCTACCATCATGCTATATCGACTGCCATCGTAAGACAACAACCGGGACCGACGGCGACGGCCTCCAAAGCACAGAAGTGCTCAGTAGTAATGCGACTAATGGTCACCCATCCAAGTCATAACCGTAGCGGCCGTTGCTTAACTTCGCTAATCGGTAAAGAACGGCTAAGCAAACTTCGCTAGGAGCGAAAACGATACATTACTTTCGAATTATTTTTAATACCTAGTATTTAAACTCACTGACATTTTGCGTGCCTAATATCCATGTTTACCTATGCCTTATGTCTTTGTTTCTGGATCAGATATCCGTAAAATTATTTACTTTCAGAGTGATACTGACAAAAATGTTCTAATGAAAACATTTTATATGATTATCTATACTTATAATAAAACTGTAACAGGACCAATTCTGTACATGGCAGATATTTTGAAAAAAAAAAATTTACAGTACTCTGTAGCTGATACTGATGCCGAAACTGTATTTATTTTTATTTTTGTCTGTCTGTCTGTCTGTCTGTCTGTCTGTATCCCGGCCGTGCATCACTCCAAAACTACTGGATGGATTTCAATGAAACTTAGCATGGTTTGAGTTCATACTACAAGGTACGATAATTTAGCTTTTTATCCCGAAATTCAGCATGGTTCCCCTGGGAGAGGGGATGAAAGTCAAAATATACACTTAGTTGTAATTTATTAACGCGTAGTCCGATTTCTTACGTTCTTTTTAGGTTTCCGTACCCAAAGGGTAAGAACGGTCTGTCCGGCTGTCCGTCCGTCTGTCCGTCCATCCGTCCGTCCGTCTGTCTGACACCAGGCTGTATCTCAAGAACGGTGATAGCTAGACAGTTGAAATTTTCACAGATGATGTATTTCTGTTGCCGCCATAACAATAAATACAAAAAATTGGCCAAGTGCGAGTTGGACTCGCGCACGTTAAAACAAAAAATGGTTAAAATACGAAGTCTAATGTTGTATAGCTAATGGTACGGAACCCTTCGTGCGCGAGTCCGACTCGCACTTGGCCGATTTTTTTGTTAGAATAGTGGTACTTTAAAATTTATCCTGTAAATATTTCAAAGTCATCGGGTTTGAAGTTCAGAAATAACAAATATCACAACCTATATATTACGTTCCAAATAACTTGACATCCAGAATGTACAGGAACCGTTGAACGTACGGCTCATCTTAAGCTGGCGTTTGCACTTTATCGTATAGGTGTAATAGATAGGTCTGTAGTCGGACCACTCCAAAAGTTTCTGATATTAAAACAATAAAACAGTTTTTTTATTACGATAAGCACAATTTCCCTATGTATATTTTTCATCACATACAATGCTCTAATCAGTCTAATCTATATCTATAACAAGTTGGAGAAGGCAGGTAGGGAAGCGCGAGGGGTAAGACGCTTACATTTATCTATTTATACTCATAATAAAACTGTAACAGGTTCAATTCTGTACATTTCAGATATTTTGAAAATATTTTTTCAGAGCAATCTGTAGCTGATACTGATGCAAAAACTGTTTTTTTTTCTGTCTGTCTGTCTGTATCGCGGCCGCGCATCACTCCAAAACTACTGAATGGATTTAAATGAAACTTAGCACGATTTGAGTTCATACTACAAAGAAGGATATAAAATACTTTTTATCCCGAAATTCAGTACGGTTCCCTTAGGAAAGGGAATGAAAGTCAAAATGTAAAGTGAGTTGTAATTTATTAACGCGTAGTCCGATTTCAATCATTATTTTTTTGTTACAATAGTGGTAATTTAATTATTTTCCCGTAAAAATTTCAAAGTCTTCAGTTTTGTAGTTCAGAAATTACTGATAATGACAAACTAAATTTTTCGTTCTAAATAACTTGAACCGCGGAATGTTGAGAAACCCTTAAACGTACGGCTCATCTTAAGCTAGCATTCGCACTTTATCATAAAGGCTTAATAGATATATTATATCAGCCGCATTGTCTACTGCTGAACACAGCCTCCACCACTATGGGAGGGTTTGCCATAATCCCCACGCTTGACAGGCATCTTGGGGATCGCGGTGTGAGATATTAGTTCCTCAGAAAGCGCTGCTGCCCACCCTCTGTAGTGTTACTCTTTATCGCCTCTTACGACACCTACTACGGGTAAAGATGGGGGCGGTGACATTATAGCCCGGCACCCCAAGGACAGCCCGACAACTCACAGGCAGCCCAGAATCCCACGGGCAGCACGGCACCCTTATTTAGTTTTGCAAGCTTGCTACGATAAAACTCTAAAATGTGGTACATTCACCACAATCAGTTTTTATAACTAAATATCTTTCTTTTGCCGGATACATTTCGGAGACTGCGCAATGGAAGTGCACAATGTTGTCTTAGGTTTTCGCGATTGTTACACTTTGTAATTAAACAACTTTAAACGGTTTAAATCGCGTATATTTATCATTATTTTTGTCCCGACGTTATTTTGTCAATGAAAAATTATTCATTGAAAAAATAACTTACTTACTAAAAAAATATTGTGAGGATAGAACTATTTGTGAAATTTTACGTAAAATTTTGTTTGGAATATTTACGGGCGGCTATTGCCCGAAGAGGAATCTCTCTGCTTTTCACTACTAATATAAGGAATAACGATATAAAAATAGTATGTTTTTTATATTATTTATTTTGATTTTAATAACATGAGCAGAAACTATTTCAAATTAATGCGGCTATAGTCCAAGTAGGAATCGATGACTATCATACGTGTTAAGCACTCTACTTTCCATTTAAAATATGAGGACGGTAAAAAAAAATTAGTTTTTCTAAATATTTACTAAAAGTAATAAACATTAGTAGAAGATACAAAGATACACTAGGAGTTAGAACAATGAAATTTAGGGAAATTTTTAGTTAGTTTTTTTTAACCTACACTTTTTACCTTATATTTAGTTACTACCCTGCCAAACATAGTTGTTATTAATTTTTTTATAACAACAGAGTATTTTACAACGAATAATCTTAGACATATAACTTTGTTTACACCAATGGTTACAATTGTTACAAGTCATTCCGGCCCAAGAGAAGGAAGCATTTACTATGAGTTTTTCCCGGCCTTAGGTGGGAAGGAGCCTCTCCTACCCGCTACTCAGATCAAATACACTACTTTCCGAGAATGAGAAATAAAAAAAATATGTTTGATCTACCGTCAAACAAACCGCCACTTTAAAATCGAAATTCTAAAGAAACGCACAATGTACTTTGCTTCAACATTTATTGCGCGAACCGGGAAAGAACTCTCTGAGTTACTTAACTACTGTCTTCTGGAAAATACAATCCGGGAGTTTTGAAATCCAAAGTAAAAAACTCCATTCTGAGCTATGGTTTACTATAAGAGTACTTCACCGCAGACCACAGTGTTGCTTAATATGGGATAAACAGTGCACAAATGTGAATAATTAGTCTGCAGGTACGGCAATCACGAACGAAGTCGCGGGTACAGCTAGTTTTTAATATGGTTGTTGTCTTTTGTTTTGATACTGTAGACACTCTGTACCAACCTCACATGGTCGGGATACGAATAGACATATAATACTGGACATTATTGGAATTCTGAGTATTCTGTTATAGGGAAGTTGCTTGCGGTTGGTAGCGAAAATTTAATCACGGTCCCGGGGCTCTCTTCGTTCATTTGGCTTCGGGGAATGAAGTTGTTACGTATTTGCCTAACTCTATATGCTCTATATCAAAATCTACAAAGGTATATTAAAGGATTACCCATGGAACGTGTATGATACAAGGTGCATAATTCATTTCACTATTCTTTCGCTTATTTGTCAATGTTATTGCCGCAGAACAAATACGAGGCCCACTTGGGGGCGTAAACCCCTATCTATAACAGATGCATTCCGAAACAAGTAACAAACTGCACTGCGCCCATCGACCTGAGATATACAGTTATAAGTCTTTTATATCTTATGTTTCATGATTTACTTACTAGCTCTTAAAGACTGCCCCCGGAACACCCTGTAAAGTGCTCGTCGATATATTATGTTTAACTTGAGGGTGGTAGCTAGCCCGGCCAGCTCACAAAATATTTTCAACATGCGATGAAGCTCAAGCCAACGGTAAATATCGAAACATGAACCTGCGGCACGGCAGTCAATAGCTATATAACCACTCAGCTATCACGGCTCCATATGTCTGTGCTCTAATTAAGGGCACATTTCGTCTGCCTCATTAACGCCAATCGCTAATGATAGACATTTGAAATTCGGAGTGGAGTTATAATTATACATCGTAGGTGTGGAATTATTGATATATAAGCCCTGGGCAAAGATATTCACTAGTGAATATTCGAATGCTTCAAGAAACATAGTACGATGTCTCTGTTCAACATGATTTATTTGAAAACCACCGTGTTTTTAGTAAAATTCTATTCCTAATGAGAAAATGGGATTAGTTTGTATGCAAAGTTACAAGTTAAGGTATAAAAAATATAAGAAAATTTTGATTCATTACTTTTTGACACAATTAATGCTTATTTCAAATTTTAACCTTCCTTAATATAGCGAATTACATTTGACCTCGAGTATTTTTTTTCCCCATACACTCGAATGACGGGGAACTTATTTTTTAACCGACTTCCAAAAAAGGAGGAGGTTCTCAATTCGTCTGTCTGTTATTTTTTTTTTATTGTTTGTTACCTCAGATGTCTTGATTGGGTGAACCGATTTTGAAATATTTTTATGTTTGAAAGCTTTATTATGTTAAGCTATTAAGTATGTTTTGAATAATTTCACTGATTTTAGAGAGATTTTAGATTGACAGGACTAAATAGAGAAACACTGATAATTTAGAGGTTTCTAATGTGATGTCGTAAATAAACACATTTTTTGCGCTTACATTGCAAACGCTGGCTGAACTGGCGAGATAGATTAAAATAATGTACTACAGTATTGTACACCTTAAAAAGGGCTACAAAAAAAATTGCAAATGTGTATATAACTATTTTTTAATTATATATATAATAATAACTATAATATAATATATAATAATAACCCACAATAATTATTTTTTTATCCTTTACCTTTTACGAGAAATAATGGCTTATTTATGAAACGATTTAAAGCAATACAGTATTAATCCTTATCCAATTAAGTACCTAAAATACATTGTGCATTTAATATAGATCAATATAGCTCTTTACAACGTGTTATTTAAATGAATGTTTTCGAAGTTATTACAGATTATTTAGTATCAGCATTGCACCCGTGCGAAGCTGGGGCGGGTCGCTAATCTAAGATAAAAATATAAAATTAATAAAAAAATATTATGTTAAGAATATCTCAGAATGATAGAAGTCTTTTTTCTCTGTGTTATCTACAAAAAAATCGTTTCTCATAATATTTGTTTGTGACCGCATTGTGTATATATTTTTATATTAATAATAACAAATATTTTTTAAATATTTTAAGAAAACGTCAAATTAATATTTCAATAAAACAATTAAAAAATACAAAAATATATCTAGTGAAAATTCCGAAATTCTCGAGATTACTCGATCGTGCGCTCGCAGAGTCAAGATCTCCTGAGGATGCTTCGTGTAGAATCGAAACGCGTCGAAAAAATTCTTCCGGTTCGGCTGCGTGGCGTTTGTGACGTCACGTCGGCTTAGCAGGAAAATTAGGCGGAATTGTCACTAGATATATTTTTGTATTTTTTAAGTGTTTTATTAAAATATTAATTTGATGTTTTCTTAAAATATTTAAATAATATTTGTTATTATTAAATATGGATTTCCGCAAAGTAACGCCTGAATCTATTAATTTTCATATTACTTCCTACCTTTGAAGCGGACCATAAGGTCAGTAACAAATTACAACACAAAGTTATCCCATTATTAAATTTGATCAAAATCAAATCAAATTTGTAGATATTACACGATGAGTCTATATATAGATCAAGATACAGTTATGTTTTAAAATCCTCCAAATTTCTTTTTTTGCTCTCTTTATGATTTTTGGCTTTGAATTAAATTAATTTCTGATTTTTTGTCCAAGCTTTCATTACTAAAAAGCTACACCACCTCGAGGCTGAAATTTATAGTTGCATTATTCACGGTCACTTTATTATTATTATTTAATTAATTCGCGCTACTCGAGTCACGAGATATTGTAGAACTTTATTAAAAATAATATTTACACCAAGTTTCTGCGGTCGAGATTTAATAAAGAAGACCGGCACCTACAAAGTTAGCTAGGAAGTCTGTGCAATATTAATTTTAAGAGGAACTAGTACTTCGTATCTAGCACACAAGCTGTTTAAATAGAGTCTGAAGGCAAAATACAAAATGCTAAGGGGACTTATAAAATTATAGCGAAAAGAAAGTTTTTAATCCTGAGCGGAATTTGACCCCACAACCTTCCGTCTCATACATGCTCTGTTTATCTAAGCAACCGTTGCGATGGTTTACCACAGTAGCTCCTATGTCCCAGCCCCAGGGACGGAAATTCCCAAACTGTATCAGCTGGACTGTCCACTGCTGAACACCGCCTCCCCCATTATGGGGGGGTTTTCCATTATCGCCACGCTTGTCAGCCAAATTTTCCAGTGCTGAACACAGCCTCTCCCACTATGCGGGGGTTCGCCATAATCTCCACGCTTGGCAGGCGTCTTGAGGATCACAGTGTGAGATATCTGTTCCTCAGAAAACGCTGCTGCCCACCTTCGGGTGGTCTTAGTTGCAACTTACGACACCCACGGGTAGAGATGGACGGTTGCTGGGCTAGAAAGCCCAGCAACCCACGGGCAATTCCCAAATGCGGTTGAAAGTTTACCTTGCTTGAAAGTTTGCATTTCTTAATTCTTATTATATAGTCTTTTTCTTGTAATAATTTATTTGCATTGAGGACCCCTCTTTAGGTGAAGGCCTCTTCAAGTGCTTGCCAGTTCAACAGGTCATCTATATCTCACCTTTTCCATTCAATGTCCTTACTGTTGATACTTATTCGTCGGTCCATCGTATTAATGGCCTATCTCTATTACGTGATCCTTCTGGTTCCTTCCATAAGGTAACATTTTTTGTTCATCGTTTATCAGTATTACGTGCCAAATGGCCTGCCTCGTCCATTTCAGTTTTTGAGAATGCTCTTTAACGCTTGTAGATTTTGTTTTATAATGTATATCAGAGCTTTTTATTTTGTATGTTATGACCAGTGTTTCTTGCAGTATAAGCCTAGCGGAATCGACTAGGGACTGTCATGCAAGATGTCCATGGTCAGAATCTTGCCATAAGCTCCACCTCTAGTGGCACGGCATTTTGCTAATACCCGCCTGTCTGACTACCATCCATATGTTGCCATAAATAGAAACACGTGAAATTGTGATTAATTAGTCGGAAATAAAAAAGAGGGAATGAATTAACATGATCACTGCCAACTTTCACCGAGAAAGTGGTTCTCCGTGAAGGTTTGTAAGTGCTTGTAAGCACTCACATATATTTTCTTTTACAGGTACATCCTATCCTTGGCGCTGGCAGATCTTTTAGTCATCATCACATGCGTACCTTTCACCTCACTTGTATATACACTTGAGTCGTGGCCATGGGGTGCGACAGTATGTCGAGTGTCAGAGGCAGCAAAGGACGTCAGTATTGGAGTGTCAGTGTTCACTTTGACGGCGCTTTCAGCTGATAGATACTTCGCAATTGTGGATCCATTAAGGAAACTGCATGCAACAGGTCAGTGAACTTTTCCTCTAATATCGCATTCTTTAGATAACTTCAAAGGTTGAAAAACTGTACTATATTTTTTACTTTATACTACTTGAAAATCGATCCAAACCCGAACACCGCGTTCCAGTTTGGCAGTTCCTATCTCTGTAGTAAATACTGACTGATTTGCCTTCTTTTATTGAAGAGTTCTATCGTGTACAGCTCCTTTTTGTTAACGTTACATCGACAAGTGAAAATGAGTATGTACAACATTAATGTAGTCAAAGCTAATTAAGTATGCATTATTAGGAATAACTAGTCAGATCTCTCCCAAATGTATATGATCACATGACAGACAGCTTTCGAACGTAAAAAAAAACATCTAAATCGATACACCCAGTAAAATATGTGATAACTCACAAAAAATATACCCAACGAATTGAGAACCTCCTCCTTTTTTAAAGTCAATTCAAAAGTGACTTATATTGGTGTGATACTTTCAGTTCCGTAATGGTCTTGCCTTTGGCTCGGGTTGCAATGCAATCTCGAGAGTAATGACTAATGCTCGTGCATTTTCTACGTTGTATTTCAATGCAGTTGCAAAACAAACACGAAGAAATATAGAGGAAATAGCAATAGTCTACTAATATAACGTAAAAACCATTCGTATTGTAAATGGTGGTTGGGCATTTTGCGAATGACCGTCCGGCTCCCTCGAGTAGAAAATCTGTCGCCAAGCACCTAACAGTGTGTTCCGGCAGCTGTCCTTTAGAGCCAGTAAGTATAGGCTAACCTGAAAAACACATCAACACCTACCATCAGACGAGACAGTGATCAAAGGTTAGCTTATAACAAAGAAAAAAATATGTTAAAAATACTCGTGTTTTATTATGAACCTAAAAGCAATTCAATAAGAGTAACTTCACGAGCAAACATGTAAAACTTATTTTATTATCAAGGCTTAGACCAATTACCTTAAACCACAAACTAACTTAATTGAACTTATCGAAACTTCTCAATACTTTTCAAAACAACCTGGCATGAAACATATAATTTTCTATTATGAAAGGTCAAATATGAGTTCATTTGCGATAGGTATCACAAATTCCCTAATGTCAGGCATGTGTTAATACAATCCTATTTACCCTTTCGATTTGTTGCTGATTTCCACCAGGTCCTCGATCAATAACACACAAAATATAACTTTTGTTTTACTATAACAATATTGCATTCGTTTATATTCTTTTATTATTAAACAATTTTGGTTGAGACGCTCCTGGCCAGAAAACGCCTTATAAGAATTAACTTTTCTCAAAGAAAATACGCAGCTATTAAACTGAAAAAAAAAATGTTATTTTAAAGCATATTCGTGAGGGGAATCATAAATCGGATACACATAATAAATAACTTCACTTCACATTTTTTTTTTTAATAATTTTAAATGCATTACATAGGTTCAAAGAACTTTATTTCTCTATCTAAAATAACTTAAGTCTGTGGAAAGCCTCGCCTTATATGGTAAGTTTTATGGACTGCCGCACTGTGGTCAATGATTTGAAGGATTCAAATCCTTGTGAAACTACAAGGTGGTAGGGAATTTTTCGTTTTCTCTCCTGCCTTTTCTACCTTCAAGTAGAAAGTGTTAAAACTTAACGGTGTTTTACGGCAGGTGTATATTATGTGAGCTATTCTGGTTCTGATATTCTGGTAGGATTCCCTGTGTCGTGGAGATCCAGTTCTTTACAGCATGAGTTTAACATATTTTTTTTTTGTGCTCAATAGGTTAGCCTTTGACCACTATCTCACCTGATGGTAAGTGATGATGTGGTCGAAGATGTTGTTCAGGCTAACCTAGAATTACTGGCCCTCAAGGACAGCTGCCGGAACACACCGTTAGGTGCTTGGCGACAGGTGTTCTACTTGATGGTGGTAGCTAGCCAGACGGGCATTCGCAAAATGCCCTACCACCATGCTATAACGACTGCCATCCAAAGACAACAACCGGGACCGACGGCTTAACGTGCCCTCCGAAGCACGGAAGTGCTCAGTAGTCATGTCACCAGCGGTCACCCATCCAACTCATGACCTCAGCGGACGTTGCTTAACTTTGCTGATCGGTTCAGAACGGCTAAGCAAACTTCGCTACGAGCGCTTCTTATAACTAATGGACTAATGATATGCAATTCAGTAGCCTGTGCAATCTTTCTTTTAGATAGTTATGCATCAAAAGTTTTGTTTGTCACAATATGATGTCACCTATAGTAACAAGATTATTATAGTTTAAAATTGAAATACAGTTATAGTTACAAAATTATTAAAGTTTAAAATATATGAGTACGCTTTTGTGGCAGCCTATAAGCATGTCTTGCTACCATAATTATATGTAAATATTTTATCATACACAATATGATTATTTTTATTATGTTTATTATGTTGGAGAGCATTTTACGAATTATCACTTAGTTACCCCCTTAAGTAGATAATCTGGCACATAACAGTGTAATCCTCAAAGCTAAGTGAAATTCTATGATACTATTTTTTCACTCCGTTTTATTCCTATAAACTTGTTAATGCTTCAAATATTATTGTGACGTTAATATCGGGAATAGGTGTTACATAAGGTGTTACCTACAAAACATTTACGAATCTATTTGTCTGTTGATTAGGAGGCTGTGTTTAATTTAAACTCAAATTTATTTTGTAATTTTGGCTTACAAACACTCAAGACATCCCTGGATTTTCTTTATTTTCTAAAACTACCAGACGCTTTCTTTTACTTGTAAAAACAATTAATCGATTTGGCCGTGGCCTAATTGCTTATTAAAAATTAGTAAGATATAAGATAAATCAACACAATAAAGCCTCTCATTCTCTCTCATTCCAATTCCAGCGTTGTTTCTTTTTTTCTGCACATAATTACTATCGTACTGCCAGGTTTAAACGAGAATTTACCTTTAGCTACAATATATGCCGTTTGCAATATATGGTTTCAATTAATGTATTTGTAATAAGACATACAGTCACATTTTTTAAGCACTTGTGAGATTTGTCAAGATAGAGAGCATTCATTAATGCAATCATATAGGCTCAATCACTTAAGATGTATGGCAGGAGGCGATTCCATGTAATAAGTTACTATTAGTTAAGTAATTAACCACCTAACTTACTAGGTTTTCTACAAAAAGGGAATCATAAGACAAACTTAAAAGTACAAGATTTATAGGAACACATTGAGTACTTTATTAAACAGAATACATTAGGTTCACATCGATTAATTCTGTACATGGTTCTATTTAACATTCACAATAATATAATTAAATGGGCAAACTATTTTGGATCAACAATGCCGACAAACCTAGACCCATACACGACACGTAAACAGCAGCTAAGTTACACTAAATAGATCAATAATAGGGAATAATAGAACACTTAATCAGCAATAGGTCACGATGCGGCAGTCACTTGTGCAGAATAAATAAAGAGAGCGCAGTCTTTTATTTTTTTTTTTTTTTTTTTTTTAGGGAGGACATAGATGCTGGCTACCGCCTGTGCGGTCGTCCAGCTCCACCGGGTTTTGGGCGAGGGCCTGGCCCTACAATAGCCCGGGAGGGAGAAGTGCCGAAGGCACTTCTCCCGAGACGGGCGTAGAAGGCGAAAAGCGCTTTCTACCTCCGTCTCCTGCGGACGCCGAAAACGTACCGCTATTATAGGAGGGGTTGACAGCGAGCTCAAGGGCACCACTGTGGTTCGGACCTCGGCTTGTCTCGCTGTCGAGAGACATGGGGGGGATCGGAGCAAAATGCCTCTGTGCAACTGCAGTGTTGCACAATTGGGCCCTACTGAATAATACTCTTTGACTATTTGGAGAGCAATTTATCGTGACCTTGTTTTTGCCTCGAGCTCGCCGGCGAGCTCGGTGTTTGATTGTGTGACCTCTGATTACCTCACACCTGGGGATTTTACCTCGACGACTTGCGGATAACGCTAAAGCTGCCAACGTAATGGCTGCGATGGGGTCATCCGGGTCGTCTAATACCTGCCGTGGTCGGCGACGGGGGGGTTTGAAAAATGGGATAGAAGAGGCAGTCGAGTAGTTCGATGCCTGGACAACCAATGGGTTCGGGTGGTGGGGCGCTCGATCAAAGTATCGGCGGGCGCAGTCCTTATTGAACTGCGCTAGAGAGGGAAGGTTTAAGTCGCAATGCAACTCGGTGTTCCGGATATACCACGGAGCGCCGGTTGCACTACGAAGAAAACGGTTTTGAATGACTTGAAGCTTATGGAGATGGGCCTCACTAGCATGACTAAACACTACTGATGCGTAAGTCATGATGGGGCGGATGCAGGCAGTGTAAAGTGTCTTCTTATTTCTAAGAGACATTTTACTCTCTTTGCGAATCAGGGGACCAAGGCGACCCATTACAAAGGCCGCTCTGTTACGGACGGTTGTTATATGATCGCTAAAGGTGAGATTCCGATCAAGGGTGACTCCGAGATATTTTGTTTTACTAACCCAGGGGATGGGTTGGTCGAACAAAGTTAAAGGTTGCGGGTAACGGGGGCGGCCCTTCTCAGTAAAGTACATAGCTGCACTTTTAACTGGGTTGACCGCGATGCGCCATTTACGGAACCAGTCACCGATCTCGGTGATGGCCCGTTGGAGGGTGGGAATGGACTTTCTACTGATATGCCACCCAGTGGTATAAATAGCGGTATCATCCGCGTATTGGGCTAATAGGACGGTAGGCTGAGAGCGTGGGATGTCGCTGGTATACAGCGCGAATAGAATGGGTGATAGCACGGAGCCCTGAGGGACTCCGGCTCTGACTGGGTGGGGGGAGGAGAGGGTGCCTTCCACGCGATAGCGAAAGCTTCTGGCTTTAAGGAAGTCTTGTAGGATGAGCACAAGACGTTCTGGCACGCCAAATTGGTATAGCTTGTAAATCAAGCCATTGTGCCAGACTTTGTCAAAAGCTTTCGCTACGTCGAGGAAGACTGCTAGCGTTGTCTGGGGTTTGGGGTACTTGTTAAAGCCCTCAATGATGTGCTCCGTGAGGCGGTGCACCTGTTGGACGCATGAGTGTCCGGGCCTGAAGCCAAACTGCTCATCTGGGATAAGGTGGTGTTCCTTAGCATGGGACTGGAGACGGTTTGCAAGTAACCGCTCGTAAAGTTTGCCTAAGGCACTGAGGAGGCTGATGGGGCGGTAACTGGTGGGGTCAGATGAGCTTTTGCCTGGTTTGTGAATGCCAATGACATTTGCACATTTCCAGGTGTCTGGGAATAAGCAGTGGCTCATAGCAGCATTGAAGATGCTGACTAGGAGATGGATGAGAGGAGGAGAGAGGGTTTTAAGAACCCTGTTGGAGATGCCATCGGCACCGGGGGATTTGCGCGGTCGGAGGGCCTTGATCAGTCTCGCCACCTCAGCGTAAGTCGCTAAGGTGATTGGTGGGAGTTCAGAGGTGACCACAGAGCTTTTACGTTCGACTTCAGCATCCACCGAATCGAGGTGAGCTTGGTCAACGTGATCTACGTTAGGGGAACACTGAGCCTCTAGGCTATCAGCTAGGCACTCAGCTTTGTCTTCGTCAAAGAACGCTGGGACTAGTGGGACTGGTCTGTATAAGGGAGGCATGTCGTTGTAGTTACTTCCTTTCATACCTCGCGCCAAGTCCCAATAAGCCTGGTGGCTTGGCACGAGGTTTGAAAGTTTGTCACCCCATTGTTGATCACGCAACTCAGACATGCGACTTTGAACCATGCGTTCAAAGTGGCGTTTCTTAGTTTTGTTCTCTTTACTGGGGTAAGAGTCGTAATGTCGGGTCACTGCTTTACTTTCCGTCACTAATCGTCTCACATCCGCTGGAATGACAAGGCGCCGGTCGTCCGGCACCATGACCTCCTTTGCGGATGCACCTACTACGGTGGAGAGGTGATTAGTGAACGAATCGATCGCAAGGGTTACGTCATCTTTAGTCAGGATGTCGTCAGGGATCTTGTCAAGGTCCGGTGAACTGATAGCCTTTAGGGCAACGCCTAATTGCTTCCAGTTCACTATCGTCTTAGTGGGGCGGGGGAGGTCTGTTGTTGGGTCGGGACCTAGTCGCAGTATAATGGGTCGGTGGTCAGAGTGAAGCTCGTGAACCACTTCTATGGAGCGTAACTGGAGTGTTACGCCTCTGAGTAGTGCCATGTCAAGCAAGTCAGGTCGAAAGTCTTCCGTGTGAGGGTAGTGAGTGGGCTCAGTGGGCGCAATTATGTCAAAATTAAGTTCTGCGACTAGTTTTTCAAGTGCAATGCCTCTGGGATTGTTGACGTTACAATTCCATAGGATGTGCTTACTATTGAAGTCGCCAATCAGAAGGACGGCGCTTCCTAATGAGAACAATGCTTCTAAGTCAGCTCGGACGATCGGCTTTTGACAAGCTTGGTAACAAGACGCTATGACTATAGGTTGATGACCAGTCATAGCTAGAAGGCAACAAGATGCTTCCATATTAACAAGAGTCGGGGTAGGTAAGGGGATGCAGTGCAGGGACCTTTTGTAATAGATAAGAGTGCCTCCCCCACGGGAGTTCACTCTATCATTGTACGAACCCTCCAAAACTCCGAAATCAAACTTCAGGTTGGTTTACAGAAAAATCATTTATTGTCAAACATATTATTCACATCAAGAAGTTCAGATAACGTTTGCGTGTGTTAAGACTTGTTGGTGCCATCTATTGTGTTTCAGCTGAACTAACACCCTATACGTCATTCCAAGATGGCCGCCATTTAGATAGGCAGCTTCATGTATAGACAATAGATGGCGCTGAGCAAACTAACATATTAATTTTAATATTTACATAGATAACTTAGCGTCTAAACATACCGCCAGCCATGAACGTATTAATTCAATCGTTCATAACACAAAAACAATAGAAATAAAACACATAATGATAGGGCGGGCACATATGACAAAACCTGTGTAAATAACGTTCTGTGGACTGTATATATATTTAGGTTGCCGGCAGGACGACAACCTTAGACAGAGGTCGCTTTATAATTGAACTTAATCTAGACTTAACGCTCACCACACGCGTAAGCCCATCCGAACCAAAGTGCTTTGCGGTGATAATCCCGAATAGCCATTTAGCTGGCGGAAGATCATCTTCCTTGATGAGCACAACATCACCGATCTTTGGCTCGGAAACTACGTCCTTCCACTTATAACGATGTTGTAACTGAGTCAAATACTCCTGTGACCACCTACGCCAGAAAGTTTGTAGCATTCTTTGGGTAAGATGCCATCTATGCAATGAAGAAACATTGGAGTCTTCATAATTTCGATCAGGTACTGTAACCAGGGCTTCGCCAACAAGGAAGTGACCTGGTATAAGAACATCCGGTTCATCCGGATGATCGAGAATCGGACAAATTGGCCTGGAATTCAGGCACGCTTCGATTTGTGACAACAGAGTTGTCATTTCTTCAAATGTGAGAGTGCTCGTTCCTATAATTCTCTTCAAATGGCCCTTGACGGACTTGACGCCTGCCTCCCAAAGCCCTCCGAAGTTCGGAGAATGTGGAGGAATAAAATGCCAGTCCGTACCATTACATGCAAACCAGTCAGCTATTTCAGGGGCTAAGCTGGATCTTTCGGAGTTGAACAATAACTTTAATTCCTTCGAGCCACCCACGAATGTGGTTCCGTTGTCACTCCATACCTCTGCCACATGTCCTCGTCTAGCAACAAAACGCTTGAAGGCAGCTAAGAAGCTCTGAGCTGTCATGTCGCTTACAACTTCGATATGGATATTTTTTGTAGCCATGCAGACAAAGAGGCATATGTAACCTTTGGTAGAGTGATAGCCTCGACCTTTTGAGGGGCGGATTCCTATGGGACCTGCGTAGTCAACTCCACTTCGACGGAAAGGTCTGCTAGCCGTTACACGAGCTTCTGGTAGCTGGCCCATCATCTGTTGCGTAGTTTTAGCCGAATGCCTTACACAGATTACACACTGTCTAACGTATTGCCGAACGAGACTCTTCACATTCATTATCCAATACTTGGATCTCAAAAATGTGATCATCAGTTGTGGTCCTCCATGGCAAGTTCTTGCGTGAGCATCGGCAACTAACAACCTCGCTAAGTTTGAATTTTGTGGTATCAAGATTGGATGCTTCGTGTTTGTGTCGAGATTTGATTTTTGCAGACGACCACCTACTTTTAAGATATCGTCTGCGCCGAGGAATGGACTCAGTGAGGTAAGTTTGCTTTTCTTATTAATACCTTCATTCTTCTTTAATTTATTTATTTCACCTTGAAACCATGTTCTTTGGCACAGCTTGATACATGCATCTAAAGCCCTTTCAAGTTCTTCAGCAGTCAAGAGACCTCCGGACTTCGGCGTCAAAAATCTTCTGCAGTACGCAACAACTCTTTTAAGTCGGGTCAAGGACGAAAATTTGGTAAGAATATCGTTCTCCGTGTCTGGGCAGGTAATCGTATGACTTTTAACATTCCTTTCTTCCAATTTTGTGTCTTTGTTACCTGTTTTATAGTCTAAGTTTTTCTGTTTCAGCCACTCTGGACCTTCCCGCCATAACTGAAGCTGAGCGCATTCCGACGGTTTAACTCCCCTAGACGCACAATCTGCTGAATTCTGCTGTGAGGAAACGTATGCGACTTGGTTGCTCTCTAGAATCGTAAGTATATCTGCGACTCTATTGGCAACAAATGTCTTCCACCTACTGGGATGGCTCTTCAACCAAGCTAACACAACCGATGAGTCAGTCCAGGCGTGCATATGTTGCTTCGGTACATTCAAAACATTGGAAACCTCCTGAAGCAATTTTGCTAGTAAAACGATCCCGCATAATTCAAGTCTCGGAATCGAAACCTGTTTTATGGGGGCAACCTTCGTTTTTGAGGTGATCAAATTGACGTGAATGGAACCATCATTTTTAATGACGCGAGTGTACACGACAGCAGCATATGCCACGTTTGATGCATCGGAAAACCCATGTAATTCTGTGAGCTGGTCATCAGCAGACGAGTGAATCCAACGAGGGATACGAAAATTGGTAAGTTGATTGAGGCCCCTTCTAAAATTAAGCCAATCATTCATAAGTGTTGGTGGCAATTCTTGGTCCCATTCAATCCCAGTAAGCCATATTCGTTGAATGAAGCACTTCGCCGTCACTATGACAGGTGCTACCCAACCGAGGGGATCAAATAGTCTTGCTATATCGGATATGACCCTTCGCTTGGTTACAGGTGTTTCTGGAGCAGAAAGCTGAACCGTGTACTCAAACTCGTCGGATTTCCTGTTCCAAGTAAGTCCTAGAATTTTTGTCACAGTATCATCAGTTTTTAGTTTCAGGTTGTCGTTTGATAATCGCTTCTCTTCGTTCATATGCTTAAGCAGTTCGACACTACTTGTGGACCACTTCTGGAGCTGAAACCCTGCACGACCAAGTAGGTCTTTAGTCTGCTGATAGACTTGGATGCCTTCTTCAACCGTTTGACATCCCGTCATGTAATCGTCAATGTAAAATTCCTTGAGAACTCGGTTCGATGCAAGTGGAAAGTCCTTTCCTTCGTCGAGTGCAACTTGCTGCAATGACTTTACAGCCAAGTATGGAGCTGCCGATGTGCCAAAGGTCACTCGTGTGAGTTGAAGGTGCTGCATTTCATCATCAGGATTTTCTCGCCACCAAAGACGCTGAAAATGTACATCGGCTTCGGATACTTTAATTTGTCTATACATCTTAATTACGTCAGCTACGATACATATTGGGTAACAACGCCAATTCATCAGAATGTGGCATAGTTCTGGTTGTAGAGTAGGACCAACTAACAGATCCTGGTTCAATGAAATTCCATTAATGCCCGGACATGACGCATCGAAGACAACTCGAACCTTCGTCGTGAGCTTGTCATTTCTCACGACCGCATGATGCGGCAAGTAAACTGCTTCAGATTTATCTTTTTCTTGAACCACTTCCATGTGTCCAAGCTTTAGATACTCGTTAATAACCTTGACGTACTCCTCTTTCAGTTGTGGATTCTTCAAGAGACGTTTCTCTAATAAAAGAAATCTTTTCTGGGCAATCTGCTGGGACCTTCCATATTTGCACTGAGGATCTGGAGTGCGAAAGGGTAATCGGACCACGTATCGACCAGAGTTATCACGTTGAGTCGTTTTCGAATACAATCTTTCGCATTCTTGTTCTGCTTCAGTCAGGTGTTTTTTATTAACTGAATAATGATCTGATTCCAGTTCCCAAAAGCTCTTCAGAAGATCATTCGCCTCGGACTGAACTGAATGCATACTCACAACAGCATTATGGCAAGCTAAGTTGCCAACGTTTTTCACTTCGCCAGATAGGATCCAGCCAAGTGTTGTGTTTTGAGCTACTGGAGAGCCTGGCGGACCTCTTATTAACCCTTTCAATAAAATCTGACTGTGAACTTCAGCGCCTAGTAACAGGTCGATTTTATTTGGCGTGCCATATAATGGATCAGCTAATTCAACTGATGCCATTACTGGTAAGTCTCGAACGAACACCTGTCGTTCGGGCAGAAGAGTTGTCAATTTATTTAAAACATAAGCTTTGATCGGAATCACAAAACTGGGATCTAGACGCGATTGAATTTTCAAAGAAACCATTGACTTACAAGCAAGAGATGCTTGTGGATCAGCGCCTAGACCTGAGACTAGAGATTTGACTGAATTTTTCTTTAATTTCAACAACTGGACCGAGGACTCCGTAATAAACGAAGCCTGAGACCCCTGATCGATCAGAGATCTTAAGCAAAAAGTGGTCCCAGTAGTTGACTGAACATTCACTAAAGCTGTGGCTAATAATACTTGACTGCTGGCTGTAGCCAAGCAGGTCATGGCTTTAGTCAACGCACTTGCAGATGACGTTGCTGTGACGCCATCTCCCTCATTCGACTGATCTATTTTTGCTTCACCAATTGATTTTGGAGCGTTCTGGGGGTGGAGAAGAGTGTGGTGTTTCCTTTTGCATAGACGGCACCTTGTAGACTGGCGACAGGAGTATACTGTGTGATTTGGATTTAAACAATTGAAGCAGAGATTACCGGCTTGGACGAACTTACGACGCTCAGTGACGTCTTTCTGACCGAACGATTTACAATTGCACAGTTTGTGATTTTCAGAGCATAAAATACAACCCGTGTCGTTATTGGCTATGTGGAGCGACAAAGCATTACTATTTCGGCTATTGCTTTGTTTAGTACTGCCTTGAGACTCAATGCATTCTAAAGCTCGGAACCGGTTCTCGAGAAATTTTTGAAAATCACAAAGTTTCGGTAAATCATTGGATGCATCGTTGTTTTTAGTCTCCCACAATTCTCTAGACTTGGAATCTAATTTTTGAGTGACAATATATACAACAATAATGTCCCAAGTAGACACGTCGACTCCTAAATTTTTAAGCGCATGCAAAGTTTCATTTGTGATGTCTAACAGCTGTCTTATTGCGCTTGAAGATTCAGTCGTCACATTTTTTAAACTCATGAATCGCTTAAGAATACAGTTTGCAAGATATTTTTTATTATCATACCTGTTTTGTAATTGAGACCAACAATTAAAATAATTATCAGATGTTACTGGAATGTGCCTGAGAATTTGCTCGGCCTCACCTTGAACGTGAGTTTTTAAAAAATATAACTTCTGAACATTATCGATTTCGTTGTTGTTATGGACGAGTGACGTAAATAAATCCTTAAAACTTGCCCAATCAATATATTTACCCGTGAAAGTAGGGATAGTAATTTTAGGCAACTTAACTTTGGGCGATTTGTCACAACTAGAAGAATCTGTTGTCGGTGCAGTAACACTAGCAGCCGATGATCTAAGTTTCGACAGACACTCTTTTAGTTGTGACTTGTGTTGCACATACACATCCTCAACTTGCATGAATAAATCTTCTTTATAATAACTCAACGCTTCTAACTCTTTATCTTCTGCTTCATTCATAATTCTTTCGTGTGTATTATTAAATAATTTCCAATATTGGTCTAAATTTTCTAATCGTGTTTCTACGTAAGTCAAAGTTATTTTATCCTTTGCTTGTTTACCAAAATTTATTCTACATTTTACAATTCTATCTTTTAAATTTTCTTGGGCTCTAAATAAATTATCCATTTTTGCAATAATTTACTTAGAATAAATACAACACTAAAATAAATCCGTAGAAATTTCTAAGTTCTAACACCAATCAGTTTAAATTTTTCTATGTTCAAAACACTTGTAGTTTTTTCAAGAATTTTTTACGCACGATTTTTTCAAGTGTTTGGCGCTAAATAGACTTCGCTATAAAATCGGGCATAGGTTCCCCGTCTAAACCATTTTAGCGAAACTATTCTAAGTTCATGCAAACACTTGTCGAATTATTCTAAGTTCATGCGACACCAAAAGAATTATAAGTCTCTGGAAATCTTCACTAATATTGCACTATCTTCCAAATTATTCAAGAAAAGTATAAAGTTATTCACTCTTAAGTAATAAGGTTGAAATTGTACTCACAGCTAAAAATGCACTCACACTTGACACTTTCCTGCTGGGTATCCAAGGGATACTGTTGATCCACTGGACCCGATGACGTCTGCGATAGCTAGTGCGGCCTATCCGCACTAACTCTTACACCTTCTGTGGCACTCGCTGCTACTGAAGGTTGGCGGCTTGCCAACAAGGCCCGACGCTGCTGGTGCTATCCAAAGCTAGCCAGTGAGCTGTCGCCTGTTGCAAGCTGGGCGCGCTAGACAAGGAAGTCGGGTCCACGCACGTAAACTGCCACTCTACTTTAATGCCTTAATCCGGCCTCGTAGGAACATGTACGAACCCTCCAAAACTCCGAAATCAAACTTCAGGTTGGTTTACAGAAAAATCATTTATTGTCAAACATATTATTCACATCAAGAAGTTCAGATAACGTTTGCGTGTGTTAAGACTTGTTGGTGCCATCTATTGTGTTTCAGCTGAACTAACACCCTATACGTCATTCCAAGATGGCCGCCATTTAGATAGGCAGCTTCATGTATAGACAATAGATGGCGCTGAGCAAACTAACATATTAATTTTAATATTTACATAGATAACTTAGCGTCTAAACAATCATCACGTACCGTTCTGTAATTGGCAAACCTAGGGTTCGCCTTCCCCGGTTTTAGAAGGGTTTCCTGCACGCATATAATGTCGATAAGGTGGGTGCAACAAAAGTCGTGGACAAGGTCACGTTGTCTAAAGAAACCGTTAGCGTTGAATGACGCTAACGAAACTGAGCGCGGTTTCGTGCGTGCGGTTGTACTACCCATAGTGGTTGTACTGGGGAGGGGCCTGGGGAACGAAGCGCTTAAGGGCGCTTAGTAAGTTCGCGTGTTCCAATGTGTATTGGATCACGTCCGCTGGGGATTGAGCGTATTGCATCTTGTGGAATAGCTCTTGTACCTCATTGATGTCAACCGACATAGCCAGATCGCTGACTAGGTTGATTGCCTCTTGAAGAGGGGCAGCCATCAATGGCATAGGGGGAGCTTGTGGCCGGGAAGCGGCGCGGGGAGGGGCGCGAACGGTGTTGGCAGCGGGTGCCGGGAGCGCTGGGGGAGCCGGGGCCGGTGCGCGGGCAGGGGCCGCGGCGCGGGCGGGTGCGGGTGCGGGCGCGGGCGCGGGCGCGCGGGCCGGGGCGCGGGCGGTAGCGACGGTCTTAACCATACTGGGTGGATTAGACCATGCGTTACGGGCTGGGAGCGGCGCGGGTATTACCTGTGAGGCAGGTACTACCGTTAGTTTAGGGCTGACCCGTTGGTAACGGTCATAAGAGGGGCGGGTCGGCCTATGCCTTGCCACCCTGTGGTTCACTCGTGGTGCTTTAGGGCACCCACGGTAATTCGCGGTATGCCCTTGAGCACCGCACAGAACACAACTGGGTGGGTCCGGCGAATCCCGGGTGCGAGTGCACGCTGCTGTCGCGTGATCGCCTAGGCACTTAACGCACCTAGCGCGAGCGAAGCAGAAACGGGAGGCGTGCCCGTATAGTTGGCAGTTATGGCACTGCGAGGGACTTCCATTTTTGTATGGGGCTTGGACATCGAGTCCTGAGAGGCCACAGACCTTTTTTAAATTAAAAATGGCCTTGCCCTCTGGTGTACGGTCTAGTACTACGAGTACTAGGTCATATGGACTGCGGTCCTTCCCGCTGTACATGCGGTGAACCGCATGCACAGGGAAGTCTTGTGCTTTAAGGTCGTCACATACCGCATCGGTATGTATCTCCTTAGGCACACCGCGAATCACAACGCGAAGGACTTTCTCCTCTTCGAGCGCATAAGTATGAAAACTTATGCTCTCTTTACGGAGGAGCTTTGTTAGCGCTCTGTGGTCGCTACTGGTGGGCACTTGGACTTTAATGCCCTGCTGCGTGGAGCGGGCATTAGTGTAATGGATCCCACGATCCGAAACTAAACGGGACAGCATGTCCCATTTGGTTTTGTCCTGAATGAACAGGGGCGGAGGCGGTTTTTCGCGGCGCGCGCTCGCGTCCTGAGGGGACGTGGCAGTGGTGGCCGGAGCGGAGGGAGGAGACGCGGGGCGCGGGGCGGGGGTCGGCTTCTTGCCGGAGGCGGGGGCCTTAGCGGGTGCCTTGGCGGGAGGGGCGGAAGTTACGCAACTAGCGGCTTTAGGAGCACGCTTGCGTTTTCTATCTACGACGGTATAGCCGTCGTTATCTGAGTCCGAGTCGGTGCGTAAGGCGCGACTCGGATCTACCTCCATCTCCGCTTCGGAGTCCGAAGTGGGCTCAACAACGGCGATGGAGGGACGGGTGCTCGCTGGCCTCCCGATCGGTGAGCGCGAGCGAGACCTCTCACGGGGAGGGGCTGCCACCGTGCGTCTATTATCCGGGCCCGGAGCGGGCGAAAGCGGGCTGTCCTCTGAGAAGGACCGGGTCAGAGGAGGGACGTTGGCCTCCGGGATTGAAGTCCCGGAGGGAGCAATAAGAGTGTCCGTGAGGCGGGCACTCGCTTCCTCTTCGAGGAGTTGCATGTGTGCAACATACAGATCGGGGTGGCGGAGGGCGAAGGTCTGAAGGACCTGCACCTCACCGTTAGAGGGACGGGACTGCATCCTGAGGGGAATACTCAGGACGCCCTATCAAGGGTTTGAATTCCCTCACACACCTTGTGAGCTCACTGTGTGAGAGGGAGTGTGTACCTAGGGTGTGCCCTAGTTGTGTACCCTCTCCGAGCTTTTTTCTCGGCGGAGAGGGGTGCTCCTAAGCGCTACTCCGGGGTTGACTAGGGGCGACCCCAAGGCCAGTAATCCCGGAGCCCAGCTTGCTTCGGCTGACCCGTGAAGCGGGAAAGGCCACGGTGCAAGGTTAAACCAAAACAACAACAGTGGCCGTTGTCACCGTAGGGTGTCACACTGCGACCGCAGCAAATGGCGGATTTGATCGTTCAGACGGGTTTGGCTGACGCTACCCCACGCCTGAACGACGTCGCTTAACAGCACAAAGTGTGTTGTTACGCGACTGTTACTATGTTGTGTCGGGTAGTAAAGTGGTGAAATGCGCACCGAAAAGTGCGGTCAAAACAAGACCACCAGCCCGATATGATGTTGTTCGTCCGAAACAAGGGACTTGGGTAGGTGGTAATGCCTGACGTCTTAGAGCGCCTCTGCGCGCCGGCACGGCGAGCTCGTAGCTCACGTTGCACGGCGGTCGGTGGCTGCTCAGCTTCTGCACAGAAAACAAAACTTCGTCAGGACTGCGTATTCCAAGGCACTGGTCTGCAACTAGCGTCGGAACGATGACCCGAGTGAGACGGCAATAGTGCGGGGACTATTGCGGTCTCACTGGGAGATACTGGCGGAGCTGTAGACAGGTGTGCACGGCGTGGCGGCACAGGTCGGAATGTCCGTCGTCGATGTGAAGAGAGAGCGCAGTCAGGTAAGACATTGGTTTTATAGCAATCACTGGCGCCAACTGTCTGTAACTTCCCGCCATGTTTATCACAACCAATCAGAGAAGTTCACAGCCAATCAGAAATTAGACAGGATGGTCCGTTATTGGCTAGTCCAGAATGAATACAGATAAAACAAGATTTCAGTGTGGCGGTTATTAAAAATGTCATATATATCAATAAGTTTTAGGATATGTTATATAATCTTTGTTATGTTTAGAAGAGATTATGTCTCTTCTAAACATAACAAAGATTATAAAACATATAAACATCTCTACTGTATATGATTCAACACACTCGTAACTGTACTTAGTGTCACCCGCGCTATCAAGACGAATCTAATGAGATATCAAACATTAAAATCAGTTTAGTTGTTTAAAAGTTATGGTGTAATAAAGAAACTCATAAACATACATACATGAACCCTGAAAACATAACACTCGTTTTCTGGGAAATCGTGTAATAAAAAGGTGGGGATTTTTGAACGCTGATAAACAAAGTTTCAACCTTTATCATGTAATATTATAAAGGTGTCGCTTTCATCAACAGGTCAAAAACACGTTTCCTCAATTCAATCTCATTTAGCAAAGCTTGTCACTTCAGGAGAAAACCGCAATGAAATCTGATCATCCTTTGAAAAGCAAGAAGCGCTTTAATGTTAAAGGCGTAGTGCCTTAAGCAAATAAGTCACTAAGTAGACCTCAGATGTAATTGAATGTTCTGTTTACATGGTTTTCTTCTATGTCGAATAGTATTTTTGTAAATAAAAATGATGAATGCACTATTATTTCAATAAAACTCATGCATATGTATGGTTACATATGCTTATATGGACCAACTTGACTTATGACGTGTCGTATAGTTCAAACTCTAGTCAAGACAGAATAGAGTGCAGTATTCTTGATGAGAAATTAAGTGTTCACCTGTTCTACATAGATTGTAAATTTATGTATTTTGTTGTACATTTTATGATTACGTCTGTTGAAGAAATTGGTTAACATATTTAGGTTCAGTAGCTTAAATCAATACCATATTGAATTATTTTATTACAAAAATAATACAGACAGGTAGATTATTTCATAAGAATTAAGAAAATATATAGGTTTTCATATGTGTAGGAACAAATAACAGCTCTAATTGCATTTATGCAAAAAATGCAGAAAATTGGCTTTAGTTGTTACTATAGGTATAGTAATAACTAAAGCCAATTTTTTGCATTTTTTGACCGTACCCGGAGTACATATTAGGGACCCTTACCTTCTACAACTTGATCAACCAAAACGCAGTGAGTATTATCAACAAGGGTTTTCCCAGAGCGATAGTCGTCAGATAATCGGGTGACCATAAAACAATTAAATCTCAGTGTTTCTATGTGTGTTAGCGTAAACATTATTTTGTTATATATCCTTGTATTGTCATCTGTTATAAGAGAAGTCAGAAGACATATTGTGCCCAAATCACATGAACAGGATAGGAGTAGGACGATATTGATGACGTCAATGAATGCATTTTAGAAGAAAAAAACTCGTCTTATCAACTTTAAATAATAAATTAACTTCCCTTCTTACTTCCTAATGTTCCTAAGAACTTATTCTTAGCTTAATTAATAATATTGTTCTAACAGGTGCTATTCACCTATGGAATCAAATTTTAGAACTTTTTACGGGCTAATCAGTTGACTGCCTTCGTAGATGTACTATGTACTTTTCCGTAGCTTTCTGCAGTTGCAGTATTAGCAAATAACTTTTAGCATAGGTTATAAGTGGAACCCAGCACGTAGAAACCATGCCTTCAGATGTGTTCCTCCTGTTTTAAAAAATGATTCGATCGCATGAAAACAATTTTAAAATGTAAGGGAGAGTTTTTTTAATATTATAAACATAATATTTTGTTTGTAACATGCTGTTTTTACGTTACATTTACGTTACGCAAAACTTTTAGTGTGTTACATACTATGACTTGTGTTGTCAGAAAACCCTAAACTGGATAAACCGGGGATTGAACTAAGCGTTTTATGATTTCAAACAGACATCAACGTGCAACTCCACTATACAATCAAAGCAGTCTGAAGTAAAAATTCCAACAGGAAGCAGCAAATTTGCTCAGATTAAATAATTCATTCATATTATTAATTTTATTATTAACCATTATTGTAAATTATGTTAAGTGTTTTATCATTCAAAATGTCATCAACATCCCAATATCGTTAGTTAATATATGAAATAAATTATTTTTAAATTATTTAAAAGTCATATTTTTAATTTTATCTGGCAAATGGTTATATAATTTAATGTACATTACATATATACAATTTCTATAGAAAACGGTATTAGGAGACGAACTCGCAAATTACGTGATCATGCAACACATGCAAATAAATCAAAATAAATGAATTTTCCGCCATAGAATCCAGTATCAACAAAAAGAACCCAAAATAATAGTCTAGTATTTTATTATTTTCCCATTAATAATTATTTGACACTATATTTTACAAACGTAACTTTGTACTTAATGACATTTTCAAGAAATCACTTAGTGTAGATTTCATCTACGTGTTTTTAATAAGAAAATCCATAACAATTTACAATTTTACTATGGTCTGAGAACCATAGAGAAAAAAAAGCTGATGGAATGAAATTTAACTCCTAGGTATGATACTTACCTAGCTGAAAATGATTGGTTCTGAACTGATGTCACCGCCGAGGGAATCAAATAGAATTATGGAAATATCAAACAATTCGAGTTCGATAGCATGACTAGGACTCTCTTAGGTTGATATTTCCATGTATTACCCTAGAGCTCGATCTAGCCAAGTTGTATTGTTTCCGTGAGTTCAGGTCCAGAGGAACCCATATGCATTTGCCGTTTACAATTTGGAATTATGCTTTGGTATTGATTCAAGACCATAACCTTGTCCTCGTCTGTATAGGTTAAGAAAAGGTAAGGCTTTAATGGATTTTTTAATGAATTTACCCATAGGTTAATTAAGTATTTAGTTTTCGCGCTAAAAGTTGGAGATTAATAAATTTTCTTGGAGATTAATCAAAGATATACTATGGAGTTTACCTTTATCGGATTTGGAGTAGACCTATATCGGAGTCCAATACATGCAAAAAGTGGCACTGGAAGTGTAAAGGTGTCGTTTACCCACGCAGGCAGCTTGTAAGTCCTTTTACTATAACACAAAAAAAATGGTAACAAAATTATTTTGCGACAACTACTTCAGTTACCCTGACAAGCTCGCGCAAAATAATCTTCAATCAGAGGTGGTTCATATTATAATAACAATGTTACTTTATGACTACTACTTCCAAGTAGAAAATCTGTCAAGTACCGAATAGTGTGAGCCGGAATCCATCATGGTGAGTTTAACAGCTTGTTACCATTTCTTTTTGTACAACAGTATATATAAGGACTTACAAGTCGCCTGCGTGGGTAAACGACACCTTTACACTTCGACTTTTTGCATTTTTGCCACTTTTTGCATGTCTTTGACTCCGAGTATTGACACATAAATACAGTACGTTAAGCACACTTATAATGCTTTGAGATGCAGTTGTATATAAACACCAAATTAGACTCTTGTGCAATGAGCCGTGTTCAACGGGCACTGGCACACTCTATGTGCGTGTCTAAATAACTAGCCACCGATGAGTAGATCTAACTAGCTTTAGAAAGTGCGGCGTATATTATATGTAGGTAGGTATGTTATACTAAAGACAACCACTAATACGTGGATTTGCGGGCGAGAGGATGACTAAAATCGCTCCGTTCTGAATGTAAAGATGCAATCTGTGTCACCACAGACTCTTGCTGAAAGGAGTCCTTAAAACTAAGCAAAATTACCATACTAATTAAACAAACAATTCTGATGCGATTTGTAATAGAGAAGTCTAAAAGCAAAATTTTTCAGACAACGAGAGAGAGAAACCGTCACTTGGGATATAATGGTATGTCATACAAGTAACATCAGGTGGGCCTCCAGGCCCACCTGATGTTAAGCGTTTACCTCTGCCTATAACAGATGCATTTCGTCAAGTGACGAATTGCACTGCGCCCGTCACCTTGAGACATATAGTTGTTAAGTCTCATGTGCCTGTAATTTCACTGGCTCTCAAGGACTGCTGCCGGAACACACTGTTAGGTGCTTGGCGACAGATTTTCAACTTGAGGGTGGTCGCTAGCCAGCCGGGCATTCGCAAAAAGCCCTTCCACCATGCGGTGAAGCTCAAGCCCGCGGCGGGATTCGAACCATAGACCTGCTGCGCGGCAGTCCATAGCCAATGCCACTGAGCCATCACTGCTTCGAAACACACAGCACATGTATTAAAAACATGTGCTGCCATCTTGTGTAGTAGTTGCTGATGTGTAACTTGTAACATTGACAAAGCTTTAGCTTTAAAAAAAATAATATATGTTATCCGTTCATTCGATTGTATCAGCAGGTATAGCATTTAATTGTTTATTACTTTTCTTTTTTATTTTAGATGCATAAATCCAAATGTATGATGATTAGCAGCCATAACGTCCATCTTCAGTACTCCATCCTCCATCTCCAGTTTTTCTTTCAAGTATCATTTAGTTAAACCATTAAAAGTACCGGTTTCCACCCACTTTCAGAATTTCTGTCGAGATTCCGTCATGACCTGACGCCTTGTTGTACTTAAGCTGTTTGAGAGCCATTCTAATCTCGTATAGGCTGATGTTCGGGATATCTTCAGTATATTGTCGGATCAGCTATCACGCACAATGAGCCGCTGCAAACAGCTTGGGTGCGGAAAACAGCCCGCTTATCAAGTATCAAGTTGTCGTATCGGCTAAAGTAGCTCAAGATATGATTGAAGGCGGCAACTGGTTCAACCAAAAAAATATGCTATCAAGTATAATCTTACAACACAAAGACAATACAAGAAAAAAATATAGAAACTTTAAGTGCCGTTGGTGTACGAACTTCCGCCAATCTGTTCCCGTGGATAAATCTTATTCCTTTTTTTATGCATTTTGTAACAATTATCTTGCTTCGCTCATCACCCTGACACATAAAGTTGTTTTAAGCCTCATGTGCTTGTAATTTGCACCCATACACTTCAAATCGGAACACAGTAACGAGAACATTACTGTTTGGCAATGGTGCGACATAGGCATGGTGGCACTACGTCCCCGCACGAGCTCGCACAAACAGTTCTACTGCTACTGTAGGCATGTTGACAGTTCAACAATGCTTAATCTTGCACATGACCTCTAATACCTAACTGGTGATATTTCGTATACAAAAATTGTATGAGACTTTTTGAAAATTTTCAAACATCAGAGTGTATTTATTTATCTTTGTTAAATAGTACACACAGGCATTCGCATCCAATTTATGTGCTTAAATCCAAAGCAATAAATTCTATTAATCTTTAATATCCTTGATTTCAAACTCCCGTGATCTTTGATGCACGAAACCTAGCAGTTGCTGATAAGACTTTTTAGATAATAAGACAATATTCTTACTTTTTTTTATTTATTATTACAAATAGAAAACTGAGAACCGATAAGCAGATCTTCCTATTTTTGGCAATCCGCCATTGTATTTATGGTACCACGGAGGACCTTTTGCGTACTTGACGACTATCATATTATGGTCCCTTATCAGACGAGCAAGAGTCTGTCCTTTGACAAATTTTTAAAATATATTTACTGTCACTAATATATGAAAAACACGGGTGTTTGAGCGTGAACTTACTGATGGCTGTCCGCGTTTCTCATGGAGCGAATGTGTTCTCCGAGCCAAAATCCTGAGGAAGGCTTCCGGTAGAAGCCGAAACATTGTCGATAGCGATATCGACTCATAGTAAGTTCACGCTCAAACACCCGTGTTTTTCATATATTAGATATAAATATGAGCGTAAGTTTTTATAATATGATATTTACTGTCAGTTAGTAAATAGGATTTCAAACAATTTTTTTAACGGTGTGATTTTTTTATAAAGATCAAAGAAGCAAACACATCCAAAATACCTAAAAACATTCCATTTTAAAAAATATTTTTTGCTTTGATAACTTTGTGTATAATGTTGTGTGTGCCTGAGATGAATAAATAAAAATCATCTTGTATGCAATCCTTAAAACAATTAAATGTTTTTATTACTCATTCCCATAAACCAATCTCAATCGTATGTACAACTACAGTAAACACTGCATTCTCTGAATCATTGTGAGGAACTGGCGCGAGTCGTTAAATCAGAAATACGCTTGAATAAACATGTATCAATAAGCTCTTTTTGATAGACTATAAAACGTGTGTATATCTTGCAGTAATATAGGTACAACTTTGTTTTGATTGGCATTCGATCAAGCTCAAGGATTTTGCAGAACGCAGTGCATTGATGTTGAGCAAATAGACATTAAGGTGCTTCTTCAAATTAACTTGTGCCGGTCGCCGGGTAGTACCTTTAAGAGCACAAAGTTTTCATCTTAATCTGTTTAGATCGGTAATAAAAAACTATATTCTTGTATTGTAATTCTGTGAATATATACTCGTTCATAACCGATGTTCAGGTGTTGAGTGGGAAATTGAAATAGCCAACTAAACGATGAATCGCCTGACGATGATGCCGTCAATTGCTTTGTAGCTTGGAATGATAATCTACATTAGTATCATAAAGAGGCAAGATTTGTATTTTGTATGCAACAAATAAACAAAAAACTAATAGATCGGTTTGAATGAAATTTGGTATGGAAATAGTTTGAGATTCGGGAGAGTACATAGGATGGTTTATGTCCAATTTCACAAAAATAGGTTAATGGTTTTTTGTGATAACTGACACACGCGCGGGATAAGCTAGTAAAATATAGCCTTACTTCCATACTAATATTATAAACGCGAAAGTTTGTAAGTATGGACGATGTATGTATATATGCATGTTACTCTTTCACGCAAAAAGTACTGAATGAATTTTAATGAAACTAGGCAATAATTTATCAAGACATTGTGTGAATAGTCCAAAATATAACGATATGTGTCAAGTAAGTAGGAAATAAATCCTCCATATGCGACCTATTCTGGCGTGTGCTACAAAAACCTTTAGTATCACACGTACATAATTAACGGAAATGCTTCTCATAAATTGTCCTACTGAAAAAAACTGCGACAGCTTTATGAGAATTGGAAAGGAACTGCCTTCTGCAACAAAAGTGAAAACTAAAGCAGCGGGCAGGGATTTCACCTTTAAATTGTACCATATTTTATTCAATAAAGTTATTTGTATTGTATTTATGTGTAAACTATTATCCTCAATATAGTGAACCATAAATACATGTAAACATTTATAATTTATTTCTAATGCATATTTGGTAGTAACAAAAATAATTATTATAAATGCGAACGTTTGTGAGTGTGTTTGTATGTACGTTACTTTGAAGAAGTAACTAAAGTAGCTCAAACAGCTAAAGCAATTTAGATGAAATTTGGTATAGAGGTAAGTGAGGCCACTTTTTATCATTATCATCCATCACCACACGGGTGCAACCGCGGGCCGCATCAAGTATTTTCATAAAAGTAGATATTACCCGAAATGTTTACAATTTGCATGCATTTATAGCACTGCCCCTAGCATCCTTTCTTTGGGGGTCTCGGCTGCAAAGCCTCGAGCACCGCCGTAAAGTCGCTTGTCTATCGGTCTTTTACCGGATACATTTCGGTGAATGGGCACAAGAACTGCGCAACTTAGTTCCACCCTCCCCCTTCTTCTATCGGACGTCCAGACAAACGGAGAGGCGCCACCCGTACATGGTTGATATTCCCAGGACTCGTACGAAGCGCTTCGCTTCCACTTTTCTCGTGCGTACTGCGAAAGAGTGGAACTACTTACAATGGTCTGTTTTTCCCAATGAATACAACATGGGTGTCTTCAAGTCGAGAGTAAATAGGTTTCTTCTAGGTAAGCTTGCTCCATCTTAGACCACATCAATGATTGACATCAGGGAAGGTGTGGTCAAACGCGAACCTATTATGAATAACAAAAAAAAACCTCACATCATAGAACATATAATAATACTACCTTATAGTGCAAATCACAATAATTGTTTGTGAATACATGAGGATCTAAGGATGTGATGACGTATGATACTAATATTTATTCAGTAATCTTTATTAGTATTATATCTCCGTCCATATCTTAAATAAACCTTTGTAAAGGGTTGTCTGGAAGAGATCGCATTCAGCGATAAGACCGCCCATTGTCACACCTACTCTTAGTTATTATGTTTTAAGTTATAAGTTTGGATTTTTTATGTGTCAATAAAGTGTTATCTATCTATTGATCTATGATACTTCTTGATGCTGAAATGGCTGAACCGATTTGGATGAAATTTGGAACAAAAATAGCTTAAATCCAGATATACTTATACAATTTACATAATCATTGTTAGAACCATCATACTCGAACCATTTTAGAAGTTAGTACAGCCGATGCATAAGAGATGGCGCTAGTAGAAAAATTAACCATCGCAAGCAAACCATTGCAAATGACTAAAGTAGCCCGTACAAATTATAAAATTTTTGGGAGTATCTTTAAGTTACAATAAGAGGTTTAAGTAAAAAAAAGATTAAAAAAGATTCTTAGTAAATTGATGAACTATTTACAAATTATTATATATTAATTCCATTTACAAATCATCTTAAGGTACTTAAAATATAATTTTATATTGTACCACAGTAATGGCTTTACATTAGTTGAGTTTTTAAATCAAAATTACTGAAAAATGTGCCATCCAAGTAAACAAAATTGCATATTTTCAGGGTAAGAAGTCGTTATTTTTTATATATATTTTTTAGGACATTCTCAGTATCACTTCTTAGTAAGGAACAATTTTCGGTTTATGGCAATGTGCTCGCCACCCATCACATGCGGCCTAAAAACATCAGATGTAATGTTAGTACACCACTTCCGAAAGCCTTTTCGGGCACTGGTATGTTCATTAGTGAATAGGGCGGGAATTACTAGAGATTAGTATCTATGTCAACATGTGGTATCTATGTCAACATGTGGTATCTATAATAAACGAGCCAAATTGGCGCGATGCCCTGTCACTAAGAGAGGTTGTGCTAGGAGATAAAATTTACAAAAGGTATTTCATGGATTTTGTAACTATTCGTTGTAGGCGGTTGTTGCCATAACACTGATAATTAAAAGGGAAATCTTTGATAGCAGAGAGAAATATCCATCACAAAGAGATGTTAAACACACTATGATAATGTGATGTTTCTCTTGACGCATCCGTCATCGATCAAAGCTTCCCAGCTTGCGGAAAAACTACTTTTTATGTAAATGCTTTGATATAACCAGAACAATTTAACGTATATGTGCAGAAATTATATAATTCATATATACAAATATTTTTATAAATGTTATATGGAAGGAAAAATTTAACCACAAGTGTTCACTGTACTGTTTTTGGATTTCTGGTATTTTACGATTTCTGAAAATCTGCTTATGGCATTCTTCGTATCTGCGCATTAAGTGGACTAACCACAGCCTATAACAGATGTATTTCGTCACAAATGATGAATTGCACTGCTACCTCACACTTACAGTTGTTAAGACTCATGTGCATGTTCACATGGCTATGGTTCGAGCCTCGCCGCGCTGGCTTGAGTTCACCGCATGTTGGAAGTGCATTTTGCGAATGCTCGTCTGGCTAGGTACCACCCTCAAGTAGAAAATCTGTTACTAAGCACTTGCACAGTGTGTTCCGACAGCAGTTTTCTGGCAGTTGAATTACAGACATGATGAGACTTGACAACAGTCCGAGGGTGATGGGCGCAGTGCAATTGTGACGAAATGCATCAGTTATAGGCAGAGGTTAGTCCGCCTAACATCAGGTGGGCCTCGCGCTTGTTCCGTCACAATTACAATTTAAATAAAGGAAATAACATTGCTTACCCGAGTTGATTGGATTTCCCACGATATGCGATGCTCGGTATGATGATGCACTAGAAGCGCTCTACGAGACTCAAAACGTAAAACGGTTCAGTCTGACACTTGTAAGTTCTGTGTCTCGCAGTAAAAGATAAGGTCTAAAAAAATGACGGTGTAAAATCAGCGGAATAAAAAAAAAACGCCGAAATTTGTTGCTTTTTTGTTGCTAATTAGTTGCTAATAAATTAATTTTTTGCTAGAACCCTACTAAGTGAATAACTAGCTTAGAGCGCGCGCGGCGGCAACACTGGACCGCGCCGCGCTTCCTTTGAATAGAGTTTTGAATATTTACATCGAGCAAAGTAATAAAATATGATTAATAAATTAGTGGCACAAGATACTTTTAACATCAGGTCCTCGTGCTTACTCCGTCAGAACCCATACTGAAAGAATTTAAAAAATCAAAAATTAAAAACAAACAACAACATCTCAAAATGTTTGTTAGGAATAGCAGAAGTCAACCTTTAGAGGTTTTTAGCATTTTTCTAATAACCCCGTATAAATGTTTATCATTTTGTGAAGGAAATTTCAAGGGAAATTGAAGAATAACGCAACCAAATCATAATTAATTATTTTATGGTAACAAAACCGTGTAGTAAATATTTCCAGTAAAATTTTCAAGGTCGTCTCGAAAAGAACACATTTCAGGCATACATAATACACTGGCTCAGTTTAATGGCTTTCTAGAAATGTTACGTTGATTCTCATGCAACAATGGAGGCCAAGTTATTTCTAATAATCCGTGCCACCCGCGTTCGTTCAAACCTCCCCTTACACTTTTTTGCACTCAAGCGGTGGGATTCGCAAGCGATATGGTCCAGTTTTAGAAAGCAGTGATAGCTCAGTGGCTTTGGCTATGGACTGCCGTGCAGCAGATCCATGGTTCGAATCCCGCCGCTGGCTTGAGCTTCACCGCATGGTGGAAGGGCATTTTTGCGAATGCCCGCCTGGCTAGCGACCACCCTCAAGTGGAAAATCTGTCGCCAAACACCTAACGGTGTGTTCCGGCAGCTGTCCTTGAGAGCCAGTAATTCTAGGTATTTAAAAACAAAAATGATTTGTTATATATAAACCAAAAAGCAATGAAATTTTAAACAATATTCATCCGTATTTTATTGAGATTTAAGTGCAATTATCTACTTGCGTTTGATACCATTCCACTCACGAGAACACGTAGAGGTTACAGAGAATTAGTGGGCGTCGAGACACCCTCGTTTCGGATTTTTTTCTTAAGTATGTTACCGCAATAAACCCCGAACACCCACATTGGAAATAATCTTCTTACCGTCATTCCACTTTTATGGAATTTGTATGATATGTTTTCTTTTTCAAAAGATACGACAACATATAGTTCATAATAAATGTCAACATTCTAATTCTGGCAATGGCAACGACCTGACAATAAGCTTAAAATTTGTTGGTACGTAGTTTTGAATTAAAGTTCATGGTTAGCTGCCTATCTGATGCCAAATCTCCTTACCTAACGAAACCTCGTTGGCAGTATAGCCGGCTTTGTAGAAGCTTGTTATACGTCTCATTAATACACAGCAACACCCTGTTATACACTTCATTGTGAGCAGTGTATTGTCCTCACTTGATTTAGCGTATTAAACAAATAGTATATAGGAGTGGCTAAAAGGCTCAATTACATCTAATTAATTAAATCTAGGTTAGTCTGAACAACATCCTCGACCACATCATCACTTACCATCAGGTGAGATAGTGGTCAAAGGCTAACCTATCAGGCATAAAAAAAAAAAAAAAATTACATTCATAAATCGTCAGAAACATTATCCATCTACATAAATATAAATCTTCATTCACAAAGGCAAACAGAAGATTATATTTCTTCTGGTTTAACTTTCGTATTGATTGGTGTTCGTTGACTTGATTGAAATGCGAGAAGCTAATAACGAAAAGCTGGATCGGCTCAATGAACAGGACATCGAAATAAATTTACTGAAGGAAGGGAGTCTTTGAGCGTCTCGCGCTTGATGGTAGATGAGAAATCTGTTGATAAAGAGTGCGTTTCCTTTGGTGACTTTGATTAGATATCTTATACAAGCCGCGGCCCGCAATTTTGCCCTTGAAGAAAACGATGATAATGAAACCTAACTAAAACAATATCCTTTTCGCCTATAAGGACCTCGATTGTTTATAATCCAGCTTTTATGTACACATTACTTAAGTATATTATCAAAAAATATTACTACAATATATCATCTAAAACTCCTGCAGTAATTTTGTCAAAAGTTGAAATAATTGTCGTTAAAATTTATCATTTTGCTTATAAATAGGGCATGATTTCGATGCTCAAATAGACAAACCTCAGATATAAAAGTAGAAGGGCCAATATGTTGGGACTTTAAATAAAGATTTACAAATCAGCAGCACGATGAGATTGTATGCATTTAGTTTAAGCTATAAATGCGTTTATAGAGTTTACTGGGTTGCCCAATACGACTAGAATGTATCGCACTTTGACGAGACGTGATAAATACTTAGCACAGATTTAATTACAGGTATACCTACGGCTAATCTGCTTAAACTTACACGTTTCCTTCATCCTGGTAAAGATTTTTTTCAATACGGATCTTCCAGTTACGATGCCTATCTATAACCATACCCAAAAATGATTTTGAGTTAGCTTCTTCTAAGATGATGTCTTTAACATAACGTTGTAACATGGTGCTATTATGTATTTGGAACTGAATAAATTTATTGATAAATATGTTTACATGAAGGTAATTCTGTTTAGGTCAGGTAATTATAGATTAAAATCATTTATGTCAAGTCTTTTAATAAGGAGGGTAATATCATCAGCGTAAATAATACATTTATGAGCAGTAATGAAGAGGACATCTTTTTTTACCGGCGGTATGCCTTTATTAACAAAATACTACGAACTATATACAACACTACAGCTACTACAATAAAAGCATGTAGACAACATATAAGTCATTGCAGACTCACAGGCGGTCCAAATGCTCCAGCCCACTACGAGTTGGCTTCGTGCTTAGCATGCTGGAAGCATTGCCCCGTTGAATTGCAATGCTTATTCGTTGTGCCTGCATTTTGATTACGCGTCGCGTCAACCAAGCGCTCAGATGAGTTCTGGAAAATACGATAAGCTCCCGGTCCGGAACGACATTAATATATAAAAGAAAATGTCAAGAGCCCAATATACTAACTACCCTTAAGGACAGCATGCTTATATGTTTGAAACAAAAACTTAATATTATGATGATCTGAAAAACTTGTTATTTAAACATAATGCATAGGTACGATTTGACTAATTTTTTAGCCAATTCCATGAGATACCTTATGTCTTAATTTTATTAATTATAATATCTTATGACTTCCAATGTTCAAAAAAGCTTAAGAAAATTAAAAAAAAAAGACATAATTGGCACTTTTCTACTTAGGCTGTCGGTTATAACCATTAAAAAATCCTTAAACTATGACACCATATTTTTTTAACCTTTTCTATATAACTATGGTCTAACGAAACAAAAATTTAGTTTTTATGCTATTCTATTATGATACTGAACAACCTTTTCTTCCCAATTTTAACGTGTCTGTTACCACAACTTTTATTAAGGTTTACCTTTTTATTCACGGGACTTCAAGAAATATATACACCTATTTCTGAGAGATTCTATCAGTTTTTTTATTTATTTACCTTGTGTCATTCCTGCAGATCACACAAACACACTTGCATGCAAATATATCAATATTCCGAAATCAACTTGCTACCAAAAATTACAAGAGGTAAGGAAGCCAGTTTTATTAGAATCCACCATTAACCACATTCTTACCAACTGATGTGATGAACAGGCTTTACTTAAAATGGAATGATTTTTACTAAGCATGTCCCACTAGAGAGTGTTTCTGTGACTTTATTACTATCAGGCATGCCTTACCTTCACCGTACATTTTGTATTTTGAATATTTTATTTGAAGATCCAAAACATAAATTTCTGTTTAAAGCTGAAAAAAAACCTTTGTTGGTCCTCACTTGTTCTCTCTGTATCCATATGTGTTTAGGACGGAAGGGCAAATTCAAAGCGTTTGAATTGTTTTTTCAAAACTTTTGCGGTGGTCCTTTTGCATACTGTTATTTAAATTCTCATGTTTGGATGTTTATAATACGATATAATGTTAATTGTAATTATATTCTACATCGTATAAAGCCAAAGCACATTAGTGGTATATGTTACCCATCCAAATCATGACCGCAGCGGACGTTGCTTAACTTTGCTGATCGGTTCAGAATGGCTAAGCAAATTTCGCTACAAGCGCTTTAAAACACGTGTTATTATAAGTAGTTTATCTCGTTATAAGTAGGAGTAAATATCTCGTTACAAATTTCCAGCCACTTAATAATCTTACCCCACTAATTAAAGTTGGTACCCATAGTCTTAGCAAACTTCGCTACAAGCGCTTTAAAACACGTGTAATTATAAGTAGTTTATCTCGTTATAAGTTGGAGTAAATATCTCGTTACAAATTTCCAGCCACTTAATAACCTTATCCCACTGATTAAAGTTGGTACCCATAGGCTAAGCAAACTTCGCTACAAGCGCTTTAAAACACGTGTTATTATAAGTAGTTTATCTCGTTATAAGTAGGAGTAAATATCTCGTTACAAACTTCCAGCCACTTAATAACCTTATTCCACTGATTAAAATTGGTACCCATATTTATTATGTACCTGCATTGTCCAATAAATAAGTATTAAGAAATTTGCGCGCGACATTATACTTATTTCCTCGTAGTTTCGGCTTATTTGCCAATTATTCTTACTGCTACATGATATAAATGACAAAATAAATAGGCAATTAACTTATTGTTGTTAGTAAGATCTACGAAAAGAACACCTACAACATAATTATCTTTCTACCGTTGCCCCATTTTCTGTGGGTGATGGTACAATATCTTTTCTGAAACAACATTAAAAACAACAATTCAGTAACATATTGTGTATGATTTTCGAATTAATTTTGTGATCAGACACCTTTACGGCCACATCCCTTCTTATATACTACAACACCTTATATACGGCAATTATATTCTACATATAATATACCTATTTCTTTTTGAATAATAAATGTGTTTACATTGAAAAGTGCTCGTTATATGCTTTATGTACAGCAAGCACTGATCATTCAGCGTATTTTCTCTTAGTCAGCTCTGACGACATCCAAAGACAGTTTCATTCTAAAGCTTAAAACAAACAACTAACTAATTGCAATAAAAAAAAAACTGATATTCATCAAAACTTACGACAGTGACTGATTATATAAAAAATCCAGTAAAACTTAAAATGAAATAACATTTTGAAACCAACGGGTCTATTGATGTACTTGATTTTAAAAATCAAATAAACATTTTGACTGACACCAACGGTATAATCATATTATACTGATTTAAGTTTTGTTAAACTAGAATAGTAATGAAGAATTCTTCTTGGTGCACCTTGCTCGACACTAAGGACAAAAACGAAAACAGATAACTACATAATATAAAAATAAGGTTTCTAAATATACTGTTGTATATTTAGAAACCTTAAAATGTACTGGCCTGTTTCAGAATGTTCGAGTAAGTTCCGGTTTTACTACCCAGAACATACACTCGAGAGCAATGAATCCGGGTCACTTAAAGAATCCTAAAAATCTCGGAAACTAAAAATGCTAGGTTAATGCAATAAATTGTATTTAATAGACAATGTAATACTCCTTAAATGAAGGTATTAAAACTTCTTAGTTATTGTAAAGTTATATCATAAAAAAATCAAATTTGATAAAGGGCCACTTTCGAATATGGAACTACGAAATTACAGCATTTGGTTTTGCTTTTGTTTGTAATCTGTCATTTATGTGGGTACATAAACCATGTTGATAGTGCTCTATATTCATTATTCAAGCTGAAATTATGTCGCTTACGCCTGAAGAATGCACCAGAATACTTACAATGCTGGAAACCGGCCGGAGTCAGCGCGATACAGCCAGGACTGTCAGTGTGTCGCTGTCAACAGTACAAAGAGTTCTCCGACGTTACGAAGAAACTGGTTCTAACCTACGCAGACCAGGAACGGGCAGAACCAGGTGTACCACAGCACGAGAAGACCGATACTTGGTGAACACCATGCTTCGAAATCGCTTTCTCACAGGAACTGAACTCACCAATCAGTTTCGACGCCTCGGAGGAAGTAACCCAAGTGCATGGACAGTAAGACGTCGGCTTGCTGAATCTAACTTAAAACCCCTTAGACCTGCAAACGGCCCTAAACTGGAGCGTGGGCATCGTATTTCGAGACTAAGATATGCCCAGAGCCACGTAAATTGGAGTATTGAAGATTGGTCAAAAGTTATGTTCTCCGACGAATCAAAATTTATGCTCTACAAGCACGATGGAAGACACAGAGTGTATCGAAGACCAAGGGAAAGATTCAAGCAAGCATGCATCGAAGAAAAAGTAGCCTACGGTGGTGGGTCTGTACTTGTGTGGGCCGGAATTTCTTCTGAAAGTCGCACAGAGCTGGTGATCATAGAAAACGGCTCTTTAACTAGCGTAAGATATGTGGAAGAAATCCTCAATGATCACGTTGGTCCATTTATGGTCAATTTAGGTGAGGATGCTATATTTATGCATGACAATGCCTGACCTCATACAGGTAGGATTGTGAATGACTACCTTCAAGAGATGAACATTACTCGTATGGAGTGGCCAGCGCGCAGCCCGGATATCAACCCGATCGAGCATGCTTGGGACGAGCTAGGCAGATGCGTAAAACAACGAAACCCTCCCCCAATCACGCTTCGTGAGCTCAAAATTGCTCTCACAGAGGAATGGGAGAATATTCCCCAAAATCGTATAAGGAACTTGGTGTACAGCATGCCAAACCGCGTAAACGCAGTAATGGAAGCACGAGGAGGCAATACGAAGTATTAAAATTCAAGAAAATCGTAATAAAGTTCAAAAATTTCATGTTTCCTATTTTTGTTTTAAGGAGAGATCAGCAGTTTTTTTCTTTATGTAATTTTGTGTTAATAAAATGTATGGTGACTTATATTTTTTTTACTTTCATTTAAGGAGTATTACATTGTCTATTAAATACAATTTATTGCATTAACCTATCATTTTTAGTTTCCGAGATTTTTAACATTCTTTAAGTGACCCGGATTCATTGCTCTCGAGTGTATTTATTAAACAAAGCACTATCTTTGCGTTTCACAGTCATCGATTTAGCCTATCCATCGGTTAAAGCTTGAAACGCGCTGCATGCTAACTGTCATTTTTATTATTCAGTTATTTTATGTGTTGCATAGTAACCCGAAACGTTAATTATGACATTCTTAAACGGGCCCGGAATGACATATACCTATATATCGATTTGTCAATCATAAAGGAGTTTAGTTTGCATAGATATATTCACGTTTTGCATCATATATGGTATAAATAATACTTTGGTATTTTGACACAGATCAGCTTCCACAATCACCTTCAATTCAAAGTTATTTACCTTACCTTAGTGGTTGGTCTTCCTCGCGGTTCAGTCTTCAGTTTGAATTTTCTACTCCGAAAACGGAACCAATTCAGCGAAATGAAATCCAAACACATCATTTTCATAATAAGCAGTTTCTGTTGGGCTAGCCTGAAAGTCAGGCTTGTATTTTATTTCAAAATGTTGTAGTTTCTGTATGAAACAGTTTTACTTTGCAATATTCTGACACTTTCGACGCAAGATTATTTTTTATTCACAGTGGACAGTGAGTGAAAACGTCAATTTTATATTTAAGCTCCTACGTGACAAGCATAAACGAAAGGGTACTTAAGTACATCGACATATAAGTAATACTGGACAGTGACTCAAGAACTGTTATCTATCCGTGATTGCCTCGTAGTAGAAGGCAGGATTTAACATATGACTATTATTAAAATTTTAGATGTATGAATTTTACATTATGTTGTTGTCCTTCTTGTATTTGTTTACTTGTTGTGACTCCAAAATAAACAGACACACTCGATCCGACACGTTCGTACCTTTATTAATCGACCCTTCAAACAAAAAAAAACGGATATTACTTCAATTCGGGACTATAAAAGTGTGAGTTCAAAGCAGTTGAATCAGCATTGATCGACTTCAAAAACAGAAATTTATAATTTACAAGCTGTGCCCCATGGTATAGCTCGCGTAGATAATGATAAAATAGATGAATGTGAGGAAAAATGTTAGGGTCAATCTAGGACCTTAACTTTTTATATTCAAAATTTTATTCAAATCGTCTTAGCGTGGTCGTTACAGCGTAACAAAGATAAAACGTACATCTTCATTCACTTACGTTTACTGTACTGTACTGTAACAGCCGGATCGTGCACTGCTGAACCCAGCCTCCCCTATAAAGGGGGTATTTGCCAAAATTCTCACGCTTGGCAAGCGGCTTGGGGATCGCAGCGTAAGTTGGCAGTTCTTTTGAAGCTTCATGCATCATGTCTCAGAGCGTCACTCTGAGACATGATGCACGATGATATAGGTATGCATATGATAAAGGCAAAGTTTACCGTCTAAATTCAGATAGGCATCGTGCTTGTTTCGTCACAATCCTAAAATAAAATGGTTTTTTCTGTCTTGGATCAAGTTGCATAGACATGCGGATATGTTACTTTGTTTTTAAAAAGGGAGGATCTTAAGGCACTAAAAATATTTCATTAAAGTGATTGATACCAAAAGAAACTCTTAGATTTAAGGAATTTAGTTACAAGGTTACACGAATTTCGAAGATAGTTATAATAAGCTAAGCTAATAATATAATAAATACAGCAAAGGAATAGAAATGGGCCTTGCATCACAGTTTCAAAAATAATATTTATAAAAAAAAGATGTATTGGCAACCATAAGTACTTTGACTGTTAAAGTAGTATATCAAAATCGTAATTCTAATCTAAATCAGCAGCATAGCCTAAGACCATTTCGACTACAATGTATGAGACAAAGAAGCAGATATATTTCAAATAAATTTCTTTCCCTAAACTTATACGATGGATATATATAATTTACAATAATAATAACAGCGGTACAAATGTATGAATTACATAAATGTAAATAAAAACACAATTAAAAAATTTAAAATGGAATGTCGATATGGCTGGACTTGAACTTAGGACCGTCATTGATTTCAATATGAATTAATGTAGTTGATAGATACAAAATGGAAACCGACTCTTGCTCGTTACTTGTCTTGCTTACGTTAAGGTTAGGTATAAATACTCTTATTGCTAAATTTTATGATTTAAGACGTAGTATCGAAAATAATTATTGTATAGTTTTCTCCAAGAGATAGTGTGCAAAAGGCATTTTATTTGTCAAGAATAATGCCTCAGAAACACTTTATTGTACGAATATTTCTGACAATTGCGTTCTAAAGATGTTTCTGCAAAATCCATTACGATTCATAAGCTTTCACTCATATTATTTCTTGACTATTTTACTTTTACTTCGAATCGATTTTTTACTGGTGATGTATAGAAAAGCTTACTATTTATGACTTTTTTACCGTCAACAACTTTATTACAAATATTATATTTCCAATTGTATGATTCTTTGCCCCAAGAATTATATCCCAATTTTTTTTCAGCCGAAAGCTGTCGTAAGTCCATTCTTCCATTTCAATAAAAGGCTATTAAGCACCTTGTCCATAACCGAGTATGTATATCCAAATATATTTATCCCATTTTAATCTAAGGAGCATTGACGCATGCTAAGCGAAAACAGAAATAATGCATGGAAAAAATTAACTGTTTTCATCTTTTATTTTTCCAACATAATATATATTGTCTATCTTCTTTCACCCCGTCGCCAGGATGCCAGTGCAGTGAGCACTTACTTTTTAAGTATGACTGATAGCATTCGCTTTTCTATGATAAATGAACCCTCCACTGTACCTATATAACAAGACTACAGTAATACTTTTCACACATTTGATTTTAGAATACTTCTATTAATACTTAAGTAAAACTGAGCAAAATCAGATAGATTACGAAGAATAATTAATTATTATTTTTCTCTGTATTAACCTACCATGGTCTAAATTGAAAACTTTTTATACATTTTATAACTTTTGAAAAGTATTTTATGTTTCAAACGGAAGGCGCAAATTACTAAATCCTTCAAGATATATTATTCGAAATTTACGATTTGCCAATACCGGTAAAGGTACTGCTTGTTTAGCCTTCTTTATGGCAGCACTAAACAATGATAGAATAAACGTCGAATTCTCTTTAACGGCCTCGGAACGTTTTATAGCCGTCCATTGCCGATATCCGTTTAACATTTTGATGTTTGTTGATTATTCGATCTTTTTTATGCCGCTCAGGTCGTGGTTTATTATTGTATTTTAAATGATTCATTCAGATTTTATGCAAGTTTCTAAACTGGGAGTACGCGCTTCCACATACATAAGTGAGGAAGTTAGTTAAACACATCCAATAGAACCACCATCCTCTGAGCTGAGTGGGGCTCCCGGCTAGAATGGATCTTCCCTCATATCTTCCTGTGGGATTAATAATGTCGCTTAGACATTTTTATTACGGAAAAATACTTGAATGTGAGCAGCAGCGCCTTCTTGATAACTGCCGTCTTACACTGTGATCCGCCGTAAGACGCCTACCGAGCGTGGAGATTATGACAAGCCCCCTAATAGGGGAATTAAAGCTATTAGGAATTAAAGCAAGTTCTTATGCAGCCAAGTGGAAATAGGGAAATATACAAAAATAGGGAAGGTATAATAAACAAAGTGAGCTGGCGGAGAGCGTAATAAACGTCGAGGATGTAGTATTGATATTGAGCTCCTTGCGGGAGCACATGCCGAGATTGGAGCATACAAGAACCCACTAGAATAGATTGCTTCGATGTTTTGACTTAAGCTAAACCCAAGGTTTGTTTTTTGTATTACTTTTCAGAAATCTATTATAAGTATCTTATATATTTTGTTTTAGGTGGCAGCAAACGAGCGACTCGGCTGACCGTGGCGACAGCGCTGGGGATATGGTTACTGGCGGCATCACTCGCTGCTCCCGCATATCTCAACTCCTATGTTAGAGAATTTATCGTCAACCCTACCAAAAAGGTAAACTGATACTTATGTTTTATCAGTACTATAATATTATATAAATGCGAAAGTAAGTCTGTTTGTTACGCTTTCACGCCAAAACTACTGGACCGATTTAAATTATAATATAATATAATACTGGAAATTTGGTATGGAAATAGTTCCAGACTCGGGAAAAAACTGAGGATAGTTTTTATCCAACTGCGCAAAAAGAGGTTAATGATTTTGCTCGATAACCGACATACGCGTGGGCAGAGCCGCGCCTGGAAAGCTAGTACTTATATATATATATATATATATATATACGGTTGATATTAATATGTGTTTCACTCATGTTTAAAATCCTTCCACTTGGTAGTGGAAGGCCATCATCAAGCCGAGACTACAGGCTTGTGGGTTGGGCAGCTGCTTCTATTGTCTGGAATAATTAAGATTATATGCGACTTTTTAAGTTCCTTTGACGTCCTCTGTTTTGAATTATAAACCTCTCGCGAGTTTTTTCCATAATTATTATTTAGCAATTGGACGAGACTTAAAAATTTACAAGAATTGAAAGTTCAACATGTAATCTATCTATATCGTCCACCCGGACCTCTGTAACTACTTATCTTGTCTTTTAAGGACAAGAATACTCATAACTGTCGAGTGCCATGTGTAAGCATTCCCACGCGACAGCAGTAAATCGTATACAGGTGAAATTCGACGCCGTGTTTTCAACCAGACTGAGACTAGGTAGCACAACACTATAATCCCAAATCAATCTTTGATAAGGCGGCTAAACTAGAGCTAGAGAAGTTTTTCGTCCTTCGTAATGTACGAGAGGCCATCGAACTAGACAACACCCAATTTCTATCGGGTTCGGGGTTGGAATATTCCAGAGGCCTGGATACCAGTCCTCGATATTGGCGAGATAGTGACACGTCACTGGAGCAATGGAACTATAAGATTACATAACAGGTGTGGTGTGTCAACAATCCTATACTTATCAGAACACTGTAGCGACATTAATACAACACGCCAGTTCAAAAGGAATAATTTTGATTTTGCCCCAATTAAGTGGCAAGGCCCGCGCTCGCACGCGTTGTTCACTATCTTTGATATTGGTGAAATTGAAATTGGTCGGAGAAATTTTCGCACATATTACGCGAGTCCTGGCTGGTTCATAAATAATAACTCTCTGTTATACTGAACATTCCTAACAGATTCCATACGGGTATAAATTTGATGTCCTCTTTTATTATTATCGTTTAATGATATGAGTATAATTGTATATATAAAAGTAAGGTCTTTGTTATCATACGCCAAATTGGAAATCTTTAATTCATCCGATTCTGCTTCCGTTAAACTGATTTTTGTGTCTGTTACGTTCCGGTCTTGAGGGCGGATGGTCACAAGTTCGGATCTTGAATGTGCTTCACATTGTTCCTTTTGTTGGAATTTAGAAAAAAAAATCAACTACCCAAGTGTCGGTTGGGGCTTGCTCTTTATGTATTACACATATCAAATTAAACTTTCAACTGTGTGAATAAATTGAAACATGGCAGGAAAAATTAATAGTAGGTATCGTACGCTGGCTATTGCAAAGCTTGTCTCATATAAATCATATCTAAACTATTTTTACATCAAATATTACGTCACCCCTTTTATATATGGGAAGCAAGCCGGTAGTCTCTTCACTTCCATTTTTTGGATAACGGATAAAGTTGGAACAGTATTAAAGTCCTTCTCTACTTATAACTATGTGTTCAAGTTGCGAAAGTCTTAAAGTTACTATTCAAAGTTGTAATTATGCTAAATTTCTGTCAGAAATTGGAATAAATTCAGAAGTAAAATGGGTATGATTCAAATTTATGAATCATAACTTTTATAATAATAATATCAAGCTGCAACTCTTAACAAAGTTCATTTCAGCAACGCTCTCTGATGTTTTTAGGTAATAGTATCGTGTATCCATTAAAACCAATGAAATCATAAGCGTATACAATAATGTGTGGCATTATAGAAAAATAAAATAGAAGAGGTAAGATAATAGGAGACCTGACGGTACAACAATTATCTACGGAATATTTTGAAATTGAAATTGGAAGGGAAAAGAGTAGGATAATTACCCACCGCGAACTTTGACGTGAAACTTAATGTCGTGTTATATCAGGAAATAAATATAAAAGCTTAAAATAAAAAGGCATGGCAATTTACCAATAGGAGCTTAGCATACATATGTATTGATAAATAATAACCATTTCTTACGATCAATAATTAGACGGAAAGAAAAAAGGAAAGCCATTTTTCAAGCCAACGCTTTCATTTACTAGCGGATTGCATCAGTTTGTTATTTTTTCTAGCGCTGACAAGCCTTCTACGACTGAAGATAAATACTTTGTAGAAAATAAGCTCATAAACACTCTATTTAATTTTTGTAACAGTCTCCGAAAACCTGATTTCAAAGAATGAGACCATCTGAAATGCACTGATGATCGCATTGGATCATCAGCTCACTGCAATTCGTTTATCAATAAAATATTCCTACGTATAATTAAAAATGAGTTTCTAATATTTATCTTTTTAATGGTGTTTAATGATCATATAATTTGTTTCTCATTTGTAAAATGTGTGTTAATCAGTACTCAGTACTTATAATATTATAAATGCGAAAGTAACTCTGTCTGTCTGTTACGCTTTCACGCCAAAACTACTGGACCGATTTGAATGAAATTTGGTATGAAAATAGTTTGAGACCCGGGAAAAAATATAGGATAGTTTTTATCCAACTGCGCAAAAAGAGGTTAAAGTTTTTGCGTGATAACCGACATACGCACGGGCGGAGCCGCGCCCGGAGAGCTAGTCAATAATAAAATATACCTATTTTTTAAATCTGACTATAAAATTAATATTTTACACAAAGCATTGTTTTATTATAAATGATATAGACGAATAAGAAGTTAGACAGTTAATATATTGATGTACATATATTAACTGTCTAAATTCTTATTCATTAGGTAAGTTGGGAATAGTTCCAACAACAAAATGACTTTCAAAGAAAATAGTCTCACGTGCCTTTTCAAGAAGATTTCTTTGTATGATCTATACTTATGATTAGTCAATAATTGCTGAAACAACCTATGACTTTCAAAGAAGTTTAGAGCCTCACGGGCCTTCTCGATTCTGCCTAATTTGCAGTTTAGTTAGGGTTTATCCCCTGGGATTCGTAACTATCTTGTGCCTTTAGATCTATGGAACTAAATTTAGAAGTAGGTAACGCAAATCACAGTATATTTGCTTATCCATTTAAGCAATATAAATTGGATAATATATCAGACCTAATATAACTAAATACCAAAAATGATATAGTACTTCGATGTTTTATGCACCCGACTTGTATTAATTCCAGCAAATTCACATAATCATAACTGTGTAACGTATTTCTCATTAATTTATATTATTACTATCATAGTAGAAAGAGCCCATAAAGAGCTCTCATTAAAGTAACACTTAGAAAACCCTTCAGATACCCAACCAATGCACTCTATCATGAATTTAATGTCCTCCGTGTTCGGCAGCTTTTAATTCTAAACAGTAAAAGTTCATAGAGAGTTTCTTAAGCAAGCAGACTATAAATTCTTACAATCACGAGCGAGTCTTTCGACTCCCATTACCTAAAACCACCTCTTTGCTAGCTAGACGACGTTCAGCTTTTTCAAATACTAATACATACAATAAAGTTTATTACAATATTATGTGATATTAAAAACAAAATGTAGTCTTATGTAAAAAAATAGTCAAAGAATGGCTTCTAAAACTATCATATGATGACACTCAAAACCTAGTATAAACAGCAACTATTTGTCTCAAAAACACATACCTGCAAACCATTTATGACACACATACACGCACTCTCAACTCATACAGCCCACACACACATTCACTAACACCTAATGATTGATTCGGCGCAACCCTACAGGCCAGCTATCACAACTTATCAATAGTAGTCATAATGTAAACATAAACGATCGACTAGCGACAAAAGTTCTCCAGGACGAATTAGGCTGATTTTGTTATAATAAACAGATACTCACCATAGCATAATGAGCCCGCCTCCTGGGAGATCCTCCTTCTAAGGCACTGAGCTTTGTATTCAGCTCTTCAATTGAATTTTCTATCGTGTCTATATAATCGACACAAAAAGTGTGGGATGTTTTCGCCTCAGACGTTGTATTATATTCGTCAATTCCAAGAGTTTGATAACATTTACAATGCATTCCATAAAAATGTTTTGATGAAATGACATCTATCCCTGTAGCACGATTTGCTGCAATAGGATGATTCCATGCTCATATTCTAAAAGTCCAATTTGGAGCAGGTGGTTCTCAAAGCCAAAAAACTTCGTTTGTAAAATATTTTTCGTTGTATACTACCTACAGTTATGTCAAGCACTCCAATATACTAATTAAATGTCCACTTGTAATTACCGAAAGAACTGCAGAACTACCCTGATTTCTTTACTTAAATTGTTGCCAGTTTTCGACTGCGGTGGTGATATATTATAGTTGATTTCAAATTTCAAAGCTGCGTGAAAATCACTTTAATAGCGGCCTCTCTCATGTCGTATAATTATGTAGTACATAAACGCTAGACAGAAAAGCTGATTATAGTTCTCAGTCTTCTGAATAATCTGGCTTAAAGTATAAATGTGGTTTAATTTACACATTAATTTAATTTTGTATTCATCGGTCGTATAACTTAAGACGGTTTGAATTTTCCACGAAACAGTTTAATTAATAAATTCTAAACCGATTAATATTGTATGCTACCTGATCCGAAAACTTCATGCATGTTAGTTGTATAGTGTAGTGTAAGAAACTAACCGTAGAGCATATTCACATAAGAGTTATTTAATTTGTAAGTACATCAGAAACTGTGTCATAGATGCTCAGGAATAGCATATGATGAGGGTAATCTGAAGTGCTCGATGCTCGTGCACATAGCTGACCTTGCTTGACCGTTCGTAACAAATAAACTGAATAATATAGGAACGGGATATATAATACACAATTCGGTGCATGGTGACACATTTTCTATATAGATAGATAGATAATTCTTTATTACCCCGTGGGGTGCCGGGTTAGAATTGCACCTCCCCATATCATCCCGTGGGAAAATACTGGAAAGTGGGCAGCAGCGCCATCTAAAGAACTGCCAACTTATACTGCGATCCAAACGCCTGCCAAGCGAGGGGATTATAGCAAATACCCCCTTAATACGGGAGGCTGTGTTCAGCAGTGGACGATCCGGCTGTTACATTAAATCAATAAATTACAAATTTAATTCTTACATACAAAAAAACTTTGACTAAAATGTCACAATGGGCGACCTTATCACTAATACCGATCTCTTCCAGGCAATCTTTGTATCGAGAGGAAAAACAGGACCTACTATATTTTCTATTATGGGAGAAAATGAGTTGGGTTTTATTATTTGGTTAGATACTAATCCAGAATGTTATATAGGACCTCGAACCATCTACGTGACCGGTAGTCATTGCCACCGGGCCATTATTGTTTCAAGTATTTCATATGGGTAGATACATATATGTTAATTCTACGAATAATGATATCCGTGGAGTAAGTAGACTTCAAGGTTTTCAATTAAAAAGGAGTTAAAAATAAGTATTGAACAACATATCTACGCTCTTGTTTGTAGTACAACGCAAGTTGAACTATAGGTGTCGCTCCATCCCGATACGATAGTTGAAGAACGAGAGCAAGAATTAAAGTTACGAGTCAATGTGTCATGTTAGCTCAAATGGTTAGAGCATACCCCGGCTAAAGGGGTGGACGGACGCGAGTTCGAATCCCGCACATGACTTTAACTTTTTCTCTCGTAAATTTGTAATTTTGTAATGTAATTCGCCAAGCTGGCGTTATTGCAAAATTGACAATATTAAAACATATTTATAGTTGATAGGCTAGCCTTTGATAACAATCTTATGTTGTTTTGTTGTTCAGAAAGACAGAAAAATATTGGCTTTCAAAAGCAACTGCTGGTACACACCATAAGATGCTTCGCGGCAAATTTTCTTGAGGGTAGTAGCTAGCCAGACGGGCTTTACCACCATGCTAACAACTTCGACAATACCCAGGACCGATGGCTTAACGTAACCTCCTAAGGACGGAACAGTAATAATGCCACTATCGGTCACTCATCCATGCCATGACCGCAGTCGCTGCTTCGCTTAGTTAATCGGTCAAGAATGACTAAGCAAGCTATGCTACAAGCGCTTCAGGCTCAATAAGAGTAATTCGCATTTTATATTGAGATACGTACCCATTGGAACTAACAGTTGAATTGACCTACTGTTTATAAACTTACTAAAAGAAAACAAAATATAGGGGTAGGCAAAATATAATTGGAAATTGGACTCAACAGCTTTTAACCAATATCTAATAACTATTGGTATTTGTTACATACTTATTTATTGTTTCAAAAATTTCTGATACAACAAAATAATGAATATAAGCCAACAAGGAAAATATACCCTAGCCTTGTAATATTTTTATTGCAACAATTGGGAAGTTTTTCTTCAAAATACAAGTTTGTTTGTTTATCCTTACCTATTTACAGTTGAATTGGAACTTAATGTTTGTATTACGTTGTCTCTAGACAAGCTTTGGACTACCTTTCTATTGTTGTTGTTTCACTTGGAGAACTTTCTGTCAATATATATAAATAACCTAATATACATGGTTATTGGTAATATGCTAACAACCACTTAGGCTTGACATCTGCTAGTCCTAAGAAACATTTTGCGATCATATTATTTTGTTTTGATTAAAAAAAAAGTTTTTTTAAATATTTTTTTCTGTGTTTTAATGCCTACTCCGAGCCAAGAGCGTTCACCGCGGCAACACTGGACCGCGCCGTGCTCCCTTCGAATAGAGTTTTGAATATTTACGTCGAGTTAAGTAATAAAAAATATGAAATAATACATTACATGCACAAGAGACTTTTAACATTAGATGGGCCTCGTAGTTATTCCGTCAAAAACACATAAAAAACACAAAAAAAAAAAAGAAAACATATATAAAAACATTTTTTTTTCAAAACAAAAAAAATATATTTCGAAATTTTTCTTAGGACTAGCAGATGTCATCAACCCTAAGAGGTTGTTAGCATATTACCAATAACCCTATATAAAAGTTATAATGTTAATATTGTGGTACCTAAAAAATTCAGCATTATATAGTGTCATGCTTAACTTTCTATAAGCTCTAAGACGGAAGCTCATAGCAAAATTGTCGTACCAGTCCCTGTCGAAGGCCTTTTAAACATCAAGAAAGACAGCGAGCTTTGCACCATATTATCTGTCAGTGACCTCTCTCCTAAATTTCACTTTGTACGTCGATAGCTTACGTTCGCTGCAGTCATTAAGTACTTCGATAGGTGACCGCTAGTGGCATTTTCTACTGCACGCTCTGCTTTAAAAGACCTTTTAGGCCGTTAGTCGTGCTACCACCCTCACGTAAATCCATTACCATCCGGGAGGTAGCTCCAGTATTCCAGCAGCATTGAAGACCAGAGTTGAAATGGTTGCAGGTTATGAATCTGTCCTGATGTTAAATACTACCGCACTTTCCAATGTTGTTGCATTCTCGCAGCTAATTTAACCCTGGGTAATTTGTTAGATGTATAATCCAAAATTTAGTCTGGGTGTAAGAGTTACACCTATAGCAGGTCGATTTGGTTGATTGTCGGATCAAGCATGTTTCGGAGGACATGAATGAGATTGAAATGACTCTGCTTAGCAGCTAGAAAGACATAACTGGGTCTTCAAAGCATTTGACCAAACTGGTATCACCCCATCCGGAGACTGCTTGTATGCCACTGAAGTTGCAATGACGGTGAAATCTTCTAGGTACGCAATTTTTTCAGTAAATTGACTACAACTTTAAAAGTCCTAAACCGAAGCGCTCATAGCGAAGTTTGCTTAGCCATTCTGAATCGATCAGCAAAGTTAAGCAACGTCCGCCGCGGTCAGGAGTTGGATGGGTGACCGCTGGTGACATTACTACTGAGCGCTTCCGTGCTTCGGAGGGCACGTTAAGCCGTCGGTCCCGGTTGTTGTCTTAGGATGGCAGTCGTTACAGCATGGTGGTAGGGCACTTTGCGAATGCCCGCCTGGCTAGCTACCACCCTCAGGTTGAAAATCTGTCGCCAAGCACCTAACGGTGTGTTCCGGCAGCTGTCCTTGAGAGCCAGTAATTCTAGGTTAGCCTGTACAACATCTTCGACCACATCATCACTTAACATCAGGTGAGATAGTGGTCAAAGGCTAACCTATCATGCATAAAAAAAAAACCATTTTGATGACATATAAATAAGACCAGTTTGAAAGTATTTCCTACACAACAGAAACCGAATCACGAAAATCAATTCCTAAGTGACGAACTAAACGCGTAACTAACATTGAAAACACATAACCGAATAAAGATCCTCCTCTTATTGAAGATTCTATTGTACCAAACATTAATCACAAACCTACTTTGAATTTTAGCCATATATGTGCCCCGTGGGTTGCCGGGCTAGAATATAACCCCCCCCCCCCCCCCCCTCTCCATTGCTACCTGTGGGTGTCATAAGGGGCGACTAAAGGTGAAATACCGTAAGGTGGGCAGCAGCGCCTTCTGATTAGCTGATACCTTAAACTTTGATCCCGAAGACGCCTGCCAAGTGTGGGGATTATGGCAAACCCACTTTAATGGGGGAGACTGGGTTTAGCATTGAACAATCCGATTATGTCCCTTAAACAACATGCCTGAACATAATAACATGTTGTATATCTATAAGTTTCGTGATACCTGACCTATTAACTTTGTTTTTCAATCCACAGTTTCAAGTATGCTATCCATACCCAGAAGAATGGGCAGAAATGATGGTGTTGATGAAGTTCATCGTGTACTACTCTCTGCCTTTGGCCATCATTGCACTATTCTACGCCATGATGGCACGCCATCTAGTGCTCAGCACGCAGAACATGCCTGGAGAGATGCAAGGGACACAGAGACAGGTAAGAGTCTGCTCTGCAAGACGTTATTTAATATTTGGTATCCATATACCAAATATCAATAACATCTTGCAATATCCATACCTATACATAAGAACAGTAATTATGGATGTCCATATGGCGCATATTTTATGGTAAACAACAGCCAAGGCATGGAATAAATAATGGATTTTGTCCTTGTCAAGACTAATCCCTTATCCCTGCAGTTGGCTTTAAATGTTTAAGTATTTTCTAATATACTTTGTCTTTGAATATTTACATTGGCTTTACACGTAATTATTATAAGCACTAAAGCAATCATTGGGTGCTGAACTTGAATTGGAATCACCTATATATTCTTGTTAGAGTCAAAAAGTTGACGAAGGGAAAAATACCAAAACGGGGGCAGTAGTGCCTTCTGAAGAATTGCCTTCTTACACCGTGATCCCAAGACTTATAGGTTTTTATGTAAAACAATTAGCCATACTGACACAATATAATTTATGAAAATTCCAATCTGCCACCTATTACCGGTCCAAAGATGCAGCCCTTTAAAGTTCGAAGGGACGGTTGGACAGACAAAGCTTTTTAATAGGGATCTGTTTTCTGGTACGGAACAATAAAAAAGCTTACATAATTATTTCACGGTGACTGAATAGTCTTTTTCATATTTCAGCCGAACAAAAAAGCAATTGCAAAGTTTTGGAAAATTTGTCTATTGCCCATCTGTTTTGATACTACTTTTCATTTTATGATGATACAGATGCGAGCCAGAAGAAAAGTTGCCATGACTGTTTTGGCCTTCGTTGTGGTCTTCGCAGCGTGCTTTCTACCCTTACACGTTTTCATGCTGTGGTTCTATTTTTGGTAAGTACTTTAAATATTTATTATAAATTCATCAAACTAAGAACTTTCTAAAATATGTCTTTGGGCATATCTTTTGTTAGAAGAAACACTATTTTATGTTCTTTTATCGGCAGACTGTAATGATAGAGTAATTGAAGAAGTTTCAAAGTATTCATAAGTGGAATATATAATTAATACATTCCAATAGAGTTACAACTTACTTTTTTTGGACTGACTCACGTGTTCTTTGGAGGTACGTAGGTTTTACAAGAAACCTAATGATCAACACAAAGTAAATACATTATACTGACGTTACATATGTGGGATAGGGATACACAAATGAAAAAACTGAATCTTATTGAAATTTATATGCCAAGTTTTGATCGCCAAGTAATTTTTAAAAGACAGGATATGCAATAAGATTTCTGATATTGCCTTATGCTCATGATATTTAAAATGTAATTATCTCAATTGCAAGGTGTGTGTCTGCAGATAGATTCAATGTCGGATATTTTTTTCCGAGGTGTATCAATGCTTTGAGTCAAAACTAATAAACAAACAGCATCAGTAAATACGACCACTGTCGTAAAAAAATATCTTTACGCATTCTGTACTGCGTAAAATTGCAAAAAATATTCTAATGGATCTGACACAAGGCACTTTTTAAATTATATAAGTTGCAAATTTCCATCAATTCTAATTTTTAAAACAAACAAGTTTGGTTTTAGAAGTAATAAGTAATGCATATTTCATCTTCAGTCCCACAGCAAAAGACGACTACAATGGGTGGTGGCATGCGCTGCGGATCGTGGGGTTCTGCCTCTCCTTCTTGAACAGCTGCGTCAACCCTATAGCACTGTACTGCACCAGCGGAATCTTCAGGAAACATTTCAACAGGTATTTATACTCTCGTCTACTATCTCACATCATGTAACAACTACAATTTAGAGTTAAGGGTATATTGCAGACTAACGCCCCCATACAAAACGCAGCTCCAATCTCATTTTAATAATAGCGAATAAAACTCAATGATTTTTTACCTACGTATTCACTACCCTAATATCTAGGTTTGTGGTGCATCAGATTTTCATTAAATTATACAGTTTTGAAATTACACTAGCTCAAAAACTCGTAATTTTAGATAAAAGAAAGACCCAACTTTAAGCATCTCTTTCAAGAAAAATAAGCATGTTTTTAATATTTCTATTGCACCACAAACATGGGTAATATAATGATATTTCTATAATGGGAATTTATACATGTGTACTATACTTTTTAAATAAATCTGGAGCTACGAATAACTGGCTCAAACTCCTAAAAACGAGTGCTATATACTAAACGCTATATAAAAAATAAAATTTAGTCCAAAAAAAAGGATTTAAGCCAGAAACGATAGGTCTAATAATACACTATATTTACAAGCGAGTTTTTTTTTAATAACAAGTTGAGTTTATATGGAAGTTCACACTTTGGCTGGCGGGTATATGTCCTTAAGCTGCCCAATCTCGAACACAACGCAAAACGAAAGCATACGTCAACAAATTCTGATTTAGATAATTAGTTACCCTTAACTTGGCCTTGTCCTCTCAGACGCTATGTAGCATTATGGAAAAGTTGCCTAAGCTTACAGGAGGCTTAGTTCGATATACATTTCTATTTTTTTTCTCTGGTATTTCCGGTTGGATTCGCGTGGTTCAAACTTTTTAGGCAACTACACCAATACACATAATCTGGTACAAAAATTATTGTCGCGTATCAAGAATATTAAAATAAAATATATGTATTAATTTAAGCGTTATGTAGGCCCATTGCAGTTGCAGTGCTATAGTTATACTTCTACATGACACTTCACTGCTATCGTCACATTAATTCTTATGTTTCGTTCAACTCGTGATTTCACTTGCTGTATTGCCTTGCATGCCTAAATACGAGTACATTAGTTACTACTGCTTCGAATCAAAACAGCTGACACTATTAGGGTACCCACTAAGGCAGACTCTTGCTAATGAAACCATACAACATACAATATATAAATAGAGTATTTTATGTTTGTTCAGGTATCTTCTATGTCGTGGTGGTCCAAGCCACGGTCCCAGAGGTTCCATGTCGCTATCCACATCGCGGAGATTGCACTCCAGTCGGAAAACGAACATCAGTATGGTACCGAGAACGTGAGTAATATATATATACGATAAGTTATTATATTTACAGGTTAAATGCAACTCGCTTATATTTATAGCTGATATGCTAGTTTCTGCCTACGATCTCACCTGATGGTAAGCATTATGTGGACGAAGATGTTGCCAGGCCAGGCGGGCATTCGCGAATAGTCCTAGCCACCTGGCAATCTTCAGCTGTTTCAATGCAACAGGTCTCGGTAGTGTTGTCTTATTGTCATAAGGCGACCTATATTCCACTTGTAGACTACATTAGTAAGCGATGATAATATAAAAGCAGACAAAAATGTCATGAATTTGTTAGTTGGCGAAGGATTTACTGAGGATCTTGGTCTTTAAATATGTGCAGGAAGACACCATCGAGTGCTTGATGATTTATATTACAACAAATACTAAAAATAAAATAAATATTTAAGGGGTGCACCCTTACAACAAACTTAATTTTTTTACCTTTTCTTGCTCGCTCTAATAACGGTGACAGGTAGACGCTTTAACTATTGAGATAATAATTAGTTTTATGTTCTCTTAAACATAATGAATTATATTAAATTAAACAATTAAGGTGGCTCCCATACAATAAAAAGTGTCTGTAACTTGCAAATTAGGTTTTGTAGATAATGGTACGGATCCCTTCTTGGCGAGTCCCACTCGCACTTGGCCGGTTTTTTTTATTCTGAATATGATTACAAACACTATAGCATGCTGAGCGCAAAATAATGCTTTAAGCCCCGGGGCATAAAATTTTGTGCTCCAATAATTTGTAAAATATTTTTTTATGTAACCTTTTTGGCTGTGCACCTGCTGTTATGCGGTAACTTTTGCCTGTAACAGTTGCAGTTCGTTACAAGTGGCCAACTGCACTGTGCCCTGAAACGAAATTGTTAAGTATCATGTGCCTGTAATTTCACCGGAACTTTTTGAAGGATATGGACCATTCAAACCGGAACACAGTAATGCGAACATTACTGCTTTGTGGTAGAAATAGATATGTTGGCAGTACTTTCCCGGACGATCTCGCACATATAGTTCTACTGCGATGATATCCCTCACATTCTGTTTCCGTGCCATTTGATAATGTATTCGTGTGTACAAGTACACAAAATCTCCATAACTGGCACTAATGACAACCCAGTTTTAGACCCGTCAGAGTTATTTGCGAGCTTAACGATATTGAAATTTCTTTGTATGTTGCTAAGCTTACATAAGCTTTGGACCAATTTATTGGTAATTATTTTAAAGTAGTCATTGTATACAATGTTGAATATAGTCCTTAGGTATCTCAGGTTTTGCTGAAATGTATGTGGAGTTTTGGAAAATAGAAATGTGGTGAAAGCAAGGCTTTTCCAGGTGCGCCCTGAGATAAAAGATAAACATTTTAGACAGAAGATCTGTTAAATCCATCTTTTAATTTCGTTATATAATAATCATCGCAAAATTCAGTTTATTAGTCTTTAGACTTAGAACTCACTCTTTGTATATTAACTAATATGTTCTGACAAAGTCTTGAGACACTTGACTCGATCTGCCACATAATCACAGTAGGTTTTGAATTCGCAGTAGCATGACTGCAGCACTTTATTTTCATATGAGCTTGCAAAGGCTCTATAAAGAACAGATAAAATATATCATTTTATCTTGGTGTTTCGCATGTCTTGAAACATACAGTAAGCTATTCAATTGTTAAAAGGCAACGGGGTTTCAGTTATATATTCTTATAAGTAATTATTTAATAATTTTAAAATGCAACCTGATTCTCGTAGTGTCATCTAGTGTTAAGTAGATTAGCTACGGTGTATTGGAGTATTGTGTTTAGTTATGTTGCACTGATGTTAACTATGGTTTTCTAACAGATGGCGTTAGTAGTACAATAACATTCTATCCAATGAATACCAAATTGTTAATGTTCATTTTAAATAAATTATATTTGTATGCTTGCTTATATAGCGTGCTTATGAAATAATATTTATTTGACAGATAACAAATCTAGATATGAAGTTAAATTACTATGTTAAATCACAAATCTATATTTTCAGTAAAGTGTGCCACAAAATGTTCAAGTTGTGGGATAATGATACCTTTATGATATTTAATCATGCAGTAATTCTAGGTTAAGCTTGTTAACACCTTCGACCCCATTATCACTTAGCATCGGGTGAGATTGTGGTCAAAAGCTTAACTATCAGCAATGAAAATAAATAAAAAACTATTATATCACCTGTAAGTACGCGATGATAATAGAATATAAGATAATGTCATGATATGCTCTAACTTATTTTCCGGGTTATGATTTACTGCACTGTAGAGCTGCTAAAAGACACCATGAAATGCTAGGTGGTAGATTTTAACTTCTATTTATGTAAAATAAAAATGTATGTATTTGTGTAAGCTCATCATTGCATTCCAATTTTATGGACATATTTTATACATCTAATAAAGTTACGTTTAGAATAAGAGAGCATAGTACTAAATTAATTTGTCAAGATTACTGTAGTCAGACTGTCAGATTGTCAAGATTACTGTAATCATCAGATGAATTTAGATAGATAATATATAAAACTAATGTATTTTATCATAATATTTGTAACTGATGATTTCGCCTAAAAAAAGGTTGAAACCAAGTGTTGTATTTAAAGGAAGCTGAAAGTTTTGAAGTTAAATTACATATATTTAACATATACACACATAATTTGTTATATATACACATAATTGCCACATAACTTTTTCAATTACCTCAAAGTTATATTTTCTCAGCGCCGCGGACATGTTCAAACTAGTGATCGGTAGGATAGTTTTATTTTAATCCCAATACATTTTGTAGTTCTCGGGGATAATACGTAGAACAAATCGTATCTGTACATAGTAAAGAGATTCTTTTATAATATAACGCTGTATAATTTTTATTTTTATATGTTTAGAGTAATTTTATTATGTTTAGAGTATATATATATATATATATATATATATATATACTATTAGCGGGCCGCACTGACTTTGCACGGGTATTTAACAAAATGTAAAAAAGCAACAATTTTTGAAAATATTCTATAGTCTATGTTCATAAGACATAATGTACGGTTTTAATGGTGAAAGAATTTTTCAAATCGGTCCAGTAGCTTTAAGGTTTATTTGTTACATACAAACAATGACCTTGTGTTGGGTATAGAAGGTCATTGCATACAAAATACAAATACTTCCTCAATATAATATTATAGTGTAGATGAATCAAACTGGGCCGATCATTTTCTAATTTTACTAATCTTGTGAAGCAACTGTAAGCAGATCTTTTGCTCAAGAAAATCCCTTATTTCTCACCCGGAGCTAAGGGACACAATTCGAGTAGGTAAAATCCTTGAATGTTTTATTCCATGCCCGATTTCTTATAACACACACCTGGATGGATTCAATCTTTTTGATGACGCACGACTGAACTCCGATCGCTCACATTTAGGTGACTTGTCATTTAATCCTCATTTCATTCCTTCTTTCAATGTTCATTTTTTATCGAAATCTCAATGAATCAGTACTATAGTACTAAGGTTATGTATATTTCACCTCAAAAGAAAATGTACTTATGTTTTAACGTTCCCTAGATTTATTTTGGAATATGAATGCTTTTGGACAAGTAAGTAGAAACTCACTGGTCCGGCATCGTCTAAGATAGTAAGTTTACGCTTTTAGATTATGTCTTAATGTATTTTATCAATTCTACTTTCAAACGTAACATGACCGTGATGAACGGTTTTTCTTAAGTACTATACTAAGTTCTTACAGCATTTTACTACATAAGTACTTACAGCATTTTATGGACCGTTAATCGATTTAAAGTAAATTATAAATTTGGTATGATAGATATATACGGCAAGTTTAAGTGAGTTAAATGCGTGTATAATATTTAAAAAAAATAAGTTTGTAAACTTTTTTTTTTTTTTTTTATGCCTGATAAGTTAGCCTTTGACCACTATCTCACCTGATGGTAAGTGATGATGTGGTCGAGGATGTTGTTCAGACTAACCTAGAGTTACTAACGTCTAATGTTAAAACTGCTTACAGTGATCGTAAGCAAGTATCATACGCAGGTAGTAAGTAGATGATTTATTAAAATTTACAGAATTTCATACAAATGTAAAAATTACTTTATTTACCGATCGTGCAAATATCAATATATGTTTGCTAGTAGAAGAGAATAGGGTAAGACTTGTGTCTCAAGTAGAGAACTCTCTGGAGCAAGTATCTAAATGAGGACGACAAAATCTTGTCTACTTTAACCACAAAAATATAGTTCTGTGTATTTTCTATGAAAAAACCCTATTCGTCTCTGTGCCGCAGTTCCAACGAACACCCCTGAGCACCTCCAGTAGTATCGGGATCCTTAGCGTCGACTAAGGATCCCGACTAGCAAATGACGTGCAGTTTCGGGGTATGGAGAGGAAGGCCCAACTTGCCTGCAAAAAGCTTTGAGTGCTTAACCGGTCCAAGCAGTATTTTACTCCACAGCAACGGGTCGCGTTTTACAAAGCGCAAGTCAGACCGCATATGGAATAATAGATTACCCTTTTATATATAATATATAATATGACCCCACACACATTAGCGGGTTAAGGCCAGGAAGATGGTGATGATGTCATTCTTTGACTAATATCTGAACAATTGTTAATAAGTGATGGATTGGTTTAAGAAACAGGCATAGTCTAGATAAGGAACTGATTTTCAGGTACCTACAGCTGCAAAAACTTACCATTAGGTGCTTTGCGACAGAATTTCTAATTGAGTATGCTAGCTAAGTGAGCATTTAAAATTGTTCTGCCAAGAATCATATTGTCAGGCATAGCCTGTTTTACTTTGAGCACATCGTCTTTCGAACTTAAAAGCAATAAAAGAAATGCTTCAGGTCGGTGAAAAATAAACTAAACATTCTCTTTGTATTTGATTATAAATAAAATTGATGGAATAGACTGCCATACACACTTTGAAGCGCACTAACCGATCAACTATCTCTAGGAGGCGTATCTACCGGAGTGGGTGATCGCTAGGGTCTTTTGTTGAGCGTTCATAAGCTTCGGAAGGTATTTTTTTTAGTAATGCTTATAGGTAAGCCTTTGACAGGATGGCAGTCGTTATGGCATAGTGATAGGGCAAAAGGCAAGCACCTAACCATAACCTAACCGTTATGCCTCTTTACTATCTTACACCATATCATCACTTACCATCAAGTGAGATTGTAATTAAAAGCTAGCTTACCAGCAAAAAATCCAAATTCAAATTCAAAATCATTTATTCAATTTAGGCGTCTACGACGCTCTTATGAAGGTCAATTACAAACTTTAATATTGAAATATTCTACATTGTACTGCCACGTTCAGCCAAAAAAATTATAGAGCCACTGCGAGAAGAACGGGCAAGAAACTCGGGGCCATTCTTTTAAACGTCTGTTTACAATTTGTTATAAACAATATAATACAATTATTACAATATTTGTTTAAATTACTTAGGAGACAGGTGATGGCTTGGCAGAGGTGGAATTTTCCAAGCATTTTTGTCGTTTAAGTAATCACAAACTGTGTAGTAGGATTTCTTAATCAAAATGTTTTTCACATGTAATATGAATTTTCCTTCTGTGAGCATTGTAATATGTTCGGGAATTTTATTATAAAACCGCACACAATTACCTAAAAAGGACCTTTTATTTGTCTTTGCTAATCTAAAACACGGTACCGTTAATTTATATTTGTTCCTTGTGTTGTAATTGTGGTTGTCACTGTTTAATTAAAATTTTCTCAAATTTTTCCGAACATACATAATATTTTCAAATATATACAGACTCAGTAAAGTTAATATATCAATTTCTTTAAAAAGATCCCTTAGAGATTCCATAGGATCCATTTCATATATGGCTCGAATTGCACGCTTTTGTAAGATAAAGATTATTTCCATCTCAGCAGCAGCTCCCCACAGCAATACACCATACGACATAATACTGTGGAAGTACGCGAAATAAACTAGCCGTGCAGTAGCTACGTCTGTTAACTGTCTTATCTTACAAACTGCATATGCAGAAGAACTAAGTCTTCCGGCTATCCCACTGTAAAGTTGAGTCCACTTTGATTCCCAGAAAGACTGTCGCTTTGTCAATAGAGAGTTTATCTAAGCCAAGCTTAATGTTTGGTTCAACATAAGGAACATTTGGTAAAGAAAACTTTAAACATTTGGTCTTTTTTGAATTTAAGAGAAGATTATTAGCGGCGAACCATTCAGAGATCATAGATAACACATTATTTACATGAATGAGTTCACTATCTTTCCTATATACTTTAAAAATCAGAGAGGTATCATCGGCGAATAAAACAATATCGCAGAAATCTTTGACCATGCAAGGCAGATCATTAATATACGCTAGGAACAGAAAAGGTCCCAAAATTGATCCCTGCGGTACACCTATTTTTAATAAAGACCCGGAAGAAGTATTGCCATTTATTCCAACCATCTGTAGCCTGTTTGACAGATAAGACTCTATTAGATTCAAAGCTTTTCCACGAATACCATAGTGTGAAAGCTTACGAATCAGAGTGCAGTGTTCTACACAGTCGAATGCCTTGGAAAGATCACAAAATACGCCAATAGCATCATGTGAACTCTCCCAGGCTTCAAGTATATGTGACATCAATTGAACACTTGCATCTGTAGTGGATCTGCTCTTAGTAAAACCAAACTGAGTCTCATTCAATATATTATGCTCATTAAAATGAGATAAAAGTTGTTTGGTTTTTATTTTATTTTTAGACTTGCTAATTTTATCTCTAATAAAAAGAGATTTAGCACACAAGCAAACATACTTTTGTAAGTTTTTGAATAGTTCCTAACAAAATCATGAAACTGCTTGCAAGATGTAAAATTTTTCCTGCGATACAGATCAAACAAATAATCTCTACTCTTTCGAATACCTCTAGTTGCCCAATCACCAAACTTCAATTTTACATTTATTTGTTTCTTTATTTTTGGACAAACTTTTTGAAACTCAATATTTACTAAAGAAAATAAGTTATTGTAGATGTCATTCGGGTCACAGTGAGAAAAACTTGTTATGCCAAGCTTAGCTTCTATATTGGTACCAAGAGTTTCTAGCCTACTGGTTGTTAACGGCCTATGTTTAACTTCATACCTCTCTGTTTCTCTATTTCCATCAAATTTTATCGCAAGACCCTCATGATCAGACCTAACACCTTTCAATATTAACTTTTCTTTAATCTTACAGTTTGAGTATATATTGTCTATACAGGTAGATGAAGTGTCTGTTATCCTAGTGGGCTCACAGAACAGAAATTTCAAATTAAATGACTTAAATAATGACATAAAAAATCCAAATTGGGGCATGGGTCCAAACCTGTCGTGGGCTTAAGTATCACCGGCTTAAATAGCAAATCTATCTAATAATAGTGTATCTGTCAATATTTGACTGCTAGGCAGTCAAATATTTCTTCCAGCAGCAGTTTTTCATAGCCAGTTCTCTTTCTAGTCTCAGAGTGAACAACATCTTCACATTTGATCAGATAAGATTTAAATACCTAAATTAAAATACCTTTTCATAAATCGTAATTAATAATAATATGAATATAGCTAATATTGTTACAGTGGAACTAGGTGTATGATTTTGTAACCTAAAATCTTTATCTAATTTACTTAAATTTCTTTATCTATTGCTTTATATTCATGTTGTTTAGATGTTTTGGAATACGATCTAGATTGATAATTTTTACTCTGTTATTTAGTAATGTATTGATTTTGTTCTGTTCTGTGCGCCATAAATATTTTAAATTAAAATAAAATCATTGCAGTAATGGCTAAAATACGTCATATCTTAGGGATAAATTATCTAAAAAATTAATAAAATGTTACCATAACGTAACTTGTCTGTGATTTTGATCTATCTAAATTCATTATAAATATTGTTCTTAATATTTTGTTCGTAAGCGTTATTGTAACAGCATTTTAATTATTGAATCATTAAAACGCGATTATGAATACTGATTCTAAAATGTGTTCAATAGCCTTAGGTTCCACAACCTAATGGAAAGTATTTAAACAATTTTGAACCGATTTCACTTACGTTAATCAGCCGAGTAGTTTGATCACGACCGGTTTCGTGATTTTCATAGTCGTTTCTTCACGGACTAGGTACGTGCGTTTTGTAGTGAGTACTTAAAACCTTAAATCAACATTTACGAATAAGACCAAAAGTGATTTAAATAATTTTGTTCATATAGGAAATTAATTTTGTTTAAATTATTTGAAAACAAAAAAACCTTAAGTCTAGTGAAGAAATTCTAGTGATGAAAATATACGAAAATTTAGCAATCTCACGAATTTAACACGCCAAAATATTGAAATACATATAAAGATTTTTAAGAAATAAACATTTGAAAAAGTGTTCTATTTATTTAATTCAAATTAGTAGTAAAATAGTGCGGAGTAATTAATTAAATCCTGTATAAGGAACCCTGAGATATAAAAAAATATAAAAACCTGTATTAGATTTACGTTACCCTCCTCCAAACGAGTCGGACTTGCACTTGACCGTGTAATCTTAATAAACTTTTTTTTTCAGAACCAGCGTTGGTAGAGAAAGCAGCATCAAGCTGCTTACCAATGGCTCTTCAAAACTCTGAGGAAGGTGTTCCGGCCATCGAGCCGCTAACAACAACCGGGAGCGGACCAAGCACAACTACAGCAAAACCTTCCTGTATAAACCTGATAACGTGCCTCCTTTTCCCAAATGCTGCGAACACGAAAATGGCAAAGATGACCTTGGCACTAACGTTAGCAGCACGGAAAGTTTTTACTTACCGGTTGACTATCTATCTAGTGACATCTAGTCTTTTACCAACTTTGTATAGTAATTTCTTGCCATTCAAAACTAACTTCGGGGTTTAGAAAGTGTTTCAGTCCCCAAACTGGTAACAAATAAAAACAGATCAACTACAACAAAACCTTCCTGTCTTCTGTCCTTTCCCTAAGTGCTGCAAACACGAAAACCACAGATTTTCCTAAAGATGGTAATATTAGCAGCACAGAACGGTTCTACTTGACGGTTCTACTGACATCTAGTTTTATACTAAAATTCTTCTGTTAAAAACAAATTTTAAAGCTCTGTCATTCACCCGGTAAGATACAGGATCAGACCAAACTCAACTACAGTAATAACTTTTTATCAAACTAAACCAAAGTAGAAACTCCTCTATTTAAAATAATTCTATGTACCAAAATCCAAAACAAAATCAAACTTAATTATTTGGTAGATAAAGATACATTAAACAAGTCTTATGTTGAAGTGACGTGTTTCTTCTTGATGTGTTGTTCTTTAACTAACTATTAACTTCCAAGGCGTGCAAATTACAATACGCAAACAAATAACATAATTATTTAATTACATACCTAGAATACCCAGTAATCAAATACAAAAATTAATATTGTATCATCAAACAATTGTATACATTATTGTACCTATCAAACCTGCCTCCTTTTTCTAAGTTCTGTGAAAATAATTGGAGCAAATATGCCTTGGACACAATTAACGGCCACAGCAGGAAATGATTCTATTTCCAGACAGTTATTGTTCAAGTAAAATTTAGTAAATGTTTTCAACATACTAATTGGTTCTTGACAGTATCAATGAATTCTTAAAGTTGGAAGATATTATCAATTTCGAAAGTGGCTGTTTATATGCCTCCAGTCACCTTCTACTATTTGTATCATATATTTTATCTTCTATTAGTTTCCATTTTATGTATGCTAATCTTTTATCTAATCAATAGCTTATTTTCTTAGTCTATAACTTTGGAATTTATTTAAGTATTCTGTCTTCCTCTAGCAACGATAGGATATTTTCTTCTTCTAAATGTATAACAATCTAATCTCACTAGCTCTTCTTCCCCTTTTAGATGGATATCATAACAGTATTAGCACCTTTCAGTATTCACACTAATTCATCCATAACTACTTACATCTCTCTGTACTCTTATATCCGTCCATATCCTTATTTAACATTATTGTATTGATATTATTACCTATATTCTTTATCACTTCAGTAAAGGTCCAATTACGTGTGGACCGATTGTGAATAAATTTATCTTCAACATTTCATACTGGTGCTATTTCTAGTTTTCTCTTTTTCTTATACTTATGTCTTTGTTTTTTATCTTCTCTATTTGATACACTGAACATCTTATTATGAAGCCATTTCTGTCAAGTGCAAACTTATCCTATCCATCTCTTTGGTAATAGGATATTCTTATAGCATTATATCGTCTTTGTACGATATTTTCCTATCAAATGAATAGTTAACAATTCGTTTCGTGCAGTAACAGTGTTTCAACGTATTTGTTACGTATTGTAAGAGTCAATAACATAGAATTTGCGGTTTTTAGTTAATCTTTATATTTTTACAAGTTTTTTATTAATATAGTGTTTATTTCTAATCAGATAGTCACTGTTTATGTTTAGATGTGTTAACATTTATGCATGAATTTTAGGAAATTGTTTTAAGTCTAGATTAATGTTTCAGGGATAAGGTCTCAGTGAAAGAAAAGGTAATTGCCTACTACTAAGTCGAGATAATGTAGTGTGGGTACCAAATAAAATAGAAAACATTTAAGTCTGTGTTACAGTTTTTTTCAATCATTGTAACAATTCAATTGTGAATCTGCTCTCTGCCTTTTTGACTATTTAAACTTTTTAATAAGGGAAGAGCTAATTATATATTATACCTTGAGCAAGTCAGTACCTTAGTCAGGAGAGCGTCGTTAATTCGCTGTATCGTAAACATGCCAATACACTGTTGGACTCCTGGGGCGGTCGGATTAAGTATGTTATATTTATTGACCAAGAAAGAGCTTTACCTCTCAAATTACGAAATACGACACTTCGATGCCCTTCTGTATAGTCTACTATTATGTAGTAAATAACCGAGCTATTGTAAATAATAAATGGATGTTTGTGATGGTGTTATATATAAAAAAATGTATGTAAGATAAATACATGTGGTAAAAATATTAATTTGTACATAATTATGTTCCATGAGTTTATAAGTTCACGTATTTTCTTACGAAAATGTAGGTTTAGAGACAAAATGTATCATATATAAAAATAATTAAGATGTGTATAAATCAAGAGAAATGTATCATATAAATTAAATAATAAGTTTTAAACCGCCTTCATGTAACTGTTCTGTATATCTGTCAGTTTAATCTGTGTTATTTCTAAACACCAAAGTTATAACAGAAAAAATTAGTCATCTCAACTACTATTCTTTTTTCTTTAAAATATATGGCGAAAGTTTCTAGTCATTCATAAATGTGTGGTTATATTACATTTTAGGTTAACTTAGGTGTTCACTTCTAATTTCTTACAATAAATTATTGTATGTATACAAATTTATTGAGGTTTTCAACGTTAATTTTGTTATTTGAAAATATCTAACTATTAAACAATTTATACCTACTTGGATTTTCAGACTTATTTTACCCACGATTCCTTTTATCCCCTTTTAATAATAAAAATTTAGCATTAGTTAATCAAGTTATATTTGTCCGTGGGGTGCCTAGAATGTCACCCTCCCTACCCCATTGCTACCTGTGGGTGTCGTAAGTGGCGACTCAAGGTAAAATACCGGAAGATGGGCAGCAACGCCTTCTGAGGAACTGATATCTGAAACTACGATCCCCAAGACGCCTGCCAGGCGTAGGGATTATGGCAAACCCACTCTTGATGAGGGAGGCTGGGTTCAACAGTGTACAATCCGGCTGATACAGTACGTTTGGTATTGAAATACTGTAGTAGCATAAATATTAAATTTAAGTTCTGCTAAATACACATTATATGAAAGAATTTTCATGTTTTTTATTATTATATTGATCTCTATTAACTGTTCTGAAGAGTAATCCCTACACATATTGTAAAGGTGACAGCGTGTTGGTGAGATTATTGGTTTGTTTTTTTTACAGGCTGTGACAAGGCAAAACATTATTTTGTTTTTTTTCCACGGTTATAGTTTTATAATTAAAGATCTTTAGAGTTAAACCGTACTTTTTTCCTAGAAAAGTTGACGTTTCTTCTGGGATAACATTATTATTAGGTGTATTATTACTAAAAACACCTTTTCATTAAAATATTCTAATCATTATTATAAACACAATTTCAGGTAAATATAACGCGAGTCTTAGCCGGTTGCTAAATAATGAGTATTATGAACCTTTTTTTTTTATGCCTGATAGGTTAGCCTTTGACCACTATCTCACCTGACGGTAAGTGATGATGTGATCGAAGATGTTGTACCGGCTAACCTAGAATTACTGGCTCTCAAGGACAGCTGCCGGAACACACCGTTAGGTGCTTGGCGACAGATTTTCAACTTGAGGGTGGTAGCTAGCCAGGCGGGCATTCGCAAAGTGCCCTACCACCATGCTGTAACGACTGCCATCCTAAGACAACAACCGGGACCGACGGCTTATCGTGCCCTCCGAAGCACGGAAGCGCTCAGTAGTAATGTCACCAGCGGTCACCCATCCAACTTCTGACCGCGGCGGACGTTGCTTTACATTGCTGATCGATTCAGAATGGCTAAGCAAACTTCGCTACGAGCGCTTCAAACCTTGAAAGTGTCGTAGTTTTGTTTTACCATTAGAAACAAAACTATTGTAGTTGACGTATTGTGTTGTTATTTATTAAAATTAGTACATTTCTCCATCTATAGCTGGCTCCAAGTATCTCTTGGTTGGCAACTATCCAGAGGTGAATATATTATGGAGTTGATATGTATGTACATATCATTAAAATACTACTAAACAAAAAGGGCATTAATCTGACCACATTTTAGTGATTTGCTAATGTACGATAACGAAATCTATAAGCTAAACTAAGGTGTTTACTATCGAGCAGAGAGTTGAAATACATAAAGTAGTTATATCCGAACACCACTGCTCTAAAAGCTTACTAGAATTTTCCTATCTACATACCTACGCACATCTATATGAAGTTTGTAATGACAAGGAAAGAATATTCATATATTATGCATCATATCTGTTGTTAGAAAGAGATAAATAAGTAATTTGTGTTACCCCCCAAACCGCCACGAAACGTTCCGATCACCATACGCTGCAATCTCTTTCACTCTCTCACACAAAACGATACACATATCTCGCTCACCTATTTCATTGAAATTATTTCCCAAGATAAAACAAAATGACGATATTTTCTATTTCAACAATAAATGCAATCACTACGCGTGAAATAAAAAAGTTTTCTTATCTCTTACGGTGTGGTTACGCCTTTTTATCGCTGTGTCATGCAAGTTGAGGTATGCGCCATCTAGCGGTGGGCGCACCAGATTTAGCCTACCACGCTTGCTTAAAATACGTTTTATTTTAAAATGTTTTTATGAAATTTGATTATGTATTTGGACTACACCCGCCTCTATTGTTTTATTCCTTCAACTCCATCCTCAGGTTGCCTGGTAGAGATCACTTTTAGTGATAAGGCCGCCCATTGTAACACTATGTTATTATAATTTAATGTGTAATCTTTTATATTTCTAAAGTGGTGTAACAATAAAGAGTTTTCTATCTAGCTATCTATCTATCTTACCCGACGGTGTGGCAACAGCCAACTACTGTGCCGCGACCCCTACCTTGACATTGATCATCACTCCGTAAAAAGATCGTAACGCTTACGCACCCTCTCATCAACTGTTTTACCTGCTCCCTTGCAATTCAACGGACATTTGATTTCTAAAGTGCTACCCTTAAACTTGTACCGCTTTTTCGAGCTTATATCATTTCTCGCGCTGTGTTACTGTAGCCTAGCAACTGTGGACGCTTGCAATAGTGATAAGTTGCTTGGATTTCACCCCGCCGCCGCGCCATTGCCTGGATGCTGATGCGGAACCCGCCAAACGGAAAGCAAGTTAGCAACGCCAGGTTAGTGCTCATTCCCTATTTAGGTGTATTTCTTTCTCTTGTGTGACAGAGCATTTATCTCTCGTATATACAGAGGAAAAGTGTTATTAGGTTTTTGGCTAAAGAAGTGGCCGAAATTATCAATAAGATGAAAAGAGGAAAATCTCCTGGATATGACAAACTCAGTATTGAACATTTGCAGTATGCTGGAGTACATCTACCCCGAGTGCTAGCGATGTTTTTTAGTTTATGTATTAGTCATACTTATCTTCCTCACGCGCTTATTAAGGCAGTAGTAGCACCAATTGTAAAAAACAAGACTGGGAATGCATCTGACGGGAACAACTATCGGCCCATATTTAATAATAACAAATACTTTTAAAAGTATCCTAAAAAATATTAAATAATATTTAAATAAAACACTTAAAAAAGCATAAAATTATATATCTAGTGACAATTCCGCCTAATTTTCCTGTTATCTACGTGACGTCACAAACATCACGCAGCCTAACCGGAAGAATACCCGACTAGTTTCGCTTCTAAACGAAGCATCTTCAGGAGGTCTTGACTTACCGAGCGCACGATCGAGACTAAACGGCCAGCTGTTGTTGTTTAGGGAGGACATAGATGCTGGCTACCGCCTGTGCGGTCGTCCAGCTCCACCGGGTTTTGGGCGAGGGCCTGGCCCTACAATAGCCCGGGAGGGAGAAGTGCCGAAGGCACTTCTCCCGAGACGGGCGTAGAAGGCGAAAAGCGCTTTCTACCTCCGTCTCCTGCGGACGCCGAAAACGTACCGCTATTATAGGAGGGGTTGACAGCGAGCTCAAGGGCACCACTGTGGTTCGGACCTCGGCTTGTCTCGCTGTCGAGAGACATGGGGGGGATCGGAGCAAAATGCCTCTGTGCAACTGCAGTGTTGCACAATTGGGCCCTACTGAATAATACTCTTTGACTATTTGGAGAGCAATTTATCGTGACCTTGTTTTTGCCTCGAGCTCGCCGGCGGGCTCGGTGTTTGATTGTGTGACCTCTAATTACCTCACACCTGGGGATTTTACCTCGACGACTTGCGGATAACGCTAAAGCTGCCAATGTAATGGCTCAACAATGTCGTGTGATCTGCGCGCAGCGTGGGTACGCCGCACGGACGCGTCTTCGGGCGTTTGGTGCCCCTGTACGCGGTATTCCTTCGCCGGCTGCTGTCCAAGCAGTCGTGTCGTGGGGTTGGTATGCCAGGGTGCTGGCATCCTCTTCTGTGGTGGGGTATATGGTCTGGTCAGGTGTTCTTCAGTCTCCCTAGTCAACCTCAGCCCACCAGGGGGTCCCAGTGAGCGAGTCGTTCGGGAGACCGGGTTTCAGCGCGCCCTGGCCGGCCCTTCAGAGCCTGGGCGGCGCGGCAGCATGTGGGGTTCTGGTGGGTGCTGTCTAGCGGTAGGAAAGGAGCCTGCCCACCCCCGATAGTATTATCGGGATAGGGTCGGCCCCCTCCCTAAGTGCTTGGAGCACGTCCCGGAGGGTACTTATGGCGGTATCGATCAGTTCGAGTTCCGCAGCAGTTCTTGTTGTGGCCGTCTGGGCGGTCTCGCTCGCACGTGGGAGCGGGACCGGAATGTACTTCTGTCTCGGTCGCGCAGTTTGGACACGTGGTGCGTCGACTGCACGAGTGGGTGGGGTGGTCAGTGCTGGGGCGGGCGGTTGGGCGGCGCCCTGCCGCGTTGCGCTCTTCTTCTTCTTCTTCTTCTTTGGTTTCTTTTTTCTCTTCCTTGATCTCTCAGGGCCCGCGCCGCGGTTTAGCGGTTCGTTGGCGGCGGCCATGAGAGAAGTTGTGGATGTCATCGTGGGTTTAGTGGGCAGCTCGTCGGGGATGGCTGTCAACGGAAGCGCAGTGGTGCGCTTGTCTGGGGTCGTCTCCTTTGCTGTGGTAATCGCTGTGGTACCCGCGCGTTTGTTCCGCACCTCCTGGCGGAACACTGGGCAGCGGGGGTTGTTGGCGGTGTGCGCCCCATTGCAGTTGACGCACGTTGCCGGTTCTTCCAGGGGGCGCGGACAGTCGCGCGCATAATGCTCGCCACCGCATCGTACGCACGCCTGTCGACGGAAGCAGTTATGGGAGGAGTGCCGGAACGCCTGGCATCTATGGCATTGTGCCGGCCCCTTCCTCCCATGCCAGTGTTCAATCTTCACTCCCGGCATACAGAGCAGCTCGTCCACTGCGTATATGCCGGGAGTCAGGTTGGCCGTCCTCTTCATGGCGGCAAAGAAGATGCAGCCTGGTCTGCCTCTTCTCGCCGCGATCTTCTTAACGTATTCGGGTTCGAACCCGAGGTCTTCAAGTTCCTTCTTAATTTCGTCCGGGTTGGTGTCCACCGGGAGCCCTCTAATGGCGAGTTTCAAATTCTGTTCCTTCGGGGGTGAGTAGGAGAACCAGGTCATCCTCTCCGTCTCATCCAGGTTTGAGAGGTAGGCTTGGATGACCCGGTACTCATCTCCGTCGGTAGGCGTAAAGCGTACCCCCTTGTTAAAGGGGCGTACGGATGGCGGTCTTCCTAACTTCTCTTTTAGTGCGCGGAGGTGTTTCGCACCGTTGGGGAAGGCTTCTACCACGATCGGCGGGTACCTAATCGTCTTAGGCATTGGCTTCGGTTGTGGGTTGGGAGTAGGCAGCGTCTGTGGTTGCGTGGCAGTGAGGGTGGTTTCGGCCCATGAGAGAGATGCGCTCTCAGTATGGCTGGTTGCGGTCGTAGTGACTGCCGCATAGGTAGGGCGGCGTGGGTCACGGGGATGCGGCATGGTTTGTGCGGCGTCAGTGGCGCGTGCACAGGTGCGCTTATGTTCTTCATGGTCGGCCTCTTCGTAGCGCTTACGGCGCGCGCCGGGGGCCGGGTCTTCGATTGGGCTTGGTGATGGTAGCGGTGACGGGTCTGGTGAGATCAACGAAAGCACTGGGGCCTCGTCGTCCAGTGGTTCGACCCGCCACTGCTGGATTTCACGTCTAGCGGCCGCGGCAGTTTCCTGCACGGCGAGCCGGAATTGACAGGATCTCTCTATTTCTTCGAAAGAGGCGTCGGTGGGGATCCTCCGCTGCGACAGAGATCTGTCTCTGGCGGAGGCTCTGGAAGGTCGGGGTTTTCTTGGAGCGTCTTTTTTTTTTTTTTTTTTTTTTTTATGCCTGATAGGTTAGCCTTTGACCACTATCTCACCTGATGGTAAGTGATGATGTGATCGAGGATGTTGTTCAGACTAACCTAGAGTTACTGGCTCTCAAGGACAGCTGCCGGAACACACCGTTAGGTGCTTGGCGACAGATTTTCAACTTGAGGGTGGTAGCTAGCCAGGCGGGCATTTGCAAAGTGCCCTACCACCATGCTGTAACGACTGCTATCCTAAGACAACAACCGGGACCGACGGCTTAACGTGCCCTCCGAAGCACGGAAGCGCTCAGTAGTAAAGCCCAACCAGCGGTCACCCATCCAAGTCATGACCGCGGCGGACGTTGCTTAACTTTGCTGATCGATTCAGAATGGCTAAGCAAACTTGGCTACGAGCGCTTCAAAACGTCTGGACACTTGCTGCTGGCAGCAGCGTGTTCTTGGCGCTTCCTTGTGGAACTCATCTTCTTAATTGCTGAGCGTCGCGTGAATCATAAGCCGGCAGGTGCAGGCTTGGCAGTCGTGGGGGCAGGCGATCACCGCCCTCGGTGAGGAGGGGCGAGTTCGGAGGGCGTTTTCAATAAAACGCCCCCGAGTTCCGCTGTAAACTGGAGGATTCCGTACACTGTGTCATGTAATGGCTGCGATGGGGTCATCCGGGTCGTCTAATACCTGCCGTGGTCGGCGACGGGGGGGTTTGAAAAATGGGATAGAAGAGGCAGTCGAGTAGTTCGATGCCTGGACAACCAATGGGTTCGGGTGGTGGGGCGCTCGATCAAAGTATCGGCGGGCGCAGTCCTTATTGAACTGCGCTAAAGAGGGAAGGTTTAAGTCGCAATGCAACTCGGTGTTCCGGATATACCACGGGGCGCCGGTTGCATTACGAAGAAAACGGTTTTGGATGACTTGAAGTTTATGAAGGTGGGCCTCACTAGCATGACTAAACACTACTGATGCGTAAGTCATGATGGGGCGGATGCAGGCAGTGTAAAGTGTCTTCTTATTACTAAGAGACATTTTACTCTCTTTGCGAAGTAGGGGACCAAGGCGACCCATTACGAAGGCCGCTCTGTTACGGACGGTTGTTATGTGATCGTTAAAGGTGAGATGACGATCAAGGGTGACTCCGAGGTATTTTGTTCTAGGAACCCAGGGAATGGGTTCGTCGAACAAAATAAGCGGTTTCGGGTAAGGGGAGCGTGTCTTCTCAGTAAAGCACATAGCTGTGCTTTTAGCTGGGTTGACCGCGATGCGCCATTTTCGGAACCAGTCACCGATCTCGGTGACGGCCCGTTGGATGACGAAATAGGACTGTCTGTTGATATGCCACCCAGTGGTGTAAATGGCGGTATCGTCCGCATATTGGGCTAGGAATACTTTGGGCTGAGAGCGTGGGATGTAACTGGTATACAGTGCAAAGAGAATAGGTGATAGCACGGAGCCCTGAAGGACTCCGGCTCTGACTGGGTGGGGGGAGGAGAGGGTGCCTTCCACGCGATAGCGAAAGCTTCTGGCTTTAAGGAAGTCTTGTAGGATGAGCACAAGACGTTCTGGCACGCCAAATTGGTATAGCTTGTAGATCAAGCCATTGTGCCAGACTTTGTCAAAAGCTTTCGCTACGTAGAGGAAGACTGCTAGCGTAGTCTGGGGTTTGGGGTACTTATTGAAGCCCTCAATGATGTGCTCCGTGAGGCGGTGCACCTGTTGGACGCATGAGTGTCCGGGTCTGAAGCCAAACTGCTCATCTGGGATAAGGTGGTGTTCCTTAGCATGGGACTGGAGACGGTTTGCAAGTAACCGCTCGTAAAGTTTGCCTAAGGCACTGAGGAGGCTGATGGGGCGGTAGCTGGTGGGGTCAGATGAGCTTTTGCCTGGTTTGTGAATGCCAATGACATTTGCACATTTCCAGGTGTCTGGGAATAAGCAGTGGCTCATAGCAGCATTGAAGATGCTGACTAAGAGATGGATGAGAGGAGGAGAGAGGGTTTTAAGAACCCTGTTGGAGATGCCATCGGCACCGGGGGATTTGCGCGGTCGGAGGGCCTTGATCAGTCTCTCCACCTCAGCGTAAGTCGCTAAAGTGATTGGTGGGAGTTCAGTGCGTCGGAACGATGACCCGAGTGAGACGGCAATAGTGCGGGGACTATTGCGGTCTCACTGGGAGATACTGGCGGAGCTGTAGACAGGTGTGCACGGCGTGGCGGCACAGGTCGGAATGAGTGTGAGTCTAGTGAGTGAGTGAGTGTCTGAAACGGCCAGCGGCTAAACACGCCTTTATATAGGCCCGAAGTTAACAATGTACGAAAACTAGTTTTAAACTTAAAAATTATGAAAGGGTCGCAGAGTGACGTCAACACTGGTTCGGCGGGTAGCTCGGTTCGGCAAGTAGGCAGCCCACGTTTGCTCTCCCCTCCAAGTCCACCCACGTCACGAGTCAAATCAATGTCTAATTGCCGAACCGAGCTACCCGCCGAACCAGTGTTGACGTCACTCTGCGACCCTTTCATAATTTTTAAGTTTAAAACTAGTTTCCGTACATTGTTTACTATATTATTCAACATTTCTCATATTTGTTAACACTAAACATACCATATATAACTAAAAATATTCTGTTAACAATTCAATAACATTTTTATGTAATTATCACTTTAAAAACGTATATCTTTACCAATTGTAAGCTACAACAAAGAACAGTGAGTCACGATCGGGCCTATATAAAGGCGTGTTTAGCCGCTGGCCGTTTCACTGACTCCCATTCCGACCTGTGCCGCCACGCCGTGCACACCTGTCTACAGCTCCGCCAGTATCTCCCAGTGAGACCGCAATAGTCCCCGCACTATTGCCGTCTCACTCGGGTCATCGTTCCGACGCTAGTTGCAGACCAGTGCCTTGGAATACGCAGTCCTGACGAAGTTTTGTTTTGTGTGCAGAAGCTGAGCAGCCGTCGACCGCCGTGCAACGTGAGCTACGAGCTCGCCGTGCCGGCGCGCAGAGGCGCTCTAAGACGTCAGGCATTACCACCTACCCAAGTCCCTTGTTTCGGAACAACATCATACCGGGCTGGTGGTCTTGTTTTGACCGCACTTTTCGGTGCGCATTTCACAACTCTACTACTCGACACAACATTGTAACAGTGCGCGTAACAACACACTTTGTGCTGTTAAGCGACGTCGTTCAGGCGTGGGGTAGCGTCAGCCAAACCCGTCTGAACGATCAAATCCGCCATTTGCTGCGGTCGCAGTGTGACACCCTACGGTGACAACGGCCACTGTCGAACTTTTGGTTTAACCTTGCACCGTGGCCTTTCCCGCTTCACGGGTCAGCCGAAGCAAGCTGGGCTCCGGGATTACTGGCCTTGGGGTCGCCCCTAGTCAACCCCGGAGTAGCGCTTAGGAGCACCCCTCTCCGCCGAGAAAAAAGCTCGGAGAGGGTACACAACTAGGGCACACCCTAGGTACACACTCCCTCTCACACAGTGAGCTCACAAGGTGTGTGAGGGAATTCAAACCCTTGATAGGGCGTCCTGAGTATTCCCCTCAGGATGCAGTCCCGTCCCTCTAACGGTGAGGTGCAGGTCCTTCAGACCTTCGCCCTCCGCCACCCCGATCTGTATGTTGCACACATGCAACTCCTCGAAGAGGAAGCGAGTGCCCGCCTCACGGACACTCTTATTGCTCCCTCCGGGACTTCAATCCCGGAGGCCAACGTCCCTCCTCTGACCCGGTCCTTCTCAGAGGACAGTCCGCTTTCGCCCGCTCCGGGCCCAGACAACAGACGCACGGTGGAAGCCCCTCCCCGTGAGAGGTCTCGCTCGCGCTCACCGATCGGGAGGCCAGCGAGCACCCGTCCCTCCATCGCCGTTGTCGAGCCCACTTCGGACTCCGAAGCGGAGATGGAGGTAGATCCGAGTCGCGCCCTACGCACTGACTCGGACTCCGACAACGACGGCTATACCGTCGTAGATAGAAAACGCAAGCGTGCTCCTAAAGCCGCTAGTTGCGCAACTTCCGCCCCACCCGCCAAGGCACCCGCTAAGGCCCCCGCCTCCGGCAAGAAGCCGACCCCCGCCCCGCGCCCCGCGTCTCCTCCCTCCGCTCCGGCCACCACTGCCGCGTCCCCTCAGGACGCGAGCGCGCGCCGCGAAAAACCGCCTCCGCCCCTGTTCATTCAGGACAAAACCAAATGGGACATGCTGTCCCGTTTAGTTTCGGATCGTGGGATCCACTACACTAATGCCCGCTCCACGCAGCAGGGCATTAAAGTTCAAGTGTCCACCATTAGCGACCACAGAGCGCTAACAAAGCTCCTCCGTAAAGAGAGCATAAGTTTTCACACTTATGCGCTCGAAGAGGAGAAAGTCCTCCGAGTTGTCATCCGCGGTGTGCCCAAGGAGGTACATACCGATTCGGTATGTGCCGACCTGAAGGCACAAGACTTCCCCGTACATGCAGTTCACCGCATGTACAGCGGGAAGGACCGCAGTCCCTACGATCTAGTACTCGTAGTACTAGATCGTACACCTGAAGGCAAGGCCATTTTTAATTGAAAAAAGGTCTGTGGCCTCTCAGGACTCGATGTCCAAGCCCCATACAAGAATGGGAGTCCCTCGCAGTGCCATAACTGCCAACTATACGGGCACGCCTCCCGTTTCTGCTTCGCTCGCGCTAGGTGCGTTAAGTGCCTAGGCGATCACGCGACAGCAGCGTGCACTCGCACCCGGGATTCGCCGGACCCACCCAGTTGTGTTCTATGCGGTGCTCAAGGGCATACCGCGAATTACCGTGGTTGCCCTAAAGCACCACGAGTGAACCACAGGGTGGCAAGGCATAGGCCGACCCGCCCCTCTTATGACCGTTACCAACGGGTAAGTCCCAAACTAACGGTAGTACCTGCCTCACAGGTAATACCCGCGCCGCTCCCAGCCCGTAACGCATGGTCCAAACCACCCAGTATGGTTAAGACCGTCGCTACCGCCCGCGCCCCGGCCCGTGCGCCCGCGCCCGCTCCCGCACCCGCCCGCGCCGCGGCCCCTGCCCGCGCACCGGCCCCGGCTCGCCCCGCGCTCCCGGCACCCGCTGCCAACACCGTTCGCGCCCCTCCCCGCGCCGCTTCCCGGCCACAAGCTCCCCCTATGCCATTGATGGCTGCCCCTCTTCAAGAGGCAATCAACCTAGTCAGCGATCTGGCTATGTCGGTTGACATCAATGAGGTACAAGAGCTATTCCACAAGATGCAATACGCTCAATCCCCAGCAGACGTGATCCAATACACATTGGAACACGCAAACTTACTAAGCGCCCTTAAGCGTTTCGTCCCCCAGGCCCCTCCCCAGTACAACCACTATGGGTAGTACAACCGAACGCACGAAACCGTACTCAGTTTCGTTAGCGTCATTTAACGCTGACGGCCTCTTCAGACAACGTGACCTCGTCCACGACTTTTGTTGTACCCACCTTATCGATATCATATGCGTGCAGGAAACCTTTCTAAAACCGGGGAAGGCGAACCCTAGGTTTGCCAATTACAGAACGGTACGTAATGATAGAGTGAACTCCCGTGGGGGAGGCACTCTTATCTATTACAAAAGGTCCCTGCACTGCATTCCCCTACCTACCCCGACTCTTGTTAATATGGAAGCATCTTGTTGCCTCCTAGCTATGACTGGTCATCAACCTATAGTCATAGCGTCCTGTTACCAAGCTTGCTCCAAGCCGATCGTCCGAGCTGACTTAGAAGCCTTATTCTCATTAGGAAGCGCCGTCCTTCTGATTGGCGACTTCAACAGTAAGCACATCCTATGGAATTGTAACGTCAACAATCCCAAAGGTATTGCACTTGAAAACCTAATCGCAGAACTTAACTTTGACATAATTGCGCCCACTGAGCCCACTCACTACCCTTATATGGAAGACCACCGATCTGACTTGCTTGACATGGCACTACTCAGAGGCGTAACACTCCGGTTACGCTCCATAGAAGTGGTTCACGAGCTTCACTCTGACCACCGACCCATTATACTGCGACTAGGTCCCGACCCAACGACTGACCTCCCCCGCCCCACTAAGACGATAGTGAACTGGAAGCAAGTAGGCGATGCCCTAAAGGCTATCAGTTCACCGGACCTTGACAAGATCCCTGACGACATCCTGACAAAAGATGACGTAACCCTTGCGATCGATTCGTTCACCAATCACCTCTCCACCGTAGTAGGTGCATCCGCAAAGGAGGTCATAGTGCCGGACGACCGGCGCCTTGTCATTCCAGCGGATGTGAGACGATTGGTGACGGAGAGTAAAGCAGTGACCCGACATTACGACTCTTACCCCAGTAAAGAGAACAAAACTAAGAAACGCCACTTTGAACGCATGGTTCAAAGTCGCATGTCTGAGTTGCGTGATCAACAATGGGGCGATAAACTTTCAAACCTCGTGCCAAGCCACCATGCTTACTGGGACTTGGCGCGAGGTTTGAAAGGAAGTAACCATAACGACATGCCTCCCTTATACAGACCAGTCCCACTAGTCCCAGCGTTCTTTGACGAAGACAAAGCTGAGTGCCTAGCTGATAGCCTAGAGGCTCAGTGTTCCCCTAACGTAGATCACGTTGACCAAGCTCACCTCGATTCGGTGGATGCTGAAGTCGAACGTAAAAGCTCTGTGGTCACCTCTGAACTCCCACCAATCACTTTAGCGACTTACGCTGAGGTGGAGAGACTGATCAAGGCCCTCCGACCGCGCAAATCCCCCGGTGCCGATGGCATCTCCAACAGGGTTCTTAAAACCCTCTCTCCTCCTCTCATCCATCTCTTAGTCAGCATCTTTAATGCTGCTATGAGCCACTGCTTATTCCCAGACACCTGGAAATGTGCAAATGTCATTGGCATTCACAAACCAGGCAAAAGCTCATCTGACCCCACCAGCTACCGCCCCATCAGCCTCCTCAGTGCCTTAGGCAAACTTTACGAGCGGTTACTTGCAAACCGTCTCCAGTCCCATGCTAAGGAACACCACCTTATCCCAGATGAGCAGTTTGGCTTCAGACCCGGACACTCATGCGTCCAACAGGTGCACCGCCTCACGGAGCACATCATTGAGGGCTTCAATAAGTACCCCAAACCCCAGACTACGCTAGCAGTCTTCCTCTACGTAGCGAAAGCTTTTGACAAAGTCTGGCACAATGGCTTGATCTACAAGCTATACCAATTTGGCGTGCCAGAACGTCTTGTGCTCATCCTACAAGACTTCCTTAAAGCCAGAAGCTTTCGCTATCGCGTGGAAGGCACCCTCTCCTCCCCCCACCCAGTCAGAGCCGGAGTCCCTCAGGGCTCCGTGCTATCACCTATTCTCTTTGCACTGTATACCAGTTACATCCCACGCTCTCAGCCCAAAGTATTCCTAGCCCAATATGCGGACGATACCGCCATTTACACCACTGGGTGGCATATCAACAGACAGTCCTATTTCGTCATCCAACGGGCCGTCACCGAGATCGGTGACTGGTTCCGAAAATGGCGCATCGCGGTCAACCCAGCTAAAAGCACAGCTATGTGCTTTACTGAGAAGACACGCTCCCCTTACCCGAAACCGCTTATTTTGTTCGACGAACCCATTCCCTGGATTCCTAGAACAAAATACCTCGGAGTCACCCTTGATCGTCATCTCACCTTTAACGATCACATAACAACCGTCCGTAACAGAGCGGCCTTCGTAATGGGTCGCCTTGGTCCCCTACTTCGCAAAGAGAGTAAAATGTCTCTTAGTAATAAGAAGACACTTTACACTGCCTGCATCCGCCCCATCATGACTTACGCATCAGTAGTGTTTAGTCATGCTAGTGAGGCCCACCTTCATAAACTTCAAGTCATCCAAAACCGTTTTCTTCGTAATGCAACCGGCGCCCCGTGGTATATCCGGAACACCGAGTTGCATTGCGACTTAAACCTTCCCTCTTTAGCGCAGTTCAATAAGGACTGCGCCCGCCGATACTTTGATCGAGCGCCCCACCACCCGAACCCATTGGTTGTCCAGGCATCGAACTACTCGACTGCCTCTTCTATCCCATTTTTCAAACCCCCCCGTCGCCGACCACGGCAGGTATTAGACGACCCGGATGACCCCATCGCAGCCATTACATTGGCAGCTTTAGCGTTATCCGCAAGTCGTCGAGGTAAAATCCCCAGGTGTGAGGTAATTAGAGGTCACACAATCAAACACCGAGCCCGCCGGCGAGCTCGAGGCAAAAACAAGGTCACGATAAATTGCTCTCCAAATAGTCAAAGAGTATTATTCAGTAGGGCCCAATTGTGCAACACTGCAGTTGCACAGAGGCATTTTGCTCCGATCCCCCCCATGTCTCTCGACAGCGAGACAAGCCGAGGTCCGAACCACAGTGGTGCCCTTGAGCTCGCTGTCAACCCCTCCTATAGTAGCGGCACGTTTTCGGCGTCCGCAGGAGACGGAGGTAGAAAGCGCTATTCGCCTTCTACGCCCGTCTCGGGAGAAGTGCCTTCGGCACTTCTCCCTCCCGGGCTATTGTAGGGCCAGGCCCTCGCCCAAAACCCGGTGGAGCTGGACGACCGCACAGGCGGTAGCCAGCATCTATGTCCTCCCTCCCTAAAACAAACAGCTGGCCGTTTAGTCTCGATCGTGCGCTCGGTAAGTCAAGACCTCCTGAAGATGCTTCGTTTAGAAGCGAAACTAGTCGGGTATTCTTCCGGTTAGGCTGCGTGATGTTTGTGACGTCACGTAGATAACAGGAAAATTAGGCGGAATTGTCACTAGATATATATCTAGTGACAATTCCGCCTAATTTTCCTCGGAAGAATACCCGACTAGTTTCGCTTCTAAACGAAGCATCTTCAGGAGGTCTTGACTTACCGAATTTTATGCTTTTTTATTTAAATATTATTTAATATTTTTTAGGATACTTTTAAAAGTATTTGTTATTATTAAATATGGATTTCCGCAAAGTAACGCCTGAATCTATCCATTATCGGCCCATATCGTTGGCTACCGTGATAGCTAAAGTACTGGACAGTTTGCTGGATCGTCAACACAGTAAATATATGGAACTAAACGAGGCTCAGTTTGGCTTCAGGCCGGGACTATCCACATAAACTGCAATATTGAGATTCAAGCATACTGATCAGTACTACACGACTAGAAAGACGCTGGTATATGCCTGTTTTTTGGACCTATCGAAGGCATTTGATCTTGCTTCTTATAATATCTTGTGGAATAAGCTCCTGAAAGAAACAAGTACACCCACAGAAGTAACGAATCTTTTAAAATACTGGTATGAAAATCAAATTAATTGTGTAAGATGGGCTGGGATGTTTTCCGATGAGTACAGGTTAAATTGCGGTGTCAGGCAGGGCGGATTAACGTCACTACGACTGTTCAACCTCTACATGAATGGACTGATTGATGGGCTCAACAAAGCCGGAGTTGCCTCCTTCATCAACGGCAAATTTGTTAATAATATTTGCTAAGCTGATGATATGGTTTTGTTGACTCCATTAGTCAGGGCTCTTTAGATACTGTTGGGTATCTCTGTGAGGGGTACGCAGTGGCACATGGTCTAAGGTACAACCCAATAAAAAGTGAACTGCTTATTTTCAAAGCCGGTAACAAGTTACCTGAATCAGTGCCGCCAATTAGTCTTGCAGGGTCGATTTTAGGCAGAGTCACCAAATTTAAATACCTTGGACATTGGGTCACGGAGGATCTCACAGACGATCTCGATATGGAGAGGGAGCGTAGGGCGTTGGCAGTTAGAAGCAATATGTTGACCCGTAGATTTGCAAGGTGTACAGAAGATGTAAAAATAACCCTTTTTCAGGCATACTGCCAAACTATGTACACCTGCAGTCTGTGGACCAACTATAAGCAGAAGACTTTCAACGCCCTACGAATACAGTATAATAATGGATTTAGAATGTTGTTGAAATTGTCTCGATTCTGTAGTGCATCAGCTATGTTCTCCCAGGCACATACGGATTGTTTTAAAACAATAATACGCAAACGTACGGCCTCACTGATGCATCGCCTGAGGGATAGTAGCAACAGCCTCTTAAATACCATTGTCACCTTCCTGAACGGTGAACAAATATTACTTAATTTACTACTAGCGCCATCTAACCATTTATCTACCATTAGGAGCAGAATAGAATATCTATCCGTTCTCAAAGAGATCTCAATACAATTGTGAACGCCTTGCTCGCTGAAGTAGTACATCAATGATCCGAGAGAGGTCGCCTATTCTTAAACCAAAAATCTGGTGATGTGTTGCAATAAGTAAAATAATATTTTCATATTAAGTATATCTTGCTAAATAAATAATAATAATATCTTAAAATAAATAACGAATTTTAATAGGTCTAAATTACAATAAAATAACTATAGGTCCATATATAGTAACTGACAGAACTGGCTTGTTACAGCTGTCAAGTGTCAACATGGCCACCGTTATAGTTTTTACTTCCGATTTTCTAATGCAGAAGCACGTTGTAATTTTAAATTAGTAAAATAAAAGTGAAGCCATTGGTGGATTCAATTCTAAACGGTCTAGTCACCACTAGCATTACCATATTTGGTAATGGATTACGGAGCAAACTTCCGGGGGTTGAGTGGCTAGGCGCCAAAACGGCAAACTAGCTTCACTTTACATGAGACCTCCAGAAGATAAACTTAACTGAGATCTTTACAATTTGTTGAGCTCAGACTTTATTATACCAGTTCTAAATAATTTAAACCTCAATCCAAGCTATAAGAAACCCCATTTAACGGGTAAGTGAATATGTGCTTAACCAATAATTACCACAAAACTAACCTCTAACTTGTGTATATAATTCTTGCTATGTTATCCCATTGTATTTACTGTGTTTCCCTATGTTCTAACCTTGCTAATAGCTATTCGAGCTATAAGCATATAACATCTTGTGTAACCTATCTCTATTTATCTATGTTTTTCTGTATTTTCTTGGTTGCTTCACAACACACAATTTTACTTAAGCCCTTCAGGCATCTGTTGTTTGCTGGCGGGTCACATCCTTGAGACCTCTGCGTTCCTAGCCATGCTCAGTAGCAGAGGAACAATGGACCCACCAGCTCAACACCTTCACTGATAGGATTCTGACCTGAGCACATCCTTTCAGGGTTCTTCCAGTACCGGGTTTCCAACTCCAGGCTTCCTGTACCAGGCTTCCACTACCAGGCCCAGTACCTAACGAGGCTGATCCCCTGACTCCGGCCGTCCCCTGAACTCCTGCGCAGACCGCTGCCAAACTCCACGTCTCTACAGCGCCTAGCTGGGACAGCCTACCGGCGCGGCAGTGTTGGAGCTGAGCCACTGCACGGCAGACCTGCTGCTGAGCATTAACTCAGTTGCTAGCGGACCGGAGATAAGTTCTCAAACAAGGAAGCTCGCTATTGCCACGCCTGTCTGTAATCCACGACCCTTTTTCTCTACCCAATATAATTCTAAATCTTTCCTTCTTGTTTTCTTTTATGCTCCCTTCTACCAACCGTAGGTAGGTAGGTGACATTGGCGCCCATACTAAATAGGATCAGACAGGTTGGTGTGGCAAACTTTCTTGGGTGTGGCTCTGCCACATATTTTCTGTACTCTCTAAACTGTATTTTATTGTGTTCTTCTTGTGTGTGTGTTAATTATAAGTTGGCAAGCCCTGTGTAGGCTCGGGGTACTATTTAGAAAAGGCCTGCTGCAGAGCTGCATGTCGTAAGAGGCGACTAATAGCCAACGGGTAACACCCTCTGGCGGCATAGAACCAGCCATATCGTCTTCAACGAGAAATTTTAAATATTTTTTTTCTAAAATTAAATTTTAGTTTTTTTTAATATATTTTATCTTACACATATCTCCTTCTAATTTAATAACTTGCACTTAATATAATTGAATCTGTAAAACAGCTTATAAATAGCACACATACCATATTTCTATGTACCCACATTTTTTTTCTGAAATATTTTGTACTTACTAACTAACCTTCATTGACCTTGTATGACACTGTTGTCATTGGGTATAGGTCAAGTACATATTCACTCCAATAATCATGGGTCTGCACATTTACTTTCTATCTATGCAAAAAGATGAATTTGCATATGAAGTGGCACTATCTTATAACTTGAAATTTTCTAAAAACTTGCAACGGAGAATACTATACTCAAATGTTCAACTGAACTGTAAATTTTGTAAATGTCGTTATAAATCTAAACTCTTACTTGCTGTCTCTGAACTTATTGATATACATAGATTATACTTATGACATATCAAAGTTTCTTAGTTAATACTTATCTCAGTATTTAACTTCTTTTATTTTAACGACTGACTAAATACAAAATTTTACTAAGTAATGTCTCAAATGCAATCTAAATTGACATAAATATATTGAATAAAACTACAGTCATACTATGACTTTCTATCACAGTTATATAGATAATAGCTATTCTAATAAATTTAACTAAATACAATGTGTTGCAAATAAAACTAAATTTTCTCTTTTTGTTTCTGAATTGACTGATATGCAAGACAATAAACTTAGGTTCTTGGCATATCAGGGATGATAATAAACACATATTCTAGTAATTACTTCACCTTACGTAACAATTATTATATGCAAATCTTTCTACTGAATAGATTGTTGATAACATAAAATTTAAATAAATCTCAAATAAAACCAAATTCATACTTTGAATTAATTTAATAAAACTTTACTTATACAACCTTACAACTAAAATACATATTCTGAATATCATAAATAACTAAATTATGGTAGGTAAATAAAACCAAACTCATAGAATATTTTTATAGAATAAGAAAAAACGTGCAGGCGTCTGACCTGATAGTAAGTCATCACTTTAGCCCACTTATAGAATAAACTGTTTTAATAAATTCTAATATAACCTTATCTTGATAGGAAAAATAAATCCTTATATAAAACTGATCAGGCGGCTCACCTGATAGTAAGTCATCACCTTAGCCCACTTATAGAATAAATTGTTTTAATAAATTCTAATATAACCTTAACTATATAGGATAAATAAATCCTTATATACTACTGATCTACTATGTAACAGTATCTTATATACTTCTGAAATTCAAATAACTTGTGATCTTTTCTTATATTGATCCTTGTTTATAGATATATCTTATATACAACTGTAATGGCATAAGATATATTATAACCTAACTCGAGTACATATAATGTACTACAAACTAAACATCTTAACTTATATACTGAATTAATTGTAACTTCCTTAACTTTCTTTGTCACTATCAAGTTTTAATGGAATAGTGTTGTAACATTGCTAAATTCATTCTTTCACATACCATATGGTAATTCTTCCATTGAGAGCGGTTGTTCAAACTCTTTAAATTAAGCCTTATTGTTCAGAGCGGTTGTTCAAACTCTTTAACTTAGCCTTATTGTCCTGAGCGGTACATAACTCAAAAAATAAGCCATTATGTATTTCCTTTTGATTAACTTCTATCTGTCATAATATTTTATTTAACTTAGGCAATCATGGAACCTATAATAAAATTAATTCCATGAATGCTTACTTTATGTACTTAAATTAACTATTGTTCTAGTGTGTTCTTTATACCTATAATGTAGCTAGGCTGTTTTTCAGCCCTACAATCTTCCATTTCTCCCAATATTGCTGTCAATAATCGTTTCTTGGGATGTCTGAATCCAAACGATGGGGAGGAATTCTAGGGAGTTCTTATATATGTATATGCACATCGCTATGGCGGCTAGACAATGTTAATACTTAAGACCATATGCTGGAGCTTCTATGGTGTATATATGTAACTCAAGTAATGTCTTAAGTGAGGTATTTTTCTTAGATCTGCTTGAGGCTAGTGAATTTTTTGTTTCTAGTAAAACAAAAAATTCTTCTCGCCGAAAGGGGATATGTCACCTTCCTGAACGGTGAACAAATATTACTTAATTTACTACTAGCGCCATCTAACCATTTATCTACCATTAGGAGCAGAATAGAATATCTATCCGTTCTCAAAGAGATCTCAATACAATTGTGAACGCCTTGCTCGCTGAAGTAGTACATCAATGATCCGAGAGAGGTCGCCTATTCTTAAACCAAAAATCTGGTGATGTGTTGCAATAAGTAAAATAATATTTTCATATTAAGTATATCTTGCTAAATAAATAATAATAATATCTTAAAATAAATAACGAATTTTAATAGGTCTAAATTACAATAAAATAACTATAGGTCCATATATAGTAACTGACAGAACTGGCTTGTTACAGCTGTCAAGTGTCAACATGGCCACCGTTATAGTTTTTACTTCCGATTTTCTAATGCAGAAGCACGTTGTAATTTTAAATTAGTAAAATAAAAGTGAAGCCATTGGTGGATTCAATTCTAAACGGTCTAGTCACCACTAGCATTACCATATTTGGTAATGGATTACGGAGCAAACTTCCGGGGGTTGAGTGGCTAGGCGCCAAAACGGCAAACTAGCTTCACTTTACATGAGACCTCCAGAAGATAAACTTAACTGAGATCTTTACAATTTGTTGAGCTCAGACTTTATTATACCAGTTCTAAATAATTTAAACCTCAATCCAAGCTATAAGAAACCCCATTTAACGGGTAAGTGAATATGTGCTTAACCAATAATTACCACAAAACTAACCTCTAACTTGTGTATATAATTCTTGCTATGTTATCCCATTGTATTTACTGTGTTTCCCTATGTTCTAACCTTGCTAATAGCTATTCGAGCTATAAGCATATAACATCTTGTGTAACCTATCTCTATTTATCTATGTTTTTCTGTATTTTCTTGGTTGCTTCACAACACACAATTTTACTTAAGCCCTTCAGGCATCTGTTGTTTGCTGGCGGGTCACATCCTTGAGACCTCTGCGTTCCTAGCCATGCTCAGTAGCAGAGGAACAATGGACCCACCAGCTCAACACCTTCACTGATAGGATTCTGACCTGAGCACATCCTTTCAGGGTTCTTCCAGTACCGGGTTTCCAACTCCAGGCTTCCTGTACCAGGCTTCCACTACCAGGCCCAGTACCTAACGAGGCTGATCCCCTGACTCCGGCCGTCCCCTGAACTCCTGCGCAGACCGCTGCCAAACTCCACGTCTCTACAGCGCCTAGCTGGGACAGCCTACCGGCGCGGCAGTGTTGGAGCTGAGCCACTGCACGGCAGACCTGCTGCTGAGCATTAACTCAGTTGCTAGCGGACCGGAGATAAGTTCTCAAACAAGGAAGCTCGCTATTGCCACGCCTGTCTGTAATCCACGACCCTTTTTCTCTACCCAATATAATTCTAAATCTTTCCTTCTTGTTTTCTTTTATGCTCCCTTCTACCAACCGTAGGTAGGTAGGTGACACCATACTGTGGAGATTCGACTGTCCAATCGTGCGCCATTGGAATGGGATACATGCGCCGATAGCTAAATTTAATATTAATTAATTTTGATGTTTTCTTTTGTAATGATAATATAGTAATTAAGAATCTATATTGTATATATATTAGGTATAAAACTAACACTAACACTATATGGATTGATTATCTGAAATTAATGTGAAATAATATTAAATAATATACCACCCGCATCTGCATTTAATTTTGTGATCTTTCCATCCGCGTCACCACAGTGCCTGTAAAATTGGTGCAGAGTCTAAAGACACAGGAAGGCATATTGTCCATAGATTATTATTAAAAAACACGATTAGCGGCGATGTATTCACTGGACGCTCGGTAGTGCAAGACTGGTAGTGACTAAGGTAGTTACCCTGCATTTGCCTAGTAAATATGGAGGGCACACAACTCATCTACAGGTAAAAAATCTTAGCTATCGAAGTATTAATTTGACAGAGTATTTGTTTGAATCATTATTTGGTGCCACCATATCATTGATTCAGAATGATTAGTTTACAATGCCATATAAATACCTCACATCAGGCCTTAAACTACCTACATTCTTAGTTTTATACTAATCGATTCAGCCGGATCAGTGGTAATGGAGATACATGCATACATACTTACATCCTCACTCATAACCTTTCCCATTTATAAATCAGTGTGATGTCTATATCATATATAATTGTTTGTAACTATTGCCCACTAATACAGACAATTGATAGGTAGGTATCTAGCAAGTGTTTGTATTAGTAGGTACCACCAAGTTTTTTTTTATTATATTGTGACAGAATAAGCTCGAGGCCCACCTGATGTTAAGCGGATTAACCTCTGCCTATAACAGATGCATTTTGTCTTGTGACGAATTGCACTGCGCCCGTCAGATTGAGACATACAGGTCTTAAGTCTCATGTGCCTGTTATTTTTTTGGCTCTCAAAGACTGCTGCCGGAACACACTTTTAAGTGCTTGCCGATAGATTTTCTACTTGAGGGTGGTACCTAGCCAGGCGGGTATGCTCATAATGCCCTTCCACCATCCGGTGAAGCTCAAGCCGGCGGACCTGCGGCACGGCAGTCCATAGCTGTAACGGCTCGGCCATCATTGCTTCGTAATCGGTAGTTGGTTAGTTATATCATAGCATTAGTGTGCACACTTATTATCTGCTGTAGTTAGCTTCGAATTGCAATGTATTAGTGTTGTTGAATTGCAATGTATTAGTTGTATATTAGTTTAAGTTTGACAACTGTCATCAGTAACGAAGATCGAAAGACTTGCATATGTATAAATCACGTGGTTGCCCGTGGCGGCATGAGCTGATAAGCGCCCACAAGCAGTCCAGCACCGCTTGCCAACCTTGGCGCTGACGCGATAGAAACAAACTTGAAAACAGTTAGGCAATAAAACTGCCGGCCGCTGCCACTTCAGCGCCAATCGAGAGCAGCGCAGAATTGAGCCAACTGTACTGGCATTGCATGTATCGTATTTACTCGTAGTGATGCACGTCACAGCTTTTATAAATAGTATATTGTATATAATATATAATATTATTCGGTAATATAATATATAATATTTATTTATTCATTTTAAGACACACTCACTTAATTCTCAAATTACTAAACTAGGCTGATTGGCCTGTATATAGTACTCCCCTGTTCTATTTTACATCTGGGATCTCTAATTAAATTACAAATACAATATTATACATACATTAATAATAACTTACAAATCTTACAAGGTTATTATTTAAATTCCATTGAGATATAGTATACAATACTAATAATAATAATAAACTATAATAAAATTGTATAAAAAAGCTCATTATTTCGAACAAAATAAATAAATTCAATATACATGATTACAATTTCAAATATACAAACATATTCATGAACATAATATATTAATTATTTAAAATATTACGTTATAGACTGAAAATTACTACTAATAAAAAAACACGGAGTATAAGAAATTATGTTCTTGGAGAAAGTTTGTGCACGGGTTTTGTGTGTCTATGTGTGTGTGTGTGTGTGTGTGTGTGTGTGTGTGTGTGCGAGGGTGTGTATGTGTGTGAATGTTACGAATAGTGGACACAATGTATTGTCAAATTATTTCGGTAATACAAAAACTGTTATTATATTACGTGAAACAAATTGTCTGTGTATTAGTACGTCATACTTTTTAGCCAAATTATTATAGCAACCTTTAAGTTCTTAAGAAATAGGGGATAAATTCTTGCTGCTTTATTTGCAATGCTGCAAATAAAGCAGCAAGATATAGGTATAGGTATAGGTGAGAACTGAGTGTATTATTGTGTCTGGAGGTTAAAGTGATTTTATAACAATCAACAGGACCTATCCTGTCTCTTTTACGTTTTTCGACATTGATGTTAGGATTATATGACAACGGTTTGTGCCTCGAAAGACCACTTGCATGACAAATATTATTTGTCTTACAGAAAGCATAGAGCACTCATTATATAGATGTACTGTGGGATATCTATAGGGCTTGTTAGTCATTAATAAAAGCACTGCTCTCTGGGCTCTCTCTAGTAGAATCAGATTCGTTGGAAAGCAGCCACCCCAAATTGTATTGCCATATTGGCATTATTGATTGAACTAATGAGCAATATACCATTTTTAAGATTTCCTTTGATGATGCATTTTGTATTTTTTGAAAACACATATTACTCAATAATACAGCTTGTTGAAGCATTCATTAAATTCTTGTAGTCATAAAAATAAATACATAATATCGTATTTTGTTATGTTATGTATAAATAACGATATTATGTAAATATCGTTATTTATACAGTAAAAATGCCCAGTAAACGGTTTAAGAAAAAAATATGCGACAATACGCCAAACTTTAGGACTCTAAATAGATACGGTGTCGGTTTTCTTTTTCATTTTGGAAGTCAAATATTTAGCAGGTCTAATTTCATCCTGATTGATTTAGCAGTTTCTTAACAAGTGCTATTTATACTTATATTTCTTTCAGGTAAAATCGTGGGCATAAATTAGTATGAAAAACTGGAAATACCAAAAACTAAATAAAATAGATCAGACAAAGTTTGGTGCAATAAGCGTGTTTTCTAAATAAATTATCATAATCCCAAGACTACGTACTGATATACAGGGCAACGTTGGTTTTTCAATTTCACTTCAGAGGCCGGAGGTCTAATAGCAGCTGATTTCAAAGGGTTTCATTTCAAAGGCTCTCTTCATTAAATAAGTGGAATCTGTTTCAGTACCTTAACAATTTTGTTACTAATGTGTTTTTTCATGTGTAAAGAAAAAGGTGAACCCAAGAAAAATATACTTGAATAAGTAGAAATAAAATATGAGATAAGTCTGGATGAATTATATTCCAAACTTGCGCAAAAACACCCTTGGCGCTTTTGAGCTTTGACCCTTGTAATGATAGTTGATAAATCAGTTTAAAAAAAATATTGAAAAAAAATAATATATACATTATATTTTAAGTACTATAACAACTACATATTGTTTTGTGGTATGTATCCAAATTCGAAGAATGAATTTTGTTGAATGTGGTATGACTGACAGAAATCGATCATTGCAATCGGATAGAAAAAAATACTTGGAACAACTGCAACTCTGCAAGTTGGACCAGTTCAAATTTTAATAGCTAACGTAAAAAAGTTCTAATAAAAAGTGGAAAAACATGTTTTTTTGTCAAGAGTATACTATATTTTTGTATCTTATATATTTAAGGGTAAAATATATTAATAGGTACGTTATTATTGAGCCTACTCCGTCTGTTGGTCCAATCCGCAGGACTGCATCTGAATTGAAGCTTAAAAGGTGGTTGACATTTTCACAGAATATATGAGCAGGGGATATATATCCTTGAAACAAACATAAAATAATCATGGAAATATGTCCCCGTAACGTGTTTATACAATCCATTCTTTTGTTTTTGCTCAATCTTTACATCCTTTTACACACATACTACGTCAAACTTGGTGTGTGCTTACTTGAATGTAGAGCAACAAATAATGAAAACCTGTCGAGTGCGAAAAGAACATGAAAATACTTCCCCGTAACGTGTTTACTTTAATCCTTTATCGTAAAATCATTATACACACATGAGTACACCTGCTAAGATTGGCCGCATACAGTACTTACTGTATGTAAGAGCAACAAACAATGAAAAACTATCGGGTGCGAGTCGAACTCCGGCAAATACTCTCGAATTCGAAAGAAGAAGTACATTGTTCACCGAGGGGAGATGTTTAAGACCAACGCGCAGCGGAGTACTTAAAGAAAACTCGAGAACAGAAATAGAACTTTCTCCCGAGTGATACATAGTGCTTTATCACCTGCGAGTAAAAATAACATTAAAATATTCTCGTATTTGTCTCGAAACTTCTCAGGAAGTAACTTCTTTGTGACTTCTTGAGCTGTATTTTGTATTTCTGGTGGCGTCATCATTATAAAATCGTCACTTTCACTATCAGATGACATTTTGGAAATTATTTAGAATAATTAAAAGCGTACTGTTAAATTATTAATTAAGTAAAAACAATTTTTTACAAAAACATTACACATAACATTATTTTCGTAGTGTCAAAAAAGGTTGCCAACCTCCTTACATTGAAAATGTACCTACATAAAAAACTCCCTGTCTTTTTTCTTATTATTTCAACTGTTTTGAGTTTTGACGTCTGTATTTTTTATGTTCGCAGCTAATAATACGAAAGAGCGATAGCAGGGCAGGTATGGATTTTCATACAACATTCCTTCACTGCTACGGAGGGAAGGAATGAAATTTCATGTAACTTTCCCCCCGCACATTTATAAGGGAGAAATGACGAACTTTATAACACGTTTTTGAACGAACAATGAGACACTTTCTGTGAGGGTGCAGTATAATGATAATTTTTAAGGTTGAAATTGTCATTGGTGCTAAAATCCGACAAACAGTTGTCTAAGTGAGTAAAACTGCGGAGCATAACTAGTATCAAATATAAGAATATATTAAGGAATATTAGGCACATCTTAATATCGTGTTACGCGGTGTAATGTCACGGGAACATTTATCAACGAGTTTCATTTCTACATTGATGCATCTTTTAGAGATAGTAATAGTGAAGATGATAACCATAAATGTAAATGCAGGACCTTACCCTTAGTGTCAATATTCCTAGTCTCACCCAAATCTACCAAGCCGTTTAAACGAGAATTAGTACCAAGCATATAAATTCACAATCTCCCATCCTTACTCACTCACACACTCACTTTCACATTTATAATATTAATTTAATTATCAACTATAATTTGGTAAATACACTACATAGCTACATATAATGGTGACACGCTAGAACTTCAGTCTTTTTCAAACTGTATATTATATATCCATATTAATATTCACACAAAAGAGTTATGTTCTCTACAACCCAATTATTCCCATGACCTATTTATTCAAACGAATCATAAAAGAGCTCATTGGAAGGTACTAACTTATAACGGGTCTCATCCTGTCCAGTCCATATCTATGGTCTTTGTTCACACGACAATGGGTTGACAAAGAATATCCTAATTCGCTCTGTGTGCGATGTCATGTTCTCCGAATGCAAGCACCTATTGTGATAATGCAGGGTTGATAGAATTCACTGAATTTGGCCGTAATACACCGTAAATACAACGGTATTCAATTTCCTGTCCAAATTTTACGGCTAACTTAGTACACCAAGTGATTGTATTTGATAAAATGGTAGAGTATTTTGCGAATGGTTGCCTCTCTAGCTAGCATCCTTAAGTAGACCATCTGTCGCAAGCAACTAATGGTGAGTTCCAGTGGAAATTCTATCGAGTATGCTAATATTTTCAACAACATCATCAGTTATATCATATCATCAGATGCGTCTTTAGTAAAAATCTTACCTATTAGCATAGAAAACCGTCCTGTTCCTGCTTATAAGATTGTTGGAGTATATTTATAGATTAGCATTAACCATAATTCTACATATTATGTAGTAAAATGATATTGTAGTTTAGGCCAAGGTTAAAACAAGCTAAATCCAATAAAAGTAACTGTCCTTGAGCACCCGTATATTCAGGTTTAGCCTAATAAACTGAATGTATGTTATCTTATTTTCAAAATTTACAAAATAGCATACACCAAAAAGCAAAGTAAGTATATTACCTACTATTATTTTTGGCTTACAACATTTAGGGCCCGTTTCAGAATGTCCTAATAAAGTTTCGGGTTGCTATGCAACACGTAAAATAACTGAATGATAAAAATGACAGTTGACATGCAGCGCGTTTCAAGCCTTAACCGATGGATAGGCTAAATCTATGACTGTGAAACGCAAAGATAGTGTTTTATTTATTAAATATGTTCTGGGTAGTAAAACCGGAACTTACTTGAACATAACTTAACGTGCCCTCCGAAGCACGGAAGCGCGCAGTAGTAATGTCACCAGCGGTCACCCATCCGAGTGTTGTCCGAGGTGGACGCTGCTTAACTTTGCTGATCGATTCAGAACGGCTAAGCAAACTACGCTACGAGCGCTTCTAAAAAAACTAAATTTGACACAAGACTATACTATGAAAGGATGTAGGTACATATTCATATTGCTAAATCGTCAGTTTACTCGTAGCGTCGAGGTTAGACATATTATTTCTATTTGAAGTAGTATTTTCTTTACTTTCCATTAAGTATTTTTTGATTCTATGTTAGTATGAAATATTTGTTTATTAACCTACATTGTTTTGTTGGAAGAATAGCTATATATAAGAGTATATATATATGTATATATATATATATATACATCCCGCAAACAATTAGACGTCCTCTGAAGAGAAAAGTGCATTTAAACTGACGTCCACCTGCTTTTGGCGTCCGCATACTGGACGCCACTTTGTTGGCCAGTGGCACTTACGTCCCATTGGTCCTGACTAGCCATAGGACAAATATCGATAGAAGCCAAAATATCACTTAAATAGCTGCAACAATATATTAAAAAGTTCGCTGCGAAATATTAGCGCAGGTGTGGCGCTGCTGTCGTGCGTATATTGAAAGCCGCATATCGCGGAGAGTTCCTGACTATGGATCCGCGTATTTGGCGTCCACAACTGCGACGTTGCCAGCTCGTTTGCAACAATCCAACAATAAATCACAATTATCACACGATATTTAAGCAAAACAATATATTCGCCTTAGGTGGTGTACGCGTTGCGTATCATTAGAAGCCCGAGTTCATTTAAACTTTTAAAAAGTCAGTAAATGTTACGAAAAAATATACGTACAGTCAGCCTCATTTGCCTGTAATTTATAATCTTCGATCATTAATATGTCTTTGTAATGAATGATTCACTGGCTCTTAAGGACTGAGCTGAGATGCTAACCTCTAGAATATTTGCTTGAGGTAGGTAGGTACCAACGTCGTAAAGGTTGCTATTTCTAAGACATTAGTAATGATAGCAAAATTGAATCAACTTATTGTTGTTGAATTATTGTTTTCCAAAAAAATATTATACATCATCAAGACTGAATAAGTAATTTTTGTAGCTAATTTTTCTATTGCTATTAGACTGAATCGTAGGTATTAATTCGTCGTGAACGTTAATTACTAAGTAGGTACTTACTTACTTGGTAGCATAAAAATAACAACTTTGCCCAGGTTCTAAATAGCGAGCTATCTTTTGAAATCATTTCGTAGGTAGCAACCTATACCCGCAACTTTTAGCGTGAACTGGGCATGAAGGTTATAAGAAGCCATGTCATGCACCCTATGACCCTATGTGGAACAACACTCCACCCACATCATTTCAACATCCAATAGGAGAACATGAAATGTGAATTCAACTCAATATTGTTATTATAATAATAATAAATAATAATAATATAATAGATTACGTATCTGTAAATACCTCTACCGTAAAATCCCTGCTCGTCACTCCAAGATATTGATTTTACCTTACTGAAATATGAAATCTCTACAATATACTCGGCTTGTACACCTATCCCTACCAAGGTTTCCACTTGAATATACCGGTTGTGACAGATGTAAACTTAAGTTCACTTATCCCTATATAGTATAAGTAATAATAACTATGTATAAGTTAATGATAGCAATTACATTATCACCTAGCCACGTTTTTGTATGAATGAGCATGATATAAAAACTATTGAAATATAATTATTTCATATAGCCAGTTTTACCCGCGCGCTGATGAAAAACGGTGATGATGAACAGTAGTCTATATGTTAATCCAGGGTAAAAGCTATCTCCATACCAAATTTCATCCAAATCCATCCAGCCGTTTAGGTGTGAAGAAGTAACACACATACTCACAGACTTTCGACACATACCTACCTATTTTTTATTAGTGTGATTACAAAGATTTTTATTTATAGTAATAAACTTAAAATTAAATTATTTCCAATAAAAATCAATAACTAATCATAGGTTATTTTTGATTAGGTAAGTGCCTACAATCATTGCTAAGTTTACCAGATAAAATTTCGTACTACCTCATACCTACCTACTACAAATATATACCTATACTTATTCTATGAATTTACGTAGGTAGATACATAGTACTAACTTAATTATTTGTTGTGATCTTATAGCTATGTAGGTAGATAGGTATGCAATGCAATGCGCGCCCGCGAATGTCGATTTGACATCGTTGACAGTTGCGTACCTAGGCAGGCCTATATGATAAATGATAATTATATCGTAGATAGAGCTTCTAACCCTTTACTACTTTGTGGTAGGTTTACTTTATCGAAGGTAGCTATATTACTGCTAAGACTATATGTAAAGTGTTATTCTATCTTGATGATTAGGTAGTTGGCAGTGAATAACAATAGTTCCCGTAAGTGGCAAGAATCACTAAAACGGGGGAAGGATTTTTACAAAAAAATTAACTGACTTCAACACTCAAAAGTTTAAAATAACTTGTCGACGTCGGTACCATGCGCACAATAATATGACAATTGGTTCATTCAAACTTGCATGGCACCGACTTCAACCAATTATTTCACTGTTTGGAGTGTTGAAGTCGGTTCCATTTTTTGGTAAAAAACCTTCCCCTTTTTAGTGACCCTTGCCACTTCGAGAATTCACAAAATGCCAATATATATATATATAATATGTATAAATAAACTGTACATTAAATACATACGTTCTAACAATTTGAGGGCCCGCCACCCAGCTCCCGAGTACGAGAGTAATTTGTTCATGTACCCATGACTCGCTTCCCGAGTCGTGCCTATATGTAGTGTAAATTAAAACACGATGATAAAGCTGCAAAATATGTTTAGTAAATTCTTTAAATAAAGGAGAAATCGGACACCCAATAGCTTTATACGGACGACCAATAGCTATATACGGAAGCTCAAATGCTATATACGGATGTCCAATTCAAATTTAGTGGGATAGTCAAGAGAAGTTAATTAACAATATTTCTTCCTATTATAATATTTAATATATAATCTAATATCGATTTTTCGATATTTTAGTTACAAAATTTACGACTTATAAATTTCCTCAATTTTGAAATTTAATCAACATATTTACATTTAGACTAGACTTAAATATGTAATGACGATACCACCCACCAGTGTGGAATCCGAAAAACCTTTTTACTCCGCTGCCTAGACTTGCAATAGCTTAAAGTCAGTAGCTACCCTTATAAAAGAAAGTTATTTTTATTCATGTATTATTTTGTTTGGTAGAAATCTTTATGAATCTTTATGTGTTGATATTTTTAGAAATAGCAATGTTTAGCTGTTAGTAGATTAGTAGATACATAAATAATATTAATACGTTTTGTGCCCCGTGGGGTGCCGAGCTAGTATGTCACCCCCCGATTGCTACCTGTGGGTGTCATAAGAGGCCACTAAAGGTATTTTTTTGTGGGATAGTAGGGCAAACTACCAGGCGGCTCACCTGATGGTAAGTGATTACCGTCGCCTACAAACATCCGCAACACCAGACGCGAATGAAAAATGGTGGTTCAGGCTTAAATTTATTTTTTTAAGCCTGATAGGTTTTTGCCTTTAAGCCTTTGACCACTATCTCACCTGATGGTAAGTGATGATGTGGTCGAGGATGTTGTTCAGACTAACCTAGAGTTACTGGCTCTCAAGGACAGCTGTCGGAACACACCGTTAGGTGCTTGGCGACAGAAAAGCTGCTAAATATGTTTAGTAAATTCTTTATATAAAGGAGAAATCGGACATCCATTAGCTTTATACGGACGACCAATAGCTATATATGGACGCTCAATTGCTATATACGGAAGTCTAATTCAAATCTAGTGGGATCGTCAAGAGAAGTTGATTAAACATATTTCTTCCTACTGCCAATAATTCCCATTTGTCCCGGGGAAATCTGTGGGGACAAATAGGAATAATCCAATATGGTGCAACACAATTGGCAACAAAATTTCCACCATACAGTAACTTGTAGCCAAACAGTACTGCCTCACATAGTGCCGTATTTTTATAATAAAAGTAGCCAGGTTATTGGACGTCCGTATACAGCTATTAGGCGTCCGTATATAATATTGGACGTCCATATATAATATTGGACGTCCATATATAATATTGGACTTCCATATATAATATTAGACGTCCATATATAATATTGGACGTCCATATATATAATATTGGACGTCCATATATAATATTGGACGTCCATATATAATATTGGTTCAGGCCATGGTACGATACAATTCCGATTTTATCATACCTATATTTATATTTAACCCACAAATGAAGTTATTACGTACCTAATTAAGCAATATTCTTCTTAAATTTATAAAAAAAATAGACTAGACAAACATGTACATTTTATATGCTTGTTACCAATAGCTTTATACGGACGCTCAATTGCTATATACGGATGTCTAATTCAAATCTATAGTCTAGTTTTTTAGCAAACGAGTACCGAAAATTTTACTGCGTTGCTATTGGCCCGCGTAATCAACATAAAATTCGTTCCACACGAACTCTGTAGTATATGCAATTCGAAAAATATTGCTTGTAACGAATCAATATTAAAGTGGCAACTTTTGAATTAGGGTAAGCAAAACAAAGATCGTCTCGTCATACGTTTGCCGACGTATCACTGTGAGCTCAACCCAATTGCACTAGTTTGGTTTCAAGTGAAGGGCTATGGCAGGATATGACAAAAGTTATAAAATTTATGAAGTCTGAACTCTTTTGTTACAAGGAGTAGATAAAGGGAATAGATAAAAATGGTGCTCTTGTCTCAATCATGTAATAACTAAGATAGAAACAAAAATGTACGGAACCGACAATCATGTACAAAATATGTTGAACAATTTATTATTGACGTATCTGCAGAAAGTTCATCAGAAGGATGACGAAAATTTTTAAGATTATAAGAATTGTAGTAGAATTATTTGATTTATATGTTGAATTGCATAATATATATACTATTACAATATTGTTTTATATCATGAACGCGAACAGAAAATTTCGTTACGAATATACTCAGCATGCAAATTTAAATCGTAAAATAATAACGTAATTTTTTCTACGGTAAATTTTAGAAGTATTCGATATGATCGGGCTTTGACAATTTCAAAACAAGAACAAAGACATTGACCAATGACGGCAATTACCCATCTCACTCTGTCAATATCAGAAATGTGCGAGAGACATACTCAGTACTCGTTTGTTAAAAAAAAACAGACTATAGTGGGATAGTCAAGAGAATTTGAATAAAAATATTATAAAGTTATTTTATTACCAATTTGTAATTGTTGTGATCGTAATTATAACAATTTAAGTCTGAAAATTCTGCTTTACTAGTTCTTAAAGTAATTTTCACGTCCAGCACTATGTGCTGACATATAAGGTGATTTTATTAAAATTTGTGAAATTGATTAGTTATAGTAGTTGATAATCTGTTGTGAAAATAACTTTTGTTAACAATATACGGCGAAGTTGACAAATTGTTAAAGGCATAAACTTTTAACAATAGTGCGTTAATTGTCTCAACCTTACTCTAAATCTAAGATGTTTTAGAATTACAGTATCTAAGTACTTACCTAAGTTGTGTATCTAGCACGAAGTGCCAAAGTTGTGCCTATATAATGTGGATATTAATTTATCAACAATACTGCGGGGGATGGTGTAGAATTGATAACGGAATGTGTTCAACTCTTTTTTAATATTCACATACACAAAAAGTCTGTACTATTGCTTAAGCTATGGCACGTTGGCTTTGGGAATACTAGCAAAGACAACCGCGGTCTACGAACACGGTGTATCTACTCTATTCACACACACGCACGATTGCTACGCGAAGTCAATGAACTGCTATACTAGGCACAATAGACAGCTGTTTTGTGTACCTATTCTGCCTAGTCGGTCTTTGGCGGCTTGCGACAAAAGAACGCGCGACGCGGTAGCGGTTTATCACAATATGGCATACCTAAGTAGCTGCAACACAATACAGTACGTACCTACGTAAACTTGAAATTAAAAAGAATGTAGGTAAGTAAATTTTTTTTATCATTTAGATGAGTTTAATCGATTGGCGATTATGCAAAGCATTCGACAGTCTAGCTAGATTGGCCGGTAAGGCCTTCGCGTTCGTCAGAATAGGTACGTGAAACAGCTTCGTCTATCACTAGGGCAAAACAGCTGTTTAGCCATAATGATAGCGTCTAATTGACATCGGGTAGCGTTCGTACATGTGAGAATGGAGTAAACCGCGGTTCTCGATATCATACTAAAAGGCAACGCGCCGCGCTTAGAAAATAGTTATACTGATTTTTTTGTATGTGAAAATTAAACATGAGTAGAACACATGCCGTTATCGATTCTACACCATCCCCCGCAGTATTGTTGATGAATTAATGTCAACCTTATATAATAAACGTTGTGTTGTTAATTTTTTGTTGATAAAATTAATCAACGCTTGTTTTCTTATTTCTAGCTCTTGCGTATTAGCGTTCTAAGTGCTTAGCTAAGTTGTGTGTCTAGCACGAAGTGCCATAGTTGTACCTACATAATAAACGTTGTGTTGTTGGTGTTGTAGACAAAATTAATCAACGTTTGTCTACTTATTTCTAGCTCTTGCGTCTTAGCGTATTATAAGTCTACTCTCTCTCTCTCTAAAACACGGAATAAAAGTGATACATCTACATGTTTTTTGTTTTTATTTATTAACCTAATATGGGTTACCCTGAAATATAAATATTACATATAGGTACACTATGCAAACTAACTTATTCTTTACTTTACCTACACACAAACTACCTACTACAAAAAACCCACCTATTACACTAAATAGTCAAATTATCACACTTTCTATATTGATTCTGCAACAAACTAGCCACAGTTTAATCATATGTGCCGTTTGTGGTGAAGTGTCAGTTCTGTACTTCTGTACAACATCTTGTCCTGCATGATTTATTTGTACCTACCAACTACCTGCGCCCCGCAGTTTTACCCGCGCGCTGATGAAAAAGGGTGATGATGGTGATGATGAACAGTAGTCTTTATGTTAATCCAGGGTATAAGCTATCTCCATACCAAATTTCATCCAAATCCATCCAGCCGTTTAGGCGTGAAGAAGTAACACACATACCCACAAACTTTCGACACATACCTACCTATTTAAAATATTTTTGTTTGCGATATATCAATGAAAGCCGAACCATGCCGAACGAATTACTATGTTTGACGACGGACGGAGATAGTGTCTCAAGCTACGTCACGATGTGTGTAGGTTCTTCAGATAAAATAATATTTTAAATTCACAGAGCAATACATTTTCGCGGTGAGTAGGTACCTGTTACCTGTAGGACCTATATATACGTTAGGTACGTTGCTCGTGTGAGATAATATGATGAATAGATTACAATATATGATCGCCCTAAATAAATATGTAATATATTACATACCTACCTATTTAGGGCGATCCTTCTGTTGTTCTTTGTTTTTAGTCATCTTTCGTTTTATAATAACATTAGTAGGTAGATACTGTTTCAATATTGCAAGTGACATGATTGTCATTGATTACATTTCTTATAAAATTGTGTTTTATCTCTGAAACATATAGGTATGTTTATGGCATCAATATGAAAAGAACAAACTACTACATTTACTACGAACAAATAATTTTACTTAATATTTACAATAATTATTTATTACATAATTTGTAACTTACTGCATTTACTACAACATATTTTGTAAAACAGTGACGGCTCAGTGGCATTAGCTATGGACTGCCGGGCAGCAGGTCTATGGTTCGAATCCCGCCGCGGGCTTGAGCTTTACCACTGGGTAGAAGGGCATTATGCGAATGCTCGCTTGGCTAGCTACCACCCTGAAGTAGAAATTCTGTCACTTAACACTTAACGGGAAGCAGTGATGGCTCATAGCTATGGACTGCCGCGCAGCAGGTCTATGGTTCAAATCCCGCCGCGTGCATGAACTTCATCGCATGGTGGAAGGGTTTCAAAATCTGTCTCTAAGCGGTAATCACGATGTCATCGTAGATCTACCAATTCTGGTAGAACATATATGAAAAAAAGGCCCAAAAATTTCGGACTGGGTAGGTAGGTAACTGATTAAAATTATTTTCAATAAAATTCAAAAACTAATCATAGGTTAATTTTGATTAGGTAAGTGCCTACAATCATCGCTAAGTTTACCATATAAACTTTCGTACTACCTTATACCTACTACAAATATATACCTACACTTATTCTATGAATTTACGTAGGTAGATACATAGTACTAACTTTATTATTTGTTGTGATCTTATAGCTATGTAGGTAGATAGGTATGCAATGCAATGCGCAATGTCGATTTGACATCGCTGACAGTTGCGTACCTAGGCAGGCCTATATGATAAATGATAATTATATCGTAGACAGAGCTTTTAACTCTTTAATACTTTGTGTTAGGTAGGTACTTTCTCAAAGGTAGCTATATTGCTGCTTAGACTATATGTAAAGTTTTATTCTATCTTGATGATTAGGTAATTGGCAGTGAATAACAATCGTTCCCGTAAGTGTTATTCTTGCTACTACATGCGATTTATTGTGCAAAAATCTCAGAAACAGGAGCTCAATTTTCTTTATCTTATTATAAACTATTTGTGTACTTAACTTTATCAAAATCCATTGTTCCTACGTGTAGATAGATAATAATAAATTATATAAAATATCGGGCATCCGTATATATATAGATTTGACCAAATTGTTATAAATGTACATACAAGCGATTGTCAAAGAAAGAGAAAGTAAACATAAAGACGGCAACGTCGCACTCACAAATGTCGTTCATCCTATGAGGACGCTAAATAGTCGATGCCATAGGTAAATCACGATCAATATATCCAGGACGCCTATAATTTATGACCATGGTTCGGGGTTCAAAAATGTTGCGGCACGAACGCAAGAAGAATATCGCGAAAAATAAAATTATCGGAAAATGACGTATCTCACGGAGCTGGCAATCGAAGAGCTAAGCAATATTCATTAAGACATGTTAAAAAAAGCAATGGGAACTGGAGGACGTCGTAATAATGCACCACGTGCATGACGCCAAAAAGCTTCTATATATATATATATATATATATATATATATTTACATCCTAGAAGCTTTTTGGCTTAGCTCTTCGATTGCCAGCTCCGTGAGATACGTCATTTTCCGATAATTTTATTTTATATATATATATATATTTACATCCTAGAAGCTTTTTGGCGTCATGCACGTGGTGCATTATTACGACGTCCTCCAGTTTCCCATGCTTTTTTTAACATGTCTTAATGAATATTGCTTAGCTCTTCGATTGCCAGCTCCGTGAGATACGTCATTTTCCAATAATTTTATTTTTCGCGATATTCTTCTTGCGTTCGTGCCGCAACATTTTTGAACCCCGAACCATGGTCATAAATTATAGGCGTCCTGGATATATTGATCGTGATTTACCTATGGCATCGACTATTTAGCGTCCTCATAGGATGAACGACATTTGGGAGTGCGACGTTGCCATCTTTATGTTTACTTTCTCTTTCTTTGACAATCGCTTGTATGTACATTTATAACAATTTGGTCAAATCTATATATATACGGATGCCCGATATTTTTATATAATTTATTATTATCTATCTACACGTAGGAACAATGGATTTTGATAAAGTTAAGTACACAAATAGTTTATAATAAGATAAAGAAAATTGAGCTCCTGTTTCTGAGATTTTTGCACAATAAATCGCATGTAGTAGCAAGAATAACACTTACGGGAACGATTGTTATTCACTGCAAATTACCTAATCATCAAGATAGAATAAAACTTTACATATAGTCTAAGCAGCAATATAGCTACCTTTGAGAAAGTACCTACCTAACACAAAGTATTAAAGAGTTAAAAGCTCTATCTACGATATAATTATCATTTATCATATAGGCCTGCCTAGGTACGCAACTGTCAGCGATGTCAAATCGACATTGCGCATTGCATTGCATACCTATCTACCTACATAGCTATAAGATCACAACAAATAATAAAGTTAGTACTATGTATCTACCTACGTAAATTCATAGAATAAGTGTAGGTATATATTTGTAGTAGGTATAAGGTAGTACGAAAGTTTATATGGTAAACTTAGCGATGATTGTAGGCACTTACCTAATCAAAATTAACCTATGATTAGTTTTTGAATTTTATTGAAAATAATTTTAATCAGTTACCTACCTACCCAGTCCGAAAATTTGGGCCTTTTTTTCATATATGTTCTACCAGAATTGGTAGATCCACGATGACATCGTGATTACCGCTTAGAGACAGATTTTGAAACCCTTCCACCATGCGATGAAGTTCATGCACGCGGCGGGATTTGAACCATAGACCTGCTGCGCGGCAGTCCATAGCTATGAGCCATCACTGCTTCCCGTTAAGTGTTAAGTGACAGAATTTCTACTTCAGGGTGGTAGCTAGCCAAGCGAGCATTCGCATAATGCCCTTCTACCCAGTGGTAAAGCTCAAGCCCATGGCGGGATTCGAACCATAGACCTGCTGCCCGGCAGTCCATAGCTAATGCCACTGAGCCGTCACTGTTTTACAAAATATGTTGTAGTAAATGCAGTATGTTACAAATTATGTAATAAATAATTATTGTAAATTATAAGTAAAATTATTTGTTCGTAGTAAATGTAGTAGTTTGTTCTTTTCATATTGATGCCATAAACATACCTATATGTTTCAGAGATAAAACACAATTTTATAAGAAATGTAATCAATGACAATCATGTCACTTGCAATATTGAAACAGTATCTACCTACTAATCTATACTTATAATAAAACTGTAACAGGTCCAATTCTGTACATGGCAGATATTTTGAAAAAAAAAATGTACAGTACTCTGTAGCTGATACTGATGCCGAAACTATATTTTTTTTTATTTTTGTCTGTCTGTCTGTCTGTCTGTCTGTCTGTATCCCGGCCGCGTATCACTCCAAAACTACTGAATGGATATCAATGAAACTTAGCATGATTGGAGTTCATACTACAAGGTAGGATAATTTAGCTTTTTATCCCGAAATTCAGCATGGTTCCCTTGGGAGAGGGGATGAAAGTCAAAATATACACTTAGTTGTAATTTATTAACGCGTAGTCCGATTTCAGACGTTCTTTTTAGGGTTCCGTACCCAAAGGGTAAAAACGGTCTGTCCCGCTGTCCGTCCGTCCGTCTGTCCGTCCATCCGTCCGTCCATCTGTCACCAGACTGTATCTCAAGAACGGTGATAGCTAGACAGTTGAAATTTTCACAGATGATGTATTTCTGTTGCCGCTATAACAACAAATACAAAAAATTAGCCAAGTGCGAGTTGGACTCGATCACGTTAAAACAAAAAAAGGTTAAAATATGAAGTCTAACGATGTATAGCTAATGGTACGGAACCCTTCGTGCGCGATTCCGACTCGCACTTGGCCGATTTTTTTGTTAGAATAGTGGTACTTTAAAATTTATCCCGTAAATATTTCAAAGTCATCGGTTTTGAAGTTCAGAAATAACAGACATCACAACCTAAATATTACGTTCCAAATAACTTGACACCCAAAATGTACAGAAACCTTTCAACGTACGGGTCATCTTAAGCTGGCATTTGCACTTTATCGTATAGGTATAATAGATAGGTCTGTAGTCGGACCTCTCCAAAAGACTGATTTTTCAAACGAATAAAACACAGTTTTTTTATTACGATAAGCACAACTTCCCTACGTATATTTTTCATAACATGCAATGCTCTAATCAGTCTAATCTATACCTATAACAGGTTGCAGAAGGCAGGTAGGGAAGCGCGAGGGGTAAGACGCTCACATTTATCTATTTATACTCATAATAAAACTGTAACAGGTCCAATTCTGTACATTGCAGATATTTTGAAAATATGTTTTGAGAGCAATCTGAAGCTGATACTGATTTCATACGTTCTTTTCAGGGTCACAGTATTGAGCAAGAAACGGTAAAAAAATCAAGGTTGTTGTATGGGGGTACCTTAAATATTTATTTTATTGTTAGTATTTGTTGTTATAACGCCTATAAAAATACATCATCTGTGAAAATTTCAACTGTCTAGCTATCACCTTTCTTGAGATACAGCCTGGTGACAGGCGGATGGACGGACGGACGGACGGACAGCGAAGTCTTAGTAATAGGGTCCCGCTATTACCCTTTGGGTACGGAACCCTAAAAAGGTTAAAATATGAAGTCTAATGTTGTATAGCTAATGGTACGGAACCCTTCGTGCGCGAGTCCGACTCGCACTTGGCCGATTTTTTTAATTAGAATAGTGGTGCTTTAAAATTATCACGTAAATATTTCAAAGTCATCGGATTTGAAGTTCAGAAATTACAGACATCACAACCTAAATATTACGTTCCAAATAACATGACACCCCGAATGTACAGCAACCTTTGAACGTACGGCTCATCTTAAGCAGGCGTTTGCACTTTATCGTATAGGTATAATAGATAGGTCTGTAGTCGGACCTCTCCAAAGGACTGATTTTTCAAACGATAAAACACAGTTTTTTTATTACGATAAGCACAACTTCCCTACGTATATTTTTCATAACATGCAATGCTCTAATCAGTCTAATCTATACCTATAACAGGTTGCAGAAAGCGGGTAGGGAAGCGCGAAGGGTAAGACGCTTAAATTTATCTATTTATACTTATAATAAAACTGTAACAGGTCCAATTCTGTACATTGCAGATATTTTGAAAATATGTTTTGAGAGCAATCTGATGCAAAAACTGTTTTTTTTTCTGGCTGTCTGTCTGTATCCCGGCCTCGCATCACTCTAAAACTACTGAATGGATTTGAATGAAACTTAGCACAATTCGAGTTCATACTACGAAGAAGGACATACGATACTTTTATCCCGAAACTCAGTACGTTTCTCTTGGGAAAGGGGATGAAAGTCAAAATGTACATTTAGTTGTAATTTATTAACGCGTTGTCCGATTTCAATTATTCTTTTTTTGTTACAATAGTGGTTATTTAATTATTTTCCCGTAAATATTTCAAAGTCCTCAGTCTTGCAGTTCAGAAATTACAGATATCTCAAACTAAATATTTCGTTTTAAATAACTTGGACCGCGGAACGTTGAGAAATCCTTGAACGTACGGTTCATCTTAAGCCCACAGGCAGCCCAGAACCCCACGGGAAGCCTGACACCCCACGGACAGACCGGCACCCCACGGGCAGCCCGGCGCCCCACGGGCAGCACGGCACCCTTATTTAGTTTTGCAAGCTTGCTACGATAAAACTCTAAAATGTGGTACATTCACCACAATCAGTTTTTTAAACTACATATCTTTCTTTTGACGGATACATTTCGGAGACTGCGCAATGAAAGTGCACAATGTTGTCTTAGGTTTTCGCGATTGTTACACTTAGTAATTAAACAACTTTAAACGGTTTAAATCGCGTATATTTATCATTACGTATTTAAATATACGTGATTTAATCCGTTTAAAGTTGGAAGTGCACAACTTTAGTAGATTGTTATACAAGGGTCGAAAGGAATTGGTAACTTTCACCCACGGTCAGCTCTCTACTTTTCATCGAATTTAAAGAAAGTAAATAAAGTAGCTTTTCTAAAAATTATTCATTGATAAAATAACATACTTACTAAAAATTTATTGAGAGGTTTGAACTATTTGTGATATTTTACGTCAAATTTTGTTTGGAATATTTTCGGGCGGCTATAGCCCGAATAAGAATCTCTCTGCTTTTCACTACTAATATAAGGAATAACGATATAAATATAGTACTTATGTTTTTTTATATTATTTATTTTGATTTTAATAACATGATCAGTATATTTTTAAAATTAATGCGGCTATAGTCCAAGTAGGAATCGATGACTAACATCCGTGTTAAACACTCTACTTTTCATTTAAAATATGAGGAGGGTAAAAAAATTTTAGTTTTTCTAAATATTTACTAAAAATATTAAACATGAGTAGAAGATACAAAGATACACTAGGAGTTAGAACAATGAAATTAAGGGAAAGTTTTAATTTTTTTTTAACCTACACTTTTTACCTTATATTTAGTTACTACCCTGCCAAACATAGTTGTTATTAATTGTTTTACAACAACAGAATAATTTACAACGAAAACTCTTAGACATATAACTTTGTTTACACCGATGTTTTTCCCGGCCTTAGGTGGGAAAGAGCGTCTCCCACCCGCTACTCAGATCAAACAAACACTACTTTCCGAGAATGAGAAATAAAAAAAATCCTATCTACCGTCAAACAAACAGCCGTTTTAAAATCGAAATTCTAAAGAAACGCACAAGGTACTTTGCTTCAACATTTATTGTGCGAACCGGGAAAGAACTCTCTGAGTTACTTAACTACTGTCTTCTGGAAAATACAACCCGGGAGTTTTGAAATCCAAAGTAGAAAGCTCCATTCTGAGTTATGGTTTACTATAAGAGTGCTTCACCGCAGACCACAGTGTTGCTTAATATGAGATAAACAGTGCACAAATGTGAATAATTAGTGTGCAGGTACGGCAATCGCGAACGAAGTCGCAGGTACAGCTAGTGTTATTATAAAACGAAAGATGACTAAAAACAAAGAACAACAGAAGGATCGCCCTAAATAGGTAGGTATGTAATATATTACATATTTATTTAGGGCGATCATATATTGTAATCTATTCATCATATTATCTCACACGAGCAACGTACCTAACGTATATATAGGTACTACAGGTAACAGGTACCTACTCTCCGCGAAAATTTATTGCTCTGTGAATTTAAAATATTATTTTATCTGAAGAACCTACACACATCGTGACGTAGCTTGAGACACTATCTCCGTCCGTCGTCAAACATAGTAATTCGTTCGGCATGGTTCGGCTTTCATTGATATATCGCAAACAAAAATATTTTAAATAGGTAGGTATGTGTCGAAAGTTTGTGGGTATGTGTGTTACTTCTTCACGCCTAAACGGCTGGATGGATTTGGATGAAATTTGGTATGGAGATAGCTTATACCCTGGATTAACATAAAGACTACTGTTCATCATCACCATCATCACCCTTTTTCATCAGCGCGCGGGTAAAACTGCGGGGCGCAGGTAGTTGGTAGGTACAAATAAATCATGCAGGACAAGATGTTGTACAGAAGTACAGAACTGACACTTCACCACAAACGGCACATATGATTAAACTGTGGCTAGTTTGTTGCAGAATCAATATAGAAAGTGTGATAATTTGACTATTTAGTGTAATAGGTGGGTTTTTTGTAGTAGGTAGTTTGTGTGTAGGTAAAGTAAAGAATAAGTTAGTTTGCATAGTGTACCTATATGTAATATTTATATTTCAGGGTAACCCATATTAGGTTAATAAATAAAAACAAAAAACATGTAGATGTATCACTTTTATTCCGTGTTTTAGAGAGAGAGAGAGTAGACTTATAATACGCTAAGACGCAAGAGCTAGAAATAAGTAGACAAACGTTGATTAATTTTGTCTACAACACCAACAACACAACGTTTATTATGTAGGTACAACTATGGCACTTCGTGCTAGACACACAACTTAGCTAAGCACTTAGAACGCTAATACGCAAGAGCTAGAAATAAGAAAACAAGCGTTGATTAATTTTATCAACAAAAAATTAACAACACAACGTTTATTATATAAGGTTGACATTAATTCATCAACAATACTGCGGGGGATGGTGTAGAATCGATAACGGCATGTGTTCTACTCATGTTTAATTTTCACATACAAAAAAATCAGTATAACTATTTTCTAAGCGCGGCGCGTTGCCTTTTAGTATGATATCGAGAACCGCGGTTTACTCCATTCTCACATGTACGAACGCTACCCGATGTCAATTAGACGCTATCATTATGGCAAAACAGCTGTTTTGCCCTAGTGATAGACGAAGCTGTTTCACGTACCTATTCTGACGAACGCGAAGGCCTTACCGGCCAATCTAGCTAGACTGTCGAATGCTTTGCATAATCGCCAATTGATTAAACTCATCTAAATGATAAAAAAAATTTACTTACCTACATTCTTTTTAATTTCAAGTTTACGTAGGTACGTACTGTATTGTGTTGCAGCTACTTAGGTATGCCATATTGTGATAAACCGCTACCGCGTCGCGCGTTCTTTTGTCGCAAGCCGCCAAAGACCGACTAGGCAGAATAGGTACACAAAACAGCTGTCTATTGTGCCTAGTATAGCAGTTCATTGACTTCGCGTAGCAATCGTGCGTGTGTGTGAATAGAGTAGATACACCGTGTTCGTAGACCGCGGTTGTTTTTGCTAGTATTCCCAAAGCCAACGTGCCATAGCTTAAGCAATAGTACAGACTTTTTGTGTATGTGAATATTAAACAAGAGTGGAACACATTCCGTTATCAATTCTACACCATCCCCCGCAGTATTGTTGATAAATTAATATCCACATTATATAGGCACAACTTTGGCACTTCGTGCTAGATACACAACTTAGGTAAGTACTTAGATACTGTAATTCTAAAACATCTTAGATTTAGAGTAAGGTTGAGACAATTAACGCACTATTGTTAAAAGTTTATGCCTTTAACAATTTGTCAACTTCGCCGTATATTGTTAACAAAAGTTATTTTCACAACAGATTATCAACTACTATAACTAATCAATTTCACAAATTTTAATAAAATCACCTTATATGTCAGCACATAGTGCTGGACGTGAAAATTACTTTAAGAACTAGTAAAGCAGAATTTTCAGACTTAAATTGTTATAATTACGATCACAACAATTACAAATTGGTAATAAAATAACTTTATAATATTTTTTCTCTTGACTATCCCACTATAGTCTGTTTTTTTTTAACAAACGAGTACTGAGTATGTCTCTCGCACATTTCTGATATTGACAGAGTGAGATGGGTAATTGGCGTCATTGGTCAATGTCTTTGTTCTTGTTTTGAAATTGTCAAAGCCCGATCATATTGAATACTTCTAAAATTTACCGTAGAAAAAATTACGTTATTATTTTACGATTTAAATTTGCATGCTGAGTATATTCGTAACGAAATTTTCTGTTCGCGTTCATGATATAAAACAATATTGTAATAGTATATATATTATGCAATTCAACATATAAATCAAATAATTCTACTACAATTCTTGTAATCTTAAAAATTTTCGTCATCCTTCTGATGAACTTTCTGCAGATACGTCAATAATAAATTGTTCAACATATTTTGTACATGATTGTTGGTTCCGTCCATTTTTGTTTCTATCTTAGTTATTACATGATTGAGACAAGAGCACCATTTTTATCTATTCCCTTTATCTACTCCTTGTAACAAAAGAGTTCAGACTTCATAAATTTTATAACTTTTGTCATATCCTGCCATAGCCCTTCACTTGAAACCAAACTAGTGCAATTGGGTTGAGCTCACAGTGATACGTTGGCAAACGTATGACGAGACGATTTGTTGACTTAGCAACAACATTTTTTCCGAAACGATCTTTGTTTTGCTTACCCTAATTCAAAAGTTGCCACTTTAATATTGATTCGTTACAAGCAATATTTTTCGAATTGCATATACCTACATGTAACTACAGAGTTCGTGTGGAACGAATTTTATGTTGATTACGCGGGCCAATAGCAACGCAGTAAAATTTTCGGTACTCGTTTGCTAAAAAAATAGACTATAGATTTGAATTAGACATCCGTATATAGCAATTGAGCGTCCGTATAAAGCTATTGGTAACAAGCATATAATATGTACATGTTTGTCTAGTCTATTTTTTTTATAAATTTAAGAAGAATATTGCTTAATTAGGTACGTAATAACTTCATTTGTGGGTTAAATATAAATATAGGTATGATAAAATCGGAATTGTATCGTACCATGGCCTGAACCAATATTATATATGGACGTCCAATATTATATATGGACGTCCAATATTATATATATGGACGTCCAATATTATATATGGACGTCTAATATTATATATGAAAGTCCAATATTATATATGGACGTCCAATATTATATATGGACGTCCAATATTATATACGGACGCCTAATAGCTGTATACGGACGTCCAATAACCTGGCTACTTTTATTATAAAAATACGGCACTATGTGAGGCAGTACTGTTTGGCTACAAGTTACTGTATGGTGGAAATTTTGTTGCCAATTGTGTTGCACCATATTGGATTATTCCCATTTGTCCCCACAGATTTCCCCGGGACAAATGGGAATTATTGGCAGTAGGAAGAAATATGTTTAATCAACTTCTCTTAACGATCCCACTAGATTTGAATTAGACTTCCGTATATAGCAATTGAGCGTCCATATATAGCTATTGGTCGTCCGTATAAAGCTAATGGATGTCCGATTTCTCCTTTATATAAAGAATTTACTAAACATATTTAGCAGCTTTTCTGTCGCTAAGCACCTAACGGTGTGTTCCGACAGCTGTCCTTGAGAGCCAGTAACTCTAGGTTAGTCTGAACAACATCCTCGACCACATCATCACTTACCATCAGGTGAGATAGTGGTCAAAGGCTTAAAGGCAAAAACCTATCAGGCTTAAAAAAATAAATTTAAGCCTGAACCACCGTTTTTCATTCGCGTCTGGTGTTGCGGATGTTTGTAGGCGACGGTAATCACTTACTATCAGGTGAGCCGCCTGGTAGTTTGCCCTACTATCCCACAAAAAAAATACCTTTAGTGGCCTTTTATGACACCCACAGGTAGCAATCGGGGGGTGACATTCTAGCTCGGCACCCCACGGGGCACAAAACGTATTAACATTATTTATGTATTATTTTGCTACTAACAGCTAAACATTGCTATTTCTCAAAATATCAACACATAAAGATTCATAAAGATTTCTACCAAACAAAATAATACATGAATAAAAATAACTTTCTTTTATAAGGGTAGCTACTGACTTTAAGCTATTGCAAGTCTAGGCAGCGGAGTAAAAAGGTCTTTCGGATTCCACACTGGTGGGTGGTATCGTCATTACATATTTAAGTCTAGTCTAAATGTAAATATGTTGATTAAATTTCAAAATTGAGGAAATTTATAAGTCGTAAATTTTGTTACTAAAATATCGAAAAATCGATATTAGATTATATATTAAATATTATAATAGGAAGAAATATTGTTAATTAACTTCTCTTGACTATCCCACTAAATTTGAATTGGACATCCGTATATAGCATTTGAGCTTCCGTATATAGCTATTGGTCGTCCGTATAAAGCTATTGGGTGTCCGATTTCTCCTTTATTTAAAGAATTTACTAAACATATTTTGCAGCTTTATCATCGTGTTTTAATTTACACTACATATAGGCACGACTCGGGAAGCGAGTCATGGGTACATGAACAAATTACTCTCGTACTCGGGAGCTGGGTGGCGGGCCCTCAAATTGTTAGAACGTATGTATTTAATGTACAGTTTATTTATACATATTATATATATATATATTGGCATTTTGTGAATTCTCGAAGTGGCAAGGGTCACTAAAAAGGGGAAGGTTATTTACCAAAAAATGGAACCGACTTCAACACTCCAAACAGTGAAATAATTGGTTGAAGTCGGTGCCATGCAAGTTTGAATGAACCAATTGTCATATTATTGTGCGCATGGTACCGACGTCGACAAGTTATTTTACACTTTTGAGTGTTGAAGTCAGTTAATTTTTTTGTAAAAATCCTTCCCCCGTTTTAGTGATTCTTGCCACTTACGGGAACTATTGTTATTCACTGCCAACTACCTAATCATCAAGATAGAATAACACTTTACATATAGTCTTAGCAGTAATATAGCTACCTTCGATAAAGTAAACCTACCACAAAGTAGTAAAGGGTTAGAAGCTCTATCTACGATATAATTATCATTTATCATATAGGCCTGCCTAGGTACGCAACTGTCAACGATGTCAAATCGACATTCGCGGGCGCGCATTGCATTGCATACCTATCTACCTACATAGCTATAAGATCACAACAAATAATTAAGTTAGTACTATGTATCTACCTACGTAAATTCATAGAATAAGTATAGGTATATATTTGTAGTAGGTAGGTATGAGGTAGTACGAAATTTTATCTGGTAAACTTAGCAATGATTGTAGGCACTTACCTAATCAAAAATAACCTATGATTAGTTATTGATTTTTATTGGAAATAATTTAATTTTAAGTTTATTACTATAAATAAAAATCTTTGTAATCACACTAATAAAAAATAGGTAGGTATGTGTCGAAAGTCTGTGAGTATGTGTGTTACTTCTTCACACCTAAACGGCTGGATGGATTTGGATGAAATTTGGTATGGAGATAGCTTTTACCCTGGATTAACATATAGACTACTGTTCATCATCACCGTTTTTCATCAGCGCGCGGGTAAAACTGGCTATATGAAATAATTATATTTCAATAGTTTTTATATCATGCTCATTCATACAAAAACGTGGCTAGGTGATAATGTAATTGCTATCATTAACTTATACATAGTTATTATTACTTATACTATATAGGGATAAGTGAACTTAAGTTTACATCTGTCACAACCGGTATATTCAAGTGGAAACCTTGGTAGGGATAGGTGTACAAGCCGAGTATATTGTAGAGATTTCATATTTCAGTAAGGTAAAATCAATATCTTGGAGTGACGAGCAGGGATTTTACGGTAGAGGTATTTACAGATACGTAATCTATTATATTATTATTATTTATTATTATTATAATAACAATATTGAGTTGAATTCACATTTCATGTTCTCCTATTGGATGTTGAAATGATGTGGGTGGAGTGTTGTTCCACATAGGGTCATAGGGTGCATGACATGGCTTCTTATAACCTTCATGCCCAGTTCACGCTAAAAGTTGCGGGTATAGGTTGCTACCTACGAAATGATTTCAAAAGATAGCTCGCTATTTAGAACCTGGGCAAAGTTGTTATTTTTATGCTACCAAGTAAGTAAGTACCTACTTAGTAATTAACGTTCACGACGAATTAATACCTACGATTCAGTCTAATAGCAATAGAAAAATTAGCTACAAAAATTACTTATTCAGTCTTGATGATGTATAATATTTTTTTGGAAAACAATAATTCAACAACAATAAGTTGATTCAATTTTGCTATCATTACTAATGTCTTAGAAATAGCAACCTTTACGACGTTGGTACCTACCTACCTCAAGCAAATATTCTAGAGGTTAGCATCTCAGCTCAGTCCTTGAGAGCCAGTGAATCATTCATTACAAAGACATATTAATGATCGAAGATTATAAATTACAGGCAAATGAGGCTGACTGTACGTATATTTTTTCGTAACATTTACTGACTTTTTAAAAGTTTAAATGATCTCGGGCTCCTAATGATACGCAACGCGTACACCACCTAAGGCGAATATATTGTTTTGCTTAAATATCGTGTGATAATTGTGATTTATTGTTGGGTTGTTGCAAACGAGCTGGCAACGTCGCAGTTGTGGACGCCAAATACGCGGATCCATAGTCAGGAACTCTCCGCGATATGCGGCTTTCAATATACGCACGACAGCAGCGCCACACCTGCGCTAAGATTTCGTCGCGAACTTTTTAATATATTGTTGCAGCTATTTAAGTGATATTTTGGCTTCTATCGATATTTTTCCTATGGCTAGTCAGGACCAATGGGACGTTAGTGCCACTGGCCAACAAAGTGGCGTCCAGTATGCGGACGCCAAAAGCAGGTGGACGTCAGTTTAAATGCACTTTTCTCTTCAGAGGACGTCTAATTGTTTGCGGGATGTATATATATATATATATATATAATATATATATATAGTATATATATATATATTTCGCTGTAAACATGTATATATTTTGTAATAAAAACTTATATAGTTTAATGTTTATACGGACTTATTAATTACTACCGCCAAACAGCAATGTTCACATTATTGTATTCATTTTTGAAATTCGGAACTTGTAACAAACTGTTTCTCTTATTGTGCGATAACAGACATACGCACGGGCGGAGCCACGGCCGGAAAGCTAAAAATATAAATCGCTGTTTAGCGTGTGGATTTAAAAAGATTGGATAGTAGCGATCATAGTGATTTCTACGGGAAAACATAAAATATAACTTACAAAAGTCGATATCATGCTATTTTAAACACTTTGAGCGCACATTTTCATGGTGCGACTTCCACAAGTTTTATATATTTTGGTCAATTTTGTTAGAAATTGTATACAAAATTGCTAGCATGCAAGTGAATTTTGTCTACTTGATAGAAGCGAAGCGTCCACATTTTATTAATGGAAGCCCACTTTAAACTACATAGAGCGTATTGCAAATCGAGCTCACATACCAAGGATTTCGTAGCACACTTTACTGATAACCACTCTCAACCACAATCGTTTTTTTCTTAAAGTTCGGTATCCTTAACCGGAGCTCATATTGATCTCATCCCGTTTTCTTATAACTTAATAAATCTTAAATTTCTTGCTATAATCATGACAAGATTGACGCACTAGATCACAATTTTTACGATAAAGGAAATACCTAAAAAAATTATTTTGGCATCCATGAACTTTGTTTTTAATTTTTGTATTTAGTATCGAACAATTATGCAATCGGCCTAAATAATCTTTTCATATCATGAAATACAAAAATATATGAAAATTTCAACCAGATATCAAGGTTCGCTTAAAAATGGACGGATGGACAGCGGAAGCTTGAGCCTGCACCGAGGCAGCGATACGTAATTGTGGTTCGTTTGATCCGTTGCAGTATCTTTATTTCTTATTTTGTGTTATGCAATTAATATATAACACATTTAAGGATCACACAAACAAAACACACAACACCGAAAAGGATCAACCATATTTAAAGTTTTATATCAACCAAACAAAATCCATTCAAAAAACATTAAACCAAAACGATATGCATTATATTTTTAAATTATCTTTGAGATTTTTTATTATTATCTAGAAAACCCACGTTATGGTGTTCATAGAATTATGTTTCTAATCTGGCAAGCCAATATAAATTATTCAATTGTTTGAATACATACCAAAATATTTTTGAAGCTACAACACAGTGCTGTAAATTAATGAAAACACTAGAAATCTTATGCATGTTATGAAGATTTACTCGTATTCATAAAGTTGCAAAGTTGTACGTCATGCGAAGGGTTCCCGGAACTGCTGCCGATAAGGAAGTTGTCACATTTCTCAAAGCTATGGACCTTCACGTGTTTCCTGGCAACGTTAGATATTTTTGAACATTTATACAGACATCACGAAAGCGGTTTCACTTTATTATTGTTATTTATATCCGAATATTGCCTAAACTTTGGAAAAAATAAGGAGTCAGGGAAAATTCCCCACATTATCTAATTTTACTACAAACTTTCTTCGTTGTTTTTAAAAAGTGTTAAATATCTTGAAGATAAAGAGTCTTTTGGTTTTTGATCATGGAATTATTGAAATATACTCATAGTGCAGTGAACACTTAGCTTGAACGTTATATACAATCACTGTCCCATCACATAGTAAACCTCCCTTATAATCGATTTTGTTGTAATCTAAAGAACTGGCTGGTTTAGGAAAGTTTTTACGCAAAGAAGATTTTCTAAATAAAATGTCACGTCATTTTTACGTCAACGGAAGTGCATTGTAGTATTCGTAATACCTATTAAAATTTTATGGGATATATACATGATTATGTTTAGTATGTTTTAGTATATAGAAATATTGAACCAAGATTTGATTATCAGGATTCTGATTGATTATAAAGACTTATTTTTTAATATAAGACCATAATTGTACCTATTTTAGCAAATAAGTATATAGCTCTCAAATTTTTAAAAATATTGCACAATGATTTTATTTGATCATAACAATACATTTTTGAGAACACACGTTTTCGACTAGCGGAAGCTTATAACGGTAAAAGAATATTAAACCATCATTAGACCTGTCGGGATATATTAGATCTGAATGCTGCTCAATGTGAGAGGCGAATAAAAAACAATCTTGTCTTTAGGCGAGAATGCTAAGATGCATTTGTGGTGTAACTAGAATAGATAGAATTAGGTAGTAGGTATATCAGAATCAGCTTTAGAGTTTGACAGAAAATTTAAAGAATAATAAATTTACTTCAAAGGGCATCTCCTAAATAGAATGAACAAAATATACATCTTGCGCCAAGCCAACAGCTTGAGATAGGTAAGATCAAGAAAAATAAGAATAAAACATATTTTTATCTAGGTACTTGCAACAATCATGTTCTTCTGTGTGAACATTTTTCAATTGGTCCCTACAGCTTTATTATTTGCTCATACAACCATGTATAGACGTAAATTCAGTTATTTACACTTAAAATTTCATCAGTAACTATTTATAGTTTCCGTGTTATGTATAAAGTGTTTCACCAAATAGATAGGTTGGATGACTTTTAAAATTAAAAAAATCGGCCAAGTGCGAGTCGGACTCGCGCACGATGGGTTCCGTACTGTACCCGCCCCAGGATCCTATACAATTTTTTTTTAAATAAATAACTATATTTGAATCACCAAATTAATACATTTTAAATTAAATAATAAATTGACTCGGAAACATTAATAACACTAACTAAAACAACCTAACTTACACTGAACTGAACTGATCCCTATACTGAAACTGTCCCCAAACCTGATCCTATTTTTATTAAATTTAATGATCGTGCTTGACTAAAAATTCTGATCCCAAATTTTCAAATTACTAAAGAAGCCTAAAATAACATATTAAATATTTTTCTTTAATCTAAAATTATTGTGATTTGAAATATGGCATGTGAATCGTCTAGTATAGTGGTAGGACCTTAAGAAGTGACCTTTTGTAGTAATCCATTTTCTTTTAAGGTAATTAAGAAAGAACTTGTCTAACCTAACAGATAATACTCCTGAATAGTATCTCCTTAACCTAACATTTAAATCTATCAAATTAAAATAAGAATCATAAAGATGGACCTATTATATTAGTTATTATACAATAGTATTCTTATAGTAAAATAATTGCTAATCATTCCAATATCATTTAGAATATTATTTGTTCATTTGATGATGTAAAGGAATAGAATTTGAATGTATTATTAGAATAACGTAGACATTCTGAATTATTGAACAGAGAATAATAAATATCTTTTAAAATTGGAATTAGGTATCTAAGACCAATAGTAAATTATTAGAGAAACTAAGTCTAAAACTAGGTAAATCATTGTATGAGACGTTACATAAGAGATAAATGTATTATATTTCTAAACCATAATTTCAGGAAAAGCAATTATAAGTGAAGTACCAATACGGTATTAAATCGTATAAAATTAATTAAATCGTTAGAGTATTAATTCATTAAACGGCTAAATAATTTTTGTTGGGGAGTAAATAATTGTTTCTTAGAACAAAATAGAAATTACGGGAAATTTAAATGAAAAACAATGAATTTATTATACAAATAGATAAAAGCAGATAAATGAATCCTGAGGTAATTTGTACAGATCCCAAATCTAAAATCACGTGTATAAATTATTATTGTAGATAGTCTCAAATTAAAAATAGGTATCGGGAAAACCAGACATAAAATCTAGATAAAGTAAGTAGAATAGAATTTGGCTCAAAATAGCGTAGTCTAAACAACTATACATTAGATATGTTTTGGCTATTGTAAGGAAAACAACATGAAACTAGAATTTACTTGAATTTTTGTACTCATAATAATATATTGTCATGACTCCTAAGACTTCCTGAGATTTCCCCAAAAATTGCAAAATATATTAAAGCTTAACAATAACAACCTAAGATGCATAACGGCTTATCTAGTATAGTTAGTGAAATATATTAGAAGAAGATATTTTCTCTAAAATACCTTACTATGTTAGGTTAGCTTACCTTGACTTTAACTCTAGGAAACTAAGATGTATGAATTAATTATATTATTATTATGTTTTGTGAGAGAGGCTGATAAAGGAAATATACCAAAATGGATAATCAACAAACTCCGTAATCACCTTATATTTTAGGCGACTTCAATCATTTGAAGATCTAAATAGGAAAGAAAAAATATAAATTAATTTAAATTATATATTACAAAATCCGTAATATGTATATCTAAACAAACTTAAATCTGTCGGAAATATAAAGAAAACTACGAAATATTGAATATTGTATTCTAAAATACAAATTGACCATTTACTTCCTCAACTTATGTTCTCAACGTCATATAGTAAAATGGATATTATATAAGATAAAGTATTGAACAAAATTGTTTGATGAAATTTGATTAAGTAAATTGAATTATTTTAAAATTGGTCTATTTAAAAGAGTAGAAGAATGGACTATACTGATAGTTCATAGATTATTTCGACACTATTAAATTTTGAAAGTATAACGTTTATTGGTAGTAACTAGCAAATAGGTATTTTATAACATATTATAATACATAGGTGTTATTGTAAGATTTTATTATTTGATAAGTTGCAACTTTGATAATTAGATGGATCCATCGTATTTTAGTTAGCAGTTTTAAGGAAAAGTTCTAATTCTGAAGTGCCAGGGACTTGCAACCCCTGGAGTACGTTTCAGAAGGCCTTCTTTACGGCGCACGACGCCAATGCACATCGGTTCACTTAGGTAAAGCCTTCTCCTTAAATCAAATACTGCTTAACTTCCTAATTCGAACACATTATTGGATAATTCACAATATCCATATAATGAGTGTCATTGATTGATTATTTCTCAAATTACTTTTACATATTTCGTACTCGACATCATGTCTAATTAGTTAATATCATTGATATGATATCTTTCGGTTTGAAATAATATGTTATTCAAAGTATTTTGGTTCATTCCATATTATTATTTGATTTCAATGAAAATTGTGGTTATATATTTTAGGACTTACTTTGCCTAAGTTTTGTAAAATCACGTGTTTGTGATATCAAAAGTGAATTATATTTATACTCTGACTCAAGTACTCAAATATGAATATATAAAGTTTAGAGGAGTTATTTATATTCCCTCTGATTTTCTCATGTCGAATATAACATCTTTCATCCTTACAGCAGAAAGACTTATTGAAGTTGTGGTCGCATTTGCACCAATATTCAACAATGTATCATCATGGTTGAATATAATTTATATTTCATATTGTCGTATACGAGGACTTACATGCCTCATTCTTGTCGTAAAGGTGTCAATCCATATTGGTTGAACAAATTTAAAGCATTCGTTGTATCAACTTAAATACTTGAGTAGAATAATCATACACATTTATAAGTTAGTTTAGACAAAATAAATTTTCTGGAACAATATTCAAAAGACATCAATACACAATCACATAATCAATATAATTTACTATTTCAGTAGATTAGAACTGATACACCCAAGAATAAGAGTTTATACTAGTTTAGTAGTGTATCAATCCCGTAAATTTTATAATACTCAAATAATTCAATGTAAACTTACGTACATAACTTTTCTCCACATGATTTTTGTGTTCTACACATATCTCCTTATAGTAGGTTTTCCATTTTTTTAATATATTTCTTATATTTTAGATTTAAGTGAAAGTTACGTTAAAAAATACTATGAGGATTTCAATTTTTCATGTCATTTTGTATTCTTGACAGATCCTCTCAACATTTTCAAACTATTCTATGCCTCTTTCTTTTTAAACATAAAATGAGGTCACAATCTCATTCCAGATTTAAGACATCAAAAAGGTTAGCATACACAAATGCTGACTATAAAAATTTCTTACTTAGGATGAATAATTTATTTCTGATCTTTAGATTATCTACCATATTCAATTACATTATTCATATTTAGTGACGGAACTTCCTACTCAAGGTCTGTTCCGTTACAGTACCATTAGCTAGACAACATTAGACTTCATATTTTAACCTTTTTTGTTTTAACGTGCGCGAGTCTGACTCGCACTTGGCCAACTTTTTGTATTTGTTGTTATAGCGGCAACAGAAATACATCATCTGTGAAAATTTCAACTGTCTAGCTATCACCGTTCTTGAGATACAGCCTGGTGACAGACGGACGGACGGACGGACAGCGAAGTCTCAGTAATAAGATTCCGTTTTTACCCTTTGGGTACGGAACCCTAACAAGCAATTTTAAGAAGAAAAACAACCGATTTGAAACGTAAAATTTTGAATAACATATTATTAGGGATAACTCAAATACATCGTCGCAGATCTTACAAAAATGGGACGACATGACAAGCACTAGCTTATAAATTAAATAATAAACAACATCAAAATCGGTACACCCTGTAAAGAGTTATGGTAACACACACAAAAAAAAAACAGCCAATATGAGGACCTCCTCCTTTTTTAGAAGTAGTGGGAAAAGGGAAGAAATAGGGAAGTATTAACCTACTGTTAGGATTTTTTGTTAACGTTCAATGAAAGAAATCTTCTTTGCATATACAGCTATATAAAATGAAGTGGAAGTTAGCCGTTAATGAAAATAATTTAAATTAACTCTTAACTTAAATTTCACATTAACGATGGTAGGAGAAGTTTATCTAACAAAATAACTTTTATTTTTTCGATACTATCCCAAGAAGAAATGTAGTTTCCGTCCCTGCCTTACCCTGTTTAAAAGATATGCAGGACCGATAAAGTTATCGGTTTCAGACCGTTTTTGTTCAAAAACTAAAATGGCTAAGAATTTGTTTTTCTATTCTATATTTTGAATCATTAATATGTCGTTTGAAGCTAGTGTGATCAAATTACACAAACATTAATGTTTTCAAAAGTTGTCATTAAAACATTGTGTCTTATTACATATCTAGTATTATTAAAGTTATTAAGTGGGATCCGTCTTGCAGTTAGTGGACTTTTTGATATAATTCTTTGTGACATTTCAACCCAATCAACAGAACAAAATAAGGGTTTAAAAAGATCTACCTTAGGTGTTTCTGGAACAAATCGTTTCAAGTCGGTACTAAGGGGTGCTCGACCGCCCAGCTGCTACTCCGATTTCGAATATTTTCTACCAGCCATTGAGTTTCCAATGATATCAACCTAGCTCATGCAAGTGGGTTTGATTGTTATTTTACCTAATTATTCTACAAGATTGACGAGGAGTGCCTTAAATATTCACGCACTCCATTTTAATAGGGAATATTCTATATTCTACATTGAGTATGCATGTTTAGTTCAAAGTTTATTTTTTTAACTTAGCAATTAAGTATTTGCATACAGTCTACTGTATTTACAGCTGATAGGAAGCAAATATACAATTATTATGTGCTGTAAAAGCGGTAAATGCACCGCGGTAATGTTGAGATCCTAGACCATTTCCAGTTCTATTTTGTAACAATGTTTTCTAAAAAGAAATTTTCAGTAACTTACACGGTGTTTCGAATGGTTTTCGGTAGATAGCAAAAGGCTCGCCGTTTATTAGATGAGACCAAAACATGCCTGGCAATAAGTGTTACACCTATTTAGTTAGTCGTTAGGGGAATTCACTTTCTGAAAAGTCCTTTTTAATTGAATAGCTGTCACATTATAGCCTTATTGCAAAGTAATTTTTAAACATCAGCAAATCAAATATGAAGTAAAATTTTGGAAATACGTCCATAATATCAAAATAATAGGTTTGACAGGTGTCAAAGTAGGAGTAATACCTATTTCCGAGTAATTGTGTAGAATATATTAAACCTATATATATGTAATAAAAATCTATAAAAATATGTCACTCTCGAAGTTGACAGCTGTAATATCAAATCTGCCATATATTTACATATATATAAACTCGCAAAAGCAACTTTTTTTATTGAATTTTACCATTATGCAGCATTGCCGTGTAATATCTACCCACAGTTTTATGCAGTCGACTATACCTCCTCCGAAACAAAGTTCATAGTAAGCATAAGTTATAGTACCGTATATTGGCAGTAAGCTTTACTAAGACGACATGTGTAGGCCTGCATAAGCATGGGATATGACTGTAAATGATGGTTAGGTTCAGGGATCTGAATATATTGATCCACAAGTGCTCATTAGTGTGGTTCAGACAGAAACGTACGACTCAGCATTACTCTAGTAGGGGAGAGAACGATAAAATTAAGTGGTAAGTTTTATTCACCTAATTGACGAGTGAGCGCTTTACGAGCGTATATAAAATGGAACTAAGTATTACTTTTAAATAGCTGATATTGAGTGGTAAAGATAGAAGTTTTCATAGAAAACTATTAGAAAAATCGTAGCGCATCCGTATTTCAGAGGGCACTTTAAGCCGTCGTGGCTCCTGGTTGTAGCCTTAGGACAGCAGTCGTTATTGATTGTTGGAAGGGGATTATGCCAATGTCCGCTAGCTACCGTCTTTAATAGAAAGTCTGTTGCCGAATTCCCTTTACTTCAATCAAAGTTGCCAAACACCTAATGAAAGTTAATCTGGAAAGCTAGTTGCAATTCCAGGAAAAGCTTGTTCTTGACTTCCAATACTAAAGAGTACGAATTATCTTTTTCAAGTCGTTACCAACACTGACTTCACATTGTTATGGTCTGACTTCCGCAAATTATTTATTCTTTTTAGTGTTTGGAATTGGTTACGTTTTTTTAATTAATATTTTTTAGTGACGCATACTATTTACAAGATATATAAGGTAACTGTACCATTCATGGTCAGCGTTCTATTGATGGTCAATTTAAATTTAAAAGCTGCAAAATAAGAGAAAATAGCAACACTTTATAATAATCCATAGACACTCTGCTTGTCAAAAAATTTCGTTTCTCATTTTGACACTTAACATTTTTAACATGGCGAGCCTTTGAACAGAATGCAATGGTAAACATTAAAAATAAGTGTTATTTTGGATAAGGAGTTGAGTATTTTTGTTATTTTTTTTTGTTGATAAGTTGGGGGTTTTGAGTTATACCTCTGTATCGATACTAAGAGTAACATACCAGTGAGACGAATGATATCAGAAAATGCACATATTTCGGTCTTGGAGACTGCATAAACGACGCTGAACTTTACTGGAACGTCCAATTATGATATTTCCAATGATGGTCAAATTGACCATGATTGGTGTTAGAGGGATTTTGTTTTTTTTTATCAAATTTAGAATATTTGTCCATAGATAAAACATTACATTTTATTGGCGGCTCGTTCGTTCATTATGGTCCAGTAATGGTCATAGTTACCATTATTGGGGTGACCATGACTGGATACTGAATCACAGACCTTAATGTTTGCATTATATTAGGATTAGGTGCTTGCTTTTTGCTCATACTTTAGACATATAAATTTAAAGTAGATTATCTGCTAATGAAGGAAGGGAAAGGTGAAAAATGACCCATTTAGTTATTTTTATCGACATTGATCTCAGTTTGATTTTTATTTGATTGTTTAAGTTTGAAAGATTCTAAGTTCAGGATTGTGTGTTAAAAAGTTATGTATTCCCATTCATCTACACATCTTTATAAAACATTACATGCTTATAAATAATATAAATTGTATGATGAATTAATTAACGAGTTTGGAATTATTACTTTTTATCTATTGCTCGACATATTTATATCCTTTATGCATAATGTGGGGTTGTATAATAAAAACATAATCCAACATCTTTGAAAGCCTCTATATTAAATTACGAATAATGTTTCGTATTCTTCTAAGCAAGATATTTAATTTGTTTAACCTTATTTTGGGAATGCATAAAAAAATAACTACGTTATATTAAATTTAGAATGATGTCACTTAGCTAACCATACATTGTCATCCAAACTAAGCGTGTATGCAAAATCTCAGCTATATAGGCTTAAGATAACTCGTTGGCTTACTTTCTCAAACTCGTATCTTAAAAAATGCAACTTTTCAGGAGACAAAAAAAACTGTCTACCTTTTTATTCTGGGTAGTTTTGTTGAAAATTCTAAATGCAATTATTTGAAAATGGACTACGGCTAAGTGTAAACGTAAAATATATTATATTCTTGTTTTAATTTGATTATAATACGCTTTTTTTGAGATACGAGTTTGCTGCGTTAGGAGTCTTCTTGATACATGTAACTCGACGTACGAGTTACTTGTTTGTTGCATTTATATCCATACAAATAAGTATCAAAAAACCCAAATTCATTAAATAAAAATAATCTGCTGTTTGTATAAAATAAAAATGTATTATTATTAATAAAAAATCTTGGTGTGTACATTAAACAATACATGAAATCATTCATGTGGCAAGTCGTCATAAAATGTATGATAGTCTGCTGGAATCATAAGTTTCAAGTCTTGTATGTCATCATATTTTCTTTTCGATATATTTAGTCGTCGATTATATAATCCCGCTATTAAGGTGTTACCATCGTCATTAAGCTGTTGTCGCAGCTTACGATGAGGTAACAGTTGCCACTCTTCATCAAAACCTAATTTATATTGAACACCATAATCAAAGGTGTATTTTAGGGCTCGTAAATTAACAACACATGGATCGCCTTTCTTTGAGCCTGGTCGAATCGATTTCAAATACGTTAGTGAAGAGAAATCTCGAAAAAACGAGTGATTAAAATATTGAACTTAGTATGGTTGCGATACTCTAGACTCCCTGATAATAGTGTTAAAATCAGCTGGCACATAGAGTTCTCTTCCTTTTTTCTTCCGTTCTATTGAGGCATGGACAGAATCGCATTCCATTTGAGTGTGACCGACTACGAGGTATTTTTGTTGAATTTCTGCATGGCGGGTAGTAGCATAATGTTGCAAGGCATTCGCAAGTGTTGTGTTTCGGTTTTGAGCACAGCACCCGTTGCTATAAATTATAATTGGTCTGGCTTTGTCTTGTATTTTCTCTAAAACGTCCAACAAACAAGAGGCAAACACATTAGAGTCCATGCCTCCTTCAGCTTCATGCCAGACGTAGCTAGAAACATTTTTGTCATGTTCGTTATAAATCGTGAATTGATGAACACTCAGTTTTGTTTTGAAGTAGTATACTCCAGCTGAAAGAAGCGGAATTGTTTGAACTACCTGCAAATCAACCGTGAACATGTGAATATCACCTTTTAAACAACGATCTTTGTCATCAGTTTTTTCTCTTCTAGTGCGCACTTTACTTATTATGTGAGACTCATATTCATCATCGGGGATGTTCTTATTTTTGTGAGCAAAGCAGATATCACATTGGTCTTTTTTAGGTCTGTATATAAATATAAAATTATAATATTGGTCTTATGTACTGCGTCTAAAAAGCATTTATAGGTCGCCTTCTCAGCCTTATCAATGTTGCGTTCTGTCAAATATTTTTGGAAATCTGTGTCGGATCAAGTCTTGTACTGAACGTCAACAAATTCTTTATTGGTACTCTGTCGGCAATAATGTGACGGCATTTTAGGTAAATTCTGTAGAAAATTGTTAATGTGATTTACTTTGGCAATGTTAGTTCTGCTTTGACGATTAACTGATTTAATTTTTTTTATCATACCAATATCACTAGTATCTGGATTGCCAGTTACCCATTTAAACACGCTCCATTCACCCAAAGAGAGTGTGCTTAAAAACATTTTCTTACAAACCACCTTGATCTCCCCGGAGATCTTCAAAGTGTAGATTAAGGTGTTTGCTCGTCGAGAAATAGCACCAGTTATCGCAATGTGACTGGCTTGTGAGATACCATAGCAACGACATACGCTTTTTTTCATCCCATGAAAGTGACCAATATGTTTCGAAAATTTCCTGTCTGTCCTTTTCTGTGATTTCATTGCACTGCTTGCCAAATTTTCTTGCACATGTTTCAGACAAGCACCTTGCCTGTAAAGTTCTCTGTATTCTCGTTTTGATTGTTCCAGTACCTTCTTTACTTCTCACGATAGATGTATAGTCCTGACCTCGCATTCGGTTACGTTTTCGTCGGTTTTTCTCATCTGCCTGACCTTTCCGTGCTCTTTTCTTTGTAATTACTCCAGATGTTTCATAAAACAACAAAGAAGAAGGTCCGTAGTCAGATAGATCAGATTTAGTGCTAGGATGGTACTCGCTTTCACTTGGTGAAAAGTCGGATGCCGATAAAAAACTCAAATCTTCAGAACTCACTAAGACGAATTGTCCTGTTTTTTCATTTAAAATAGAGTTTACTGTTTCTAGCTTGTCGGGTTCTTGACAGTGATTTGTGAAAACCATTAACCCTGTTTCTGCATCAAGAATGGCGATTTTGTCTTCAATAATTCGAACAGATGAACGTTCTCCCGAACTTGTAACATAACTCGGAGACTCCATTTCTGTGCATATGTCACTGCAGTTCACTGGCGCCTCATTCTGACTGACCAACGAAGACCGTCTCTCAATACTGCTAGCCACAGGTGCCCCATTCTGTATGGCTAAATTCACAAGTCCCTTGCTCCGAAGTGCCTGCATTGTCTGCTGTAAACAACAACATTCATTAACATATTATCTACTTCTGCCACAATAGATGGAGCACAGATATACTAGGAATAAACGTGAATTCATTCAGTATAATAAGCGTGGTAAGCTTGGCAAGATATACCTACATCATTAAACAAACAATAATTGAAAATGCTTACTAAGTATCTATACTTAACATACTACGTTTTGTTTAAAATAACAAATGAAAAAATTACGTAGATCGTAGGTACTTACATTTTTCTATTACATGTAAGTAGAAGTTAACTTACCAATAAGAGGCACAGTCTTTATTCACCAATTAGAAATATAAGTTTATAATTTTTTATTTATAAATATACTGCACATAAGTTCACCAAAAAAACACCTATCATCGCAATTCGCAACTGCAATGCAAGGAATTAGATGACCTTTGACACTTTTATTTTGCTAGAAAGTTCCTCGAAGCAAGGTAAACCTGCACTCAATATCAAACCTTGTGCCCTAAGAAGTCCGTACTAAATAGGCAAAAAATCCAATAAATATATCCTTAAGCCGCGAAAAATTTGGCGCGAATTAATTGATACTATAAGTGCGGCAAACTCGCATCTCGTGATCGCGGTAACAGTAACGGAACCTTTTTGCGTCGTGATAAGGTTCACAATTGCGTATCTTAAGATACGAGTTTGATGAAGTTATCAAAACGGCAGCGAAAGAGATACCAGTATACTTTTTATTCTTTTTGAGACTAAAGACGCAATGGATTGAGATTCGAGTTTGTTGCAGTTATAAAACATAAGAAGAGCAATCGATTGTTATGAAAATGTCAAAAGTATTTTTTTTTAAGATACGAGTTTGAGAAAGTAAGGCAACGAACTGCTTTAAAATGCAGTTGCAAGATTTTACCAAAACAAAGATACAAACATTGCAAGTAAACAAAGATAGTAAGATTTTTAGTCGGTACCTACCGACATAAATACCGTTTTACTTTATGGTCAACAGATTGTTTACTTTATTTCTTAATTTAACGGATTACCATTATAGAATATATAATTTAGCGCTTCGCCTTGCTATGCTATATGGAGCCTCCCGCCACGACAAGGCGGGAACCCACGGAGTGATACATAAGACGTATTATGCAAAATGTTGCAATCCACAAGGCTTTCAACTTGAGAAAAATGCAATTTTGTGTTTTGGTGATACACTTTTTAGTCTTTTTAGTTATGTTTTTTTTCTAGAATATAGTCGTCATATCTGGATGAAATATCCATTTCCCTTAAGTGCAACAATAAATATATGGCGCGTGACAAGCGAGCCAGTTTTATCCTTAAAGTTACCTAACGCTATATCTATAGCGTTAGGTAACTTTAAGTTGCAAGTCTTATTCGCCGTGACATGTTAAGAGTACCTACATTATGGAATTGGAAATAAACTTATCCAACTTCTTGTTTCTTTGCTATCTCGGAAAAGTTTTAGGAACTACATAATATGTTGAGACTTTAGCTAGACTTCCAGGCTGAAGCTTAATCTCATGGGAGTGTCATTCATCTATATTTATTTATTATAATAAGCACGACAGTCACCACTTATGCTTATTATAATCATAATTGCAAAAATTCACAACTAATAAAGCACACAATATTAATATTTAAATGAAAACTTTTTTTTAAAATGTCACCTAATTAAAGGAAAAGATTTTTCAACCCTACATTTTATAGGAGACGACACGAATCTATTTAAGTAGAATTCATCTAAATCCAGTTGTATGAAAAATAACACTTAATAATGATTTGTGGGATGTAGAAGCCGTCAAAGTTCAATTTTCGGTGGTTCAATTAGAGATGACCAAACTTTTATCACAGGAACTACATTATCTCAACTATGCTGGAAACTTTTAGAATATAATATGTAATAAACCTTATAAGTAACTTATCGAACACTACGAACACGAATTTTCTATTTGAGGGTGATAGCTAGCCAGGCGAGCATTGGCTAAATGCTCTTCCACCATGCGGTGAAGCTCAAGCCGGCGTTGAGTATCGAACCATGGACCTTCGACACCGCAGTCCATAGCTACAACCATCGGCTCATTCATTGCTTCGAAAGCGATGCTTGGTGCCGAATGAGGCGTGATCTTGCATCTCTGAATGAATTCGACTTAGGTGCATGCGGCTCCTACAGTGCGTCTAAGTGCCGTGCCCTTTCGCAAAATTAAGTAACAGTTCACATTAAGGTAGATTCGAATGCAGTGCTTATGTTACCACAGTGGCACGCATAGTAATAGTATGAATAAGCAACTTGATCGATCGATTACTGGATAGGTTCGTCTACATACTAAAAACTAGTGGCTCTCCGAGCTGTAGACCTCGCGAGTCTGCCCTTTCATAGCTTACAATTGAATATAGGTTCACTGCGCATGCTAATGGGAGAATGGGTCAAGAAATCCAAAAATCTAGATATATAATGTGAAACCTGGCTAAAGCCAGGTACAATAAATTAAACATCTCAAAATAAAATTACTTACGATCAGACAATTTGAAGAGCAGCGCCATCTGCTCAAACTCCGACATACTAAATGATATGAATGACCGTTAGCTACCACACTGTTTGCACACCTCACTGTAGTACCGATCGTCGTTAAAATCATTTAGTTCTTCACTAAACCTATAGAGGTCGCAATGATAATGTACGTACCGATACCTAACTTCACAACGGTGCGAAGTTGAGCGAACGTCAGACTAAAGTCAGCGGTCAATGAACTTCCGGTTTGTTTAGCAAAAATTGCAAAGTAATCAAGCCTCTCATTGGCTCTGACCCTCATTAACGATTTAGCAGCGAAGCATTACCTTATATGGTAATGCTTTGAGGACAAGACTTCCGGGACGCTCGAGGTGGCTACAATACGAAAGTGCTTCCTCACTTGTTACGAGCCAACCGGACAGTAAAGAACTACCTAAAGAATTAGTTACTAAATTCTCGCATTTACTTTCAACCCCGTTCTAGGGTGAGTGGTAGATATATAAGATGTGTATATTCTGTGATCTAGCCAATTCATACTGTGATATTCTAACATAACTTTTTGCAACGCAATTGTGTAAATTAACAGTGTTAAATACTTCTGTATCTGTTCTTTTTAGTGTCTGTTTGTAACTTTATTTCATTTACCATGTGCTTGAATTAATCAGTGAGTAAGCTCTTCAAGCTGCCACAATGTTATAAACATGTGTAAACTCGATTGCAAATACTTCTGGTATGTAACCTAATTTTAACAGCCAGTGCACTCAACAATGTGACTATTAAATACTAGAAATGCTCTTCAAGCACTTAATCTATTGTAACTATAATGTACCTAACCTAATCTTTTCTGTTTTTACTTTTTTAATATCATTATGTTTTTTTATATATAAGCCCTTAAGGCAACTCTAGCCCTTCAGGCAACCTAGCCCATCAGGCACCCTCATGTTGCTGGCGTTAACAAAGTTAAATTGGCTAAAATAATCTTTAAAAATTTTGTATATTTTTTTGTGATTGAAATGACGAGGCCTGGTATTAGGTGGTTACTTCAGCCTTTAACAGATTTTATTTTATTTATTTTATTTTTCTTCATAGGTACCGTTACAGATATTAGGCTATAAACTTAAATTTAGTTTCACTTTATGGGAGAAAACAGCACTGTGAACCCAAAATCCAATAACAACTATACACATCTCTTTGTTATACTGTAGACATATGTAATAATAATAATATTCTAAGTAATACAAGATAAACAAATTTCTAAACAAGTTTAAACAAATTTCTAAACAAATTTTAACAATTTTTACCATAAATTTGCTTATATCAATGTGTGAAGATATACTTTGTAAGACGGATAACTACATGCGAACATGTCTTTTGAATCGACATTACTTAAGGTCTCGTTTATGGTGTTAAAGGTGTTACACATTCTTATTAGAGGACTGTTTTCCGAAACATTGTTATAGGTAGGGGGTATGCTAAACAGCTTATAATTGCGCATAGAACGAGTGGGTATTTTAAAAAGAACGTTTTTTAGTAAATCACTGCTGTAGGCACCATTTACAACTCTATACAGAATACACATATCTGTGATAGTCCTTCGAGATTCAAGACTCTTGAGCTTGAAGTAATCTAGCCTGTCTTGATATTATTTAAGCTTTCTTCTCAGTCCAAGTCTGCAGCTCAAGGAACGTAAGAACCTGCGCTGGATAGACTCAATTCTATCCACATGAACCTGATAAATGGGAAACCAAACCGACGAGCAATATTCAAGGATCGATCTGACTAAGCTGTTATACAGGATAAGCGATGAGTTGCTTTTCGAGAATGGCTTAACAGTACGCAACACAAAGCCAAACATCCTATTTGCTTTATTGACACTAGCTTTCTGGGCACGGCCCCGCCCGCGCGTATGTCGGTTATCGCGCGAAAACATTAACCTCTTTTTGCGCAGTCGGATAAAAACTATCCTATGTTTTTTCCCGGGTTTCAAACTATCTCCATACCAAATTTCATTCAAATCGGTCCAGTAGTTTTGGCGTGAAAGCGTAACAGACAGACAGACAGACAGACAGACAGAGTTACTTTCGCATTTATAATATTATATATATATATATATATATAATATATATAAATATATAATATAGTACTGAAGTACTGATGTAGTCATAAGACTAAAGGATAGCGAGGAGTCAAACATTATACCTAAATCACGCACAACTACTACACGATCCAGGGGAGTTCCTTAGATATAGTAATTATACCTAATGGATGACTTATTCTTGGTAAAACTTATGACCTGGCATTTTTTGGCATTTAGGGCCATAATGTTTGACACACACCATTCATTTATTAAGTCAAGATCAGCCTGAAGGTTTAGGCAATCATCAATCGTGGGAATCCTACGGAATAATTTGATGTCATCTGCGTATGCTAGAAAATGGCTGTCTATTTGGTCTAAGAGATCATTGATAAAGGCTAAAAATAGCAATGGACCTAAGTTTTAACCTTGACGAACACCCGACGTAGCCAAAAATGGCACAGAATCATATCCATATAGAGACACCAACTGAGACCTGTTCAAAAGATTTGAACTAATCCACCTATGTAAATTACCATGAATGCCCAGATGATCCAACTTCTTCAACAGTATTGTATGATCTACGCGGTCAAAGGCCTTTGAAAAGTCGGTGTCTGTTTGGATTCGTCACATGCAGTCAGATGCAGTTCGTCACAAGCGGTGATCTACACTGCCCCCAGCAACCATATCCTCAGACCAGATCACATTACCGATGTGAACATTACTGCTTGGCGGTAGAAATAGATACGTTTTTTTTTTTTTTTTGCCTAATAGGTTAGCCTTTGACCACTATCTCACCTGATGGTAAGTGATGATGTGGTCGAAGATGTTGTACAGGCTAACCTAGAATTACTGGCTCTCAAGGACAGCTGCCGGAACACACCGTTAGGTGCTTGGCGACAGATTTTCAACTTGAGGGTGGTAGCTAGCCAGGCGGGCATTTGCAAAGTGCCCTACCACCATGCTGTAACGACTGACATCCTAAGACAACAACCGGGACCGACGGCTTAACGTGCCCTCCGAAGCACGGAAGCGCTCAGTAGTAATGTCACCAGCGGTCACCCATCCAACTCCTGACCGCGGCGGACGTTGCTTAACTTTGCTGATCGATTCAGAATGGCTAAGCAAACTTCGCTACGAGCGCTTCAACTTCGCTACGAGCGCTTCAATCTTCGCTACGAGCGCTTCTTAAGTACTTACCCTGACGAACTCGCACAAAAACTTCTACTGCTATTAAAAAAATAAACCTGATTATATATTAGATAATGTATAATAAGATGAGATAGCTATACGCCTTAGGTCAGTCCGATTCTTATAACATAAACGCTGACTCTTACCTCTCTGTGGCAGCGGGAGGCATTTAAATTATTTAATAAATACTACGGCTTCGAGTGCTCCTCATTTCACCTTTACTCTCTTCAACTGAGGTAGTAGTCCGTCAGACACCGTCAAACAGATGCAACGTTGCCAGTTCACGATATTGCGTGATGTAGCTCTGTCTGGCTCAGTACCTACCTTCCTGCATTGGCTCGCGGCAGCGGGTAGTGTGGCATGAGCGATTGCACGGTCAACATGTCAAGCGCTACGAGCTTATGGTGTCCATCAGACATAAGTACAGCAATAAGATCTGATTCTGGTAGACGTCACCTCACGAAGATCATCTGTAGTTACATAGTGTCCAACATTCGTAACAGTAAAATATGTAAATTGGTAGTGGTTCGCATAATATTTGTGCCAGTTAATGAACCTTAGTTTATATTTTTCAATTATGTTTATATTGAAATTACTTTTTTATTTTTAAATATCGAATCTAGGGAACACGGTTTCCAAACCATTTAAACGAGATTAGTAAAACGAACGTAAGTATTCGACATATTTATTTATTATTTACGGTTTGCACTTACGAATATTATTTAGCCGAGAACGCGACGACATTTTAACGAGGTTTCAATAGAAGGACCTAAGAATGCTGATACCAAAATAGGAAAATGACTTGAGGAGTTAGAGGAGGAGGAAAATGACTTCAGCGACTTTGATGACTCGGTGTAACACCCTGACTGTATGACTGATAAAAGAATGGATTAATAAATTTTGAAGGGCTCGTAGCCAAGTTTGCTTAGCCATTCTGAATCGATCAGCAAAGTTAAGCAACGTCCGCCGCGGTCATGACTTGGATGGGTGACCGCTGGTTGGGCATTACTACTGAGCGCTTCCGTGCTTCGGAGGGCACGTTAAGCCGTCGGTCCCGGTTGTTGTCTTAGGATAGCAGTCGTTACAGCATGGTGGTAGGGCACTTTGCAAATGTCCGCCTGGCTAGCTACCACCCTCAAGTTGAAAATCTGTCGCCAAGCACCTAACGGTGTGTTCCGGCAGCTGTCCTTGAGAGCCAGTAACTCTAGGTTAGTCTGAATAACATCCTCGACCACATCATCACTTACCATCAGGTGAGATAGTGGTCAAAGGCTAACCTATCAGAAAAAAAAAAAAAAAAAAACTAGGAAATCCCGTTATTGAAGAACGGCAAGATGGAAATAGAGAATCTCAGGAAGATATTAGAGAACTAAAAGAAAATTATGTTATTCCCTGTCATCATTTTATTTTAGTTATCTAATATAAAAAACGCTAACGCTAGCAAAAGCGAAAATGAAGACGACCAGCCACTAAGCTCACTTGATATTTGAGAACCTAGACGCTCTGTTTCCAATTTAATCGGCAAAATGGGGTTTCTGTGGTTGAAAAACCAAGATTGTAAGAACTAGTAGACCTCCCGTACACAACATCATATATTTTTGTCGACCAAACACAATCGTATCTTATGTGACGAAGATAAATAAGGCCGTGATTTTAATTCCTTCTTCTCATCACGCACCAAGTACAGATGAAGCGAACAATAAACCAACTATGATTTTTAATTACAATAATACCAAGACCGGAGCCGATGAAGTTGACAAAAAAAATCTATTTATTCGAGCAATAAAGTGACAATATGACTCAAATGATATTGGATCTAATGCTTTTGTCTTGTACCACGGTTGTCAGGGTGCCAAATTACGCAGATGAGACCTATTTACTATTTTTATCAAGAGAGTTAGAACTTCCCAGTGTAAAGTAGCGCGTTTATAACGACGAATGCCAAGAGAGCTGCGATTGTCAATTAGAAGGGGTCTAGGTAAGGATTTGACTCCCCCTACTTTACCTTCTCCTCAAACTGGACTATCAGAAAAAAGGTTATGTGGCATTTGCTACAGCAAACTAAAAAGCATACAAGATTCAGCTTCTGTGCTTGTAAGTAGCCAATTTTCTGACAATTCCCAGCACAAATACGCGAAGACTTAAGTTTTAAGTATAAAATTAGGGCGAACTTTGAGGCTAATTTGTGCCTAAACGTATCATACCATTTTGGTCATTATTTTTTTTTATAACCTTAAATTCCATTTAAAACATATTAAGACCGAGTTTTTTTGATATAAGTATATTATGATTCTTTTAAAAAAAAACTTTGTAAGATTAGTAACTAAATTGATCTTTATAAAAGTGATTCTTTAATAGGTAGGCTCAAAGTAGTTGTAAAGTTTTACAGCGGGCAAATAACAATGTGGTCGACTTTAATATTCTTCATTTGATGCCGATTTAATGCTTAAATCGAGGTTAGGAACCCTTTTGAACATTGTTAGGGAGTAGTAAATTGTAAACGACTATAAAGACTGTGCCTTGCTTTAAATGAAACTGACGTTTAGTAATATTAGTTACAGTCTCGTTGGTGTATGAAACTCGGTTTCGGTCCCCGGGTTAGTCAGTTATTATGTCTTACTGGCAAAGAGATTCAAGGCTCAGTCCGAAGAATAGAACGGTTCCCCTATTACATGGGAACTTACTATTTCTGGTGAAATGTGGGTATTTAGTCAGCTCTGACTCCTTCGGGGAATACAGGTATGCCAAAATGTATTGTTACTGTATGATCAGTTAATAATTCCGTATTACTGCTCACCGTCTTCGACAAGAGAGTTGCTGGTTTCTATTTTACCCCAGGCTTTATATAGCTTCGTTTGTATTTTAAATTAAAAAACGACTACTTTTTTGTAATTTTTACAATACATTGACGCCTACCAAGCGAATAAGGTTACAAAATTAAAACGAAAGGATTTTTTTTTAACTTCAAGCGGGATTCGAACTCGCGACAAGTTATGGTAAAAGCTAGTGATGGCAACAACGCTTACAGGCCATGACATAAATTAAACTTGTATATATAAACCTATTAAAACATTTTAATGCATTCGGGTTATATACATTAAAGCTTTCCTCTTCTAACATCCATTAAAAGCTCAAAGTCATATCATATGGTGCATAATTTTGTTATGAATAGATAATGATGTTATACATTTTGCTGTAACTTACCACCGAAGTTGAACCTCAAAATGATATTGTTAATTTGGTGCCAGCATCGTATCAGCATCTTTTTAAAAATATCATATTGTTCTTTTTTTGGGCTTCTCTCTAAAAAAGGGTTAATATATTACTGAGCTTCGGATATCAATCCGTCCAACCAACAAAAACCTTTATCTTTGGAACTGTACTATTTCTCTGTTAAATTTTCAACAGAATAGCAAATTCAAAAATTTTAAAAAGTAATTTATTCAACAGAATATGTATTAGTATCGCAGATTGACTACAAAATAATAATAACAAAATGATAAAATATAAGGGGATCCCTATAGAAGAAAAATATTCCTTTGAGAAACCGTTTTGAATTAAATTTTTTATGGAATTTTCTGCTACTGTCATTCGTGCACCAATGTATTCAAGTAAAAAGCTAATTAAATACACCATTTCCTTAGTAGCACTAGACCATGCGGCGAGCCTTAAAAGTAAACTCAGGTGGGGCGGATAATGCTTTCAATGAATTAGCGGAGTCCAATTTCTGAAGCAATTAATGAAAGAAAATACCAAGTCGCCTCACCGCTTGTACGTACTCGTATGGTTTCTTGGCGTAGTAGAAAAAGTCATTTAAGCTATTAAAACACAGTGTAAACTTTACATAAGTACACTAAAGGGACTCTGCATTTTTAACCGACTTCCAAAAAGAAGGAGGTTCTCAGTTCGTCTGTATTTTTTTTATTTTTTTATGTTTGTTACCTCAGATCTCTTGACTGGGTGAACCGATTTTGAAAATTCTTTTTTTGTTTGAATGCTGATGCTTGTCGTTTGGTCCCATTTTAAATTTCATCAAAATCGGTCAAGCCGTTTTTGAGTTACACTAAAAAGATTGAAAAACAATTTTTACCAAAAAATGGAACCGACTTCAACACCCAAAAGTGTGAAATAACTTGTCGAAGTCGGTACCATGCCCACAATATTGTGATAATAGGTACTTTTGAACCATCATGGTACCGACTTCAACAAGTTATTTCACACTTTTGGTGTTGAAGTCGGTTCCATTTTTTGTTAAAATTTTTTTTGTTGCATTATAGAGAGTTGCCGTAAAATGGAGGTAAGAAAAAAATTGTGTGTAACTAAGAATATAATAACGTATAAATAATCCATGACTCCTACTTATTATTTCTGGTCAACAACAGTCTACACGTGCAAGTAAACTCAATTTGTAAACAAAAAAAAACAATTTCTGAGAAACTTCAGTATGCTGACAATCGAGTTTATTACGGGCTATAGTCTATAGCCTATAAAGCGACAAAAGAACTTACAAAACTGCTCAGTTTTTACTAATTTTGGCAGCTCAAAAGGTACTTTTCATTTTATATTACTAATTTGTTGTCTTTATTGAGAGTGAGTGTAATTCTAAATAATGATGTATTATTGTTTGGAAGACAAGCTAAACCAACCAAAGCCAAGTGATTTCGATGCTTTGGTAGTCGGATTGGTTGGTTAGATGGGAGTTCGTTGTTAAGTCGAGTGATGTAACATGGAGTTTACATGTACTAATGCATGGGTATTGCTTTAGTGAGGGCGTTGACTCCCTCACTAAAGCAATACCTTGGTGTGACAAGCGCAGTGCAGTGTCAAATAGAACGAGAACGGTGACACAGCAACTCTAATAGAAAGGTGTGACGCTTACCATTAATTAGGCGATCTTGTTCGTTTCTTCACTTCGTAATATAAAAAGACTATACATGAGACATATGAAAATTTGGACGCTTTGGACGGATTTGTAGTAAAAGCATAAGGCAGCAACCAAAATGGTTATCTTTCTATTATATCGTCGAACCGACCAACTGCCGACCTACTAAAATACAGGACTAAGGCCGTGATTTTGATAGCTAATCATAGAAAGGTGCTTTTTGTTGTTACAACTTTTGTGACAGCTGTCAAAGTGTCAATAATTGATGTCGTATGTTTACCCGATTCCCTAGAGCCAGGTCTTGATATTTTGAGCACCTCTTTCCTTGGCTACCTAAATGATTTGATGGGTTTTAATGTATTTTTACATGGGGTTACTTCCACAATTAAATATATTTTTTAAGCAATGATGGCAGAGCGGTAATACCCGTAGAGATATAAATTGCTTTCTCTTTTCTATCGTAATACCTATGGACTACCGTGCCGCAGTTCCATGGTTTGATCCCTATCACCGGCTTGAGCTTCGCCGCATGGTGTAAATGCATTTTGCGATTGCTCGGCCAGCCAGCTATCACCCTCCAGTAGAAAATCTGTCGCCAAGCACCTGACAGTGTGTTACAGCAGCAGTTCTTGAGAGCCAAAAAAATATACCATTATCGCTAGATGGTGTCATTATCAGATTGAAAGAGCAAAGTTGGTTCTGCGCTGACATGATACAGCTAAAGCCAGACAGTCAGTGAGTGATATTCAGAAAAATTGCAAACGCTGGCTGGATTCGCGACGGAAGCGGCTATGCGATGTGTAAGTAATGTTAAAGTTTGTCAAGACATGTATTGGCCCATCAGTTGGCACGATGCAGTTATCAAGTGTGGTTGTTTTATGGTAATCCCTCATGTGGTGAGCTATACAATAAAATGCCATAAATGCAATAAAATGCAAACATAGCAGAAGCCTTTTTAAATTCAAGGTAAAGTGGTGCCAAGATAATGAAAAGCAAATTAAAATGGATATTTTGGCAACACATCATTGTAAAAAAGATTTCAGAGGCTTCTGGAGGCGCACAAAAAAAACTGGACTCTTGTACTTGCATGTGCTAGAATTATATACAGTAGATATTTATATATGTATGGGAGCCAAACAACACCCTTGCTCCAAGTCAACCTCACCTGCCCGCGGTACATCCTGCTGATTAACGAACGAGGCTCTGACGACCGACAGATGGCGGTATAACGATCCTAAACAAGGCGTAGCTAAATACCACTGACGGTAGACGGGCAGAAGCGTCACCGTGCCAGTAGCTACGTCTTGCGATCGCCAACCCGCATGCCCAGCGTGGCGATTATGGGCAAACACCCCCCTAATGATAAGTACAAAAAGATCCAGGCCCCCAGTCCCCGGCGGCTCCGCTATTCCTAGCTACTACTAACTACTACAAGTCTAAGCGTGAACTAATGCTTTAATCCGTCAAAATGTAGTGCTTAGCCTCTTAATTGTATTCAGAGACGTCTGGTACAGCGCTTAAACTTAGCGCGTGCTATGCCAAGCCAAGTAGTGTAAATCGACTACTTTAGCCTGCCTCAAAACAGAAGTGGCGCCGCCAAGTGAGACACTGAGGCGTATGGTGCAAAAAGTTCTTCAGGAACTTTTTTCGTAAAGCACTTATTTTGTTTCACTCACTCCAATCACATTTTATATACTGTTGTTCTAGTCCTTTTCTTTTTATGTCAGGATACAAAGATAAACAAGAACCGTTAAACGTTCCATAAGTGTACCATAGATAGTAGAGTGTGATCTAAACAAAGAGCAAGGTAAGTAGGACTCAGACTATATCTCTGAATATGAAATTTAAAGTTAGCTTAGCCGACGCTAGGCTAAGACTGGTCTTTGACCGTCTTACACAAATGTCTCTGAATCTCAGCTTTAGACAACCTATAAGTCATAGCAGACTCATAGGCAGTCCAAATGCTCCAGCCCACTCCCAGTTGGCAGCGTGCCCAGCATGCTGGCAGCATTGCCCAGTTGAATTGCAATGCTTATTCGTTGAGCCAAATATGTGCCAGCATTTTGATCACGCGTTGCATCGACCAAGCGCTCAGATAAATATTATATACAATATATAAGGTGGATTAATTAACAATACTGCAGGAGATGGTGTAGAATCGATGATGGAATGTGTTCCACTCCGAAGTGCTTCATGAACTCCGCGAACAAATTAATTTTTTTCATAGTAAAATTCCACAATTTGGAAGCGTTGTTCTGGCGTAAAACGATTCATAATAAATTTCCAAACCTTACTGCACCGAACTTACAACACAGTTTGACATTTTCAACTCTCAAACCATAGACAACAACCATCCAAACTTCTCATGCAGCTAAAAAAACACCTTTATATCAAAAATGGCGTATCCGGTAGCGCACTCCTATGTGTGGACATGTGGTTTCGACTTCAACAGCCACAGCTTATAGCTCATGACCCATTTGATATAATGTTTTGAAGTCTAGTATCATAAAATGTTGAGGATAAAATTGCTGTTATTTAAACCAGCCACATCGTTTCGGCGAACCTTTGATTTCCAAGTTTAAATGAGCAGTCACCAAAATATCAAAGGCACTAGTCCAATTCTTACCGAGGGCCTTTGATATGATAATGCGCATTGTTCACTACAGGAAAGGACTTGTTTTCTCGTCTCACATTTTTATTTGAGTTGTTACCTCTCGCTGCTAACGTAATGTTCAGCGCTTCTTATTTATTCCATTAATTTTAAGCCGTTGTATATTTGAAGTAAACCGGTTTCACAAATCGAACCGTAAGTATTATTATTTCTCTGTGTACCGGGCTAAAAAAAATATGCGAGATTTTCTTGCGAAATACCTGTATAAAATTTATCAAAAAATATTTAAAAAACATGAAAAATTGCTCGAAAAATATTATGACTTATTATTATCCAAATATGATAACAAGCGTTATATGGTGCACTTAGCAAAAATCTCATTCACAAAGTTTTACAGTTTTTGTTTTTATCCGGATTGGGTACCGTCCCCTATGACGGTTAAGAGTAATAAACTTAGAGCACAAGATTATGCTCAGTTGAGCTTGTTACGGTGTCCTTAGTGGTCAAGGCACTGGGCGTGAAATCGGAAATCATATTTAATTCGAAATCTGATTTACCTAACTCTGGGGTTGAAAATCGCTCTATGGAGGTCAATATGTATGACAATTGAACGGGCGTTAAAAGATTTATGTTACTAGGTATATCTTTTCATCTCCAGAAAAAAGGCATAGAGTAGAATTCTATATAAATGTACCACAAGAATTTCGTTATTGTGCAAAAGACGCTGAAAAGGACGCCTACATCGTGCGACTGGCAAGTTTATACGAGTAAATGTTAATAGTTTAATAGTTTAATAGTTTATCCGCGAGTGCACTACCAAAAAGAAACACTCTCAAATAATCTCATCAGAAAGATAGCCAACCATAAAACCTGTTTTATGTGTTTACAGTTTGTGATACTAAGATTTTTACGATGGCTAATTTGGTTCCTATTCAGCATATATACAACCATTATTTAAAATATTCATATTATGTAACAGATAGAAAACCAAATAAAAGGTGGATAAATGGTCTATAAAATTGCACCATAACAATAATATTTGTAATAGAAGCAACAAAGTGGCATGGAGGCTTTGCGAAATCGTGATTATCTACACACTTCAGCTCACCGGAGGCAAATTTTTTAACTATTACACATGGCAGCCGTACTCACATCAAAATTTGATTAAACATGCATTTTGTGTTTTGGAATATTTTCAATATCTCCAAAGGAACAGAGGCCTTATTGTCTATGGGGATAAACGTCATTTTGATATTTTTGTTTCTAAAAACGAAGCCCATTCGAGCTCTAATGACAAAATGAAAAGCATTTTCATTACCATTATAGTTAAATATAAGCAATTTTCAATAAATTCACTCACATTCTGAGAGCATACAAGTGTTTGTAAACCATTTCGTATTTTAAAAGTAAACATAGTAAGTTAACCGCTTTCTCTCTTTGAAAGACATCTAAATAACACCATAATATTACTATTTTAAATGCCAAAGAACTGCTCATACGTAGATGGTACACCACAGACGCGTCGCAAAGTTGTGAAACTACACTTCAGTGCTCCTCATCTCAATGTTCTGCTCTTTACGTAATCATTGAAGTATTTGAAATGCGACAATTGTTTTAATTAGGTATCATGAGAAGTTTTTAATCTAATACATTTTGTAAGTAACTTATAGTCTATATTTTACCGAGCAAGCGAGAAGCGCAAGCGAACCGTGTCAGCTTGGTAAAAATGCTTGTGTGTTGTCCGGATTCCGGATGTCCAGATATTACTACAAATCGCATTTCTCTACCGTTTCTCGAGATTTTTTTAACAGGTATTTTTATTTTTATTTTTTATAGTAACATATGGGATTACTTTCAGACAAATTCGACTGAAATATATATCTGGCTTATTTACACGTTTTTTTTATTTAAAAATGAATAAAAACCACGTAATATTTTAGAACAACGTTGAAAACGTTGGAAAGATGGGGTTTGAAAATGTAATAAAAAATCAGTCGCTGCGCGTCTAGAGATCACAGAGTAGAAGTTACGAACAAACTTATAACAGTCATCCATAATGTATTTTTGTAAATTTGGAGGGAACCCATTTAAAACCTGTATAAATGCCAAAAAATGTTGTGAAATGAAATAAAAATTGTTCCACGTCCAGGACTAGGTTTTCTAAGGCAGGTATGTGATTGGGTGTATTATTTTCCTGGAAAGAATGCCACGTACGCCGCTCTTTGATCGCTCGCTATTCAAAACCCTGAATATTAGAGGCAGACACACTAACTTCGGAATACTATTTGCTTTTAACTGTTCTACTACTGTTTCCTCACTGAATTACTGCTAATAATGAACTGCGTCAAATATAAGCCTCTACCACTCCGAACGCAAAAAATGTTTGTGGGCAACTCGTTTTCTTCAAACATCCATTACGCGGATTGTAGCTTCATGAGAGGATCGAAGCTGTAGATCCAAGTTTTGTCAGTTTTAAAGAGGTAGGATATGTTTCGTGAATTTGCTCCTTAGAACTTTTTTATCACAAATTTGCACTTATCAGCATGACAGGTTCATCGTGAAAGAAGGCGGGAGTCAACATCTTGAAAGGTGGGTATTTTCTCCAACCAGATTTAGATAAATGTATCGTCTTGACACACAACACTTACAACATCCACAGGTCTTAAAGAAAGTAAAATGCGTTAGGTGCATTTATTTAGCACTGGACTGCAGGATGCAGGTAACTTAAAACCATTAACTCGACTAAAATTGTGATATTTCCTTATTTCAATAGCTTCTCGTACTAGTCTAGAATGACAGTGACGTTCCGATGAGAGTATTTTGGGTCGTGGAGCTCAATCCTTTGGTCCTGACTCTAGCAGATGTTCAGCCATAACAGATTTCTCAACCTGGAGATTTGACCCTTACTTTCATACTGTTTAATACTGTACCAAGCTAGCCAGGCGGTCATTCGCAAAATGCCCTACCACCACGCTGTAACGACTGCCATTCTAAGACAAAAACCCAGGACCGACTGCTTAGTGCTCGGAGATTCTGGTAAACGTGTAACGTTATGACTTTCATGTTTCATAAGCGGAACCCTAAAAATGAATCTATTCTAATTAATTTATGTAACGTGATTTTATTTAGTTTCCAGACGAACATCCTCATAGATCTTTAAATCCTTTACCACCTTGAAACATTCAATCTCATCCAACGTATATTTTCAAAACCTGTAACACAAAATATGCACAAACAGCATTATAGATTACTAGCTTTCCGGGCGCGGCTCCACCCGCGCGTATGTCAGTTATCGCGCAAAAACATTAACCTCTTTTTGCGCAGTAGGATAATAACTATCCTATGTTTTTTCCTGGGTCTCAAACTATTTTCTTACCAAATTTCATTCAAATCGGTCCAGTAGTTTTGGCGTGAAAGCGTAACAGACAGACAGACAGAGTTTTAGTTTCGAGAGTTACTTTCGCATTTATAATATTAGTACTGAAGTACTGATATGTAAAACGAGAATCATTTATTTCCTATCTTGCCGTGACAGTTTTGCTGAATATTTAAAAGACATCAACATTTCTTCATCAATCATGCCGATATTAAAATCCTGTCGCGGCGCTTGAAAAGCACAACAAGAAAAACTCTTAATGAAACCGAAACCGAAGTTAAAGTCAAACTTTCACAAAACATGTTTTGATTCTGAAAAAATGATACCTATTCAACGTTTGAAAAGAAAATTTTGAAATAGTTTCGTTTTATCGCAATTGACAGACTTCTAATACTGAATATCAAATTAGTGGTTGATCTCTTAAAAAAAGTCCGTTTTGGTAGGCAACATATATATATATATATATATATATATATTTATGCTTGATAGGTTAGCCTTTGACCACTATCTCACCTGATGGTAAGTGATGATGTGGTCGAAGATGTTTTTCAGGCTAACCTAGAATTACTGGCTCTCAAGGACAGCTATAACACACCAGTTAGGTGCTTGGCAACATATTTTCCACTTCAGGGTGGTAGCTAGCCAGGTGGGCATTCGCAAAATGCCCTACCACCATGCTATAAGGACTGCCATCCTAAGACTACAACCGGGACCGACGGCTTAACGTGCCCTCAGAAGCACGGAAGCGCTCAGTAGTAATGTCACCAACGGTCACCCATCGAAGTTATGACCGAGGCGGACGTTGCTTAACTTTGCTGATCGGTTCAGAATGGCTAAGCAAACTTCCTTTTAAAAGGTAATCGCCTAAAGGACACCATTCTGCTCTGGATAGTATGTAGGTGTAGTAGTGCTAATGACTTTACCGAAAGAAAAATCTTTTCTTTTAACACTGTTCCCCTTTAGAATGTTGCATGTGTATATTTCTTGTTTTTAAACACAAAATGTCATAATTAAAAAAGTCAGTGACGCTGGAATGTAGCTTTGTAAAATAAAAATAGTGCCATCGCATAGAACGGTCAAATTTATATTTATTAAGATTGTTTTACAAAGTTCACTAGCGAATACTCAAATTCTATTGCTTCTATGGTAATCAGCTAATAAGAGGTTTGTAAGTTTTACGGGCACAGTAACTGCTTTTAGTGTGTAGAGACACAACTTTTTTTTACTCCCAACGACTTATTTCGTTCACGATAAAATATGTATTTAATATTTTTAAATACGGGTTTATAAAATGACGTCGACTCCTTTATCTTTTAGGTTCAGTGGTTTCAATACTATTGTATATGACAGTACTTTTTACTATACGTGCGCGCGAGTTGACGACAAAAAATAGGTAATCTCGGAAAGAGCCAACTCGCGCACTCGCGAGTTTCACGCTCGCCAGTTGCCGAACAAGTCGATTTAAAATTACTTGTACATATGATATGGATTGAAGTGCCATTTACACATGGTATCAATAATATGTTCTATTAATTGGACCACGAAAGCATTCACCTACTGTTACTTCTACTAATTTATTAATCCAAAATGTTATACCTGTAGCTTACACATAATGCTGAATCGTGTCTAGTTTCCTAATCGAGACAGACTCAATTTAATCAAAGCCTTCATTTTAAAACAAATTTTATTAGTTTTCAGGCTTGTGGATTTCAACTTTCTTTACAGTCTTGAACGCGTAATTAATTTCCCTTGTGACTAGTAAATTGCTATCTCATGCCCTGCCCAGATTTATTTTAATAACGGATGAACATTTTTTGTACAACCATGAGAAGTGCTGTTACGCTATGATGGCTTATGGAGTGCTAAGCAGGGATCAATAGTTTGAATCTCGCTGCCAGCTATAGCTTCACCTCATGGTGGTAGGGAGTTGTATGAATTCTCACATACTACCACACTCACGTAATAATCTGTTGCCAAGCAATTAATATTGTGTACTCGCAGCTGTCTTGGAAAGCTACTTCTGGTTTTAGGCTTTATCCTGAACAACGACTTCGTCACTATCATCGCTTATTAACAGATGAGGTTTTGCCTAAAAGATTAGCTTATCACATTACCTAATATTATAAATGTGAAAAAGTGAGAGTGAGTGAGTGACACTGTGAGGATTTGAGTGAGTATGTTTGTAACTCCTTCATACTGAACAACGACAAAACCGATTTGGATGAAACTTCGCATAAAGTTACTCAATACTCAATTACTCAATTATTTATTGCAACATATGTAGTTACACGCAGGTCTAAGATAACATGTTTGTGTGAACATTTATGTATTTTACATATTTGTTTACATATGACCCTATAAGGGTATATGGCAATGGTCGGAACGGAACGATCTATTTCTAAGTCATCAAAGTTATGGTTGCAAAATTAATCTAGATAGGTTCTAGAATCTAGATGAACATATTTAAACTTTTCATCAACATTACTTTACGTCATTGTCTATGCAGGTGTGGGGCAGCTAGTAAGCAACAAATTAATTTTCTGAAAGTTCCTTCGGCATATTCAAACAACGACTCTGAAATTCAACGTAGAAATATTGGTCGGAGCTAATTTTCACATTTTGAGCAGATAATTACAAAATAAATATACATCTGGCTATCTCTATTTTCTATGTGGAATTCTGTAGTATCGGCCAATTTCGGGATTCAAGTACTAACAGCTGTATTTTATTGGTATAACGCTTTGACACTTTATTGGATTGAAATTCCTTTTATTCTGGGCTGGAATGCTATGGTCCATTATATCTATTGCGAATTTTTCAATAAATGTTTCTATTACCCACTATAAATCAGACACAAATGTGGTATTTTGTAACAAACAATTTTGACTAATTAATTTGGTTAAAATAACAAAGTGAGTTTCTTAGTAATTAAATAACTTTGAACGGTTTAAATCGCGTATAAGTAGTTATCATTATTTTTCAAACACTTTGCAGTGCAACGTGTCGGGACAAAAATAATGATAAATCTACGCGATTTTAACCATCCTTTTTTAGTCAATCAGTAGGTAAATTTAGCGTCCGAGAGTTGCGGGCTATTGACACTACGCAGCGTTGCGCTCTAGTCGCACAGCGCGCGTCAGGACTCACGTCGCTCGCTCGATGTCCCCAGCCGCACGCTATTAGCGTCACAGTGTAACTTAAAAAGTTGATCAACTGTAGGTATCGTAGCTACTAAATCCAGAACTGCATCTAAATAATTATTTTGTTCTGGTGAAAATTTTTATTCGCTTATAGAATAAAAATATTCGTTTCACACTAAGTACCTATTTTTATTAGATTTTGTTTGGATACATTGTTTTTAGGGTTCCGAGCCCGAAACGCAAAACGGAGCCGTATTTATGAGTGCCCGAGTTCTGTCTGTATGTCCGTCCGTAAGTCATTGGTCTTTAGCTCGTAAATGAAATGAGTAACAAACCTGAAATTTTGATATAGTGTGTAGAACGTTTACCGAAACAAAAGATGAATAATACACTAGACTTTATTTATTTTATTATTTTTGTTACCAATATGAGAAAGGTAGCTGAAAAAATGCATACTGGTATGTGGTCGCCTGTAGAGTATATGTATAGTTGGTATAAAATAACTTGCCAAAGTTGAAAATAGAGTAATTTAGATAAGCATGGTACCGACTTTAACAAGTTATTGCATACTTTTCAATGATTAGTGTACCTACCTATGTTTTTCTGGAGGGGTTTATTCCTGGAATTAATTTTTCAACGTAATCGAAGTGAGGAAAGTTACTCCGATTTGGATGAAATTCAAAATTTAGGTTGTTCTGGACGTCTTTATTCCGAATTTGAAATTTATTTTTTGACGTCATCTGCCAAGTGAAGAAAGTTACTCCGATTTGGCTGAAAATCGATATCTAGGTTGTGCTGAGCGTCATTATTCTCAATATGGATTTATTTTTTCAATGTCGTCTGCCAAGTGAATAAAAGTACTCCAATTTGGCTAAAACTTGATATCTTTGATATCTAGGTTGTTGTATACGTTATTATTCCAAATTCGGAATTTGTATAACGATAACGTCTGCCAAGTGACAAAAGTTACTTCTATTTAGCTGAAAATGAAAATCTAGGTTGTTCTGGACGTTCTTGTTCTGAATTTGGAATTGATTTTTCGTAGTCGTCTGCCAAGTGAAGAAAGTTACTCTGATTTGGCTGAAAGTCGACATCTAGGTTGTGCTGGGTGTCATTATTCCCAATTTTATTTCTGCAATGTCGTCTGCCAAGTGAAGAAAAATACATCTGATTTGGCTGAAAATTGATATCTAGGTTGTTGTAGACGTTATTATTCCAAATTTGGAATTTATATAACGACGACTTCAGCCAAGTAAAAAAAGTTACTTTTATTTGGCTGAAATTCAAAATCTAGGTTGTTCTGGGCGTTCTTATTCCGAATTTGGAATTTATTTTTCGATGTCGTCTGCCAAGTGAAGAAAGTTAGTCCGCTTTGGCTGAAAATTGATATCTAGGTTGTGCTGGGCGTCATTATTCCGGAAAATCAAATGTTAATTAAAACCCAAATTTTCAGCCAAATCGGAGTTACTTTAATCATTTTGCAGACGTCATCGAAAAATAAATTCCAAATTTGAAATAAGGACGTCCAGAAAAACCCATATATCGATTTTTGGCTGAAAATGGAAATCTCGGTTTTTCTGGACGACTATATTTCAAATTTGAAATTTATTTTTCGATGTCGTCTGCCAAGTGAAGAAAGTTACTTCGATTTGCAGCCAAATCGTAACGTAATCGTATTGTAACTTTCTTCACTTGGCAGGCGTCATCGATATATTAATTCCAAATTTAGAATACAGACGTCCAGAAAAACCTAGATATCGATTTTCAGCCAAATCGGAGTAACTTTATTCTCTTGACAGACGTCATCGAAAAATGAATTCCAAATTTGGCATAAGGACTTCCAGAAAAACCTAGGTATCATTTTTCAGCCAAATCGGAGTTACTTTATTCAGTGGGCAGATGATATCGAAACAAGTATTGACTGCAAGTTATTTATTTTCGCTAAGCGATTTATCGTAACATTGAAATTAAAACTGCAATGTAATATATATTTATGAAATTGTTTTATAAAGGTCTTCATTCTGATACCCCACTCGATGGGTTTGGAAGAAAAATTTTTTTTACCTCACAATATTGGTTCTAAAATCCGCCAGTTTGTTTTTCTTTTTTTTTATTTACCTAGTGTCACTTGGGTTATCAAGAAGAATCTAACGATATCTCTTACATAAACATCGGTCAAGCCGTTTAGAAGTTATGGTGGAATAAAGAAACTCACAAACATACATACATGAACCGTGAAAACATAACTCTCCTTTTTTAGGCAGTCGTGTAAAAATAAGTCCATTTTGGGAATCATGACGCCCAGCACAACCTTGATATCAATTTTCAACCAAATCAGAGTAACTTTATTCACAAAATTTCTGGTTCTCAAGGACAAGGACACATAGCGGTACACACTGATAAGTGCTTGGCGACAGATTTTCAACTTCAGCGTGGTAGATAGCCAGGCACTCATTCGCAAGATGCCCTGCCACAATGCAAAAGTAATGGTTCTTAAGGACACATAGCGGTACACACTGAAAAGTGCTTGGCGACAGATTTTCTTCTCGAGGGTGGTAGCTAGCCAGGCGCGTATTCGCAAAATGCCCTACCACCATGCAAAATTAATGGTCCTCAAGGACACATAGCGGTACACACCGATAAGTGCTTGGGGACAGATTTTCTTCTCGAGATATCTAACCAGGCCAAGTTTTATAATATATATTACAGTAGAATATTTTGATTGAAATAATATTTCATATTACGAAAATACCCAAACTTATCGGTAGTTGCATCGGTTAATTTTATTATGTGGGTAGCCAAGCGGTAACCTTTATCAAGCGGCCTTCTAATGCTCTCGTGATCTCCCGATTCAGACAGCTATAATCTGTTTCCAAAACCATACTATACTTTTTTACTATGGCGCGTGAAAACAATGCCATCGACAAAGTTTTTTTTTTATTTAGGGAGAACATACATGTTGACTGCCGCTGTTGGCTGTTCAACTCCATCGTACTTTGCATTTTTAATTAATTTTTTAACTTATTTCTAGCACGTAATTGACCGGCAGAATTTTGTTGGAGAAAATGACACGCGTCCTACCTCGATGACGCCTAGGCGGGCACTAAACGGAGTGCCTGAGAGCTTGAATCGTTAGATTTGTAGTTTTTTTTTTCTTGTTAAAAAACTATAGCTGAATTAGAAAATGTGGCTTCATACGTTACTAATAAATAACAAGCTCTATCTATTGGTATAATTTCCACATGGTTTGACGATAGTATCTTTTAGTTCCAGTCATTGAAAAACCGAAATGGTGTCATGTTTGTTAATTTTTTTTATCGAAGAAATTGTTCATAATCACGTTTTCGGCTTCATACGTTCCTGGAGAGTATGTTCAACGTTATGTAAATAATTTTATTTAATCTAAATTTTCAGTGCTATTTGAGTTACAGATTTTAAAAAATGTTTAAAATAACTACAACAGGCCCTTAAGGTTGTTTAATTACTATGTGTAACAATCGCGAAAACCTAAGACAACATTAAAGTGAGTTTCTCTTCGCTTCTGTACTGTAAATGAATAAGCTAAGTTTAACGATGTTAAAAAGATCAAAGGTGCAGGGAGTATATAATCATAGGTCATAGCTTTTTTAAGGACTACTTCGAAGATAAAAAGATCGCTTAACTAATATGCGCTAATCGAAGTAAAAATAAATGTTTGGAGTAATCAAGAAGTTAATGCGATTAATTTCTCAAGAATTCAAGAAGTATTTCTGCAAAGAGCTCGGAAGATCTCAAAGAAAAATGGATTACTCAATTATTGCTTGCTTAAAATGGCCCTTGTTAAATCTGGTTTTTCAGAAAGTTCAACAACATGGAAACACTGATAGTGTTTCCATGAGAATAAATAAGTAAGTAAACAATACTTACTTATTGTAATTTGAATATGGAATTCTTTTTTGAAATTTTGTAAAAATAATAGAATCTCATATATTGCAAAGTGATTATGTACAATTTTATTGTAGGTTCCCCCTTGTTGTTGGCAAACAAGTCCGTACGCGACCCTTCTGCGGACAGACCAGAAGTTAACAGATACAAGGTTACTCTGAATGATAGCTCGAGCGGGTTCAGTAGCGTAATTAAAAAATCCATGATGTCGATTTCAGTTTTAAGATGTGTTACTTTGATATGACAAAATTAATTGCGTCAAAAATGATAAACGGTGATTCTAAACACCCAATATGGTTTTTAAAACTAGCATCTACATATCTCTAACATCTTCAGACTTCTCTTAAATGGCTATCTGGATGAATCGCTCAGTGCGTGACCATACTTTTCCAATACGAGCTAAGTCGATAAGAACTCATAGTTTAACTTTGTCCTTTGATTCTTGTTACTAAACCGTCATAAAGAGATGGAGCAACAACTATTAGTCAATTAATATTGACCTACACCACAACCAAGGCAATTTTTTGCAATTAGCTTTAAACTCGTTCACAATGACGACAACCAATTCTCCAAACATTATAATTGTAAAGTTACTAGAGGTTTTTATGTATGCTGTAATGACACAAGCATTACCACGGTATCTCAGATAGTAAAAACATAATCTAGGCCGAAAGGACGGATCGCTTGTAGGATCTAACACCACTCGAACTGAATGAAATTCCGTCCGTCATGCTTTTTTGAGATAACAGACTACATTAGCTTCTCAGGAACCACCGTTATATTTACCGGAAAGATTCACAGATACTGACAAACGCAGCTGAGCCGGGACAGACAGCGCCAACGCAACGTGTCCGTGATCGTCCCCTCGAGCAATCGTGACTCCCAGACAAAGGACTTCAAAACAGTTCGTAACTGGTCGGAACTTTTTCAGTAAATATAACGTGGGTTCTAGCCGGTTCTTCAGTGTTGAGTATATTTTAATAGTCTATGTTTTTTATACCGTTCACATTGGCAACACTGCCAATGACTTTTCACAACTTGGTTTCATGGTCGTCACAAAATACTATTGTAAATTTGAAGACATCAATAAAAGCCCACAAGATTAACCTGCATCTTTCACTGGATCTACTACCTTAGCGACCCGCTCGAACCACAAACATCACTATTACTATTATTTTCCAAAAAAAATATTACATGTTACCTATTTTTCAATTATGTTATAAAATGCTTTAATATTTACTCGTACTTTCGTTTCCTTGAAGATATACTTGTGGTCTATAAAAAGGGATTTTATTTTCATATAACGACGTTCTCCATGTTTGCTTTCATGTATGAGATTTGTTTTTGGCAAATTGTTTTCTGGAGACGTACTTCACAACTTTAGATTGTTTTTTTATTTGCGTAGGTTCTTTTTTATTAGGTATGATAAAATGAAAAATGAGTATCGGTTAGTGTGTAATTTGTAGGCTCTTTTAACCCTGATAACAGAACTTTGCTAGGACTGTATTTTTACAGTTAGGCTTAGGCTTCATTAGTTTATATTTCAAACGTTTTACTAAATCAGCATACACAAAAAAAATCAATAAAAACATCTAACTATTTATGTAAAATAAGAAAGAACAGAACTTTTTGCGGTCAAAAGTTTAACTAAAAGTTAGCTAAGAGACACCTAATTTTTCTGGGGCCACTGTGCGAATAAAGTTCTTAAAGATTCTTATTAATTTAAATAACAGAGAGGCAAAAATTGCCTTAACAAGTGTATAGAAATGACCTATGATGAAACAGAAAATATACTCAAAACAGTAGAATTATATTTAGTACTAGCTGTACCTGTCACTTTGTTCGCGATTGCCTTACCTGCAGACTAATTATTCACATTTGAGTACTGTTTATCTCTTATTAAGCAACGCTGTGGTCGGCGGTGAAGCACTTTTAGTAAAGCATAGCTCAGAAAGGAGCCTTTTGCTTTGGATTCAACCACTGGCGGGTTGCATTTTCCATCACAGTGTGAGAATAATCTCACACTGGGCCCAAGACTCCTGCCAAACCTGGGGATTATGGCAAATCCTCTCATAGTTGGGGAGGCTGTGTTTAGCAATGGACAATCCGGATGATATAATTTTATCTACTATGCCTAAGATATGATAAAGTATGAGTGCCAGCTTAAGATGAGCCGTACTTTCAAGGGAACGTTCCGCGGTTCAAGTTATTTCGAAATAAATACGTTAATGAATAACAATTATGTGTATATTTTGACTTTCATCCCCTTTCCCAAAGGAACCGTGCTGAATTTTTGGATAAAAATTAGATAATGTCCTTATTCCTAGTATGAACTCAAATCGTGGCAAGTTTCATTGAAATTAGTTCAGTAGTTTTGGCGTCATGCGCGGCCGGGGTACAGACAGACAGACAAAAATGTATAGATTATAATTTCTAACGTTCAAATTATAAAAATGTTTTGGAACTAGTAAAAAAAGTATTTTTTTTTTCAAAATATATCAAAAGCCTAATCGGATTATGATTCTGAAAGTGTAGAAATAGAAGGTGATGATGATTGTGAGGATCCAACCGTCTGCTCAATCTCCGATACCAGGGTAGCGACTCGGAAGATCAGATACCGCTTTCAATTTTACGTCAAAATGAGTAGTGGCAGGCTATTTTTTTGATTCAACGCATTTTTCTAAGTCAGTTCTTATGAAATATGTACAATCCATGTGCGGAGATTAAACAACTGGTATATGCTGGGCCTCCTTAGTTTTCAGAGCCTTTTCATTTGCACTAATATCTTCCTAGTTCGATGTAACGTTTACTGTGTTAAATACCTTAGGGATTATGAAGGTGAGTTGGCTGAATTTAACATTATTGAAACAACATGGCAAGAACGACGGATGAAGAGATAGCCTCAAAAACGTTTGTTGGTGTTAGATTTTGATATTCAGCGTTTTACATGTTTCAGTTAAAGAAAATATATACTTTACATGTACTCAAATAGACATCGCATATCGTAGATAAAAAAAATCACAAAGATGTAGACTATAAATAGCGATAAATAAATAAAAAATATGTACATTAAGCTCGATCGTGCGCTCAAATAGGGATAATATCTCTTAGAAATTTATTCTGAAGATGCTTCGATTAGAATCGAAACGCTTCGCTAACTATTAGGCTACAGGGCGGTAAAGCTACAGAGCGTTTTAACTACACTTTTACTTAGCAGGATATGTAAGTGAAATCGAACTTCATTATAGATTATTTTTATATTTTTTTAATAAAAACTTTTCACGTAAATATTTTTTAATATTCGTTATTAATAAACACACGAGTTTTATAAAGTTCTAATTTTATATTACTCACGCTATTAACGAAAAACTACGAAAGTTTGTTTCCCGATAATGCTATTAGGTACTTCATCGGTTGAAGTTTGCGTTACTTAACTAGTACAAATTATAGCGGTACATTTTACAGCTCGAATAGTTTCTTGAAGGAAATAAATAAGGAGCACGAACATTTGTAATTATATTACGGTTTTCATGAAGACTATATTTCAGGGCTGTAGACATTTAGTACAATAAACTCTTACCTGCGGGAACAATTAGTTGCTGAGATATGTGTAGGTTGAGTATGTTTCTATAAGAAGGTATTGGCCGTCGTTTGTCTTTATTAGTTTAAGATTAACACTAAAAGACATGCTGTGGACCATTATAAGACCTGTTGGTATGTAATGTCCTTGTCAAAATGGTATCAGACTTATTCAAAATTAAAATAGACTTAAAAGGACAGCTGTTGGAACCAACCATTTAAGGTTTGGCTGCAGATTTTCTGAACGGTAAAAGTGCCTGCGATATGATATTTTGTATACGTAAAGCATGTCATGTCAAATTAACATATTCTCTTTATTTCATTATCTCTTTTCTGATTAAAACTATTTAAATACCGATTTAAATAATTTTATTCTTTCGTATATGACTGTACTTGAGATGTGCGCGCGAGTTGAAGACAAAAAAATTAGGTAAACTCGGAAGGTGCCAACTCGCGCGCACTCGCAAGTTTCAGGCTCACCAGTTGACGAATAAGCCGACAGAATTCGAATTTCAATGAAATAAATTAACTGGCTAAGTGGTGCCTGGTATAATAAACAATGTTTTTTTGGTTTTAATCCGAGCTTCAAACTACATTAATTCAGTATTTGTTAGTTGAATAGTTGATTATTCGATAGTTTTATCTGTACCTATTATAACAGACATTATTGTTCCGTCATGGCAAAAATGCATCTCACATAGGAAAAATTGCGTGTATATGCCTAAGTAGTGGACATATAATGATGGTTGTACAGACATAGGTGGAGTAGAGCTGATTTAATCCCTTTGAGTACGGAATCCTACAAATTAAACTATGACCGCTCAGACCTTAGTCCTGGACATACTCTTCTCATTTAATCTATAACGAGATACATTTCGATACTAACTGCGACCCGCGCTCTTATTTCTAATAAAATAATTATAACAATTATAGTGATAAATAAATGACAAAATTGCAAAAATAAATACTTGAGAGAGAACCTAAAAACGTATGTAATTAAATTGATTTTTAACTTCAGTTTTTTTTATGATTTTGTGATCAAACTATCTTAAAGTTTCCCACGAAAATATAACACTATGTAGGTTAATTTTGTGGCCATTGCGTTTTTGGTAATTACATATTTAAACCCCTATTACATTAATAAGTATCTGAAGTTCAGGATTGAGTGGTTCCGCTTACGAGATAGACACCCGTGACATACGACGTACTGAAATACAGAATTACTAGAGAGTTACATTTACAGTTCCGTTTTGACCATTTTTTACAAAGCCTTTAATAGTAGGTTTAATGGTAGAACATACATTTTAGGGTCGATTATTACCAAGTCCGTTTTAAAAATATTGATGCCAATAAAACTTAGTTTGCAAATTGGGTAAATAAGTGGAGCCTACCCTCGAATTGCCCTAATTTTATGGGAATTCGGCGTTGACTATCGCATTTTGGATTTGACCTCGACTTTAAACGATGTTTATGGTTTTCTTCACCCCAAGAAATACGGTATTATAGCATATTAGTTTTAATTTATAAGCAATGGTGTAACGAAACGACCCTGCCGATTGGGGTCCTTGACGTTACTCTGGGTCGGAGGACAAGTAACATTGAAGTCTCCGCCGTTAATAGAAGATTGAGTATGGTTCAGGGAAAACTATCTCGATGGCGTAGGGTAGGTTCCTTCTGCGCGTGCGTCCCGCGCGCCCGTGAGATTGCCTTTTGGTGGTACACAGCTAAGTTTATATTAGAAAGTTTTTCACCACTCTTCACTGTCGTTTTGGGAAGTAATACCGACGGTTTTCTTCTTCATGTTGATTAAGATGCACACGAGTTGCTTCACCTCAAGACGACGCTCATGCACTGACTGCCGGAGCCAATTAGAGACGAGGCAAGGTACGTATGCTCTGGGTTACAGAGCCTTGTTATTGGTTGACCACCGAACCAACAAACAGAACGCGCTAATTTAAATATAAGAAGAACGAATAGTGAACAAATGGTGTATATATAATACCAGTATAATAATTATTATATCATATAATAAAGTGATTTATGCTTTAGTATTAAAAATATCTTCATACTAGTTATCATCATTTTCCTACCCTTTACTCAATCATGTGGGGTTGGTAAAACAAATCTTTTATGAAAAATAAACTATTACATATCTCGATATAGTATGTTGAAGTTTTCGCCAATAACTTATATTATACTAGCTTTCCGGGCGCGGCTCCGCCCGCGCGTATGTCCGTTATCGCGCAAAAACATTAACCTCTTTTTGCGCAGTTGGATAAAAACTATCCTATGTTTCATCCCGGGTCTCAAACTATTTCCTTACCAAATTTCATTTAAATCGGTTCAGTAGTTTTGGCGTGAAAGCGTAACAGACAGACAGACAGACAGACAGACAGACAGACATACAGACAGAGTTACTTTCGCATTTATAATATTAAGTACTGATATTATTCATAAACACATTTCATTTGTAACACTTAATTGTAATTGAATTTATAATTCCGCTGTTATTATTAATTTATATATGTAAAATCATAATCAAAATTGTATTTCGCTAATTTTTCGCATGTAGTTGTCCTCTATAATTGTATTGGCACTTAACATATTCTATATTGTTCTTTACTTGTACTTTGAAACGGTGTGCATTATGTTGGGGATCAAATAAATAAAATAAAACATTATTCTTTTACAAAAATAATAAACAGATACACAAAAAAAAACTAAACAAAGTTTTATGTGTCTAATTAACTTATTGCGTTGAATTCTTGGAAGAGTGTTGTAATTGCAAACACAGGGAATCCTACTGCGATAGCTAGAGAACAATTAACTAAATTGTAGTGAATATGTATTAATGCTGTAATGAATATGACACTAAGTTAATGTTACATGTCTTTGATGAAAAAATAAAACATTATTAATATAACTGTCAGTTTATATTCTGAAGTTATTTACGCTGTGAGGGTATGATGTGAGAAAAAGTGTTGGCTTTAGTTTTATGACCTTGCCGACCAGACCTTCCTGACTTCACCCTCTTTGGTAGTATACCTATTCGTTACCTCTTGGGTAATCAGTGTTGTGCTCTTGCTTGCAACAGCAACCCTCTCAAATTGTTACCTTTATTCCCGCTTCCCTTAGGCTCCATTCAAACCTCGATGTTTTTGGCGCGACCATGGCATATGGCTAAACGGAGTCTTAATCGCCTTTAACGACATCAAACAGAAGGAAATGGAACAGTCCTTACATTTTTAAGCAGTAAACTGTTTGGAATGACGTTGTATTAAAGTCAGAGAAAAACTGAAATACGATTGTAGTTTCCACTCACAGCTTTTCTCGCGTTATGAGTGTTGAAGGTTCCCTTCCAAACTTCTACACGCTTAGCTAAAATTGTGCAACAGCTCAATGGAGTACATTTTTTTCACACAATGGCTGTCACATGTTTAGTTTCATCCTGACCAAAGAGCTTTTTAATAATAAAATATTCCTGCATGATAATTCTAGGTTAAGCCTGTTAACACCTTCAACCACATCATTACTTACCATCAAGTGAGATTGTGGTAAAAAGCTTACCTATCAGCAATAAAAAAAACCTATTATGGATGTCTATATTTTCATATTTGATATATATTTGGATGTTTATATTTGATCTATATTTTCCATCATTTCCCAAAGAAAAAAAGATGGAACGTATATTTGAAAATTATGAAAAAGCACTTACTTGGCTTTTAAAGTAACTTGCGCATCTAGAGTAATTTTTACTCCTTCACGATTGGGAATGTCAATGTAGCCTCCTCAATAAGTTGATTTAAATACAACTTCCTTTCCAAGCATGGGGGATGAATAAATATTTCTGTAACATTTAAACTATTTTCACATAAATGACCGTCGGCGCCATTATCACCAGTGCTTGTACAAAAAGGGCTACCAACATTCTCGTAACTATTATATAAGAGGTACTTTTCTGAGGAAACAATCTGAGTAACGAGAAGCTGGTTACAATGCCCACGTGCTTGGATTAGACAAAAGGATTGTGTAGGAGGATGTAATGAGGACCGGCTATAGTGGGGCAACTTTTTACACATTCTTAGAGGTTGCTGTCGGCCTTGCATCGAGCCGGTGTCATCACGCACTACACATGAAAGTATGACATGTAAATAGCATTACTCACACTTTTGCAAGCTACGCTCGTGGCAAGATCCAACCAGATGGAGATAGCACTGAGCATAAATTAAAATTTTCTGAGAAGTGCCCTACTATACAATACAGTTTGCAACAAATCATCTTTTTTTTTGTTTTAGATCATAAATCATAAGATATCATCATGTATTTATATTCACAAAGTTTTGCCTCTTAACATCCGCCTGGACGATATCATACATTTATGGATGAAATCTTTTTGTTCTCATTATCTAGGATGAGCATGGATTAAACAGCTTTTTTTCTGGCTGATGGGCTAGCCTTCGGCGATTATCTATTATCTACCTAGTAACTATCGATAGGTGATACGATTAAAGATGTAATTTAGGCTTACGTAAGATACTGACTTTCAAGAATAACTGCCGGAAAACACCGCTAAGTGCTTGGCGACAGATTTTTTACTTTAGGGTAGTAGCTAGGCGGGCCTTTGCAAAATTCTTTACAAAATTTGTTTCCCCCTAAATCCACATTATTCTGAATACGTCCGTCACATATACGACGTTAACTCCGCACATTTGTCGGCTTATTTTATTTTCCTCCTTACAATAAAGGTTAATTAAATAGCTACGATTAATAAGCACTTCACGTAAATGATATCTAAGATTCGCTAATACGACAAAAGTTTTTCTGATTATAGGTAAAATAACATTATTAAATCTATTTAAAAAAAAACACCTGATTCTTGATCGATCACAATCACAACAAAAGTTTCTCCAATAATTAATGGGGTTAAATATTATAATCCAAAAATTCAAATTATATTGGGGCCGAGCTTTTCAATTTAACTAAAGCTGAGCCTAATGCCACAATTTGTTCGTATGTACAAGCAGCAGAAATTCTCGGAATTTTTCCCGCTATTACTGAAACTTTCTTTTGGGAAATTCGAATAAAAATACCTTACCCGGTAATAGTGTCCAGGACTTGTTTTAAATGGGAAGCCTTCTAAAAGAGCAGGTTACATTTACTTAGTTCTTCAAGATCATAGAGATTTAATCTCCTATCTGTCATCTTGTCTTCGGCCTACGCTTTGTTCTTTAATAGGCATTAGTTGGCGTTAGTGGAGCCGAGGTAACGACCCACTTGTTGCTATCGTTATTTATAACGGTCTTTATAATATAAATAAGAGAAAATGGTCTTGTATTTAGGGTTCAGCATTGCCTCAGCCCAAAAATAAATTAAAAGTGTTAGTTTTGACCACAGCTTCAAAACTACATTTTAAATTGTCATTTTTAGTATTTGCTGCTTAAACAGAGGTATTATGGTAAATAATATGGGTACTTAAATTGTATTTTCCTCACTAGTTAATTTTTGAAATAGACTCTGTAATTGAAATTTATAAAATCAATCACTTGATATTTTTTTATTAAAAAAATATTTAGTAGTATCTATAAATTGTACTCTAATTGATGATAATGATATACCCCTCATGTTTTTTTATGCCTGATTGATAAGCCTTAGACCATTATCTCTTATATCTAATGAAGTGATAATGTTGTTCAGGCTAACCTAGAATTACTGGCTGTCACCGTACTTTAACGACTGCCAGCGTATGCCATAAACTTACAATTTTTTTTTCACGGCATGATGATCCGTCCATCTTACTTCTGCGATGCCGAAATACGACTGACGTTCGAATCAATCGAACTCTGTGATTGATACCTGTAACAGCTGGATCGTCCACTGCTGAACACAGCCTCCCCTATTAAGGGGGTCTTAGCCATAATCCCCTCGCTTGGCAGGCGTCTTGGGGATCGCAGTGTAAGTTGGTATACCAACTTACACTGGTATAACTATAGTTAGAAGGCGCTGCTGCCCTCCTACCAGTGTTTTCCCTTAGTCGCCTCTTACGACACCCATGGCATAATATGGGGAGGTGCAATTCTAACCTGGCACTCCACGGGGCGTTTGATTACTGATGTTCAATTCAAGAACCAGCCGTTATGCTACGCAAAACTATAGCGCTGTCTACCTTAGATCGTTGGACCGCCGTATATAGGTTATAAATTCAAAATAATGATAAAAAGATTTTTTTTCACTATAAGGTGTAAATTAATTGCACTGGCTTTAGTATACGTAACATACAAATACACTGAAATTTGTTAAAGCAGTAACCAAATTTTTTTACTGCAACGGGAAGTGTGACACGATGAGATTACGAAAAATGGCCCTTTTTTTGACGATTCGTGTAAACTTTTGGTATGATTTTTTGCATTGGGACACGCTCCTCCGATCTGGGCTATCGTTGTAATGCATTTATAGATTGAATTGAACCTTCGTTTCTAATAATGTATGTACTTGTGTAAGCTAGTTTACTTAACATATATATGTTGGAGCGTGAGCACAGACAGCAACACATCAGGTTTTTCTCAGCGTCAGTCTATCAAGCAAAAAAACAAACGAGCAATAATGAATATTTTCAAAAGCGTCAAGTGGGTAGCTGGAGTAAGTTTGCTTGGGCAACCTTTTGACTAAAGTGAGAGATAACATTTCGGATTAAAACTTTTTTCTTTGTCAATGCTACGGCAAATCGTCAAAATTACGTACCTAAATAACGATAAACTATCTTCTGCAGTAAAATTAAAGTGATCCCTGGGTCCAGTTATCTTTATCCTTCCCATCCACTCAATAAATTGAACGTGTACAATTAAAACGTAGCGTTTGGAATTTCAATGACGGAATACTAAAAAAACATCAAAAAAGTTAAGCACTCATCAAACATAAACTATATAAAGGCTTACGGGACTCACCAACTTCACTCATATTCGTAGATGATCCTTAGACACGGCGATCCAAGAGTAAGAGTAAGGCCTAGTTTCACCATACTCTGTTATTTACTGACGCCTTGTTAATCCTTTTAACGGACTGTTAACTGAACCGAGTGTCCCACCAACTGTTAATGGATGATTAATTCAGTTAACTTCATAGAACGTAGACTGATTTAACAGCTCTGTTATTTTTAAAGACCCATTAGCTAATGCCTGATTTAGCGTAAACAAACATGGTATGGTGAAATTAGGCCTAAAGCCCTTAGGCAATTCGATCCCGCACTTAATATGTCCGATGCATAACTTGTCAATTATTTGTTTAGGATGGAAAGCAAAACGAGATACACACGAGATATGATATCATCTCGTCATACAAGATCATCCCACTGTGACATCACGGTTAAAGCAATTTCTTCCCAAATAGTATTCCGTTCCCGGCCTCCGGCAAAGTGGTTACGTGACGCCTTTACGCATTATAAATCAATGTGCAGAAGGAATATAAACAGTATGATTTTACTCTGACTCAATTTGGGTTGGATATTTGTGTAGAACCCTTTTAAATAAACATGCATAGTGCGTTGGTAAACAAATTGTTACGAACAAATGCTATCTTCAAGTATTGAATTCTAATTCTAAACCGATAATAACTTATAAACTACCAAATGTTGTTAAAGGCATAGTTATTATTATTGGCGATGTGCTTAGTTATTAACTAATTTATTTCTGATATTAGGGCATTATATAATTTTGACTATGGGCATAGACGTTAAGATAAAAAATATAATATATAGTAGTATAAGGCAAAAAAAATCTTCATTTTCTGAATTCACTCACATCGGGCTATTTGTGGCGGTGCAACGATTCAGGCACCTTTGAAAATAACAATAAAAAACGGCTGTCAAAATTCTTGCCGCTCAGAACTCAGTGAAGTAAGATAGACAAATGAATGTGCAAACTCACGCCACGCAGCAGGAGGCTTTGGTTTAGTAATATGGTTCCATCTTCATCTATGGATCTCGTACGGAACCCTAAATATAGGTATGATTCTGTTTAATATTAGATAGATAGATAGAAAACTCTTTATTGTTACACCACTTTAGAAATATAAAAGTTTACACATTAAATTATAATAACATAGTGTTACAATGGGCGGCCTTATCACTAAAAGTGATCTCTACCAGGCAACCTTAGGATGGAGTTGAACGAATAAAACAATAGAGGCGGGTGTAGTCCAAATACATAATCAAATTTCATAAAAACATTTAAAATAAAACGTATTTTAGTGTAATTTCTAAACAATATATAAAAAAATAGCAAACATATAGGTTTTTTTAATAATTAAACAGATACAATTATAAACATATATACAATATATATATATATATATATATATATATATATATATATATATAAACATATACATAGCAACATACATAAATAGATAATGATATATACTTATACCGATAAATTATATAAAAATATAGTACATATTATAATATTATCTCATATATAGCATAGAAATTGACAAAAATATAGTGCAAAATTAATTGGACAAATAAAACCTTTTAACTTGATCCTTGAACATATTGAGAGTCGGTGCTTGTCTGATTGATACAGGAAGAGAATTCCACAAGCGGGCAGCCTGAATAGTGAAGGATTTGCTATAAAACGAACTCGTATGAGGATGGATTTCAAGTGTGAGATTTTCTGATGACCTTAACGTGTATGAAGAACAGTGAAGGAAATCGAAGCGTTCCTTGAGATAGCGCGGGGATGTAGGACTGAACAATATATTGTAAAGGAGACTGAGAATATGAGACTGAGAATATTCTAAAGTGTTGTTTGAAATCTCTGCATGTACAGCCTCTATGTCGTGTCAATATTTTGAGTTTCACGACATCTAATTTCCTTTATTCGTTTTTGTCATTTTTAGGACCTCGTCGAAACGGCGCCCTAAAAAAATAAAACGGGTTGACTTTGTAGATATTAAAGTTGCCTCCAGCTATTTTTTTTCGATTTGGTAGTTTTCCAATTTTACTAATTTAATTTACGTAAAATACAATATGAGAAAGCTGAAGACATTCAAATTATTCTCTTTTTCTCAAATTGAAATTATTTATAACAACGTTAAAAATTTATCATGTATCAGTATACGTAGTATCTCATCTTGAATAAAATTCTGATCAAATTTTAAATAAAATTATATTTTCTTGCGAAAAAATCTAGAAAGCTATGGGCACAGTAGAGTTTATATGAAGCTAAAATTGGTATCTATGGCTTGCTGGCTCAGCGAAAAGTCACCTCGCTATTTTATTCTTAAGATATCAAGAGTCCCCCTCGCTGCTTCTGTTGATTTTATGTCATTCAAACCTGAATACATAAGTGTCTGATAACTTGGACAAAGAATATATTACCTGACCAGACCTGACTTAGTTGTAGGCCTTACTTCATATATTCAAGTACCCTTCAATTTAGACTTCTCCTCAAGAAGTCACTATATGAAAATATTCAGCATTGGAAGTCTAGTTATAGTAGAGTGCAATTATTTTGTAATTTTCTTTTGAGTTTTGAAACATTTCAGAATCTATACACGTCTGAAGGAAGCCGAACGATTCAAACTTCGGTTTCAATAAAAGTTTTTCTTGTTTTGCTTTTCAAGCGACCACGGCGGGATTTTAATATAGGCGTGATTGATGAAGAAATTTTAATGTGTTTGAAATTTTCAGCTTAAATGTCACAGTGTAGAAATCAATATATTTCTTGGCTTTCGAAGAGTCAACTAAATCACTAGACAGCAGAAAATAACATAGTCTGTGCCTTGTTCAAAAACAAGCTTCGGGTAAGAAATGAAGTTTTTAAATTTTTGAAAGCCTTGGCTAAGATTAAGATTTGTTCTCAAACTACAAGAGAACAATTTAAAAAATATGAATTTGCTGTTTCATCATCGAGTAGTATGTAGATTGGGTATTTGATATTGAAATTAAGAATAGGGCCACTAAAAAGTAAACAAGTAAAAATTCGTTCTTCAACCATCGTATCGGGATGGACCTTTATCTCTCGTAAATTTGTAATTTTGTAATGTAATTCACCTAGCAGGCGTTCTTGCAAACTTAACAATATTAAAATCATAATAAAGTAACCTACAAGCAGTTTTGATTAAGCTTTGGTAAGCGTAGGTGTGCGTTCGGTGCAAAAAATAAAACACTAATATTTAGGCACTACAAGGCTTTGAAACTCGGATTACCCGTAGGTAATTTGAGTGAAGACCAAAAACGCCTTCACATGGAATCTTTCCAAAAAATATAAAGGACCGCTTTAATGCTGTTGTATATTATCCCGGGTTAATGTTGGTTAAATATTATTGTTAAAAAAAGATAATATGTTCTGCTCAGTGGGTGTTTTGCTTTGAGGATCAACTAAAGAAAGATTTTATTTCAAGTTCAGTGTGCCTACACGAAACCAAACAAAGACAACGTACAACTGTCAATGACAAATCGGTGTCAACTGAATCATAATATATCTAAGCAATTTCTGTAACTATTTGGTGAATCGCTTGACTCTTCTACTTAAAGAAGCTCAAAAGCAATAATTACAGAACGTTACAGAATAATTATAGAATATAATATATAATTACAGAATATTCTACTTGAATGAGGTATTTGGGTGAGCATTCGTTTAACCACTAAGAGGAGAAGGTCAACACTATAGCAGGATTCAAATCACAAATCCTCGCGTAGCAATCCATGTAATAACTACTCATTGACATTAGACCATTGTCGCTCCACTCATTTCTTATAAACAAACATATGAAATCCCATTTTCTCATATCTATTTATTCCCTTACATATAATGCGGAGCCGATATCGTACATTTATGAATGAAGTTCAATTGTCTATGATGCGCATGGATTTAACTAAATGAAAAACAAATGGAGTTTAAAGAGAATAATAGATATTTTGGAGTCACAAAAGCACCTTCATAAATTAAAAACTTAGCATAATATTATACAAATTAGGTTTAGGCATCCGACGTAATATCGGAGGCGCGGGTTCGATTCCCGCGTCGGACATAATATTTTGTACTCCAATAATGTGTAAATATAATTTTCGCGTAGCACGCGATGGTACTTGTAATCATATTTAGAAATACTTAACATAATAATTAAATAAAGTCGTCACGTTTTGGCTGGCATGATTGTATAAGATGCGGAAAATTAGTCTGTAAGGCACTGAAGTATAGCATCACAATTTTGCTACACGTCTGTATTGTACCATCTACGTGCGTATAGTATTTTTGCACTTGAAATAATATTATGTATTATTTGTTGAAAAAAACAGTGGTTATAAAGAACGGTTCAGAACGTTGTATAACTATACCCAGTCTCAATATACACTCGAGAGCAATGAATCCGAAAAATCTCGGAAACTAAAAATGATAGGTTAATGCAATAAATTGTATTTAATAGACAATGTAATACTCCTTAAATGAAGGTATTAAAACTTCTTAGTTATTGTAAAGTTATATCATAAAAAAATCAAATTTGAAAAAGGGCCACTTTCGAAGATGGAACTACGAAATTACAGCATTTGGTTTTGCTTTTGTTTGTAATCTGTCATTTATGTGGGTACATAAACCATGTTGATAGTGCTCTATATTCATTATTCAAGCTGAAATTATGTCGCTTACGCCTGAAGAATGCACCAGAATACTTACAATGCTGGAAACCGGCCGGAGTCAGCGCGATACAGCCAGGACTGTCGGTGTGTCGCTGTCAACAGTACAAAGAGTTCTCCGACGTTACGAAGAAACTGGTTCTAACCTACGCAGACCAGGAACGGGCAGAACCAGGTGTACCACAGCACGAGAAGACCGATACTTGGTGAACACCATGCTTCGAAATCGCTTTCTCACAGGAACTGAACTCACCAATAAGTTTCGACGCCTCGGAGGAAGTAACCCAAGTGCATGGACAGTAAGACGTCGGCTTGCTGAATCTAACTTAAAACCCCTTAGACCTGCAAACGGCCCTAAACTGGAGCGTGGGCATCGTATTTCGAGACTAAGATATGCCCAGAGCCACGTAAATTGGAGTATTGAAGATTGGTCAAAAGTTATGTTCTCCGACGAATCAAAATTTATGCTCTACAAGCACGATGGAAGACACAGAGTGTATCGAAGACCAGGGGAAAGATTCAAGCAAGCATGCATCGAAGAAAAAGTAGCCTATGGTGGTGGGTCTGTACTTGTGTGGGCCGGAATTTCTTCTGAAAGTCGCACAGAGCTGGTGATCATAGAAAACGGCTCTTTAACTAGCGTAAGATATGTGGAAGAAATCCTCAATGATCACGTTGGTCCATTTATGGTCAATTTAGGTGAGGATGCTATATTTATGCATGACAATGCCCGACCTCATACAGGTAGGATTGTGAATGACTACCTTCAAGAGATGAACATTACTCGTATGGAGTGGCCAGCGCGCAGCCCGGATATCAACCCGATCGAGCATGCTTGGGACGAGCTAGGCAGATGCGTAAAACAACGAAACCCTCCCCCGATCACGCTTCGTGAGCTCAAAATTGCTCTCACAGAGGAATGGGAGAATATTCCCCAAAATCGTATAAGGAACTTGGTGTACAGCATGCCAAACCGCGTAAACGCAGTAATGGAAGCACGAGGAGGCAATACGAAGTATTAAAATTCAAGAAAATCGTAATAAAGTTCAAAAATTTCATGTTTCCTATTTTTGTTTTAAGGAGAGATCAGCAGTTTTTTTCTTTATGTAATTTTGTGTTAATAAAATGTATGGTGACTCATATTTTTTTTACTTTCATTTAAGGAGTATTACATTGTCTATTAAATACAATTTATTGCATTAACCTATCATTTTTAGTTTCCGAGATTTTGAACATTCTTTAAGTGACCCGGATTCATTGCTCTCGAGTGTATTTGAAAATATCCTTGTAAGAACTTGAATATATTTAAATTAAACGGTGGCAAGCACTGTTACCGTTTCCAAATTACCTTCATAATCTAAATAAATACTGTAATAAATAAAAAAATAACTTATTTAAAAATAATAATATAAAAATTTGCTATAGACATTCGTAAGACCTTTGTAATCGCCTAAATAAAATGTGAATTTGACTTTTCAGAATGTGATTGAGTTTTATTTTCAATGAAAATGTTTTCCCAAATAAATAAGTTGCATCAAATTATAACGTATTAACATTAAAGCAATGCGGTGAGATACAGCAAAATAATATTTTCAGGCATGTGTAGTATTCTGGGTAGGGGCCGCGCAGTCTTCCATGACGGTTTACAAATTTTCTACTATAGGTATATACTTACCTTAATATTAAGGCGATTTCCAACCTCCAGATAAGATATATATAACGACACCCACAGGTATCAACGGAGGGCGGCCTCCATTGCTTCCTATAGGTGTCTTAAACAAATGTTAAATGTCGGAATGTGGGCAGCATCACCTTCTCCAAATGAACGGCCTATAAAAGAAGTGACAAACAGTAAGTAATACCGACACAGAGAGAGAGAGGTAACAACTCAAATAAAATGTGAAACGTGAAAGAAAGCTTCTTTTAGTAAAGATGCGCATATTCATATCCAAGGTAAAATTGGACTAGTTTATTCAACATTTTTGACGGAGAAACCTCACTATTCCAAATTAATTACGGAACTGCATGACTTGATTCCACCATCCCCATTCTATAATCGGCATCCAGGGATACTCAGAAGCGCCACCGCTATATGGAGGATATTCCTTTTACCCGAACGCGCTTCGTTCGGGTAAGTGGAATGGGGGGAATTTGCATCTTCGTTCATCATGCGAACCGCCAGGGTATGGAATACTCTGCATGCGGCTGTGTTTCCGGTTAAGTACAATATGGGGGTCATCAAGAAGCGAGTAAATATGTATCTTCTGGGTAAGCGCGCTCCATCATCGATCGCATCATCACTTAACATCAGGTGAGATAGTGGTCAAGTGATACCGAGTTCGGAGTAAAAAAAAATTAAAAATTAAAAACAGTGTTTATAATATGCTTTCTTTTTTCTACTTAACAAATACATATTTCTATACGAAGTATAACAAATTGGATTATAGGTAACTGAGCCCCTTGTTCGTTAATCCCTCATACTGAAAGTACTCCCTTGTTACAAAAAACTAAGAAATTACCAAGAAATTACTCATTAAAACAGAATGTAAACCAACTTTAACATAATATAACTAAAGTATAAGTATTTGACAAAAATAATGAGCAGTATTTTAAGGGCTTGTTTCAGAATGTTCGAGCAACATCCGGTTTTACTTCCCCAAATAAATTTAATAAATAAAACACTATCTTTGCGTTTCACAGTCATCGATTTAGCCTATCCATCGGATAAAACTTGAAACGTGCTGTATGTCAACTGTCATTTTTATTATTCGGTTATTTTATGTGTTGCATAGCAACCCGAAACTTTATTAGGACATTCTGAAATGGGCCCTTAGTGGAATAATATTCCAAATTTCACTCATAAATCTTATATATTTAAGCAAGGATTGTAGGTGGGTCAGAAAACCCTCCAGATCTCTATAGATATTTGGCAATTACAGTACAAGCTTTGAAGATTGACAAGGATTCGAATACCTTCTTATATACAATTTATAGCATTTTTGTCAGTGTACTTTGATTATCGCGGTTCTCTCGGTAATATTTATTAATCTGGTTCAACGGGTTTTTCATAGATATGACTAGCGGCCGCCCCGGCTTCGCACGGTTATTTAACAAAAAATATAAATTTATACACATAAAAAAGAAGTTATTGTGACATAACCTTAATAGTTCAATATATAGTATTCGGGACTTTTTTTTAGATATTGATGTCCTCTACAAAATTGTAGTGCATCAATTTGCTCTAATGTCATACCGCAGCGTAGGCGTTTTTTTTTACTGTTACTTTTCATGAGGTTAAAATGTATACACGATCAATACAAAAATATCAAATGATGATTGTTTAAAAGAAAAGTTAATTATTTTAAATTTTGTCGCTTAACATTTTATCAGTTTGTTATTTTTACGTGATGATTGAAAAACCAGGCCTTTAAAAAATAATAGGTGTACTAATTTTATATAAGAAAACCTTATCATCACTTATATCATATAATAATATCGATAGTTTGCAAAAATATCGATAGTATTTTATCATCGATAGTATCACTAGTATTAATAATAACAAATATTTTAAGAAAACGTCAAATTAATATTTCAATAAAACACTTAAAAATACAAATATATATCTAGTGACAATTCCGCCTAAATTTCCTGCTAAGCCGACGTGACGTCTCAAACGCCACGCAGCCAAACCGGAAGAATATTTCGACGCGTTTCGCACTTCGATCTACACGAAGGATCCTCAGAAGATCTTGACACTGCGAGCGCACGACCAAGAAAAAAATTCCGATTTGGCTGCGTGGCGTTTGTGACGTCACGTCGGCTTAGCAGGAAAATTAGGCGGAATTGTCACTAGTATATCTAGTGACAATTCCGCCTAATTTTCCGTATTTTTAAGTGTTTTATTGAAATATTAATTTGATGTTTTCTTAAAATATTTTAAAAATATTTGTTATTATTAAATATGGATTTCCGCAAAGTAACGCCTGAATCTATTCATTATCACTAGTATTACTTTAAAAAGTCGATATTAACGATACTATTGAAAGAATTATCTTGTAATAATATCGATTCTATTGATACTTTTGGATCCAACCAATAGTATTAGTTAATTTGTGATAGCGATAATATCGATGGTATCGGTAATATCGATAACACTATCGATATTGTTATTATTTTTCGAAGTCATCTATCGATATCGGAACTATATATAGTTGGGCATAACTATTTGGAGCGGAAGTTTCAATTCTACTTTGTTATTATATATTCTTATGCTAAAATATCAATTGACATCAAACAGCATGTGACAGCCTCATTGGTAGAGTGGCAAAACTGTTGCTTTGGAATGTAGAAGTTCTGGGTTTGATCATCATTATAGACAAATATTGGATTTTTCTGATAAATAAATTGTCACTAAGTTCCAGAACACATGGTGAAACTCAAATCGACGTGTTATTGCTTCATAATATTTCATATTTTGCATAAATAACAATAAAGTATGCATACATTTTATTTTGAGATGTAAGTTACATATAGAACAAATATGATAACATTACATAGTACCGGCAAAGTATATACATACATAAACGTACTAGAACCAGCGTCTTTATTTCAGTTTTATTTGTTTACTGACACATCTATCCAGTGAATGGATTTATCTACCTATTCTCGAGTGACTGAATGTGTTCCATCCCATCGCATTATCACATAACAATGCCGAAACGCAAGTCTATGCTAGATCTAAAAATAAAAGTTCTTAGGTTATTTAGTTAAGGAGATATTATATATGCATAAGAATATGTAAACGCGATTGGATTGGAATCTGGGTTGAATATGGTATTGTACAAAAAAAGTGTGTAATTAAATTGTAGTTTAATTTAATGATCAAACTGGTTTCAAATTAGCATTACAAACTTATTATTAGAAAACTTTATTCACTTTTGACTTGGCAAGCTTGTGTAATGGTGCAATTAGCCGCTCCTTCATTTTATTGCTCCGCAGACTCCGAATATTGCACGCACGGCTTCTTTTTGCATAACAAAATTAATATAACGCTTGACTAAAATCAGGATTATCCTCGGATCTACGCACAGGTTACTCTGCGTTTTTGATTTAGTAGTTTCTTAGAAAGAGGTGATAAAACTGTACGCAGTCAAACGGTATTTGCTGTAAAAAATAACATTGACTTCCTGTGAACCTAGATAGACAAACAAGAGAAAATTATAGCGTATATGGATCAATTTTGCTAGTTAAAACAATCTATACTATAAATATCCCACGAGCGCAATATAAGTACTATAATATCATAAGTGCGAAAGTTGAAAAAATCACACCTAACAACGGCACAAACGTAATATGTTATAAATAGAACTTGATCGAAAAAGAGTACGGACCAAGAGTCTGTAGTGCGTAGTTTAATTATAAAAAAAAAAAAAAAAAAAAAAAAAAAAAAAAAAAAAAAAGTGCGAAAGTAACTCTGTCTGTCTGTCTGTCTGTTACGCTTTCACGCCAAAACTACTGGACCGATTTGAATAAAATTTGGTATGGAAATAGTTTGAGACCCGGGAAAAAACAAAGGATAGTTTTTATCCAACTGCGCAAAAAGAGGTTAATATTTTTGCGCGATAACCGACATACGCGCGGGCGGAGCCGCGCCCGGAAAGCTAGTAACTTAATAAATCCTAAACGAATTCGTGAGCTTAATACCACAAAAATTTTATTGTACCTATAATGATAATTTTGGTTGACACTGTTACGTGGAACGATTGAATAAACTTGTCGTCTAAAAGCCTTTAATAAGTTCATGTCAAGAACTATTTAAGATCATCATATTATTGACGTTTGATCAATTTCCTTGTCAAATTCCCCTTAAGTAAACAGAATTTCAAAGATAGGTAATTATTAGAGGAATTTTGTGTGATTAAATGTTTGTTGTTTTACTAAAATACTAAGGGGCACCTAGCAACGCCGTAAGACGAGGCTGTTTTTAAGGCGATTTTAAAATCTGGACTGTCATAAGGATTAACTTTATAGATTTCCATTCGATGTATATTTTAGATCTATTATAGACCTGCGTTACGTCGTCGGGCTGTTCACGATATTCTGAATTGGTCTCATCCACCCCGGTGCTCTTGTCCCGCTAAAGGGGCAGATGGGAAAAACAGTTTCATCAACCCCTTTAGCCACGGTGTTGGAGTTTAACGGGGAGGATGACACCTATCAAGTATCATATACCCCGGTATCGCGTTTGACGGGGAAGATGGCACGGATCAAGATGTTTTAAGAAACACACGACATACTGATCATTTTATATCCAAATGAAATAAAAACGTTGATACGAGTACCCGTATGTACTTAATTACTAATTTATTTACCCGTATGTATTTAACTATTACTAACCCAAAGCCGACGACGCTGTCCGGGTGTCCATCCTACATTTTAAAGCTATGTCTATGTCTAAAGCTTTGTCTATGTCTAAAGCTATGTCTATGTCTAAAGCTATGTCTATTTATAAGACCAACATATAACTAAGAACCTTCAGTTACATTGCCTATTTGAGTCATAGCGCGTTTATTTTTACCTGATGCCTTTACCTTCAAAGATATCTACTTATGTTACTCATGTTTTGTGAAGCAGTGATAGCTCAGTGGCTTTGGGTATGGACTGCCGCGCAGCAGGTCCATTGTTCGAATCCCGCCGCTGGCTTGAGCTTCACCGCATGGTGGAAGGGCATTTTTGCGAATGCCCGCCTGGCTAGCGACCACCCTCAAGTTGAAAATCTGTCGCCAAGCACCTAACGGTGTGTTCCGGCAGCTGTCCTTGAGAGCCAGTCATTCAAGGTTAAGCCTGTTAACACCTTCGACCACATCATCACTTAGCATCACGTGAGATTGTGGTCAAAGGCTCACCTATCAGCAAAAAAAAAGTACTTTATCAAGGTATCTAGGCAATATAACCATAATAAATATATAATTTTTGGCAATTATGCATGCTCTGTGGATTATATTACAAAATTACAACGAGAGGAAAAAAATATAGTCATGTGCGGGATTTGAACCCGCGCCATCCATCCTTATAGTCGGGGTATGTTCCAACCGCTAAGCCAACATGATATACGACGCATAACTCTAATTTGTCCTGTTATTCTTAACCATCGTGCACGTCAAGTTCACCCCTTTAATTCATCCCTGTCAAAAAGATGTTTTACATGTCATTTTTTTTATTTTGAATGATCTTCCAAATACTTTCTAATTTTCAGAACTGTAAGTTAAAAAACAAAGGACGTTCATACAAACTTTTTCACCCCATTTTCCCTTTTAGAGTTTGTATTTAAAAAATATTTTTTCTTACACCCTTACGCATCAAGAGCCAAATTTCAAGTCTCTGCATCCAGCAGCGGTTTAGGCTGTGGGTTGTTTGTCGGTCAGTCAGAGAGTTAGTTAATTTATCCTTTCGTTCTTAACCATTGTGTAATAATTCAACTTGCGATGTAGTAACAAATAAGACTAATTTTTGCAATTAGTTTCAAACTTGTTAACGATGATGATTTTTAATTTTTTATTTTTGCAATGACAAACGCTATGGATCATTCAGTAAAAAATATGTTAAAGTATTTCGCCTTCTATTTCTGTTTAGTTACTCTATGGATACAAACAATTAAAATCTTATACGGAACCAACTCAACGGCAACTCGAGTATAGTGATGCGATCCAACACGTGGTGCCTCGCCACTGTGCTCGGACCGAAGTTACTTAAAAGCGCAGCGACTTTCGATCCCTGTACTATTTATTCTAAAGGGAAATGGATGTCCATAAAGAGTTCAGCCATGTAGTGGCTACTTGGCAAGAATTTGTGATATTGTCACCAATTTCACCACTGCGGCTGGGTTCTCGGATGAGGTCAATTTAAAAAGATTAAAATGGGATTAAAAAGTAACCTACTTATATGACACTTTTTTCACTGCTCCAAAAAGTTAATTTGATCCGGTAACGGTTTCTGAGGGATAGTCCATACGGGCGCAGCTGCGGGTAAATGCTTGTTTGGATATAATATAGGTCTAGCCTAGGTATAATAGGCCAGAATAGGTATCATAATGACCACATTTAGAGAGTTCTTTCAAAAATCTATATAATTTTACGATAGCCAGATTTTATTTAAAAAAAGATTCGAAAAATGATACACGTTGGGAACTTTCAGTGGAGTTCGAGTTCAAGTGGTACGCGTAGCAAAAGACAAAGAAAGAGGGTAGACCGTTTCGTCTGCTTGTGATTTTTGTCAACCGCTCGTCTCTCCAGGCACCCTGCGATCATGATGCCTGTGTTAGTTTAATAAAATAAACGGTCAAAGTCAAAGTCAAAACTATTTATTCAATTTAGGCGTCTGCGACGCTCTAATGCAATTTTAATATTGATATATTGTAATTTTACTGCCACGTTAAGCAAACAAAATTGTATAGAGCTACTGCAAGAAGAACGGGCAAGAAACTCGGGGCCATTCTTTTAAAAATCTATTAACAATGTGATACTTACTTTCTAAATACATGTTATGTACACTTTTACTGGTTCATCAACTATTAATTAACATTATTATAATCATAATTCAATATAATTTATAACAACTGTCAAAACCTTTTTAACAAACCATTTTAAGAACCATTACATATAAACAAGGTTAGTTCAGTAATATCATAAAAGAGAATAATAATTCACTTAACTTTCACACAATCTTGATCGGGCAGCACTTCGTCGTTAACTACTTTGAAAATATATTTCAACACCACTGTGAGATCTGAGTTGTTTACTCTGAGCTTGCTTAAAGACGACTGACTTGCTGGGCAGAGCCCCTTTCAAATAACAACTTCGACAGTCAATATCAATACTTTTAAATAATTACAATTTTGGTTTACTATTAAATTATTTGATTAGAATGTGCTTATAAATAACTATTTTAATCATAGGTATTAATATATTAATGATATTATTGATTTTATACAATTATATGTATTGAACAAATATAATATATTTAATATGACTAACGTCAAATCAAGTACTCTTATTTTAAACCTTAAATAAATGTACAATGGTTCAACATGATACAAATACTTATAAATAGTTCCTTGCAAGTCCTATTTTATTCAACATCTTAAAATTAAAACAAAGGACATTACCTAAAACGTAAATCTAACGACACAATATTTACCTATGCTATCACGGCCATACTGACAAGTACTTCGCTCTCGAAGTACCACAACTTCATATTCAAAAGTGATTGATATCAAGTTAAAAAAAAAAAAATTTTGTTGTTGTTTGAAAGTGTTTTTTTTTATTAGTTTATATATTTTATACTTTTATCAATTGCCTCGACATACTTGACTCCATCCACCCGCTGCTAGTGGGAAAAGCCAGTACCAAGCAATTAATCGACCAGCGGAAAGTATTTTATTTCATTTTATACTTTTATCAATTGCCTAGACATACTTGACTCCCTCCACCGCTGCTAGTGGGAAAAGCCAGTACCAAGCAATTAATCGACCAGCGGAAAGTATTTTATTTCAATTTATACTTTTATCAATTGCCTAAACATACTTGACTCCCTCGACCCGCTGCTAGTGGGAAAAGCCAGTACCAAGCAATTAATCGACCAGCGGAAAGTATTTTATTTTTATTAAGTAATACATTTTATTTTATCAATCACTTTTAAACAAAAAGCTTCTTCAAATCATAAATATCAAATAATACAACAAATATAATATATAATACATACAAATAATTAAAATCTTAAGGTATAAGGACATTTCCAGCAACCACATTTTCTGCGATTAATTCACCTAGCCAATATCTTAACTTCTGTTTGGCAATAGTTATTTTATGTTCCGTAGATTATCCGTACCTCACAAAGCAAAGTCCATCGTTTGTCAGAATAGATAAAATTTCATAAGGTTGTTGTATTAATCATTTGTTGGACTTTCTACTATTCGCTCGGCCAGCCTGACGACAGTCATGTGATTATGCTTAAAACAATATTGTGTTTCGCACTTCAAATACCGTGTAGAAGTAATCCTTGGAGTACTTATAAGTTAAATGGTGATGAACTTGCAACTGTCTAAAAAGAGACTGAATTTGGTTAGAGCTAAAATTTGCACCCCGGTCGGTAATTACTAGCGAAGGTTTCTCGGAGTTGTACGTGCTTTATAAAAGCACACTAAGTCAGTGCGGCCACCGTTTTTACAGAATCCGCAAAACACTGATACTGAAGTTTTAGTTCTTAAAACCAGTTTGCTGAACTACATTTTGAAACATTATGATGCAATATAACCTAACTTTCCACACGTAAAAAAAATTCTCAATATAATATATCTACTTTGAGATGCCCTTGTATTTGAGAGGATCGGTGATATCTTTGGAAACGCTAATCACACTAGGAGGCTTTTATTTTCTTGCTTATATTCACTTTGCTGTTGAATGATGCCATTACGCTTACATCAGTAATACTACTACTACAGACTAGTACCATCAATTGGTTTTCAATTAATACTCGAAAAAAAAAAATATGTTAAATCGTTTCGAAATTGTTTCCCAAGAACGTTAATAAAGCAGCCCTTTATAGGGCCTTACCAGTTTTAATAACAGTTTCAACGCTGCTCCATCCAAATTCCTCAGAGAGCACCACAGTGTTGTTGCACCAACTTTCTGCACCATTGTCGCTTGTTGCCGATGCCACGTCGTCGGTTAAGACAGCATCGCGGATTGCCTTAAGAAGGCCCTCTAGGATGGCAGGATCCATTCTGAAACTGACAAGAATTGTATCAGGAAAAATTCTAAAAGGCCAATCCCACTTCTGATGTTAGTTTAATAAAATAAAAGGTCAAATTCAAAGTCAAAACCATTTATTCAATTTAGGCGTCTACGACGCTCTAATGAAATTTTAAAATTGAAGTATTCTAATTGTACTGCCTCGTTCAGCAAACAAAGTTGTATAGAGCCACTGCGAGAAGAACGGGCAAGAAACTCGGGGCCATTCTTTAAAAAACTTTTAACAATGTGATACTTACTTTCTAAATACATGTTACGTACACTTTTACTGGTTCATCAACTATTAATTAACATTATTATAATCATAATTCAATATAATTTATAACAACTGTCAAACCTTTTTAACAAACCCTTTTAAGAACCATTACATAAAAAACAAGGTTAGTTCAGTAATATCATAAAAGAGAATAATAATTCACTTAACTTTCACACAATCTTGATCGGGCAGCACTTCGTCGTTAACTACTTTGAAAATATATTTCAACACCACTGTGAGATCTGAGTTGTTTACTCTGAGCTTGCTTAAAGACGACTGACTTGCTGGGCAGAGCCCCTTTCAAATAACAACTTCGACAGTCAATATCAATACTTTTAAATAATTACAATTTTGGTTTACTATTAAATTATTTGATTAGAATGTGCTTATAAATAACTATTTTAATCATAGGTATTAATATATTAATGATATTATTGATTTTATACAATTATATGTATTGAACTAATATAATATATTTAATATGACTAACGTCAAATCAAGTACTCTTATTTTAAACCTTAAATAAATGTACAATGGTTCAACATGATACAAATACTTATAAATAGTTCCTTGCAAGTCCTATTTTATTCAACATCTTAAAATTAAAACAAAGGACATTACCTAAAACGTAAATCTAACGACACAATATTTACCTATGCTATCACGGCCATACTGACAAGTACTTCGCTCTCGAAGTACCACAACTTCATATTCAAAAGTGATTGATATCAAGTTAAAAAAAAAAAAATTTTGTTGTTGTTTGAAAGTGTTTTTTTTTATTAGTTTATATATTTTATACTTTTATCAATTGCCTCGACATACTTGACTCCATCCACCCGCTGCTAGTGGGAAAAGCCAGTACCAAGCAATTAATCGACCAGCGGAAAGTATTTTATTTCATTTTATACTTTTATCAATTGCCTAGACATACTTGACTCCCTCCACCGCTGCTAGTGGGAAAAGCCAGTACCAAGCAATTAATCGACCAGCGGAAAGTATTTTATTTCAATTTATACTTTTATCAATTGCCTAAACATACTTGACTCCCTCGACCCGCTGCTAGTGGGAAAAGCCAGTACCAAGCAATTAATCGACCAGCGGAAAGTATTTTATTTTTATTAAGTAATACATTTTATTTTATCAATCACTTTTAAACAAAAAGCTTCTTCAAATCATAAATATCAAATAATACAACAAATATAATATATAATACATACAAATAATTAAAATCTTAAGGTATAAGGACATTTCCAGCAACCACATTTTCTGCGATTAATTCACCTAGCCAATATCTTAACTTCTGTTTGGCAATAGTTATTTTATGTTCCGTAGATTATCCGTACCTCACAAAGCAAAGTCCATCGTTTGTCAGAATAGATAAAATTTCATAAGGTTGTTGTATTAATCATTTGTTGGACTTTCTACTATTCGCTCGGCCAGCCTGACGACAGTCATGTGATTATGCTTAAAACAATATTGTGTTTCGCACTTCAAATACCGTGTAGAAGTAATCCTTGGAGTACTTATAAGTTAAATGGTGATGAACTTGCAACTGTCTAAAAAGAGACTGAATTTGGTTAGAGCTAAAATTTGCACCCCGGTCGGTAATTACTAGCGAAGGTTTCTCGGAGTTGTACGTGCTTTATAAAAGCACACTAAGTCAGTGCGGCCACCGTTTTTACAGAATCCGCAAAACACTGATACTGAAGTTTTAGTTCTTAAAACCAGTTTGCTGAACTACATTTTGAAACATTATGATGCAATATAACCTAACTTTCCACACGTAAAAAAAATTCTCAATATAATATATCTACTTTGAGATGCCCTTGTATTTGAGAGGATCGGTGATATCTTTGGAAACGCTAATCACACTAGGAGGCTTTTATTTTCTTGCTTATATTCACTTTGCTGTTGAATGATGCCATTACGCTTACATCAGTAATACTACTACTACAGACTAGTACCATCAATTGGTTTTCAATTAATACTCGAAAAAAAAAAATATGTTAAATCGTTTCGAAATTGTTTCCCAAGAACGTTAATAAAGCAGCCCTTTATAGGGCCTTACCAGTTTTAATAACAGTTTCAACGCTGCTCCATCCAAATTCCTCAGAGAGCACCACAGTGTTGTTGCACCAACTTTCTGCACCATTGTCGCTTGTTGCCGATGCCACGTCGTCGGTTAAGACAGCATCGCGGATTGCCTTAAGAAGGCCCTCTAGGATGGCAGGATCCATTCTGAAACTGACAAGAATTGTATCAGGAAAAATTCTAAAAGGCCAATCCCACTTCTGATGTTAGTTTAATAAAATAAAAGGTCAAATTCAAAGTCAAAATCATTTATTCAATTTAGGCGTCTACGACGCTCTAATGAAATTTTAAAATTGAAGTATTCTAATTGTACTGCCTCGTTCAGCAAACAAAGTTGTATAGAGCCACTGCGAGAAGAACGGGCAAGAAACTCGGGGCCATTCTTTAAAAAACTTTTAACAATGTGATACTTACTTTCTAAATACATGTTACGTACACTTTTACTGGTTCATCAACTATTAATTAACATTATTATAATCATAATTCAATATAATTTATAACAACTGTCAAACCTTTTTAACAAACCCTTTTAAGAACCATTACATATAAACAAGGTTAGTTCAGTAATATCATAAAAGAGAATAATAATTCACTTAACTTTCACACAATCTTGATCGGGCAGCACTTCGTCGTTAACTACTTTGAAAATATATTTCAACACCACTGTGAGATCTGAGTTGTTCACTCTGAGCTTGCTTAAAGACGACTGACTTGCTGGGCAGAGCCCCTTTCAAATAACAACTTCGACAGTCAATATCAATACTTTTAAACAATTACAATTTTGGTTTACTATTAAATTATTTGATTAGAATGTGCTTATAAATAACTATTTTAATCATAGGTATTAATATATTAATGATATTATTGATTTTATACAATTATATGTATTGAACAAATATAATATATTTAATATGACTAACGTCAAATCAAGTACTCTTATTTTAAACCTTAAATAAATGTACAATGGTTCAACATGATACAAATACTTATAAATAGTTCCTTGCAAGTCCTATTTTATTCAACATCTTAAAATTAAAACAAAGGACATTACCTTAAACGTAAATCTAACGACACAATATTTACCTATGCTATCACCTGCAACCGCGTCGAAATATGGGGGACTCAAAAATAAAAGTCGCCACGGTACAAATCCCGTAAGTGATAATAATATTTAAGATTGTATTTGTTACGCTAAACGGCATAAAATGTCCACCATCTGTTGCATTTTAATCGTAAGAAACCGACTACACATTTTTTACCTTAATAAAGCTTCTTACAACGTTAAAGTGATAGAGAAAATAAATTAATACAGGAAACTTTTTGCTTAGACTTACTGAGTCATTATTTTAATTGGATATTTTTATAAACAAGAATTTGTTAAAACACCAATTAGGTACAAAAAATGTTACTAAGAGAAAATGAATGTTACGAATGCGGAAGTCTTTGTTCGAAACGTTAAAAAAGTAGGTATACACAAAACTCACATTTTATATGACGTGACGGTTATAGGATTTGTGGATTATGGTATGTTAACTGCTCCCGTGGCGCATTATGAGATTTAATATTATACGAGTATAATATTAAATGTAATAAAGTACTTTTTTTTTTTACCGGCGGTATGCCTTTATTAAACAAAATACTATGTAAAAATACTATGTATTAAACAATAAACAATACTACAGCTACTATAATAAAAGCATTTAGACAACCTATAAGTCATAGCAGACTCATAGGCAGTCCAAATGCTCCAGCCCACTCCCAGTTGGCAGCGTGCCCAGCATGCTGGCAAAAGTATAAAAAAATAAAGTATAAATAATAATAATATAAAGTACTAAAAAAACTTATTATTAAATCTAATAAGCTCGATTAGGCCCCCTATGATCTAGTTCCGCTATGCTCAGCTCGTAAAATATCTACATAAAAGTTTCATTATGCACGTAATTTTTCGATTTTGCGTAAACAACGGAACGTATCCATTAATGAAAAGAAAAGTGTTTGAATTCTAGTTTAATTTTTTATTTAATTTATTTTTTGATGTACGAGTATTTATAAGATCTATAATAGCTGTAGATAACTAACTTCAATGTTAGAATAAAGCTGATAGTTGATAAAATTGAACCACAATTATTTTTATTTTATTTTATAGACACAAAGAGTACCATAGTTAGTACCATAGCTCACCGAATTCAATTTTTCTACCTTTTCAGCATGCCAGCTATCCTAAAAATATTCATTTAGGTATAAATACATTCAATGCATATATTTTAATTAGTTATGTAAATTTGAAATGTTTTAAACATTTTCAAGGGCTCTTTTCTCCCAAGTTTGAAATAACAATAAAGTTAAGTCACTTTCTGCCAGCATAAACAACTATGTCTCATTAAAAGTCAATAAAAATACTTTTGAAACCATTTTGTCTCTTTGAAAGTCTATAAAATAACACTAAAATATTAATTTAAATGCATATATACTGGACGTATGAAAATGGCACACCACACACACGCGCGATGCAGAGTAGTGATTTGACACTTCAGTGCTCCAAATGCCAATTTTCCGCACCTTACACAATCATGCCAGCCTTCGAAATGCGACGATTCTTTTTATTTTAAACCATTTTTATAATTTATTTTATTTGTAACTACTGTTGTTTGGAATTTACTCAAAAGAAGTAAGTTACAAGTTTTTCAAAAGAAGAAATTATGTGGTTGCTCGCATACTTCCCTCAAGCAACAGCAAAAATAAAATCTAGCCATTAACTAACTACGAATGAGCTACATGAGCATGCTCGTTGCTTTTTATTCATTTATAGCTGATAGACTAGCCTTTGACCACTATCTCATCTGATAGTAAGTGATGATGTGGTCGAAGATGTTGTTCAGGCTAACCTAGAATTACTGGCTCTCAATGACAGCTGCCGGAACACACCGTTAGGTGCTTGGCGATAGATTTTCTATTTGAGGGTGGCTAGGTGTCTTGTCCTACCTTGTGTTCTACCACCATGCTGTAACGACTGCCATCCTAAGACAACAACCAAGACGTTGGTCTTGGTTGTTGTCTTAGGATGGCTTAACATGTCAATGCATTCAGTAGTAATGTCACTAGCGGTCACCCATCCAACTCCTGACCGCGGCGGACGTTGCTTAACTTAGCTGATCGATTAAGAACAGCTAAGTACTTAAACTTTGCTACGAGCGCTTCAAAAGCGTTTTCTTTTGGATAAAACTAGGTGTCAATGGCAAATGCGAAAGAATAATTTAACAAATATTTGTTGTTCACTAAGATCTAGTGATCGTAGTATATCATGTAATAAATCATGGACCAAAGTTATATATGAATGTTGAAATAATTTCATAAATAAACACAAGTATGATGTCCGTTAATTTAAAAAGTATGCCTCAATTCCTGTCAAGGCTTCCTAAGTCACTTAAAAACATTCAATCTAACCGTACGTACCTATTAGTGTTTTTTTTTTAATTTGTTATCACCCAAAACTTATTAATCATACTTTATTATTATATGATTGTCTAACAATCTAGTTAATTGTTTTTTCCTTTTGGAAGTTAAGTCACGTTTTTTCCCCTTATATACTACATTTATGCTGAAAATTTCAAACACAATATAATTTCTTGTCGGTATAAAGCCTGTCGCAATCGTGGCAGAAGGTAATACAACAAACACTTTTAATGAATAACGAAGTTTAAATTGTTTGCCTTTTTCGACAAATTTTCAGGAAGAGATTATACATTTTCAATGTTCAAAGCTAAAATTAATTTTAAAATAAATCTGCTGCCATCCAATTAATGAAAAGTTAGTAATAAATATATTTTGTGTCCTAGCATTTGGAGCTTGATAAATGTTTTATATTTTTTTATCCACAAAAATAATGATGACAACAATTTTTCATTGTTGATGTAATATTTTGGTCTCAATCACAATAGAATGGTTACTGATGTGGGCAAAGTATCGTGTTAAAGTAATAAGGCTAATTAATTTATTTCAAGCTTTCAACTCACGTATGAAAACTCTCCATTTATTTTATCATGAACGGTAGTATCAAATTTTTTTTCCTACGAATAAATATGTAGAGAAGTATAACTCTCATACAGTTACCGCTTTGATTTCGGACTCATCAAGTTTGCAACTAACAAAACACGCCCAATCTACCAAATTCAATTGGATTGGATTTTGTTCTTGACCGGCGGTATGCCTTTATTAAACAAAATACTACGAACTTTATACAACACTACAGCTACTACAATAAAACCACTTGGACAACCTATAAGTCATAGCAGACTCATAGGCAGACTAAATGCTCCAGCCCAGTACCAGTTGGCAGCGTGCCCAGCATGCTGGCAGCATTGCCCCGTTGCATTGCAATGCTTATTCGTTGAGCCAAATATGTGCCAGCATTTGGATCACGCGTCGCATCGACCAAGCAATAAGTTTTGGAAAATACGATGAACTCCCGGTCCCCACGGACCCAACGTCTCTACACCAAACGGCTCAAATATGTAACCCATACTGAGGTGAGCGGCGCAAATATGCTAATATTTGCGCCGCTTGAGTTGGTTTGGTTGGATTGGTTAATTGTTTGGCTCTTAAAATGATCGCATCCAATTGGTCGTTGCGCCGCACAGTACACTTTTTAAATAACACCCGCCGCGTAAAGGCTTTGCGATTTGCTGTTTTTAAACTTGAATTACAATTCTTTAAATATTTGTTCGTAGTTTTTATAGCTTAATCTATCATCATGAAAGGGAATACTTGAAAGTTTGACATAGGTATTTAAGAAGTTATCTTTATTGAGCCGCGCTTTGAAAATAGGAAACACGCAGATAACGTGCTCGAAACTCGCCGATAAGTTGAAGGGCATGTAAAATAATATTTCAAGAACTTTATATATACGGCTACAACCATGTTAATTTTTAAGGCTCTGAATAAGACTTCAGAAACCTATGTACAACTAAAACTACGCAACCCACTGTAAGTTCTTACATCCGTACTCTTACGATTTTTCAGCATGTAAAAGGGAACCATAATATAATGCTAATTTTTGCCTAGTTAACCATATCCCGAGTAGATACTTATTTTAGATTTTAATAGAGTTTCACTGTAAAAAAATCTTACGCGCTCAAGTTCATTTTAATAAAACAGATTGTGTCGGTCTTCAGGCTTGGGGATTTAAATCTTCTTTACAGTCAAGGCTTGAACGCGTAATTAATTTCCCTGGTGACAAGCAAATTGCTGTCCAATGCTTTATTTCCGCAGATTTATTTAAATAATAGATGAAATAGTTTGTATGAGCATGATAGGTGCTGTACGGCTGTAGCTCATTGGCTCATTTTGAAGCGCTCGTAGCCAAGTTTGCTTAGCCATTCTGAATCGATCAGCAAAGTTAAGCAACGTCCGCCCCGGTCATGACTTGGATGGGTGACCGCTGGTGACATTACTACTGAGCGCTTCCGTGCTTCGGAGGGCACGTTAAGCCGTCGGTCCCGGTTGTTGTCTTAGGATAGCAGTCGTTACAGCATGGTGGTAGGGCACTTTGCAAATGCCCGCCTGGCTAGCTACCACCCTCAAGTTGAAAATCTGTCGCCAAGCACCTAACGGTGTGTTCCGGCAGCTGTCCTTGAGAGCCAGTAACTCTAGGTTAGTCTGAACAACATCCTCGACCACATCATCACTTACCATCAGGTGAGATAGTGGTCAAAGGCTAACCTATAAGGCATAAAAAAAAAAAAAAAAAAAAAAATCGCTGTGGAATGCCAAGCGGTATTCAACAGTATGAATCCCGTCACAAGCTTGAGCTTTACATAATGCTGGTAAGGAATAGTGCAAAAGCTCGCTTGGGTAACTACCACCCTCACGTAAAATTCTGTCGACAAACATTAAACAGTAGTCCCAGTAGCTGTATAAGAGAGACAGTTCTTTTTCAAGGAATTATTCTAAGGACATTTTAGACGATTTCATCACTTATCGACATTTAATTTCAATGCTGGGCACGCTGCCAACTGGGAGTGGGCTGGAGCATTTAGACTGCCTATGAGTCTGCTATGACTTATAGGTTGTCAAAATGCTTTTATTGTAGTAGCTCTTGTGTTGTATATAGTTCGTAGTTTATTGTTAAATAAAGGCATACCGCCGGTAAAAAAAAGAAAAAATTAATTCAATACATATTTCTATGTTTAATTTAATTTTACATGTGATCTTATGTATTAAAGTTTAGCTTATCACACTAATATTTTGATTTGCTGAGCATGTAAGCGTGAGTAAGTGAATGAGGATATGTACTAGAATGTGTAATATTTATTAATAAATTAAATTGAAGTACGGCTGAAACGATTTGGATGGACCTGGGATGAAAATTACAATATAAAACGTTCCTGTATTTTTTATACAAAGCTGCTAGTCTAGTCTTTGACCACTATCTTGCCTGATGGTAACTGATTATGTGGTTGAAGATGTTGTCCAAGCTCCTAAGAATAGCAGCTGTTTGCTAGACGATAGATTTTCTGCTATGCCAGGCTGTCATCGGCAAAATGCTCTACCTTTAACAACTGCTATCCAAAGACAACAAATGAGACCAACAGCATAACATGCCAGCTCGGAAGCGCTCAATAGGTACTGCCACACGCAGTCACCCATCCAAGTTATCGAAGGCCGCAGCTCTGCCGATGTTTCCAGTGGCCTGTGGAGTGACGTGTCAACCTTTGTGTAGGTGAGCTAACATCAGGAGCATCAAAAATTGTTGAGCGTTTTTCTATTTGATCTATGTTTTTGAATTTTATTGGTTAGAACTTGTTGAGAGGTAATAAATATCAATAGTGATATGATTTTTTATAAATCCAAAATGGCAGACTGAAGATGGCGGTCATGGACAGTAGTAGGGGAGAATTGGGGGTTCTGCATCTGCATCGCTCTCGCTACGCTCGAGCTCGCGATGCATGACCCCCAATTCTCTCGATTATCTGCTATCCAATCCACATCAAACATACGATTAATAAGTAGTATTGTAATTACAAGGGAACCGACAACTTGTTTGCGCACGGATCATGTGTCAGATGTTTTTATTCTCTATAATCGTCTCGTTAGCGCATTTTACAACATGTATTATGTTCGCTCACTATATTCGTCGCACTGAATTAAAAAAAGCGAGGTTCCCTCTAGCTTATAAACCGCTATCGTTTTATCTGGTCAGTCTGCATTTGTTAATCTGAGCAGTTCATTTTATTTTAGACCGTTCAAGACAGATCAGTTCAGAACATAATACTTTGTCTGTCTAGTGAAACAGATGCGACCGACACATTTATAAGGCATAGGTATATAGTATCCCGATTTAAGTGTGGGTTATACAGCCGTGGTATGTTACCTAGAGTACGTACGAGTACGTATAAAGTGGGGACTTTTTATGATTATTACATTTTATTATTTTGTACTCATGTCAATGATATGTGCAGTCCTATGTACCTAGGCTATCAAGTCAGCCTATATTTGGATTTTCTAGCGTACGTGATTCAACGATATTTTTTTCGTCATATTTTTTTATCAAAGATACGATTAGTCAGACTGTCATGTTGACGTAGTTGGTAAGTTCTTGTCTTCTATGTTGCGGGTACTAGGTTTGATTCCCGACAGTAGCATAAATCTCCTCATCAAGGAAAATATGCACTTCTGGTTCTGGGTGTCATTGTGTGTGTGTGTGTGAAGAAGTGAATGTTTCTAGCACCTAAGATACAAGTCTATGAATTTAGTGTGGGCTATGAGTTTAAAAGTTTTTGTTTTTAGTATTTTCTAAGATATCTATACTTTTCACTATCTATACTATTAAATAGCTTCTTAGCAAACAACAATATTACTGTGATTATATCGATACAAATATTTCTGAAAAGAATTTCTCTTAGCGATAAGACTCCATTGTCACTATCCATAGGTTACTTTACGGGCTTTTGGTTCTTTTGATGTTTTGTAGTAATCATCTTGTATAGAAAATAAAAAAAGTTAAAAAAGAGATTGATTATAATGAATAAATAAATAAATGACGGCCTATGGTTCAAAGATACAACCTTCGTTTCATGATTTTACATAATTAAAATTATAATATACGTTTTGGTTAAAATTTAACGTAGGTACCTACATATTAATGTCTAATAAAAATACTAAATAGGTAACAGTAGTGATCAGAACATTATGTGATTTTTAAATATTTACTTAAGTAGCAATACATTTTTAGTATCGTCAAAAAATACAAATCGACTTATTGATGTTTGTTTCGCTACTAATATCTAAAAGATTTAGTTATAAGGATTTTCATAAAAAGCATTGTTTTATTCGAGAGGTTCTCTCATTACTGGTGATCAATTGAAATATGTTGTTTACCAGTTAAGTGAGATCTGTAATTTAAAAGACTCGTAATTGGTATAAGTACCTGCCACTTCCTTATAGGATTTTTGTCTCCAGTTGCTCGAGAATGTGCAGCAGTCATCGCTTTACATCCCTTGACGACAGCATAAAGTCTCATTCAGATTTGTTTATCGGTTGACAAGATGAAATGAACTTTGTTTACAAGATCGTTAAGGTATACAATCGTTAAAACTTTAACCTTTCTGTTTTTTTATTTTTGTACGTTTTAGTCAAGATTCGACTTGTGAATGCATCTTTATAAAATGAGATTATAAATAGGACTGATTTGGTGCATCTACATTTAAAAGCGGATATTCAGTGGTGGGCGACGACGCTCCAGCATCCAAAAAAAGTGCAGTTATTTACATATTCGGAACTTCAAGGAACCTAACTATGTAAGTAAGTGACCTTAAAGTATTTATTGTTAGTATGAATGAATTATTAGTGAGTGCAAATTGCCTTATAACTTCGGTGAAAAAAATTAGATGCCATGCTGGCGTAGTTGTTAAGTAATTGCCTTCTACACCGGGAGTTTCGGGTTCGATTCCTGACAGAAGCTCAATTTACTTCCCCAAGGGAAATTTGTATTTCTGGTTCAAGGTGAGATTATGAGTGAAGTGAATGTTTCTGGCACCCGCTATACAAGTCATTGAACTAAGTGTGGACTGTGAGTGTGAGGATGTAAACGTATAAAGTGTAATGTGACTTAGGTACCTGTGTTGATCGGCAAACTAACTTGTGTTAACTCATGGATTTTTTATTTATAAAGCATTTTGCTATGCTAGGCTAAAACAATGTTCAGAAACAATGTTGTGTTAACTCGTTGCGAAGTTATCTTCTATTATAATTATTTTAAATTATTGCTTTCAGGCCGGGCTGGTCGCAAAATCCTTTCTGGGCCGATGAGATTGATGTATCGGACGACGAAACACCGGCGGGGTCCGAGCCTGTAGCACCTCCACCTACACCACAACCTCCTGCAAAAAAGGTGGCTCAAGAAAAGAAGAAAGACGGAGGCGCATCAAAGAAACGGACGGCTAGCAGCGGCGCTGGGTCTTCATCGAGAAAGAAAAAACTGCCAGCGGCGGTGTCAACAGAACTGTTGACGACATCCCATTTCTTTGGCTCGGACACGGATGACGTAGAATTACCTCTGGCGCAGCCCTCGATTACACAGGTAATGAAAAAATATTATTCGCTCGTTTACTTATTTTTATGGGTGTGATACTCAGTGTGTGTGTGTGTGATGATTGTTTACGGCACCATGGCCCTCTTAGGCAGGGTATTTTTTTAGTTACGATGGTGGATAAGCGTTGTTTAATGCAGGCTAGATTATTTTTGTAAACATTTATGTAACTTACTTTTGTTACAGCAGTTATATCAATAAACTGTTACGTATGAAGGTCACTTATTATTTGTTTGATTTTTTTTCAGGAGATCGGAGAAAGCAGCAAGGTGAAACCAGCGCGTGCGGCTACATTGCGGAGCTTCTTTTCACAGCGCGGAACGAGCGGGTATACAACACAACGAGATCTCACACGTGGCGGGGAGTATTACGTCGAGTTAAGGGTCTATAATTCCCGAGAAGCTGAATGTCAGCCTAGCGAAGAACGTTGGAAAAGAGCCCTGGTTACTTTAAAATTGTGTACTGACACCCAAACACCTGTATGGCGCGCATTGTCAACACTTGTAGAAGCCGGGAAAAATGAATTCAAGGCTATACAGCCAATAATGTATCCCATGAAATTACATTGAACAGTATGTTTTAACAGATTGGTACAATCGCAATTGTTTCATTTTGTCTTTACTTTATTATATTACCTTGATATTTTTATTTCTACCTTATAATAGGTAATTACTTGCATATATACTACTTTTGAATTAGTTAATGTTAGTTTTAGATTTTATGAATAAAATTTGAAATGGTTATTCTTATTTTGTGTCTAATAATTGTTTTATTTACAGCAAAACTAAAAATGAGAAATATTGAAATATTGAAATATTGAAAATTGAAATATTGAAAAATTGAAATATAGAAACTGAAATACTAATTGCAAACATTATAATAATATCTACACAGTAAATTGCAAACTAGGATTACCAAACTATACATTTAAGTATCCCATGATACCGCAATGAACAATATGTTCTAACATACTGACGCAATAATATTCAATTATTTCACTTTTATCTAACTATCTTTACTTAACTGTTATCTTTATTTTATTTATACCTTATAATAGGAAAGCATTTACAATACTTTTTAATCAACAAATGTAAGTTTTATTTTCATGAATAAAATTTTAACTGGTTATTATTATGTTATGTCTAATGATTGTTTTATTTACAGCAAAACTATAAATGAGAAATATTGGAATATTGAAATATTGGAATATTGAAAAATTTAAATATAGAAACTGAAATACTGAAATATACTACTGAAAACTAATTGCAAACAGTAAAATTAAATCTCAGATTACGAAACTATGCATTTATATTATTACCGACATCTAGGCAGGTTAATCGCTTCATATCAATTCATGCAACTATTATATTAAGTAAATACCTCAAATATTTACCTATATTTTTTAATATTTTTTATCAGTTCAAGTTTGTTATCAAGTATACCTACTAAGGAACAAGTGAGGCAAAATGGTATATTGTAGAGAGTGTAATATTGAGGTGTCTCGTATCTCGTCGCATTATAAAAGTAGTATTCATAAATCAAACTGTTTGATCAACTCTGAGTTCCCAGATGTGCAGATTATAGCTAGTGCATTTAAATCTAGAATTGTAAGTTATAAAATAAACCCTATTTCGAATAATATGCTGCCTGAGGAATTTTTGAATAAAGCCTCTACTTCAGTTTTACAATTAATAAAAAAATCATTGATCCAACACAATGCATTAAAAGTCAACATGGAATTTTTTGTGTCATATTATTTACCTAAAAATGATGAAAAAGCCCTTAAGTCATTTAATGTGCCATTTGTAAAGATTTTTTACAACTCTGATTTGATATCGTTTTATAAAACATGTGTCCAAAAGCTGATAACGAAATGTTCAGAATTCGAAATGTCGGGGAGTGGTTGGACACTAAATTCTATCAGTCATTTAGAATTAAATATTAATCAATACAATCCATTACGGGCGGGCTCATACGTGAAATTGCCGCGAGAAATTCAAAACACCAAATCATGTTTAAACATTCAAAACAAAGATGATCGATGTTTCTTATGGAGCATAATTGCGCATATGTATCCAGCAAAAAATAATCCAAATAGAGTGTCGTCATATCCACATTATAAACATATTCTGAACACTTCAGGAATGACTTTTCCTTTGAGTTTAAATGATATTAAAATATTCGAAAAGATAAATCCTTTAATTTCGGTAAATGTGTACGGTTTGGATAAAAACAATATAGTATCTGGTCCCCTCTACAAAACAAAACATCGTAAGTTGACGCATATTAGCCTGCTCCTCATTGAGATAAACGGGAAAAACCATTTCTGTTTGATAAAAGATTTCGGAAAGCTTGTACATAGACAACTTACACAACATAAATGCAGAATTTTTTTGTGTGACGAATGTTTTATTTATTTTCCATCGCAAGAAAAACTGGTAAATCACGATTGCGCTAGAGTAAAAACAATTCTGCCTCAACCAGGTAGTAAGTTATTATTTTCGCATGTTGAACGAACTCGTAGAATTCCTTTCGTAATATATGGTGATTTTGAAAGTTTGCTTAAAGAATATTCGGATAAAAGCAAATCACAACATGTTGAGAACGTGCAAATACATCAAGCGACTTGCTTTGCTTATTACATATGCTGTGAGTCTAAACCGAGTCTAAACAAATTTGTGTCTTATCGGGGCCCAAATTGTGTAAAAAAATTTATTGAAGCTCTAACTAATGATGTAATGGAATTATATCAAATTATATCAATTAAACATGAAATGATGCCGCTAACTGAAAATGAGCTGGCATCGTTTAAACATGCTACCATCTGTCACTTGTGTAAAAAGGAATTTGTAGCTGATGACGTAAAATGCGCAGACCACGATCATTTTGATTCAGCTTATTTAGGTCCGAGTCACGTGGGATGTAATTTGAATGCTAGGACATGTAAATTTATTCCAATCATATTCCACAATCTTTCCGGATATGACTGTCATTTATTTATTACCGAGCTATCTGCGATCATAGGACGTATTAATCTTATTTCAAAAACAAAGGAAAAATACATATCAATCACAAAGTTTATACCAATTGATTCCATCAATGCCGCTCAGTTGAAATTTATTGATTCGTTCAATTTTCTTAGTTGCGGCTTGGATAAGTTAGTAAAAACACTGCAGAAAAGTGACTTTAAAAATTTAAAAAAATATTATCCTGATAGTAAATCGTTTGATTTATTGTGTCAAAAAGGAGTATATTGCTATGATTATTTGAATTCGATGGAACGCTATAATGAACCAAATCTTCCTGACAAGAGTAGTTTTTTTAATAGGCTTTCTTCTGAAGATATATCAGATAAAGATTACGAACATGCGCAAACTATTTGGAATGAATTTAACATAAAAGATTTAGGGGAGTACACCGATTTATATTTAAAATGCGATGTATTATTATTATGTGACGTTTTTGAAAAATTCAGAACAATGAGCTTGACTTACTACAACTTAGATCCTTGTCATTATGTATCATCACCTTCATTAAGTTGGGATGCCATGTTATTGTTTACAAAAGTTGAGCTTGATTTAATTTCCGATGTTGAAATGTATCAAATGCTTGAAAAAGGCATTAGAGGAGGTTTAGCACAATGTTCTCTCAGAAATGCTAAAGCAAATAATAAATATTTGTCTAATTACAATAAATACGAGCCCAATTCTTATCTAATGTACCTCGATTGTGTAAATCTTTATGGATATACGATGATGAAATGTCTTCCTACCAATAATTTTTCCTTTCTAAATGAAGACGAAATTAAAACCCTTAACAACATTGAATCGATACCAGATAGTAACAATCGCGGATACATACTTGAAGTGGACCTTGAATATCCTCCACAAATACATGATCATCATTCTGATTTACCATTCGCGCCAGAAAAATGTATTCCGCCTAATGGAAAATCTCAAAAGCTAATAGCAAACCTACATAATAAATATAAATATGTCATACATTATACTCATTTAAAAGAATGTTTGAGAAACGGACTTGTACTATTAAAAATACACAGAGTATTGGCTTTCGATCAGAAACAATTTCTAAAACCTTACATTGAATTAAACACATTGTTGCGACAAAATGCAACTTCCGAATTTGAAAGGGATTTTTTTAAAAAACAGAATAACTCTATATTTGGTAAAACGATAGAAAACAAAAGAAATCAAGTTGATGTAAAACTAGTTAATGTATGGAAAGATTGTTCTAACAGAACTAATAAAATTTGCGGCGCTGAAAAATATATAAGTGCGCCAAATTTTATGAATCTCTCGATTTTTACAGAAAATTTGGTAGCTATTCAAATGCAGCCAACACAAATCAATCTAGACCGACCAATATATATTGGCTTTACTGTTCTAGAACTCGCGAAGAGACATTTATATAGATTCCATTACGCGATTATGAAAAAAATGTATGGAGAAAATATATGCCTTTGCTACACAGATACTGATAGTCTTTTATATTTGATAAGGACTGATGATTTCTACAAGGATATGAAACTTAACCTACAATACTTTGACACTAGTAATTTTAAAGAAGATAATGTATATGGTATACCTCATGTTAATATTAAACAACCTGGATATTTTAAAGATGAAATGGCTGGTGAGTTAATTACAGAATTCACAGGACTTCGCGCAAAACTTTATTGCATAAATACTGAAACATCTTCACTTAAGAAAGCCAAAGGCACAAAAAAATGTGTAACGAGGAAACTTGACATGGCAAAATATAAACGATGTTTGTTTAGGAATATTGATTTTAGAGATAGTATGTACATTATTAAATCAATTAATCATAAAATATTTACTCAGAGGTTGAATAAATTGATTTTAAATAAATCAGATGATAAGAGACAGATCACGAAAGATATAGTAAAAACTGTACCTTGGGGACATTACAGCAATATATTATAATAATATTGTATTATATTAGAAATATATCATAATAATAAAAGTGACATTTAAAAGCAACATTGAACTGTAAATAATGACAAAATTATATATCTTGTCAACTGAAAACCGTTTTATTTTGGTAAATGTTTACTATAATTCCTAACATAATAACTATATATATATTTATAAGTAATACATTTGTAAAGTTATATAGTCTGTAAGTCTTGATTTACTGGTAAAAGTTATAATTTGCTATATATAATATATGTGAAATATATATGAAATAAATTGAAATCGCATAAAATATCATTCCTTGCATTTTTCTTAACCTATCCTAATTCCTGTCTGATTTTATAAGATTATTGTTAGTGTTCGACCGAATCCAGATTTACATCGGTCACCGAAATAATGTGTAGGTAAACCCTGCGTAAGCAAGATAAATAAAACAAGTACGTGACTCGTAACTATGTTTATTAGGTTATATATTCAATAATATTACAATAAAATAAAATATCAATAAATACAATTAGATAGATTTATAAAGGTTCTGGGACACATAACTTTTTTGTCATCTTACTTATTAAATCTTGCGTTGCGTCTAAAATGTTATCATATTTATCCTCAACTACATACTGCACACTTACACAACAATCATCACTTGCTAGGGTGTTAATTTCACTGATTTCAATTTTTATTAAGTGATGTCCTTTTCCTGGTATTTTTCTGACAACGAATGATGAATCTGGTGATATTTTTTTCTTAAAACTTAACTTTCCTTTCTTATGAATTGTTTTGAATGATTTATTTTTTGTATTGGTTTCTTTATTTTCTCGAACAATATCTCTATCGTGTTCATGACTGTTCCAGATTAAATTCATGTCTTGAGCCTCTTGTAGATAGAAAGGATCAGCGTCAGCAAAAACTATGCTTGTCATTGTTTCTGTAACAAAATAAAATAATACTTATTAAATTAACCTTCATATGAACTACCAATTAGTTTTAACTGATATTATTAGTAAAAAGTTAAAATAAACACTTACCAAAATCAGGATATATGTAAACCAACAGTGCAATGCAAATTTGTCTGCTATACAGTGGAGCTGGTGCAACAATGAATTAATAAGTATTACAAAAATAATAACTAAAATATAACTAGGTACTTACCTTTTTTGGTAATAGATCACGTGGACAAAGGTTGTTTTTAAAAGCTAAATTTCTTGGAAAGCAAACATTAGAACCGCTAACATTCGATCAATAGAAATGGACATTGTAATGATTTATCTATTTAATATAAATACCCTATACAGTATTGTCAGATATCATTATGAGGTTGATAAAGCAACCCACAACTTTAGAAATTAACAACATAGAAGTAAAATCACATTCCGGAATTAACAGACATAGCGTATTACTTCCCAATACGATTCGCTGTCTAATTTGCGGTCCATCTAATTGTGGAAAGACCAATGTAATGATAGGCTTATTATTACATAAAAACGGCTTAAAATTTAAGAATGTTTATCTGTATTCAAAAACCACATTTCAACCAAAATACTGCTTTTTAAATGAAATCTTGAATCAAATTCCAGATATAAAATTTAACATATTTAATGATAACAAAGACGTTATTGACCCGGATATTGCTTTACCAAATTCTGTTTTTATTTTTGACGATGTGGCATGCGAGAATCAGACAAATATACGTAACTATTTTTCAATGGGACGGCATAAAAATATAGATTGCTTTTACTTGTCCCAAACTTATTCGAAAATACCAAAACAATTAATACGAGATAATGCAAACTTTTTAATAATTTTTAAACAGGATGATATAAATTTAAAACATATTTATAATGAACATGTTAATTCAGACATTGATTGGTCCAAATTTAAAAACATATGTTTAAAAACATGGACTTATCCGCACTCATTCTTAATTATAGATAAATATAGTGAATTAAATAATGGTAGATACAGAAGTGGATTTGATACATTTATTAAGTTCGATTGATTTCATTTAAATACAAGTCATAACTACTAAAGTCATCATTTCTTATAATTTAATGGATGTGGTAACATCGTTATAAAACATGGAAAAAAAATGGAAACACCAAATACTCGCCTCAGTTAAAACAATTAAAAACAAAATAAAACAAATAAAGGATGAAGAAGACAACACAAACTTAAATTTAAATAAAATATTTAAACCTCTCACTGATCCTCTTAATAAAATGGCTGAATCTAATTCATATAAAAGTGATATTAAATGCACTTTTGATACAAATGATTCATCACTGTGTAATTATTCCAACGGTTCACCCGACGACAAATTTCAAAGCTATAACTCTGCTAAAAGTGAAAATACATTAACCGATAGTGAATCAGAAAAACAAATACATTCAACGCCATTTAAAAATGAAAAAAAAGTAACCAATTTAGACACTCCCCTTCTATCAATATTAGAAAAACAAAATTTGCTTGATGAAAATAATACATTAAATGTACCATTTGGAGTACGGGATGAAAACAAGCAATTATTCATGGGAAACATACCAATCTCTTTTAAGGTTTTTGGTAAAACTTCTAGCGACAATGAAATTTCTTTAATGACCCTTGGAAATATAAACTACGAAATGACACCTGGTATTAAGGAACTTTTATTTAAAAAAAAGCCGGATTTAAATTTGGTAACAGAGAGAGATAAAATAGTTTATAAAGATATGTTACACAATACTAATGCTCACAAAAGAGATTTTAATCGTTTAGGCCAAATAAGAGGAGACAAAAGCATGAAGTACTGCCAAATTATAAAACCCTTATTTTTTGATCGAGATGAAGTGGAAAACAAAGCTATCAAGCGTGGAACTGGAGTTAAATCCCCAAGTTTTAAAAAAACCTATAAATCAAATACAGATTTTATTTATTGGGACGATCCTAATGAATTAATTGAAAGACTTATGCTTTTGGTGGCATCTAGAGATGCTGGTAACAGTAATCATGACAATGAAATTATTTCAATCATAGAAGAGTTAAAAGAAGCTGGTATAATTAAAGAATAAAATGACTAAGCGTTGCGAATATTTGTTTAGTCTTTAAGAATCATTCAAACATGAATGTCAACAAATTCGGCCATCACCTATATAAAAAACAGAAAAAAGATTATATAATCCAAAGCGAATGTTCTATAAAACAATCTAGTGATGGAAATTTAAACGCCCAAAATAAGATCCTTAAAAATTTGGAACATCCAATTGATCTGAATGACAGCGCAACCAAAGAATATGTTGATAAATCTCTCATTAATATTTTGAATAAAATTTCATCTAACACAAACTTGCTTATTGAATTAAATAATCGAGTTAATAAATTAGAAGTAATATTTAAACATTATAATAAACATGAGCAAAAAAAGTGTGGTAAATGAGATTCATAAATATGCAAGGGTAAATTTTCCTCGAAGACATGTTGTGATGAAAGATATTGATGACCTTTGGCAAGCTGATTTAATAGATATGCAAGCTGTTTCTAAATTTAACGGTGGTCATAATTTTATTTTAGCCGTTATCGATACTTTTTCAAAGTACGCATGGGCATATCCACTGAAAAGTAAAAAAAAAGAAGTTGTCACTCGAGCTTTTCAATCTTTATTACATAAAGGACGAGTGCCTAAACACCTACAAACGGACAGAGGCAATGAGTTCTATAATGACAAATTCAAAAAAATTGTGGATAGTTATAAAATAAATCACTACTCCACTTACTCTACTAAAAAAGCATCTATTGTAGAAAGATTAATCCGAACATTGAAAAATAAGCTCTACAAAGAATTCAGTTTCAGAGGAAACTATATATGGTATGACGAAGTTCTTAATAAAGTGATTGACATATACAACAATACCATTCATAGAACAATTGGTATGTCTCCAGCACAAGTAAAACAAAAAAATAAAGATATATTACTGGAGAGGTTCAAAAAGAATCTTACCTCTATCCCTAAAGAAAAATATAGAAAGAAATTGAATGCCAATGATTATGTGCGCATAAGTAAATATAAAGGCACATTTGAAAAAGGGTATACGCCGAATTGGTCAACAGAAATTTTCAAAATCATCAAAGTGCAAAACACTGACCCAATAACTTATTTATTAGCGGACATGAGGCATCGTCCAATACTAGGTGCATTTTATATACAAGAACTACAAAAAACTCAGCACCCTGATGTTTATCTTGTCGAAAAAGTTTTGAAAAAAAAAGCTAAAAGGTGTTACGTTAAATGGCTCGGGTTCCCTTCCAGTGAAAACAGTTGGATTAACAAAACGAATGTTTTATAAAGATTGATTATACATAATTGTAATTCAGTCTCCATCTGGTTATGACGGAAGATAGTCTTCTGAATAGATTAATCAACAAATTGCCATTTGAACTTCATCTACCAGGATATAATTTCTGTGGACCAGGAACTCGCTTAAAAGAAAGACTGGCTCGTGGGGATAAAGGCATCAATCAGCTGGACGAATATTGCAAACAACACGATATAGCCTACAATAATTCATCTAATTTACATAAACGGCGTAAGGCAGATATAATTTTACTAAAAATGGCGAAGACACGGACTACTTCTGCTAATGCTAGTCCCGGAGAAAAAATAGCAGCTTCATTGGTTAATAAAGCAATGTTGGCCAAAGTTGCTTCTGGTTCTGGAATGAAAAAGAATTTTAAAAGCATTGTATCTCACACTAAAAAGCAGATTCGTAAAATGAAACCAAAATGTAAAAAAATGGCAATAGAACTGGCATTTGCTGCAGCAAAAGATTTAACGAAAGATTTACCTATTAAACTACCACGAATTATTCCTTTACCAAAATCAGGAGGTGTTCTTCCTTTAATACCTATTTTTGCGGGATTATCAGCTGCTGGAAGTCTGGCTGGTGGAGTATCCGGAATCCTTAAAACGTACAACGAATACAAAGCTGCAAAAAAACGTCTTTCGGAGTTAAAGAGACATCATGATAAATTGGAAGGTTTAACTATAGGCAAAGGGCTATGCATTAAACCATATAAAAAAGGTTTTGGATTATACTTATCTAAAAAAAAAAAAAACTAAATCAACGGTTGCCTAGTCGGGCTCTTACAAATATAGATTTATTGAAATATTGTAATAATATTCCTTACTTTAGAGGTGTTTTTATGAGAGATAATTTACCTAAAAGACCATATCCTATTGAGTGTGGTGTCGTCAATTTAGATAGCTCAATAAATCCTGGAACTCATTGGGTAGCCTATGTGAAAATTGACGATTACATTGAATATTTTGATAGCTATGGGAACTTGAGGCCGCCTAAGGAATTTATAAAATATATGATGAAGGGAAACATTCTATATAACTATAATAATCATCAAAAAAATAATACGTATAACTGCGGTCATTTATGCCTTAAATTTTTAGAACAGTTTTGGTGTAATACAAACAAATAAATAGTGGATGTGTTTTATGTTTTCTCCAGTTTAGTATAAATTGTAGAACAGTCTACGACTATGTCTATCTCATTAAGTTTTTCTGGAAAGAAATCTATATTAGAAACCACTTTTCATCCACCTCTATCTTTAAATCATAGCTATGAGTGCGGATTATTATATTTCTCTGTTTTCAATGTTATACCAAATATATCAGATGTTAACAATATATTTAGTTACGGTGAAAAAAATAAAAGATTAAAAATTCCAAATGGAAATTATGATTTACAAGACATTGCCGACTATTTAAATAGCAAATTGGATGACTGTGAACTCAATATTGAATCCAATTCAAATACTGCAAAATGTTCTCTTTTTTGCACAAAACCTGTTAATTTCCAAGTAATAAATAGTATGGGAAACATGTTAGGTTTTCGAAAAGAAATACTAGAAGCTAATAAATGGCATGTATCAGAGAATCCAGTGAACATTCTTCCAACAACAGTCATAAGGATCGAATGTGATTTAATACACGGCTCGTACATTAATGGTTTATCTTCCCACATTATTTATGAATTTGTACCAAACGTTCCTCCAAGCTTTCGGTTTATTGAAAAACCTAAAAATATTATATATTTTCCCGTAAAAGACAACAACATATCATCAATTACAGTAAAAGTTGTTGATCAAGAAGGCAATCTCATTGATTTCGGTGCAGAAGAAATTCAGATGAGCCTTCATCTACGCAAGCAGAAATGATTGTATTTGGTCAAAACACAAAAAAATATAATATTATATCACCAAAACCAAAATTAAAAAACGGTATTATCAGCTATGCTTTCAAAAGGCATAGACGTATCAGAAATCCCAAAGTAAAAAAAATAACAAAAAAGAATAAAGATTTTTTACGAGCTCTGGGTTTCAAAATATGAATATTCTCGATATTGATAATTCACCACATTTCGACAACTCTATTGAGAGTTACGAAATACATACATATAATCCATACAATAACAGTTTTAAAGCCAATGATGAAATACGCATATCTATCCAACAACAAGACATATATGTACTACCATCTGCCAGCTCTATTTACATCGAAGGACGTGCTACGGTAACTGGAAAAGATGCTGCAGGCCATCCTACTAAAAAACCTGTCAATTTTACTAATAATCCAATATCATATCTGTTTCAAGACATTCGATATGAAATAAATGGCGTAGAAATAGATCGTATCAGGAACTCTGGAATTTCTTCTACTATAAAATCATATATTTCTATGAATTACGGTGAGAGCAAAGTTGCTGCTGTATGGGGTTGGAATATAAATGGTCAAAATTCCAAAGATGATTTCTTTAGTGTTGTTATACCACTTAATAAAATGTTAGGGTTTGCTGAAGATTATAATAGAATAATTTTAAACTGCAAACATGAACTGGTACTTAATAGAAGCAGCACTAACTATAACAGTGTTATTATTGATAAAGATGACAGTATTGAAATAGATATACTGAGAGTTCAATGGCGCGTACCACATGTGAAAGTTTCTGACCGAGAAAGGCTTTCATTACTTAAATTTCTAGAAAAAGATAAACCTATACAAATGGCTTTTAGAAATTGGGACTTATATGAATATCCTTTGTTGCCAAGAACCACAAAGCATTCATGGTCTGTAAAAACGGCTTCTCAATTAGAAAAGCCTCGATATGTTATATTTGGTTTACAAACTAATAGAAAAAATAACAAAACTAAAGATAGTTCTACATTTGATCACTGTAATTTGACTAACGTTACATTATTTTTAAATTCCCAATATTATCCTTATGATTCACTAAACATAAAGTTCGATGAAAATAAGTATAATATATTATACGAATTATATGCCAAATTCCGTCAGTCTTATTACAACCTCCCAGCTGATCCGTTGTTAAACATTAACGAATTTAAAGAGAAAGCTCCTTTGTTTATAATAGACTGTTCACGACAAAATGAAAATTTAAAATCAGGACCAGTGGATGTACGTTTAGAAATTGAAAGTGCCCAAGAAATTCCAAATAATACAGCAGCCTATTGCCTTATTGTGAACGACCGGCTTGTTGAATACAAACCACTAAGTAATATTGTACGTAAACTAACATGAATGCAATTGTAGACGTACAAGGTTTCAAAACTGATTCTAATGAATTCATTGTAAAAGAAATAGCACTACAATTTGATAAACAAATAATAAATCTTGTATTTAAGCCACCCTTCCCGTTTTATGACTTAACAAAAACAGAAAAAAGACAAGTATGCTGGATTGAAAGAAATAGACACATTTATTGGAAAGAAGGACTTATACCGTATAATTATCATAAGATTTATATTGCAGAAATTTTAAGGAACTGTAAAATATATGTCAAAGGTTCAGAAAAAGTTAGATGGCTAAGGAAAATATTAGAACAAGATAATATAATGTATGACGGAATTAGTAAGTGTATTTTCGATCTAGAGGATTATGGTTGCCCTAGTTTACTAAGTTTGTATAGAAAGTATATTTCATGTTCCGATGTTTATTGTTGTGTATATCATACTTCATACTGTGCTCTAAGAAATGTAATTTGTCTTCAGAAATGGAATGTAGAAAATAAATGTTTTTAAAATTACCTATCTTTTTAATAAAATCCTATCCTATTTAATTTTAAAAAATAACCGTTCGGATTAAAAATAACTAGGGGTGCCTAATGCATAAGCACTCTTAGAATCCTTAAATCTTGTAAAGTTACAATAAGGATGGACGATTGTGCAAACAGCTCGATCCGAACTTAGCCCATTGATATCAAGAAGAATGCCAGTTGTGATCTATATAACGGAGAGAATTGGGGGTCATGCATCGCGAGCTCGAGCGAAGCGAGAGCGATGCAGATGCAGAACCCCCAATTCTCCCCTACTGACAGTGATTCGAATCAGCAGTTTTGTGGTGTTCTTCTAACTAGCTATAGAGAGTGTAGTAGGGGGATGTAATAGAAATATAAAGAGTTCAGGTATTCACTTATAATGTCTGGTCACAAATTATTGTTATAACGTACAATGGCGTATATTATCTAGGTATTCTACTGGTAAGAAACACCACTGATACGTGGGTTTGCGGGCGAGGCGAGGTGACGACTAAAATCACTCCACTCTGTATGCAATGATGCAATCTGGGTCACCACAAGCAGTATTCGAGGCAGTAAAAGGTGTAATTGTACCTGACATAACTTTGAAGTTTGTTGATAACAGAATTTTCGGGTTGTTAGATTTGTGACCTGATCGACTCTTTCATGAATTAATAGGAACACTGATCACGCGGGTCGGGATAAGGATAGTCGAAACTTATTCAAGTACGTATTATACAGGGTTATTGGAAAAATGCTAACCTCTTCCTTCTGCTAGTCCTAACAAACACTTTAATAAATATTTTTTGTTCTAAATTTTTTTATATACTTATATATATTTTTTGTGCTTTTTTGTGTGTTTTTGACCGAATTAGTACGAGGACCACCTGATGTTAAAAGTCTCTAGTGCCTGTAATATATAATTTCATACTCTTTGTTACTTTGCTCGATGTAAATATTCAAAACTCTATTCAAAAGCTCCGCGTGGTCCAGTATTGCCGCGGTAGGTGCTCTTGGTTCGGAGTTGTGTGCGTACTCCCAGCGGCAACATGTTGAAATACATGATTTGAGCTTAGCAGATATTTAGTGTATGAAGTGGTGTAAATGTGTATGGTAGTTTTAAATTTGTGTATCCAGCCATTCATAAGACACTTGCGAAAAACACTTCCCGCTGGGAGAACATTCTCCCAGCGGAACGTTTTCTACAAAACGGCCGCACGAAGAAAAGAAGTATACCAATAATTAGAGTATACCGAGAGGTAAATGTGTGTGTTTAAATGAGATATTGTAAGCTACTAAAGGGCACATATTGACATGAAAATTTAGTCTCGAAGACATCTATTTTAAGCACTAGAACCTAAAAACCTTATTTTTTGTATAATTTTTTTTCGTCTAAATTGTAATGTTTTTTTGAATTCTGTTTTCACAAACATTACACACAAATTCATAGAGACCTGTGTAAAAATAATCATAATTGTGCGATTAACCGTTTAGGATATCCAGCAAACAGCCCAACGTTCCCCCAGCGGCATCTTGTATATCTTCAGAGTCTTACGACACACAAATTTCATTTAAACACACACATTTATCTCTCGGTATACTCTAATTATTGGTATACTTCTTTTCTTCGTGCGGCCGTTTTGTAGAAAACGTTCCGCTGGGAGAATGTTCTCCCAGCGGGAAGTGTTTTTCGCAAGTATCTTATGAATGGCTGGACACATAAATTTAAAACTACCATACACATTTACACCAGTTCATACACTAAATATCTGCTAAGCTCAAATCATGTATTTCAACATGTTGCCGCAGGGAGTACGCACACTTCGGAGTTGGCATTAAAACACAAAAACAAAATTGTTATATATTTTTGACCTACAACGGCCATAATAAAACAACCAATAGGTCCTACAGAATACGGTGTTTCAATGTCAAAGATGATATTTTATAGCAATAATAGATCTCTCTCTCATCTTTTTCTGATATGTACATACGGAGCGTATTTGTTCCATACATAATATGTGTTAATTCCAAAGAAAAGACTACATGACTCTGATCACATCTCGGTGAACACAGTCCTTTCCTCTAGAAGATGCTAAACAGTATTCCTTACATTCTAGTCAGTGAATTAGCAAACGGCGTACTTATAAGACAAGTTAAGTCGTAACATTGCTTTTCAGACAATTTCTTGTTTTTTTTTATTTTTTTATTTTTCATATATACTTAGTGATTATTAAGGCGAATGATAATTTATTTTGTGTTTCTAGGCTGATTTCAAAACATATTTAACTATTCATTTTACTTTGTAATCACACAAAGAACAATAATAAAACGTGCATTTTTTTCATTACATCTAAACTTACACAAACATGTTTCTCGCTGCCAAAACTTGGTGTACCTACATTCACTTTAAAGTAAATTTAATTACATGATGGTAAGTGATGATGTGGTCGAAGATGCTAACAGGCTTAACCTTTTTACCCAGATTTTCTATTTGAGCTTCACTGCATGGTAATAGGTCCATTTGGTGAATGCCCGCCTGGCTAGCGACCACCCTCAAATAGAAAATCTGTTGCCAAGCACCTAACGATGCGCAGCTGTCCTTGAGAGCCAGTAATTTAAGGTTAAGCCTGTTAACACCTTCGACCACATTATCTATTATTAGGTGAGATTGTGGTCACAGGCTTACCTTTTAGGAATAATAATAAAAAAATACTGCATTCTCCCAAATCTCGAGCCCTAAAAACTAGTAGCTTTAGCATTTGATGGAAAAATCCAGAATTCGTTAAATAGGTATATTATATAATTTCAAATTGCCGAGATTTACTATAACAAAAACGTTTTGTAAACCACGTAGTTGTAGTAGGATATCACTGAAGTGATGTGAATGTATGCGAGTTAACACGATAATAAGTCACAGTGGACGAAATCACGGGTAACAGTTAGTCTATAGTAAAATGCTGAGAAGGAAGACTTCCGGTCATTAATTCTTTGAACTTGCCTTTCTGCAAATAGGCACTTTCAAGTAAAGAAACATTTTGTTTCAGGCAAAGTATCTTGGAAACTTTGCAATTACCATGTTTCTTAAGAAATTTTCTGTTTTGATATTTAGTTCAAGTATCTATTTGAACTAAGTTCTAAGAGGTACTTGAACTTGTTAATGTTTAAATGAGAGGCGCTACCGTCTAATGAAAATAATTAACGGTAAGACTTTTTTGATTAAGGATAATGGAGTTCGGTAACTCAACAACAATGTTTTGTCTTATCTCTATATTTTCTATCAAAAAGTTTTTTTTTTTTTTTTTTATTGTTGATAGGTAAGCCTTTTGACCACAATCTCACCTGATGGTAAGTGATGATGTGGTCGAAGGTGTTAACAGGCTCAACCTAGAATTACTGGCTCTCAAGGACAGCTGCCGGAACACACCGTTAGGTGCTTGGCGACAGATTTTCCACTTGAGGGTGGTCGCTAGCCAGACGGGCATTCGCAAAAATGCCCTTCCACCATTCGGTGAAGCTCAAGCCCGCGCGGCGAGATTCGAACCATGGACCTGCTGCGCGGCAGTCCATAGCCAAAGCCACTGAGCTATCACTGCTTCAAAAAGTTTAATTGCTATCTTGCGTTTCGGTTTTATACTTACAGTTATTTTTCTTCATATAACCTTTATAAGTAATCTAAATATATGCAGTGTTAGCAATTATAATCTCATTTTGTGTTTTCATCTTTGTCATAATTTATAGAATTTTTGTTTTGATTTAATAAATATTATTATTCACAGTGGCATACTCGAATGTATTGCTGCCTGACAGTGCTAAGCTAAATCGTTCATGTACTTTTGAATGCGGTATTGACCATACTAATATAATCCAAAGGGGTATTAATCTGAGGGAATATTGTAATTGTAATGTGCAAACATTAGATACATTACATTACAAACCTTAGAATTTGTTTAAAACTGCCGCCACATCGATATATTATGTCGATGCGAGTTAGGATTCATAACGTATTTTACTACCGCCATCTATTGTAACACTTATAAACTAGGTGGAGCGTAACTATGGTTCATTTAGAAGTAAGGTATACAAAGTACAAACACGATAAAATGTTTGCTAATTAGTTCAACAACTGTATTAAAATTATTACAATAATAAAATTGGGTGCTTCAGGGAATACCACAGTTTGATACAATCAGTCTAGTTATGTAAGATAAACTGTAATTTATGTGTATAAATTAAAAAGATTGTCTTTTTTTTTGGTTAACATGTGTATTTCAAAGCATGCATAGTTTTTTTCATACTACCCGCAACGAGCCGCGAATAATGCTTCGCTTCACCGCGGCAAATCAGTACCATCGTTGGACCGTGCCCCGCGCCATACACCACGACGGTGGCGCATTCTTCATTTAAAATAAGTGCATATATTGCCGCATCACCGCACCGTGTTATCTTCAATTACCTATTAGAACTGTTTTACTGTTACTACGTGATAATTTGTGACGTGCGTGGAAAGTGACCGCACCGCGGCCTCTGAAATGGAGACTCCGACTACGGGAGATGGTGGAGAAAGCTATGGTATGTACATACATTTTAGTAGCCTCAAGCCAGAACCTCCTTTGCGTTTGGGAAACTCTATGCATAGGAACCCCTGCTCAAGGCTCCAATAAACCTACTTACCATAAACAACTATAGAACAGGGGGTAGGGGCTGGCCCTACCCCGCGCGGTGGGAGTTCCTTATTCTTGGGGACAATTCTTTTATCTAAGAAAACCCACCAAAGATAAAGTTCGTTAGAGTTTTTTTCGGTTTCTTCTAAGCGAGACTAATCAAAACCGAATTATAAATGTTTAATTTTGAAGTATAGGTATCCCAATGATCTCCAAAAGTAGTCAAAATCATCTATTAAAGTCGGTGCTATTATAATTCAAGTTCTATCACATGGTAATGTCATTGACTTAATTTTCTAATGTATGAAGTCGATTTATAGATATCATTTTGTAACATTTTTGACATCATTGAGTAGTTTACACATTGATGTGTTCACCGCTTAATTTACCAAAATAGTAAGAACAGATTTTGGCACACTTTATTATTTCTCGGTAAAATTTATTATAATATTAGCGGCCCGCTCCAGCTTTGCACGGGTCATTACGACTATAAATTGAGATGTAAGCTATCCTATATATCTTTCAATTTGGATCTAATTGCACAAGGTGTGCAATTAGATCCAAATTTAAGTAGTTTAGGAGTTCATCGCGGACAAACAACGTGACACGTAATTTTTATATATAAAGATTATATATTTAACCGAGAGACTATTATAAATTAAAGGAGCTCGCAGACGTAGCTCCGCACTCGCCCTAATGATAAGCATCTTATATGATCGAAACTTGATTCGACGTATTCGATCCCTAACGTAATTGTTTTTGCCGGTTAATTTTTAAAATTTGAGTTTGAGAAACTCGCGAGAATTTTATTTAGAAAAACCCTTTATTATGTTAGCTCATCTATAAAATAACATTTATTTTATTGATGTGGTGTCTTATGGTGAGCAATGAAATGCACGGCGGTTTTTTTGCTATTATTTTTTGGTCTTTTAACTCTAATACTTGATCACTGAAGATGAATATTAATAACGATATCTTAACATTTTGGTTTGATTCAAATTCTTACGGGTGTATCTTAAACCAAATCATCACTTACCATCAAGTTATAGATTGGTAAAAGATCGGCCTATCAGCTTTAAAACAGAATTTAAAAATAATTCGTTATTGTATAAGTTTACCCGTTGTATTTATAAAAAACGTGTATAACTGTGCCATTCCGAAATGAGTGCTGTCCAAGAAGCTCTTAATATCCTATTAACTGTCAGTCACTTTTGTAGTAGTTCGTTACAATCAACGTTGCCTAGTTAATTTGTTTAGAATAAAAATGTGATGTTTACTTCGCCTCTGTAATAAAATAATTATTTATGTTAACAGTGTGTAAAAAGATCAAAGGTACAGGGAGTCTTCGGCCGACACTTTGTTTTTATTGCCTATACTTTGACGATAAAAATATTGCTTAGCTTTGCAATATATTAAAAATATTTATACGCTAATCAGAGGTAAAAGCAATTATAGAATTTTAAGTTAAGTACTCATGAAGTGGTACGAATAATTTCTAGATTGTATATTATAACTACGACTGTTTCTGTGCTTTATTTATAAACTTTTTCTTTAAGGAAAACTTTATATTTTATTTAATAAAATTAGAAAAAACAAAAAAAAAACAGTTTTGTGGTATAATTAGTTTTAATAATTATAAGATAATTATTACGTGATATTCCGCAGTTGAGTGTTGATGAGAACAAAATGTTATTTTTTTTATGTCCGTTGTATAAAAAATTTTATCGGAGTATAGCCAATTTTAATTAAGAGTACTAACTTATTACATTTGAATTGTAACAATCGCATCGGGTTGGATAAGGGTTTTTTTATTGGAATTATGAAGTGACTAGCATTGAGACCCACCTGATGTTAAGCGATAACCTCTCTATAAGTGACAAACTGCACTGCGCTCGTCGCCCTGGGGTATACAGTTGTTATGACTCCTATCTCTGTATTTTTACTGGCTCTCAAGGACTGCGCCCGCTATCCAGACTAAGCTGGCGGTGGGGATCGAACCATGGACCTGCCACACGGCAATACATACATAGTATCGCTCGTATATCATTGTTTAATTATTTTTTCATCTTTTAATATAACTTTTTACTTGTTATGCAAGCAAATACAAAATTACGGCTTACTGTAAAAGTGAGAAAGAGATTATTTTACTAATTATTATGCGACTTCCCTTCGCGCGCCGCCGCCGCCACCGATGAGTATTTTACCACGAAACCAGTGATGGCTCAGTGGCATAAGGTAAAAACTGCCATGGAGCAAGTCCATGGTCCGAATTCCGCCGCGGGCTTGAGCTTTACCGCATGGTGGGAGGGCATTTTGTGTATACCCGCCTGGCTAGCGACCATCAAGTAGAAAATCTGTCGTCAAGCACCTAACAGTGTGTTCCGTCCGACAGCAGTCCTTGAGAGCCAGTGGAATAACAGGCACATGAGTCTTTAACTACTATCTATTTATTTATTTTAGATACACAAAACAAATTACTTTCAATTTTCTTATCTAAAATACAAATGTCATACAAATTTTGACCTGGATTGTAATTCAACATATGTGTATACAGAAAGGTAAGATAAATTCCGAGACGATGTAAAAGAAAGTACCAATCCACAAAACAAACTAATATTTGCAGATTGGCAATCTTAAACTGGCACAATATATAATTAGAACTAATAATAAGACGGATCATCCAGACACAACATGGCTGTGGTGTCTGAAATGATTGGTTTAGGTTGGAGAAGATCTTTTATAGTTATAACATATCTGCTTAGACTAGGATTAAATACATCTAATTCTGGGTTCTTTTTTAATAGGTCATTATATTGTAAGTGTCCAGTGAATAAACTACCTGAAGCCATTCAGATTGTTAATGCTGATCTTGATCGCATAGCTAAATGGAGCAATTCTTTTGGGTTACAAGTAAATCCCATTAAGACACAAACAATAGTTATTGGTAGCTCAAGATTAATGTCAACAATAGACTGGGTATTAATTCCTCAAGTTTTCTTTGGTGGTATTGCTATTCCATTTAGTAGCTCTGTAAAGAATCTTGGAATAACAATGGATCGCTTTAGGAGGTGGGATCAACAGTTACAAATTACCAGTCGCAAGCTATTTGCCGCAGCAGGATCCTTAAAAAGGTTGCGCAACTTTCTTCCAACAGCCACTAAAATTGCATTAGCTCAATCTCTACTACTTCCAATTCTTGACTACGCTGCTATCTCGATCTCACGGAGGAACAGCTAGATAAACTTGAGCGTCTTCAAAATTTTTGTATTAGATCTTGGATCGCTGTAACCCGTTAATGCACACGGACTAACCACCTGCCATTACATACAAAATCAACATTATTTCATATACGAAATAATCGCGATTTTACCAGTGGCTGCGGCTACTGCGGGGAACACCAAGCCAACGATGACCGGTGTGAACTAGAAATAGTTCACACCCATAGTCGCGCCGGGTTACCCCCTTACCGCAATCATGGACCCTAGATCCAGGTCCGAAAAAGGCCCTTTTCAGGGCCAACCCAATAAGGATGTTTCCATGCAGCCGCGCCCTCAAGAGGCGCAAAAAGGTCCTTTTCAGGGCCAACCAGATCGCAGCTCGGCCGAAGCCTCCGCAACAGTGGTGATTCAGTCAAGCCCCGAAGCCGCCGCAGGATCTTCAACTGCCAGCGCCCCGTTGTCACCATTCGGGATACAGCTATCGCCGAAAGGGTTGCATGAGAGTGACCTGCTCATGCTTTCCAATCTTGTTCAGACTGGAGCCCTTTCCGACGGCATGCTGTCCTGGATGGCACTATACCTACGCATAGAGGAAGCTGAAGCCCTAGGAGTTAAGCTCTCTGAAACTGATCGCCTCATCTTAGAGAATGCATCTAAAACTGTACTGAAGCTACCACCGTCCCCGCATGAGATTGTGAGTATGTGGCCTAGAGGCCCGTCTGCCATGGACATAACTGAACCCCAAGAAGGGAGAAAACGCCCAAGAAGCCGCTCCCTTTCTGCGACCCCCCCGGCCGCAAAGAAGGGACAACCCCGGGTGATCCCGGTTAGCCCCGAGCCGGCACTAATGCCAAGACAGGCTAAGAAGCCGGCTCCAACTGAAAAACCGAAGCCCCAGAGGACTAAACCCGCAGCACCCACATTTGCACAAGTAGCAAACAAGACAGAAAAGGATAGCAAGAAGGCCCCACCCCGCGCTACCCCGCAGCCTCCCCTGCCAAGCCAGAGCAGGACAGCACCACCGCAAGAGCGAGATGGCAAGACGCCCGCTCCCTCCCGCAAGCTTCCCCTGCCCCCGCAAGGAAAGACAAGGACGGAAGATGACGTCAGAAGAGAGACGCAAACCGTCCCCGCCCCAGTCGAAGGCAAAGAGAAGGCCATTAGATATCCGCCTCTAATTGTCGAAAAAATAGAAAATTGGACGCACCATTTTAAACAAATCGCTGCCAAATTAGGAAGAACGCCTAATGGAAGACCTTTTGGGCAGGGTATTCGATTCATGCCCAATGATGACAACGAATACCGGGTAATCCAAGCATACCTGACGCAGCTAGAAAAAGAGCAGAACATTAGCTGGTTCAGTTATTCGCTGCCAGCTGAGCGATCATTGAAGGTAGCCATCCGTGGCCTGCCCTGCGATACGCCAATTGATGAAATCACAGAAGCCTTTATAGCACTCGGATATGAACCAGAGTATATTAAAAACATAAAAGGAAGGCAAGGGAGGCCAGGTAGTATCTTCTATGCCCAGTTCAAGAAAACTCCGAACCTACTACCTTCCATATATGACGTCACGGAGCTATTATATATGCCCGGCATAACTATTGTGGCATGGCGTGGCAAACAGGGGCCAGCGCAGTGCCACCGCTGTCAGAAGTTCCGCCATAGCTCACACAACTGCCATAGAGTCCAGGCTTGTGTGCGCTGTGGCGAGGAGCATATTGCAAGCGAATGCCCACGCCCAAGAGAGGAGCCAGCTACTTGTGCGAATTGTCAGGGCACCCACCCAGCCAATTTTAAGTCCTGCCCAGTTTTCAAGAGGGAGATTAGGAACAAAAAGGCAGGCACAATAGCGCTCACAGAGACCAAGAGAGGCATCGCCCCGGTAATTAGTACTACCGTAGAAGAAACCACAGAGGCATCATTAATGGCACCGGCAAACCTGCCCAGACAAGCCGTACCGAAAGCCGTAAAGAAGAAGCCTGCTAAGAAAAAGAAAACACAGACTGTAAAACCAGCCACAGAAACCAAGCCGGCCCAGCCAGAACAAAGCGCAAACCGCCGTGATTCATTGGGCCAGACCATAGAGGTACTAAAAGGCATCCTAGAAGCAGTCCAGGGCGGCACCGACCCTGAAACAGCCACACTCCAAGGCCTTATGAGCATACTAACACCTCATAATGGATCACGGCCTTAGAGTGGTTCACTGGAATGCCCAAACGCTCACGGGGAAGAGAAGACTGCTGACCCTCTTCCTCCGTGAGCACAATATTGATATAATTTTGGTCAGTGAGACGCAGCTGAAAGCAAGTACTAAGTTCCGGATACCTAACTACCATACCTACAGAAAGGATGAAGTTAACTCAAGAGGCGGTGCATACCGTGGACTCGCGGTCATAGTGCATCGCAAAATCATCCATCGACTGCTGCCCGTGGAGGAACTGAATTCTATGCAAGCCCTGGGTGTGCTTGTCAACATAAACGGTCAGAACCACCGCATCTTCGCAGTATATCGGCCCCCTGGCAACAGAATGAATACTGCTGACATTAAGAAACTGCTAAACTCAAATGAGCCCACACTGATAGCAGGAGATATGAATGCCAAGCACACCCATTGGAACTCGACGCACATCGACACCCACGGGAGAGTGCTATTCCAAGACGCCTGCGCGAATGGATATGACGTCATCGGCCCAGACGAACCAACGCACTATGACCCGAGGGGCTACGGACATGTCATAGATCTATGCATCCTTAAAAACGTCAGAACACCGCCGACGCAACAGGTATTACCGGACTTACCATCGGACCACCGGCCGGTTCTATTACACTATAAGGATCTCCCGACCAGAGTCGCCGCCCCCGCGAGGAGGCGGAAAATCTGTTGGGAGACCTTTAGCACAGAAGTCCACGAACGGACAAGAACCGGGCCGATAATGACTTCCGAAGACGTAGAAGCCGCCACTGCAGAACTCACCACAGCGATCCGTGACTCCCTTACCGCCGCATCTCACACCTCCACGATGGACGAGCAGTCTGACTCTCTTCCCTCGTGGATAAGGGACATGATTAGAGAGAAAAGGGAGACGAGAAAGCTGTGGCAAGAAACCAGATGCCCAACCTTAAAGACCAAACTCAACCAGCTCATCATTAAGGTGAAGACTGCATTACAAGACAATGCATCCTCGTCCTGGGAACGCTATATCTACGACATAAAGGAAGAGATTCCATCAGTGCATAAGTTGTGCAAACGACTAGCACAAGAACCCACACCCGTGAGACCACTGATTGGTGCGGATGGCTTACTCAAATTCGAAGCAGCTGATAGAGCGGAAATCTTCGCCGCTCACCTCGAAAATCAGTTTAAGCCAAACCCCATCAGAGATCAACAGCACCACGATACGGTACTGAATGAACTTACCACCTACTGGTCACAGATACAGACACCTGAACAGGAAGAGAAGGAGATGATACACTACTCACCTAGTAGCTTGGTAAGGTGTATCAGAAGACTGCCCAATCGCAAAGCACCTGGCACGGACGGAATCCCCAATGAGGCCCTTAAGAGACTCCCACCAAGAGCCATTGCAGCGTTGACCCGCATATATAATGGAATCATGCGCTGTGGTCATTTCCCTACGCCCTGGAAGGCAGGAAAAGTGATAGTCCTCCCTAAGCCCGGAATGAATCCAAGAAAACCTGAGAGCTACCGACCTATCACACTATTGAGCACCCTCTCTAAAGTTTTTGAGAAACTACTGCTGCAGCGTCTGGTACCGCATATACAACCCAGAGAGGAACAATTCGGGTTTAGGGCGGAACATTCGACGACTCTCCAAGTCATAAGACTAGTGCACGAGATGACCACAGCGATGAATAAGAAGGAGTATACCATCGCTGTCCTGTTGGATATGGAGAAGGCCTTCGACAGAGTGTGGCACAAGGGGCTAGTGCACAAGCTGTCAAGGTCTTCTGCCCCTAAGAAAGTCATTGAGGTCGTAGAATCGTACCTTCAAGACAGACGATTCCAAGTCTCTATAGAGGGAGTACTTTCAACTGAGAAGAAGATTGAAGCCGGAGTCCCGCAGGGTAGCTGCATCGCGCCGTTCTGCTATGCGTGGTACACCGACGACATTCCCGTCGTCGGGCACGCAAAGCTCGCACTCTATGCGGACGATGCAGCTTACTTTGCAACTTCTAGAAAGCGAGAAAACGCTGTAAAGAAGCTACAGCCTACACTGGACGCACTACCAGACTGGTTGGGGAAGTGGAGGCTGTCAGTAAATATCAAGAAAACGCAGGCCATAGCAATCGGATGCAAGAACCCGCCGCCCCACCTTACTCTCCAAGGTGAGCCCATTGAATGGCAGAGTAGCGTCAAGTACTTGGGCGTGAACATCGACAGAAGCCTCAACTTCCACCAACACACAGAGGAAGTTGTCAACAAGGCCAAGGCAGCCAGTACAAAATTGCGACCAATACTTCAATCTAACCTGAAGACCAGTACCAAATTGATGGTGTACAAGGCATATATAAGATCTCGTATATCTTATGCGGGACCGGCCTGGTACGCTTATCTGGCAGATACCAACAAGTACAGTCTACAGAAAGTAGAGAACAGATGCCTGAGACAGATTGTCAATGCACCTAGATACGTGCGCAATGCCACGATATTTAGAGACCTAAGACATGAGGACATAAATAGCTTCATTCGAAGATCAGCCACAAATCTCTTCAGAAAAGCAGACAAGTCAAGCCTGCCCCATATCAAGGGCATTGCCCCTCTGCATGCAAGACCGCCAGACATCAGAGGCAAGAAAAAATCGAAGCCATACGCTAGGGAACTTATACTCCCTGAAGACACCACTGAAGAAGGAAGAGATGCCTCGGTGGACGCGGCGATACCCCCAGTGGGCAACGCCTCGGACGCTGATCGGCGCGCTGGGCTTCCCACCAGCGGGATCAACCTGGCGGAGCCTTCGTGATCGCCCAGGCTCTACCGCCCGCTGGGTGGTGGAACCGCAGAAACCGACGGTAACACCGAACACGATGACCGCCCCATAGTAATGGGGTGAGAAAAGCCACAGCAAGAGAGCAAACTGCTCTGACGCTGTTCCCCCCGGCACAGAATGTGCCTTGGAAGAAGACCCACGTGTGTATTAGATTCATATTTGGTTTACGCAAATATGATCACGTCTCTCAGTTTCGTTCTAAGCTCAATTGGCTGACAATACGTTTTCGCCGGAATGCTCATATTCTTAGTCTCCTTTACAATATATTGTTTAATCCTACATCCCCGCGCTATCTCAAGGAACATTTTGATTTCCTTCACTGTTCTTCATACACTTTAAGGTCATCAGAAAATCTTACACTTGAAATCCATCCTCATACTAGTTCGTTCTACAGCAAATCTTTCACCGTTCAGGCTGCTCGCTTGTGGAATTCTCTTCCTGTATCTATCAGACAAGCACCGACTCTCAGAATGTTCAAGGATCAAGTTAAAAAGTTTTATTTGTCCAATTAATTTTGCATTACATTTTTGTCAATGTCTAGGCTTTGTATGGGATAATATCATGAAATGTATGTATCTTTATATAATTTATTTATTTATATATATATACGTATATATGTATATATATATATATCATTATCTATTTATGTATGTTGATATGTGTATATATTTATGTATATATGTATTTATGCGTATATATATTATGTATTTATTTATTTTAAAAACTTACATCCTATTTTTATACATTTGTTTAGAAACTATAGTAAAATTCGTTTTTATTTTTAAAATATTTTTATGAATTTGTACTTTTTTCATTGTTAATTGTTAGACTACACCCGCCCCAACTGTTTTGTTTATTCAACTCCATCCTAAGGTTGCCTGGTAGAGATCACTTTTAGTGATAAGGCCGCCCATTGTAACACTATGTTATTATTATTTAATTAAATGTTATGATGTTAACTTTAATATTTTATATGTGGTGTAACAATAAAAAGTTTTCTATCTATCTATCTATCTATATTGACGAGCCATTCTTACAATAGGATTAAAGTAGGAAGTATTATTTTTATGGACTTGAAGAGCAAAGAGATTAGTGACTTTGGCTGTACGTGCTCTATATTTAATATTAAAGGATATATGATATAACAGATCGGGGGAATCAACTACAGAATGTATAATTTTATACAGATATAAAAAGTCGAAATATTTGAAATATTTCGTCGAAATATATCTGTCAAAGTGACGGGTGCAGTGTTATTCGTAACTTGTGACGAAATGCATCTGTTATTGGCAGATTAGTCCGCTTAACATCTGGTGGGCCTCGAGCTTATTCCGTCACAATAACATAAAAACAAAGTGAAATTTCCTAAATATGATTACAAACACTATCGCGTCAAAATCATGTCAAACAAATTATTGGAGTACAAAATTGTTTATGCCCAAAGCGGGAATCGTACCCGCGTCGGATGCCTAATACCATCTCGGCCACCTGGGACTTGGCATTTCTGCCGAAATTTTGTGCTCCAATTGTATTACTTTTACCGTCATAGGGGACGGTGCGCGGCCATCTACCAGACTACTAGACTTCATCTGATTGAAAGAAGTGTTTTTTCAAACACTTAACTATCGGTATGATGTCGCTACCCTTCTATATTTTCTAAATATGATTACTAGCACTATCGCGTGCTAAGCGAAAATCATATCAAACAAATTAGTGTAGTACAAAATTTGTTTGATATGATTTTCGCTTAGCACGCGATAGTGCTAGTAATCATATTTAGAAAATATAGAAGGGTACATCATACCGATAGTTAAGTGTTTGAAAAAACACTTCTTTCAATCAGATGAAGTCTAGTAGTCTGGTAGATGGCCGCGCACCGTCCCCTATGACGGTAAAAGTAATACAATTGGAGCACAAAATTTCGGCAGAAATGCCAAGTCCCAGGTGGCCGAGATGGTATTAGGCATCCGACGCGGGTACGATTCCCGCTTTGGGCATAAACAATTTTGTACTCCAATAATTTGTTTGACATGATTTTGACGCGATAGTGTTTGTAATCATATTTAGGAAATTTCACTTTGTTTTTATGTTATTGTGACGGAATAAGCTCGAGGCCCACCAGATGTTAAGCGGACTAATCTGCCAATAACAGATGCATTTCGTCACAAGTTACGAATAACACTGCACCCGTCACTTTGACAGATATATTTCGACGAAATATTTCAAATATTTCGACTTTTTATATCTGTATAAAATTATACATTCTGTAGTTGATTCCCCCGATCTGTTATATCATATATCCTTTAATATTAAATATAGAGCACGTACAGCCAAAGTCACTAATCTCTTTGCTCTTCAAGTCCATAAAAATAATACTTCCTACTTTAATCCTATTGTAAGAATGGCTCGTCAATATAGATAGATAGATAGATAGAAAACTTTTTATTGTTACACCACATATAAAATATTAAAGTTAACATCATAACATTTAATTAAATAATAATAACATAGTGTTACAATGGGCGGCCTTATCACTAAAAGTGATCTCTACCAGGCAACCTTAGGATGGAGTTGAATAAACAAAACAGTTGGGGCGGGTGTAGTCTAACAATTAACAATGAAAAAAGTACAAATTCATAAAAATATTTTAAAAATAAAAACGAATTTTACTATAGTTTCTAAACAAATGTATAAAAATAGGATGTAAGTTTTTAAAATAAATAAATACATAATATATATACGCATAAATACATATATACATAAATATATACACATATCAACATACATAAATAGATAATGATATATATATATATACATATATACGTATATATATATAAATAAATAAATTATATAAAGATACATACATTTCATGATATTATCCCATACAAAGCCTAGACATTGACAAAAATGTAATGCAAAATTAATTGGACAAATAAAACTTTTTAACTTGATCCTTGAACATTCTGAGAGTCGGTGCTTGTCTGATAGATACAGGAAGAGAATTCCACAAGCGAGCAGCCTGAACGGTGAAAGATTTGCTGTAGAACGAACTAGTATGAGGATGGATTTCAAGTGTAAGATTTTCTGATGACCTTAAAGTGTATGAAGAACAGTGAAGGAAATCAAAATGTTCCTTGAGATAGCGCGGGGATGTAGGATTAAACAATATATTGTAAAGGAGACTAAGAATATGAGCATTCCGGCGAAAACGTATTGTCAGCCAATTGAGCTTAGAACGAAACTGAGAGACGTGATCATATTTGCGTAAACCAAATATGAATCTAATACACACGTGGGTCTTCTTCCAAGGCACATTCTGTGCCGGGGGGAACAGCGTCAGAGCAGTTTGCTCTCTTGCTGTGGCTTTTCTCACCCCATTACTATGGGGCGGTCATCGTGTTCGGTGTTACCGTCGGTTTCTGCGGTTCCACCACCCAGCGGGCGGTAGAGCCTGGGCGATCACGAAGGCTCCGCCAGGTTGATCCCGCTGGTGGGAAGCCCAGCGCGCCGATCAGCGTCCGAGGCGTTGCCCACTGGGGGTATCGCCGCGTCCACCGAGGCATCTCTTCCTTCTTCAGTGGTGTCTTCAGGGAGTATAAGTTCCCTAGCGTATGGCTTCGATTTTTTCTTGCCTCTGATGTCTGGCGGTCTTGCATGCAGAGGGGCAATGCCCTTGATATGGGGCAGGCTTGACTTGTCTGCTTTTCTGAAGAGATTTGTGGCTGATCTTCGAATGAAGCTATTTATGTCCTCATGTCTTAGGTCTCTAAATATCGTGGCATTGCGCACGTATCTAGGTGCATTGACAATCTGTCTCAGGCATCTGTTCTCTACTTTCTGTAGACTGTACTTGTTGGTATCTGCCAGATAAGCGTACCAGGCCGGTCCCGCATAAGATATACGAGATCTTATATATGCCTTGTACACCATCAATTTGGTACTGGTCTTCAGGTTAGATTGAAGTATTGGTCGCAATTTTGTACTGGCTGCCTTGGCCTTGTTGACAACTTCCTCTGTGTGTTGGTGGAAGTTGAGGCTTCTGTCGATGTTCACGCCCAAGTACTTGACGCTACTCTGCCATTCAATGGGCTCACCTTGGAGAGTAAGGTGGGGCGGCGGGTTCTTGCATCCGATTGCTATGGCCTGCGTTTTCTTGATATTTACTGACAGCCTCCACTTCCCCAACCAGTCTGGTAGTGCGTCCAGTGTAGGCTGTAGCTTCTTTACAGCGTTTTCTCGCTTTCTAGAAGTTGCAAAGTAAGCTGCATCGTCCGCATCGGAATCGTACCCGCGTCGGATGCCTAATACCATCTCGGCCACCTGGGACTTGGCATTTCTGCCGAAATTTTGTGCTCCAATTGTATTACTTTTACCGTCATAGGGGACGGTGCGCGGCCATCTACCAGACTACTAGACTTCATCTGATTGAAAGAAGTGTTTTTTCAAACACTTAACTATCGGTATGATGTCGCTACCCTTCTATATTTTCTAAATATGATTACTAGCACTATCGCGTGCTAAGCGAAAATCATATCAAACAAATTAGTGTAGTACAAAATTTTATGCCCAAGGCGGGAATCGAAGCCGCGTCCTCTGATATCGCGTCGGATGCCTAATACCATCTTGACCACCTGGGACAAGGTATTTCTGACGAAATTTTGTGCTCCAATTGTATTACCTTAACCGTTATAGGCAACAAACTTTAATTATTATAAATTTTATTTGAATATATATATTGAAAAACATGTTAAGCAAGCCATCTAATACATTATTAATGCGTCATATACAGTAATGTTCAAAATTATAGGACAGTTAGTATAGCAGTACTTCTAATAGATAAAGTGACAGATAATGGACTTTAAGTTAATCTTTGAAAGATTCTAAGAATGAGGCACTTTTTATTTCTAAAGATAATGGATTCCATAATCTAACAGCCTCAGCAGCAAATGAGTAGTGATAAACGGTAGTTTTAGTTACAGGAGATTGCAGCATTAAGTTCTCTGATGATCTTAACGACAAACAATGGGTACTATGAAGAAAGTTAAAAAAATAATAAATAATAATAATAATAATAAAGTTGAAACGTTCCTTGAGGTAGCATGAGAAAGAACGAAAGAACAGAATATTGTAAAGGAGATAAAATTATAGCTTTAGCTTTTGTCTAAGCTGAAAGAAAAACAACTGAAAGCCGATAATCGAATGGTGCAGATTTTGTGAAATAAGAATCACATGTACCATGTGAAAAAAGTTTCACTAAAAAATCTCAAACCATGAAGGTTCTATGTTAATTTGAAGTACCTATTACAATAAAACGGCATTTTCATACTTTAACCCATTTTATTTGATTTTTTAATTTAGATACTTTAAAATTCATATCGATGTCTTACAACGCCACGCCACGGTACGATTGATCCATTTCGTTCTCTGTTAGACTGTACCGTTATCTCATTCTTTTTCGTATAAGGTACGTAGCAGGCAAGATTAGTAGTTACTGAAATTCACGCGATTGTATGTATGATTATCTTGAAGGGTTCATGCTTAGTCAATATAAAAATAAAAGCCACACTTCTTTAGCCTATTGCAGGAAAACTTGAACATGATTTTTATTCTTACATAATATAAAAAGGTTTTTTAAATGCTGATATTTCAATAATCATCCATCAACAATCATAAGGTACTACGGTATTTTAGATATAATAAAAAAATACCGAGATTAAATAAAAAATATGCATTATTAGGGATGAAACAAATACTACTCGTCTGATCTCAATCAAATTTAAATGGGACTATATGACAAGCACCAGCTTACAAATATATAAAAAAAGTTACGCCCTGTAAAGTGTTAAGTGGTAAAACACACAAAAAAAACAGTCGAATGGATAACCTCCTCAGTTTTTTTAATTCAGTTAAAAAAGCATATCAGGGTCCAAGAGTTGGTTCGGTCGTAGGTTCAAACTCCGCTTATATTTCAAATATTTCATAATTTCCTTACTATGATAGCTTAGCAGGTGATATTGCAGTGTATTTTTTTGTATTTATTGCTTTCCAATGATTTCTGGTGCAAAAAATTGGTTTCATATTTACTCGTACCTTTATTTCTCCCAAAAATGTACTTGCTGCCATGCCACAAATAAGGGATTTTATTTACATAAAACAAGATTCCCTGTGTTTACTTTCATGTATGAGATTTGTTTGTGGTAAATTATTTTCTGGAGACGTGCTTCACGACAACCATAAATTGTTTTTATTTTTGTTTACGCTGGTACTGTTTTTATAAAGGAAAACATGTAATAGTTAATATACTCACGTGTCACTAAAATCTTAATAACTATAAAACATGTAAGGTTTTATGAGTGGCATGATAATTTGCTCTTTTTTATTTATACCCGCGGTTTCGATCGCGTGATTTAAGTTAAAAATGTTTTTGATAGTATCAACAGGCACGGAACCGTTTATTATTATAGAACCCTGTTGTAAATTTTTATAGCAAACATTTATTTATATAATTCTGCTTCATTTGTTTGTGCTACCCTTCATCTCGCTTGCCAGATATAACATCAGAGAAATTGACGAATAAGGAAATTGCCCAGTGGTACGCTAATTCCTCTCCGCGACCAAAATTGTGTAATAATTATCAGAAAGACATTTCAAAACTACATTTATTTATTTTTAATATTTTTATTTTTGCATTAACGCACGCTGTGCGGATAAAATTACAAAGTTTAAAAATGTACAGTAGGAAAGTTCTAGTCATGGCGGGATTCAAACCCGCACATGACCAAAAAGGGAGATATGAGTCATTGTACTCGTAGATGAGTGTAGATATAGTGCTCAGTAGGTCAGAGCATACCCCGACTATAGGGGTGGATGACGCGGGTGCGAATCCAGCACATTCAGACTATAATTTTCCCTCTCGTAGATTTATAATTTTGTAATATTTTTATTTAAGATCTCCAATATGTATGATAATGAATATTTTATACAGTTGATTATGCATGCTCTTGTTCAATACATTTATTACTCTGTGATGTTTACGTGAATACATTGACCAAATTTCCGATGCTGATTTCAAAAGCTAAAATGTAAGGAACCATTATTTGATTATACTTCCAGATATTTTTTCTTATTTTTGTTTTTTTTTACGGGATGACTGGACGGGGAGTTCTACTTACACCAAAAATGTATTGTGTCTTGGTTGTAAACTATATTGTTTATTTAATTTAATAGTTAGATAATTAGATAAAGTACATAGACACAACAAAATATAATTTAGAGTCAATCAAAAACTTCCAGATTGAGAATTTTCAGCACTTGAAATTTTTGTTGTTAAAGTGAATATTACTTAAACTTTATATAAAGCTTAGATATAACGTATCGGGTGGTTTCTATAAAAAAAAACTATACAAAGCTACAAATATTACAATCCTACGGAATTAATAAAAGAGAAGATACCGACAAACCAATAAAAAATTACTTTCATATAAAAAAACACCACTACACAAGAATCAATGTAAATAAATAAAAAAAATCTACAGCACATGTTTATGGATATTAAAATTAATAAAATTAATCTAAAAGTGAGGAGCACTTTGAGATTTTAGGTTTTATCATTCCACCCAGAACGGCATACAGACGGACAAACAACTTGGCAAAATAATACAACACATATTTTGTGGTGGACGAGACAAAAATTTACTTACAGCGTGACCTTTTACACACAAATAACTCTAGCAAAATACTAGCTTTGGAAGCAGATTGAAGCGCTCGTAGCGAAGTTTGCTAAGCCATCCTGAAACGATCAGCAAAGTTAAGCAACGTGCGCCTCGGTCAGGAGTTGGATGGGTGACCGCTGGTGACATTACTACTAAGTGCTTCATGCTGCGGAGGGCACGTTAAGCCGCCGATCCCGGTTGTTGTCTTCGGATAGCAGTAGCATGGTGGTAGGGTATTTTGCGAATGCCCGCCTGGCTAGCTACCACCCTCAAGTTGAAATTCAGTCGCCAAGCACCTAACGGTGTGTTCCGATAGTTGTCCTTGAGAGCCAGTAATTCTAGGTTATCCTGAACAACATCTTCGACCACATCATCACTTACCATCAGGTGAGATATTGGTAAAAGGCTAACCTATCAGGCATAAAAAAAAGGTACTGGCAGGTATTGAAGCAGATATTTTAAAATTGAATTTCAACATTATTTTAGGTAAAAAATTATTTAGCTTTGCCGCGTCAGAACAGAAAACAGCACATTGGTGCGTGTACATTTGTCTAATATGTTGTGAAGTTGTCTATCCCCCGCCCCCACGCCTCCTCCACTCTGATGGATGCAATTTGGATAGCTTCTGATATGATACAACGAGAAGCCATCCATAACAGTGTGGCATAAAAATTGAAATCTCACCATATATAATATATAGCTTTCTGACGCGTTTTACGATAGCGTTCTGACGCGTCACAACACGACTCGTCAGAAAAATATAAATCTTGGTGAAGCGTTACATTCCTTTTGCTTATTTTAAACTGACCCATGTTACCCAGTGACTCTCCTTGCCCCCACTACTATATGCCCTTTCTGTTAGTAGTTTGGTTACAACAAACTGTAATGTATGAGCCTAACACATGGCACCACTCTTCTTGCCTCAACTCACGTCAGTAGTGGCATGCTTACATTCAACACAGCTAGACAGCTCATATGAAGTCCAATGTGATAACATGGAACAGTATATATATGGCGGGCTTTCTTAGTATTGAGTGCCTTTTCCTTTGCACTAATAACTAGTTCAATGTCTCGTATGCTGAGTTAAATACCTTAGGGTTTATTAAGGCGAGCTCTTACTCATTCGTGACGGGTAAGTGCCTGGCTGAATGTTCAGGGTCCAGCAATAAACAGTTTGAATGTTGTGTCTCATATATGAAACAACATGGCAAGATCGAGGAATGAAGAGATAGTACCGAAAGCAATATATATAAATTTGTGATATTTTGATATTTAGTATAATTTTTTTCTCGCAGTTTAATTAGATATAGAAAATAATAAATCGATTTATAAAATAATTAATTCGAATTATTAATTGATTAATTCGGTTAAGCCTGTTAAAACCTTCGACCACATCATCATTTACCATCAGGTGAGATTGTGGTCAAAGGCATACATAGGTATGCCTTTGTCTAAAGCAACAGAAAAAAAAAAAACATAAATGTACTCAATTAGACAGCATGCTATTGTTGTAGATTGGATTTATTATAAAGATAAATCTAATATCAGAAAGATAAATTCAGTCTACAACAATTACACTGCACTGTAACTGTGAAATTAATAAAAAAATGGCATTAAAGACCTAATGCATGGTTTTATCAAAATGAAGGCATTGTGCTACTATGCAACGACTTATAAGTAAGGGCAATAGCAGGTAGCAGGTGCCAAGAAACTTATTAAACCACTACCAACAACAGCTTCTACAAATACTACAAACTATATAAAACACTACAGCTACTATACTGAAAGGACTGAGATAACTTTCAGGCCATTTCAAGCCAACAGGCAGTCCAAATGCCATAATATTTTCTATAACCCCCACGCTTGGCAAGCGTCTTTGGGATCTTTTTTTTATAGCTGTTAGGCTAGCCTTTGACCACTACCTGAAGGTAAGTATTGATATGGTCAAAGATGTTGTTTAGGCTAACCTAGAATTACTGGCTCTCAAGGACAGCTGCCAGAACACACCGTTAAGTATTTAGCGACAAATTTTCTACTTGAGGGTGGTAGCTAGCCAGTCGGGCATTCACTAAATGCCGAACCACTATGCTGTAACGACTGCCATCGTAAGACGACAACCGGGACCGACGGCTTAACGTGCCCTCTGAAGCACGAAAGCGCTCAGTAGTAATGCCACTAGCGTCACCCATCCAATTCCTGACCGCGGCGGACATTGCGTAACTTAGGTGATCGATTAAGAATGGCTAAGCAAACTTCGCTACGAGCGCTTCAAAAGAAGTAGAAGTGCAGAAGAAATTTTCAGTTCTTCAGAAGGCACTACTTCTCATCCTCTGGTATTTTCCCTTATTCAACTCTTACGACATCCGCGCACCCCATTCTCACCCGGCACCCCACGGGACAAGGCAGATATAGGACGGGAGGAATGCCTATACGTTTATATCAACTAAAACTAAATACAACACTTCAGCTATTACAATGTAAGCACTAAAACAATCTACGGGTACAAGTTATTGCAGACTCACAGGCAATCCAGATCCTCCAGCCCACTACCAAACTACATGCTTATTTAAGTTAACGGAGTTGTTTGAAGTTTGCGTCACTCAATTAGTACAAATTTGCAGCGGTACATTTTACAGCTCGAATAGTTTCTTGAAGGAAATAAATAAGTGAGCAAGAACATTTGTAATTTTATTACGGTTTTCATGAAGGCTGTATTTCAGGGCTGTAGACATTCAGTACAATAAACTCGTACCTACGGGAACAATTAGTTGCTGAAGAGTGTGAAGGAAGAGTATGTTAAGAGTTCATTTTTAAATTATTTATCTGATAATAGCAAGTTATTAGGAGAATAAGTTGAATGTTGTTGTGTTTTGGTTCTATAATAAAGGGCTTTTTTGGTTGTTGGTCCCAATAAAAATTTTAGTTTATAAGTAACATTTAAGTAACTGAAAAAAAAATATAATAGATAATGCAATGGTAATTGCAACTTTATTGCTATTGCAAGTAGTATGTGTTACAAAAAATATATATATATTAAAATCTCGGAAACGACTTCCAACACTGAAAAGTAAAATATTACTAGTGCAAGTCAGACAACGATACTGTGAGGTTAATATATTTAGAATCAGCATGTTAACTCCTTCAAAAATTTATTTCATACTGTCAGTGTCGGAAGTCAGTTCCTTCTTCTTAAAATTGTAAAATACGTCAACAGTCTATAATTTCTAGCTCTCAAGGACTACTGCCGGAAGGATCTTGGCTACTGATTTTCGACGTGAGTATGGTAGCTAGCCAAAGTAGCATTCGCAAAATGCCCTTACACCATGCAGTGAAGCTCCTGGTGGGGCTTGAGCCATGGCCCTGCGAAACGGTATTCCATATCTTTTACCGCTTGGCTACACTGAGAGAAAATTGACCTGACCACAACGCCTCTGTAATTTAAACCAGTATTCATGGCAGTTTTGTATGTGTAGGCCTAACCAAGTTAGTGGTTACTTAACGATCTTGTTATGAACATCTGACTATTATTTTTAGTTAAAATAACTGAACCAAGGCAACGTGTCCTAGTGCCAGTTTAGTCCAACCCTATATATTATATAGTGTTGAAAATGTTGTAATTGGCCGCTGATAGTTAAAATGCATCAAATTAATTTTGTAAATAAGTATCAACCTCCTTCAATCCTATAGCATTTGTCAATTATGGACACCATAAGCCAATCATCGAAAGGCAGATCGATACCATTTACTACGAGCGAGGGTGAGGACTGATGACATTAAAAGCTGGAGAATCTCGTCAGCGCTATGCAGGATTCCGGCACTCATTTGATGGTGCCACCTAGTGATAATTTAGGAGCAACATAAGTTATCAAATAAATTGTCTGTGTCGTAGCATTTGATTGTGAGCAGGTGTATTAATCAGTAACTTATCCGAAAAATGGAGTTCGAAACAAACTTATTTGTTGTTATTCTAAGATTTTGGTCGACTATTGCCTTTGTTCAGCTTACGAATATCACTGTTATTACTACAAGATAACTACGTAATTCTACTAGAGATTAAAACAACTTAATTTTTTTCGTTATTTTAAGCATGGTTTCTATGGAAGATTTCCTGATTTCTTTTTTTTGGGTTCCGTACCCAAGGGGTAAAAATGGATCCCTATTACTGAGACTTCGCTGTCCGTCCGTCTGTCACCAGGCTGTATTTCAAGAACAGTGATAGCAAGACAGTTGAAATTTTCACAAATGATGTATAATATGTTGCTGCTATAACAATAAATACAAAAAGTTGGTCAAGTGCGAGTCGGACTCGCGCACGTTCATGCAAAAAAAGGTTAAAATATGAAGTCTAATGGTGTATAGCTAATGGTACGGAAACCATCGCGCGCGAGTCGGACTCGCACTTGACCGATTTTTATTATTACAAACAGCATAAAATCAGTCTAGCAAAAAGTACTACTTGGTTGAATTTTTTTTTTAATGTGCACTGCTTTGTTCAATATAGCACTACTATAATATAGTACAAGAAAAGAAAGTCCAGGTTCCTACTCGTACTAAACTAGATAACCTTTTTAATAAGAAAATACTTATTGATTAGCTCTAGACGACAAAACGTGTTTACAAATAAAGTGAGGTCTCTGCCTACTAGACATTGATGCTATTATAAACTTAGTTTATCCCAAACTATCATAACTTTTATGAGAATTTTTTGTTGAATATCGCATTTTTTGTTTGATTTATTGTTTTGAAGCGCTTGTAGCGAAGTTTGCGTAGCTTATTACTTAGATGGGTGACCGCTAGTGAAATGACTAGTGAGCGCTTCCGTGCTTCGGAGGGCATGTTAGGCCGTCGATCCCAGTTGTTGTTTTAGGATGGCAGTCAGTCGATCGGCAGGTTGTTGTTCATTTTCCGAATACCCTCCTGGCTAGCTACCACTCTCAAGTAGAAAATCTGTCGCCAAGCACCTAACGGTTTATTGAAAATATATGTTCTAATTATTGTCTTCTTTTTTAAGAGAAGACATAATATTGTACAGATCCCACATTATTGGGAAAAGCATAGAAAAATTATGATGACTAGTAAGAAGTTCGTTTAAGTACTTTTGGATAAATATACACCATCATATAAATATACACCATTATATAAATATACACCATCATATAAATATACACCATCATATAAATATACACCATCATATAAATATACACCATCATAATATACACCATATCACAGGTTGAAATTTTATCATTTTTACCAATTAAAACTGATGCTTAGCCTTATTTATTGAAGTGAAGAAAAAAATATAAAAACGAGGTCTAATCCAAATATCACCTGATGGTAAGTGATGATGTGGTCGAAGATGTTGTTCAGGCTAACCTAGAATTACTGACTCTCAAGGACAGCTGCCGGAACACCGTTAGGTGCTTGGTGACAGATTTTCTACCTGAGGGTGGTAGCTAGCCAGGCGGGCATTCGCAAAATGCCCTACCACCAGGCTATAATGACTGCCATCCTAGGACAAGAACCAAGACAGACGGCTTAACGAGCCCTCCGGAGCACGGAAGCGCTCAGTAGTAATGTCACCCATCCAACTCAAGACCGCGGCGGACGTTGCTTAGCTTTGCTGATCGGTTCAGAATGGCTAAGCAAACTTCGCTACGAGCGCTTCAAAGCTCTCATGGTGTTGTCATATTTCAAATAATTTGTTTTTTAATCATTGCTATTAAGTTACTTAATACTTTTTTATTGTACTGTTGATGCGCGCAAACCTTTGATTAAAATTTCACCTAATGGTAACTGATGATGATGAGGTATACCTTCACAATATAACCTTAAATGGGAACTGCTTCTCAAGGATCGCTACTGGAACACGAGATTCAACAACTGTATGGCTCTGTGAGGGGCACAGTGCAGTTCGTCGCTTATAACAAAATGCTGCGTCTGTTTTAGGCAGAGGTTAATGCTTAACATCAGGTGGGCCAAGAGCTTGTTCTATCACTACCGTTACGCAAACGTATAATCAGATGGTACCTATAACATCATTTGAATAATCTATAACTTATTTTTCGCATTTACTCTATTGCAAATTAACAACTTTTACATTTCTAATATATTTTATTCCACAGCGTTCATTTCAAAAGAAAGCAGATAAACTCGATTCCATCTCAGTCAAAATTAAGTACTTAATTAATTAATTAAGCTTGATCTTTTAAAGAATTCCGTAATAAACTTCGGGTACAAATGCAAAAACGATGCTACTTCAAAAATAATTCCATGTCTGAGTTAATTAAAGCTACTTAAAGTATTTTAAAATGTATATCATTTCAACTCGTTATGGCTGGTAGGTACGCCCACAATTATGTCAAGAACTATTTGCATACTGAACACTTTTACTGGAAAAAAAATGCTTCAAAGGTATTGATTTACATTATTTACTTCAACAAAAGCAAATGAAAAACGCACTAAAGCTTAGTTTAAGATACAAACATTGTAGGAAGGTATTTTTTGAGGTTATTGTGGCAGAACTAGCTCTTGACCCACCTGATGTTAAGCATTAATTCTTTCTTTCAATAATATAATCATAGTGTAATAAATTTGGGGCTAGACAGTTATATAAGGGTTGTTCAATATCCTCTTGTTGGAAGTCGTAAAGGGTGACCTAGGAAAAGATTGGCCATACAAATGGTTACATTGACAGGAGTGATATCTTAGCGCTCACATAACCTACAGGAGCTTCTTGAATTAACTGAGTAGTAGATTAATTTAAGGAGGTGACATTATCAGACGTGGCGCACTCCGGACTTTAGGTTCAAAGCTACAGATATTCGGTGTATCCGTCCGGGTGGGCTTTTTCTATGGCGGGTTGTCACGAGCGGCATCACCACCGCGCCGTCATTCTACTTTGATATACTAGACTATTATATTATAATACTAGTGTTCCCCCTCTTTCAAATAAACTTTCAAAATACTCTTTCCATCTTTTCAACACACATTTTTCTCCTTTGATGCTTCCATCATGACCTCTTTCTTGATTTGATTCAGCTCTGAGGTCGTGGTTTTGCCTCGAGCTGTTCTTATGGATTTCCAGAAAAACTTTACATTTGACTGATAATCTTTAGGAAACCTTTTGTCAAACATCCTTTCGTTTATCGTTCTTTCTGCTTACAACTTCCTTAATTATCTATTTTAACCTCTTTAAATCTATGCTTGCTTCACGTTTATCATCATGCGTTGCCATTTGTACTTCGTTTTTTAGCTAGGGAAAAATAAGTCCATCCTGACAGAGCCCCGCAAGTCAGGGTAAGGCTAGTCGTTTTCTGGATTCGCCAGATCCCAGAGCAGTTTGGCACGTTTGAGACTAGGCATACGCCCCTAGCCATACATCCATAGCCGTGGCAGACCCCGGATTGGCGCCATTGGCGGAAAGAAAAATAGAAAGGATTGGTGACGACGAAAGGATATCAATAACTTTAGGAAGGAAATAGGTATATAGGATACTAGTAGGTATGGTAGTCTACATTTTATTATTAAAATTATGTATACTAATATTATAACTAAATATAATTATGATAGGCAGAGGAGGTCCCTTTCGACCGCTATCTTATGAGCATGTCTAAATCGAAGTTCCCGGATCAGCCCTGGTCTATCGGTAAAAATATTTTTTTCACCTGATAGTTGAACTGCACCATATGATGGTACATGATAATAGATTCTCCTCTTACTTGAACTATAAAACAAGAAAATGTGGTTGTATATTCACTATATAAGACTTCTATATTCGCAAGGTTCCCTCCTCTATTGTTTGTTTTAATAATTTTTGTTCCAACAATGTCTATTACGTACAAATATTCCAATTACAATAATGACAGCTATCTACATAAATTTAAAGAGTCTTACTTCGTCGTGCTCTCTTTTTAATAACCTCAATTTTATTTTCACGTTGTTAGAAGCTTTACTAACTAAACTGGAGGATAAATTGTGTTTTCTGAGACTTTACAGATAAATTACAACTGACAGTCAATGTCAGATATTTTTTACCGTTATTACGTAACAAGAAAGTGAACTATTCAGAAGTAAAACAATCAAGGGACTACTTGCGTAACTGTAATGAGAATGTAGATTAACTAATTATGACATAATTTTGTAATATTTCTTAAAAACGATTATTAATATCTTGTACGAGTAGGTCACCTTATGTTGAGTCCTAGCAAATCAATTTTATCAGAAAACTATGTTTTGTCATCGCGCACCTCGCTGATATAATCTAATCCCTAAATTGTTGACGAAACGACATTGCATCGGAAGTTGACTGAAAGGGTATGTACATTTGGAAACAAAGCTATAACCAGATCAAGAATGATCTTCGAAAGCTAACGAAAATAGTTAAATTGTGAATTACTCAGAACCTTGACAGTATTTGTATGAAATTCATTATCATATTCACTCAGTCAGTTTTTATTAATTGCACAATAAATCTTTTACAAAATAAAATATTTGCAGAAAACGATTTTTGACAAATTTTTGCGATTTTTGCGAAAGGGACCTCCTCTGCCTATCATAATTATCATTTGTTATAATTTATATTAGTACACATATTTTTTATAATTAAATTTGGACGCCGACAGGGACACATACATCCACAATTGCCTGTCCGGTGATTGTGGTGATATGCGGGTATGCGACCCCCACGTCCAAGCTGCTACTAGCTATACCATACCTAGTAGTATCCTATATACCTATAACGAAAAGAATATTGTCTTAGTATATAGCGATTGTTACACATAGTAATTAAACAACTTAAAACAGTTTAAATGGCGTATATTTATCATTATTTTTGTCCCAACGTTTCAAACACTTTGCAGTGATAGTGGTCACGGGGTGACTGTCACCAACTTTCAATGATAAATATACGCAATTTAAACCGTTTAGAGTTGTTTAATTACTACATATATTACATAGCATTGAAATTTAGTCCCATAATAGTATTTTGTCATCTGGAACATAGATCTCTTCTATCACTATGAGCTCTCAGTTGTTTTGGCGTTATCAGGACTATGAATAAATTAAACATGTTTTCAAGAAGCAGTGACAGCCGAGTGGTAACGCTGTTTAATTCCCACTGATTTTATTTATTACTGAATAGGGTCCTTTATATTCTATGCTATAGACCCATACAATATATGTAAGTATGCAGGAATTCGTAGTGAAATGAATCTATTAGTGATTCAGCATACAATTAAGACTGATTCCATGCAAGTAGATATACCAGTTCGTAGTATTCTGAACAGAAACAAATCAATTACTCCAGAAACTTCTATCTGAAGTGCAAAGTTTACCTCTTGCGACCTCAATCACACCTCTAACTTTATTTTAGTAATCTGCCTTCGAAAAGTAATGAAAAAGTTAAGGGTAAATTGCCTACGGCGCAAATTTGGATATAGTTACTACTTCGTCTTCTTATGAGTTATTTTTAGTTAGGTACACGCAGGAAATACTAAAATTGTATGACAAATTATAATTTTGTTGTTGAGGATTTGATTTGAAATGACTATACCTAGAATGGGAGTCTGTTGAAGTATAGCTGCTGGCACGTTGGTGTTTGGTATTAGGTTCATTTTAAGGGTGATATCACACATCGTACATCGATATTGATAAAATGAGTCTTTCAATTTAGTATATGTGGACAAACAAGCAGACGGCTCACCTAGTGATTGGTGATCACTGTCGTTGAAGGACATCCGCAAAATCAAAAGCATCAAATTCATATTACCATTACCTAGATATATTATTAAATGCCTCTTTTTCCGTCGCATTTAATCATGTTGCCGTACTATATAATTTCAATATGATGTTTTCTACCGCTGTATGTTAAGTAACATTTCATCAACTGTATTTTATTCGGTGGCCACCATTTTTATTCATTTTTGTTATAATATAGTCCGTTTCACAACGCAGGTATCTGCTACAAGTTATCTTAATATGAGTTTATTGTGTACCCTTTAACAGTCAGATAAAAGTCTTCGTAGTAAAAAAATAGTTGCTATTAAAACGTCTATACTGCATTATGTCTTACAACAAGTGGATAGTACAACCGATTAAATGATATTTAATTGATCTTTATAAAATCATATTACAATACAACGTATAAAAATGAAGATAATATTATAAAAAATGGGTAGTGATATAAAAAAACGACAGTCTATGACTGTCATATATTTAACGTTATAATGACTAAAAGTTATATCAGGTAGTCTTGCAAATATTACCTTGTACAATTATAAGATGGGCAGAAAAACTTTTACTGAACATATTTTATTTAAACTCTACGAAAGTATTATATAACTATTTTGTCATATGAAACATTATTATTCAATTATGTTTTATCGAAATACTTTGTTATGTAATGACTGACTTTGAACGTATAGTCGCATAATTTTTATTTCATTGGACACTTTTGCTCCTTGGGATGTATCACTGATACGTTTTGAACAAATGAAAAAAGGATCGAGCCTATTGTTACCTAACGGGCAGAGTTCCAGCCTCCAAACTGTAACAGAATTTAGTTGTCAAATTTTATAACTGTCAACTCGGTTATTGGACCCAAGACCTCAAGATTCTACAGCAAAACTTCCACGGGGCAGTCACGGAAGGTGCTATTTATATGTAGATTTATATTTTACAATATGACTGACAACTTTGTAAGGTGGCAACGATATTTTGATTATTCTAATATTATCCGATATTTATAAAATATAATAGTAGATTGTACCACAAGGGAACGAAATAATATATATACGGCAAGTGCACTATTTTTAATTTTTGAATCCAAAGCGGAGCGACGAATGCAATATACTTTGCCCGAGGAAAAAATAATATCGCGACCGTGTACGCTCTACTTTTCCACTATGAGAAAACCAAAATAAATAGGAGACTTTTAAATCGTACAACTCATGAATACAATAAAAAAATAGATAGTTCAATAACTATAAAGAATGACTAAAAATATATATGAACTCAATCTCTTTAATACACATCAAAAGGACCAACGTTTTCGAACAAATCAAAGTTTTAAACAGATCTCATTTGGATCAGGGTCGAAAACGAATTACTTTAAAAACAATACTCTTATCCTATATAAAAAAAATAAGTCATCATCGCTTTGCGAAGCCGTTTGGGTAATTCGTTTCGTCTAATACACGATAATGCACGTCCACACACGATTAGAGTCTTAACTCGCACTCTTGCCGATGCTTGCATCAACGTTCGGCCGTGGCCTGCTCAATCGCCAGACACAAACCCATTGAACACGCATGGTATATGCTACAAATAAGAGCTCTGCCAAGTATGGATGCCGTGCCCCACAACAGTTTTTTGACTTAGTACAAAGAACGTGGGCGGCCATTCCTCAAAGTGATTTTGATGAACTGATTTTGATGAACCGCGCCAAATCGCAGTGCTTGTGTGCTTAGTGAAAATGGTAGAAACATAGATTAATTATATTAATTTATAATAATTTTACAATAAATATAGCAAAAGACATTTTTTTTTTTGTTTTTCTGCCATACTTTTGATATGTGTATTTTGCTGATTCGAAAAGGCCGCATTCGCGTGTTCTTCATTTGTTTTTATTATTGTACCTTTATAACCGGTCAGTTACTTCATTTTTTTATAATAAATGATTCTCCTAATAAGTCTATGATCTAGAGCTCTGCAGGTTCTGCTAGCATTCAAGGTATAATAATCATGTGAACATGATTATTGTACTTGTGTATCAGAGTTTAAATTAGAAACTCTTTTCCGCCTTTTATTTATTAATTTAAAGGCGGAGAAGAGTTTCTAATGTTGAACAGTAAATACCTACTCTGCTCGCACTTAGACATGAATCAATCATTGCTTTTCGTAAAGATGTGATGAAAAGTAATTTTAGCACTAGTAATATTTCTAAATAAGTATTTAGAGACTTAACTTATGTGGAAGATTCGAGAAACTACTCGATGTCTGGAAGCCACTCGAGAACTTTTCCTCTCCACCAGTTGTCGGTTCGTCGTTCGATATAGCCTGCCTTGTGCCACTTTACCTTGCAAGTTCTGAGAGCAATTCTAAGAGCTTTGATTCTTCAGCTTTGTTGCCTAAATACTCCATTCACGAAAGCGTCCCGTATTTTTTTTACTATGCCAGCGAAGCGTCAATACACAAAATCACAATTTTAATCCAAATTTGAACTACGAGCGGGCTTGAACCCACGACCGGTCTTTGAGCTATTAATGTTCAAATTATATTTTTTGGTCTTATTATTAAACCGCCGGATCGTCCACTGATGAACACAATCTACCCTATTAAGGGGGTATATGCCATAATTCCCACGCTTGGCAGGCGTCTTGGGGATCGCAGTTCTTTAGAAGGCACTGCTGCCCACCTTCCAGTATTTTTCCCTTAGTCGCCTCTTACGAAACCCATGTGTGTAATATATGATATGGGGAGGTGCAATTCTAACCCGGAGTCCCACGGTGCACGGGGACCTAATATGGCGTACACCCATATTAAATTACTAATCAAAATTTTTTCCGAAATATTGGTTTAATTTTATACCTTAAATATTCGTGACAAAATTTTTTAAAAATCATTATCTGAATTGAAAATAATCACTAAAGACACATTAGTGAAGTAGACAAGACTGACCTGACCTGACTGATCAAAGTTGCAGCGTTACCATACTTGTTCTGCTTGACACGGTGCAGTACAGTGTCAAGCACTGATCAAAGACTGTCTACTTCACTAATATATCTTTAGTGATTATTTTCAATTCAGATAATGATTTTAAAACAATTTTGTCACCAATATTTTGAGTATAAAATTAAACCAATATTTTGGAAAAATCCAAAAAAAAATATATGTAGGGAGAATACCGCCTATAATTTTTCCGTTAAGTTGACGTGTCGTCATAAACGCCACGCAGCCATACCGGAAGAATTTTCGAAAGATTTAAGGATTGCTTCTACACGAAGCATCCTCAGGATGACTATACTTTTCAAGTACATCTGGCTACGTGGCATTTATGACGTCACGTCGCGTCGGCTCAACAGAAAAATTAGGCGAAATTGTCACTAGATTCATTTTTAATGTGTTTTTTTTTATATTTTTATGATTAAATATGGATTCCCAGAAAGTAACGCCTGAATCTATTTATTAAGAGCCATTTCACAAAATCACGCTACTGAAGTTTAGGTAAATGCGCTGGTATCGCTTGCACAAGCGGAAGAAATGACAATGGAATAGCATGACTGTGAGTAACATATTTTGATACTTGCACTCATAAAGAAATATAAGTTGTGATTTTAAAAATTATGTAATTGGAATGAGTAAATAATCAATTTACTGTCGATTATTTACTAGTTTTATGGGACAGAAGTAGGCATGCACGTTAAAAAGTCTACCTACATTGTGCATCCTATATTTAAATTTTATACTTGTTGAACAAAAAATATAAATATTTGAATCATAAATTCCAAAAATAAATTTAAATAATTTAAAAATTGAGGGGCGTAAAATTATATAAATATTTGACTTTACGGCATTGATCTTGTTTTTCTAGGGTCTATGATTTCTGGGATTAGGCAATCATTGTAAAATCATACCAATTTCGGAAGCATTCATACTTGCTAAAAACATCATCTTTATATTTCATCCTTACTACTTGAAGAGGAAAATCAGGTCCAGTCCACACAGCAAATAAACATGTATTTTTTTTCTAGCAATATGCAACTGGATAGTACTAGTCATGATTTTGGTTCATTTCTACTTGAGATTTATCCAATTTGAAACATTTAAGTTTCTTTTCTCATATGGCAATATCAGGATCTATTCCGAAAACGGAGCTAAGGCATTTTATTTCGACTAAACCTTCATTGCACAATCCGTCAGCGTCGCTCCTAAAAAGCAGTATTCCATTTCAATGAAAAGTCCATACTTTTCCTTGACCGTGTTTTCTTGTACGCTGCGCTGAGGTGAAAGCCTTTGGTTCATTGTCTCTGCCGTGTTTTACTGAGGCAATGTTATCCAATTTGTATGTACAGTATAATCTCACTAATCCTGCACTTTTAAAAAACAGAGGGTGTCGGATTATTGGAATGTTCGGATTACTGTATTATAGAGAAAAAAACATAATAAATAAAATAAAACTAAATCGTTTTTACATTTATCCAGCCATCCATCGTTGGCCCAAAAATCTTATTTGATAATTTTTTTATAAAATTTGATTGCTATTGCTTTCAGAATTTCTCCATATAGGGGAGTAGGTTTATATTAATTTAGATAGGAGTGTGTTTATAAAGCTGTTGCATGAACCACATGTAAAGAGCGCTGTCCATCTTTGGACAATCACCAACGCTTAATGTTTTACGCTTTCCTGGCCCAGATTATATCGTCTTCCCGTGGTCTACTATGCTTTTTTTCATAAGATCGTGTATAGCAGCACGCCCAATACCACATGTTTTCTCCACTATCTTACTTCTTTAAAATATCCAATTTATCTTTCAAGTCTAGTATCTTGAGTTTTTTGTTTATGTAACATATTTAACTACACACTATTCTTACTTTAAAGAAACAGGTAAACTATATACAACGAAGAGACAAAGACTGTATAGTGACAGCCTTTAAAACAGATAAATGGTCAGCTAAAGAATGCTATAAATAAATAATATTGTTCAAGGATAGTTAAAAGATAAGACTAAAAGTTCACAACGAAAATAAACTAGGTTTTTCCTTGAAGAGAAAAAATATCTAGTTAATTCAGAGCACTAATAGGCGGTATTTAAAAAAAAATCATTAAAGCTAATAAATGACGCACGTGCACGTGATAAGTTTTGAGGTGAGACTGCTAGACGACAGACTTCGCGGCACTGGAGCGCATAGGCGTATAAGGCGAGTGAGGCGCGGGCGGAGGGTGCCAGATTATTGCTCAATTGATACTCTGCCCTGTGGAGTGCCAGGTTAGAATTTCACCACCCCATATCATCCCGTGGGTGTCGTAAGAAGCGACTAAGGGAAAAAAACTGGAAGATGGGCAGCAGCGCCTTCAAAAGAACTGCTAACTTTCATTGCGATCCCCAATACGCCTGCCAAACGTAGGGATTATGGCAAATACCCCCTTAATAGGGGAGGCTGTGTTCAGCAGTGGACGATCCGACAGTTACAGTACAGTACAGATACTCTCAATTTCATGGCGTCTAGAAGCTTGTTCTTTTAAATTTTCTAAAAATAGCTGTTGTTTTGTTTTTTAACACAATGGTAAAAAGGATCCTTTCATCCCATTGCTAAAACTAATATAATAATACAAAAGATGTAGTTACTTAAACAACAATACTGATATTATGGACAACAGAAACTCTAGCTTGTTATTTAAAAAATAACTGATATGATCAAAACTCTGTGGTTGCACTATAAACTTGCATCTAAGCGTCGGAACGTCGGAGCTCGGCAAAACGAACACAGGTCCTACCTCGATGGGCGCTCGCGCCGTACTGATCGCCTCGGTTTTGTTTTGTTTAGGGAGGACATAGATGCTGGCTACCGCCTGTGCGGTCGTCCAGCTCCACCGGGTTTTGGGCGAGGGCCTGGCCCTACAATAGCCCGGGAGGGAGAAGTGCCGAAGGCACTTCTCCCGAGACGGGCGTAGAAGGCGAAAAGCGCTTTCTACCTCCGTCTCCTGCGGACGCCGAAAACGTACCGCTATTATAGGAGGGGTTGACAGCGAGCTCAAGGGCACCACTGTGGTTCGGACCTCGGCTTGTCTCGCTGTCGAGAGACATGGGGGGGATCGGAGCAAAATGCCTCTGTGCAACTGCAGTGTTGCACAATTGGGCCCTACTGAATAATACTCTTTGACTATTTGGAGAGCAATTTATCGTGACCTTGTTTTTGCCTCGAGCTCGCCGGCGAGCTCGGTGTTTGATTGTGTGACCTCTGATTACCTCACACCTGGGGATTTTACCTCGACGACTTGCGGATAACGCTAAAGCTGCCAACGTAATGGCTGCGATGGGGTCATCCGGGTCGTCTAATACCTGCCGTGGTCGGCGACGGGGGGGTTTGAAAAATGGGATAGAAGAGGCAGTCGAGTAGTTCGATGCCTGGACAACCAATGGGTTCGGGTGGTGGGGCGCTCGATCAAAGTATCGGCGGGCGCAGTCCTTATTGAACTGCGCTAGAGAGGGAAGGTTTAAGTCGCAATGCAACTCGGTGTTCCGGATATACCACGGGGCGCCGGTTGCATTACGAAGAAAACGGTTTTGGATGACTTGAAGTTTATGAAGGTGGGCCTCACTAGCATGACTAAACACTACTGATGCGTAAGTCATGATGGGGCGGATGCAGGCAGTGTAAAGTGTCTTCTTATTACTAAGAGACATTTTACTCTCTTTGCGAAGTAGGGGACCAAGGCGACCCATTATGAAGGCCGCTCTATTACGGACGGTTGTTATGTGATCGTTAAAGGTGAGATGACGATCAAGGGTGACTCCGAGGTATTTTGTTCTAGGAACCCAGGGAATGGGTTCGTCGAACAAAATAAGCGGTTTCGGGTAAGGGGAGCGTGTCTTCTCAGTAAAGCACATAGCTGTGCTTTTAGCTGGGTTGATCGCGATGCGCCATTTTCGGAACCAGTCACCGATCTCGGTGATGGCCCGTTGCATGACGAAATAGGACTGTCTGTTGATATGCCACCCAGTGGTGTAAATGGCGGTATCATCCGCATATTGGGCTAGGAATACTTTGGGCTGAGAGCGTGGGATGTCACTGGTATACAGTGCAAAGAGAATAGGTGATAGCACGGAGCCCTGAGGGACTCCGGCTCTGACTGGGTGGGGGGAGGAGAGGGTGCCTTCCACGCGATAGCGAAAGCTTCTGGCTTTAAGGAAGTCTTGTAGGATGAGCACAAGACGTTCTGGCACGCCAAATTGGTATAGCTTGTAGATTAAGCCGTTGTGCCAGACTTTGTCAAAAGCTTTCGCTACGTCGAGGAAGACTGCTAGCGTAGTCTGGGGTTTGGGGTACTTATTGAAGCCCTCAATGATGTGCTCCGTGAGGCGGTGCACCTGTTGGACGCATGAGTGTCCGGGTCTGAAGCCAAATTGTTCATCTGGGATAAGGTGGTGTTCCTTAGCATGGGACTGGAGACGGTTTGCAAGTAACCGCTCGTAAAGTTTGCCTAAGGCACTGAGGAGGCTGATGGGGCGGTAACTGGTGGGGTCAGATGAGCTTTTGCCTGGTTTGTGAATGCCAATGACATTTGCACATTTCCAGGTGTCTGGGAATAAGCAGTGGCTCATAGCAGCATTGAAGATGCTGACTAAGAGATGGATGAGAGGAGGAGAGAGGGTTTTAAGAACCCTGTTGGAGATGCCATCGGCACCGGGGGATTTGCGCGGTCGGAGGGCCTTGATCAGTCTCTCCACCTCAGCGTAAGTCGCTAAGGTGATTGGTGGGAGTTCAGAGGTGACCACAGAGCTTTTACGTTCGACTTCAGCATCCACCGAATCGAGGTGAGCTTGGTCAACGTGATCTACGTTAGGGGAACACTGAGCCTCTAGGCTATCAGCTAGGCACTCAGCTTTGTCTTCGTCAAAGAACGCTGGGACTAGTGGGACTGGTCTGTATAAGGGAGGCATGTCGTTATGGTTACTTCCTTTCAAGCCTCGCGCCAAGTCCCAGTAAGCATGGTGGCTTGGCACGAGGTTTGAAAGTTTATCGCCCCATTGTTGATCACGCAACTCAGACATGCGACTTTGAACCATGCGTTCAAAGTGGCGTTTCTTAGTTTTGTTCTCTTTACTGGGGTAAGAGTCGTAATGTCGGGTCACTGCTTTACTCTCCGTCACCAATCGTCTCACATCCGCTGGAATGACAAGGCGCCGGTCGTCCGGCACTATGACCTCCTTTGCGGATGCACCTACTACGGTGGAGAGGTGATTGGTGAACGAATCGATCGCAAGGGTTACGTCATCTTTTGTCAGGATGTCGTCAGGGATCTTGTCTAGGTCCGGTGAACTGATAGCCTTTAGGGCATCGCCTACTTGCTTCCAGTTCACTATCGTCTTAGTGGGGCGGGGGAGGTCAGTCGTTGGGTCGGGACCTAGTCGCAGTATAATGGGTCGGTGGTCAGAGTGAAGCTCGTGAACCACTTCTATGGAGCGTAACCGGAGTGTTACGCCTCTGAATAGTGCCATGTCAAGCAAGTCAGATCGGTGGTCTTCCATATAAGGGTAGTGAGTGGGCTCAGTGGGCGCAATTATGTCAAAGTTAAGTTCTGCGATTAGGTTTTCAAGTGCAATACCTCTGGGATTGTTGACGTTACAATTCCATAGGATGTGCTTACTGTTGAAGTCGCCAATCAGAATGACGGCGCTTCCTAATGAGAATAGGGCTTCTAAGTCAGCTCGGACGATCGGCTTTTTGCAAGCTTGGTAACAGGATGCTATGACTATAGGTTGATGACCAGTCATAGCTAGGAGGCAACGAGATGCTTCCATATTAACAAGAGTCGGGGTAGGTAGGGGAATGCAGTGCAGGGACCTTTTGTAATAGATAAGAGTGCCTCCCCCACGGGAGTTCACTCTATCATCACGTACCGTTCTGTAATTGGCAAACCTAGGGTTCGCCTTCCCCGGTTTTAGAAAGGTTTCCTGCACGCATATGATATCGATAAGGTGGGTACAACAAAAGTCGTGGACGAGGTAACGTTGTCTGAAGAGGCCGTCAGCGTTAAATGACGCTAACGAAACTGAGTACGGTTTCGTGCGTTCGGTTGTACTACCCATAGTGGTTGTACTGGGGAGGGGCCTGGGGAACGAAGCGCTTAAGGGCGCTAAGTAAATTCGCGTGTTCCAATGTGTATTGGATCACGTCCGCTGGGGATTGAGCGTATTGCATCTTGTGGAATAGCTCTTGTACCTCATTGATGTCAACCGACATAGCCAGATCGCTGACTAGGTTGATTGCCTCTTGAAGAGGGGCAGCCATCAATGGCATAGGTGGAGCTTGTGGCCGGGAAGCGGCGCGGGGAGGCGCGCGAATGGTGTTGGCGACGGGTGCCGGGAGCGCGGGGCGAGCCGGGGCCGGTGCGCGGGCAGGGGCCGCGGCGCGGGCGGGTGCGGGTGCGGGCGCGGGTGCGGGCGCGCGGGCCGGGGCGCGGGCGGTAGCGACGGTCTTAACCATACTGGGTGGTTTAGACCATGCGTTACGGGCTGGGAGCGGCGCGGGTATTACCTGTGAGGCAGGTACTACCGTTAGTTTAGGGCTTACCCGTTGGTAACGGTCGTAAGAGGGACGGGTCGGCCTATGCCTTGCCACCCTGTGGTTCACTCGTGGTGCTTTAGGGCAACCACGGTAATTCGCGGTATGCCCTTGAGCACCGCATAAAACACAGCTGGGTGGGTCCGGTGAATCCCGGGTGCGAGTGCACGCTGCTGTCGCGTGATCGCCTAGGCACTTAACGCACCTAGCGCGAGCGAAGCAGAAACGGGAGGCGTGCCCGTATAGTTGGCAGTTATGGCACTGCGAGGGACTCCCATTTTTGTATGGGGCTTGGACATCGAGTCCTGAGAGGCCACAGACCTTTTTTAAATTAAAAATGGCCTTGCCTTCAGGTGTACGATCTAGTACTACGAGTACTAGATCGTAGGGACTGCGGTCCTTCCCGCTGTACATGCGGTGAACTGCATGTACGGGGAAGTCTTGTGCCTTCAGGTCGGCACATACCGAATCGGTATGTACCTCCTTGGGCACACCGCGAATCACAACGCGAAGGACTTTCTCCTCTTCGAGCGCATAAGTATGAAAACTTATGCTCTCTTTACGGAGGAGCTTTGTTAGCGCTCTGTGGTCGCTACTGGTGGGCACTTGGACTTTAATGCCCTGCTGCGTGGAGCGGGCATTAGTGTAATGGATCCCACGATCCGAAACTAAACGGGACAGCATGTCCCATTTGGTTTTGTCCTGAATGAACAGGGGTGGAGGCGGTTTTTCGCGGCGCGCGCTCGCGTCCTGAGGGGACGCGGCAGTAGTGGCCGGAGCGGAGGGAGGAGACGCGGGGCGCGGGGCGGGGGTCGGCTTCTTGCCGGAGGCGGGGGCCTTAGCGGGTGCCTTGGCGGGAGGGGCGGAAGTTGCGCAACTAGCGGCTTTAGGAGCACGCTTGCGTTTGCGGTCAACGACGGTATAGCCGTCGTTATCGGAGTCCGAGTCAGTGCGTAAGGCGCGACTCGGATCTACTTCCATCTCCGTTTCGGAGTCCGAAGTGGGCTCGACAACGGCGATGGAGGGACGGGTGCTCGCTGGCCTCCCGATCGGTGAGCGCGAGCGAGACCTCTCACGGGGAGGGGCTGCCACCGTGCGTCTATTGTCCGGGCCCGGGGCGGGCGAAAGCGGGCTGTCCTCTGAGAAGGACCGGGTCAGAGGAGGGACGTTGGCCTCCGGGATTGAAGTCCCGGAGGGAGCAATAAGAGTGTCCGTGAGGCGGGCACTCTCTGCATCGTTAAGTGATTGCTGATGATCAGCGTAGAGTTCGGGGTAGCGGAGGGCGAAGGTCTGAAGGACCTCCACCTCACCGTTAGAGGGACGTTGCATCCTGAGGGGAATACTCAGGATGGCCTAACGGGTTCGATCGCCTCGGGCTTGTACATTTCAATTTATGCTAGTTTAGAGTTACATTAAGTATGTTTTCGTGTCTAACATAACAGAGTTAATATTACAATTATTTGAGATCATATTAATTGAAGATTGTACTTTCTTTTGGTATAATATCTGTATGGAATTACACTTTATTTTACGCAATAAATCGTGTTAAACTGCTGATATAATTCGTAGAAATTGGCGCACGAACTTTTTTTTTTTTCTATAAGGATGATTAATTATTGATATTCTGGTACATTATGTAGCAACAAGATTATATGCCTGAATTATAGCTTTTTTTTAAAGTTAATTTGATGATTTTTTATACAAGAAATGGAACTCTGAAGTTGGCTATGTGTACCATAATTCGTAAAACAAGGTGCGGGAGATCGGTCACTACAAAATAATTAAAGTTATGTTTGTAAATGTAGTACATTACTCGAAATTAAAACAGATTATTCTATTTTTATCAATTATTCAAAAATTGTAGATCTTGCCTGTGATAATAAATTAAGCGCTTAAAATCTTAGATTACGTTTATATTAAACGTGAAATGGCTCTTAACAAATTTTTTTATACTTAGGTTTCCTAAGAATTTGTTAAATGGACATAGAACTAACATTTAAAAAGAAATATTTCTGACACCTTGCTCTTGATATTATAAAAATGGGTTCTAAGGCAGGTACTAAAACTAAAAACACATTTGAATTTTTATTAATCGCAGAGACTAAATGGTTTTTGCAACAAATCATAAAATAAAATCTTAAAGCCTGTCTTGGAAACTATTTTCTCTTGTAATTGAGTAAAACGCTCCACTGGATAAACTTTGTAACTAAAGAAGACGCGACGCGACGGCCATTTTTAGTCTTTTACCCAAAGTTAAGTCGTTATATTTTATAGTTATCAGCCTTATGCGAGCCGGACTCGTCAACGAAGGATTCCGTACCATTATCACAACATTAGACTATATTTTAAACTTATTTTTAGTTTACACGTTCGTGAGTCCGACTTGCATTTAGCCAATTTTTAGTATTTTTTTGTTATAGCGGTAACAGAAATACATCATCTGTGAAAATTTTGACTGTCTAGCTATCACCGTTCATAAGATACAGCCTGATAAACTGACAGGCAGACGTACAGTGAGTTTTAGCAATAGTGCCCCGTTTTTACCCTCACAGAACGCTAAAAACGTTAACATTTGTAAATTTAAAAGAAAACGTAGCTACACTGGAATTTAAAGGGCAGATCTAGAATGTCACCCCCACTTTGCTACCGGTCCTGCCTGTCCTACCTGGGCATCGTAAGAGGCAATTAAAGAAAAAATAACGAAGGTAGGCAGCAGCGCCAAGAATATGGCAAACTCCGCCCTTAATGAAGGAGAATGTGTTCAGCTTTTATTTTGTCAATATAAACCTCTATATTGCAATATTTTAAATTTGGCATGATATTGCGCTTAATGAATTTTTTATCAGGCAAACATTCAGTCATCATCATCATCATCAGGAAGATATCCACTGTGGATCAAAGTCCTCCCCATAGAACGCCACAAAGAACCGTAACCGGCTAATAAGCCGTATAACCATTGTAGTCGTCAGTCCACCTAGTCCTCAATACCAACTCTACGTCTTCCGGTGTAATGTGGTAACGACCAGAACATTTCTTCCCCATCGGTTATCAGTTCAGTGAGCCCATTGCCACTTCAATTTTCAAATTCTGAAAGTTACATCGATGACTTTGGTTCTATGGCGAAGATCCACACGGATGTAGCAAAAGAAAAACATAATCCTAGATTAAAAAATATACCTTGGTGGTATATCTCCATAATCTAAAAATAAATATGGTCATTTCGCTAAAACTGATAATACATTCTATTTCTATTTCACCTTTAATAAAAGTCTAAACCATAAGGATAGGGAAGGGAAACATGAGTTACCTTTTTCCACGACAGAATTCCAACAAAATATACTGTGCTACTGTGTTTGACGTTCTATGATAACACAGGCCTATCACATGTTAAAGGTTTAATATATCAAGTTATCAGCGTATTAATTAAACACGAGATTGGCAAAATTGGGCCTAAGTATTATAGAAATACTTTACAATAAATTGGCCCTAAGTAAAATAGAAATACTTTACAATAAAAAGGCCTAAGAGCCCGTTTCAGAATGTCCTAATAAAGTTTCGGGTTGCTATGCAACACATAAAATAACTGAATGATAAAAATGACAGTTAACATGTAGCGCGTTTCAAGCTTTAACCGATGGATAGGCTAAATCGATGACTGTGAAACGCAAAGATAGTGTTTTGTTTAATAAATATGATCTGGGTAGTAAAACCTCTACTCAAACATTCTGAAACAGGCCCTAAGTGAAATAGAAATACTTCAAGGTAAATTCGGCATCATGTATAATAGAAATACTGTGGCATAAATTCAACACACTTTTTAATGCTGGGTTTTTCCTTTATGAGATTATTAGTGTAACTAGCGATGATTTTTTGCCGTACTCATTTGTTGCCATTGTTAAAGAACACAAAGTTTAATTTTCAATGTAACATCTTACCGTGACGTGACCTGGATTCATAACGCAAGCTTTCGTAATGTTTAAACCAGAAAACTGTAAATGGCTTTTATAAGGTGAGGACAAACAGGTGCGGTCCGGAGCTTTCAAAATCTGTTTATGACATGCTTTTATATCTTCAAATAAACTAATAACTTTATTTAAGGTAGCTATACTAGTATATTATCCAATAAAAACCTTATAAAATGTTGTTGATCTTATTGATAGCCCGTGGGGGCCGGGTTAGAATTGCACTTCCCCATATCATCCCGTGGGTGTCGTAAGAGGCGACTGAGGGAAAAATACTAGAAGGTGGGCAGCGGTGCCTTCTAAATAACCGCCAACTTACACTGCAATCCCCAAGACGCCTGCCAAGTTGGGGATTATGGCAAATTAGGGGAGGCTGTGTTCAGCAGTGGACGATCCGGCTGTTACAGTTAGATACTTGGCGACAGATTTTCTCCTTACGGGTGGTAGGGACAGGCAAACAATTACAAAATGCGTTACCAACATGCTTTAATGACTGCCATCCTAAGACAACAACCGGGACTCAACGTGCCCTCTGAAGCATTGAAGCGCGATTGTAATGCATCATCTCACTTATGACCGCAGCTAACATTGCTAAACTTAGCTGATCGATAAAGAACGGCTTAGCAAACTATGCTACGACCGCTTCAATATCCTATTAAAGTGTAAAAATCTCGCGACGCTTCGCTTCGTCTCTGGGCCAGTGGGAGTTTATTCTAACTGAGTATCTTCAATTTATATTCATCTGGTCTAAATAAACGGAAAACTTTAAATAACAGTGTTCGTTACAATTATGCTTTGTTCAGTTACTACTAAACTTAAAGTCAACTTAAGCACATTGGAGGCCGGTATACCTACTGTGTTGAAACTTATAATTTGTCTAATTTAACTTACTTTCTAATCCCAGTATAAAGTCTGCATAGTTATAATACAACTGTGCTTACTAGGTATAAGTTACATTACAAAATTACAAATTTACGAGAGAAAAAATTATAGTCATGTGCGGGATTCGAACCCGCGTCCATCCACCCCTTTAGCCGGGGTATGCTCTAACCAATTGAGCTAACATGACACAATGACTCATAACTGTAATTCTTGCTCTCGTTCTTCATACAACCATCGTATTGGGATGGAGCGACACCTATAGTTTAACTTGCGTTGTACTACAAACAAGACCAATTTTGCAATTGGTTTTAAACTTGTAAATGATGACGCAACCTTATAATTTTAATATTGTTAAGTTTGCAATGACGCCTGCTAGGCGAATTACATTACAAAATTACAAATTTACGAGAGAAAAAATTATAGTCATGTGCGGGATTCGAACCCGCGTCCATCCACCCCTTTAGCCGGGGTATGCTCTAACCAATTGAGCTAACATGACACAATGACTCATAACTGTAATTCTTGCTCTCGTTCTTCATACAACCATCGTATTGGGATGGAGCGACACCTATAGTTTAACTTGCGTTGTACTACAAACAAGACCAATTTTGCAATTGGTTTTAAACTTGTAAATGATGACGCAACCTTATAATTTTAATATTGTTAAGTTTGCAATGACGCCTGCTAGGCGAATTACATTACAAAATTACAAATTTACGAGAGAAAAAAAAAAAAAAAAAAAAAAATTATAGTCATGTGCGGGATTTAAATTTGTAATTTTTGAAAATTGGTCTTGTTTGTAGTACAACGCAAGTTAAACTATAGGTGTCGCTCCATCCCAATACGATGGTTGTATGAAGAACGAGAGCAAGAATTACAGTTATGAGTCATTGTGTCATGTTAGCTCAATTGGTTAGAGCATACCCCGGCTAAAGGGGTGGATGGACGCGGGTTCGAATCCCGCACATGACTATAATTTTTTCTCTCGTAAATTTGTAATTTTGTAATGTAATTCGCCTAGCAGGCGTCATTGCAAACTTAACAATATTAAAATTATAAGGTTGCGTCATCATTTACAAGTTTAAAACCAATTGCAAAATTGGTCTTGTTTGTAGTACAACGCAAGTTAAACTATAGGTGTCGCTCCATCCCAATACGATGGTTGTATGAAGAACGAGAGCAAGAATTACAGTTATGAGTCATTGTGTCATGTTAGCTCAATTGGTTAGAGCATACCCCGGCTAAAGGGGTGGATGGACGCGGGTTCGAATCCCGCACATGACTATAATTTTTTCTCTCGTAAATTTGTAATTTTGTAATGTAATTCGCCTAGCAGGCGTCATTGCAAACTTAACAATATTAAAATTATAAGGTTGCGTCATCATTTACAAGTTTAAAACCAATTGCAAAATTGGTCTTGTTTGTAGTACAACGCAAGTTAAACTATAGGTGTCGCTCCATCCCAATACGATGGTTGTATGAAGAACGAGAGCAAGAATTACAGTTATGAGTCATTGTGTCATGTTAGCTCAATTGGTTAGAGCATACCCCGGCTAAAGGGGTGGATGGACGCGGGTTCGAATCCCGCACATGACTATAATTTTTTCTCTCGTAAATTTGTAATTTTGTAATGTAATTCGCCTAGCAGGCGTCATTGCAAACTTAACAATATTAAAATTATAAGGTTGCGTCATCATTTACAAGTTTAAAACCAATTGCAAAATTGGTCTTGTTTGTAGTACAACGCAAGTTAAACTATAGGTGTCGCTCCATCCCAATACGATGGTTGTATGAAGAACGAGAGCAAGAATTACAGTTATGAGTCATTGTGTCATGTTAGCTCAATTGGTTAGAGCATACCCCGGCTAAAGGGGTGGATGGACGCGGGTTCGAATCCCGCACATGACTATAATTTTTTCTCTCGTAAATTTGTAATTTTGTAATGTAATTCGCCTAGCAGGCGTCATTGCAAACTTAACAATATTAAAATTATAAGGTTGCGTCATCATTTACAAGTTTAAAACCAATTGCAAAATTGGTCTTGTTTGTAGTACAACGCAAGTTAAACTATAGGTGTCGCTCCATCCCAATACGATGGTTGTATGAAGAACGAGAGCAAGAATTACAGTTATGAGTCATTGTGTCATGTTAGCTCAATTGGTTAGAGCATACCCCGGCTAAAGGGGTGGATGGACGCGGGTTCGAATCCCGCACATGACTATAATTTTTTCTCTCGTAAATTTGTAATTTTGTAATGTAATTCGCCTAGCAGGCGTCATTGCAAACTTAACAATATTAAAATTATAAGGTTGCGTCATCATTTACAAGTTTAAAACCAATTGCAAAATTGGTCTTGTTTGTAGTACAACGCAAGTTAAACTATAGGTGTCGCTCCATCCCAATACGATGGTTGTATGAAGAACGAGAGCAAGAATTACAGTTATGAGTCATTGTGTCATGTTAGCTCAATTGGTTAGAGCATACCCCGGCTAAAGGGGTGGATGGACGCGGGTTCGAATCCCGCACATGACTATAATTTTTTCTCTCGTAAATTTGTAATTTTGTAATGTAATTCGCCTAGCAGGCGTCATTGCAAACTTAACAATATTAAAAATAGGTATAAGTTAGTTTAATCACCAATTATATGCGATTATGTGTAGGAATATTATCTATTACTACATTCGATTTTGGTATATACGACACTAATTCAATTCACCTTATTTTTTATTTAACTTTTTATTATGTACTTTTGACGGAAAAATCTTAAGGCTCACCTGATGTTAAGTGGACAAAGCTCTGCTTACAACAGATGCATTGTGTTACAAGTCACGAATTGCACTGCGCCCGTCACCTTGAGGCATAGTTTTTAAGTCGCATGTGCCTGTAATTTCTGGCTCTCAAGGACTGACTGATTTTCTAGTTGAGGGTGGTCGCTAGCCTGGCGGGCATTCGCAAAATGCCCTTCCACCATGCAGTGAAGCTCAAGCCCGCGGTGGGATTCGAACCATGGACCTGCTGCTAGGCAGTCCATAAGCAATACCACTGAGCCATCACTGCTTCAGAACTTTTTATTAATGTATGATAATTATACAATAAAACTACAAATGTTAATTAATCCACGTTATAATTAAATAAAAGGAAAAGAGCAATGATGTTGCTACATACAAGCCTAATGATTATTACATTATTTTATCAATGTACTATACAATAAACGATATTCAACGTTGACATAATAAATCTCTACTGCTTAGGTAGGTATACTTATATCCACTCTTAAAACCAACTCTATACAAAAAACATTCAGTACTAATATTATAAATGCGAAAGTAACTCTGTCTGTCTGTCTGTCTGTCTGTCTGTTACGCTTTCACGCCAAAACTACTGGACCGATTTGAATGAAATTTGGTATGGAGATAGTTTGAGATCCGGGAAAAAACATAGGATAGTTTTTATCCGACTGCGCAAAAAGAGGTTAATGTTTTCGCTCGATAACCGACATACGCGCGGGCGGGGCCGCGCCCGGAAAGCTAGTAATGTATAAAGCACATGAACTCCCTCCTAAATATTAGCCATAAAGCACACAGATCCTACTTACGACATAAACATAACAAACGTGTTAATATAAACACATTTCTTACTATCAATAGTAGAAAATTAATGACGTACATGTACGTATCTTATTTTAACGCATTATCAACGAACTATAAGACTAACATGCTATAGCCGGACGGAACTATTAGCCGGTCAAAAAATTTTAATTTTGACTAATATAAAGTAGCTATAAGTTTTTTTATTTACAGTAATGATATGTAAGCCTATGACCACTATTGCACCTTTTATAAATGATGATGTCGTCGGTAAGTTATTTATTTAATTGAATAAGAAATAATGGTCCATTGGCAATGTATATATACTGCTATGCAGGGTACGTGAGCCAAATGCTGCTGGGCATCAGGGGTTTGAGCTTCACCGCATTTTACGAACGGTCACCTGGCTATTCACCAATTTCAAGAGGAAAATATATAGCCAAGCACCTAAGGGTCTTGTATCTTCGGGCAACCGTCCTTGAGAGCCAGTCGTTCCAATATCATCCTCACCCACAAAATACTTACATGTATAATACCAGTCAAAGATTGCTGTAAGAATGCTCAAAGGTATACTATGATATTAGAACAGATGAGAGAACTGTATAATAATAATAAGGTATGTAACACAAAAGCTTATAATCCTGACGGGGAGTGTTTCATCCAGCGGAATTACTTCACAAACGGTAAACTTCAGTGGTCGAGCATTTATGTAAGCGATAAAATTCTCAATTTTACTACCTTGCATTTCATCTGAAAAAAAAAACAAGTGCTGTGAAAACGAAGATCCCAACCAAATCATAAAATGGACAAAATTTCAAGTGCCTGGCGGGTTAAGGTCGTGACATGAATGTACATGTACATTCAAGTTCAAATTCAGTCTTTTAGGCATATAGAACTAGCCCCACATTTGCATTTCACAGTGAAATCCTTTTACTGAAATGAAAATGGACTTCACTTTGTGTTACTTATTTATACTCATATATTCCATATGACAGCTATAAAGCAGGTGTAATAAAGTACATATACCTATTTGTTAAGAGTGTATATACTTTTACACATAATAAAATGACCCTTATTTTGGAGATGGTAAATATTTCTGCGTTACGTTAAGAATTATTTGCTACAAGCGTTTCGATCGTTTAAATTTTCAACGTCAACAATGTCTAGAACATACAACGAAGTTTTCAATAATTTTCAGTGTCACCTCGCATTCCTGTGAACTAGATGATGATAAATAATAGAACTTAGGTTCTGTTTGAGAAACGTCAATGTCAAATTACTCACTAGATATTATATTTACGAGTGGGTAGCACCACTCTCGTAACTGATATCATAAGTATGATAATTTAATTCGCAAGTGAGTTTCAAAAATATTCTTAATTGTAGATTCAAAAAATGCATCGCTGCTCACAAATGTTTCAAAATATCCATTGTAAATCATCTCAATTTAATATAATTTCAGCCCCCTAACTTCGCTGACTTGACCTTGACTTGAAGGGACTGAAGTTATATTAAATTGAGATGATTTACAACTTCAACTGTCAAACATATGAATATGTAGCCTGCCTACTGCCTACTACCTTAATGAACACACTAGGCTTTACCTCTAAGTCCTCTAAGTATGGAGCGGCAAGGGGTAGGCTGCGGTGCTGTATGGGCAGCACCGCATCTGAGGCGGGCTGCTCCCTACTTCCCGTGGCCACGGCGGGGCCGCCACCGTTCGATGGCGGACGCGGAGGAGCCGCAGGGGAGGAGGAGTGTCGGTATAGCGAGGCGCTGCTCTCCCTATCCTCTGCGGCCGAAGTAGCAGGCGACGGGGCTACTTATCTGACCCATCGCATCTCGTCCATCCGCTGCGCTCCCACAGGAATGCACCGGCCAGACGTCCGTTGTACCCACTCTCACGATAGCCTCTTTCACATTGACTATTTGACACTATTGACACTATTGATCGATATCCGTGAAGCTCGTGATTAACCTGTTTTGGCCTACTATGTGTCATCATTGCAATCTATATCGAAGCAGTGATAGCTCAGTGGCTTTGGCTATGGACTGCCGCGCAGCAGGTCCATGGTTCGAATCCCGCCGCTGGCTTGAGCTTCACCGCATGGTGGAAGGGCATTTTTGCGAATGCCCGCCTGGCTAGCGACCACTCTCAAGTGAAAATCTGTCGCCAAGCACCTAACGGTGTGTTCCGGCAGCTGTCCTTGAGAGCCAGTAATTCTAGATTAAGCCTGTTAACACCTTCGACCACACCATCACTTAACATCAGGTGAGATTGTGGTCAAAGGCTTACCTATCAGCAATAAAAAAAAAAAAAAATACTTCGCACTCCATCTGAAGAACTTGGGCGATAAACCTTCGCCCTACAACTGGTGCGCGCATCAACATGCCGCACCAATAACTGCGTCCCCATTACCAAGAAGTCAAAGCCGGACCAGGTATCACACTCGACTGGAGACTACAGAATCTTGAAACTACAAACAATTTGCTATTTTCCTTTTTAACATTTTTAAACTTAAGATATGTGTTTTACCTTGTTCTTCAATTAGATTATTGTGAAGAATTATTAATAATCGCTTAGTCTGTCCAGATATCATACTAGCGATAATAGCCGGTAAAAATGTCAGTAAAATGATTATAATCCAATTGACATATAAGAATGCTTCAGCTAAGGTTACCATCTGCAAACATAAGGATTTATACCTGTGTAATTAGTAACTGTAACGAAAGGTAATTATTGTAAATTAAATACGAGATAATTATCATTGACTATAGAAATAAATTCAACTAATAATGAAATGTATGTAAGTTGTTTCATGTGGACGATGTCATCACTCGCTTATAAATCGGGTAGCTTTAAATTAAAATAAGTAATTAATATAACTACGTATATGTTTCATCAGACGACGATACAAAGGACTTCATTCCGATTTTTTTAGTACTTTCAAAATTTTGCGAAGCACCGAGTAGGAGCTAGTTTTGATGGAAGTAACAATCTTTAACAAATATACTGACCTGTACTTTTTTCAGTTTTATCATTTCCACCCTGCCATATATGAACTGCATAGTTATTGACATATTGCATAATAAAGAGACCAAATACTGTAAATCAAAGTAAACAGTTTTAGTTGTCAATAATGCCTCCTAAGCGGTGGCGTAGGCATAATCAAGTTTAGTACTGCAAAGACCTTTGGTCCATGACGGCGTATGAACTAACACACCACAATCGAGCGCCCATATAGTTAAAACCTTTACCAAACGCTTTTTTTATACATACATATAATCATGCCTGTATTCCCGAAAGGAGTAGGCTGAGGTGTGTAATCACCCACATTTCGCCAATTGGGTATTGCTTCCATGAAATAAGGGCCAATAGCCAACCTATTGCGATTGACCGGGCACAATTTCAGGGTCTCTCGATAATTCAAACCTGCGATAATTTGAACCTACTTATAATTCAAAGTTATCACGAGTTCCCTAGAAAATCGCTTATAATTCGAACTAAAAAATCAACTCTACGCAACAAAATGACGCGTTAATTCGAACTTATCGGCGTCAAACACTCGACAATTCAAAAGAATTAGTCACTTGATCCTCTTATAAACAAGTCCGAGTAATCCATCCCGCCGCGGAGACATCTAAGTACATTACAGTTTGACATACACTTCGGCACGAATTGGTTTGTTTAGTTAAGTTTCAGTTACTGTTGCTCATTTGTTCGTTGAATACAGATTAAATAAATTATGCTGATCAAATAAAGTTTGTGTTAGTTATGAGTCTTAAAAATTTCGAACCATTTGATACTTCAAACATTCGATAATTCGTAACATTTTAAGAGTCCCTCGAGTTTCGAAGTAACTAGAGTCGAATGTATTTATCATTCTTTATACCTACAACGACCAAATGAGAAACAATAACTAAAACTTAACTAAACATACCAATTCGTTCGGAAGTGAGAGTAGAAAGATTATTACCAAAACAAAGGCTCGTGTACGATGATACAAGCTTCAACTTGTTCTGCAACGTACTTAGATGTCGCCGCGGCGACGACGGGGTGGATTATCAAGTGACTTGTTCGTTACGAATTGTCGAATGTCTGACGCCCATAAGTTGAAATCAAAGCGTCATTTTGTTGTGTAGCGTTGATTTTTTCGTTCAATTTACCAAGTGCATAAAAATGTATTGATTTAGTTCGAAATATAAATAGATTTTTTAGGGAACTCGTGATAACTTTTTAGAATTATAGAGTGGTTCGAATAATCGCAGGTTTGAATTAACGAGAGTCAACTGTATATGAAACCCTGGCAGGGCACTAAGATCATGGTAATATTATCTATAAAAATGAATAACCCCACAATTTCAACTTCATAGAAACGGACGAAACGCGAGTTATACATATAACACATTAAATAATTTATAAGGGTTATAAAGCAAACAGTGGTAGTTAATTGGAAGTGTACATTTACAAATATGTATAATCAAATATATAAAGTGGTATTACAATCGGGGGTCTTATCGCTAAAGCAATCTCTTACAGACAACCTTTGGATGGATAAGACAACGAAAATTTGTGAACGGTAGTGTGCAACAAAGAAATCAAAATTAAAAAACAATATAAAATAAAGTTGTCTTAGGTTTTCGCGATTGTTACACATAGTAATTAAACAACTTTAAACGGTTTAAATCGCGTATATTTGTCATTATTTTTGTCCCGACGTTTCAAACACTTTGCAGTGATCGTGGTCACGGGGTGACTCATTGGTTTTATTTGTCACATGAGTTATTAAGAAATTATTTGGTCTACCGTCAGAAATTTTTATATTAATCATAACGTTCCCTATTCACGCAGTATTCGCTCACGGTGTCCAGAGGTCTTGCAGATTTGTGTCGGCCATGAGATTTAATTAATTTAATAACAGGATCCCAAGCAGGTGGTACTTGCCAACCATCATCTCTATTGAAATTTGGGTACTTTTTGATTTCAATAGCCTCGCGTAACATTCTTGGCATAAACCGGGTCTCTCTGGCTAGGATTTGTGGGTTGTCGAACCGAATGTAGTGGTTGGGTTTGTCCTGGGCATGTTCACAAACCGCAGACTTGGTCGAGCGTCTGTTCTTCATGTCAGCAATGTGTTCTTTTACCCGGATACCAACGCTCCTCTTTGTTTGCCCAATGTATGACAGCCCACATTCACAATCAAGTGTGTAAACACCTGCATCTTGTAGGGGAATATTGCACTTAACAGGTCTTAAAAATTGGTTGATCTTCTTGTGCGGCTTGAAGTAAGTTTTTATTGAAGCTCGTCTTAAGATATTACCAATTTTGTCCGTGACACCCTTGATGTAAGGTAAGATGGCAGGTTGTCGCTCAACTGTGGAAGGCTTGGGCCGGCTTCTGTGACGCATACGTGGGAGCTTGTGATTATTGCTTCGCAGTACTTGTTTTACATACTGAAGCTCCTCCTTGAGATGGTCAGTGTCGCAGATGCCATGTGCTCTCTGTAACAAAGATTTGCCTGCGGTAGCCAACTGACATGGATGGTGATGGGAGTTACCATTGAGATATTTATCTGTATGGGTGGGTTTCCTATACACTGTATGACTTAGGGAGTTGTCAGGATTCCTGATGACTAAAACATCAAGAAAAGCTAAGCATTTATTGACCTCAGGCTCCATTGTAAATTGAATTTTGTTATGTAAAGAGTTTAGATGGTTAAGAAATGCAGAAACTTTATTACTGGGGAGGATGGTAAAAGTATCATCTACATACCGTTTATAGATCTTCGGCATAGCCACAGCTGTGGAAAGAGCTCTCTCCTCGAAGTCCTCCATGAAAATATCGGCAACAACGGGGGAGACTGGAGAGCCCATAGCTACACCATCAATCTGTATGTAGAACTTATTTTCCCAGAATAGATAGCCAGATGTTAGGCAATGTTCCAGTAATTCTGCATATTCCATGGGAAGGTCATTCTCACTAAGTCTTTTCTTGACAATTTCAATGCAATCATGTACAGGTAGGCTGGTGAATAACGACTGTACATCAAAGCTGACCATAACTTCATCATCAGTCAGTTGTAGATTTTTCATTTGACTGACAAAGTGGTAAGAATCCTTGACATGCGCACTAGTTTGACCGCGAAGTGGAGACAGTATCTTAGCAAGGTGTTGAGCTAGTTTGTATGTTGGTGAGTCAATTTGGCTTACGATTGGGCGCAAAGGAACGTCTTGTGTATTTTTGGTAATCCATACAGTTTTGGTGGTTTCACACACGAAGGTACCAGTGCCGTGACGTCTAACCCAAGAGTATCGGAGTATTTACAAATTATTTCCTTAGTTTTTGTTACCATTTTAGCTGTTGGATCGCTTTTTACTGGTTTATATGTGCTTTCGTCCGACAAAAGTTCTTTTATTTTTAGGTTATAATCCGACGTATCCATGATTACAGTGGAATTACCTTTATCTGCTCGAATAATGGTTATGTCTTGGTTCTTGCGTAGGTTGGTAAGTTCAAGATATTGTTCACGAGGTAGATTCGGTGTGGGCGCTTTACTTCAACGCAAAACAGCAGAGATATCTTGGCGTAACGCTTCCAAATCTTCCTTTTTTATACTGTTTTTGGCAAGACAATGTTCCACAGAGCAGATTATCTCTTCAAAAGGCACTGATCTTGGGGAAACCGCGTAGTTCAATCCATTTTCGAGGGCCTGAAGGGCGACCGGATTTATAGTTTGTTGCGATAGATTTATGACACTATCAGCTGTTTTTGACGGTCGCGAGGTTACGCTTCGTTCCAAATTTGGCAATTGCTTTGTTGCAAGTTTTTCATATTTTATGATTTTACGCTTTTTGAACTCGTCATATTTAGCGGCAGCGCGATTATTAGTTGTTTGCATGCATTTTTGGAAATCCGATGCTGATAGTGCTTTTTCTAACTGAATGGATTGAATCTCAATGGTTTGGTTGATTTTGTAAATATCAAAACGATGTTGGCGTATGCTTCGACATAATAATTTCTTACTTGTTTGACGGAGTATGTCGGCGCTTCCAGTAATGTCCTTTTTTGGGGATATTCTCACGCACACTGGTATGATATTATTATCCCTACATCGCTTGAGGAAGTTAAGCGATGTTAGGAGTCTCACGCGCTTGATCTTGAAGTACTCCCACTGTCTTATTTCAGTTGCTGTTTTCGGCCCGTATACCGTAACATAATGTTGTCTTAGGTTTTCGCGATTGTTACACATAGTAATTAAACAACTTTAAACGGTTTAAATCGCGTATATTTGTCATTATTTTTGTCCCGACGTTTCAAACACTTTGCAGTGATCGTGGTCACGGGGTGACTAATTGGTTTTATTTGTCACATGAGTTATTAAGAAATTATTTGGTCTACCGTCAGAAATTTTTATATTAATCATAACGTTCCCTATTCACGCAGTATTCGCTCACGGTGTCCAGAGGTCTTGCAGATTTGTGTCGGCCATGAGATTTAATTAATTTAATAACAGGATCCCAAGCAGGTGGTACTTGCCAACCATCATCTCTATTGAAATTTGGGTACTTTTTGATTTCAATAGCCTCGCGTAACATTCTTGGCATAAACCGGGTCTCTCTGGCAAGGATTTGTGGGTTGTCGAACCGAATGTAGTGGTTGGGTTTGTCCTGGGCATGTTCACAAACCGCAGACTTGGTCGAGCGTCTGTTCTTCATGTCAGCAATGTGTTCTTTTACCCGGATACCAACGCTCCTCTTTGTTTGCCCAATGTATGACAGCCCACATTCACAATCAAGTTTGTAAACACCTGCATCTTGTAGGGGAATATTGCACTTAACAGGTCTTAAAAATTGGTTGATCTTCTTGTGCGGCTTGAAGTAAGTTTTTATTGAAGCTCGTCTTAAGATATTACCAATTTTGTCCGTGACACCCTTGATGTAAGGTAAGATGGCAGGTTGTCGCTCAACTGTGGAAGGCTTGGGCCGGCTTCTGTGACGCATACGTGGGAGCTTGTGATTATTGCTTCGCAGTACTTGTTTTACATACTGAAGCTCCTCCTTGAGATGGTCAGTGTCGCAGATGCCATGTGCTCTCTGTAACAAAGATTTGCCTACGGTAGCCAACTGACATGGATGGTGATGGGAGTTACCATTGAGATATTTATCTGTATGGGTGGGTTTCCTATACACTGTATGACTTAGGGAGTTGTCAGGATTCCTGATGACTAAAACATCAAGAAAAGCTAAGCATTTATTGACCTCAGGCTCCATTGTAAATTGAATTTTGTTATGTAAAGAGTTTAGATGGTTAAGAAATGCAGAAACTTTATTACTGGGGAGGATGGTAAAAGTATCATCTACATCCCGTTTATAGATCTTCGGCATAGCCACAGCTGTGGAAAGAGCTCTCTCCTCGAAGTCCTCCATGAAAATATCGGCAACAACGGGGGAGACTGGAGAGCCCATAGCTACACCATCAATCTGTATGTAGAACTTATTTTCCCAGAATAGATAGCCAGATGTTAGGCAATGTTCCAGTAATTCTGCATATTCCATGGGAAGGTCATTCTCACTAAGTCTTTTCTTGACAATTTCAATGCAATCATGTACAGGTAGGCTGGTGAATAACGACTGTACATCAAAGCTGACCATAACTTCATCATCAGTCAGTTGTAGATTTTTCATTTGACTGACAAAGTGGTAAGAATCCTTGACATGCGCACTAGTTAATCCAATCGTAAGCCAAATTGACTCACCAACATACAAACTAGCTCAACACCTTGCTAAGATACTGTCTCCACTTCGCGGTCAAACTAGTGCGCATGTCAAGGATTCTTACCACTTTGTCAGTCAAATGAAAAATCTACAACTGACTGATGATGAAGTTATGGTCAGCTTTGATGTACAGTCGTTATTCACCAGCCTACCTGTACATGATTGCATTGAAATTGTCAAGAAAAGACTTAGTGAGAATGACCTTCCCATGGAATATGCAGAATTACTGGAACATTGCCTAACATCTGGCTATCTATTCTGGGAAAATAAGTTCTACATACAGATTGATGGTGTAGCTATGGGCTCTCCAGTCTCCCCCGTTGTTGCCGATATTTTCATGGAGGACTTCGAGGAGAGAGCTCTTTCCACAGCTGTGGCTATGCCGAAGATCTATAAACGGTATGTAGATGATACTTTTACCATCCTCCCCAGTAATAAAGTTTCTGCATTTCTTAACCATCTAAACTCTTTACATAACAAAATTCAATTTACAATGGAGCCTGAGGTCAATAAATGCTTAGCTTTTCTTGATGTTTTAGTCATCAGGAATCCTGACAACTCCCTAAGTCATACAGTGTATAGGAAACCCACCCATACAGATAAATATCTCAATGGTAACTCCCATCACCATCCATGTCAGTTGGCTACCGTAGGCAAATCTTTGTTACAGAGAGCACATGGCATCTGCGACACTGACCATCTCAAGGAGGAGCTTCAGTATGTAAAACAAGTACTGCGAAGCAATAATCACAAGCTCCCACGTATGCGTCACAGAAGCCGGCCCAAGCCTTCCACAGTTGAGCGACAACCTGCCATCTTACCTTACATCAAGGGTGTCACGGACAAAATTGGTAATATCTTAAGACGAGCTTCAATAAAAACTTACTTCAAGCCGCACAAGAAGATCAACCAATTTTTAAGACCTGTTAAGTGCAATATTCCCCTACAAGATGCAGGTGTTTACAAACTTGATTGTGAATGTGGGCTGTCATACATTGGGCAAACAAAGAGGAGCGTTGGTATCCGGGTAAAAGAACACATTGCTGACATGAAGAACAGACGCTCGACCAAGTCTGCGGTTTGTGAACATGCCCAGGACAAACCCAACCACTACATTCGGTTCGACAACCCACAAATCCTTGCCAGAGAGACCCGGTTTATGCCAAGAATGTTACGCGAGGCTATTGAAATCAAAAAGTACCCAAATTTCAATAGAGATGATGGTTGGCAAGTACCACCTGCTTGGGATCCTGTTATTAAATTAATTAAATCTCATGGCCGACACAAATCTGCAAGACCTCTGGACACCGTGAGCGAATACTGCGTGAATAGGGAACGTTATGATTAATATAAAAATTTCTGACGGTAGACCAAATAATTTCTTAATAACTCATGTGACAAACAAAACCAATTAGTCACCCCGTGACCACGATCACTGCAAAGTGTTTGAAACGTCGGGACAAAAATAATGACAAATATACGCGATTTAAACCGTTTAAAGTTGTTTAATTACTAAATATAAAATAAATATGTATTGTACATATAAAATATAAAAAACATAAAATACATATACTTACATAAATACAATTTATGCATATTATCAAACATATATGTATGTATACATATATTCAATTCCGAAATCTATAACTTTATAGGTCACAAAAAATTTGAATTTTCTTACCACGGGCTTGTATGCTTTATTTATTTTAGCAGCAATATCACACATAGATTTGTAAAGAAGGTGATACACTTCTATATCACTATCAGTACTCCGAGCATTTTCCAATATATCAACAAATTTCACAATTCGGTATTGTATTATGTAAAAGACGTATGCGTGTGTAACCATGACTATATCTCTCAATGTCACGGCCATAAAATAATATATATTATTTGCAACGCTCCTTTGACAGTAAAATGTAATTGCACATAGTACGGATGCTAATATAACTTCGTACGTTATGTGCAATAACGTTAATATTACGTTTACCATTTCCAAACTGAACGTTTTATTTATATTTAGTTTCAAATCCACATCATGAAATACCATCTGACATCCTGACAACGAGACATCTCTATTCATACACATGAATATGCAAATATACAACAAATGCTGTACATTGTATGTATAGTAAATTGTTGCAAATACAATATTTTTTTCATCATATATTACATTAAGGACACACAGAGTACTAAAAGTAAGTACTGATGTTAAGAATATGCAATTAACGGTCAATCTTATTTTCAAGGATTTAAAATTGATAAAGCCGAAATCCAAAGCGGTGATTATATATATGAATTTGTAAAATAGGTTAATCGTTGTGCTCCAATTCATGTTAAAAAATATTTTATATTTCAAAGTACAACTACAATCGTGGAACACGCTTAAAACAAAGCTATTTACTGTCGTTCGATGGTAACATTATGATACATTTTACTTTTTTGCCTTTAATTACATTGACGGACTTTCGATAAGAGGTAATGCCATGTTTGAAACAATTGGATTGTTATCGTGGCCTAAATTGACGGGTTTTTGAAAGATGATAATAATTATATTGCTCGTAATGCTGACTCTAATGATATATTACCAAATAAACATCCACAAGAATGTCGTTCTGGATTAGGCCCTACTGCACTATGTATGCTATTGGCAGCAATTCTGTTGTACACTCACTAACTATACTAACTAATTAAAAATATCTAATTTTAGTTTTAGGAATTCTTAAAGTTATTCTGCTGTGACATCGAACTAAATTTAAAATAGGGAATTAACTATCCTGAATTGAATTCATTTTGCCGCTACTTAACGCTAGATAGCGCACCATTCAAGTTGTTTTAAAGACTTTTTTGTCTGTGGTACGTGTTTCTTATCTATAGGGCATTGTTTACATCACAGCATTACTACAGACAGCCTGATTAGGTTCCTTACACTTTGAATGGCATTACTATCGATAGTTACTTATATCTGCTAATTAAGTAAATTAGGTTAGGTTAGATATACGCTTAAGTGATAAAAAATAGGTCCTAGGTAGAATAAACCCACATCCGGGGTCAAGGCATACTGAAGTCTGGCACTGTGCCTGATAGATGACAATAAGCTCATCCCCTATATAAAACACCTGCCATCCCTCCGAGTTATACAGGCATGTCATGAATTTGTAAATCCATGTTTGTTGTTACCTGCCTACAAAGCTTTATCTCTAGGCTCTAAATAGAAGAATAATCTCGAAGATAGAGTTGTTGTGAGAAGCAACCACATAGCCGCATACTTCATACAACTGAGAAAACCGTAATTAAGATAACACAGCCAAAATAAAATTATTGTAGAACATTACAGCTTTAGTCAACACCAATTTCGATGGTGATAAGTTTTAGGTTAAATGGTCTATGGTTCCACCTAATCTGACTAAATTATGGTACAATAGAATAGCATAACTACACATTTTACTAAGTTTAGTAACTTTAATAATTTTAGAGCTAACTAACAATACTATGGCGCCAACAGGATAAGGAATGTACATTTGACATTTCTAAATCTAATTTTACAAAATTTTAGTTAGTTTGGGTCAAGAGAATTGCGACCATTGCCGATGAATCCGAAAGACGATACGAAAATGGTGACAGCGTCAGGTCAGTAGCGTCAGTAGTATCTCAACACAACTGCGCTTCAAACGTTGCAACTAAGTGCAGGTACGATTAAAGACGATTTTCAGTCGTATTTTAAGAGTGTGTATAATCATATCTGTATACTATTGGCTATCGGAGCTGTAAACCAAGTGAGTCCGCCCTTGCATAGCTTCCAATTGATTAAAGGTTCAATGCGCTGATGTATGAAAAAGTCCAAAAATCAGAGATATATTCTAAAAACCGATGAAATTATTTTGATGTGACACAGGAAATTCGCATTTCTTTATTGAAATGAGTGCGCGCCGCACACCTCTCCGTTGCACCTCTCCCCGTTCCAATCGCATTTATTACGGTCAACGACTAAGGAGCGAATTAAATTAATTTGTTTGCCTATTCTAACATATTTGTATTAATTAGATTATTGCTCAGTATATTAAGTACCAAACGCTTTAAAGAGAAAAAAAAACTGGGTATTGTTTGGTAATGGGCATAGTAGGCACAGCCAATAATATTGGTTATTGGTTTTCGTCTTCTATATAATTATTATTTAGTAACCGTCTAGGACTCGCGTAGGTACTATTTTCCGAATATTGCTCCGACCAGTCTCGAACATATTTGAAGTTCTTCGTCTGGGAGTCACGATGGTGCACAGCGTCGAGCGCAGGCCTCAGCACGTAACTGGCGTTGAGACGGTTGCACCGTAGCTGTCAAAGTCAGAATCTTCCGTCCGAACTGTCACTTCTGTCACTATCACTGAGATTGTCACTGTCCTTTTGATAGGTATGAGACTGTTGACACATCACACTAGAACTGTCCTCTTCGCGGTTCCACAACCCGGATGCCGTTTCACAAATATTGATGACAGGTATCCAGGTCAGCGTATCTATCGTCTTCTTACTTTTATACTAGGTATGCTTGCTACTTTTATACTAGGTATATACCTAGTATAAAAGTAGCAAGCTCCGAGGTACAGAAAGTAGATCCTACTTAACCACGTGTTCTTAACCTAATTAATCACTACGTATGGCAAGGAGATTTTCTATATTAGTATCAAAATAGGTAAGTTCTACGAATGCACATATTTATTTGTAGGGTAGGTTACTAGAAGTATTCGAGATTGTAAAATACTTAGTTTATAATTATCGGTTTTGTTAGAGATTGTCACTTTGTGAAGTTGTTTATGCTAACCCAGAATGACGCTCACCTTCCATTACTATTCCTTTAGTCACCTCTTACGACACCTACATCAAAAATGGGAAGTAACATTCGAGCCTGGCATCATACGGGTTACATTGTGAATCACATACATTTGAAAAAATGGCAATGGAATGGGCATCAACAACTTGTGGCTTGGAAATTGTTCTCACGGGCAAACCTAGCACTTTGAAATAAAAAATAACAATTATGGAAACAAAATCTTAGAATCTCCTTCAGTTGTAAGTTGTTTACGCGATTAAAAAAGTCTTCAAACATATTCTTCTTAATGTTTGTCTATAAAGAATGCTTACATCAGGGTTTTCTTTGTCTGATGATAACCTAAACAACAGAAACACGAGTATAATGGGTGCTTACTTACGTAAAAGTTTACTGTCCCAACGGAATAATTACTTTCAAGATTATGAGCTCATTAAATGTAAGAAGGTATCGTGGAATTTCATGAGAGATATTGCGAGTTTATTAGAGTCATATATTAAGACATATATTCAAAATATGATATTAATTTACAATGATATCTTTATTTACTTTTTATTAATTGTATGTTATAATAGCGCTTAGAATAACATAAGAATTTTATGTTTAATGGCAGTATAGTTATACTTTATTTTCCCTCTTTTATTTTTACCACTCTTAATTGTGTTTCCTATATTTTAAGTCACAGTACATTTCTATTACGTGACAGTTTGGCAAAAAATGCAAATATAAAGTTCGAAACCACGTTTCACAAATACATATTTACCCAGAAGTTTTGGCGCTACAAATACCGTTGGAAAGGACGATACCAAGTATTTTTTTTAATATATTCTGCGGAATTGCTTGTCTTTTTTCTATGTGGTTATGTGACGAAGCAGTCTTGGATCGTTCTCAATTACTTGCTTAAAATATTACCTATATTCACCGTAATACCCATATGATACATACGAGTGGGTAAGTATTTATTAGAAAACAGCGCGGTATTGAGTTTCACTCCTTCACAATACGTATGCTGACAAAATCCTGTTTGATATAGGACTATACAGGGATAATGGTAAAATGCTGACAACCTCTTAGGGTTGAATTCTATTAGTCCTAACAAACATTGTGAGATTTTTTTTTGTATTAAAAAAAAAACTCGACCGCCGGGGTAACATGGATCACACCGTGCTCCCTTTGAATTGAGTTTTGAATATTTACATCGAGCGAAGTAATAAAAGGTATGAAATAATACATTACAGGCACATGAGACTTTTACCATCAGGTATTCCTCGTACCTAGTCCGTGAAATACATAAAAAACACAAACAAAATATTAAACAAAAATAAAAAAAATCTTAACAAAAAAATAATCTCAAAATGTTTGTTAGGACTAGCAAAAGTCAACCCTAAGAGGTTGTTAGCATTTTACCAATAACATTGTATACCTTGTAATGTAACCATGTTGCATACTGCCGTAGTTTAGTTAGATATCTGGAGATGAGATAGCAATGGGGTTCATTACAAAAAGAGTTCGAGGGCATTTTCTCAGTTATATATTCGACAAAATTCTAATAAAGTAGTGACTAAGTCGGTGCTCACGATTAATTTATGGGTACACATCTCAATAATTTGTCATATAACGCGAGCCTCGTCTTTTAACGGACCCGAGGATCGCAAGATCACTTTACTGATACATCCCATATGCATAACATTCGTTACCTACTTTCATTTACTATGGTGCCTAGTAATTGTATAGGTACGAATCACTTTGCAACATAACACACAGTTTTCTTTTTAAATATACGTATACATATGTGTAATAAAATCTAATCAAAAGGAAGTATGGGCAATCCTTACATTATGAATAGCATGACGGATGCAAGTCAGAGTCTGCGGTAGATACCTATATTTAAAAAATCTCAAATTAATAATAATAACAAATATTTTTAAAAAGTATCTTAAAAAAACATTAAATAATATTTAAATAAAAAAGCATAAAAATATATATCTAGTGACGATTCCGCCTAATTTTCCTGTTATCTGCGTGAAGTCACAAACATCACACAGCCACACCAAGCGCACGATCGAGACTACTCGTCGAGTCTCGATCGGTGAGTCAAGACCTCCTGAAGATGCTTCGTTTAAAAGCGAAACTAGTAGAATATTCTTCAGGTTAGGCTGCGTGATGTTTGTGACGTTATGTATATAACAGGAAAATTAGACGGAATTGTCACTAGATATATATTTTTATACATTTTAAGTGTTTTATTTAAATATTATTTAATATTTTTTTAACAATATTTTAAAAATATTTGTTATAATTAAATATGGATTTCCGCAATGTAACGCCTGAATTTATTCATTATCAAAGTACTAACACAAAATGAAATAAAACATAACATTATACGAGGTAAGTTTCCAAGGACGATAGACAAAAACGTAGGCCGATGATTTCTTATGTGTGCTGTGTTTACTTACCTCGTCACACACACAAATGCAACTATAAAAGTATCATTTAAAATATTTTAACTTTTATGTTAAAATATTTTTCCTTTCGTTGTTATTTTAAAAGCTTATTCTTTTAGCTGGCATTAAACAATGAGCGATCTCTAAAGTGTTAGTATAAGAGTGTGTGTAGTTTATGTGTTGTTGTTCTATTTGTTTGTTTTGATATTAATAATATATATACTTATTATACTTTTTTCTTTAGGGCATGCAGATCTGACAGAACTCGCAGACCTCAGAACAGATTTAGTATGTGCCCATTAAAAATAGATAATTATAATATCACAGATATTATTTAGCCCCGTGGGGTGCTGGGTTAGAATTGCACCTCCCCATATCATCCTGTGGGTGTCGTAAGAGGCGACTAAGGGAAAAATACTGAAAGATGGGCAGCAACGCCTTCTAAAAAACTGCCAGCTTACACTGCGATCCCCAAGACGCCTGCCAAGCGTGGGCAGCAAGCTGCACGAAGCACCTTAATAGAGGATAATAGAGGCTGTGTTCAGCAGTGGACGATCCGGCTGATACAGCACAGTATTGTACAGACATTTTTAAATGCATCAATTTCTCTAATGAATATTTAACAATATGTTTTAAATGGCCTGTATACAATGTCCGTTTTGGTTCTTCAGGTTTAGTATAAAACTCTTCTGTTAACATCACATTTTGACTAAGATCAGGGATATGAGACTCGTTCACTGAGCAAACGTGCATACATGCACACCAAGTCAATGAGAGTTTCACTGGTGTCTGTAGAGTAATTAAGCTCTGTTACTGATTGGTTCAAATTCGTGTAATTTAAAAATGAATGTAGTAACTTAATATACTGTCTGGAATCTGTACGTTGATGTTACAATTTTTCAATAAAGACAAATTGAGGTTTAATGGAAATATTACTTTGTTGTACTGGTGTACTGTTGTATTGAAGGTGTACTGGCTGCAGCAGACTATCAAAACCTATCTCTAGATTATAGGAAAACAGCAACTTCTTTATCCAAAAAATACAGTGCAACGATTAAATAGGGGAGATGGCAAAATAACAGAGTTGATAGGTATGCCTAAGGCCTAGTTTCACCATACTCTGTTATTTATTTGACGCCTTGTTAATCCTATTAACGGACTGTTAACTGAACCGAGTGTCCCACCAACTGTTAATGGATGATTAATTCAGTTAACTTCATAGAACGTAGACTGATTTAACAGCTCTGTTATTTTTAAAGACCCATTAGCTAATGCCTGATTTAGCGTAAACAAACATGGTATGGTGAAATTAGGCCTTAATTTTACAATACGTGCGTAAAACTATAAGTCTGTTTTTTCGAATGAGTACCAGCAATTTTACTGCGTTGCTATTGGCCCAAGTAATCAACATAGTCACATGAACCCTGTAGTTAGAAATCTTCGACTACATACACGTCGAAAAAAAATGCTTGTAATGAATCAATACTAAAGTTGCAACTTTAAGGAAAGCAAAACAAAGATCATTTTGAAAAATGTTGTAGCTAAGTCAACTAATCGTTTCGTCATACGTTTGCCGACGTATCACTGTGAGCTCAACCCAATTGAATTTGTTTGGTCTCAAATTAAGGAAATAATAAAAATTGCAAAAATTTTGTCTGAACTCTTTTGTTACAAAGAGTAATTAAAGTGTATAGATAAAAATGTCTCAATCATGTGATAACCAAGATAGAAACAAAAATGTACGGAGTGGACAATCATGTACAAGATATATTAGAGCAATTTATTATTGACGTATCTGCAGACAGTTCATCAGAAGAATGAAGATTTTTAAGATTACAAGAATTGCAGTAGAATTATTTTGTTTATATGTTCTATATATACTTTTACAATTTTGTTTTATATCATAAACGCGAACATAAAATTTTGTTACGAATATACTAAGTATGCAAATTTAAATCATAAAATAATAACGTAATTTTTTATACAGCACATTTTAGAAGTATTCAATATGAACAGGCCTTAACAATTTCAAAACTAGAACAAAGGCATTGACCAATGACGGCTATGGCCCATCTCACTCTGTCGACATCAGAAATATGCGAGAGACATACTCAGTACTCGTTTGTTAAAAAAAACAGACTTATAGTGTAATATACAAATCTTTGAAGTCGTTATTAACGATTTTTTGCAAATGCTAATCAATCCATCACGAATAGCAATAAGGTATACAGTAATGAATCAAAACAGTCAGACAATAACAATACTTATACTCATTGGAAATACCGAAAGAAAAATTGTCCCTTCAGTAATTACGGTCCTTTACAAGCTCCTATTCGTTATAATCGCCAATTCATTATGCAAATGATTGACGTTAAAGGTCAATGGATACGTTAATTGGGTCACAAAATAGAAGAATTCAATCTGCAAATCATTGTTAGATCGCCGCCTTTTTGAATATAATATTCATGTTGATTTGGATATTTAGAAGTAGATTATACAGAAACGGTTTAACCTTTTAAATCGTTAGATTCATCTTCATCATCATCAACATGCATAACGTTGAACAAATGGCTCCCACATTTGTTCTTAATTTTTCCCATAAGCTCCTCGCTTGGCAGGCGTTTTGGGGATCGCAGCGTATTGGCAGTTCTTTTCAGTTTCCCCATCTATTGCTGTATAGATATAAATATAAATTTTCACCATCATAAATTCAACAATTGCCAATCTGAATTAAGCATTGACGAGTGTGGGTTAAAAAGTGAACAGACTTAGATATACTGCGTGAAGAATATCATAATATGTGACAAAAACGTAAGTAATGATGACTAGTAATATAACAGAGACCAAAAAAATAAAAGCGTCGACCTCATTTAGTGAGGGATAAGTACAGGAAGAAGACGAAAATTCGTGTCATCGAAATACGAAATGATTTAACGATGCCCTTGGTATTTTTTCTTCTGTATTATGCATATTCCACTGGAATGACATCTATTGTTTTATTGCAAAAATTTATTGAATCAGAATAATTAGTTATTGTATTACAATTGATATAAATAGGGGAACAAGTAACCAATATAATTCTGGGCTGAACTGTTGGAATACTCAGTAATTTAACGTACTAGTAAGCAACCTCAGTAAGTAATCTGTTAGTAAGTCATAATTTGGAAAGCCTAGGATGAAAAATGCCTATCCTTTTTAATAACTGCAACTGAAAAACTGTTTAATATCTGGTACATTGGTCCGTTCGGAATAGCTGTGCAAATCTGTTTGTAACTGTTTTGTAATAGTATCTACGTGCCCATATTCCTTATTCAATAGTTAGTTTGTCTACTCAACCACCTCCTCTTAATGGTGGTGAACATCTATTTATAGAAGTACTTCTTTCACATACCAAAATTCTTCTTGGAGCCTACTACTCGCACTCGTCCAAACTAAATTACTTTGCTTCGTTTGAAAAGATCTTAGAAGATCTCGTTCCTTCTTATAGTCATACCATTATAATGGGTGACTTTAATACCTGTCTTCTGAAAAATGACTCTCGAGCTTCTTCAATACAGTCCATTATCAAATCAAGCAACATGCATATTCTTCCAACAAATGCAACTCATTTCGCCCCCAATTCCACTCCGTCACTTCTTGACCTTATCATAGTTTCCTCACCCGTGCATGTTGCTAAACATGGCCAGTGTTCCGCCGATGCCTTTTCGTATCATGATTTGATATTTGTATCCTATAGAGTACGTCCTCCTAAATTTAAGCCCACAATACTTCTGCAACGCAATTTTGGTTCTGTTGTTTCTGAAAATTTACGTCGAGATGCTGAAAACATAGATTGGACTCCGGTGTTGAATGCTAATTCTTCTGATGACAAAATTGCTATTTTTAATTCCTTGTTGATGCTCCTTTACGATGCGCATGCACCAATTCGACGCATTAAAATAAAGCATGTTCCAGCACCATGGCTCACAGAAGATATCAAAAAGATAATGCATCGTAAGTCTGTTACAAAGTCCAATTACAAATCATCTCCTAATGATCAGAATAGATCTAAATACATAAGTTCTCGAAATATCTGCAATAAGGTGTGTAGGGACGCTCAAAGCCGCCACATCCATGAGTCTATTCAAAATGGAGATCCAACAAAAATCTGGAAATTTCTCAGAACTTTGGGAATTGGTAAGTCTCGTAATGATTCTATTTCAAGCAATTTAGATATTGATGCACTCAATAAACATTTTTCCACTACGTCACGCATTGATAGTACTGTCAAAGCTAAAACCCTACAATCTCTTTCAGCTAAACCAACTCCCAACTCTTCGTTTTTCTTCTTTAGTCCATTTACTAGTTGTGATGTTAAAAAAAGCGTATTATCTATTCTGTCTAATGCAGTTGGCAACGACGGTGTAAGTCGAAATATGATCCTTCCTATTATTGACACCATTCTTCCTATTCTGTGCCATATCCTGAACTATTCTATTACAAATGGTGACTTTCCTTCCATATGGAAAGAAGCTCAGATAATTCCTCTTCCAAAAAAACGTAATCCGAAATCCTTCTCAGACTATCGTCCTATATCTATTCTACCATTCCTATCCAAAGTTTTAGAACGCCTTGTCCACTCTCAAATTAGTTGCTTCCTTTTATAAAACAATCTCCTTAATCCTTTCCAGTCTGGTTTCCAACCTGGCCATAGCACAGTTACAGCCTTGATCAAAATATCTGACGACATCCGTTTTGGTATGGAGAATGGCTTGCTAACTGTCTTAACTCTGCTTGACTTTAGTAATGCATTCAATGCGATTGATTTTGACATCTTATTAGGTGTATTACGCTCCATTAACATATCTCCAACAGTATGTGACTGGTTTCATAGTTATTTGTACGGACGACGACAGCGAATACGCCTTGATGAAAATGTTTCTTCATGGTGCGATCTGACTGCCGGCGTCCCCCAAGGTGGTGTGCTGTCTCCACTCCTTTTTGCAATTTTCATTAATTCAATTTCTAATCAGTTATCTTCTTCCTACCACCTTTATGCAGATGATCTCCAAATTTATTCTCAATCCCCCCTAGTTAGTATATCTGATGCTATTACAACCATTAACAATGACTTGCGTCATATAACTGAGTGGAGCACAAACTTTGGACTTAGAGTGAACCCAGCAAAAACTCAAGTCATCATTATGGGTAGCTCACGTATAATATCCAAAATAGACTGGAAAACTCTGCCACCTATAATTTTAGATGGAATCACTGTACCTTATAGTATGACAGTCAAAAATCTTGGCATCACATTTGATCAGCAGTTGACATGGAAACCTCAGCTTGAAACCGTTAGCTGTAAGATGTTTGCTTCAGCAGGTTCATTAAGGCGACTTCGAAATTTTTTACCAACTGCTACTAAAATTGCACTTGCAGAATCTCTTCTTCTCCCTATCCTAGACTACGCTGACACCTGTTATCTTGATATCACTGAGGATCAGTTAAACAAACTTGAGCGACTTCAAAACTTCTGTATTCGGTTCATATTTGGTTTGCGTAAATATGACCATGTTTCTCACTTTCGTAAAAAGCTCAAGTGGCTCCCTATTCGTCTTCGCCGGAATACTCATGTCCTCTCCCTTCTCTACAATGTTCTGTTTAATCCCTCGGCCCCGAGTTATCTTAAAGAACGATTTGAATTCTTTTGCTTTTGCAATGACTTAAATCTTCGGTCATCAGAAAATTTACTATTGAAGTTACCTACACACACAAGTTCCTTTTATGATAAGTCTTTTACTGTGCAAGCTGCTCGGCTTTGGAACTCTTTACCAGTAGAAATTAGAAAGGCCACATCGCTTTTTACATTTAAAAAAGGAGTTAAGAAATTTTACCTTTCTTCAATTCATCATGATTAACTATCCAATTTTTATTTATATTATTGTTGTTTATATTTATATAAATGTATATATATATATATATATATATATATATATATTATAATTATTATGTATTATGTATCTATTTTAAAATTATTTTAGTTTTTATTTTGATTGTATTTTAATGTATCTATTTTATCTATTATAGTTTAATATTAAATTTACTAACGTATATAGTATATATATTTTGAGTATTAATTATTCTGATTACATACATAATGCACTTTAGTCTATACCTCCATCTAAATTAACATGCAAGTATCTGTTGAGCCTACGGTTGCCTGGAAGAGATTGCTGCCTAGCAATAAGGCCGCCGATTGTACTATTTTTAAGTTATTTTAATATTTTTTGTAACTAGTTTTAATAATTTTAAAAGTGCAATAAAGTGTTATCTATCTATCTATACTAAGTATAATTAGCATCCCTTATAACTGTGTCCTGCCCTAAGTATATAAGAATGTTCACCATATAATATAATAGTTCATTAAATATCTTCGTTAACTTCAAAATGGCACGGACCCTGGAGTCTTTGAAAAATCGATTTATTCTTATAAAACTGGTATAAGGACAGTAATCATTATATTTGACACCTAAATAGGGTAAACTTTCCGATTAAAATTCCAGGTACCAGCATCTACATCGAATTGCTTCACAATGACTAAATCGTAGATACAAAGTACATCCGATTCGATCAACGTTTCTCGATTAGGTCGACTCAACGGAACAGTGCAGTAAATCAGACAAATTGTAGTTCTTACGACCTACTCTCTTATCACGGTCCACGTTGACTGTTATGTGCTTCTATTACCTTTTATTCTTTGACCAGAATTATATGACAAGGATATACGTATACTAATATGATGAAATATATAATGATGGTCTCAAAAATTTACACCTAAAGAGGAAATTGGTTTTAAAAACAGCTGCTGAAGCCCAGCATGAGCTAGCTTTTAAAATTAATCCTTCAGGAGGTTATTCATGAAGAAATGTGTTGCAAGATTATAGGGAACAAAAATAAACTTACTCACCATTTTTTTTTAACGCCATATAATTTAGCATTTGACCACTATCTCACCTGATGGTAAGTGATGATGTGGTCGAAAATGTTGTTCAGGCTAACCTAGAATTACTAACACTCAATGACAGCTTCCAGAACACACCGTTAGGTGCTTGGCGACAGATTTTCTACTTGAGGGTGGTAGCTAGCCAAGCAGGCATTGCCCTACCACCTTGCTAAAACGACTGCCATTCTAAGACATCAACCGGGACCGACGGCTTAACGTACTCTCTGAAGCACGGAAGCGCTTGCTTAGTATCACAAGCGGCCGCCCACGGCGGACTTTGCTTAACTTTGCTGATCGAACAGCAAAGCAAACTTTGCTACGAGTGCTTCAAAACTATATACTTAAGATAGAACAAGAAAACCATAGTTTACATATAGTGGTAAGTATTATATTCCATTTATTGTTTGTTATATAATAATATTATATACCAAATATAATATTATTATAATTGATGTTTAATATTTACGTGTATAAGGTCATAAGTCTAAGAGATATAAATTTCGCTTTTCTGTGGTCATAGTATAATAAGAGGGTAGAATCTATAAAAATCTACATCAAAATGATAAAATTGTGTTTCAATAAAAGTCAATAAATCCAGCACGAATCCTCAGTTCGGCGCGAAATGTTAGTAAAGTAAATTCTCAGTAACCAATCCATCTCACATCCGAGTAAGCTTACACAAAATCCTAAACCAGTACGCAAAGGTTTTCAGCCTTGCCTGCGTAAATAACTTAGGTGTAAATAAACTTCAGCCATTTGCGTGAAAATAGAAACATAAAGTTGAGCTATCCAATATTCAAAAGATCTAAAAATGTCTTAAGAACCTAAGGATTTAAGCGAATGGCCTATAAAGGGTCTTAAAATAAATCTGCCAATTTCGAAATAGGTACATAGATGAGAAGTATTTCTCATTCATATTTTTTCTAATTCAGTATTGGATCTGGAAAGTGTTGGATTGAACTGGATTTTATTATTTGACCGAGCGAGAACTTATATAGTTCGAACGAAGGGTCAAGGTAACTTACACAAAAATGATTTCGTATAACCGGTTGTTCTCCTCTACAGGTCACATATTCTTAACCGATACTCACGAAAATTTGTGAACAGGTTTGATAAGTCCATATTTTTTTTTGTCGATTCAGTTTTTGCAAATTTTTCAAAATGACGAAGATATACATTTTAAGTTGTTGAAAATATGGACGCCTGCGCTTAATTTAATGGCAATATTAGTTGGCTATTAGAAATAGTCGCTCTCGTATAATCAATTATATATTTTCGATGTTTCTGTAGCAGTATATTAATTCGAGATAAATACAATACCAAGTATTTAAAATTAGTGTTTATTTACTATTTACTACTTACCTACCTATTTGTGATACAACTAGCTTTCGCTGGGTAAGCCCCTCGTTGGACGTAAGTCCCATTAGCATGTTAAGGGGATCACCGTAGTGAAATGCGCACTTTTGGAATCTTCTTGTACTGAAACTATGAGTTCAAAATGTGGGAAAAAAATATATCATATTCTTTAATTCTTTATTGAGTGAATTAGTTGATTAGTTTTTATTGAAACCAATAAGTTCTTCTGTAATAAATAGTAATCGACGACCCTTTTTAGATTATTTTTTATTAATTTAAGAGGCATAGTTGAATAAAATGCAATGATTCCTTTTTTAAAAAATAGCTAATACTATACTCTAATGAACTACTTACTAACTTGTGTTAAAAACATTTTTATGAATTTTTGCCACAAAATTCTTTGATCGCGAGAAGAAATCGCAACGAAAATCAGTCTGCCCGCAGCGCTCGGGCCGTTTGGGCGTGGGGTCTGTGCCGTTCGTTAAGCCATTATTTTTGTGCATTTATTTTACGAAATATTACAATATTTTTTTACCATACGTTAATTTGGAACTCATAAATTATTGAAACTCAAGTAAAACATTTATTGGGGAAGTACTTTTGTTTATATTGATTTATAAAATCTTTATAATAACTTTTTTGAGCGAGTTGATTAAAGTTCAGACACGGCATTGTTAATTCCTATTTTATTAGGTATCTAGATTTTTAACCCTTGGTAAAATATTTCATTTTGTTATTATTAGGTTACTGTACAATTAAATGAGAACCTATTCCCAATGCCCTTAAAACACTTTCCGAGAAGACCAACTACTTTCTAGGTATTAATATATCCAATCATTCAAATAAAGGTAACTTACCTATATCTCTTTTATCTCTTTGACTTTAACAGTTAAATACTTTGTATGTAGTTAGTCGGATTGAAATGTGTGCTACATCTGTATGACTCCGCTGTTCTTTCGTACTACCTCTAAAAGCATGTACCCGTAACGTTTGAACCGTTACTTCTGTAGATAGTTTCATTTTCATAGCAAAAGTGATAATGTGTACTATTTTTATAATTTTATTTTATATATTTTAATAAGTGGGTTTCCTTAGGCAAGTGACCCGGTACAATTCTTTTCGTACAACTTTTAATGGCAGTAGTCGAATGAGACTTGACAAAAACCAAAATGACATATTCAAGATGGCAGGTAAAATTCAAGTTGCTCCGATCCGTCTGAAAATCAATATCTGGGTGGTTTTAGGCGTCGTTATTCCGAATTTAGAATATATTTTTCCATGACATCATTTTTTAAGATGGCCGCCATACATAGATGTTTTGAAACCATTGACTTAAATTGTTCTATGGGAAGGAGTCATGGGAAAAGAAAGTATTCTAAACGGAAAATAACAAAGTGCTTTACGTGATATGATAATAATGGGAAATCTGAAGTAAAGCTGAGCTTCAGTGTGATCGGAGTACTTTGTATGGGGGCTATCTTGAATTCCAACATTCTGGATTTGCCCTACGAACTATTCATCATACTACATTTAGAGCACGAATAGTGCGTGAGTTCAAAGAGCGAGTGCAAGGCGAGGCTGCAGTCCGATTCGTGTGAGTGACTTGCGAGGCCGAAAGCTGAGGTCTGACTTGGGAGTTTTTTATTCCATATATTCAACTGGTCTCCATGATGAATGGCCGCGATAACCGAAGCACCTACGAGTGGGGTTCTTTAACCATTGTGACTCAGAAACTTGGTACGATTCTGCCTGTACCACTTTTAGTAGCGGTAGCGTGAATTTTATATGGCGGTTTCATAACAGTTATTTTTTGTATTGGGATTATACTTCTATTAAAATTTTGAACTTTTATTTTATTATTATTTGTATTTATTATGTTATCTCATAAATAAACTCTAAAATTGCATAATGACTTTCTATAACTGAAATTACACCTATGCATAATATTTATTTATCTATAGATATATAGAAATATGATCAAGAGTAAAATTTCAAGTTTCTGTTTTAGAGTTGGTAAGTATATGACAGTAACCCAGTGGTTGGTGCGGATAACGTCCTATAAGTTCAAGTACATATTTAATATGACGAGTAGGATATATTGTGCTGTTTTTGGTTGCATGAATTCGTCCAAACCAAATATATTAATTGTAAAATAGCTGCAGGTATCTATAGTATCTATAGTATCTATAACTAAGTAAAACATATTCCCTGTTCTCCACCTTTTCCATGTTTGCAAAAACAATTTTTGATTAAGCTTTATACTTTAAAATTCAATAATAAAGCATTTCGTACGTTTCAGTCGAGGTGCAAATATTTTTTACTACCAATCCAAAACAACACGCATTTTTACACACTTTTTATTCAATTTACAAAGATTTTATCTAAACTAATATAGGTAATAAAGCGTAAAGATATGATTGTGCATTTGTTTGTTTGCATTGAATAGGCTGAAACTAATGGACCGATTTGAAAAATTCTTTCACCATGAGGATCCAACATTATCCTTGATGAACATAGGCTATAGAAGATTTTCAAAAAGTTAGGTCGTATGTAAACTTCGATAACGTAACATAAAGTGCGAAAAAAATACCAAAATAAATCGTTAGGTATATCGCATACGCTGCGGAAATTATTGAAAATAGAGCCAAGTGATATACTACAATTTTATAGAAGACATCAATAAAAAAGTTCGCAATGATATAAGTCTAACTATTACAGT